>BSWB01000001.1:164349480-166749480 GCA_033239125.1 Fagopyrum homotropicum
TCTATGTTACAATGTTAGTTGGTATAGTTGTGGTATTTTATGTTGAGAGTTTATTTGATTACCAATTATTAGTCGGTTGATACTATAGAGTATTGAATCACTTTAAAATTTCCTAATAAGACTAGAAAGATTTTCTTAATAAGGAGTTTGATTATGTACACATTTACTAAACATATTTATGCCATACGTCTAGTTATTAGAGAGAAATCTAAAAAAAAACTTATTTAGCTAATTTGGTCATTCTAAATTAGTATAAATTATGGTAAATTAAACTTTGTAATGCCATAATAATCATTTAAAAAAACAAAACGAGGGCTAAGAAAACAACACCGACACTAAAGACATTAAATTTCGAAAAGAAAAGCATTGCACATAGAGATTTGAATGCATACTATATGTCATGATAGCAAATATATATAGTCAATAAATGAAATTAGTTAAAAATAACACAATAAAACCAAAAGAAAAACATATAAATGGGTAAAAATAAAACAAAAAATAAGCCGAAAAAAAGAAAAAGAAAAAAAAAGAGCCACCTAACATTATCTCTAAGTCACTTATCTAGAAGAGTAAATTGGAGAAAGAAGTATTTATGTGTCTCAACTAAATAAACAACTTATGGTTGAACACACGAATAAATTCTCTGAATTATAGTTTGCATGGTGGGTGGATTTTAATATTTGTACGTGTGCAATATTAAATGTTAGGTCATGCAACTTATGACACGGTAAATGTTACACGTTACAACTATTATTATTAATCGAAGGTAAAACACATCACATATCGTTGGATGAGAGTTGACTAACAAGTTGAGATTTAAATCCCTTTTTAATGGTAAACGCAATCCTACTATATCCGGGCAACTCTTTAGCAATCAAGCTCAATCTTTTAAGTAGTTCCACCACGTCGGCACCCAGGTTGCCAAACGTGGAAAAGGAAAAGGGAAGAAAATAATACCCCATGGAACTACAAACCTCCGCATACTTCTTTATCTTGTTATCAGCAGCGACCCTCACAGTTTTACCCGGAATGAAGCTAGAAAGGCTAGACGAAGAGAAAGGAGATGTATCAGTGATGTCAACACATGTGTCTTTGCCCTGAAATAAATTATAGAAAAGGATGTCGGGCGGGCGCAACTCCCCACCACCACCATCAAACATACTAGTATGGACCTCTTTTCGAATAGAGATCTCAATTTTAAGACACTCATAAAAAATGACATCACGCACCATGTTATGCCGGTGCTTAATATCAACCTGTGCAGCACAAGCAAAAACATGGTCACCCAAAGCGTCCAAAATGCCCTTCTCACAAGCAGGGCACTTAGAACCCTCCCTAAACATCTCGATGCCCAAGCGGTACTTAACGACGATCCGAAAGATAGCCGGGTTCATAACTTGACCAAGACCAGAAACCGGGACCACTTTAAGCCATTGCTGAGCCAGGGGTAGTCTCAAGTTCTCAACTAAGGCCTTCTGCCTAACCGTAAGGTAAAAATCCCTCAGAAAACCCTTAAACGGCTTTATTGTTATTATTATTATTATTATTATTATTATTATTATAGTTTCATACTTGCATGAAAATTATAATCATAATTGATTGATTAACGTACTATAAATGTAAGTGCACGAACGAGGAAAACGAACCAACGATTAAGAAAGGTGACCTTATTGGATATCGATTGATCTTGTGTACGTCGTTCCATCAGATCAAACTCTCATAACGACTCTTTTTCTATTTGTGTACGAATTTTAATTTTAATTATTTTTGTATTTTATGTAGATATATGATATAGAAAGAAAAAAAACCATTCACACTTTTTTTTTTATTACGTCCGTGGCAATAGTATTTACATGTTATTAATATTTCCCTAAATTTTTCATGGATTAAATATTATATTTGTCATATTTAATGTCATGTGACAAATTTATGTAAGATAAATAGTATATGGATTATGCTCATGAGCAATGACAAGAAACCCTAATGATGGTTTATTTTCCAATATTTTTTGTTTTATAATTTTATAATTTACTAGAATTAACAATAATCTTAAAATTACTTGATGATAAATAAAAAAATAAAAAAAAATTTAGTAATGTCTTAAGGTCGGGTAATTAAGTTGTACGTCTATATGAGCACTTCAGGCTCCATAAACTATCACATAAACCCAATAAAACTTAATCTTAAAATCAATTAATATAAAATAATAAGTTATTTATTATTAATTACGATCGTTGAAAACCTTCCTAATGCATTTTATTTGGACTTGACTTTAATCTATTCTCTTTCTCTCTCATTTTTTAAAATGTATCTACTCAATTTTAAGTTTGTTCGATAAAGCTAGGATTATGAATTATTTTTTTATAATTATTGTGAAATATAAAATTGGGATTATTTTGATAATTTTTTAATCCATCATCATGAATTATAAGATTATTTGAGATTATTCTAGTATTATAATTTTCAAATAATCTCGTGTTTACCGAACTAACTCTTTATTCGTTTGAACCTATTCGTAATCCTTCCTATTCATACGTGCAAATTAAGGTCCCGTTTGGTACAAGGGTAAATTAAGAAGATTATGATTATGAGAATTAAAGGGAGAAATAATTCTCGTAATCTCGTTTGGTAAGGAAATTAAGGAGATTAAAGGGGTTAGATTATGAAGATTAAGGGAATTAGATTATGAGAATTTTGTAATCTGTAAAAGTTGGATTATAAGGATTATGAAGATTATTGAGGCTTAAATCTCATTTTTACCCTCATTTTCTTCACATATTTTTCATCTATAACAAAATATAACACGTATTTTTTCGTAATTTTATCCACAATTATACTAATTTTACCAAACACTCATCTCACTTAATTTCATACTCATCATCTTAAACAATTTCACCCCCTAATTCTTTATCTAAATAATTCTCTTCATCCTCATATTCGTCTACGTAATCTTATGTTATCAAACTGACCCTAACTAATCAAAAGCCTTTGATAAGTTTGACTCTTCTTGACTATTTTAGACTTTAGTTATCATACAAAAACATATATATTATGGCATTAGCTAGTTAAGTATACGTGGGCGTTACTTAAAAGTTTCAAATTTCATTTTATTTTATCTAAAATGATAAATAACAAATATTATAATAATCATTTTAAAATTGAAAATTCACAATTCAACAACAAAAACGAAAAAATTATTAATATTTGAAACATCTTCCTCAACAAAGTTGGCTCTACTTCTTTGGGTCCTCCATTGATGTATAAATGTTTTACTCAAAAGCCAATGAGTTGTTTGAATCAAAGCACAACGACAAACCAAACACATGGACAACACAAGAAATGTATGGTGTAAATATGTGGCGTACATTATTTATTCATTAAAAAAAATATTTACAAAAAAAAAAATAACTTAAATAAATTGTTTTTCCTCGTAAGAACAAAAACAGATCATTATTCTTCCTACAAATCATTATTCTTTTAACCATCAAGTTTTACACCTTTATACACCATGATATCCGTGTTTGCAGTTTTGTCTTCTGAGGTTTGATGTGGTCATTTGATGGTGGTTTCGAGTGTTTGTCGAGAAGGGGGCGTGAATTTGTGATCGACTCCTGACGGCTCCGTTGTTCCCCATACTTCCTACCTGTGTACTTCCTTCGAATGTTTGAAGACTTTTTTGCTTTCGGGTTTTTTTTTTTACGTAATTTTGTGTATTTCTTTTCTCATTTGTTCGGTTCCCTTTATGACGGTTAATCCGTTTGCCGATCTTTTTCAGTCTTTCGACCCATTTGACGGCGCACCGTTCAATGGTTCGAACCGCTTTCCTTTAAAAAAAAATCAGTAAAAGCGATTAATCGTATAAAAGACGCGAATGATACGGAAAAAAACAGTCCGCCGTATATTATAAAAGAAAAAGGAAAAAGAAGATGAAATTTAGTTTAGGTGGGTGGGGCCGGGAGTGTGGTGGTGGGACCAGTGTGTTAAGTGAGTGACAGACAAAAGGCTTTAACAGTCGGGCGCAAGTGTGAGTGCAAATAAATTGCGGGACCCACTACTATTTACGGCCTTACCCTTTGTGGGACCCACCACCCTGTCATGTAAATCTCCATTTTTTGTGAACTTAAACTCTCCAACACCTCGCCTGGCCCCTGCCATCACCTGAAGTGTTTTCCCATTTTTATTAACTCACATTCACATTCAATTAAATAATTGTTTGTTAATTATTATATTTATTCATTTTATAATATATCTATGGCCTTGAAATCCTAATTTACATAAGTCTTTATGGATTTCAAAAAATTGATAATTTTAAAATATTTATTTATTTACATTTAAATTTTAACTTTGGATTTGGTCTATGCCCATATTGTTCATCCGAGTGCTTTCTAATTCTAACTTTTTCTACTAATAGTTAAATTATTTGTATTAATAATTCTTATATTTCTTACAATAAAAGTTTGTAATTGTTATTCAGTAAGTTCAATTTTTTTTATTCGTTCACAACTTGTATACTAATACTTATAATACTTTTCTATTAATGGTGCATTTTTTTGGGATTTTATTTCATAGTCATATTTCAATGCATTTATATACTTAAAACTAATAAGTTATAATTTTTACTAACATAATACAATATTCGAACTAATAATACATAAAATTTAAACTAATATTACAAAAGTTAAAAATGCATAATATTATCAGCGAATGGAGATGGGCCGGAGAGGAACCCTAATATCAAGCAGTGTTTTTGTAAGGTTTCAGATGAGCATTTACGGCTGTTGTTAAAGTTTTGTGTTCAACTGGAGTAAGTCCTTATAGCGATGGGACTTTGAAGGCTTTGGAGGCTAAACACCCCTACAAGCATCATCCTTCTAAGCCTTGCACTACATTTCACGAACCACCCCTTGTTGCCGATGTTGATTTGATCTTTAAATATATCAAGTCATTTTCCAAAGGTACTTCTTGTGGTAGAGATGGTTTGAGAGCACAACACCTTTTAGATGTTAAGTGTGGTAAGGGTTCTCCGGTTGCCACAGGTCTTTTGAGAGCGGTTTCACCAGTGGTTAATTTGTGGTTGGGAGGTAAGTGTCCACTAAGTTTGGCCGAGTTTGTTGCTTCGACGTCTCTTGCGCCGTTGCTGAAGCCGGATAATGGGGTTTGGCCCATTATAGTGGGTACCGTTTGGAGGCGGTTGGTGTCCAAGGTTGACATGAAGGGAGTGAGTAAAGATATGAGAGTTTATCTTGGAGATTTTCAATTTGGAGTCGGTGTCCCAAATGGTACAAAGGCTATTCTACATAGTGTTAACATGGTATTGAGTGAGCGTCACACTGATGGTTCTCTAGCTATGTTGACAATGGATTTTTCTAATGCCTTCAACTTGATTAATAGAACTGTTTTGCTGTGACAGGTTAGGGAAAAATGTTCGTCTACCTCTTTTTGGGTTGATTTCTTGTATGGACAGGCTGCCCGGTTGTACATCGGTGATGGTTTTCTTTGGTCAACTACCGACGTGCAGTAAGGAGACCCTTTGGAGCCGCTTCTTTTTTTTTCCCTTGTCTTACACCCGCTTCTTCATAAGATCAAAGACAGTTGCGCGATTCTTCTACATGCTTGGTATCTTGATGATGGTGCTATTATTAGTCGGTCAAAGAAAGTGGCTAAAGCGCTTGATATCATTCGAGAGGTTGGGCCGAGTTTTGGCCTCGAGTTGAATATTTGCAACACTAAACTCTTTTGACCTTCATGTGATGGATCAAAGCTTAGAGATTGATTGTTCCCTCGTGGCATTGTAAGGCCGGCGTAGGGTGTTAAGTTTTTGGGTGGGGCAGTATGTAAAGACGATGTGTTTGTTAGAGAGCTCGTCATGAAGAGAGTTGTTAAGATGGTTGAGTTGATGCACCTTCTTAGACAGTTAAGGGACCCACAAAGTGAGCTTCTTTTGCTTCGTTCTTGTATGGGTGTTGCTAACATATATTTTAGCTCAAGGACTTGTCTACCAGAGCATGGGGAGTGTGAAACAGCTTATTTTGATTCTGGACTCCGTGGATCGGTCGAGGATATTGTGGTTTGTGGGGGGTCCTTTTTTGGGGATCTTCAGTGGCGGCTTGCTTCTTTGCCTATTCGGTTTGGGGGTCTTGGTTTATTCTCAGTTGTGGAGACCTCTTTTTTTGCTTTTGTGGCCTCCAAGACCCAGTCTTGGACCCTTCAAGATCACATATTGCGGGACAATGGAGTTGTTGATATGAGCTTTAAGTTTTTTGGAGCGTTGGCCAAACTTCAAGCATATATTCCTAGTTTCGATCTTTCTGGATCTACAAGTCAAGAATACCGTCCCCCTACATCCCGTCATGCTTTGGCGAGTGCTCTTTTCGGTAAGATAATGTAAACGATGGAAGAGACGATTGATTTAACCCTGAGATAGAAATCAATTTTAAGTGTCTACAATCAGCGCATAATCAAGTTTTCCTTCTTGCCATACCCATTGATGGACTTGGACAATGTATGTCTCCTGTTGAGTATCGCATGATCCTTAAGTATCGCCTTATGATTCCTTTGTTATCGGTTGATTCGGTTTGTCCTTCCCAATTGTCGAAGGATGTTGGATGCTTTTGGGGAGCATGCGGTTCATTACAAAGAACTCCTTGGATTCAAATATAGGCATGATCTGGTTCGTGATGTCTTGTATTTAGGAGAGCTAAGGTTTCGGCTAAGAAGGAGGCATATGTAGCCTTCTTAACTGATCGCGTGAAGGAATATCTACGTTGAGGCCAACGGATGTGTTAGTGTTTGAATGGGTGGGTGGCAAACATGCTTGCATTGATTTGACGGGGATCTCTCTTCTGGTTTATTTGGGTAGCGGGCCTTTTGTAGTGGTTAAGGCGGCCCTCACCGCAACCTCTATGAAGATGACTTAGCTTGAAAGAGCTTGCATTGAAAACCAACATGTGTTTCTTCCGTTTGCTTTTGACACGTTTGATTTTCTTGAACTAGATGTCGTCGAGATTCTCATAAGGGTGCAATGGGTCTTGCATGATAATGTTGTGTCACCTAGGTCTTCAAACATAGTTTTTAGGAGGATTGAGTTTTTTATTCCTAAGGGGTTGGCGGCACAACTTGTTACCCGTCTACCTTCTACCTCGATGTTAATATTATTATCTTTATTAATAAATACGGCATTCTCAAAAAAAAATATGACACTTAGCTTGCACGATTACTTGAACATTTTAAAAAACTTAACCTTTCTCGTGTCAATTCAAATATGTACTCTGTAACCGAAGGAGTGATTCCGTTGTAAAGTTGTAGTTCTCATCCGCAAGGATTCCATAACCAACCATTAATTCCTTACCTAGTTTATTGAAAAAGTATATAGGTGTACTCTAACTACACTATCAATTACATGTAAGCTTCCACTTATATTTTGTGCAACGTTATGTCATATTTCAAGAAAATTATAATTATGTCTTTTTTTTATATATGTAAGAATAGTTACATCATAAGTAAAATTTTGTGTGTTTGGTAAAGGATATGTGAAGGTGATTAAAGCTTATTTTGATGAAGTAATGATTTCATATAGGATCCACCTAGAAGGCTATTTTGTGAAATAGGCTTTTTTTTTTTTTTTTTATGAGTTTTTATTTTGTATACCATTATAATTTTTATCACTCTAATTGACTTACATTATGACTCTATTACATATATTTTTACTAAATGAAATTATACTATGAGCCTACTTAATAAGACAATATTACTAAAATGCTTAGTTAGTAATACTGGTCTATTTTTTTATGTTTATTAAGATTACCAAATTTTTTGGGGGAAAAAAAGTTAGGAATGTGTTTGGGAGTGCACAATATACAAATATTATGGTAGCTTATTGTACCTTATATTTTTTTCATTTTATATGTTACATGAAAGGTGTTTATGTAATTATTGAATGATATTAAAAATATAACCCTACAAAAATTAATATCAAATAAAAAAGTAAACTCTTTTAAAAAATTTTACACGTATATCACTTACAATAGACTTTATTTTTCAAACACCCAACAAGCTTATCAAAAGAATAAACTCGTTCACTTAGCTACTAATTTTAGTTACTAATAATCTTTAGTTTTAACAACCAATAAGTTTCACGTTCAATTCCAGCTACAATAAGCTTCATGTGTTATGAAAATAAATGAAGATAAAAGATAACGTTTTGTGTGTTTGGTAAAGGATAGATGAAGGTGATTGAAGGTATCTTGTGTTTGGTAAAAGGTACATCAAAATCTTATCAAAAACATTAAAAAAATAGTTTTTGATTTAGCTTTCAGTTTTCTTACATGTTTCCAATAAATAATATTTTATTTTTCTGGAAGAAATATTATACATATTTTCGCCAAGGTCCTACAATACTGTTGGAAAACAAAACCCAGAACCATTATCTTGGATAAATTGAGTCATGTAATCGGTCGCGATATTTCTAAATTTATGAACATTAAAAAAATACAAAAAAAATATATGAGTAAGTTCACCCGTTGAGTTAAAATGTAAAAATTCATTAGTTTAAATGTTCTTGGGTTAAATACTATCTATTGCCACTGGGCATGTGTTTTCACCCATTTTATTCTTGATCGGTTAAAATTTTTTATAATTTTATTTATTAATTAATTTTAATTGTATTAAAAATATTTTTTTAGAGAAAAACACCTTGAAATTATTCCAATTTCCAATTGCGTTTTTTTAGGCTCCTAAATAGAACACATTAGAGTTGTAACTATGTATCTCAAAAAACAATAATAAGAAACTATAAAGGGTGATTTATTTCTATAAAGTTCTAACTTTTTTTTATATTATCTACTCGATTTCACAACAAATATAAATATATGAATTAAATTCGTTTTTTGAGACACAACCAAATGAGACTAAATAACATATCAATTTTATATATATGTCCTTATTCTCGTTGTTCCTCCTCACTTTGTTTGCCTGTCACTTTCCTTGGTGCTCCTTTTCCATCGCCTTGTTGTGATCGAAGTTTTCTTTTGATGTGTTTTTCTTCTTCTTCTTGTTTGTTATGATTCTCTAATGACAGTTAGTCCATATTCCGATTTTTTCGGTCTTTCGATCCATTAGACGGTGGGTCGTCTAATGCATCGGACCAGTTTCCTTTTAAAAAACAAAAACTTACATTTAACCTTGAAACTATTCCAATTCCCATAGTTAAAGAAAACACGTTTCTACCAAACATAATATATAAATAAAAAGGTGATAATTTTTGGTACAAAGATTATGCACCAACAATCTTAAAGTCATAAAGTTGGGTGGTGTTATATAGACTAGTTACCGATCACTATATATATATTTAACTATTTGTTGATTCCCCAACTTTAGCTTTAGATTAGATAGGCTTTGGAGTCTCTTAAGATGTGGAAAGCCTTAAGAATAGCATATTATTACTCAACCAAACTTGTCTCCTTAATGGCTATCAACAACAAAGATTACCTCCTAGCTAATACTATTTTAAGGCATCTAATTAATCCATATCACATTTTTATTTCTATTTCATTGTGAAATTCATTATTACTATATAGGGTTGATACCCTCTTGCCAAAAAAATATAGGGTTGATACCCATTTAATAATAGGACTAATGACACGGTTATGTATATACAAACGTATATGCGCTAGAAGTGCTGCGAGGTTCATGGATTTAGAATCAATCAGATCGATATTGAAAGTGATAACGTAACAATCATCAATCCCATATTCAACGCTTCTTTGTGAAAAGTAACAGTGTAGCAGATTAGCTTGAGTCCATTGGCCACTTTCAATCTTCAGCCGAAGAGATGGCCACACACAATGTAAGAATCTTCATCCGAATGATGCATTAGACTATTCACCAATAGACGGTGACCTTAGCCTAATTGGTTACCTTAGAATCTCAAAACAACAAAAAAAAAGTTATTGAAGAACAAGCTCACTTAGACATGGCTCCGGCTTGGGCTAAACCGCCAAAACCGGTGGTTTAGGTTTGCCGGTTTGGCCAAACCATGGGTTTGCGGTTTAGCTTTAGGCCAAACCTAAATCGGGGGTTTACCCCAAATCGGCAAACCGGCGGTTTGGTGATCAAACCGTCGGTTAACCGCCGGATTAGTCCGGTTTGGTCCAGGTTTTCAAATTTTTTTTGTTATAAACCGGCTAAACCGCCAGTTTGGATTTTTACGGTTTAGGTTTAGGTTTGGCCAAAATCGCCGGTTTGCAAATCTAAACCGTAGGTTTAGGTTTTCGACCCCATGTCTAAGCTCACTCGACAACTAAACAAGCGAATCTAATATCCCATTTTCACTATGGTTAGCCGATACGTTATGTTCCAAAGTCGAGTCATTAAACTACCGTTTAATAACCGCAATCTAGAGTCAATACTCATGTCAATAAATACCAAACATGGCCTTAATTACGTATATGTATTAGTTTCATGTTAAACATGAAAAGAAGAAGAAGAGGGAAAAGGGTAAGCTCAATCATTTGAACTAATATTTAATTAAATTAAATTGCAATTCTCGATTACTCTAAAAAAAGTCTAATCTTATTTTATAATATAATCATCAATTTTGTTGTTGCTTTAACATTACGGAATTTCGGCATCTTTTCTGGATTTGTTTCCATTTTCTAGTTAAAAATAAAATAAATTTGTTTAAAATAATTTGGGCAGTATACTATCTCCTTAATTTCCGATATGTGACTATTAGCATTCGGGAATATTCACCGAATTATTACGAATCTGAATTTATTAACAAATTTGTACATCAGCTTGGTTAGTAATTTATATCAAAAACTTTATAAATTTGTGATTTTTTGTTTAGATTAGGTCAAGTTAAGCAAGATTCATGACTTCTTGCCGGTCAACACCATATAAACCTTGCTCCTCTTACTTACTATGATAGTTCTGTTAAAGTCTGATACTGACGGACCGGTAGAGCGGAGATCGTGTGAATACGAGCGGAGGTCGTGCGCATTAGGACCAAGCCCAACACATAAACCCGATGAGGTTCCATCATAAAACCAATTGACAATAGGAGGACTAACTCACCGACTTTATATACTAGGCTCGGAGTGTCCCCATCTTTCAATGTGGGACCTTGTTACCTCCAACAAGTTATGTACAAAAAAGACGAGCCACCGTATTACTCCCCTGAATAAGTGAGGACCCGTTAGACAGGGCGTGTTTATGATTAACGAACGAATATAGATTTTGTTTTAGACTTATCAGTCTCAAAATTTTCAATTTTGAGAACAAAAGTTCATCCTAACTTAATCGTAAATTACAAATGTCGGCCACAACCTCGAACACAATTCAACACTAGTGTATTGCCCGCACTTTGTGCGGGTTCGGTTTTAATAAATATTTAATACTTAAAATTTTATATGTATATTTTTGTAAAATAAAAATCCAAAAAATGAAATTATAATCAAATATTATGATTTTTAATTATCTTTTAAGTATTAATCTCTTCTAATTAATTATATTTTTAAATTGATTTGTTAATATATGCTTGTTAGTAAAAAAATCGTAAAAGTTTAAAAACTATTTTTATAAAAATTATTATTTAAATATTTATTAAAGAATTTAAAAATCAAATTTCAATTTATATTAACATTTAAAAATCACTTTTTAAAATAAATTTTTAGGCTTCGAGAAATCTGGCGTTGACACGTGGCAATAGAGGCTCCTGCTTTAATATATATACTAGTGTATTACCCGCACTTTGTGCGGGTTGAGTTTAAATAAATATTTAATACTTAAAATTTTATTTGTATATTTGTAAAATAAAAATCCAAAGAATGAAATTATAATCATTATTATAATTTTTATTTCTCTTTTTAAGTATTTATCTCTTCTAATTACTTATATTTTTAATTTGATTTATTAAGATATGCTTGTTGGTAAGAAAATCCGTAAAAGTTTAAATACTATTTTTATAAAAATATTTATTTAATATTTTTTAAAAAATTTAGAAATCAATTTTCAATTTATAATAACATTTAGAAATCACTTATTAAAATAATTTTTTAAGCTTCGAGAAACATGGCGTTGACACGTGGCAATAGAGGCTTCTGCTTTAATAGATATAAGATAAGATTATACTTGTTTTGTTTTTTTTTCTATTTTTTTTTTTCCAATTTTTTTTTTTTCAATTTTTATGATTTATGCATTTTTTGTATGATTTAAGATTTTATTTATAAAAAAACACAAAATTTTCAAAGTTAAAAATTCAAAATTAGAATCTAAATTCTAATTCCAAATACGTAAAATAAAGACAAAGAGAGATTCAAGAGAAAAGATTAGATGAAAATACAATTTTTTATCTTAATTATTTTATAATAATGACAAGTTAACTTTCGTTTTAATGGACTAAGAATTTATAACGCTTAATTTTTGTAAAAGTTTTTCTTACCATAAACAAGTGATTGTATTTTATAAATTACTTTATATATATATATATATATATATATATATATATATATATATATATATATATATTAAACTTGAACCCTTATTCTATACGGGATTCTACTGATATTACTTAGATGTGGTCAAATCCGGAATCATACCGAATTTTCCGGATTTCTTTTACCCCTTTTTTGGGGTCGGACTCAGAACGAGTCTAGGATTCAAGCCTTAAGTATTGCCTACGTCAACCCTAGTCGGATTTCGGGATAGGCTTCGGTTTCTGGATTATAATTACTTTTTTTTAAAATAAAAATAAATGTCATTAGATATAAAAAGATAGAAGTATCACAAATAGAGGTAGCCCAATCGGTTTCAAGCCGAACTTTCTGTAACAGTCTGAACTCTTGTCCGTACTCCTCCTAACTGGATTTTTCGACCCAAAAGGACCTAAAGTTCATGACCATATCCGATCATTTATCCGGACAGAACGGGTCTAAATGTGTTGTCATCATGTCACTAGTAGTTGAATTATAATAATTTGTCATTATGTAAAGTTAGATTCGGATTAAATATGGGTACATAAAATTACCCTATTCAATAATATGGGTACATAAAATTACCCTATTCATTTGATCATATGACTCACACTTATGACTGAGCAGATTAAGACAATTGATTAGCATTAATTAAGGCAAATGATCCTATTGATAAGTGGTCCTAATTGAATTCTTACTCTTCTTTTATACTCTTTAATTATTAATTTTTTTAAATTTCTTTTTGTGACTATGACCTCTAAGACCTTATCAAGAATCTATGTTGATATCATGCACAAAATTGTGTTCCCCATTCATTTTATCATCTTTTGTAAAATTAGGTTATGTTTAACCTCTACCAATCATGTAAATGACACGAATTATCATAATAATAGTGAAAGATTGTGTATGTCTTTTACATAATCAAGTGTTGTTATTTAATTCAACTTGATAATGGATTATAGTTATAGGGATAGGCTTCTCAATGAGAATGATTTATTCAATTGTATGCAATTGCAACCATTGCATTTGCTTTGTAGATTAATAATGAAATAATTGCAACAATAGACTCCTATCCGATTGTTTTAATGTTTACCCGTTAGAAACTTTTTCTTGGAGAGACCATAGAACTTTCATCAAAATGTTGCCGTCGACTTAGAGAGTCATGAAATGTCACTTGACGATGAATTTGTATGCAATAGGTTTAAATTTGGTAATTTATTTCCGAAATTTAAAACAGATAAAACGATATTATTTTAGTTATATCAACAAATAATAATGCTTATCTTATCCGTTTTTTTCAAAGGAACAACTCCATTTCTCCATACTCCGATCAACACCATTCGTCGTCGTTGTATCCTTCTAGTTCAATCTTTGGCCTTTCCCCTCCCGCCTCTACCCACTCACCCATACCAACTTCGAAATATTTTCAATAACTAATATAAATCTATCAATATCATGAATTACGATCCTCACCATTTTTTGCCATCTCATTTTAGTTCAATCTTCCATCCACCCTTCTTACCTCTACCTACTAGCCGATCCTTACTTCAATAATAACAATAATCCCACCCACCGGCACTAACTCTATATCAAAGTCCTATACACCATTAACGTAAGCAGAACTGTGAGAACCGTGTTACTAAAACCAAACTTAATTCACAAGTTCAACAAAATTACGACCTCAAAACATTTTATCTAAATAGAAAAACCTATCAAATATTATTTGTTATATCACATTTATTTATCGTTTTACATTATCTACCTAAAACACTTATTATTTATATCCCTTTCACATTTATTGTCAAATTAAAAAGTAGGGTGCATGTTCTTTTCTATTGTGAGGCGAATGCCGCTGTCGATCATTTGGCATCCATTGCTTCATCCTTTCCTTTAGGCTACTTTTACATTCAATCTCCACCGTCTTCGTTAATTGTGTTTTTGAAGAACGTTGCTCGCGGAGTAGCGACCCATCGACATGTCATGTGTTAGCTTCTGTTTCTGTTAAATAAAAGGTATGGGACCGGAAGTGGTCTCCGTAGTCATTACCAAAAAAAAAAAAAAAAATAGTACTTCTCATTCCTATTATAATGTCGTGAGTGCATGCACCTTCTAATATAATAAAAACTTTTAGAAACTTTGATATATAAAAAAAATGTGACATGATCTATCTAATTGAGAATGACCTAACTATCTAGTCTTGCTTACTATAGATTAGTGGATTTCCAATCTAAACACGATTGAAACTCAACAAACTAGCTAGTTAGAACTTAGAAAGAAGAAGAAGAAGAAAGACAAGTGAATAGCTACAAAGGGGAAAATAAAGAATCTTTGAGAGACCTATAGTTTCTTTGTCTTAAAGCATTTGAAGGGGCCACTTTGATGTGGCAATGACACTACAATGTTAAGATAGAGAGCACCAAGCACAAAAGGCCCATTTGAGGGTCTCTATGGTCTTGATCTCCCATTACTTTCCACACTAGTGTCTCAATGTCTCATGTCTTTGTCTTCGGGTCTAGCTAGACCTAATAAGATGTAAGCTATTCAGTTCGATTGATTGGTCTCATTCGTTCCAAGATACGAATGGACATAAACAAAGAAATGAATCACTCGGTTTGTTACCTTGCCTTGTCCAAGGTCGTGTACTATCTCTATTTACATGTACATTATGTTTGACTCGTATCTATTCTGAATTCTGAATTTGATCCAACATACTTCTACTGTTGCCTTTTTCAAAGGTGTATGATTAGAGTAATCGCAAAGTGAACAAACGAGGAGCCTTGCCGACTTACCTCCACGACATATTCATCCCCACTTTGATATATCCTCTCGGAGAGAGTCGATATTTTAATACACTTCATTTCTAAATAAAAAGTTTTTCTTAATATGAAAAAATGAGAAGAACCGTGAGTCATTAGATTTAACTCAAATCTTATGATCACGTGCTACGATATACCGAAGAATTTTATGTGATTTTTATTAAGATTTTGAATAAAAATACAGTAGATATGACATAATTCCTTAAAAAATTGAAGATTAATCATCATATTCTTGTTCTTAATATATAGATTGGCTTTACATGAAGAATTATTAATGTACGTAGCATACATAACTATACACCTCCAAATTTCATGTCCCTAACAAAAGCAAAGACAAGAAAGAATGGGCCTTACAAGAATAAATGCAATAGTGATTTGCCTTCTTTCCCTTTCACCTTCCCCACTACTTTTCTTTTTTATTTTTATTTCTCATTCCAATTATTATAATTTTATATAATTTATTATTTAATATTTCTACCCTATAATATTATCTATATAAAACCCCACTCCCACATCCTCCACCCTCCTCACTTCTCCTCTCTCTTTCCCTCTTACAAGTTCCATCCATCTCCATATCCGAAAACCCGAAATAACCCGACTTGAATCTGAATGGGTTTTCCAGTTGGATACACGGAGGTTCTTCTTCCTAAACTCTTTCTCAACACACTCTCGATCCTCGGACTCGTCCGTACGCTCATCCTTACGATACTCCGTCTTCTCGGTCTATCCGATTTCCTAGAACCGGATATTGTGTGGGCGGATCGACCCGAATCCACTTCAACGTATCCGACCCGACCCGAATCCGTATCCGCTTCACTGATCCGGGAGATGCTTCCGGTGGTGAAATTCTCCGACGTTGTCGCCGGAGCTGGATCCGGTGTGGAGACGCCGGAGAGTTGTGCAGTGTGTTTGTATGAGTTTGAAGGTGATGAAGAGATCCGACGGCTGAGGAATTGCAGGCATATATTCCATCGGTGTTGTTTGGACCGGTGGATGGATCATGATCAAAGAACTTGTCCTCTTTGTAGAACTCCATTCATACCGGAGGAGATGCAAGAAGCTTTCAATGAGAGGCTTTGGGCTGATGTCTATGGAGAGTATTTGCCCATTCCTAATTTCTTGTAGTTTTTTTTTTAATATTTTGAAAAAACATATTTACAACTTGAAAAAAAAGGGAGGAAATGAAAAAATAATCCCTTTTATTTTGTTTAAAGAGATAAAAAAAAATTAGTGATAATTCCATGTAAGAGGATTTCCTCTACTCTTCCCCTTCTAAGGGAAATGT
The DNA here is from genome assembly GCA_033239125.1 of Fagopyrum homotropicum. Taxonomy (NCBI): domain Eukaryota; kingdom Viridiplantae; phylum Streptophyta; class Magnoliopsida; order Caryophyllales; family Polygonaceae; genus Fagopyrum; species Fagopyrum homotropicum. Next base: position 164,366,052 of record BSWB01000001.1, read on the forward strand.
ATATTGTACATAGCCTATGATCAATGAGAAGTTTATAAAAGAGAAATAGATGAAAAAATGAAATGGGTTTTGTTCCATAAGACATTTTATTGAATGAATTGTATAAATAATCGGATTTTATGTCATTTTATTCGAATCGGATCGGATCTGAATAGAACAATGTTGGTATATATGTAAGTAAGTTTTAATTTTTAAGTGATGGGTTAGTTGGTTTCTTGTTTGTGAGTGTTTTGGAGAGACAATAGTGATTATTGTTTGATTTTGGGATTAAAGTATGTTTTGTATGGAGTTGTTGAGATTTTGATGGGGTTAAAAAATGATTGGATTTGTATTATTGGAATAATGAGAATTATCTTGTTTAATTTAATATATTAAAGAGTAATTAAGAGATTATTTTGCATAAAGAACTCTTTGTGAAGATTTGAAGATGTTTTTGTTACATAAAAACATATATAATTGAAAGAAACATCTTAGGATTATGGTTTGTAGTATGATTTTGTCATGTTGTTAAGTTCATTATTTGCATAATCATACATGTATTATGTAATGAAGGACCATGGTCCACAAAGGTAATAAAATGAGAATAAGAATTAAAAATGTTAAGTGTAAGTTAATGAATACACCAAATCTACTCATAGTTGTCAGAAAATGAGCATTTCCAAATGTCTCTCTAGTCAAAATTTAGGGTTTGTGTATGGGGTCCAATTTGGGTCATAATAGTACTCTTGTTATGTATTGCAATAATTGTACAATTTGACACTATTTGATGGCTTTTTCTTTGTCCAAGTTCGAAAAATTCTATATGAATTTGAATGATAAACCCTCTAAATAAATATATAAAAATGAAATTTAGAGATAAAAATTAGGTTTACTTAAATCTCTATAACTTAAGTTGTTTCATTTCATCTAAGAAAATACACCTTAGTCAAAATTCTATTTGTAATAGTGATTTCCTATATCTTTTGAAATAAAAATAAAATAAATAAATTCGGTAATATATAGGCAATTTAAACTTTTATTGAATACCACAAAAGGACAAAAACAAATTACAATCTTTTAAAACTAAAGATATAAAATAATATAGAATTTTAGGTTTAAATGGGTAGGAAATTATTTCGTATTGATTCCATAAAATGACTTATTTAGGATTTGTTAAATCTTAAATTCTACGTAAAAATAGACTTTGAAGGGTTTCATGTATTTTTTCAAGTCTTCTGTAATTTTCTTACATATCCGGACATGGTATTTTAGTTTCGGATATGTATTATCAACAATATCTTGAATTTCAGATTTGTGTTTGGCTTACCCAATTTGATTGGACCGGGTATTTCATGATCCATTGAAAAAACCCTCAAAATATCATTTTTTCTATACATGTTGGGTTTTTGGACGACGCTTAACAAGTCTAGTGTTACTTTACCACTAAACTAACTGAGTATTAGTCCAAAATATTTATTATTCTAAAAATATATGAAACACGTTATACAACAAAATCGAGTTAAATTCCAATCTGATTCTTCATTATTGTCTGATTCTCGTACCACACCAAACGATCCCTAAAAACACTCCAAAAAACTGCACAACTCTTATAAAATTTTTGTAATGATAAGAAATGATCTATGTAGGGAAAAATCTATGCATTGCAGCTTGGTACACTATAATCATATAAACAAAGAAAAATATTTTGAAGATAGTAATAATTTAAGAGAATTTGGTGACAAAAGGATAATTTGGCAAAGACAAAGGCTCCATTAGCTTTATATCCGGGTCGGATATTACCTTATCAATATCAAAATCATGACAAATATGACCACGTCGACAACTCTATCATACTTGTCGTTTGTGGTTCCCCTTTCATTTCTTCCTTAGATTCGAATCAATAACGAATTATAACTTCAATTTGACCAAAATTTTAATCTGCCATTAATGATCAAACAAACTATATGATTGTCCTAGAACTTACTAGGAAAATTCTTAAATAAGCTCATTTTAAAGCAAAAAAAATGGATCTTAGGGCCTGTTTACCTGCGGGTTTATAAACTTCATTTACTTTATAAACCCGAGTTTTTGTTGTCGGTGGGTGTTTACATGTAGATGAGTTTATTTTCGAATGGGTTTATTCGGATTTATAAACCTCTAGAAAATAACCTCCTCAATCCAAGATTATTTTTCTTGGATAAGTTTATCTTTTTCATATACCCGAAATTATCCTCATTCATATCTTTACAAATCTGACCCTAACATTCACACCCGTGAAATTCATTTATTTCAAAACAACCACATTATTGTCGTCCACAAATACCTTCGAGATTTGATTTTTCGATTACCCTCCTATTCATATATATATTGGATTATTCTTTAATCTTTTTAGGGGTAAAAATGTATTTTGCACTAAAATAAACCCAAAAAAAACCTTAAGTAAACATCTTTATCGAAATAATATATATAAACTGATCGAGTTTATAAACCCGAAAATAAACCATAAACCCATATAAACCCATTTAGTTTATAAACCCATAAAAATACAAACTTCTACTAAACAGGCCCTTAGCCTGCATTATTCTTATTTTTACCAAATATTTTAATCTTGTATATATTATTATTAATCATAAAATGTTCTAAATTTTTTTTTGGTTATTATTTATTTATTTGTAATTAAAAAATGTAATAGAAGACTTTATCGTTATTAATCAGAATTAAAATTGCGATATCATATTATAAACGCATCTAAATGAAAGTATATTTGGATATTCGGTTATAATATATAATTATTTAAAAAACTAAGTTATTTTAAGCAACTAACCTTCTTTCTATACCATATCATATTCAAATGTTTCAACAAAAATAATAGATGTCACCAAACATTTAGAATTCGTTACAATTCAATAATAAGCATTAGAACCCAGTTGGGCTATTTGGGCCGAAATTCCTGCTCGGCCCAAGTTTGAAGCCCAAAATGGCGAGTGAAAGAACATAGATTATCATTCATAAAATACATGCCCTGTCTTAATTTTACCAAATATTTTAATGTTCTAGATATTATTATTCATAAAATGTTATAATTTTCTTATAATCAAGTACTCTCTCCTATCAAAAATAAATGTCGTTTTGGCATTAGAAATTTGATCAAAATTATCTGTCGTTTTAAGTTTTTTAGACCAATAAATGAACAATAATTATAAGAAATGTTGTTGAAAATTGGTGTAAATGATTAATTTTAGTTCTAAAATCTTTCTTATTGGTTTTAAAGAAGGTTGAATATTAAATATGTGATAAGATTCAGAAAAACTTTACAAAATCTATATTATTTAATATTTTTCTTAAAAATTGTGTCAAAGGCTAAAATGACAGTTATTTTTTATCGGATTTAGTATTTAGTTATTCTTATCGCGTATTATTTAATTAAAAAATATAATAGATGACTTTATTTTTATTAGCGATATCATATTAAAAGCACAAAAGTAAATAACCTTCTTCCTATGCTAATAAGTATTATTTTTATCAAATGTTTCAACAAAAATAATTGATGTCACCAAACATTTAGAATTCGTTACAATTCAATTATAAGCATTTGGGCCCAGTTGGCTTATTTGGGCCGAAAAGCCTGATCGGCCCAAATTGTAAGCCCAAAAAAGCGAGTGAAAGAAAATAGATCATCATTCATATAGAGACCAATACAATTCAACATTTGCACGGTACGGTACGTACGTTGAAGAGTACTTTCATGGTGCATACCGTAAACGTACTAGAAAGAATCTAACAATAAGGACCCGCAATGGCCTCGGGGATATCCACAGGTTGCTATTCGTACCGCACGTTTCATGCTATGCCACTTTTACGCATACGCGATGAGTATGCGTAGCGTTAAGACCAATATGGGTTGCGCATCTAGAATGCGTAGGCGTAAACACTTTTTTTTAAAAAATAAAATTATTTATTTGCGCCGGCTCCTGGCGCCTGCGCTCAAATCCTAAATCTCGTCAAAATTCCTGTGTTTTTCGATGTAAAGTGTGAAATTCGCGTTGAAAAAAAAAATAGGGGTTGAGCGCCTGCGTCTTGCGCCGGCGCTCAAATTAATTAATTTTTTTTTAATAATAAAAACCGGAAAAAAAAGCTAACTACGGCTACGCAACGCGTAGTCGTACAAGCGGTATGAATAGCATGTTCACTGTGATACGAATAGCAATAATCGGGATATGCTCGCGATATTGGTATTTTTTCGGTCCCTTGTTGAGTCATTGGAGGTACCTAAGGAACTCGAAGGTGCTTGTCGTGTTTGTGTATTTAGCCGTTGAAATTTTGGACCGGACCAGAATTTTGGAATAGATTGAACTTGGACCGAAAATTTGTTATTGGAACGGATATTAACCGAATTTTCCAAATCTTAACTTGTTTGTTATTTTTTTTAAAGAGTTCAAAAGGCCAAAAAAAAAAAAAAATTGTGCCGACCATTGTGGATCGGACTGAAATATTCAATCCAGGTCTAATAATAAATTTTTGGTCCAGGTTCGGTCCGGTCCGGACCGGATGATACATGAACCATGTAAGTGTATCAGGGTGTTGGCCGGTGATGCTTTGGTGGTGAAGTTGGTATTGATGAAGGTAGGTGACGGTGGCGTAGAGCGGCTTCAGTGAGAGGATCTAAATCGCCGCCGCCTCGAATATATACTTTATAACCGCCAAAACCCCGTCCGTAGCGGTGGACAGAAGGTGCCGGCGGCGGAATGAAAGCCTTAGAGTTGGAAAAAGAAGCAGCGTCGCCGGAGATCAGTACCGCATTATTGAGTATACTCACGGTGATAATTATAATCAACCACCGGCCATTAATCCCATCCATTGATTTGAAGAATCTGTGAAATTGATTATGACGTGTTGTTGATTAGGGAGATAAACATGGATTCATGAGAGATGATATATATGTAGAGCAAGAATGAAGATCATAGCGTGTTTGACGGGAGTGACAAAGAAAATAAAAAGAAAAGTGCTTTACTCAAAGCAACAACATATCTCATATGGTCATACATCATACAAGATGTTAAAGTCTGTCGCACTCTATAAGGGATCGTGTGCACATTTGACGAGATTATTATCCTAAAATCAATTGACGATATAAGGGTAGTCCGCCTACTTTATATACGATCTGAACACAAAATCATCCAATTTGTTTGGAAAAATATAGAATCCGGAATAATATCTTAACGAATGATCTCAATTCAATTTATAATGCCTAGGTATTTTCGACTTATGGGTTCGGATATAAATCAAAGTTAATAGATTCAAATATCAATCAAGTTACTCTGACAATATACCCAATTAGGCCGGATAACCAGTGTAAATATTCAACATATCTGGTAAAAATAAGCTAAATCTTGTTTAAAGATAAGTATCCCGGTTTAAATCAGATATTCTAATACTCACAAATAAGATTGTTGAGTCATGTAATTCAATTTATTTATCACAACTATGAAATTAGAAAAAAAGACTTTTTTTAAAATAATTATTCATAAAAATTCATTCGATGTTCAAAACTTTTTTAGATTTAAAAGTTACACATTATTGAAAATGAAACTTTTTTTAAAAAAAAATATTTATCTTATTGTATGTGAAAATTATTAATTGTATCATTTTCTTTACATCTTAGTTTTATTTTAGTACCTATTAATATGTATGTAAAATTATAGATGAATAAATAATACTTGGGCAATTTTAGTAACGAGGCCTTTTTTGATAAAGTAGAATAATAACTAGGCTTTTTAATGTTTCAATTAAGTAAATATACCCCAACCTTTTGTATTTATTCTCAAATTTTACACACTCTTCTCTCAATGGGTATATTTACTAAAAACAAAACTAGAAAAAGCCTAGTAAACCAAATTGATTCTTAATAAATACTTTACCCTCTAAAAAAGTCATGTCGTATTTTTCGGTTTTCGTCTCTCAAAGGGCATCTTTTCTAATCTGAATAGAATAAAGAGATAGTATAGTGGGTTTTAAATAGTATTATTTATTAAAAAATATATCCCCGCCCAAAAAATTGCGAAAAAGAGTTCTAGAAAGTATTATTATAAAGTGAAAATTTGTATTTATTTACCTCGTTTCTGAAATTTCAAATTTTCATGCCTAGTAATTTATTTCTCTGCCTGATTTTTAATTTTTCTTTGAATTTTCTCATACTATAAAGTTTAACTATCAAAATTTTCGATTTCTTAATGAAGTTATAAACTTTGTGCTATTTGTCAAGAAAGTGGAAATGAAGTTCATAATATTTTTCTTTTTATTATTATTTTCTTATAAACACAAAAATATTTTTAAACAGAAAATCATATTTCATTTGCCATCATAGAAGAACACTCTTTTAGCATCAAGTAAGAGACTCTTCTTAAAACTCAAAATCAATGATTTCGAATATAGATTTCAATTGCAAGAAAGCTAGAAAGAGGGGAAGGGTTGAATAATGTTGATGGAACTAAATCAATGAAAATAATTCTTTTTTTTTTTGGAAAATGGTTAAGTTAGGTTGGTCTAGCACCTAGAGTTAGTCTACCCTAAAATACCCTTGTACATGAGAACACGAAGTTCATGATCATCTAAAAATTGATGTTGGGGTCGATATTTACAAATGACTCAGTCGATCAACAACACAGTTAATTTCTACGGAGATTCATCATGGAGTCGGATTCAATCGTCTCGACCTCTCATGCACAACCCACGAACCTTAGATTACTTTGATAACACAAAGATTAAATGAAAATGATCCTTATATTTTCACGGAGGCCCGAAAATTTCGTTTTAGAGACAATGAAACAAATAGCCGAAATTACATAATTTTTTTTATAGAAAAAACAAAACAAAATCTAGAATAGAAGATGGAGAAACACATGATATCATGTGTCACATACAAAACCTAGATGTATTATAAAATGCATCTACCTATAACTTATGTGTCACATACACAAATTTGAATACCATTATACACAATAATAAATTGAAAACAAGAGTTCCAAAAGGCAAGTTCCAACTTTAAACTATTCTCTTCTATAAATAAGTAATAACCATAACAAGGATTGAAGTACAATGGTCCAATTCTTCCAAAACTCATGTGTTTGTATTCAAAAAACCCCTAAAATCTCAACAACATTCACAAAGAAATTGTCAAATGGTATTGTCTTCTTCCTCTCCCTCTGTTTTCTTCCCATGAACTTGATGTTTGAATAAAGCTGAACCTTCTTCTTCTGTCATCTTTCCCACAATCCTCCAACACAAAAGTCAGAGCTGAAAAACAACAGAAGATTTTACATTTCAAAGTACCAAACTATGTCTTCTGATTTCTTCATGTTTGAAGAGTGTTTCTACAATCAAAACTCAACCATATTCAGCTCAGATGAGACTCAATTACTCACTGAGTCTGACCCTCTCTCTGACTCCTCCATTGATAGTATCCTCCAAGAAATCTCACAAGAACAGAACATGACAAATTCTCAGTCTCTTGAAAAATTACCCCAAACCCTACTCGAAAATTCACCTCCCAGCCATGAACTTGAAAGTCTTTCACTATATCAGCAAACCCAATTCTCCAATTTATCAAATTCGTCGGATTTCTCAGGTGGGTATGTAAATTACCCTGTTTCCGCCATTAAAACAGAGCAGGCTCCTTATTTTCTTGGAAGTCAAAGCTATGGGGAAGGTGATGAGAGTGCTTTACTGAAGCTTCTTCACAGAAGCTATAGCCATGGAAGTCATTCTTATGAAGAGGAAAAGCCATGGATTCTCTTACAACCTAGGGTTTTTGATGCTCTGTTTGAATCCTCTGGTTTTGAAAATGGATTCTCTAGTGCTCATATGAGAAGGGTTTGCAGCACTGGAGATTTACCAGTAAGTTAACACTTCAATTTACCATCTTTTACTTGATTTTGTTTTCTTGGATTGTAAAAATAATAAAAAAAATTTTACTTGAAATTCTATTCCCTGTTTGGTTTGGAAATGGAGAATAATAGTCTTTTGGTGGAGTAATTTGGCTCATTTAGGCTCTTAATTGCACTTTTACAAACCAGAAATTTAAAACTAGCCTAAAACAATAATACATGTAAAACTTAGGGCTAAAAATTGATATAATTTGAGTTTTGATTTTGAGTCTTGTCTTTTAGGGGTTGTTCGGTCATGGGTTCAACTTATGATCGAACAACTCTTAGGTTGACTTTATAGGTATAATATTCATAGAATAAGATATCGGAATTTATCATGATATCAAAACGTTGTTGTTGTTATAGATGATGAACAATAATGAAGCAAATGCACAAGGTGAGAGCAGTGCAAGCACTTGTATGGAGGAAGGGAGCTTCAAAGTGGGAAAATACAGTGCAGAAGAGAGGAAGGAGAGGATTGATAGGTACAAAGCAAAACGCACTCAAAGGAATTTCAACAAAACAATCAAGGTATAATTTTACTTATAGATCAAGAGGTTTCGGTTCGAATTATATATTTCCGTATTATAAATGAAAAACGAAGTAGTATAGAGTCTAATAATATTCGGTTTTGTTTGAAAAAGTATGCATGTCGGAAGACGTTAGCGGATAGTAGGCCGAGGGTACGAGGCCGGTTTGCTCGTAATGATGAAGCCGGGGAGATGCCGAAGTCGGCCCCTTGCTTGAACAAATATGAAGATGAAGATGACATTTTGGTACGTTACATTATTTTTGCAACGTTTTCAATACTTTTATTTGTGAAAGAAATTGGTCAGAGTCAAGTCTATATCGAAATGATTTATTTTAGTTGAAAGGTAAAAGAGGAAGAATTTATAAGATTTACATAAATGCCGGTATCTATCACTAAATAATTGAAAATTCTCATTAAATTTTTTTATAGTATTTAATAAGTAGTATTCTAACTTTTAATGCTATCACTTGATAATGACCAAAGTGTAAGATACAACTCCAATTAGCTTTTCTAGAAAAAAACGGGATCATGTAAGTTAAAATAAATAAAAATATATAATCGATAAACGTAAGTCTATATTTCAAATACTTTTACAAATAAATTCGCTGAGAAAAAAAAACGTATTTCAGCCGTTGAATGCGTCAGTTCAACGACAAGCATATGATGGATATATATGTGCTCCGTACAAGGTGCATTTTGTACAACATGTGTTATGCATGTGTATATGTGTCCTAAGACGCACATATACGTCCTATGAGACACACATACATAACACAACCATAAACTTGGGCAGATCTGAATTAAATTACCGTTAATAATTGTTCTTATTTATAACTCTCAATCCGTTTTTACCGTATTTTGTCCCTATATTTAAAGAATATTTACATAACATATTTTTGGTAAATAACTTATCATTTTTTTGTTTACTTTTATTTATAATATTTTTGTCATATAAACTTTTGGAATATATTCCTTCATGTCCGAATTTGTTGACTCCAAATTAGCTAGAAGAAAGAAACTTGATTAACTAGATCTTTTTGAAAAATTAGAGTAGTAACTAGACTTTTTAATATTTCAATTAAGTAAATGTATCTCAACCTTTTGTATTTATTTTCAAATTGTACACACTCTTCTCTCAAGGGGTACATTTACTAAACACAAAACTAGAAAAAATTATTTTTTTTAGCTAGAATTTTCATATGAATTTATAATTTTTCAATTTTATGAAACTTTAATCATAAAAAACTGAATTTATTTCCAAAATGGAAAAATAAATGATACTCCCTCCGATCAAAAATAAGTGTCGTTTTAGCATTAGAAATTTGATCAAAATTATCTGTCGTTTTAAGTTTTCTAGGCCAATAAATGAACAATAATTACAAGAAATGTTCTTGAAAATTGGTGTAAATGATTAATTTTAGTTCTAAAATCTTTTTTATTGGTTTAAAAGAAGGTTGAATATTAAATATGTGATAAGATTTAAAAAAACTTTACAAAATTTATGTTATTTAATATTTTTCTTAAAAATTGTGTCAAAGGCTAAAATGATAGTTATTTTTGATCGGAGGTAGTATTTTTTTGTGAGAAATAAATTATACCTTTTTCTGGGTGAGAAATAAATGATTGTCTATTATTTACTGACAATCAACTTATTTTCTACCACAGTAGTAAATATCCTTCTAATTTAATGGACTGTTGTCCTTCATTTCTGTAGTTGTACAGTTGGCACGAAGATGAAGACGTCGGAAGAGCTGGTGGCAGTGCTGGTGGTTGTGGCGACGGCGGTGGCCGAGGAAGAAGAGGACAATACCTAAATTATCAATTTGGTGGTTATCTTGGGTATTGATACCCATGCATAAAATACCCTTTTTCTATTTTTAAACAATGTTAATTTAAAAAATTTGATTATTTAATGTTAAAAATAAAAGATACTCCCTCCGATCAAAAATAAGTGACGTTTTATCATTAGAAATTTGATCAAAATTATGTGTCGTTTTAAGTTTTCTAGGCCAATAAATGAAGAATAATTATAAGAAATGTTCTTGAAAATTGGTGTAAATGATTAATTTTAGTTCTAAAATCTTTCTTATTGGTTTAAAAGAAGGTTGAATATTAAATATGTGATAAGATTTAGAAAAAGTTTACAAAATCTATGTTATTTAATATTTTTCTTAAAAATTGTGTCAAAGGCTAAAATGACAGTTATTTTTTATCGGAGGTAGTATATTTTTAGAGGAAAAAAGCTGCATGACTCCATTGAGAGCTGGCCAGAGTACTGTCAAAGAAGCTCATTTAATAACCCAGCAGAAGTGGTTAATATAAGTTGTTTTGATGCAGTAAAAATTGCAGGATTTTTACTGCTTCCGAATTTACTTTTTTTTTCCTTCTTCATTTTGTATCCTTTGTAATTTTCTTCTGATCGCAAATTATGTATATATTACATTTTTCTCCTTTTTTATGTGGAAAAATATAAGATTATGGGTTTGTTTGTCGGTTTAAAATTATGAAGGAAAGGAGAATTATGGAGATGAAGTTGACATAAGATATTCAGGACTCATTTGGTTCCAACTTCAAAAATGGAAACGGAATGTAAACGAATTTAGTTCATATGTATATCCTCATTCACGAAGTTTTATAGAATCATTTCTTATGGTTTAATGCAAAATGCACTTGTTTTCTCACATTTTGTTACCCTGTAGGGTATCAAAAGTAATCAAACTCTATTTCAATTACTTCAAACCATAAGGAATGATTCCAAAAACTTCATAAACAAGAGTATACGTATGGACTACATTCGATTCCATTCCGTTTCCGATTTCGGAGTTAAAACCAAATGGACCCTCAATATCAACCCAAAGACTTGAAATTTAGACTTCTCGACCTATTGAGATGTATATGAAGTCAGCGAGCTCATCTACGTATTATCAATTGATTTTATGATGAAAATTTAATAGTTTTCTGGGTCGAGCTTATGACCCGTATACGCACATAATCGCATACTTATAATATAAGGTCGGTTGACTATACTGTATATAAATCACTTTGTTCTGGTGCCAACTTTTTCATTAACCACACTCAAAATCGTGTGTTGAGACGTATACCTCACATCGATTACCGAAATAAGTCATCTCAACACAAGCATGGAGATCTATTTTGTTTAGCTATATTAGATCATTCTGTGAAGCTATCTTACGGGCCTCGTTTTGTATGCCCTGAAAAGCATATCGAAAATTAGAATACACAACCTAATTTCTAATGTAAGATGTTTGATATATTATATAAAATACTTTGTATTTTAAATAACTCAAACCTTTGCTTTTTATTTGTTTATAATTTTTAAATCGCCTATTGTATAGGTCTTATTGAATTTGTAAGAATATTAATGTGTCATTCCTATTCTTATTTTTGTTGTAATTTAAGGATTAGGTTAATTTCATGACGTCGGATTTACTAATATCAACCTGACGTACAATAAAAATTGTGTACGGGGTTCAAAAAATATGGAAAATATTGTATGGACGCACGACTCACAACACATCAACGCCAACATTTTATTTATGAACGGATTTATAAAAAAAAGATTTGATATTGTCGTGTAGTGCGATTACACGTAGGTTTTATCGCCAATGCGCCATCGCAATGCACGTCAATTTCTCATTAGTGATTTTGACTGCATATATCTAACAATTTCGACATCCAATCAGTACCCCTCAAATTAATTATTTTGTGCATCATTGTTTACTCCGCTAATTCACAATATTTTTTTGTTATGACAAAAAAATATTTGTCCTATTAATTTCTTCTTAGAGAGGATTCTCTCTACTAATGTTCTTGATTTTCTCCCAAAGTTTAACACATTAATTAATAATTGTTTGTTTTTTTAAATCCGTAAAGAAACTCCAAGTATGAAAGATTTCGATAGGTTAGATTTGACGTGGGGTTCATCGCACGTCCGAACGTATATGTACGTTCGGCCAAAGTCTAACACATAAGTCTAACGGAGTTCCATCCTAAAACCAATTGATAATAAGAGTAGTCCATCAGCTTTATATACTAGACCGTTAATCCCTTTATTGTCGAATTGAGAACATTAATCCTCCACATCCCTCAAAAATGCAACTGTAAGCCCAATAAGCCCGGGCCCGAGACATTGAGCTCCTCTAATACCATGCAATGAAGATTCCGATGCGTCTAATTTGACGTGGCGGTCCATCGCACCTTCGAGCGTATATAAGCGTTGCGCCAAATTCGAACACACAAGTCCATCGGGATTTCACATTAAAATCAATTGACAACAGGAGTAGTTCACTAATCTTATATACTAATCCCGCTAATCTTTCAATTATCGATGTGAGAACATTAATTCCCAACAAAGTATATATATATATATATATACTAAATACACGACCTTGGATTTTCTGAAAAAAATGATTATTATTCATCGAATATAATATATTCATTTAATCATTTTGAATGGTAAAGTTTTTTAAATGAAATCACACTCGCGTCATCAGCGAACCTTTAATCTAGAGCCAATAGTACTCGGCCACGTGTACACCCTGATAGTGTAAACAGATTCTTCGTAACGAATCTTGCCATTAGTGTAAGGTTTTTGCCGAAGCAAGAAAATTAAAAGATACTTAAAGAATAAAATTAAAAAAAACATAAAAAAATAAATTCAATTATAAAGATACCGCAGTGATAATGTGAACACTGTTCAAATTATTATGAATTATTAGTAGGTTAATATAACGTGTATTTTATTTAAAGTTCCATACACAATCATTTTATAATCAATAAACAGAAAAAAGATATATATATATATATATATTTATTATAGTATCAATACTTTAAGTGCCCGTTTGGTTGGTGCGGTGGAATGGAAACATAATGGAGTCGAATAAGAGTGGAGAAAGAAAATGGAATGGATGAGATTACTTTTATGTGTTAAAAAACCTCTAACCAAACGTATTTTTTGATTGATTCGGAATCATTTCGTTACCGGGAATGATTCCCGGTGCTTCCAAACGGGCCCTAAAAATATATTTTGGAGAGGAAACAAGTATCGTATTTATAATTTATGGAAAAATATAGGGAAATTCCGGATAGTACCCTCGTGGTTTGAAATTTTTCGGATTTTACCCAACAGTTTTTTCGAATTCGGATGGTACTCTTAAGTTTACTTTGTTTTCCGGACTTTGTGCAAATTCATTAAAAATTTTCAAATTCCATTAAAAATATAAAAGAAAATAAAGTAAAACTGAAAAATAAATAAAATATAACGACTGATTATTTATTTTAATAACAAATTAAAATAGTGATTTTTTTAAAAGAAACCTTATTTATTTATTTTTTGAATAAAGTATAACGATTATGTTTTTAGATTTTGTTAAAAAATACTAATCCAATTTATTTATTTTTAAAATAAAATAAAACACTGATTTTTTTTAATTTTGTAAAAATAATCTGATTGATTTATTTTTAAATGAATATAAAATATTGATTTAAAAAAAATCTTGTTTACTTTATTTTTAAAATAAATAAATTATTTTTTATATTTTAATTTATTTTTCGATTTTACTTTATTTCTTTTATATTTTTTAATCGAATTTGAAATTTTTAATGAATTTGGGCAAAAACCGGAAAACAACGAAAACTTAAGGTATCATCCGAACTCGAAAAACTGTTGGGCAAAATCCGAAAAACCCCAAAACCACGAGGGTACCATCCGGAATTTCCAAAAAATATATTTGTTTAAATGCATGTATTTCCAATTTTCTCACCATTTTTATATATTTTTATAGTTTTACTCATAAAAAGAAACAATCTAAAATTCCCTATAACGTAAAAAACCCGATATCGTTACACGTACCACATACGTAAGATTTTCAAAGGAAAAAAGATGCCATGATGCACATTATTCGTAATAATTAAGAACAAAAAAAAACTCGATCGTAAAAGCATTGATTTTAAGCATATTTGTGCTTTTATGCAAAGCGTAAGTGTACGAATATTTCTACGCAGAAGAACCTTGGAAAGATGTTCCATGCGAGCACGACTTGATTTGGGATAACAATATTGTGATTAAATAATGTAATTATAAGCTAATAAGTGCTTAAATTGGAATAATACACAGATACTGTATACTTAATTTGTGTACGATAATTGCAAAAGTATGTAGGCTACGAGCATATGTGCCCTAAAAAGAGAGAAAATAAAGGTAAAGACTAAGACTTATATGTATGTATTGACCAAGTTTCTTCACCAATAAGAGTTAGTTTTTAGATTTTTCATGATCCCCATCCTTGTCATTCACTCATCTCAAAGAGGGTACAGTATATTATATCGATCGTTAGGTGGTCTAATAAAGATATATATTTGGGATTGAATGAAATAATGTTACGATCGGAGTGTTTTAAACTGTCAATAACACAATTAACTTGTTTTATGCTAAACTTTATAAAAAATGAAGATTTAACATGAAGTCGAATGTAAAAATCTGGATCTCCCACGACAAATGTGATTAATAACGGTATGTCTGATCTGTCCGAAAAACGGGTTGGTTTGGATATGAGTAAAGACCGATCTGAACTACCGAACATGGTAGAAAACAAGCTTAGACTTGGTAACCGGACTTGACCTAGATAAACAACTTCGCTTTTTGTCAAAGACCGTCTTGATTCGAATTTGATGAGACCTACTTACATTAAACTTCAAATACTTTGGGATGTCTTGCATGATTTTATATTTAATAGCCATTTGTAATCCAATCTTATGCGTGTGTGTATATATATATATATATATATATATATATATATATATATATATATATATATATATATATATATATATATATATATATATATATATATATATGTTCAACAATCTTATATTTCGATGATTTTCTTTGCTATTTCGATCATTTCTCATGAATCACGACGATTAATTTAAAGTTTTATATGTTTTTCAAAAAAATTAGAGATATATCACACTGGATAAAAAGAAGCAAACACATAACGTAGTATATAGGATTGTTGTCTTTTTTATTAATCAATTATTGTCGATTAGTTTTACGAAGAAATCCGGCCAATAAATTTATATATTAAGCTCGTATTTAATGTGTATGTGCGTTTGAAAGTGTAAAACCCTTTCATTGTATTGAGCATTGAATTGAAATTGTACAGTTTAATTAAAAAATAATACTACCTCCGAACAAAAATAAGTGTCGTTTTAGCATTAGAAATTTGATCAAAATTATCTGTCGTTTTAAGTTTTTTAGGCCAATAAATGAACAATAATTATAAGAAATGTTCTTGAAAATTGGTGTAAATGATTAATTTTAGTTCTAAAATCTTTCTTATTGGTTTAAAAGAAGGTTGAATATTAAATATGTGATAAGATTTAGAAAAACTTTACAAAATCTATGTTATTTAATATTTTTCTTAAAAATTGTGTCAAAAGCTAAAATGTAAATTATTTTTGATCGGAGGGAGTATAAGATTGAAATTTCATAGTAGAGTTGAGAAACAATATTGAATCTACATTTCAGGTAGAGTTGAGAAGTAATAGATAGAGGAAAATCTTATTCTCGGACTTGGATCGAGCCGGATCAGTCATACTAGAATCTTCGACCAAACTTGCAAATGACACACATATTGAAGCCTCCATTGCGCTCGTATACACACGACTTCTATTTTACAGTCCGTTTCTATCGGACTTTGACATGGTATTAGAGCAAACTGATCCTGAACCTCAAATCCTATTACCGTCAAGATAGACACTAATTTACCCGATCTACATGGGTGTCACCTACCTTTGCTTGTTGTTAATGAAATGTTTCAGTACGTATTCAACATCGTTATTCGATCGCTTCAACTATGGAAACGTATTGAAAGATATGATATGTTATATTTAGAGAAATTATCTTATTGTTTTAGGTTAGGTTTTATTTTATATATTTTTGTGTAATCTTTATTATTCCCCTTAACCCTATAAATAAGGTGATAATTAACTCAATGTTAGTGTGGTTCTATTTCCACCATTTGGTTGATCTTCCCTAGCATAATCTATCATGATATCAAAGCGGTTAGTCTCAATTTGGCTCACGATCCTAACTTGTGGGCAAGTGTCAAGTCGATCTATACCCTCGTTGCACTTGCGGGGGCATGTTGGAGGTAATAAGTACAAAATAAGCCTAATATATAAGGTTGGTGGACTACTCCTACTATTGTCAATTGGTTTTAATAAGGAACCTCATCGATTTTATGTGATGGGCTTGGACTTAACACGCATGTGCGCTAGTATACACATGACCTCATTCTACTGTCCATCTGCATCGGTCTTCGATAGAAATTTAGAGAACAACCGTGCAGGAGCGGATCGATATGGAAAAACACAAACAGGAGGTCGTGTGAATTTTGGTAAAATGAATAGTTAGTCTACCTCATATACTTGGCTATGTGTTTGTTTGTAATATGTTTTTTTATCTCAACACCCGTCAGGTACAACCACCGACTTGGTTGATCCTTTATGTCATGCGTTAAAGTCATCTAGTTCAATCGGACGGACTATCATTGATCTATGTTCGCACTCGGTGTATTAAGGACGACAAGCCAAAACCTGATATCAAAATTACCTGTTACCGTGATAAGTTTTAATAGGCTGGTATAACATGAGAGTTTCACACATTCAAGTTATGTTTAAACCTAACATATAAATCGAACGAGATTATATCTAAAATCACTTGACAATAAGACGAGTAACTCCCCTTATATACTTAAGACATGTTTAGAATTGTTAAGAATCACTCCCGAAAATAAAATCTTACCGAATCAAAAAAACATTTATTTAGTGCCGAAAATGAAATCCTAAATGTCTTTTAATACGGACATAGTAACATAACCATTTCTATTTCTTTTTTTTATTTATCATGAACCGTTTTCTTTCGACAAAACGGGTATCCGGTATTCTAACTAATCGGTACAAAGTAGGCGGTGCCTTTTGTAGACGATCGATAGCTAGCTAGGGGAGTGCCAACTCATGATTCATGAAGTTAGTGCTGTGAAGCAAAACAAAAGAATCCGAATCCGAATCCATTTTCAAACATATGATTCCAATTTTCACGTACCTTTGACCACAAACCATATCACCAAATATTAGTTTATGATTATTTTTAATTAATCATTTTATTTGTTCTTTCAACATCTTATCATTGCATAGTTTACAACCAACATTTTCCACTTCATTGGGTAAACCAAATATGTATATGTGCTTCATTCGGTGTCCAAATACAATATTACATTTTTCTAACAAAATATATATTAATCACCGTAATAACACTTATGTAGACCTATTCATATCCGGGCCCGGCTACCGGACTTGGGATGGGTGCCGTACCCGGCTCGGTCGGGCTGACGGGTGGACTGACGGATACCCGTTTTTCAATTTCTTTTAAAAAATATTATTAAAAAATGTTTTTAATTTAATTTTAAAAATAAATAAATTATATTTAAAATATTTTATGTAAAATATATTAAATTTATTATAATTATACTACATATTTTATTTTAATACTTAATATTTATAATTATTATACTATAATATATTTATTTTTATTCCAAGTTCATACCCGTCCTTTTTTTCGGACGGGCTATCCGGATTTAAACAGGTCTACACTTTTGTATATATACTTTTTTATGCATACTTTATTTATACTATTATATATTATTATATATTGAACTTTAAACTTGTAAATGTTAATAGATTTATTTATCCATTTAATATATTAAGGAATGATTATTCCAGAATTTTTTTTATTATGATCACTAAAAATATATTAATACATATTTAATTAATAATAAATCTATAATTTATTTAAAAAAATTATTTTCAAAAGTGTTGACATTTAAAAATAAGATATATTTTAAAAAAAGTTTTATACTTACGTATTTTAACTTATTATTTAAGTAGAGTTAGTTCCATCAATATAAGAATTCTGTAAAGAAAAAAAGACTTTTTAATTTCAGAATTGACTCTTGTTGTAAAATATTTTTCTCATAAAATAAAATTTTAGCTATATAAATTATAATTTTCAAACTAAAAAAGAATTTTGGACTGTCCATTGTGACTATTAATAAACTTTCTTTAAAAATTTTATGGCAATCAATATTAAATTAATTATGATGTAAAAGGGAAAATTTTAAATTAAATAATTGTAATGGAAATATTAAAGCTTATCAAGTGTTAATCGTTTGTTGACTTCAATAGAAAAAATGTTAAAAAGCATGAAATAAGGATTATATAATAATTAAAATACGCAATAATATGAAAGTATATTAAAATATGTCATCATAGCTATAAGAACTTTTGCACACATGAGAAATATAAAATATATTTAGTGGCTTATTAGTTAATTATTTTACCTTTATAAGTAAGTGATGTTAGTTGGTCTTTAATTAATTACTCAATTAAAGTCACATCCGGTCCAAGATTTCATTTGACATTTACTTCCAATCAATTTAATTGCAATGATTTAATATTATTATTTATTTTTAGGAAAATAATTTAATATTATTAGTATGGTTGTTGAATGATTGTATAGAGGACAGGACACATTCCATTTAATTTGGAGATATTATATGAATTTATTTATAGTATTAAAAAATTATGCAGGTAATTTATGTAATTGTATTTTTAAATAATTATGGAGACGACTTTCTATCTAATAATTGAGTTTTCAAAAACCCGTAAATGGATAGCAAACTGTAATATGAAAAATAACTTACATCATACGGGGAAAGCTAACCTGCGCAAATCATCTAAAACTAAAGTAAAGTAACACCTTGAGGTCATCCAAAATGTATAAACAAGATTCATTGAGAAAACAAAGTTGACCAACGAATCCGCAACCCGATTACCTTCTCAAAAAATATGATCAAGCACAACGACTCAATCACGTGCCAATAAACCTTGACACCGAAGAATCAGGAAAGGCTAAAGAAAAAGTGCATCATCCACCCCTTTTGCACAAGTTGAAGAACTAAACGTGAATCTAGTTCCACAACGACCTTTCGAAACCCTTTACTCCAAACAAGTTCCAACCTGTATCCTCTCCGGTACTTGAAATAAACCACGCCGGATACCATTGATCGGACCATCCTCTTCACACATGAATTCATAAGCAGAAGATCTAATGCTGTCGGGATGGTCAACACTAGATGCTAAAGCAACCAATGCCAGTCTAAGAAAACTGGTGGTACAAATTCTCGTCCCAATAGGCTATGACCGTGAGCCCCTGTTCTTCCTCCGAGAGCAACAACTGACAGCGTCGGGAGAGAGGGTCGTCGGATACCATGCATCTCTCCAAAATCGTGCTTGTCGTCCATCAACAACGTTCCACGTAAGATTTGGAACAACAACCGTGTTGCATGCCTTGACTAACCCTTGCCATATTCTCGAACTCCCTCCTCGACAAGGGGTTGTTCGGTGGTACTTCGAGTTTATTTTGAGAGATGAAAATTTTCAATAATTTTCCAATAATATGATAATCTACACGTATTTGAATACTTTTGAGTCATAATAATCCCAAAATAATATGAGTACAATAAGCTCCCCAATAACCCGTAAAAAGGCCCGCCGAACGCACCCAAACTCAATGATTTCATCATCTAATATGGGCCGACTAACCGTGTTGTGGGCCGAGAAACAAAACAGATTTAGTTGGCCCAATAACTTCCATCGTCTAATATGGGCCGACTAACCGGCCCATTTAAATTGGTTCGATACGATTTCATATAATCAATTAATCATTTTGAAGAATTTGAGGAATTAAACAAAAGAACTGTTCAGAAGGAGGAAGTTGTCCAAATTGTAAACCGTTTTTCCTGATTATCACACCGATCAACTTCTCCGTTCATCACTCGTCGATTCTGCAGTGCGGGAGGTGAGAAATATGAGCGGCCACGATTCCAAGTACTTTTCTACCACTAGGAAGGGAGAAATCCCTGAGCTCAAAGAGGAGCTCAAGTCTCAGTACAAGGTAATCATAACCTCTTTTCGATTGATTATAACTTCATCACTCTTTCATCGTTCTTCGTTTTCCTCAAAACTATGAATCTGTTTAATCTCATGATCTCATTTGATCCGCATGAGGTTTCGGCACAATCGGCGATCAAATGTGCGCAGATCCGTTTTGATTTCGTTTTCCATTCGACACTTTTCTTGTTTTGCTGGATTTTTTTGGATGTTCAGTGACACATTTTGACGAATGGAATGCTTCAATCCGTTTACATCATAGTGAATTTTTTAGTAGGATTGTTGAATGTACATACATTTTTAGGCCTTAGTCGCTGTCTATTCTTGTAACCCTGATGACGTGCCGTGCGTTTGTGTTGGAAGTGAGTTAGTTTCCACGGCCGCGAAAATGTTCGGTTTTTGCTTTGATTGGGAAAATGAGAGTTCTTAAGAAACTTTAAATGTATGAAAAATATGTTCATCGTCAATCTCCTCTTTCACTGGTTTAGTGATCATATACATGAGTACTATATGCAAAGATGGACATACATAATCATTGTATCAGTGACACAGAAATAAAGGAAGAGGGAGAGATTTGGTTGAGTGTCGCTTTCACTGGTTCAGTGATGATAAAAAGAGAATGCAAACGGTGGTGATTTGCTTATTATCAGGTTTTAGTGCGCGTATCTGAGGTTAGAGTAGGCATGATGTTCTTTTCCCTATAACCAAAATTTTTAAGAAAAAACTAGTGTCATTATCTAGTAGTTCGTGTTTGCTTCAACTTTTTATATGTTGCCAGGATAAAAGAAAAGATGCTGTCAAGAAGGTGATTGCTGCAATGACTGTTGGAAAGGATGTATCTTCACTGTTTACGGATGTCGTGAACTGCATGCAAACAGAAAATCTGGAGCTGAAGAAGCTTGTTTATTTGTATCTCATAAACTATGCTAAAAGTCAACCAGATTTGGCTATTCTTGCGGTCAATACATTTGTCAAGGTATGTAGCTATGTTTTTTTTGTAAAATCTTTTTGCATCTATTTCCCTTTTCTATATTTCAATTTTTTTTATCTTCTTTGGTAAATTGACTTCATGGTTATTCCTTATTTCCAGAAATGTAGTGTAGATACATTGGAGGTCGTGGAAATGGTAGATGCCTTGAGAAGGATAGTTTTATACATATTAGGTTTTCTTAGACTACCTTTTACCAATTAGAAGAAGAATGACGACTTTATCTGCTTGTCTTACATATCACTTCTATTATTTCATGGAGATATTTCATGATTGTTGTAGATATTTAATTAATTTTACTATTATTGAAAACTTCTAGTAGTATCAAGCATTTTCTCCAAGAATTTGCTCACATCTTATTTAATATGGAATATGGTTACTTTCACAGGATTCACAAGATACAAATCCGTTGATTCGTGCTCTGGCAGTAAGAACAATGGGATGCATTCGTGTTGATAAAATTACTGAATATTTGTGCGATCCCCTTCAGAAGTGCCTCAAGGTTAAAACTTAAGTTTTTGTGCATATATGTTGCTTATGGCTTGAATGATATTATATCTGTGCAGCTGTGCTATGTTCTTGCTTTAGCTGATCCTAAAGAGAAAATGTGGGCCAGGGGAAATAGGAAGACCTTGATCAAGATCACAACAAAGGGTAGAATATGCTATGATCTAATTAGGAAGATGTATTTTAAAGACATGTACTCTCTTGATGATATTCTGCACAATTTTATTGCAAAGACCATATCCCTAGATTTTGATTTTGGCTTTTGTTGTAACAGGATGATGACCCATATGTCCGCAAGACAGCTGCCATATGTGTTGCAAAGCTTTATGATATAAATGCTGAGCTAGTGGAGGATAGGGGTTTTTTGGATTCTTTGAAAGATCTAATATCTGATAATAATCCAATGGTAGTAGCAAATGCTGTGGCAGCTCTTGCCGAGATTCAGGAGAGAAGTAGTAGGCCTATTTTAGATATTACCAGTCAGACATTAGTAAAGCTTCTCACTGCCCTAAATGAATGCACAGAGTGAGTGTTTTGCTGAAAGTAATTGATATATTCTCTGGTTGAACTATCTTCTTTGGTAAATCATAGCAGCATACACGATTGCTTTAATGCATTTGCTTTACCACTCGATTCAATCATGATATAGTATTTGGCATATTTTTTTTTTATACTTCTGACGATTTCGGTAAGAAATTAAGTTCAATATCATAGCATCTATCAATTGTATAATTACTCGATTACCAATTTTTTTAACTTGTGGAATAACCAGATTTGCTAACTTGACTACTTGAGGGACTGATATTTTAAGCTATCTGTCCTGGGCTTTACCTTTCCTCCATTGACTTCTCAGCCCGACCTATTTATCAAACAAAACATTATTACTTTCATTTCTTCTTGAGATTCTTGGTCCTTAAATTGCACGTGGATAAGGATCTGATGTGATATACTAGTCATAAGGCCTTTCATGTGTGTTTTCTTCTGTAGTACGTCGGATCTCCATATGTTTCTGGAGTTCATACTTGCCACTTATGAGTTTATGTTGTGTACTTTTCTACTTCTTGCACAGGCTATGGGCCAAGAGTGTTTGCTTACAATAGTCTGCTTTAGGTCTGGTTTAGCACGTAAAACTTCCACCTAGAAGTTATCAATTATCATAATAAGCTTCGTGTTTAGGTGGGGTCAGGTTTTCATACTTGATGCTCTCTCGAATTACAAAGCAGATGATGCTCGAGAAGCTGAAAATATCGTGGAAAGAGTTACTCCACGGTTGCAGCATGCAAATTGTGCTGTAGTACTTTCTGCTGTAAAGGTGAGTATCATATTACATTTTTACATATTTACATATCTTTATTTAGCTATATATCATCCTTCTTTGGGGATTCCATATGCAGATGATTCTCCTACAAATGGAGCTTATCACTAGCATTGATGTGATTCGGAATCTTTGTAAGAAAATGGCGCCTCCCCTTGTGACACTACTTTCTGCAGAGCCTGAGATTCAATATGTTGCTCTGAGGAATATCAATCTCATTGTGCAGAAGCGGCCAACAATTCTTGCCCATGAAATTAAGGTAGTTGGATTCGTTTTTTTCGTTTCAGACCACCTTGTGAGGACAGTGACTTTACATTTGCCAGATTTAAATTAATATTGCGGCATTTGCTAGGTATTCTTTTGCAAGTATAATGACCCTATTTATGTTAAGTTGGAGAAGTTAGAAATCATGATCAAGCTTGCTTCTGACCGGAATATTGACCAGGTGAATGATACAAACAGTTTTTCTGATAGTAATTTTTTGTTAGCTTCTAACCAGAATCTTTAGGGTTTAATAAAAAGAATCTGATTCAACTTATTTGTGAACAGGTTTTGTTGGAGTTCAAAGAGTATGCAACTGAAGTAGATGTTGATTTCGTTAGAAAAGCTGTTCGTGCTATTGGACGTTGTGCAATCAAGTTAGAGAGAGCAGCTGAGCGTTGCATTAGCGTTCTGTTGGAGTTAATCAAGATTAAAGTGAATTACGTTGTTCAGGAGGCTATAATCGTGATCAAAGATATATTCAGAAGATATCCTAACACGTGAGACAAAATAACATCTTTTTAAATTGTCTTGAGGTAATGTCCACAGTATCTGTTTCCTTTTCTTAATACTGTTGTGGCCGTGTTTTCTGCAGTTATGAATCCATCATTGCAACTCTTTGTGAGAACTTAGATACTTTAGATGAACCTGAAGCTAAGGTATGGTATTTTGAATCTCTATAGCATGACAGCCATTGTTAGAATATAGTATACCGGATATTCTCTAATGCTGATTTACCCACATAGGCTTCTATGATTTGGATCATTGGTGAATATGCCGAAAGAATTGACAACGCAGATGAGCTTCTAGAAGGGTTCCTGGAAAGTTTCCCTGAAGAGTCTACACTAGTTCAGTTGCAATTGCTTACAGCGACTGTGAAGCTTTTCCTTAAGAAGCCAACAGAAGGCCCACAGCAGATGATTCAGGTATGTTGCGGCCTTTATATTTCCTGCATAGCAGTTTCTTTAGATTTTGACATGCATCATCATTTTCAATATAACAATTAGATAGGATGTTTGGCTACTACTTCTACCGTTTCTAGACGGGGTGTATACGTTAAGTCAAAGGTAATAAGCTGTCTCAAAAACTCCAAAATGCTACTAAATGATCAAATATGGTAATATATTTGGTACTGGATGATTCAAAGTTCATGACTAATTGCCTATCTATTTATATACTGGTAGTTGTGGAGGATTTAGATTGAATTATTGTTTATTGCTATGGATAGAGGTTCACTCATGAATTGGAGTAGCACACATTATTATGTTATCTTGCTTTTTGACAAGGTATATGAGGGCATCAGGAGAAAATATATTTTAGGTGTTTGGCAGTACTTAAGCTGAGCATTCTCCACCATCAGGTGAGAAAGTACTGAAGTACAGTAACCTATAGACAACTGATTTATTGGAGCATGATCCTGTTTTTTTTTGTAATTGGTAAATATATTGAAAGGGAAAAAAGATTTTCAATTGAACATAGCCATAGTAAGAGCCATGCTGAAATTAAAAGCTGACTGTATTGAAGTGTTCTCAACAAGAGATTCTTCAAAGATGCCCAATAGACCTTTTAGCACTGAACAAATTGGAGCATGGTCTTACTTGTTGAAATCAACTTGATTTTGTTTCTGCAGTTTTGATCCTTTTGCTTACTCTAATGTCTTATTGTTCACAGGCTGTTTTGAATAATGCTACTATGGAGACAGATAATCCAGATCTGCGAGATCGTGCATACATATATTGGCGCCTTCTCTCAACAGATCCAGAGGTATGCAGTGCATTGAACATACTTACTACGTACATTTAAAACTATAAACTCTCTCTGAAATGTATTTAAATTCTAAATTATATCTTCTTCTTTTGATTCAGGCAGCTAAAGACGTTGTTTTAGGTGAAAAGCCTGTGATAACTGATGATTCAAATCAACTCGATCCTTCTCTTCTGGATGAACTGTTGGCCAATATCGCAACCTTATCCTCTGTGTATCATAAACCACCAGAAGCATTTATATCCCGTGCTAAGACTGCAAGTCAGAGAAATGAAGAAGACGAATACCCTGATGGAAGTGAACCGGGCTACTCGGAATCACTTGCACGGCAACATGGGAGTATTACATCACTTCCATCAGGTTCTGGTCAAGCTCCAAATGCTGCAACAAGAAAATCAGCTGTTGCCTCAGCCCCAACACCCTTGCCTCCGGTTCCTGATTTGCTTGGTGATCTCGTGGGACTGGATAATTCCAATGCTCTGGTCCCTGTTGATCAGCCAGTGCCAGCTGGGTAAGTAGAGAATTTAAGTTCAATCACGATTGAACTTTAAAAATGAGTATAAGTTTAAAATTGTTATAGAATCCCAATTCTTAAGTAAGAAAATGAAGAAAAGATGAGAAATATTGTTGTATAAAATACTTCAGGGTTATTATTATGCGGAATTTCCCTATTTTATTTTATTTGTCTCATTTCCATGAGGATTCACCTGTCATACATTTTGACATTGTGAATTATGAAATATTGATTTGGCTTATTTCTTGCATGCAGCCCACCTTTGCCAGTATTATTGCCTGCATCTACAGGTCAAGGTTTTCAAATTAGTGCGCAGCTCATCCGAAAAGCCGGGAATGTGTACTACAGTTTACTATTTGAGAACAATACACAGATGCCTCTTGATGGATTCATGATTCAGCTCAATAAAAACACATTTGGGCTTGCTCCTGGTGCCCCTCTTCAGGTGAATGCTTTAATGCCTTTCTATTTCATTTCTACAATACCCTTCAAGTAATTGATAATGTTTTTTTTTTGTTACAAACTAGGTTCCACCATTGCAACCTGGGTCATCTTCAAGCACTCTTTTACCCATGAATCTATTTCAGAATATAGCACAAGGCCCTCCAAACTCTCTTTTACAGGTGGCTGTTAAGAACAATCAACAGCCAGTTTGGTATTTCAATGACAAAATTTCGCTAAATGTCTTGTTCATGGAAGATGGGAGGATGGAGCGGACATCTTTTCTTGAGGTAATATTTTCTTTTCCTGTTCAACTTTTGAAACGTTAGTTTATTGATTTTGATTACAAGTTAGATGCTAGTATGAATCTTGTAGGTAAGTACTTTTCTGTTCATATAAGCTATTAGAAGTTAAAAGCAGGACTCACTGCTAATAAGCTATTAGAGTTCGTCGGTTGGAGCTATAGGATCGAAATGAAAAGAAAACGGTTAAGGAAAAGAAAACAAAATAAATGCAAATGGTTATGCTCACTTCATGATAAACAGACCTCTAACATGTCATTCTATTGACTAAACAAACACTCTTTGGTGAATGAGTCCTCTGTTTTAGATACACATTTTAGTAAAACAAACGGGCCCTTAATATGATTGTTTGTTTTTATTCCACAATTTTGTCCCCATGATATTGATTGTTTGTTTTCATTTCTTCTCACCTGTTAGACATGGAAATCCCTGCCAGACTCAAATGAGGTATCAAATGATTTCCCTTCCCTAGTTATAAGCAACATGGAAGCAACCCTCGACAAGCTAGCATCAACAAACATGTTCTTCATAGCAAAGCGTAGGAACGCGAATCAGGAGGTAGTGTATCTTTCTGCCAAGATTCCTCAAGGAATCCCTTTCTTGATAGAACTCACGGCAGCAGTTGGAGTCTCAGGCGTAAAGTGTTCAATCAAAACGCCAAACCCGGAAATGTCGCCTCTCTTCTTCGACACAATCGAGCATCTTCTTAAGAGTTAGACCTTACGTCTTCTTTCCTTCAGTTTTGTCACTCATTAGTGATAACTGGTTCTCTCTATCACTTTGAGAGTTCTATATTCTGATGTAATAAGATGTTGAACATTCCTTCAGTTTTATCACTCATTAGTGATAAGCGGATCATTTCCCGACCCGTCAATTATCTTTCGTTTTCAAAGCAAATATAAGGATTTGTTTAATCATGCTTCATTTCCCATATTACTGCAATGTCAACACAAGTGTACAGTACTTAAGAAGTGTACAGTTTCATGTTTTGTAAATATTATTTGATCAATTGTAAATGTTAATGAATAAGATTACAAATCCTCTATTTTTTTGGTAGAAAATTGCAGGTTCCCTTCATAGTATCACTTTTTACATATAAATGGGAAATGATATTCCCACATTGATTTATTTGTAAAGTTTGGGAGATAGAAGTATATATATAAAAGAGATATTCCCACATTGGTTTATTTGTAAAGTTTGGGAGGCAGAAGTATATATAAATGAGGTTATATAGAGAATACAAATACACCTCACCATTTAATCATCCTCACATCTCATTTCCATACATGTTAAGATATTTCATTTTAGTGGATACGAATTTTTATTTTATGCCTTGGAATCATAAGAAGAGGTACATTATCTCCTCATACTCTATTTATTAAATTTAATTATGATGGATTGAACGAACGACCCAACGGATCTACTTGATCTGAACGGCCGAACAGACGTGCTCGATTTGAACGACCAAGCATATCTAAACGACCGTACCCGACAGGTATGAACGGCCGGACGGATCCGCCCGATCTAAACGGCCGGGCGGATCCGCCCGTTCTGAACAGCCGGACGGATTCACCCGATCTAAACGGTCGGATGGATACACCCGATATGAACGGCCGGACGGATCCAACCGATCTGACTAGAGAAACGCATTTGCCCGATCTGAACAACCGAACATATCTGCCAGATCTAAACCGTACGAATCCGCCCAATCTGAATGGCCGGCCGGATCCACGTGATATGAACGGCCGGCCGGATGAACGTGGTTGGGATTATACTTTAATAGTATTATTTAATGTCATTTTATAATTTTCCTAATATATTAATGCAGTTTTTATGTAATTTTATGAATATTTAGTTGTAGTTTCTCTCATATATATATATATATATATATATATATATATATATATATATATATATATATCTAATTTTACATGGTAATTATTTAATTGTATTCTTGGTATGTTTGCTTTATTTGTTCGATGGATTATAAGCTCTTGTATTATTTATATTTTACCAAATTTTTTGTGGAATTTCCATACATATCTATATATACATTGGTATGATGTAACTAATTAATTGTATTGTATTTTTTACTAGATATGTTTTGGATGAGGACGAAATTATACAAACGTTATTCATCTCATTTAAAAAAGAACCCGGACATAGTCCCACTTCGTCACAAGGTATTTTTAAAACTCATATTAATTATTCTTTCTCATTTATGCTTAACTTGCATCATTTGACTCTTGTTGGTATGTTGACGGTGTCGAAAATAGGGGAAGCGAACAAATATGTGTACAATTGTTTTTTTTTACAATATAATATAATAATTTTTTTTGACAACATAGTATATTAATCATAATAATTTTTTTGACTACATAGTTTATTAATTGACATGCATAAATATTTGTGCAATTATATTGCCCTTGTTCGTGGGATTGTTTTGGAAGCTCATTAAAAAGTATGTAGATCATTGGATTCAAACTAAATAAAAAAAATCGTATGCTTTTAGGATTAACATTGTTACAAGGGTTTACTTATATAAAGGGCAACATTTCGAGGAAATTCAAGAACAATTCGATTATTTATCAATTAAATCCAAATTCAAATGTTTTTAAATATGGTTAAGTCCAAATGACGTACAATTTGAATTAATGTTAAGGCTTTTAAACTATTACATCTAGATGTTTAATTGATAATTTGTGTTCTCTCTTGTGTATAGTTATTGATTTGCTCTTGAATTTCTTCAAATTTTAGCACCGTCG
This sequence comes from Fagopyrum homotropicum, assembly GCA_033239125.1. NCBI lineage: Eukaryota > Viridiplantae > Streptophyta > Magnoliopsida > Caryophyllales > Polygonaceae > Fagopyrum > Fagopyrum homotropicum. Next base: position 164,395,375 of record BSWB01000001.1, read on the forward strand.
TATTAGTTGGCGGATTAGACATAAATTTATAGACCGTGACATTGAGCATGTATTGTTGTAACAATTAAGTCCAAATATGAATGTCTAAATTACAAATTAGTGAAATGGATACACGATTTGAATTTATGGATAGACAATTCGGAAAAGTCGATGAGATTTTTTCCTTTTTGTTTCCGATTGTGCTACTAAGTTAAAGACCGCCACATTAGTTGACGGATTAGATATAAAAGAATTTGGATCTTATCCTTATGCCTAGAAGAAGCCTAATAAATACATTTTATCCTTTTGATTAAAATGAGTAACTAAGATGCTTTTTTTTTTCTCCCCATTTTTTCTTTGTAATCTTCAATCTACTAATAACACAAATTATAATTCTCATTTTCAGGTTTTAAGGTTATGTATACCCACAAAAACCTTTGGTAGAGTTGTTGGGTTGTGACGATGGTTGGATTTGCACTCTTGGTCTTGACATGGAATTTCACCTCTTTAATCCGTTTACCAGAGTTCGGATTTGCCTCTCCGAACTGCACATCCATTGCCATTGAACTGCTTATCAGAGTGCAATATCATTTGTGTTCCTTGACCTTGCTAAGCTTGGGGATTCTTAGTGGTTTGTTATAGAGCATCCTACTAAAAGTACGGACTCACAACCTTTTGTGCAGGAACTGGTTGGTTTTAATGGTCAATTTTTCATCTTATATAAAGAAGGACATATGCAGAGTTTAAGTTGTTTAAACTCTGAGGTGTATGATCCCCGCGCGGTGAAGGCTCCCATGAAAACATCTACCTGGTTTGAATCCAATGGTGATCTTCTCATGATTTTGCTATAAAAGAATAACTTAGGGGAAGTAGAAGCAGAACTACGGACATGGTGCTTTTAGGTGTTTAAGTTTGATTCCGAGGCAAAATAGTTGTTGCAAGTGGAGAATGTTGGAGATGTGTCATTGTTTGTGGGAAAAATTTCTTCAATGGTTGTTTTACTTCCATTTGTTCAATGTAAGCCTCGTAGCGTATGCTATATTGAGGATGAAACCATGCCAGACGAGCGCTACACATATGACTTGGTACTCTATAGCTTGGAGAATCATCAATCTAGAGATTTGATACCAAAGGTGATGCTCGATCTCCTTAAAGTATGGTCTCCATCTTGATTAATCCTTAAATTAGTGTAGTTTCATACATTTTTATTTTATCATCAGTTTGAGAACTAAGCTTGTTTGTTTCGCATTGAAAGACATATAAATCAGTAAGTTTGCACTTCAACTAGTTTGTTTAATTTCAAGAATTTCACCAGTTTACACATCAAATTTACAAAGGTTGATTATGCTGTGGAGAATTGACACAAGAGTACTTGTTCAAAACTATGTTGCATGGGGGTCTCAATTCCGAGAGGAGACGTGGGTCCAGGTTCTCCACAACATAATCAAATTTACAGAGGTTGATTATGCTGTGGAGCATCAATAAGTTTAGGACATAATTATACTCAACAATCACCCACATTGGTTGAACGTACATATATTTAACATTCTCATGGTTTCAGTGGTTTGATTATTAGTAGACTTCTCATTCTTGTTTTTGTTAGAATATTTATTTGTCTTCTTATAACTAATCATAAGAGCTTCCATCTTATCCACATTTTTGTCATTTTTGAGTTCACCTTTGGACTTAACACTTTCACAACTTCATTTTTTTTACTATGACTTCAATAACTTTGTCTTTTGTTAAGTCATCTCGACTAAATTGAAACACACATTTAAAAGTGTCAACCTAAATAGGTAAGGAGTTGGACAATATAACAACTTGATGTTTATCTATTATTATATCTCCACATCTTCCTAAACCTTGGGTTGGTCTCAATAATTGATCCATATTTTTTCCCCTAAAGTTGAAAAAAATAGTCATTATAAAATAAAAAATGACCAAGACATTTGTTCCGCACTTGATGAGATAAGATTAGAAGGGTAGGATGACTTTTTGTATTTTGAAGAGGCCGACTCACCTTCTCTTCCTTCCTCAACGTAGATGATGATATGATGAAACGTTTTCGACATTAGCAAGTCGGTGACACTTGATACTACAATTTAAATTGTTCACAACTTAGTAAAGAAAAAGAAAGAAAAGAAAATACATATGTACTTACAATTATGTGAATTGTATACCTTCTACAAAGTAATTGTATTTGATTATAGATAACATGTTTATGCATTTCTAAGTTTATAGGACATATATATTCATTTATATTATACATTTTGAACGGTCCGCCTAATACAAAGTAAATATAGTTAATGCTCGATAATGTTGTTATGTTCTCCAATTAACTTCAAGGAGATTTATATATTTATAATAGTTAGTTTTCATAAGATCTTAATTTATTTTATGATTTAGTAAGAAACATTGAGATAAAGATATGTAAAACCAAAATACTAAGAGTTAAAATTCTCGAAATTAATTTTGCATATTTTCGTATACATTCAAATAAATAGACCTTTATTTTTTCACTCAAAAGTCGATTTTCAAATTTTCGAAATTATTTTTACACGCTCTTGTTATCTTTCTAAAGATACACGCCCTTTAGATAAATTATGTGAATACAAATAATAAACATATTTAACTATCAACTATAACTACATTGTACATGCATTTAAAAAAATATATTATCAACTTTGGGAACAAATTGACGAATTTTCTTTTATACCTATTTTGAAAATCACCTTTGGTACATCATACATACACTTATGCACGTCACATTTATTGTTGTGATCGACCAACTTCCATACATGCATATTCAATAGTTTAAAGGTTGATGTATTTTATAATATAATTTTTTTAAATCTCAACACAAGTGTACAGTAGTTAAAAAGTGTATTGTGATAATGCAGATGATTTGTATATAGTTTATAAAGATCAGTACTTGATCAATTGTAAATGTTGTCAGGCTAAACGAGTAATAAATAAGATTGATATTTTCTATTTTTTTGGTAGAAAATCGCAGGTGCAGGTTTTCTTCATAATATCATTTTTAATATCTATAAATGGAAAATGATAGTCCCACATTGGTTTGTTTGTAAAGTTTGCGGGATAGAAATATGTATAAAAGACGAGGTTATATAGAGAATACAAACACACTTCTTATTTTAATCATCCTCACATCTCATTTTCATATATGTTAAGATATTTCATTTTGGTGGCTATGAATTTTTATTTTATGCCTTGGAATCATAAGAAGAGGTTATACTCTATTTTTGAATTTTTATTAAATTTAATTTTTGTTGTTGCCATATATTATTTTAACAAGTTTTAGAAAGCTTTTTCTGATGCTAGGGGTGTGCGACACCCCGATTTGAATGGCAAGAACGGAACGGTCAAACGAATCTGCCCGATCTGAAAGGAAATAATGGATCCACCCGATCCGAACGGCCAAACGGATCCTCCGGATCTGAACGGCCGAACGGATCCGCCCGATCTGGACGGCTGAACGGGTATGCCCGATCTGAACGGCCGAACGGATCCGCCGAATCTGGACAGCCGAACATATTTGCCCGATATGGATGGCTGAACGGATCCGCCTGATCTGAACGGTCGAACAGATCCGGCCAAACATATCCGCCCGATATGGAAGGCCGAACACATCCGCACGATCTGGACGGCCGAACGTATCCTCCCCCGTATGGTTCCAACTGATCGGATTGGCCGTACGGATCTCCCATATCTGAACGGCCGGATGGATCACTCAATACGAAAGGACGAATAAGCTTGTCTGATCGAACGGCCGAACGGATCCGCCCGATTTGAACAAATTATATTGTATTTTTACTAGATTGATATTATATGACTAACTATTTTATTTTTACTAGATTTCTTTTGGATAAGGACGAAATTATACAAGCGTTATTCATCTCATTTCAAAACGAACCCGGATACACAAGTCCTCTTCATCATATAATGAGGTATATTTAAAACTTATATTGTTCTTTCTCATCAATGAATAACCTGCATTATTTGACTCTTGTTCAACGATCTAAAATAGGGGAAGAGAAGAAATTAAGTGTACATTTAATTTTTTTGACAACATAATATATTAATTGACATAAAAAATAAATTATGTTTGCGAGTTTTTTTTATAAGGGATTAGGATCATTGAATTTAAGCTAAATTTGGACGAAAAAAATTATATGTTTTTATAATTTAGATTGTTTATTGATATAAAGGACAACATTTCTATAAAATAAAAAAGTCATTTATTTATTAACTAAATTCAAAATGTTACAAATATGGTTAAGACAAAATGATGTACAACTTGAATTAATATTAAGCTACTATATATATAGATGTTTAGTTGATAATTTGTGGTCTCTTTGTGTATAGTTGTTGACTTGCGCTCGAATTTTCTCAAGCTTGATTACCGCCATATTAGTTGGCGGATATTATACACAAATATATAGAGCGTGATATTGAGCATGTATTGTTGTAATAACTAAGTTCAAATATGAATGTCTAACCAGACCAAGAAATTAAAATACAAATGTCTAATTATAGCTTAGTGAAATCGAGATACGATTTAAATATATGGATAGAAAACTCGATGATATTTTTTTGTTTTTTTTGTTTTTTTGTTTTTGATTATGCTACTAAGTTTAAGACTGTAAAATTAGTTAGCGGATTAAATATAAATGTATTCGGATCTTCTCCTTACGGTTAGTGGGCTAATACATTCTTAACTTCCGATCAACCACACAACCCGTAATTCTCATTTTTCAGGTTTGAACTCCAATGTGATGAGACGGCCCGGAGTTTGTTGAATTACATCTCATCAAATTCAGCACAAAAACATCACCAAATACATCAACAAGCATCGTGAATCCATCTCTTAATTGTGAGATGTAATGACGATCGTTGGCAGGATATGCTGAGCTTTCTCAAAAGCGAACTATCCTCCTCTTCCGTCCAATGTTCACTACTTATGTTGTGGAAGGTATGCTTTTAGTCCCGTGTTTGATGGGATACGCTTAGAAGCGTATGAAGACTTTTTGTAGAGGATACGTTGTTGAGCGTGAAGAGGATGACTCACCTTATCACCCTTCCTCAGCGTTGGAGATTATCTGTTAATACGTTTTCGGCATTAGCAAGTTCGGTGACACTTGATAGTACGATTTAAATAGTACACAACTTAGTCAAAGAAAGAAATAAGCAAATTACACGTGTATTTACATTTATGTGTATTGTACACCTTAATTTTATATAATATATATATTGAGATTTTGATGATACAGCAGTGTGGATTTCAATCATGCATTCTCCCAAATAAAGTAAATATATTTAATGCTCGATAATGTTGTTATGGTCGCCTATTAACTTCAAGGAGATTTATATATTCATAATAGTTAGTTTTCATAAGATCTTAATTTATTTTATGATTTAGTAAGAAACATTGAGATAAAGATATGTAAAACCAAAATACTATGAGTTAAAATTCTCGAAATTAATTTTGCATATTTTTGTATACATTCAAATAAATAAACCTTTATTTTTTCACTCAAAGGTCGATTTTCAAATATCCGAAATTATTTTTACACGCTCTTGTTATCTTTCTAAAGATACACGCCCTTTAGATAAATTATGTGAATACAAATAATAAACATCTTTAACTACAAACTATAACTACATTGTACATGCATTTAAAAAATATATTATCAACTTTGGGAACAAATTTTCTTTTATACCTATTTTGAAAATCACCTTTGGTACATCATACATACACTTATGCACGTCACATTTATTGTTGTGATCGACCAACTTCCATACATGCATATTCAATAGTTTAAGGGTTGATGTATTTTATAATATAATTTTTTTTAATCTCAACACAAGTGTACAATAATTAAAAAGTGTATTGTGATAACGCAGATGATCTGCATATTGTTTATAAAGATCAGTACTTGATCAATTGTAAATGTTGTCAGGCTAAACGGGTAATAAATAAGATTGAGATTCTCTATTTTTTGGGTAGAAAATCGCAGGTGCAGGTTTTCTTCATAATATCATTTTTAATATCTATAAATGGAAAATGATATTCCCACATTGGTTTGTTTGTAAAGTTTGGGAGATAGAAATATGTATAAAAGACGAGGTTATATAGAGAATACAAACACACTTCTCATTTTAATCATCCTCCCATCTCATTTTCATATATGTTAAGATGTTTCATTTTGGTGGCTATGAATTTTTATTTTATGCCTTGGAATCGTAAGAAGAGGTTATACTCTATTTTTGAATTTTTATTAAATTTAATTCTTGTTGTTGACCCGATCCAAACGGTTGAACGGATCCGCCCGATATGAACGGCCGAACGGATCCAACCAATCTGAACGGATCCAACCATTTTTGAATTTTTTATCAAATTTAATTCTTGTTGTTGCCATATATTATTTTAACAAGTTTTAGAAAGCTTTTTGTGATGCTAGGGGTGTGCGACACCCCGATTTGAATGGCAAGAACGGAACGGTCAAACAAATCTGCCCGATTTGAAAGGAAATAATGGATCCACCCGATCCGAACGGCCAAACGGATCCTCCGGATCTGGACGGCCGAATGGATCCGCCCGATCTGGACGGCTGAACGGGTCTGCCCGATCTGGACAACCGAACGGATCCGCCGAATCTGGACAGCCGAACATATTTGCCCGATATGGATGGCTGAACGGATCCGCCTGATCTGAACGGTCGAACAGATCCGGCCAAACATATCCGCTCGATATGGAAGGCCGAACACATCTACACGATCTGGACGGCCGAACGGATCCTCCCCCGTATGGTTCCAACTGATCGGATCGGCCGTACGGATCTCCCATATCTGAACGGCCGAATGGATCACTCAATACGAAAGGACGAATAAGCTTGTCTGATCGAACGGCCGGACGGATCCGCCCGATTTGAACAAATTATATTGTATTTTTACTAGATTGGTATTATATGACTAACTAACTATTGTATTTTTACTAGATTTCTTTTGGATAAGGACGAAATTATACAAGCGTTATTCATCTCATTTCAAAACGAACCCGGATACACAAGTCCTCTTCATCATATAATGAGGTATATTTAAAACTTATATTGTTCTTTCTCATCAATGAATAACCTGCATTATTTGACTCTTGTTCAACGATCTAAAATAGGGGAAGAGAAGAAATTAAGTGTACATTTAATTTTTTTGACAACATAATATATTAATTGACATAAAAAATAAATTATGTTTGCGAGTTTTTTTTATAAGGGATTAGGATCATTGAATTTAAGCTAAATTTGGACGAAAAAAATTATATGTTTTTATAATTTAGATTGTTACGAGGGGTTATTGATATAAAGGACAACATTTCTATAAAATAAAAAAGTCATTTATTTATTAACTAAATTCAAAATGTTACAAATATGGTTAAGACAAAATGATGTACAACTTGAATTAATATTAAGCTACTATATGTATAGATGTTTAGTTGATAATTTGTGGTCTCTTGTGTATAGTCGTTGACTTGCGCTCGAATTTTCTCAAGCTTGAATACCGCCATATTAGTTGGCGGATATTATACACAAATATATAGAGCGTGATATTGAGCATGTATTGTTGTAATAACTAAGTTCAAATATGAATGTCTAACCAGACCAAGAAATAAAATTACAAATGTCTAAATTATAGCTTAGTGAATCGAGATACGATTTAAATATATGAATAGAAAACTCGATGATATTTTTTTTTGTTTTTGATTATGCTACTAAGTTTAAGACCGTAAAATTAGTTAGCGGATTAAATATAAATGTATTCTGATCTTCTCCTTATGGTTAGTGGGCTAATACATTCTTAACTTCCGATCAACCAATAACACAAACCGTAATTCTCATTTTTCAGGTTTGAACTCCAATGTGATGAGACGGCCCGGAGTTTGTTGAATTACATCTCATCAAATTCAGCACAAAAACATCACCAAATAAATCAACAAGCATCGTGAATCCATCTCTTAATTGTGAGATGTAATGACGATCGTTGGCAGGATATGCTGAGCTTTCTCAAAAGCGAACTATCCTCCTCTTCCGTCCAATGTTCACTACTTATGTTGTGGAAGGTATGTTTTAGTCCCGTGTTTGATGAGATACGCTTAGAAGCGTATGAAGACTTTTTGTAGAGGATACGTTGTTGAGTGTGAAGAGGATGACTCACCTTACCACCCTTCCTCAACATTGGAGATGATCTGTTGATACGTTTTCGGCATTAGCAAGTTCGGTGACACTTGATAGTACAATTTAAATAGTCTACAACTTAGTCAAAGAAAGAAAGAAAGAAGCGAAAATACATGTAAATTTACATTTATGTGTATTATATTGTACACCTTAGTTGATATATCAAATATAAAATAATTATATTTGATTATAGATAGTGTATTTATGCATTTCTAAGTGAGTCTATCTTATCTATCTATCTATATAAACTCATTCTCCAAACCTTCGCCTTTGTAACTACTCCCTCAGTAATCAATATGCTTGACTCTAATTTCATATATATATATATATATATATATATATATATATATATATATATATATATATATATATATTTATTGAGATTTTGATGATACAACAGTGTGGATTTCAATCATGCATTCCTTAATAAAAAACACAGATACACGATGATTTAAATAAATGTTAATTAAATAGAATCCATAATTACCCTTTTAAATCTTACTTGGTTCATGTACAATGTTTTTTATATAAAAGTCTATGTTCGTCATGGTGTATAGTTTGTGGTGATCAATAATATTTTATATTATAAGATTTTGTTAAAGCTGTATATTAAAATTTCAAATAAAAGATTTAGAAAATCCTTTCGAAGGTTTGATTATATAATTACATTAATGTATATGGTTGTACCTAGTTGATACAATGAATATGGATAAAATTCTAATGATTTGTTCTGTAATTTATTCATAATTGGTGTCAAATCAAGTAAGTAATAAATAAGGTTATTTTTTATTTTATCAATGGCATGTAAAATAGAAAAACAAAATGTTTCTACGTCGATTTACAAATGTTTCTAGGTCTATTTACAAAAGGTAGAGGAAGGAGGCTTACTCAGTCACTAACTCGACAACATGTAGAAGGAACGCAAGAAGGAGGCTTACTCAGTCACTAACTCGACAACAAGAAAAGGAAGCCTCGGCTTGGTTCCTGGCGTGAAGAGGCGACGATGTGCAAGAGAAACAACCTGTTGTTTATCTGGCTAGACCGATGCAGCTGCAAGGACTCAAGTTTGTTTTACGTGTGCGCGAGAGGGAAGAACAACGACAAATGTGCACAAGGAAGGCTCCCGTCGTTGCGTGAAGAGAGGAGGTCCGCCCTCGCTGCTTGTGTGATGAAGAGAAGACGAAGGGGGCCGGTGTTGCTTCTGTCACTGCAAGTGCAAGGGACCATTGGCGGCTTGCTATGCAGAGAGATAGAGTGAACAAGGTAAAAGGCTGCATGGATGAGAGCAGAAGTTCCGTACTCTAGGGCAAAAAAGGTAAAAATAAAAAATGAAATGAAATAATTTGGTTTACTAGGCTTTTTTTGAGTTTTAGTTTTAGTAAATGTATTCTTGAGAGAAGAGTGTTTAGAGTTTGAGAAAATACAAAAAGTTGGGTACATTTACCTAATTAAAAAACTAAATGGCCTAGTTACTAAAAATAAAACTCTAAAAAACCTATTAACCAAATTAGTCCAAAATAAATTCAGTTTTTTAGGAAGGTAATAAAGATTTAGTTTTTTTAGAGGATAAAAATATCTTGTTGGTTGCATAAGGATAGGTGTCTTTAAGTGAGGAAAAAGAGTTTTCCTAGAGCTAAAAAAATCTTCATATGCAACAAATATAATTAATCGGGAAGGGACCAATCCAAAAGTTGATATAATTAGGTATATCTATAAAAATTGAAAGTGAGAAAAAGGGGTGTTTGGATACTTTGAGTATAGCTAAAAGTTAAATTATGTATACGTAATTTTTAAATGTACTGGTGAAAATCTCTATTAGTGACCATAACTACGCATTTCGCGTGCGTAGTTGATAACGTCCTCAACTACGCTTTTGGGAAGCGTAGTTGAAGTTCAAAAAAAAAAATATATCAACTACTCCTTTGGGGAAGTTCCCAAAAAAAATTCTAAAATTTTTTTTGGGAACTCCAACAACGCTCCCCACAAGCGTAGTTGATTTTTTTTTTTTATTTTTTTGGGAAGTCCAACTACGCTCCCCAAAAGCGTAGTTGGGGACCCTAACAACTACGCACATGAATAGCGTAGTTGGGGTTACAATTATAGATTTTCGCTGGTATGTCTATTAACCCCCATAAAATATATGCATACAATGATAGATATAGCAGGCTTAAAATTTTAATTATCACATAATTAAAATTTAGTGACTAATATGTATATTCATTATGACAATGGAATAAACTAGTAAAACTAAGAGAAGATTTCGACAAATTAAAGGGCTTAGATGGTGAGTTGGTGATGGAAGAACAGTTAGATTCTGAAAGGACAAATGGATAAATGACAAACCACATATAGATTTAGTGACTAATATGGACATGATAAACCAAAATGAAATCACCCACTCGTATATCACAAATAAGGAATGGAATCATCATTTGTTAAATCGACTAACCACAATCCTGCCTACTAGCATCATTGAGAGAATAAAAAATTACAACCTCCCTAATAACGAGATTAGGGATAGGTTGTACTGGGCGGAAACTGATGAAGGATGGTATTCGAACAAATCGGCTATGGAAATGATTCAAAAATAAAAAGTGGGGGTCGTCATGGATAAGACATGGATAAGACATGGATATGAAAAATTGACGCTATGCCAAAATCAAAATTTTCTTGTGGAACTAACTCTTGATGGCTTACCTACTAAGCACAATCTTGATAGACAAAGAAGTATCATTGTTATGAACTGTGAATTTTGTAATCATCATACAGAAAGTGCAAAGTATTTGTTCTTTCAATGCCTATATATGACAACTTTTTTCGACAACATCAAAATACCAACCATTCTACAGAACTATGACTTGGATAATAGGAGCATTGCAAATGTCATTTTGGGCCTTAAAGGAACAATTACATCTTCTGAATTAAGATACCTTACTGTCATTTGGATGGTTCGGAATCAGTTTATTTTTAACAAAACAAGGATTCCACAAAAGCTCAATTCATTAGCTCTAAACCAGATTGTTGAATGGGAACAAGCAAACAAAAATTTGAATAATAACTACACAAGAACAAAGAAGCGAAGGAGGAAAATAAAAAACATAAAAAGGAAATGCCTCTAAAGAAGGATTTCTTAAACTTAATTAGTTAATTTTGACGCATCACATAACTCTGCGAACCATTTCTCTTTTGGTTACATTATTAGAAACCATACTATCGTCCCTATTGCTATAAGAAGTGGCAAGTGCAATGCAGAATCAATATTAGAAGCAAAGGCACTCACCCTTAGGAAGGGCCTACGAAAGGCTAAGGGGATAGGAGTGAATTCCATTGAGATTGAAGGCGACAACCTGATGCTCATCAATGCGGTTAATCGAGTCTGGAAACCTTCATGGGGTTTGGACATGATCATCACAGGTATCTCAAATTTGATCTAGGGATTCTCTAACTCCATGTCACAACACATTTACAGGAAAATCAATATGGTTGCGGACAAGATTATCATGCACGGACACAATCGTACTGGGCATCAGTGTTATTCCTGAAGATGTTCAAGACCTCATCCGCAAAGATTCGGTCGATCGGTTTCTAGGAACTGATCCGCTTTATCCTCTTACCTATGTATAAAAAAAACTAGAATGTTGGCCATGAAAGTAGCAATCACGGCTTGAAATAAATTTTTTTAAAAATGGAAGAAGTCCAAATTGGTCAATGTACGGTTTGACTCAAAATTTATTGGAAATAAAATTTTCGGGTGTTACAATAATAGAAAGATGTCCCCCCACCTTTCACCTCCTTAGAAGGTTTGATTCTATATTTTATTCTCTATAGCACCTCGACTTTTATACTTTTATCTCCCAAATTTACATAAAAATCAATATTGCATGTTCTCTTTATAGTATCTCTCAATTCTATATAACCTCGTCTTTTATACATGATTCTGTGTTCAATGTTATTGTTCAACTTCTCTCAATTCCCCTCGTTTTTTATACGTAAATGCTGTTCTTTTGGGTAGAAAGTTGCAGGTTCTCTTTATAGTATCATTTTTTTATACATATAAATGGTAAATAATGTTCCCATATTGGTTTTTATGTAAAGTTGGAAGATAAAAGTATGTATAAAAGATGAGGTTATATAGAAAATACAAACACACATTTCATTTCATTCATCTCAACTTCCCATGTCCATATATATTAAGATATTTATTTTGGTAATATGAATTTGTATTCAATGTCCTGAAACCATAAGAAGAGGTACGTTCTTTCTTATACCAGTTTGTATTCATCTCAACTTCCCATGAAGTTAATTTTCAACTTCATGGGAGCCAAACTGTTCTTATACTATATTTATTGAATTCAATTAAATTTAATTCTTGTTGCTGCCGTATGTTATTTTAACAAGTTTTAGAAAGCTTTTTGTGATACTAGGGGTGTGTGACACCCCGATCTGAATGGAAAAAATGGAACGGTCAAACAGATCCGTCCGATCTAAAAGGAAATAATGGATCTGTCCGATCTGGGCGGCCAAACGGATCCGCCCGATCTAGACGGCCGAACGGATCTGCCCGATCTGGACGGACGAACGGATATGCCCGATTTGGACAGCCGAACGGATCCGCCGAATCTGGACAACCGAACATATCCGCCGAATATGGACGGCCGAACGGATCCGCCCGATCTAAACGTTCAAACAAATCCTACCCCGTACGGCTCCAACCGATCTAATCGGCCCGTACGGATCTACCATATCTAAACAGCCGAACGGATCACCCGATACGAAAGGACGAATAAATTTGTCCGATCAAACGGCCGTACGGATCTGCCCGATTTGAACAAACTGTATTGTATTTTTACTAGATTGGTATTATGTAACTAACTAACTATTGTATATTTACTAGATTTTTATTTGATAAAGACGAAATTGTGCAAGCGTTATTCATCTCATTTCAAAACGAACCCGGACCCACGAGTCATCTTCATCATATATTGAGGTATTTAAAAACTTATAGTGTTCTTTCTCATCAATGCATAACCTGCATTATTTGACTCTTTTCAACGGTCTAAAATAGTGGAAGAGAAGAAATTATGTGTACAATTAATTTTTTGACAAGACAAAGAATAAACTATGTTTGAGAGTTTTTATTATAAGGGATTAGGATCATTGAATTTAAGTTAAATTTTAAAAAATCGTATGCTTTTATAATTTAGATTGTTACGAGGGGTTACTGATATAAAAGACAACATTTCAAGAATTTTTTTTTAAAAAAAAGTCAATTATTATCAACTAAATTCAAATTCAAAATTTACATGGTTAAATCAAAATGGTGTACAATTTAAATTAATATTAAGCTATTATATCTAGATTTGCTCTTGAATTTGTGGTCTCTTGTGTATAGTGGTTGATTTGCTCTTGAATTTTCCCAAGCTTGAGCACCGCCGTATTAGTTGGCGGATATTATAGAGAGAAAGAGAGAGCGTGACATTGAACATGTATTGTTGTAATAACTAAGTTCAAATATAAATGTCTAACAAAACCAAAAAAAAATACAAAGGTCTAAATTATGGCTTAGTGAAATCGAGATACGATTTAAATATATGGATAGACTATCATTTAGAAAATTCAATGATTTTTTTTTTTCTGTTTGTGATTATGCTACTAAGTTTAAGACCGTCAAATTAGTTGGTGGATTATATATAAATGAATTCAGATCTTCTCCTTATGGCTAGAGGGCTAATATATTCTTAATACATCAATTTTACACTTTTGATTAAATGAGTAACTAAATATTTTCTTCTCCGCATATTTCATTCTTTAACCATCGATCAACCAATAACACAAACTGTAATTCTCATTTTCCAGGTTTGAACTCCAATGTGATGAGACAAGCCTAAGTTTGTTGAATTACTTCTCATCAAATCCAGCAAAAAAAAACATCACCAAATACAACAAGAAGCATCATGAATCCATCTCTTAATTGTGAGATGTAATGAAGATCGTTGGCAGGATATGTTGAGCTTTCTCAAAGGCGAACTGTGTTCTCTTTCTTTTATCCATCTACTTATATTGTGGAAGGTATGTTTTTAGTCTCGTGTTTGATGAGATAAGCTTAGAAGCGTATGAAGACTTTTTGTAGAGGATATGTTGTTGAGCGTGAAGAGGATGACTCGTCTTCTCTCCCTTCCTTAACGTTGGTGATGATTTGTTGATACGTTTTTGGCATTAGCAAGTTCGGTGACACTTGATAGTACGTTCAAATAGTCCACAACTTAGTCAAAGAAAGAAAGAAGAGAAAATACATGTGTATTTACAATTATGTGTATTACCTTAATTGATATATCAAATACAAAATAATTATACTTGATTATAAGAAGAGCTTAAACGTGCACTACCACAACACGTGTACAATTACTTATATAGTGTTAGTCGTGATGTGGACTTAGAGGTGCAAAACCATTTCCGTGTTACAATTACGTATACTTTCCTTCAAAATTGAAGTAAACAAAGACTCTCTGAGCCCTACAAAAAAAAAACCCTCTTTGCCTTGGAAGTACGCGCCTCACGCGCGGCTTCCCTACCCCTTGCCTCCCCTTTCGATCGTCATGGCCGGCTCCAAACGTACCAGAAAACCATCCATCAGACTCTCTGAGCCCTACCATTCCTCCGCCAAACCTACCAAACCTGTTCCGTCACCACCTTCCCCCTCCACTCCACCCAGCCCCTCTGAACCAGTCCCGGAAGATGCGATTCTGTCCAACAATCGCAGTCTTGCAACAAACACCCATAGCAAGACTCCTCCCCTCCCTCCTTCGATATCCTCAGACTCCCTGTTCCCCCCTCTCAACCCTAAGCCCCACCTCTCCCCCACCCAGGACTCGACTCCGAAGTCCCCTGTCGCACCAGCCCCTCCTTCTCCTACAACCATTCTACCCTCGCCCCCCTCCCTAAGCCTTTCACATGTCACCAACCTTGAACCCACGTCAAAGACTGCTCCTGTTCTCCCGCCTGATGTCCAGGCCGACATCTCGCTGCCTCTGCCGGTCGAGCTTCCCCATTCACCTCCTCCCCCTCCCCCTCCCACGCTCGACACGTGCAAGTCTCCCCCTGTGGACTTCTCACCATCCTACAGTGAAATTGTCTCGAAAAATGTCCGCTGGAAACACGTGCCCCTATCCTATGTTCCGGGGCTCGAGTCAGGAACTATTAACTACACTCATGATGATGTTGCTGAGGTTACCAACAAATGGAACCTTTCTCTTATTGGGTTCCCCATTGGAAGTCCTTCCAGCTTCCAGAAAATGTCAGATTTCATTTCCATATGCTGGAACTCCATTGTCAAACCCAAGATCCTCCGCAATGATAAGGGAGTTTTTGTATTTCACTTCGCTAGTGAAGAAGATCTCAACTCCACCCTCCTTGGCAGTCCGTGGGTGATTAACGGCTCTTCCACCTTGATTCTCAAACGGTGGAGTAAAGACATCTCCCTGGATTACTCAAGCTTAAGTTCCATCCCGGTTTGGGTCACCCTGCATGATCTCGATTATCGGTTCTGGTCACCGATTATGTTGGCTAAGATAGGATCCGCCTTGGGCACTCCTATACTCACTGATTCTTGTTCTGCACATCAAGATCGTCTCGGTTTTGCTCGCATCCTTGTTGACATTCATGCTTCGAAGCCGCTGTTGAGGGAAGTGTTCCTAACCGGCCCGGATGGATCCACCATTACTCAAAAAATAACCTATGATTGGTTGCCTATTCACTGCCCTAATTGCCTTACCTTTGGCCATAATTGCCTCGCTGTTAAATCTCCACCCTCCCTTCTCCAAAAAACCTCCTCTGCTAAAAACCGTAAACAAACTGCTCCCCCTTGCACTAACCCTAAACCGCTTCTTCCAACGCCTGCTGACTCCCTCAGAATCTCTCCCTTGATCACGTTACCGCCTCCCCCTGAACCTGTTCCAATTAAATCCCATCTATCTTCACCCGCTCCATCTCCCCCTCCTCAACTTCCGGCAAATCTTCCGCCTCTTCACCCCGCTTCAAATAATCCTAACCCTAAAACCTATATCTCAAACAACTCCCTCCCCCCACTTGTTCAAGCGCCCAATACTGAAAAATCTCTTTTATCCCTTGCCTCCATTTCCCACTCATCAAACCCTCCTACCTCCTCCCCTCGCAACAAGGATTGCATGGGGCAAAATCAAACTCCCCAATGAATATAAAAATCGCCTCTTGGAATATTAGGGGACTCACTCACCCTAACAAACAAAGAGCAGTGCAAGATTTTGTCAAAAAGTTTGACATTGATCTCATAGCCATTATTGAGACAAGGCTCTCTCCAAATAACGTGCAGCGTATTGCCAAGCATTTACTTCCCTCCTGGAAGCAGCTCTCAAATTTCTCTACTGCCCATAACTGTAGGATTTGGATCTGGTGGAACCCCAAAAGACTCCACCTTACTCCCACCATTATTACTGATCAACTCTTCCATTGCCACATATCCCCTCCCACTAATCTCTCTAATACCAATCCCCAACTTGAATGCTCTCTGATATACGCCCATAACATTCCTGAGAAGCGCAATGATCTCTGGGATGCTATCGCAACCATCAAAGCTCTCAACTCCTCTCTCCCTTGGGCTCTTCTGGGTGATTTCAATGTCACTCTATCTCCTGACGAGAAATCTACCAACAACATCCCCGCCATATCTCAACCATCCACTGAACTCTCCTCTTGCTTTGATCACAACAACCTTGCGGACCACCCTTCTTCTGGCTGCAAGTTTACGTGGAACAATAAGCAAACTGGCACTAGAATCTGGAGTAAGTTGGATCGTATCCTCACCAACAACACCTGGCATTACTCCTACCCCCTCTCCAAAGCCCATTTTGACCATCCTTATGTGTCGGACCATTCTCCTGCTATTTTATCTCTTGCCCCCAGAAATGATAATCTTCACTTCCCCTTCAGATTCAACAACTCCTGGGCTCTCCACGAGAACTTCCTCTCATGTGTTTCTGACCACTGGGATCACAACATCCAGGGCAACCCAATGTACAAACTTACCAGGAACCTGAAGCTCCTAAAGCCAAAGCTTAAGAAGTTCCCCAACATTAAGATGGAGGAGTTTTATGAGAGTATTCAAGGGCATAAAAAAATTCTTCTGGAGACGCAGGAGGCACTAAAGTCTAACCTTCACTGCACTCATCTTCAAGACATGGAAAAGAACTCCACCCGCTTGCTTAATGAGTCTCTTAACTCCCTGCGCACCACCATGGCCCAACTTTCCAAATCTAAGTGGAATAAGTCTGGTGACCAATGTGACTCCTATTTTTTCCGAAGTGTCAAAGCCAGAAGATGCCACAACCGGATTGATTCCATTAGCCTTGACGCTAACCACACTACCTATGACCCCGAGCTCATATCCACTACCCTCATAAACTACTTCTCTAGCATCCTCAACACCTCAAACCATCACAGGCCACCCCCCCTTCCTGACCTCACCCTACCCCAACTCAACTCTGACGATCTTAGTGTTCTTTCTGTGCAGGTTACACAAATTGAGATAAAAAAGGCCCTCTTTAGTATGGGTGATAACAAAGCGCCGGGACCTGATGGCTACAACGCCCGCTTCTACAAATCTTCTTGGAACATCACCAAAGATACTTTCACTGATGCTATACTGGATTTCTTCTCAAAAGGAATTATGCTCAAGCAGATAAATCATTCATCCATCTCCCTTATTGCTAAGACCAGTAACCCCTCATCCCCTTCTGACTACCGTCCTATCTCGTGCTGCAATATCACCTACAAGACTATTGCCAAGATTCTCGCCTCACGCCTAAACACCATTCTCCCCAACCTCATTGGATCCTACCAAAGTGCATTTGTGGCAAAGCGTTCCATCAAACACAATGTCCTCCTTTGCCAGGAGCTCCTCAGTAAATACCAAAGGAAAAATATCTCTCCCCGAGCTGCCCTCAAGATCGACATTTCCAAAGCATTTGATTCTATTGAGCATGGTTTTATTTTGAGCTGTCTTAGAGCGATGGGTTTCCCCGAGTACTTCATCCGGCTTATCAAGGAGTGCATCACGACCGCCTCCTACTCCATCAACTTTAACGGATGCCTCAAAGGCCACTTCCTTGGATCTAGAGGTTTGCGCCAAGGATGTCCCCTCTCCCCACCCCTCTTTACTATAGCCATCGAATTTCTCTCAGCCATGCTATTATCCAGCACCTCCAATCCTGACTTCAATCACCATCCAAAATGCCACAACCCTCTTATCACACATCTTAGCTTTGCTGACGACATCATGCTCTTCTGCAGAGGTGATATCACATCCATCCTTACCCTCAAATCCACTCTTGAAGCCTTTGGTGAGCTCTCTGGCCTAAAGATCAACCTTGGTAAGTCGTCCATCTTTCTTGGAGGTCTCTCTAGATCTTCCCAAGACCTTATTCTCAGCACCACTGGCTTCTCTCCTGGAACCTTCCCATTGCACTATTTGGGTGTTCCTGTGGGTAGTTGTCGTCTTAGAATCTCGGACTTCATACCTCTTATCCATAGAACTACCTCTAGGATCCAGTCGTGGAATGCCAAAATGTTGTCGTATGCTGGCAGGGTTCAGCTCATCTCGTCTATCCTCACATCCATTAGCCAGTATTGGAGCTCCATGATCCTCATTCCCCCTACCATCATGGCCAAAATCCAATCTCTACTCCGATCGTATCTTTGGTCTGGTAAAGAGAGCTCTAGGAGAGCCCTTGTTTCCTGGAACACGGTCTGCACTCCAAAATGTGATGGTGGTCTTGGCTTCGCTGATCTCTGCTCGAGGAATAAAGCCAGTCTTGCTCGCCTCATCTATGACATTGATAAATTGGAGGATAACCTGTGGTGTAAGTGGATCTCTCTTAACACACTAAAAAGAGATAGCATTTGGAATTGCACTGCCACTCGCAATCACAGCTTCTCTTGGCGTTGTCTCATCAACGTTCGTGACGAGCTGCTTACTTCCCTTAATGGCAGTTCTCCCTTGGATCCAATCACTAGCTCTAACGGCACCTTCTCGGCCAAGAAAGCATACAACACCTTCAGATCTTTCTCCCTCCCTTCCCCGGTTAGTGCCTACAAATCTATATGGCTCTATTTCAACATTCCCAAATGCAAATTCATCACCTGGTTGGCGAGTCTTGGTAAACTTCCTACCTTGGCGAAACTGCGGCTTTGGAACATCGTCACTAATGACACCTGCAAACTTTGCAACACTATGGTGGAAGATGACGATCATCTCTGGACAAGATGCAGTTACTCCTTGTTAGTCCTTGATATCATTTCAAGATGGACCCGGACTCCCTACCCAGCTCCCTACATCAGCAACCTTTGGCACTGGCTCCGTACTTGCTCCACCTCTAAGAAAAATCTCCTTGACTGTACTCGTGTGGCCTCCATTACCGCCTTCGTCTACTTCATATGGAAAGCTAGGAACAATGCTATTTTCAACAACTTGAATACTAGAGCAACTGACTGCGCGAGCGAAGTCATCTGTGCTACGAAGTCTCACCTTTCTCACCACTGGAGGGATAGAACAGCCTGCTCGACGGCTACTGCTCGAATCCTTGGAATCCACCTTTACTAGTCATGTCTCTAATTTTTGTTAATTCTGGTTGTTCCTTGCTTTGGATTTGCCTCTGTCCTCCTCTCTACTGTAAATCCTTCTATCTATACAAGTAATTTTTCAAAAAAAAAAAATTTAAGTAAACAATATAAATATGAATTACAATAAATTAATAAAATAATATTTGTCACTAATATTGTTAACCTATGCACGATCTAGCATTAGTAACATATGCACGCTTAATTTTCAATGTACGTTTCAAGTATACACTACACGATTGGTTCGATCTCATAGCATTATTGCACGAGAGCATAAAAACTATATGTATCACATTACACGATTATTTTACCATATGAATGAACAATAAAGGATTAAACGATCGTGCACAATTAATTAGCGATATAATAGTGTTCATATAAGCAAAGTAAGTATATAATATTGCCATAATCACACATACGGTAATAAATCGTATAAATGACTCCTAATGTAACCGATCAATTTGAGCCCTTCATAGTTTAATCTGGCGCTTAAGATTTATTCTTATTTCTTACCGTAACACTTGTTCTCGTCTGATCTAACCATATATATATATATATATAAATGAACTCGTTTTCTCTATCCTCCAAACATTCGCCTTTGTAACTACTCCCTCGGTAATCAATATGCTTGACTCTAATTTCATATAATATATTGATATTTTGATGATACAACAGTGTGGATTTCAATCATGCAATCTCCCAAATGTGGTAGGTAATACTTAAAAATATATCACACATTCACATTGAATTTTTGTCAGCGATTGGTTGAATTCCTTAATCAAAAACATAAACACATGATAATTTGATAAAATGTTGATTAAATAGGATCATAATTACCTTTTTCTTACTAGTCAATGTACAATGCTTTTTATATAAATGTCTATGTTCATGGTGTATAGTTTTTGGTGTCAATAACTATTTATATTATAAGATATTATCAAAGTTGTGTATTAAAATTTCGAATAAAAGGTTTATAAAGTTCTTTGAAAGTTTGATTATATAATTACATTAATGTATATGGTTGTACTCGGTTGATACAATGATTAAGGATGGAATTCTAATGATTCTTATTGTAAATTTTTTCATAATTGGTGTCAGGTCGAGTAAGTGATAAATAAGGCTATTTTTTTATTGAAAAGTTCTGGAGGGTACCTCTTGATTTGGGATTTTTTGAATTTTGTCAAATATATTTTTTCAGTTTGAATGGTGCCCCTAAATTTTTTGGGCAATTTTGGTAACTAGGTTTTTTTGATAAACTAGATTAGTAACTAGGCTTTTTAATGTTTCAATTAAGTAAATGTACCCCAACCTTTTGTATTTATTTTCAAACTCTACACACTTTTCTTTCAAGAGATACATTTACTAAACACAAAACTAGAAAAAGCCTAGTAAACCAAATTGTTTCAAAATTTTTTTGGGGGTTTTATGTTTTCGATTATCTACCTATTACATGTAAGTATACAAACGTTGAGTAATCATTACATGTAACAATACATTACCTATAATTTATTCTCAAACAACATAGTGATTAAGTTGTTAACCGCAGTCGGTACAAAATATGTAGGAATGTCAAGGGCAGGTGATAAAACTTTTTATATGCACTGTTAACACAACCATAACTTACTAGAAAGACTAAACACACGCTCAGATTTAGCATTGAAGTTCGATCAGGGAAGAGATTGATTGAACAAATTAACGAAATTCGATTAGGGAAAAGATTGATTTATTACAACCATAATATCTTGTGAATGTAATATCTAACAAATCTATAATCCTTAGTCGTAGATCCGACTAAAGACACACATATAAAGCACACAAGCAATTTGATAACGCAGTTCGGTAGTATATAAAATACTCCTACTCTGCGAGACCTCAAGAGGGGATATCCGATCCCAGGTTTCACTAGGTATCCAAGAACACAGATTACATACACTGGACAAGAGATATACTAGCACCTTTCTACGATCTAGCAAAGAGAACAACAAAGACAAAACTCAGGAGATACAAAGAAGCAATGGTGAAGAAAAGCCCCCTCAAAGGCACCTTGACGAAGATCTGAGATCGATCTTCGTCTATTCTGCAAACCAACGAAGCAGAGTCGAGAGATAACGGATCTCTCTTTTTCTTCTACGGATCCTTCTCACTTCAGAGCAAGATTTGGACAATCCATTCTTCTTCTTCTCTTTTCTCTCTCGCTTTCTCTCTTTCTTTTTTGGCAAAAGAACGAACTCACAAGCTGCCGTCTCCACTCTCTTAGGGTTTTGGAGAGCTGCCTCAGAAAGCTTAAGTACCAAGCTTAACAAAGGTCAAACGCATCGTTTAATGACACGCCCTTATCAAACCCTTAAGCCCAGCTCATCAAAAAACTTCGTAAGCAGGTCTTTCACTCTTGGATCAAAGGAGATGGGCTCACTGCACTGGACTATCAGGCCCAAGTCTTCAACTTCAGCCGGACAAGTATACCAATACACAACAATACACATTCAATACAAATTACAACTAAGCATCTCCTAATTCATATAATGGCCTACACATATATATGAATATTGTCACCATATCAATCACCAAGCTACATCACTTAATTTAACTTAAGTGGCAACATTGGATCACGATAGGCATCAATATCAAACACATAGCAAGCTATCATATGAGTCTTATAACTCTCTACTTAGACCATAGTATAAGGTGCTAGTTTAATCTCTAAGTCCTAATGCTATAATATGTTACAAGAATCAATTAACAGAACAAATGCCCTCCTGATTCTTGTATCATTTCAATCTGGTTCTGTTCCCCAATAGTGTGCCCGAGACCATCCTTCCTGTCCGTCATCAGTCCATGACCTGCACAAACACTCAAGGAGCATCAAAAAACTGTAGAAAATTTTTACATAAGGCAAATTTATCAGCAGTCACAATTTTTGTTCCAAAGTCAGCTGGATTCAAATCACCCTTAATTTTCTTAACTAAGAAGTGTTTCTTTTTAACCCTATCTCGAATGAAATGATTTCTAACATCAATATGTTTAGATCATTCATGATAAACAGGATCTTTACACAAATACAAAGCACTTTGACTATCCATATGAATTACAGGAACACAAGGTTTATGAGATATTTCACTAACAAGACCTTTAAGCCAAATAGCTTCTTTAGAAGCTTCAACAGCAGCAATATATTCAGCTTCAGTAGAAGATAAAGCAACCACAGATTGTTGTTGAGATTTCCATGAAACACAATTACCAGTCCAAGTGTAAAAATATGCAGTGGTAGATTTTCTATTATCCTTATTACTAGCATAATCAGAATCTACATAACCAAACACTTCACCAATATTATCATGCTCAGAGAACATCAAACACAAGTCTTTAGTTCCACTGATGTATCTAAGAATATATTTCATAGCAGTCCAATGTAATTCACCAGGATTAGACATGTATCTACTCAACACACTTATACCAAAAGCAAGATCAGGTCTAGTGCATAACATAGCATACATGATAGAACCAACAACCACATCATAGGGAATTTTTGCCATTTTCTCAATTTCAGCTTGATTACTAGGACAGTGTTGCTTAGTTAAGTCCAGGTGCCCTCCTAAGGGTATAGAAGTGGATTTAGCATTTTTCATATTGAATTTCTCTAAAACCTTTTCAATATAATCAACTTGAGATAACCACATCTTTTTATGCTTTCTATCCCTTATGATTTTAACACCTAATATTTTATGTGCAGGACCCATATCTTTCATGTCAAAGTTTGATTTTAAATCTCTCTTTGCACCAGCTATTAACACAGCAGACTTACTAATAAGCAGTATGTCATCAACATATAATAACACAAACAAGGGATTCATGGAAGATATGTCTTTAAAGTACAAACAATAATCATAATTGCTTCTTAAAAATCCTAAGTTTTTCATGCATTCATCAAATTTAAGATTCCATTGTCTAGATGACTGTTTTAAGCCATAGATGAATTTTTTAAGCAAGCAAACATGATTAGGTTTAGATATATCTACAAAACCCTCAGGTTGTTTCATATAGATAGTTTAATCCAAATTACCATGTAAAAAAGCAGTTTTCACATCCATTTGTTCTATGTCCCAGTCATGCACAGTAGCAAAAGCAAGCAACAATCTCATAGTTTTATATTTGACAACAAGAGCAAATATATCAGTGTAATCAATTCCCTCTCTTTGGGTAAAACCCTTAGCAACTAACCTAGCTTTGTATCTAGGTGGTTCACTTAGTTTAGTAGCTTCCTTTAGTTTATAAATCCGTTTACAAGGCACAAGTTTAGCATTTTCAGGTCTAGCTATTAACACCCAAGTTTTGTTAACAATCATAGAATCTATTTCATCTTGCATGGATAGTTTCCAATTTTTCGATTGAGGACAGTTCATAGCTTGCCTATATGTGTCAGGAGTATATGGATTATCAACAACATCACCAGTCAAGAAAGCATACTCAACTATATTAAAGTCATTTGTAAATAGAACATATTCAGAATCATTGTACCTCCTATTAGGTATTCTAACCCTAGGATTTTTATCTCTAGTCAACTCATAGTTATGATCATCATTGTCATGCAAATAATCATCTTGATCATGCAAAGAATCACTAATGTCATGCACAGAATCATTATTATTATTATCATGCAATGTATTATCAGAGAGAGATGAAGGAGCAACAGGGATATCACCTATATTTTCTACCCCCCTTGATTCTGACCTATGGTTCTCACTGCCTATAGCAGTGTTTTTATCAACATTCTCATCACTGTTAGGAAGATTATCAACATCATAGTTCTCTTCACTAGTACTAGGTGTTTGATAATATCCTATGTCAAACTCCTCATCTATGAATTGATTTTCCCTATTATGGTCATTAGTGTAGAAATGAAAGCTTCTAGTTGACTCAGTATCATTTTCAGTGCTACTGGAGTTATTAACAGTGTTAGTATTTCTAGTTTTAAAATAGAATTCTCTTTCATTAAAGGTCACATTTCTAGATGTTATTACTTTATAGCCATGTGGTTTTATGAGTAAAAGTTTGTAGCCTTTAACACCTTCAGGATAGCCTAGCATTACACACTTTTGTGCTCTTGGGTGCAACTTCCCTTGTATTATATGGGAATATGCAGTGCACCCAAAGGGCCTTAAGTGGGTAATACTAGGTTTCCTTCCAGTCCATAACTCTTGGGGTGTCCTAAAGTCTATAACAGAGGAGGGAGACCTATTAATGAGGTAAGCTGCTGTAGTAACAACTTCACCCCATAGACTATGTTTCATACCAGCACTTATTAGCATACATCTAGCCTTTTCTAAGAGGGTTCTATTCATCCTTTCAGCTGTACCATTTTGTTGAGGAGTGTAAGGGACTGTTAAATGTCTTTTAATGCCATTTGTTTTACAAAATTCATTAAAGCTAGCATTACAAAATTCTAGACCATTATCAGTTTTAAGGCACTTAACTTTTAAATCAGTTTCATTTTCAACTGCAATTTTCCAGTTTTTAAAGCTTTCAAAAGCTTCATCTTTAGTTCTCAACAAATATATCCAAACTTTGCTAGAATAATGATCAATGAAAGAAATAATATATTTCTTTCCACCTACAATTTCTACATGAGCAGGACCCCATAAGTCTGAATGTATATATTCTAGAGGTTTACTAGCTTTGTATGAAGATTTATTGAAACTATTTTTATTAGCTTTACCAAACACACGGTTTTCACAAAAGCTAAGGTTTGTTAGTTGATTAGTTAAAATACCTTGTTTATGTAACTGAGTTAAGCTATTATTTCCTATATGACCTAGTCTGCTATGCCATAAAGTAGTTTGTTCTAGGTTGTTTTTATTAATATCAGTAGTGGAGAGATTTAATTCAGGTGATTGTTCTACAAAGTACAAAACACCCTTTTTAGAACTCCTAATAAGAGTAAGACCATTTTTGACAACTTCTCTTATACCATTACTAGTATTTATATTACACCCTAGATCATCAAACATAGGTATATTTCCTATTCCTTTTATTTTCAAAGCAGTGTTATCACCTAACATAACATCACCACCATCAAGAGTTTCTAAAGAACAAAATAGAGTTCTATCAGGACAAGCATGCATGGTACATCCAGAATCTAATATCCAATCATCAGATTTGCATTTGAAAGGAATAGTGCACATCAACAGTTCACATGAATACTGAGCATGGATATTTTCAAATAAAGAAACATTATTTTCAGTATTTCCTTTATTAGATTCATCCTTCTTTTTCTTTCTACAACCATTAATGAAGTGACCAAGTTTTTGACAGTAAAAACATTTTTTATTTTTCTTGTCATTTTCACTACTAGGGCTCTTATCATAGGAATCATCTTTCTTATCCCTTTTATTTGACTTATAGTTCTTTTTAAACTTCCCTTTAGTTACTAAGACCTCAGACTTAACTTCAGATTTCTTATCATTAGGTTTAGTCTTAAAGATTTTCATGGATTCATTTTTATCAATAATGGATTCAATTATCTTAGTCTTAGTCAGGGTTTCAGTACTGTACTGTATTACATCTCTAAAGGTGTCAAATTGTGAAGGCAATGACCCTAACAAGATAACAGCTAGATGAGTATCTTTAATAGTGTCATCACATCTTTCTAAGTCCATTTCCATCTTTAGAAATCTATCTAGGTTATCATTCAAGGTCACATTCACATCCATCTTAAATGTAAACAACCTATGTAAAGTAGATATCCTAGAGGGCAAAGATTTTTTATTATACTGCTTATCTAAAGTATCCCACAAAGGTTTAGCAGAGGAGATACTTACAAACTGACGAGCCACGTCGTCAGTCAATCTTATCATTATTTCAGCATGAGCCTGCTCATCCATTTCCATTTTCCTGGCTGCAGACGTTTCTGCCAAGTAATCACCAGTTATGGCCCTCCAACACTTTTCCTTGGTCAGAATTGTTTTCATTTTGACCTGCCACATGATGAAGTCAGAGACTCCATCATATGGCTTGAGTCTGATGCTAGCTTCTGTCATTTTTTTATTTCCTGCAAACAAGAAACGAAAGGAGTTAGATACAATCAGACAAGAAAAGTAAACACAGGTAAGAGGTATGATAAGAGAGCAAAGATAAACACAGCAACAAAAAACCAGTCAAGATGATCACTACAAAGATCAATCAGAGTAACTACAACCACTCAAGGCAAAACAACAAGCGGAAGCAATATCAGGAAGCAAGATATACAAAGATATCAAGAAAAACAGAAAACCCCAAAAATTAGGGTTTTTGCAGATTCGAAAGAAAAAACACAGAATGCTCTGATACCAATTTGTGAATGTAATATCTAACAAATCTATAATCCTTAGTCGTAGATCCGACTAAAGACACACATATAAAGCACACAAGCAATTTGATAACGCAGTTCGGTAGTATATAAAATACTCCTACTCTGCGAGACCTCAAGAGGGGAGATCCGATCCCAGGTTTCACTAGGTATCCAAGAACACAGATTACATACACTGGACAAGAGATATACTAGCACCTTTCTACGATCTAGCAAAGAGAACAACAAAGACAGGACTCAGGAGATACAAAGAAGCAATGGTGAAGAAAAGCCCCCTCAAAGGCACCTTGACGAAGATCTGAGATCGATCTTCGTCTATTCTGCAAACCAACGAAGCAGAGTCGAGAGATAACAGATCTCTCTTTTTCTTCTACGGATCCTTCTCACTTCAGAGCAAGATTTGGACGATCCATTCTTCTTCTTCTCTTTTCTCTCTCGCTTTCTCTCTTTCTTTTTTGGCGAAAGAACGAACTCACAAGCTGCCGTCTCCACTCTCTTAGGGTTTTGGAGAGCTGCCTCAGAAAGCTTAAGTACCAAGCTTAACAAAGGTCAAACGCATCGTTTAATGACACGCCCTTATCAAACCCTTAAGCCCAGCTCATCAAAAAACTTCGTAAGCAGATCTTTCACTCTTGGATCAAAGGAGATGGGCTCACTGCACTGGACTATCAGGCCCAAGTCTTCAACTTCAGCCGGACAAGTATACCAATACACAACAATACACATTCAATACAAATTACAACTAAGCATCTCCTAATTCATATAATGGCCTACACATATATATGAATATTGTCACCATATCAATCACCAAGCTACATCACTTAATTTAACTTAAGTGGCAACATTGGATCACGATAGGCATCAATATCAAACACATAGCAAGCTATCATATGAGTCTTATAACTCTCTACTTAGACCATAGTATAAGGTGTTAGTTTAATCTCTAAGTCCTAATGCTATAATATGTTACAAGAATCAATTAACATAACAAATCTTAAACTAAAAAAAGAGTAGGAGAAGTGGAGAAGTGGATAACATCAAGCAACCACAATTAAAACCCATAAATTTGAGATAGAGCAACTCGTTGAGATTTAGGGAAAATAATTCCACATCGATAACACGCAATCAAGTGAACCTACCATATAAGCATCCGAGCTACTCCTCTTATTGCCAATTGGTTTTAGGATGGAACCTCGGGTGCTTGTATGTGTGGTTCGCTAGACGTGCGCCCTTCGCGTCATTTGGTCCCGGGACGGATATAAGAAAAAAGTAACATGGTATAAGAGCATGTCCGATCCAGGTCCGGTTTCTTGACTTTGGGGATTAGCTAAAAGGGAATGAGATGCGAAACCTGTCGAAAGAAAAAAAGAAATTGTGGGGAGCTAAAAAGAGAATGAGATGCTCGACCCGAGAAAGAAAAAGAAAAATGTGTCAAGTGTTAACTAGTTCAGGTAGTTAACACTTTAGGGGGAGTGTTGAGATGTAGGAAAAATAATCCCGCATCGATAACACGCAATCAAGTGAACCTACCATATTAACATCCGGGATACTCCTCCTATGGTCAATTGGTTTTAGGATGGAACCTCGTGTGGTTCGCTAGACGTGCGCCCTCCGCGTCATTTGATCTCGGAACGGATATAAGAAAAAGTAACACAACTTACGCCAGCCATGTAAGAGAAAGCGAGAAGCTTGTTAGTCATGTATGCACTTGAGGGTCAATTTTCATCCGAGCGTATCTTTACACGTATTTGTTATCTTTTTGGAAGATATACACCCTTTAGATAATTTATGTAAATATAATATTTTTACATATTTAACAATGAAATATGAGTATAGAGTACATCATTTTTGTAAAAGCAATATATAATCAAATTATGAGCGAATTGACAAACTTCTATAAAGTTGATTCTTTAACTTTGTGAGAGTCAAATCCTTGATACATACATGTATGCACATTGCAATTATTGTTGCTGTGATTTATTAAGGGTGCATGTATGCACCTTGATAAAAGAAATTGAACTGATATATTAATAATTTATGTGTAATTGGTTTATACATTCAGTAACATGAACAATTCATAAATTTTTGTTACTATTTTAGATAATTTGATAAAGTATTAAATAAATAAGATCCATAATTACCTTTTTCATACTAGTCCATGTACATTTTTTTTATGCAAAAGTCTATGTTCATGGTGTGTAATTTTTGATGATCAATATTTTTGTATATTATAAGATTTTATTAAAGTTGTATACTGAAAAGAAAAATAAAAGGTTTAGAAAATCCTTTGAAAGTTTGGTTATATAATTACATAATTGTATATGGTTGTACCTAGTTGATATAACGAATATGGATGAAATTCTAAACAAGAGTATATTGAGTTAGTAAAAAAACACAGGTCTATTAGTTGTGTTTATTGGTGCACGATCGTTTAGTTGTGTTTATGGGTGAACGATTGTGTTGTTCATGATAAAAAAAACAAAGTGCACGAATAAAACTTATGGTCAAAACAAATGCGTTAATCTATTTCAGTCGATTGTATCTTAGATGTTTTTACTCTTTATCGTAATTCGTAAAATATTAAACTCTAAAGTTTTGAAGCATCGATAACCAGTGTCCAACTCCGCCAAGGCTAGTATGCTTGGTGGAAAGTTCGTAAAATACAAGCCTTGCAAATCTGGCTCTAACCGTGCCATTTAATGGGCAACAGTTTTACCGGAGCGGCGGATATGCATACAAAGGGCACCTAAAGAGGTTGAGCCTTAAACTCAGTAAGGGAGCTCGTAAGTCGTTGAGGAACACGCTTCACCCCTACACCCACAATGAAACCATACGAATCACGCAAAACTACCCCAAACCAGAACTATCATCCAACCGGAAACGCCTATCCATCACGCACAATGAACACCTACTAGTTTATATCTTATTACTTTGTTGTACATTTATTAAACCTACAGCATGAACATAACCAAAATACATATGCATGTGTAGGCTTAAAAAAATATGTGAACAAGAAACTGCAAGATAATTTGAAAAATAACAGTAAACATTCACCCTTTGTATGTTTGTATTGTACATTTAAAATTTTAGATATATGTTATAGAAAAGTAAGGCACAATTTCATTTTGTTTTCATTTCTTCTCACCTTTAGGCATGAAAAATATCTTCTCTAGTTGTAAAGATCTTGATCAATCGTAAATGCAATTATTTTGGGTAGAAAATTGAAGGTTCTCTTTATAGTATCGTTTTCATACACATAATGGAAAATGATGTTCCCACATTGGTTTTTATGTAAAGTTGGGAGATGGAACTTATGTATAAAAGACAAGGTTATGTAGAGAAAACAAACACACTTCTCATTTCAATCATCTCAACTTCTCATTTCCATATATGCTAAGATATTTCATTTTGGTGGATATGAATTTGTATTCTATGTCTTGGAATCATAAAAGGTACATTCTTTCCTTAAACTCTAATTATTGCTATTTTTATTTTAACAAGTTTTTTTGTGATATCAAGGGTGTGTAGTTACACCCCGATCTGAACGGTCGGACGGATCTACCCGATCTGAACGGTCGGACGGATCGACCCGATCTAAACGGTCGGACGGATCGACCCAATCTGAATGACCAAACGGATTCGTCCGATCTGAGCGGACAAACGGACCCGTCTGATCTGAACAGCTGAGTGGATCCATCCGATTTGAACGGCCGAACAGACCCACCCGACGTGAGCGGCTGAACAGACCCGCCCGATCTAAACGGTCGAACGGACCAGCCCGATCTGAACAGCCGAATGGACCCGCCCGATCTGAACGGCCGAACGGATCTGCTTGATCTGAAAGGCCTGTATAGATCAACCTGATCTAAACGGTCGGATGGATCTACCGGATCTGAACAACGAACGATCTACCCGATCTGAACGGCCAAAAAAATCCAACCGATCTGAACGGACCGTGCGGATCCACCCGATCTGAACGGACCGTACGGACGGATCAACCCAACTTGAACGGCCGTTCCTTGTAATTTATAACTACATGAAACTAAAGCTATTGTATTATTTATATTTTACCAAAATTTATGTAATTTCCATATATATATATATATATTGGTATTATGTAACTAATTAGTTCTATTGTATTTTTACTAGATTTGTTGAAGATGAGGAAGAAATTATACAAACGTTATTCATCTCATTTCAAAAAGAACCCGAATGCAAGCCTTCTTCGTCACCAAATTGAGGTATTTTAAAAACTTTTGTTACTCTTTCTCGCAATACATAACATGCATTATTTGACTCTTGTTGATATGTTAATGGTGGCGAAAATAGGAGAAGAGAAGAAATATGTTTACAGCTAGTTTCTTAGACAACATAATAGATTAATTGACATAGAGAAATATGTGTACAGTTTCTGGCTCTTGTTCGGTTAAATGTTTTGGAAGCTCATCAAAAAAATTTTAGGATCACTAGATTCGAGTAAAATAAAAAACATTGTATACTTTTAGAATTAACATTGTTACAAGGGTTGCAAATATAAAAGGCAACATTTCAAGAAAAAACCATTTTTTAATAAATTAAATTTAAATTCAAATGTTACAAACATGGTAAGTCAAAATGATGTACAATTTTAATGTTAAGTTATTGAATTTAGATGTTTAGTTGATAAATTGTGTTTTCTCTAGTGTATAGTTATTGATTTGCTCTCAAATTTCTTCAAATTTTAGAACCGCCGTATTAGTTGGCGGATTACATAAATCTATAGACAGTAATATTAAGCATGTATTGTTGTAATAACTAAGTTAAAATATGAATGTCTAAATTATGAATTAGTGAAATAAAGATACGACTTAAATTAATGGATAGACAATCATTTAGAAAACTCGGTGTTTTTTTCTTTTTTTGTTTCCAATTATGTTACTAAGTTTTTAACCGTCACATGAATTGGCGGATTAGATAGATATAAACGAATATAGATATTCTCCTTATAAATAAAAGAGGCCTAATTATTCTTAATAAAGCAGTTTATCCTTTCGATTTAATCATCTAGATAGACGATTATAATTGATTTTTCAAGAATATTAGGCCCTAAATATATGAAGAGAATCCGGATTTGATATTAATATAGTCCGTTTTTAAGAGATTAATTAATATTAAATTGTTTTTTTAGTAAGAAATTTATTTAAATGTTTCTCTTTTCATTGTTGTTACTCTATTGTATACTTTGTACAATAAAGCTCCCAGAGAAGAAAGAGGACCATCCTTCAACTAAGTGGACGGTGGTCGATCTCAGCATAAACAAGTGTTATAATATGGAGCTCCACGAAATCTTTGGTGGATGATATTAGGGTTGTGAGGTTACGTTGTTGAGCATAAAGAGCACGACTCACCTTCTCTCCCTTGCTAGGCGTTGGTGATGACCTGAAACGTTTTTGGAATTAGCAAGTTCGGTTATGTAAGAGCTGTTATGGAACCAGGTATGTAAATTTTGATTCCTTAAGAACTGTAGCATGATTTTGGTCCTCAGTGTTTACGGTTGTATGGTTCATGAAATTTGATTATTCCAACAAGTGATATCAGAACTGTTAATCATGTTGAGTTATTAGGAAAAATCGTTTCTTTCTATGATTGAATTTGTCCATGTGAATGATAGTCGGTCCAAAGAAAGGTTATTGTTTGATCGGGTTTATTATCAATATTTGATTGTTGCATTGAGAGTATTTTTACAATTGATGTTTTGTGTAAACATTGAATGTCAAGTTGTGTTGGGTATCTTGTTTTAAAATTAATTGATTAATTGTGTTATTTCTTTGCTTTTATGTTCAGTTTCAACAACTCCTACCAATGTTTCCGCTCTAGTCAGTTCCATTCCAATGCTTAATGGGACAAGTTTTAAGGTCTGGAAGGAGAATGTGGAAATCGTGCTCGGATGTATGGATCTAGACATTGCGCTAAGGACTGAACAACCCACTTTGGCTGAGGATAACTCCAATAAAGCGGAAGTAGAGAAGTTGGATCGCTTTAACCGCATGTGTCTTATGATCATGAAACGTTTCACTCCGGAAGCATTTCGGGACTCTATTTCTGAGAGCAAAGATGCTAAGGAAGCCTTTGAGGCAATTCAGAAATACTTTGCCAAGAATGAGAAATCAGAAACAAACAACTATTTGGCTGCTATGATTTCTATGAGGTACAAAGAAAAAGGAAACATAAGAGAGTACATTATGGAAATGTCAAATCTTGTAGGAAAACTAAAGGTACTAAAGTTAGAGATAAATGCTGATTTACTCGTTCATTTAGTTCTCATGTCTCTTCCCATACAATTCAGTCAATTTAAGGTGAGTTATAATACTCAGAAGGAGAAATGGACTCTTAATGAGCTCATTTCGCAATGTGTGCAAGAAGAGGACATGATAAAAAAGAGATAAGACAGAAAGTGATCACTTTGCATCAAGTTCTCAAATCAAATCAAAGAAAAGGGCTAAGGATACTACAGTTGATACACATTTGCAAAAAAAGGCGAAGAAGCAAAGTGATAAACTCACTTGTTTTTTCTGCAAAAAGGAAGGACATATGAAGAAAGCATGTCCTAAGTACGTTGATTGGCGTGAAAAGAAGGGTAAAGTTCTCACTCTAGTTTGTTCTGAGGCTAATTTAGCTTATGTACCTATTGACACGTGGTGGGTGGATTCTGGTACTACTACTCACATGTGTGTGTCAATGCAGGGTTGCCTTTGAAGTCGACCACCAAGTGATGCTGAAAGATTCATCTATGTTGGCGATGGCAATAAAGTTCTTGTGGAAGCAATAGGGCTTTTAGATTAAATTTAGGTGCTGATGTTATTTTGATTTAAAGGGTACTTTTGTTTCTCCGTTATTTAAAGGGAATTTAATTTCTACTTTTTTGTTTGGACAAAGGTGGATACCTTTGTAGTACCTTTGTAGTTTTGAAAATGGAAAATTCAGTATTTAATTTCTACTAAAAACGGTTGCTTCCCATGATGAAATCCTACACACAGATTCTAGAGCTACAAAGCAAAATTTGGATGAAGATTTTGGATTCTTATGGCATAATCACTTAGGTAACATCTCTAAACAGAGAATTCAAAGGCTTGTGTCAGAAGGAATTCTTGATTCCCTTGATTTGACAAACTTTCATGTTTGTGTTGTGCGTCAAGGGAAAATTATCAAACATTAGAAAGTTAGGTGTCAACAGAAGTACATAAGTCTTAGAACTAATACATACGGATATTTGTGGTCCATTCCCTACAGCTACATGGAATGGTCAACAATACTTTATTACGTTCATAGATGACTACTCCAGATATGGGTACCTTTACTTGATACGTGAGAAATCACAATCTCTGGATGTTTTCAAGGCTTACAAAGCTGAAGTTGAACTTCAACTTGGTAAGAAGATTAAAGCCGTTAAATCTGACCGTGGTGGAGAATACTATGGCAGATATGATGGATCAGGAGAACAACGTCCAAGACCTTTTGCTAACTTCCTAAAGGAGTGTGGAATTGTCCCTCAGTACACTATACCGGGTAAACCCAACATGAATGGTGTTGTTGAGAGACGGAATAGAACACTATTGGATATGGTAAGAAGTATGATTAATCATTCTTTTTTACCTGAATCACTTTGGGGAGAAGCGCTAAAAACTGTAGTATATATCCTTAATAGAGTACCTAGCAAATCGGTAGCTAAAACCACATATGAAATGTTGACTGGAAAAAAACCCAGCATAAAGCAATTACACATTTGGGGATGTCCAGCTGAAGCAAGGTCTTACAAGCCTAACGAAAGAAAGTTGGACTCTAAAACAACCAGTTGCTACTTTGTTGGATATGTTGAACGCTCTCGTGGATTTAAATTTTATGATCCCGCTACCCGATTGTAAGAGCCTTAGTCTTCTAGGGATCCCGCACCTACGCCTCAGTTGAGACGCATGTGTTGAGCTTGTGTTGAGCCAGGTTTGAGCTGCCCCTACGGCTCTGTGGACCACCTCAACGCCATGTTGGCCGCCCATATGCCTTAGGGATCTGCCCCTGCGGATTTTTGTGGTTGCAGCCACCTTTGTTGACCTTTGACCCGTGCTTTACCCTTAGCTTCCTATATAAGTTTTCTCATTGCTTCCGGCTGAGGGTTTCTTCATCTTCTCCAGGCTTCTCCTCACGTTCTTCTTCTTCTCTTTCTCTTCTTCTTTTGATCTTCTTCTTGGTTTTCTTTGATCTTGTTGAGAGTTTGAGTGGAGTTTGATGATGATGATGGTTGGTTGTTGATGTTTTGCTGTGGAGAGCCAGTTGAGTAGGTTGTGTGTGATCTCTTCCTCTGTTAGTTGCAGTTTTGGTAAGCTTTTCCTTCTTCTTCTTTCTTTCTTCCTCTTTCTTCCCCCTTTCCTCTTCCTTGATGATGAATTCCCATAACTTGATCTTGTGTTGATCTTCATAGGCATGCATTGATGTATATATGTCTATATATGTATGTGTATGACTGCTGGATGGTTAAGAAGTGGAGGTAACCGAGTGAAGGATCGAAGAGAAGTCGAGGATCACCTTCTGCACATCAGCCGCCCTTACGCCACCAGACAGCCGCCCCTACGCCTGGTGTTGAGCCGCCCCTGCGTGAGTGAGTTTCCGCCCCTGCGCCTTCTGGTTGCTTTGCCCCTGCGCCTTCCTGTCACGCAGGTGCGCCTTCTGCAGGACCTACCTAGGGTGGTTTGGATCCTTTTCTTTCCTAGTAAAAGTGGCTTAGAGGCATGTTAGGTATGAGAGTGAGTTGAGGATATCATGATGTTGTACATGCCGGTTATGACTTTAAGGTTTAGTATGTGTTTGAGGTAATGCCTTAGGCTTTTGAGAGTTATGAGTTAGGATGGTTTAAAGGTTTAGGAGGTGGAATCTCCTAACCTTGGGACGATGTTGATATTGTTGTGCTTTGCTGATGCAGGCACTGATCGTTTCCCTGAGGGGAAGTCGTGACCACTTGATACAGATTGTGATTGAGTCAGGTAAGTCCTTGGGACTTACTTAGCGAGCAATTATGGGTTTGAGTGTGTGTTGTGGTTGTGTATGTGCATATGTATACTGCATTTATAACCTAACCGGACTAGGATGAACCTACATGCATATTAATAGGGCCAAGTGTATGATAACGGGTGGTGATAACTTGCCTAGCCCAGAATTGGGTGGCTAGGGGGTTCTCTGTGACCAGTCCTCTAGGTGGTGATGATTGACACCATTCCAAACCTGAGGGGAAACGAGGATAGAGGCGTTGGGAGTTTACTCCGCGTGTCACAAAGAAATGAATTAGTAATGGTATAACTCAAGTAAAGATAATAAATGGATTTGTGTGTACTTAGCATGATGTGATGTGTTGATGTGTTATATATGCTACTACTTCATTCTTATTCATTTCTGTTAACTAACGGTTTTATGTCGTGTTGTAGATGATCTGCAAGTTAAGAAGACTACA
Organism: Fagopyrum homotropicum; assembly: GCA_033239125.1. Lineage (NCBI taxonomy): Eukaryota > Viridiplantae > Streptophyta > Magnoliopsida > Caryophyllales > Polygonaceae > Fagopyrum > Fagopyrum homotropicum. The sequence goes on from BSWB01000001.1 coordinate 164,432,069, forward strand.
GAGTGAGCCAAATGGGTGATCAGCCGAGAGCTCCCGTACACTAGGTTGTGCATGGGATTTTAGGGTGTTTTATACTTGGATGTTTATGGTTTGCCATTTTGGTACTCGATTGTGATGTTGTAAACCTTTTTATGTATATATTGTACAGTTTTATGTATTTGATTTTAATCTATTTGTGCCTTGTTGTAAGATCCAGTGAATTTGTTGTCAGGCTAGGTTCAGGATCCACTGTGAGATCCTAGCCCAGTAGCGCCCCGAGTCCCGCGGATTTTGGGTGTTACACCGATCATTTTTTTAGTCAGGAAATGCCACATTTCTTGAAGATGTAGAATTTGGAGGGGAAGGATTAAGGAACATCACTCTTGACGAAGATGTCTTTAAGGAAGAGGAATTTATCTCTCTTTCCAATATTGTTATTGAAAGTGATCAATATACAACTCTTGACACTCTTTAAGAAACAACTCCGGTTTTAGACAACAATGAACTTCTTTCCATTGAGCAAATTCAACCAGCTCAAGAAGTGCCTTCAAGGAGATCCGGTAGAGAAAGAGGATATGCAATTCCAGATGACTACATTGTATATCTAGTAGAACAAGAAGATCATGTGGGAGAGATACCAGATTATTACATCGCGTATCTTATGGAACAAGAAGTATCTGCAGGCATTGCTGAGGATGATCCAATCAATCTTCTTGAGGACCTTCAAAGTTCTAACTCTCATTATTGGATTAAAGCCATGTAAGAGGAGATGAAATCCATGAAGGACAATGACGTGTGGGATCTTGTTGAGTTGCCAAAAGGTGCAAAACCCATTTGTTGTAAATGGATATTTAAAATCAAAAGGGATGCAAAAGGCAATACCGAAAGATATAAGGCTCGTCTAGTTGCAAAAGGATTCACTCAAAAGGAAGGTATTGACTTTAAAAAAGACCTTTTCTTCGGTTTCATCTAAGGACTATTTTAGGATAATAATAGCACTAGTAGCTCATTTTGATTTAGAGTTACATCAGATAGATGTGAAAACAACGTTTCTCAATGGTACCATTGATGAAGCCATTTATATGGTTTAACCAGAACATTTTAAATCCAAAGATTCAAAATCTATGGCTTGTAAATTAAAGAAATTAATTTATGGGCTTAAACATGCATCAAGGCAATGAAATCATAAATTTCATCAAGTGATCACCTCCTTTGGATTTGAGGTGAATAAGGTTGAAGATTGTGTGTATAACAAATTCAGTGGAACCAAACCTATCTTTCTGGTATTATATGTTGATGACATACTATTGGCTTGTAACGATATAGGCTTATTGCACGAAACCAATAAACTTCTCATTAGAAATTTTGAGATGAAAGATCTTAGGGACGCCTCTTTTGTCTTTAGAATTCAGATATTAAGAGATTGATCTCAAGGTATCCTCAAGTTATCACGGAATGCTATATCGAAAAGGTACTAAGCAGATTTAACATAAAATATTGCTCAGCTAGAGATACACCAATAGCTAAAGGAGACAAGTTTAGCCTCAAACAGTGCCCCAAAACAGATCTTGAAACAAAGAAGATGCAAAAGGTTCTTGATAGTTGATGGAATCACTATCAATTAGGATAGTTTTTAGAGTCTTTTCATTATATTAGAGTCGGTTTGTGTTGCTAACATCTTAATCTAGATAAAGAAGTCTAAAAGAAGCAAAAGAGATGTTAGAAGCACTTGGGAGTTGAAGATCATTCACGAAGACAAGCTTCTGGTGCAACACCGCCCCTGCGGAGCAGTGTCACCGCCCCTGCGGGTGGTACTACACTCCGGAACGCAGCCAACACCTTCGCCAACGCCCGGAACGAAGCTTGTCACCGCCCTTGCGGCCAACTCTAGACGCCCCCGCGGTGAAACACCTTCAAGAAGCGAAGTCGACGCCCCTCCGCCTGCGGACCTCCCTGCGGAGCTGTGAAGCTGAAGAACTAGTGTCACCGTCCCTGCGGTTACATTGGGCCGCCCTTGCGGCTTGACATCAGAAGCGACAGATAGATGAAGAATCAGACATTTAAAATCCATTAAAGATCCGCCCCTGCGGTATTTCCATGCCGCTCCTGCGGCCATGAAGAACACCAAGCGTTTTGGCCTAAATCACCCCTACAGCCCTGAAGCCCGCCCCCGCGGTTTAACGCTAGAGGAATTTACTCCGGCTGTTTGCACCACCTTTATGACATTAAAGGTGGTTGTTTAGGACGGCCATTTACTCCCTTTTACTGCCAATTCTAGTATAAATAGGTTCATGGCTGATTGCTAGAATCATCCACCATTTTCCCATTCTCTCTCTGTTTCCCTTACTTCCTTTGTGTAATGTGTTTCTAATCTCCTTGCTACATTGGGTTGTTTTGAAGCTGCATTGTTGCTTTGGTTGTAAGTCTTTAGTAATATAAGTATTATCCAGTCATATGTTTTATATCCCTTGTGTTTTAACTAACAATTGCATGTTTCTTACCACTTAGCTTGATCACCTTAAGTGTCTAATTGCATGCAAAGAACTAGGGTTAAACGATTCCGGGTTCGGGTCCTTAATCTAGTAGAAAACCTTTAGGTAAAAGCTGGTTGTAATTGCTTAAAGGAAAAGGAATATAAATATAAAGAAAAGTCTAACGGTTTTATTCTTTTCTCTATATCTCTTTGTCTTTATTTGAAAGCTAACTTGTGTCTTGTTCTTGTAGGTTACGGAACATTAACTTGTTAAGTTGTGTTGACGCCGGTGGGCTCAACACATAAATATGATCAAGATGAGAACATTGATGAAATACTTATAAAAAGAACCAACTAAAGTAGCTTGCATGCTCTCACCTCCTACTCCCCTCATCCACTGGTGGTGGCCGGCCTCACGCCAGCTCCCCCCTCCCCGATGACTGTCTAGGCACTCCCTCCCGTGTCTACTCAGCCATCCCCCCTGCTGATATGTCATGTGTGGTACCTGGCGTTCCAAACGCTCCTGCATAGAGCTCTCGGAGTTTGGTCGCTCCGCCCACTCCTCATAGGATCCACCCTCGCCAAACCGCCTGATGCGCCCTTGGATGTCCCTTGTATGTTGACCGTAGACGAAGAGGACAAGGCTTTAGGGGTTCGCTCAGATGGACCGCTCACCCGATCCCGAGCTAAGGCCATTGCTCGAGCCACCGGCTCCATCATCGCCCGTGTTACTTCTTCACTTGGTCCCATTACCGGCATGCCGTGTCTCTACACCATCATGGCATAGGCTACCGGTTCCGTTAGCGGCATGTCTGGTCTTTCCGACTCCATCGCATGAAGCTAGCTTATTTTCGGACTATATTTTCATGTTTTCCTTTTTATGTAATAAAAGGGATATTCCGTATAAGAATATTCCCTTTTGATCTTATCCTTTTAGGTTTTCCCTTTTGGGCTTTTCTTCATATATTTTTGTTTGGCCCGTTGGCCCATAGATAGACAAGACTCTCTATATAAGAGATATCTTGCCTCACTTACTTTTCATGTTCAATATTACTAAGTTTTGAGAAGAATTTCCTCCTACTTAACTTGGACATCAAAACCTCTCTTCTATCTCTCAAATTTCTTCCTTGGATCTCGTCTTTGATCCAAGAAATCCATATTCGAGATTCTTCTTAAGAATCAACCTTCGAATCACACAAAAAGGCTTATTCGATCTCTCTAAATCGAAGTAACCTTTGTTTCTTCTTCGCTTCCGCCCTTTGGATCCGAAACGATACAACGTTGCACAAAGAATCAAGGAGTAGTTGGAGTTTTGCTAGATCTAGATCCGGAGTTATCCTTGGTTACCTCCAAGGACACATCACCGCCCTCCAAGCCCCTTCGAACCAGTCCCTGTAGATTTGATACTTTCTAACAATCTTAGATAATCGAAAGCCAAGCCAGCTAGCCCCCCCCCTCCCCTTCTCAGCTCCGACACCCTCTTTCCCCCCCCCCCCCCCCACAACCCCCCTCAGTCCAGTAGCCACCAAAAGCTCATTAGAATCTGAAGCAAACCCACCTTCTAGCATGGAACCAAACCCTACTTCGCCCCGCTGTTTAAACCCACCAAAACCGACTCTCGATACCACCACTGGCGTGAATGTTGTGGTTCCCTCGTACCAAACTGCAGCTATGAATGACCCTTCAGTTAACCTGGTCTGCATCAAACCCGGCCCTTCCACAAATGTGCACCCAATTACCCAGTCACATGAAACTACAAACATTACAGTTACCCAAACTGACCATGCCCTTTCGATTCCCTCTTCGAGGCCCACAAACCTTAAAAACTGCCCCCCAGAAGTCTCTTTTAAGGAAACCTTGGTTAATGATTTGTTTGGGAACTACGTACCACTTAAATTCTCCCCAGGGCTCGAAAATGGTGTGATACCTTTTACTAATGATGATGTTGCAGAATTGGTATCCATATGGCGCTTTGCTCTAGTTGGTATGCCTCTTGGTAGCTCCATAGCTTACCAAAGAATGGTAAATTACACTGCAACTACTTGGAACCATATCAATCCCCCAAAGATCCTACGTAATAAAAATGGCATCTTCACTTTCCAATTCTCCACCGAAGAGGACCTACTTACCATTCTAAAAGGCAGCCCTTGGATTGTCTCTGGCACCTCCTCTCTTTTACTCAAGCGTTGGAAGCACGGCATGCCCCTCGACTACTCATGCCTCACTTTCATTCAAGTTTGGGCTTCGTTGCGTGGCTTGGACTACAGGTTCTGGACCCCCACAATGCTCGCAAAGATCGGATCTGCAATCGGTTACCCTCTACTCACTGATGCCTGCTCTGCAAATCATGATCGTCTCGGTTACGCAAAAATTCTGGTAGAGATTGAAGCTACAAAACCGCTACTTCGAGAAGTAAATTTTCTCGGCCCTGAAGGTGAATCCATCGTGCAGAAAATCTCCTACGACTGGCTCCCGAAGCACTGCATCAAATGCATGATTTTTGGATACCAATGCTATGAGGAAAAAACCCTACCTTTACCCCCCCCCCCCCTTTAAAAAAAACGTACTCCCCCTCCCCCCTCCTCAAACAAAGGTCCTTTGCTTCCAACACCAAACCCCTCCCATCGAATCACAAACCTTCCCAAACCAAACAATTCACCCACCATAAACCCTCCGGTATCCCTACCCCCCTCCCCACCCATATCCTCCACCGCTCAAGAGAGCACCATTAAATATGTCCCAAACTCCCCTCGGGCAGTCCAGGAGACATTACCCATGGCAAACCAACTCACACCTCCACCACCCAAACATCCATTTCCACTAGTCACTGAAGAGATGCCCTCAATCCCTAATCCCCCTCAACCTTTGCCCTCGACCCGCAACATACCCCTCCCAAGTTCCCAGCTTGCAAGCATAGCAAAAGTCCCCCATCCTTTCTTCCCATCGACACCTCTGCATGTATCAAGGACACATGTATGGAAACCGAACACCCAAATGAATCTTAACCTTTGCTCTTGGAATGTGCGGGGACTAAATCACCCCAATAAGCAGCATGCTATTCGACAAATGATCACCACTCATAACCTTGACATCATTGCCATTCTCAAAACAAAGCTCTCTGAAATGAGAAGCCTCATCAACCTCATCCCAAACTGGTCTCAACTCTCCAACTATTCTCCTATCTTCAAATGCCATATTTGGATTTGGTGGAACCCTGCAACTGCCTCCATCAGCCCTTTCATCATCGATGATTAGATAATTCACTATAGGATCTCTCACCCTCACCCAAATGGAACTCCCGGCCCAAGCAATAATTTCGAGTGCTCCTTCGTCTATGCTCGTAACAGACTTGAGGATCGCCCCCCCCCCCCTCTGGAACGCCATCACCACCGTCAAACTTCTAACAAACAACGCACCTTGGATTCTAATGGGGGACTTCAACACCATCCTGAACATGAACGAGAAACTTTCTGAGCACACCTCTACTCTCACCCCCCCCCCCCAACTTCCGAACTCACTGACTGCTTGGAAGCCCACTCCCTTTATGATCATCCTTTCTTTGACTGCTTGTACACATGGAATAACAAGAAATCTATGTCCAGAATTTGGTGCAAACTAGACCGAATCCTTGCAAACCAGCATTGGGCTCCACTTTTCCCAAACTCAAATGCTCTCTTCTACAATCCTTACTTGTCGGACCATTCACCTGTCGTTCTCACCATAAACCCCAAGCCCACCCCTCCTAAACGCCAGTTTAGATTCTACAACACCTGGGCCACCCACGAAAACTTCCTGACCATTGTGAACGATTCCTGGACCGCCCACATTCCCCACCTTCCGGGAATAGGTTTTCACCGCCTCTCTCATAAACTCAAAAGCATCAAAACCAAACTGAAAACTTTCCCCAACATTAAGATTGAAACTCTCCACTCAACCATAAAAAACCTCCATTCAAACCTCACCGATATTCAAACCGACCTTCAGACAGCCCCACTAAACCCCTTGCTCCTCGATCAAGAACGGGCTACCCTCGCCAGCTTAATTGCCCACAAAGATCTTCTTAGAGCCTCCCTGTTTCAACTCTCCAAAATCTCTTTGGCCAAATTTGGTGACAAATGCAACAAATACTTTTTCAACAGTATCGTCACCAGGAGGATGAAGAATAAAATCCCAAGCATACTAAATCCCCTTGATCTCGACCGAGGCCCCACCCACAACCCAAGAGAAATCTCACGTATCTTAACCGACAACTTCTCTAGCATCCTTAACCCTCAAACCCCCCATAACCCCCTAAACCTCTTTCCGGACTGCCATGTACCCTCCATTAGCGAAGAGGCAAGACTCTTACTTTCAAATTCAGTCACGAAGGTTGATATCCTTGCTGCGCTCAAGGACATTGGCGACCAGAAAGCCCCCAGTCCGGACGGATTCAACGCGTTTTTCTTCAAGGCAACTTGGCCCATCACCGGCACTGATCTCTCGGATGCAATACTTGATTTCTTCAAAAGTGCTCATCTTCCCCAACACGTAAACCACACCTCTCTTACCTTGATCTTAAAAAAACCCAACCCTACTCTACCCTCCGACTTCAGACCCATCGCCTACTGCAACACCTCCTACAAGATCATTGCTAAAATTTTGGTTGCGAGACTTAATGATACTCTCCCTTCCCTCAAAGGTCGCTATCAGGGTGCCTTCGTAAAAGTGCGTTTAATCAAACACAACATCTTGCTCTGTCATGAACTCTTCAAGAAATACAACCAGCTTAGGATCTCTCCTAGATGCGCCCTGAAGGTCGACATTACAAAGCCTTTTGACACCCTCAACCACAACTTCATCCTAAACTGCCTCAAGCGCATGAACTTCCCCAACCACTTCATAAACCTCATCCGAGCCTGCATCACAAACGTCACATTCTCTATTAACCTTGACGGTTCTTTACAGGGGTTCTTCAAAGGTTCAAGATGGCTTAGACATGGTTGCCCTCTCTCCCCACCACTTTTTGTCCTTTCCCTTGAATTCCTTGCCTCCATGATCACCACAAATACCTCAAACCCAAACTTCAATGCCCACCCAAAATTCTTCTCACCCCGCCTCACCCACCTATGTTTTGCTGACGACATCATTCTTTTTTGCAGTGGTGAACTTGGTTCCATATCAATCTTGAAGAACACCCTCAATCACTATGGAAACTACTCTGGACTCATCATCAATCCGAACAAATCAGCCCTCTACCTCGCTGGAGTCTCTTCCTTGGATCGTTGTCACTTTGCTACCCAACTAAACTTGCCCATCGGCTCTCTACCATTCACCTATATGGGCATCCCCATCGGCAGCAAGAGACTCAAGCTATCTGACTACCTTCCTCACATCACAAAGATCACAAACAAAATAAACTATTGGAGTGCCCGGAAGGTCTCCTATGACGGGCGTAAACAAATCATCTCCTTCATTCTCTTTCCCCTTCAACACTTCTGGTGTGATGTTCTCCCACTCCCACAATCCATTATCTTTAAAATCAACACCCTCCTTCATTTGTTTCTCTGGTCGGGTTCTTCTTCCAGTCAGCGATCTCTTGTGGCCTGGAGTACAGTATGCAACACCATCCCGGATGGTGGGCTAGGCTTCAAAGAATTATTGTCCTAGAACAAAGCAAGTTTCTCAAATCTCCTCCATGATCTCGACAACCACAGCAGTGCCCACAACATCTGGACTGAATGGACAAAAGCCAACATTCTTAAAACCTCTTCAATCTGGACTTGTACTGCCAGCTACAAATATAGCCATTCCTAGAACTCCCTACTTCGAATCCGTGACGACATCCTCTCATCCCCCAATGGAGCCTACTTTTTCACTGCAACCTCTAAATCAAACGGCTCTTTCTCCTCTAGTGTTGCCTACTCCATCTTCAAACCAGGACTAAACTCGCAATACTCCCTTCTGTTCAAAAACATCTAGAACACCATCAGCATCCCCAAATGCAACTTCACATCTTGGCTCGCCAGTCACCACATGCTACCTACTCTATCTAAACTCCTCTCCTGGAATATCACCACCATTGATACCTGCAAACTTTGCAACTCTGCGCCTGAAGAGGAAAACGACCTGCTCTACAACTGCAGTTTCTCCCGCACCACTCTCGACCTCATCTCTCACTGGAATAGAACACCTCCTCCTCCCCCCTTCAACAACAACATTTGGACATGGCTCAACTCTACCCATTTCAATAGACATGACCTCCCTGCGCACATACAGCTTGCCTCCATCACAAGCTACATCTACCACATCTAGATGGCGAGAAATGACCTAATCTTCAACAACATCTCCATTCACCCCTCCACTTGCGCCCACAACGCTATCACAGCTGTAAAGAACCATATCTCTCACCATTGGAAGGATAGATCCTCCAAATCCACCTCCTAGGCAACCTGCTTGGCATTGCTCTCATTTAATCGCTTGTGTATCGTAAACCTGATGCCTTAGTAAGGCTTATGTAAATCCCTTCTTATTCTGGTCAATATACAAATTTTCACAAAAAAAAGTAGCTTGCATGCTAAGAATCAACCTAGTGTAGCTCTTTTCTCCATCATTTTATCACATCTTTACTTGCTTTATTGTGTTTTTGTTTTGTTACAATTCAATCCAACCCCCCCCCCCTTATTGTTACAATTTCGATAATTGAATTTAATTAAAACCTCAACTTAACTCTCTTGGGTTCGACCTTTACTTACACTATACATAAACTTGTTAGTGTAACATTTGGAATTCTACTTTGACCTAAGCTAAAAGACAACAACCTAGGATTTTAGCCTCGTCAGTTCTCTATTCCTCAGTGGTAGGGAGTCTAATGTATATATGCTCAAGTTTGTACCCGTCCCGACATAGCATTTATTGTGGGACTTTTGAGTAGAAACTTAAGTAATCTTGGATCGGATCATTGGAAAGAAGCAAAAAGGGTTCTCCGGTATTTGCAAAGAACGAAGAACTACATGTTGACTTACAAGAAATCAGACAAATTGGAGATCGTTGGATATTCTGATTCTGATTTCACCGGTTGATAGTAGACGATCCACCGCAGGCTATGTCTTTATGTTGGCTGAAGGAGCTATATTTTGGAAAAGTTTCAAACAAATACTTGTAGCTACCTCCACTATGGTTGCAGAGTACATGGCTTGCTTCAGAGCATCCATTCATGGGATATGGTTGCATAGTTTTGTCACAGGCCTACGTGTGGTTACCGGAATTGAAAGGCCATTGAAGTTATTTTGTGACAATAAGGCTGCAGTTTTGTTCTCCAATAATAACAGAAGCTTTGTAAAGGAGAAGCACATTGACATCAAGGTCTTGTCATTGAAGAAAAAAGTTCAAAGTGGGCAAATTTGTATAGAACGCATAAGCACAAACTCCATGATTGCGGATCCGTTAACTAAGGGGTTGCCTCCTAAGGTTTTTCATGAGCACACTACTCGTATGGGGCTTGACACTTTTGTAATCCCTTGACTTAGTGGGAGTTTGATTAGATGTTCTATGTTTATAGTTTATGCATAATAAAGTTGTCGTCATTTACATTTTGAACTAAAGGTTGTTTTGGATTGATCTTCGAATAAAGAAAGACCATTTGAAAATAGACATGTTTATGAGATCACATTTCATGTAACTTTCATGCCACTCATCCATACTTGATCTATGTCATCGAATATACTAATGTGGTGAACACGGAAGGTTTAGTCACGATAAGTGTGACGAAAGCCGCCGTGATCTCATATTTATATATGAGGTGGACCAGATTGATAAAGAATAAGTCTACATAAAATTAGTCATTACATGTACACATAAAGTATATTGGATAATATAGTTGTTTGTTTAATTTGTAGCCCAAGTGGGAGATTGTAAGATTTTTATTAATCTTATTATTATTAGTGGGATTACATATGATAATAACGATTATATTATATGACTAAATATATTAGCGGGCTAATAAAAGTGATTCAATCGAGTAAAGCCCGTAGACTTTAATTAAGTGGTATGGGCTTAATGGGTGGATACCAGATTTTGGCTCAATAGGCTTAATGAGATTCTATCAGGTCATTATATAAACGTTATTAGGTTAATGTTATGGTTCCCAATACGTCAAATCAATCAGCAGTTTTCCATTATCTTCTCATCAGAGAGAAAACCTAAAGAAACCCTAAGGAGGTTTGACTAAGGAAGACTATATACTTGCGGCGTTCATTCGGATAGTAGATTCCGCACTAAGGTTTGATCCGATTGCTACTGGTTCATCCGATTGCTACTATGGAACCAGGTATGTAAATTTTGATTCATTAATAACTCTAGCATGAGTTTAATCCTCGGTGTTTACGGTTTTATTGTTCATGGAATTTGATTATTCCAACAAGTAGGGCAAGTCCAGTTTCTACAAGGTGTTTGTGACGTCGCTCAGCATAGCCATTATGCTTTGGGGTGTGAGGTGGGCTTGTTTTGTGAGCAATGTCATGAAGAGAAAGGTAGGGTTGGAGGTCAATACGCTCACCGCCATTATTAGAGCATAGAGTGAGAATGTTGTTCTTGAAATGTTTCTCAACTAGACTGCAGAATCGTATAAATACATTTGGTGTATCTGATTTCTTTTGAAGAGGATACAACCAAATATACTTGGTGAAATGATATAAAAAGATGATGTAGTACTTGTAGTTATCATGAGAATGAACTAGTGAAGTCCAAATATCATAATAAATTACTTCAAGAGCTTTAGTTGTAACAAGATGATGAAAAAGAAAGCTTGTGGCTCTTATTAACTTGGCACGAGTTACATAAGCCTAAAGACAATCATAAATTTAATTTGGTGGATAAAAAATGAAATGTTTTGGTCGATAGATCACCGAGCTTGTGGTGCCAAATTGAGGAGGACAATGTGGAGGTGAGCACAAGTGGGCGACGAGACAATGGGAGGGACACTTTATAGAGGTTGTTTCTGACCTTCCCTTCCAACAGTAGTTGATTGGTTCAAAGATCCTTTGACAAAGAAGGCAGTTAGTGAGAACTCAATGAAAGTATTGTTGTCAGTACAAAGCTTATGAATGGATATAATGTGTTCGTGCATTTTAGTAAGTTGTAAGACATCAACGAGGAAGAGACTATTGGAAAGAGAAGGGAGAGAAGTGGAGCCGGTGTTGGAAATTTGTAAACCTAATTCATATCATATGATGATCTCATCTGAGCCATCATAGGGGTAGTGAAGGGAGAGATTTTGTAGATTAGACGTGACATGGTGCGTAACACCAATGTCAAGGATTCAGTTGGAGTTGTTGGTATTGGGTGTTGGAAGGAAAGCGGTAGTGTTGACTTGGTGGGAAGGTGCCTGATTGTCTGGTGTCCTTGGTTGGCGTGGTGGTAGGCGGATGGTTGGGTGGAGCCTCTAAAAGATAGAGCAGCAAGATAATGAGTGTACAACAGTGTCACACCACTGACACTTGTCAAGGTAAGGCTTGAAGGGTGGTTTGGTGTAGGCGCTTAAGGGTGGTGTTTGGGTGAGAGTTGAGTAGTTGGCTCGTGTTGTTGGATTATCCGCGGCCGGGAAGGGTGTTGGTGTGTTTCGACGACGAAGTGAGAGTTCCTTGTTCATCAAATTCTCCACGAGATGGGGGGGTCACGAGCATGGACTATGTCGATGACATATTGATAGTCGGAGTCAAGACCATCCAAGACACGATCAATGATGTCTTCAGGATCCATTGGGTTCCCTAACATGGTTAGGTCATTGACAACTTGTTGCACATACTGTATATAGTTGGTCATGGAAGAGGATCCTTCCACCAAATATCGGAGTTGATCCTTTAGTTTCTTGATGTGCCCACGAGTTGGGTTGGCAGATGTTTTAGCATGAACATCCCATGCACCTTTGGATGTTGTTGCGTTGTTGACTAAGTGAGTGAGGGAGGGTGTTATGGTGCCTACAATGGCACCAAAAATGAGTTTGTCTTGCCGTAGCCTACCAAGTAGGTTGGGTTGGCGGTTGTCACGTTTGCCATAGTGGCAGTCTCATCTGGTGTTGAGCCATCAAGGAAAATGAAGAGGCCATAGCCTACAAGAATGACTTCAAGTTGAAGCTTCCAAGATATGTAGTTGGTTGTTGATAGTTTTGCAGCGTTTGAAAAGGTGACAACTACAAAGGAATGAGTAGTGTCATTTTCATTAGGAATGGTGATTGTAAGAGAGGCCATGAAAACGTGTTTGTGAGGAGAAAAAGTTGGATCGTTTTCACTGCTCTAATACCACGTAAGAGATTATACTCGAATGAATAGTTTATTAAGCATAGTGAGAGCACATATATACAACATTGTAATGCTAGAATCAAGGGATTGAGATAGACTCAAAAGGAAGTAGGATAACATATATAAGCTAAGGAAGAGATCGCATGAAATCATAGAGATATCGCATGAAATCATAGAATGGCATTGTTTCCTTAACAGGTTACACTTGGTACTATAATTTAGACCGTCCACAACTTAGTCAAAAAAAAAAAAAAGAGAAAATACATGTATATTTACAATTATGTGTATTGTACAATTGATCGATATATAAAATACAAAGTAATTATATTTGATTATAGCTAATGTGTTTAGCATTTCTATAGGACTTGTATACAGACATGTATGTTATACATCTTGAACAGTTTATATATCTAATACAGAGTAAATATAGTTAATTTTCAAAAATCTTGGTATGGATTCTTGATAAATTTGATGTGTTTTATATTATCATTTCTTACGGGTTCTTTTTTTTCATAAGATCTTAATTTTCTTTATGATTCAATTTTAATTTGTATGTAAGGTCTGTCTATTTTGAATTATCACTACTACAGAAAAGGTCAAATATTCCGAATAATCTTTGATATATCCAGCATATTTGGTGGTATATACCCCGGATATACATACGGGGTAATTAGTACTTGAGAATATACTGGATATTCATTTATCTGGGGTATTTACCCAGATATTATTCGGGATATTTGACAGTATATACGGCGAATGTATATATGGGATATATAATAGTTGATATATCCGATTATTTTTGCGGAACTTATCCGGGGTATTTAATGGCGTATATGGAGGATGTACATCCGGCGTATAAGCTTCTATAGCCCAGCGTATTTGGTGGTTTATATCCAAGATTAATATCCAATGTACTTGATCTATGTTAATTTTAAAAGCCTCTTTCATTTTTAGAAATATATCACATGTATATAAATACGATATATGAAATAGAGTTGACATTATTCAAACAAAATTCATGTCAATCAAAACACAACCAATACTCTAATTAAGTTTAGCAAATAAATGTCTCCAAGAACATACCAAAATTGGATAAATCATATTTCTAAACTTAATAAAAATGTCACTAAGCATGTTTGACGTTGGTCAATCATCATTCCAATACATTGAAATTCAACATAACAAATTTTGGGTAGACAATCTTCATTCACTTTTCACCACTACTCAAATATTTGTAAAAGAGATGATACTAATTGTAATATAATAAAGTTATTTTAATCAAATATATAATATTTAAAAATGAAAGAATCTAAACAAAAAATGGAGTTTGAGTATTGTCTTATATATTTCACAAAATTCAATTCATACCTAAAAGATGAGTTGAAGTAAATACTCTAACCACTCCTTTCGAATTTCATAAGTGAGTATGTTTTTCATCATACCACTGAAAAGTAAAATAACTAACCTATATTAGATATATTAAAAATATCAAATTTATTTAGACAAGTTTAAAGGACGTACGATCATTAGAAAACTATAACTTATTTTTAGTATTATCTCCAACATAAACCTCATAATGTTATCTCCTGACATGATATAGGGCGTGTTTAGTAAAATTGCGGCTGTGGTTGCGGCTGTGGTTGTGATTATGGTTGTGATTGCGGTTTTAGCAAGGTTTGTTTTAAGATTTGCGGTTTTAAAAAAACTCCGTATACTTGTTTAGTTAAAGGGTTCGAAATTAGTTTAAATTTTACGTAAAGACTAAAATACCCTTTCACTTTACCCTCCCCAATTAGCTTCCCTTTCTTCTTCATTCCTTATTCCCAATTTAGAACGCCAGAAAAACCAGTACTCCATCATCGTTCTCTAACCTTCTCCTGCCTTCTTCTCCCTATATACATAACTTCCGTTGCCATCTAGTTCTTCTCTCAGCCTTCACTCAAAAACTCTCCATATAAACAAGAAGAAGAAAATCAGGTTTGGAGCTTCTCATTGCCTCAATTCATAACCTGAGATGTCATCTGGTTCTTCTCTCAACCTACACTCAGGAACTCTCCATATGAATGGAAGAAGAAAATCAGGGTTGGAGTTTCTCATGACCTTCAATTCATAACCTGAGATAGCTACCCTTTAATCTTTGTCAATTACAAATTTCAAAGCCTGAAAATGGGATTTTGGTTACCTTGAGTAATTACGAATGAGAAGATCGGGTTTGGTTACCCTGAGCATTTGAGCAATTACAATTGCTCAAAAATCTCTAACCCTAGCAGCTCTCTAGTGTCAACAGATGGGGAATGAAGAGAGTGGAGAGGAGGGTATCAACGGTATACAAGTTTCACAAATTATCTTCAACCTCCAAAAACCTTGCTTCATAAGATTCTGAGAATGAGATTTTAAACCACCCTAAGAACAACCATAGTGAACCACGAATCTGCATCTAAACACCCCCTAAAATTCATCCCTTATAAACCAATATAAAATAAACCCAAAAAACCCTTAACTGAACACAGCCATAGTTTGTATGGCCTGGAAACTACAATTCGCAAAGAAATATGACACTACTAATATTTTTCGTTAACATTATAGGTAATAAATGAAAAACAAAGATTTTACCTTGACGATATGCCATAAATTTTTGTATGCATGTTTTATACCAAATTAGTGTGTATATATATAGGGTCTGGTTTCAGAGAGAATCAATCTTACCGAGAGGAATGAACACATTTAAGAGATGTTGGATTAATTGATGCACGTCCTAAATTTATTCAAGTAAATAATTTTATTATGGTAAGTAATGATTTGAGAATAAGCAGAATAATAAACGTAAGATTCATGAACATAATGTTCATCTTAATTAATGTTGTTTTTCGTATATTTCATTCTATTTAATTTGTAAATGTATATTATTTACTCGCGTAAGTATACTAAATGAACGTAATAAATTAAATGTATATTTTTAGTCATGTTGTTATGGTGTATACGAGTTCCCCTTATATATATTTTTACTTAATTTAATTAAACAATAACTTTCTTTTTTATTTTTTCACAATTGAGCATACGGTTCATGAACATAAAAGGACATATGTTATAAATAAATGCTTCGATTCAATCTTAACCGTATATGTTATAATTAAATGCTTTGATTTAATGTTAACCGTTAATCTATTATAATTCGACCCCTATTACCCAAGATGATATGGTATTGTACTTGCTGAGGCTTCATTTGTCGTTTTAAGTTTAACTGCACTTGCGATGACGTGTAGGAGATACGAGAACCAACTGAGATTTGAGTATGCTGGTGATAAGTCTAAAATTGTACATATCTTTGACGATACAGAGCCGTCAATGTAAATATGTAACATGTTTACTTGAACAAAACTTGTTTGTAATCTCTGTCGTGTCTACAAAACTTCAAGGAATCACACCAAAATTAAGATTGGAACCATCTCCTGATCTGCTTAGAGCCACCACCTTGCTTCTCCCCATTAGTTTTCTCGGAACCGCGCTGCATAAACTTCGATCTATATTGTTCAATGAGTGTATCAAGCTTATCTCCCACGTCTCTTCCCAGTGGTTCTTTGTTCTTTGTCCTTCTCTTCTCTATGAATCCCCCCTTTGCTTTCTCTTCTGGAGCTTCGTCTCTAACCTTCCTCTTATTATTCTTCAAAGATTTCGGTTCCTGTGGCTGGACTTTGTTCTGGGTTTCTGCCGGTTTTGTTTGGCTCGGCTTCTTTCTTTCCTGGGTATTTTTGTTCTTCTTAAACGAGTCCATCCTTCTCTGACTCTTAGCTGTCGTTGTATCCTCTGCCCCGGCATTTTCAGTATCATTACTGTGAATTCTTGTTCTTCTTTCCTGAGTATTTGTATTCTTCTTCAATTCCATCTTTCTCCTCTTCTTGCCTATCCCACCATCCTCTTCTCCGTTTTCATTTTCATTACTGGGATTTGGATTTTGATCACCTCTTGCTATCTTAGAGTCTTCAGGTTTCCGTTTCTTGGAGTACTTATTTGGTTTAGCAGAAGAACTAGGTACATTGTCTTCCTTTTGCTCATTAATAGTTTCATCCTTGCTATCAGTTGTGGTTTCCTGCTGCTGTGCTTGTATCTTCATGGTTCGTTGTCTCAGTGTTTGGATATTGTCAAGAGCAAACTCCACAATAGGGCGGTGCTCAGGCCCAAATGTTTCTGCACATTGTTAATGCAATTTTAACATGTTTCACGTATTATAATGCAATTTTAACATGAGTGTATCATGTCTTATTAGAAAGTCTTGGGGTTGAAATTTGAAATGCATTTTAATTTTCCTTCCCAATTAAATTAAGTCCAGCTAATTTAGAAAAATGCATGACATACCAAAGATCATTTATGATCAGTATGTGTATTATTCAAACAGCATAATCATTTTATAAGGCGTGACATCTAAACAAGCCCTAAGCCTCAAAGCTAGTAATATGTAACTTACCGGGATTGTTGTTCAGCACCCTCAAAGCTACTAGTGCATGTTCATGCTCCGTTAACTCAATAAAAGCAACACCACGAGAATGATTCTTTGAAACAACCTTCCCCTTTTTTGTATCTTTGAGAAGTTTTATCTGCACAGAATATAACAAGTTGGCAAAACAGGAACCGGACAAATCAAGGAATATTTTAGGAAAAGTAAGAGAATTTAAAATTTATTAACCTGGCGAATAGTGGGGTTTTGCTTCACAGCTCTTGAGATGATGGCATCTATGCATATTTTTTTTAGTTCTTTCACATTCATGGACTTAGGAATATTGTACATGATCAATCTGGTTTTTGATATATGAAAATTGGGTGATCGGAGATTTATAGTCTTCTTTCTCTCCAGCCTGCAGAGTACATAAACTGATGAGTTGTAACAAAGAATGAAAGGTTAAGTATGTGACATAAATAAGGCAAACTTCTCACAACGGTATAATACCAAATGTGGAAGTCCGTATATATCCCATCCTAAACATCACAGATGTGAAGTTACAAATATTATGTGATGGTGATGGCATGATGATATCCCGAAGTCATCAATGCATACAAAGTTGTATCTATAAAGGTTTATTGCAAAAAGTGTCATGCACGTGACTAAAAAGATGAAAGCATTCATCAATTATCACTTACTGTTGGCGTTTTTCCATATCACTTGCTGAAACCCCTTCAGCAGCTGGAGTTCCCTCAACAATGAGCCCTTCCTGTGAAAGATTGTGATAAACACACAAAAGATAAAAGTTTAACAGATCCAATAATGTAACTTCAACCACTAACATAAAAAGGCAATAAAGGCACAGCAAAGAAATGCTTACTTTGGCTAAATAAAGATTCCGACGGTCAGTATCTTCAATCTTGGATTTCTCCACTGCTTTGTCATTGGCTGATTTCTTGTCCAATGCCCTCAACACAGTCAACTGTCGTCCCTTCAAAAAAATGCCTAGACCAGGACCAGCATTTCCAGCTGAAACTGCAGCCGACGCTGCATCAGCATTGCTGAACTTGAGAAACCCGGTTCCCCTAGGACGCCTGCTCACAATCACAACGTTGTCACAACAAAAAACAGAAACTGGGGTGTAAGAATAAGCTGAGGTAAATGCTAGATGTCATACCCAGTGACTTTATGAAGAACAGGAAAAAATGATTTTACTTCCCCAAAGCTAGAAAACCGTTGTTTCACTTCTTCAGGATCAAATTCAAAGGGAATGTTGGAAATGAAAATGGTATTTAGCAGCTCGTCGTCTTCATTTGTGACCTTTGATTTGGTTTCTTGGCTCTTGCTACTGTTTTCGGGTTTACTTTGGCTTGATTGCTTAAGTGAACCATCAGCTGTAACATTTGGAACATCAGTAGATTTCTGATTCTCACTGGTAGATGAAGTTCCTTTACTGGATGCCGTGATCAAATTTTGAAGAACTTTCTGTGCAATTTTAGCTTCCTCTTCAAAGTCAGTAGCAGGAACAAAAGCCTCCTTCTCTTCTGTTTCTAAGTTATCTGGGTCGGTATCAGATCCATGAGAGTCTCCGTCATTTTTTTCTACACCATCGTCATCGTCCTCTGAAGAACCATCGGAATAGCTACCATAATCAGCAGTACTCTGAACGTGCTTTCCTGTTGCACCAAATGAGATATCAGCCAAACCTAAACGGATGTTTCACACAATATAACTTTAAGTCAAATCATTCAAAACTCAGAAAACAAAAATAAGTTTCATATAGTAGAAATAGCATAAGGCAAGTATATCGGTTTACGACTTAAACCATGCTAGGTCAATATTATCAATAAGATTATTATTAGAAAGGACATCATTTTTCTAAATCTCAAAAGTACCTTCATCAGACAAAGCAGCAGCAGTAGCACCACTAGTATAAAGTTTCTTCGAAACAGCCCAGTCAACAGCAATAGTTCTTTTTCCAAATTTTTGTCCATTGAATTTTTGAATAGCCTGGAAAAACAGGATGAAAATTTGAGTTACTAAATTCAAAGTGGCTGTACATCAGAGTTTTCCACTGCTAGTGGATAAAATGTACTACTGCGCAAAAACTTGGTAACTTACCCTTTCTGCGTCTTGCTTGCTGGTAAATTTAACAAATGCAAATCCCTTGGATAGCCTGAAAACAATGCAAGCTTATAAATAAACAGAATAGGTATTAATACATAGTTGCACGGTGAAAGTTGACATACCCAGTCTCGGGATTCTGAGGAATAGAAACATCCCACACAAACCCAGCTGATGAGAATTTTTCTCTAAGCTCATCCTCCGTTGCCTGCATAATGTATAACAAAATATTGTTTTTTAATGTATGCATAACGAACACTTTGGAATACAAAAATCATATAGGTGTAATCATAGCACTAGTTTAGTGAATCAACCTTGAAAGGAAGATTATGTACAATCAATTTCCATTTCTGAGTCTTGGAGCCCTGGTTTGACAAATCAAGCAAAATCAAGCATTAAAAGTAGTCATTCTCAACAAGTAGGCAGACCAAATATGCAAATGGAAAAGAATAGAGAACTATCAAAAACTAAATTTTGACTTGCAACAAATGAGCCTAGAAGCATACTATTCTATAATTTCATGTGCCGCATACCTCTCCACCCAACTGACGTGCCCAGAGATTTTCCCCCTTGATCTCTTTCCGGTGTAACTTTGTGACAGCTGAACGTGCAGATCTTACACTTGCATAAAGCACTGCTGCGGCCTCTGGTTCGCACCCATCAAGTGTAAGTCCTGGAACATGTTTGTGCCATTGTTAGGATCTCAGAGGGCTGAAAGTATCAGTGAAGTAGTGTATTGGGCTATAGATAAGGTAAGGACTAAGGAGCTTATAAGTAAGATGTACATCCCACCAAATACACAGCCAAAAATGACTAGCCTAAGATTAAATTAGTCTCCATACAAGCACCAAGCAAATCATTAAACATACGTGAACAAATAAATTACTATACTAAACCAACTTGCAAATGGAGCTACACATATTCTTCGGCTAGCAACATCAAGAAATTTGGTATCTGTAAGGAAATTTATGAAAGGCCAAGAATCTTTAATGACCCAAATTTAAAACCTCCTCATGAAAGATTGTTATCTTTTTTATACAGTGAAAAAACAGCCAAGGAACTTTTTCTTCTTACCGTGCTGTTCCAGCTCTTCTCTTGGAAGTGGGTATTTTACAGAACACACTCCATCGATCTCCTTTGCACAGGATAAAGCATCTTCAGCCATATCAGTATTCACCAATCCACCGACTATGACTGTCCTAGCCACCCTTCATTTCATTTATAATGATGAATTATCAGAAAGAGACATTTGTATGAAATAAGTATGACATAGTTCAAACACCATAAGCACGGTGTTTTGAATATCCAGTATGACATCAAGATATATTCAAACTCGATAAACATTTCAGCACTAGGTATATTGAATAGGCAGTATATTTGCAAATGAAATTGCATGGCTAATCTTATTTCGTGTCGAACTTTGGTCAGGCCAAAATCCTTAGACCAGTATTCGTAAAAAAATTTCATTAATTTTAGTTGCACGACAGAAATTGTATTTCAAAATCAAAAGAAAATGGGAAGTTGACAAAAAAAAAACTGAGACATGTAAATTTTGAAGCCATTAAGACTTTTTGAATATATCAACTGAACAGCTTGACATGTACCCAAAATACCAAAACCCTAATTTATCAGATATCTTTTAGGCCTTTACAATTGATCAAGGGTAATAAAAATAAATAAACAGGGAACAAACCACCGCTAGCACAAATGCAAAATGTTATTACTAGTACATAAAAAAGGAAATTTAGCCTGGGATTCAGGTGATAAAATGCAAGGCAAGCTTCATATCCCGGATGCATATAGAACACATCTAAACTATATATGCATTTGCACTGCCCATGTTAAAAACCTAAAACAGAGGACTTTTTCAACCAAGTCTGTACAGAATAGCAAGACTATGAAAATTAACTCGGGAACGAAAATTAACTCGGTTGTCAAGAAATGTGTATTTAATATCCACTTACATGAAAATCAAAGTAGTGTGCAAGAGGAAGAAACCAGACACTAAAAAGTAAAGACCAGCTACAAAGCTGCTAAAAAGGTAATCAGATTGAAACCGTGGACTGTATATAGTTGTTGTTCAACCTTAGATTTTGAATATTTGACTTGATCTATCTCAACATTATCAGAGATGTACATGAAATGGTTTCAAATATCCTATGGAGTATCTAAACAAACCTACTAGAAAGACAATGACTCCTAGCCAAAGGCATCCAAAACAGTACCAACAAACAGTTTAATTCAACAAGGCATCTCTCTATAAACCAACCATGAACAAAACAAAAATGTATTCGTCCATAAAATACTATTTAGAATAAAAATCAACTGTCCCGACCCTTAGAAGTTAGCATGTTGACAACAACAGTCTAATTATTGATCCTTTATAATCATACTAGCTTAGAGTTCTGATTGTTCTGGGTTTCTCAAAAGATAGCTTTTATGAATGTGTATAAAAAGTAGCCAATCTGAATGACAATCTTTATCTAACTAATTTGGTATTGGCCATTTGGCATTTGTGTAGGTATAGTGCAGTTGCTACAGAAGCCTATATGCTATTCAAAAGTGAAAACATGTACATGGTGATTCATGGAAGAACCCACTAGTGTGGGGAAAGTAAAATATATAATTCAAAATAAAGTACCTTTGTTTTCCTGAATGGTTCTCTGCGTCAACCAAGTCAACACAAAGTCCTTTTGCTTTCCTAGCTGCATTCGGTTTCCCTGCCACATTGTCTATGGGTTTTTTAGCTTTTGAACCTTGTTTGCGATCTTTCACAGCATCTTTATGGTTCGACGGAGCATCGCCATCCTTCTCATTCTTGTTGTGTTTTTTCGCCTCTGACACTTGTTTATCATCCTTGTCATTCCTGATGTGTTTTTTAGCCTCTAACACTTGTTCATTGTCTTTCAGAACCTCTTTATGGTTTTCTGGAGCATCATCGTCCTTCTCATTCTCCGTAGTGTCAGTGTTCCTTGGTGGAGCCACTTAAGGATAAACGCATTACGAGCTTTAGCAAACAAATTGACATGTACAAATTTTGTGTTTGAAGTGATAGAAAACATTATCAAGTGAACGATTCATCTGCAAATCAGAAGATCACAAACAAACATGTTTTTAGCAAGTATGTATCAACCTCGATTTGTCTTGGCACGACGCTGCTCCAGGGAAGCTCTAGGATTAGCATGTTTAACTGCAATTTTTCGGCCACCGGCAGATGACCCGTTTTTCATCTCAATAGCGCGGTCTGCATCCTCAGAAGCAGCGCTGTAGATTTAATAAAAACATGTTGCAATCAGAAGTATATACAGAATAAAGACCATATGAGTGAACTCTGGGGGGGAGGGGAGGGAAAAAAATTTAACCAGCTGCTACCCAAGTTTTTGATTTTGAAAGAAATGCATATAGGGGAAAAGTGGAAAGTAAACTATTAGATTTTCAGGTTGTATATCTCTGAATACATTACCTCAACTTCTAACAAAGACATATCATTAAAAGGGTCCCTGTTTGTTTTCTTTTTCTCAAGAGAATTGAATATTTGAATATTGCTAAAAAAACAATTTTACACTATATTCTCAATACATGAACATCTACACCACTAAACTCCATGCAGCGCAGCAAAAGACATCCATAAAACCAAAATAATAGATAGACTTCACAGCTTAGAAACCACTACACAGCTGATTACATTAAAAAAAATTTTTAAAAAAATAAAAAAAAAGTCCACCAGCTAAGCTAGGTAACCAAATTTTGTCTTCCCACTTCTTTTAGTTGTATATACTGGACAACTATGCACAACAGTAAATGATCAGTACATTATCTTTTCTTTATCCCTAGCCAGCATATTAATGTAGAATAAGCACTGTGATTCATTCTCTGTTAGCCATATCACATACATATATACACCGGCAGTATTTTTTCTAGTTTATTGTGATGAGAATTTAAATTGTAACCTCAAAGCTGTATGATGGAAGATCAGTTTCTATGTGGTGTGTGGACTTTCGTATCAAATTCAGAAAAATAAAGTGCTCAGCAACTCAATAGGGCAAAGCCAGCAAAAAAGAATTGAACTCACAATTGAACAAAACCAAATCCGCGGTGCTCTGTTGAGCCTGTAAAACATAATAAAAACAACAAAATTAATTGTTTGATCATTTAGTTATGCTCCATATAACAACAAATCATGTATGTATAAAACAACAAAAAGCACTTCACTCATTACACAAATTCAACTGAAATCACACACTAAAGATATAGTCCTTTGAACCCATGGCTCACTGTATGTTTTTGTCAGATGCCAATTCAACTACCATGCTCTACTAATCCAATGGAAATAGATTATAAATAAACATAGGCTATATTTTCTTACAACCTAAATCAACAAAAAATAATTCCCTTTTGTTTCCAGGTTTAATACTTATTACATACATAGGCTGTAGTTTCTCAAAATAACTTTGGGTTTCAGTCCATTGTA
The DNA here is from genome assembly GCA_033239125.1 of Fagopyrum homotropicum. Classification (NCBI taxonomy): domain Eukaryota; kingdom Viridiplantae; phylum Streptophyta; class Magnoliopsida; order Caryophyllales; family Polygonaceae; genus Fagopyrum; species Fagopyrum homotropicum. The sequence goes on from BSWB01000001.1 coordinate 164,455,825, forward strand.
AATTCACACGCGGACCCAAAATCCCTCAATCAAACTAAGAGAAACAACAACGCACAGAAAATCTTGCAAATATAGCACACAATATGTTCGACAAAATCCTTAACAAACACAAGGAATTATAATCAGTGAAAAGGAAGGGCGTACCTTTCTGGGTGACCATGAAACAGCGACGTATAGGACCAACCTCGCTGAAGGTCTCCTCCAATTGTGAAGTGGTGAAAGAATAAGGCATATTGGAGACGAAGACAGTCGATTGACATTGCTCGCCTTGCTTTCCTTCATTCTGATTATTCTTCTTCCCCATTTGTACTCTCTACTCGTTGCCTAAGATGTTAATAACGAAAGGTTTCTGATAAGATAGTTTCTCGCTCAATGTTCTTCGACTCAGTTAATAATCACTATTATCAATTTATCAATACAGTCAAGTTTATCTAGAATAAAATAAAATTAGTCAAATGCAGTCATCACTCATGAGTCTCAAATTTATCTCGAATCTCATTGTCAGATATGTATAAAAACTGAAAAAGAAGGAGAGAGGCTCACTGGCTCAGAGGCAGACGAACCTTAAGTGACGTGAGAAGTGAGACTGAGAACTGAGAGAAGACCGGGAGGAATCGGAGATGTGACGGTACGGGGCAGAACTGGCACTCGCAGGCGGGGTTTAACGAGCTGAGAAGAACTGAGGGTGGTGAGGGGTTCACAGGCAGCAGGGGACGGCGACGGGGCTCCTCGCAGTGGATGGCGGCGTCGACGGGCTCCTGAAGTTCGGTGGTAGTCGCAGGGTGGATTTGGCGAAGGGAGATAGAGCCGCGGAGAGAGAAGGCAAGAGACAGAGTAATTCCAACCTTATAGCCGAAAAACGTTTCCTCAATTCTCTGGTCAAGCGTTTCCGACCAGAGGTCGCAGGGAGCCGAAAATAGAGGGAAGGAGGCGGCCGGACGCTAAGAGAGTTCTTTTACTTCAATGAGATTCCGGTGGTTACACTTTCACCTGTTGTCGACTGGTGGATTTTGGATGGTCCTCAAATGGGCCGTTGTCCAACCGGCCCATAAAGATTACTCAAAATAAGGCATATCGGAGTATAAGACTCATTTGACTTCTTCATATTGCGAAGGGAAGAGTTTTGGGGAATGGTAATGTGGCTGACCAATACTATGTTGGTGTGGTGGGATGTGATGTTAGACTCTTTACGTGGTTAGTTTGGACGGTACGTATGGAAAAATTGATATTGGGAGACTAACTAAAAATTTTTTAATTATAAATGTGATTTGAGTTGGTTTAGTGGACAGAGTTTGAATCCTTCGGTAGTTAGACAACTCTTTGGAATTTTTATTTTTAGTTACGGAGATAATACGGTGTCTTTTGACTGTATTTAGAATGCTAATGCATTTGTTAATATTTTGGCATGAAATATGGGTTACTTATGATGTTTGTATTTCCATTTTTCGATAGGTAGGCATGGTAAACCTCGAATAAGGAGACTAGTTTTATTCGGTTGTATAGGTATTTAGAGACCGAATGAGAGTGTACGTTCAATTGAAGAAGAGTAATCCTTGTTTAAGATCAATCATGTGTATGAATGAAAGTTTGGGTTTGGAAGGGAAACGTTTATATTAGAAAACTCTTATTTTATTTTTTCATTATGTACGGTACAATTAACATATTTACTATAACATATTGTATATACATGGACATATAACATAGTTACAATGTGAAAGCTTTACTCGTTTGAGTTGTATTTTATTTTGTTGATAGTATAACTAATGTGTCATCTTTAACTTGCAATGTTTTTAAGATAGTATAAACTCGAGTTTGACCGATGTTTGAGCCACCAAAAGACTCAACGACCACTTCAACTCTCCTTAATGAAATCATTAAATTGCATCAAAGCAAAAAATACTACCAAAACCACATTTCAAAAAAAAAAATTTAAAAAAAACAATATCAAAAATACAAATAACCATAAAACATATAACCTTTTTCCTACAATGTGCAATCATTGTTGAATAATTTTGTTCCGGTATCATGTGTCCATATATTTTAGGAAAGTAAATGATGTGACCGATAAATTCGTCAAGATTATTCATTCTAACACTATTGTCGTTGCAAGTCTACTTCGTGAAGTAGTTCTCGAAATGATGTACGAGAGTGGTGCACCTTCACATAGTGATCTCTCCTAACCATATATTATTATAAATTGTTTAACAAATAACCACTCATCCAAAGAATTTATCTTTTTTGGGTTTCTTATCATTTTCAATTAATTTAAAACGGAATTTGATAAACATGGAGAACGAATAACACTAAGAACGAGCAACATCGATTCTTCTTTCTCCTTCAATGTGAAGCAACATCAAGTGGAACTCTAGTCGAGAAAAATATCGATGAAGTACAAGTCTAGCCACCACTACGCGTGGTAGATATCGACTCAAGGAAAACCATAGTCCCATTGAAGATTGGTGACTAGTTTAAACCTAAGTTGTTTTTTTCCTCAATCGAAATTGACATCAAATTTTTTATGTTTAGGTTTTATCATCAATGCTTTTACATTATTTTGAATTTGACTTTCATCATTATTACGATTGTTTTTTTTCTCTATCGAAATTGGGTTTTTTTTTCCTCTCGATCGAAATTGACATCTATGTACACAAGATTTGTATCAAATTTGTGTTGGTGATGTGTATGCTTATAACTTGTGTTGTTGACTTGTTGTATTTTTCTTATGTCATTCGTGTTCCATATTTCTTGCGTTAGTTGTCATTCGTGTTTCATCATCAGTTATTTATTTTTGTATCGTTTTTCTTCTAATTTGTCTTGTTGGTGTATATGTATGTGCCAAATTCGTGTTTCAACATCTATTACTTTTATCGTCCTTGTGTCCATATTTCTTATGTTAGTTGGAAACTAACATCAATTTGTCTTGTTAGTTGTCGTTGTTGATGATTATGCTTCTGCATTTTTCTTTTGCGAAAATTGTGACTTTTGTATTTTTCTTCTATTGTTAGTTGTCTTCCTCGTCCAAATATGAAAATGTCGGTTTGGAAATTTTGTTTTGTGATGTTGGATATGTCAAATTTGTTTTTGTAAATGTTTGTTTTTATTGAAAATGTTGGTTTGATTTTTCTGTCGGATGTTTATATCAAATAATGCCTGATTATAGTTCATATAATACCAATGTCGACTATATTGTGTGTTTTGTGGGTTTAAGGCTCTATTATTGACAACAAAATCAAATGTCAGATATTTGATTATGTCATGACGTTTTATAGATGTTCATCATACGAAGAAAATGTGCAAAGTAGTGAGTCCTCTTATATATTTGAGTGGCATGATGGGCTATTTTGTGGAAGAACAAGTGATGTTATAAGATGTTTGGTAAATGATAAGAGTGAAACTACACCTCATATATATTCATTGAAGCAATTAACTAAGCAATATAGAGTAAAAAAACCTAAAGTTACAAGAACAATTAATGAAGATGACAAAGACAATGGAGAAGATGATACTTGACTCTCAATACCAACGCAATGAGGGCGTTATTGGTGATCGGGCGACTATTAACGAATGCACTTTGTTCTGCATGTACAATGTTAGGCATAAAAGCTTAAGGCGTCTATTGATTACCTTCGTAATAATCTTGTAGAGGACGTTACATAAACTAATAGGTTTGAAGTCATTGATATGCGTATGAGAGTGGAGCTCTACGACAAGAGTAACCATTGTTTTGTTCAAGTCCCCGGACGAGCAAGCACCGATCAGCCATTGCTAAATAAATGTAATCACATTGGGACCGATAATTCCCCAATAACACTTAAAGAAACCAGTGTGAAGTCCATCAAGTCCATGCGCCTTCCAGGTCTTCATGGATTTGAGTGCACGTAAAATATCGGTTATAGTGGGAATATACAGTAGTTGTTCATTCATATCAGGAGTAAGCTCAATCAAAATAACGTTACTCAACAAGTCATCAGGCATTCCCGAAGTGGAGAACAATTGAGAGTAATAATCGATATCAATGTTATCAATACTCTCATCTCCTTTACGCCAAGTGCCTAAGTTATTATTAGAGTATGAGCCTAGTACATTGGATCATATGTTGGACTTATCCTTTATTTGTTAGTTTATCTTTTGTTAGTCTATATTTTGATCTTATCTTTTAGTATTAGTTTATTATTTATCTCTTTATATTTTTCTATATAAACATTGTTTGACCAATGAAATAAGAAAATCTTTCGATTCACAAATCTCTTCATGGTATCAGAGCACTTTACTTAACTTACGCTTCCGCACAAAACAAAACCATAGTTGCGCCGTCATCACGGCGGTGATGATGGCGATATCACCTAAGACTTTTTTGGCCGCGGTATCAGAGTATACTTTGTCCGCGGTATCAGAAAATACTATGCCCTTTATTGTTCATCCTAAACAAAAAACCTACCTAAACACAAAACTTACCTTAGGGCGCTAATCTACCTGCGTCCTAGGATCCAAAACTTACCTTAGGGCGCTAATTTACCTGCGTTCTAGGACCCTAGTACGTTAATCAACCTGCGTCATATGGCCCAAAACTTACCTTATGGCGCTAATTTACCTACGTCCTAGGACCCTATGACGCTAATCAACATGCGTCCTAGGACCCAAAACTTGTCTTAGGGCGCTAATTTACCTGCGTCCTAGGACCATATGACGCTAATCAACCTACGTCCTAGGGCCCAAAACTTATCTTAGGGCGCTAATCTACCTGCGTCCTAGGACCCTAGGACGCTAATCAACCTGCGTCATAGGACCCAAAACTTACCTTAGTGCGCTAATCTACCTGCGTCCTAGGACCATAGGACGCTAATCAACTTGTGTCATAGGGCCCAAAACTTACCTTAGGGCGCTAATCTACGTGCGTCCTAGGACCCTAGACGCTAATCAACCTGCGTCAGGGTCCAACCCACCGGCGTCAATACAAAGACCGATGATGAAGGAAGGGAGTTACATCAAGCTGCTCTTCTTCAAGTTTCTACTGTTCAAGCTTGGAGTTGTTGGATCACACCTCCAGCTTGAGTGGGTGTTAGAGTATGAGCCTAGTATATTGGATCATATATTGGGCTTATCCTTTATTTGTTAGTTTATCTTTTGTTAGTTTATCTTTTGATCTTATCTTTTAGTATTAGTTTATTATTTATCTCTTTATATTTTCCTATATAAACATTGTTTAACCAATGAAATAAGAGAAGCTTTCGATTCACAAATCTCTTCAGCTATCAAGGAATTTTTCAATTTTGTTCTTTCGTTTTTGTTTTGATGCTTTGCGGTGAAAGTATGAGGTGTTGTTGTCTTTGTCTCTCAGTTTCGTAGACCGGACTCTCATGAACCAATACTTTTCATCTTCTTTCTTGAGTTTTCCTATTTATGCAAGAATGGGGCTGCCTTTGTTGATCGATTCAGTAGAGATAGGAAGGTTTTGGACTTGAGCTGGGTTTGTCTCAAGGCAAAGAATGTCCGTTTTACGTTTGTTAGCAACTGTTTCCCCCTAGACATAGGGATTATTCATGACAATGTTTAAGAGGGGGCCGAGGTACCAACCGTAGCCTAGGAAGAATTAACGGTTCTTTCGTGTATGGGAGATCACTCCACCAATTTTCGAAGTGCGGGAACATATTTGCAAGTGTGATGAGATGGCATGGTAGAGGGGTGCGGGAGATAATAGAATGTTTTGATGAATACTTAGGGAAAGTGTGTATTTAGAAAGAAGAGTGTTTGAGACGTCACTCCTTGAAAAGAAGGAAACAATCAAGGCGCTCTCTAGTATATGTATTAATCTTTTTTCCTCGATCCCATGTAAAATTTTTGGCCCGTTCATCCAGCATCAAGAAAGCCACAATTATCAATCATTGGTTGGAAAGCCTTCATGTCCTTGTCATAACAAGAAAGCCCGTCTTCCTTCTCATGTTGAAAGAGGATTTTGTTGAAATCCCCGAAGAAAACCATATGACATTTATAATCTCCCTCGGTTTTGGGATTAAGGTCTAAGTTTTATGCTTTAAGTGGCGTTGTGGCCAGCCATAGATCCCAACAATGGACCATTTGTCAGTTCAGTCTCGATCAGTGCATTTGATCATAATGTAGTAGCCGGAGAATGAGAGTAAGATAAAGGACAGATCATTATGCGAGAGTTCCAATCCACCAAATCTTTCGTTGCTTGCAATGTATATTTCATTATCGAACCCTCATTTTTGTTTAGTAGATTCAATAACCTACTTAGGTGACATCGTTTCCCTAATGAAATCAATGTTCGGACAATGCTTCCAATACTTGTCCCGATAGCCGTTACCGTCTTTGGGTTGCCCAACCTTGATAGTTCTAGCCAAATTTTTTCATTGGTGTTCTGGGTGTAGGAATTTCCCCAACACCACTACTTGATTGGTATCATTGCAAGGCTCCTCCAATAATCTACTATGTTTTGGTTTCTTAGAGGTAACCATCACGTCTTCTACATTTCACTGCTTTCGGGATCCATTATAGTCTCAAGGGTTCTTTTGCCACTCAGGCAAGATGAGCGCTAGTAGACTTTGGGCGTAAGAGTCAGTTAATCTTTTTAAAGCGCTTGAGGGTTTGATATAACATTTCATGTTATTGGGCAAACAACTTAAGCTTATTAAGTGGTTCATAGTGAATAATAGTAGTTGTATGAGTCGTTTAAGCAACTATGGTCTCCGAGTTAAGGATTTGTGTGTCATCGGGTGTGGTTTTTTAGTCATTTCAATCCCTATTTATGGAGAAGTTTTTCACCCCTAATTGGCCTTTGCTTGGAACTGAAGCTTGCTTTAAGTCAAGGCCCAAATTGTTCAAACTCTTTCTCAGTAGATGGGTCGGGGTGTTAGCCCTCCTTCAAAATATGTCCTAACCTTCCACAATTATAGTAATACCGCGGAAGACGCTCATATTGGAACCCATTCCATATGTGCATGCCTTCGATGACGATATTTGTTGCTTTCATGAGTGGTTCACCTATCTTAACTATGACTCTAGTATGCAGGTTGCTTGACATTGATGCAAAACTCTTAGTATCAACATCAAGGATGATACCAATTTTGTTGTTGATTTTTCTAGCAATGTATGTAGATTTGTACCCTACTGGGATATTGAGCATGTTTACCCAAAAGGGAGAAATGGTGAAGGTCATGTCTTCCATGCATAGGAGAGGGTTCACCTCAGTGATACTGAGTAGGCTATCTTCGAAGCTCCATGTTCTACCATTCAAGATCTTGTCTTTGTCTTCCATGGAGAAAAAATTGAAGAGAAAGGTGTTATGGTTGATCTCGTGGATAGTGACGCCGTCTCACAACTTCCATACCGAATTGCATAATGTTCTTTAGGGCACCACTGTTGATCTTCTTGTTTGTTAAGATTTTGCTTACTGTGTTAAGTTTGATTCGGTAACCAATGTCCTCAAGCAAGAGAGGGATGAGGGCAATACTCTCGCTTTGTTTTCTGAAAGTTTAAGGTTTTTCCATTGTTCGTGTAAGTCGTCAATAGCGAAACCCTAAAAGGAGAAAAGGTTGGGGAATCCTTGACAGGGTAATGATTGATAAGTTTAGAAACAATGATTGGAGTTATTGTAACGGAATAAAGGAAAGGGCAAGGGAATTTATGCATACTTAATCAAGAAAAAAAAGAGGAGGTAAAAGCTGACAAAGACGTTAGACGGCAGAAATCTTAACAGAGGGTATGGTCATCAACCTTCAAAGAGTACAATAATCAACCTATTTAATATGTTAACTGTATTCAACAATTTAGCCATGTGCAATTCGGTTGTAAGCAATTCAACCTTGATAATTAAAAAAAACGTATAAACTAACTGACAAACATAAAAAATATGTATAAATTGATTGTCAGTACCCAAATTTATTAATTGGCTATCAATACCAAAATGACAAACATTCAACTTTGATAGTTTTCATGCCATTTACAATTGACTATCAAGCAAACTAAACAACACAAAACATTCACCTTTGACAACTTCGGTAAACTTTCATGTCAAAGAACACAAAATACAACAAATACTTAAAAAAAAGACCAAACTACACAAAACACGATAGCTACTACACATAAATAATCATAAAGTCGCATTTACGGTTGTTCGGTTTTAACCCGAACCAGACCGATCCGTTCCACCATTTTTAGATTCCGGATTCCGGTCCAAGATTGGAAAAGACCACTAGATAGGGTCAGATCGTAATATGTTAATATTTTGTATGCATTACTACTTTACTAACATAGGGGTTTCGGGTGGCACTCTTTTTTCTTTGATTTCCTTCAACATATAAAAAATGGGTGGAGTAGATGTGACACATACGCACAACTACACGACTTTGGCGTGATTTCACCTTCCCGCACCGACAACCTCATGCTCATCTCAAGTTCATGTCGATTTCCGAGTTCAGGCTGGCGTAGTGGTCACTTTAACGTGATTCCATCTCCAAATATAGTTCTCACTATATAATTATTGTCGTTAGAGTTTCTTCTTTGTAAATAAAATAAATTTCATGGACCCTACAACGAAAAAGATGACAAATTTTTTAGATGCGTGATTATCTTCTAACAAATATAATAATTAGTTTTTTTTTTTGTATACGAGTGATTAAATGACAAAGTGAGTATATTAAAAAGTTTACTCTAAAATAATCCACTAAAATCTGATCTTAACTGATCTAATCTAAACCATCAATGATGGGCTTTCCTAAGCCCACATCACAAAATCTCTAATTTTTACCCTAAACCGGGGCCCACTGGGTCCATCGTGTTAGGATAAAGCCGAACTCATCATTCCTCCGAAGAACAAGATATTAAAAAGTATTTTTCGTATTATATAGCCCACTTTTATTTAAAATTAATTTTCTGACGAAAAAGAAATCCCATCGCAGGGTTCATATATATTTCGTCGCTTTGGTCACATACTCATATCACATCTCATCTGCTTTTCATTCTTCGTAGAATCCGGCGTTTGCTTCTTCCATCTCTCTCGATCGCTTACCAGTTCGATCTTACTGGTGGTAAGGTGAAATTTGGGAAATTTTCAGTATTTTAAATTAATTTTATTTGGGCATAAAAGGACCAATTTTTCTGACCATAATTCCACATTTATCCATACCTTCTTTTATTTGGGCATAAGAGTCCAGGGTTTCGTTGTTCTTTGCTTCTCCGTCTTGTTTACTGTACTTCTAGTTCAGTTTCTTTGGGTTATCTCTGGCTTGTTGTTTCTGGGTTGCTTTGCTTTTGTTGATTCATTTGCAAATCGAACATATTTTTGAACATTTTATCTGTTCCAAGGGTTTTTTCAGTTGAATGGCTCGGTTGATTTGCCCGTGTAGAGGATCCCCTGTTCTGTCGAAGACGAGTATTTTGGGGTTCATTTCATCTGCTAATGTGATTCCCCGTAACTATTTTGATAAGTCATATTTGTTGATGTTGTAAATTGTTGTATTGATTGATTGGAATTTACGGTGAAGGGTCTTGCTGAATAGTAAGATCCATCTGCTTGTTTCAATTATTTTTACACTTTGTGCTCTATAAAGTTGCTTGGTGGTTTCTATGTACAGTTGAATGGCTTGGGTGGAAATTTAAGGAATGAATGAAATTGTATCTGATAAATGTATATGCCGGCCCCATCCGAGATCCTTTATTTGATTTAGTATCGCTAATATTCGCATCCTTAAAAGCATGCCACATATACAGTTTTCCCCAGTCTATTATTTTTCTCAAATGTAAATGTATTGGAAGTATAGATGACATGATTTTGATAGTGCGGTATATGAGATGTGACACCATTTTGTCTGTCAACTTCACTTGCCTTAAGGGTCCACTTGCAGGCAGTGTAGTTGCCTTTGATTTTTTTAAAGTTAATTTTGCTTGGTGAAAAATTTATTATTAGTTGACATTGTTGTTTTCCCTTACCACCAAGCACATTTTGAAGGTCTTTCTTGTCTCCTATTGGGTTTTTTTAAGGCAGGTGGAGACTTGAGCATATGAATTATTGTGATTTGTCATAGTAATGCTAAAATTTGTGGTTTGCAGATTCGAGCTACTTCGGCTGCTACTAAGTTTGAACATACTGTGAAGAGTGTTTCCTCATCCAGGAGGTTCCTCAGTTCCAAGGTGTGTTTTGATCAGTCTCTTCCTTTGGTAGAGGTTGAAACACTACTTTACGTTTTGCAACTGAAAATATGAAAATGTTGTGAAAGCCATTCCGTGCTGATGCTTCTCTCCTTCAGGTTATTCATCAAAGAAATTTCCGACCAGTTTATCCCTTCTTACATGTGAGTTGATCATATTTCCTTCTTGAAAGATCTTGTTAGCTTTATGCTGACATCATCCAACTGCTTACATCTGGCTGATCTGGTTCTCCCATTATTGCTCATAATTAAACAAAGCTTTTGATTTCAGACTGGTCTAGTTAATAGGAGAACTATTTGTTCTGTTGCAACGGAACCACCAAAGCAATCAGACGAGTTGAAAATGGAAGCTCCAAAAGAAATTTTCCTTAGAGACTACAAGACGCCGGATTACTATTTTGATAATGTGTGTACTTCTTGCTCTTGGGTTGCTTATGGTGTAATTTTTGCTAATTAGATAAACTTCGATGTTATGCTTAACAATTTCCTGCTTCAGGTTGACTTGAAATTCTTGTTGGGTGAAGATAAGACCACCGTCTTGTCAAAAATATCTGTTTTTCCCAGAGTGGAAGGTAAAATAGAGGCTCTCCTTCCTGCTGGATGTGTTATCATTCCACAGGGAACCATTACATTTGCAATGTTATGAATATGACTAATGGCTCATATTTATTTTTTTTCTTTCCTAAGTTTCAGGCTCAGTTCCTCCTCTTGTCTTAGATGGTAGTGATATGGAGCTTATTTCAGTTAAGATCAACGGTCAAGAGTTGAAGGTATACACTTTCACCCCCTTTCTTCCGACCAATGCCTCTTCTGTGTACACTTGTCAGAATTCTTACTTCCAGTTTTGCTGGTTCCCATGTGCAGCATGAAAACTAGAAGTTCCCAGTAGATGTATGGTCTTATGATTGTTTGGAATATCTGATCTGCTCTATTGCAATTTCATAAGTTCAATTCACTCGTATGTTATGTATTCGTCCGATGGAATTTCTTGTACTTGTCTTTTTGTGATATTTAGTCTTTTTTTTGTTCTAGGCAGGAGATTATCGGGTTGATTCTCGGCATTTGACTATCCAATTCCCACCAAGTGGCACATTTACCCTTGAAATTGTTACTGAGATCTGCCCACAAAAAAACACATCATTAGAGGTGAAAAATGCTTCTTGGTACCCGGTTATCACTTCTTTTCGGTTATCCCTATTATGTCCCTTTACATCGTGATTCTTCTCTATAGGGACTCTACAAGTCCTCTGGGAATTTCTGCACACAGTGTGAAGCTGAGGGTTTCCGGAAAATTACCTTCTATCAGGTGGGGCCCCATTGCCACCATTCTTCTCCATCACGATTTTATCAGTGTTCTCCATCACGGGGCATCATGATTTGATTAATTTATATTCATAAATGACAGGATCGTCCTGATATAATGGCGAAATACACATGTCGCATTGAAGCTGACAAATCCAAGTATCCTGTTCTGCTCTCCAATGGAAATCTCATAGAGCAGGGCGACCTTGAGGTGTGCCTGTCTACTTGACCGAAGCTGAGAAAGATTGGTCATGCATTCCTGCTATGATATTATTACACTAGTCATTTGTTTTTTTATTCAGGGAGGCAAACATTTTGTTGTTTGGGAGGATCCACACAAGAAACCCTGCTATCTGTTTGCGTTGGTGGCTGGCCCATTGGTGAGTAGAGACGACACTTTCGTAACGCGATCTGGTCGAGAGGTTGCACTTCGCATATGGACCCCTGCAGAAGACTTGCCCAAGACGGCACATGCCATGTATTCTTTGAAGGCAGCTATGAAGTGGGATGAAGATGTTAGTTCTCGATCTCATTATGCCTCCAAATTTATTTAAAGTTATTTTCATATCTTACTTTTTAACTTCAATTTGGCCATACCCTTTTTAGGTTTTTGGTCTTGAGTATGACCTTGATCTTTTCAACATAGTGGCTGTTCCAGACTTCAATATGTAAGTTGGATTACTGATTACTATTGACTCGTCTAATTTGCATCTCACAATGAACTTTCCAATGACACTGACATTGTTGTATTTTGGCAGGGGTGCCATGGAAAACAAGAGCTTGAATGTGTGCATGCCTTTCAACCGCTGTTTATTATTTCGTATATTCTTGAGCTCTAGTATAACAAACTCATGCTCACTTTCCATATTATTCAGATTTTCAACTCTAAGCTTGTATTGGCATCTCCGGAAACTGCCACTGATGGAGATTATGGTGCTATATTGGGCGTTATAGGCCATGAGGTACATTGTTTTTGACATGAAATTTGGGCTAGATTACAACTGCTTTTCTTTCAATAATTGATGGACTAACTTCAGAAGTTTATGTTTCAAATGAACTACTGTAGTACTTCCACAACTGGACTGGCAACAGGTACGCTACTTAATATATATGACTGCTTGAAGCAGATCTGTTTCCATGCATAAATTCAATTACCTGAATCTTGGATCTTACATCTTCTGCATTTTAGAGTGACTTGCCGTGATTGGTTCCAGCTGAGCCTTAAGGAAGGTCTCACTGTTTTCCGTGATCAAGTATGTTACCCTTTTCACATTTTGTGTAAATTTCTTTTACCTCGATTTAGAATGGTTTGATCATATGTTTCTTTTTCAGGAATTTTCATCTGACATGGGAAGTCGTACTGTAAAGAGAATCGGAGATGTTTCCAAGCTTAGAAATTATCAATTTCCTCAGGTTCCATTTCTTTTTAATTAATTTTAAGTACAGTCACATATTATGCTGCGAAAAAGTTGAAGTGAATGTACATCCATCTTACTGCTCATTTTATGTTTCTAGGATGCTGGTCCAATGGCACACCCAGTGCGCCCACATTCTTATATTAAGGTAATTTTCACACCACCGCACTTGTTTATTGTTCTCTTATTCTAGTACTTGTTTATCCATAAATATATTACTAAAGTATTAGTAAATTTATTTTTTTGGTGCAAGTATATTGAATCGGAGAGCTCAGAATTAAGTCACAACTCCTTAATTTTAAATAGTCGAATTTGAATTTTTAAGTTTATCCTAGTACTTGTTTGTTGAAACTATAATCTGAAAATTCAAATCTGATAGTTTTGTTCAATCTTCAAACATCAATCTAACAAAATCGATTTTTATCTGATTTTTGTTATAATTATTGTTTTTTAAATATGATAGTGTTAATTACTCAATAAAATATTTTTTAAATAAAAAAAATTCAAAAATGGGCCATTTTTATAATTAATTAGTTTTCAAAATTTATTCAATTATGAAAAGTTTATATTAGCGTTACATACTAACTGATTAAAATTATATGTGAATTTTTTTCCTTAAATTTTTTTCCTAACTCTTAAATCTTTTAGCAAAATCGTTTACATGTAAATCCTTTTACCGGATTAGTTATTGTTATTTTTGTTGGTAAACAAATCTTTGAATTTCTAATTTAAAAAATAAAATCAAGGTCAGATATGGTAAGTCCATGATTAACCCTATAAAATCTTATATTAGTTTCTAATTTATATATCTAATAACTTTATTAAGATCTCATCTAATTTAATCAATCATAATATCTGTTTTTAACAAAATAAGTCAAGTACAACAACAACAACAACAAAAGATTTGCTAAAGATTTTATATGTTGTTGTAAATGTTCACAAATATTATAAAATATGTTTGTTTTGCATGGTATGACGGGCTAAATAAGTGTTTAATTGAACTTCTTTCAGTGAATTTCTTGTTTTCTTCTTCTATGCTTATCTTATAGTTCTCTCTTTTATCCTTTCAGATGGACAACTTCTACACAGGCAAGTCCTTGGTTCAATTGATTCGCTGTCATATTGTTGGAATGCTCATTAGATACTGACATTCTCTTCCTTGTCGTTTGTTCTGTGCCATCATTTGAATATAAACGATCACTTGGTTGTGGTGATGAACCTGCAGTGACGGTAAGATTTATTCTGTATGTTCATTGCAATTTTCTTCTCCTTTTGGAGAGATGCTTATTCTCCTATTTTTTCTGCAGGTGTATGAAAAGGTGCTGAAGATATTTCGCTCAAACCCTTTTCCTTCTTGCTATCTTTTATTCCCTCACCTCCTGAAAAAAAAAAAAGACAGTGATGTTGTTAGACACGTGAGAAATTAAGTATAATGTGGGTTGCTTTACTGTTTGATAATTTTTCGAGTTCCATCTTTTGTTTCTATCGACAGGGAGCTGAAGTTGTCAGAATGTACAAAACTTTACTTGGAAGCCAAGGGTTTCGAAAGGTGAAAAGATGACATAATCCTAAAGTTAATGCATTTATGACTATCATTATAATATCCTGATTTCTTCCTCCGCATGTTTTAGGGCATGGATTTGTACTTCAAGAGACATGACGGGCAAGCTGTTACTTGTGAAGATTTCTATGCTGCTATGCGAGATGCAAATAATGCTGATTTTGCTAATTTTTTGCTTTGGTGTGGAATATTTTCTATCTTCTCTTTCTTCATCATCTTTATTTTTACTATATAAATGTTTTAATGGGAAAAATGATGTAGGTATTCACAAGCTGGAACACCTATTGTTAAAGTCACTTCATCTTACAACGCTGAAAATCAAACCTTTACTCTGAAGTTCAGGTTAGGATACGATAAGATACCCTTGAGTTCCTTTTCCATTCTGGCCTGTGTACTGATTTTTTATCCATGACTCATACAGCCAAGAGGTGCCAGCAACTCCTGGACAGCCAGAGAAAGAACCCATGTTCATTCCTGTTTCAGTGGGTTTGCTTGACTCGAGTGGGAAAGACCTGCCTCTATCTGGTATTTATCATGATGAGAGGAAGCTTGAGCAGGTTGGTAGCACCACTACCGTGCTCCGCGTGACAAAGGTATGATGCCTCTATGTTGAACCTTTTGCTTGCCTTTCTCCTCTATGCCGATTAAGTCAATAAGGTACCTGCATTTTTCCTTTTTGTTGTGGGAGTGATCTTATTGTAGTGAACAAATACCTTTTAACGATCATGCTTGTCAATATTTTGAAGAAACATAAAATTATTATCCCTGCTTCCTGTTTCCGATACAGTCCTTCACTATGAAGAATCTAAGTGGGTGTTCAGTATAGGTTTTCATCAACTTTTTGTGGACTTCACGGCTTTGCAAAGCTAATGTAATTCTTGACAATGTTTTTTTAATAGCTTTAGGTTTGGGGATTTTATTGAAAAGGTGTAAAGGGATATTTACAAATCTCCCATTCATTAGCTTCCCAATGGTTTTTTTACCACCTTTCTAAAAATTGAGACAATTGTTAGATTTGCCTTTGGGGGGAATTTTACTCTAAAAGTCTGTACTAAACACTCAATTAGATCTTTCATTAGATTTTTCAGATTTTTCAAAACTGTACAAAAAATAATCCAACTACTAAAGCTCTTGTTTTGCGGAAGAGGGCCTCAGTACTTAATAGGATGTTTTCTATGTTCTGTGTATGGGGTTTGTGATTGAGTTACCTGACATATCATTTATCACGTGGGCCCTTTTTTGAGCTTGTGATTTTTTTCTTTCTTTTGATTTTATGATATAGTTATTTTCATTTAGAGAACTGCATATTTACCTTCTTTTGTCTTTATTGCTGAGCAGAAAGAGGAAGAATTTGTATTCGCTGATGTACCCGTAAAACCGGTTCCCTCTTTGTTGAGGGGCTACAGTGCACCTATCCGCCTTGAGTCTGATCTTTCTGACAGTGATTTGTATTTCCTCTTAGCCCATGACTCGGATGGGTTTAACCGGTAGGCTTGTCCTGTCAATATTTCTCTTGCTTCATTCTTTGACAAAAGCTAAGTATCTGAAGGTTTTGTACATCTCTAGTTGGGAGTCTGGACAAGTGCTAGCAAGAAAGATGATGCTTAGCTTGGTTGCTGATCACCAACAAAACAAACCGCTTGCTATGAATCCAAAATTTGTCGAAGGGCTTAGAAGCATTTTAATCGACTCAAGTTTGGACAAAGTATGGAAATTTTTTGGAAAATTTTCTTTTTTTTTCAGATGCAAATTGAACAGGTATTACAAATTTATATTCCATTATAACTTTTGTTTTTTAGGAATTCATTTCAAAGGCCATAACTCTCCCCGGTGAAGGTGAGGTCATGGATCTCATGAAGGTTGCGGACCCAGATGCGGTCCACGCAGTCCGATCTTTCATCAAGAAACAATTAGCATCTCAACTGAAAAGTGAGCTGCTGACCACGGTATGAATAACTTTCTTTTCTGGCTTACTTCTTTTTTCTCAAATGTTTTATGCTCGTATAATCCCCCCCTGCTTTTAATTGTTTTAGGTGAAAGAAAACAGAAGCTCGGAAGCATACGAATTCAATCACCCTAGCATGTCTAGAAGGGCCTTGAAAAACACTGCTTTGTGTACGTGTATATCTTCATGTGTTCTTTTGTGGGTATATGTTTCCTAAGTCATATCAAGGACTCTATTTTTGTGTCTTTATAGCTTACCTGACATCTTTGAATGAGCCCGAGTTCACTGAACTGGCATTGCAAGAGTATAAGTCAGCAACAAACATGACAGAGCAGGTCGCTGCTTTGGCAGCCATAGCTCAAAACCCGGGTCCAGTGCGGGATGAGGTTCTTGCCGACTTTTACAGCAAATGGCAACATGACTTCTTGGTTAGTTTAATCTTCAATCTACTATAAAATGCACCCTTTGGTAAATTCCTTGAATTCACCCCTAATATAGGTCACTTTGCACAAAACCTTTTTTTAATAAGCAAAATTTCATGAAATATCTTCAATATCCAAAACATATCTATTGATTTCCTTGCGCCTTATTATAATGTACTTCTGGTATGATTTCTTAAATATGTATAGACGCCGACTAGCTATAAACAAAAATATGTATAATGAGTGGTTAATGCAAGGTAAACTTTATGCAATGATTTTTGTGTAAGCCCAACATGTTCTCCTATTATACACTTATTTTTACCACCAGGTTGTCAACAAATGGTTTGCCCTCCAAGCAATGTCAGACGTTCCCGGAAATGTGGAGAATGTCAAGAAACTACTAAATCATCCTGCATTTGATCTGCGCAATCCAAACAAGGCATGATACAGCCTAATGTCTTCTGATTAATGAAAGTAGTTATAAGCTTTTGTACTGATTTTTTAATCTTCTATGAACAGGTCTACTCTCTCATTGGAGGGTTCTGCGCATCTCCTGTGAACTTCCATGCCAAAGATGGGTCAGGATACGAGTTCCTGGGCGATATAGTCGTGCAGCTAGATAAATTAAACCCTCAGGTCCAACACCTCTTAAGATTTCTCTTTTACTCTACATTGCCGTATTTCTTTTCCCACAATTACCTTACTATCTCTCGACACTTGTCACAGGTGGCTTCTCGGATGGTCTCGGCTTTCTCCAGGTGGAGGCGGTACGACGAGCACCGCCAAAACCACTCAAAGGTAATCTACTGTGACTCTTTAACACAGTATTGCTGATTTTCAGATAAAATCTGTTCAACTCTTCGATAGATGGATTTGTCATTGGTATCTTTGCTGTTTTGAACCTCGGACGTTGTGTATGCAGGCACAACTGGAGTTGATCATGTCAACAAATGGGCTGTCTGAGAATGTGTTTGAGATTGCCTCCAAGAGTTTGGCTGCTTAGAAAACTTTCCTTTATTGCCCTTTGTTTCCCTTTATTGCATGACAATTGAAGAGCTTACTCTTTTGCTAAAATTGTTGTTTTTTGGAACTTTTTAGATGTCTTTTTTATTTATTTGCAGGATTGTTAGTGGCTATAAAAATAAGATTATGTATTTGTTTTGGTTGATAAATTGCTGTGTTGTATTGCACTTTGATCACTGTGTTTACCTTAACAAAGAATACCTCCATATATAATGTCAGCAATTTGTACTACATTTAAAAGTAAACTTAGAAGTCATACTGTATATATAATTCAGGAAATGTTTGGGGTTTTTTGGTATTTTTTTTAATACCGTAGAAAGCCATTAGGGTTGATTAATTTGATCCTCTTCTGTGAGTAGAATAACTTAGAACATTATTTCGAATGGGGGCTTCCATTTTCGGAGTGGACATCGTCCTCGGTGAAGGGTAGTTATGACTAGAATTACTTAGAGGAGCATCATTTCGAATCATAGGTGAAGAGTAGTTATGAGTAGAATAACTTAGAACATCATTTCGAATGAGCGCTTTCATTTTCGGAGTGGACATATGATGCGCCCTTGGATGTCCCTTTTA
Source organism: Fagopyrum homotropicum (assembly GCA_033239125.1). Classification (NCBI taxonomy): domain Eukaryota; kingdom Viridiplantae; phylum Streptophyta; class Magnoliopsida; order Caryophyllales; family Polygonaceae; genus Fagopyrum; species Fagopyrum homotropicum. The sequence continues at coordinate 164,474,229 of BSWB01000001.1, forward strand.
CGTTGACCGTAGACGAGGAGGACGAGGCTTTTAGGGTTCGCTCAGATGGACTGCTCACCCGATCCCGAGATAAGGCCATTGCTCGAGCCACCGGCTCCATCATTGCCCGCATTACTTCCTTGAGGTTCCATTATCGGCATGCCGTGTCTCTACACCACCATGGCATAGGCTACCGGTTTCGTTAGCGGCATGTCTCGTCTTTCCGACTTCATGGCATAAAACTATCTTATTTTCGGACTATATTTTCATGTTTTCCTTTTTATGTAATAAAGGGATATTCCGTATAAGAATATTCCCTTTTGATCTTATCATTTTAGGTTTTGATCTTATCCTTTTAGGCTTTTCTTCATGTATTTTTGTTTGGCCCGTTGGCTCGTAGGTAGGCGAGACTCTCTATATAAGAGATATCTTGTCTCACTTATTTTTCATGTTCAATATTACTAAGTTTTGAGAAGAATTTCCTCCTACTTAGCTTGGGGCATCAAAACCTCTCTTCTATTTTTCAATTTTTTTCCTTGGATCTCATCTTTGATCCAAGAAATCCATATTCGAGGATTCTTCTTAAGAATCAACCTTCGATCCACGCAAAAAGGCTTATTCGATCTCTCTAGATCGAAGTAACCTTTGTTTCTTCATCGCTTCCACCCCTTTGGATCCGAAACGATACAACGCATCAACATAGTCATAGGTGAATGGTAGTCATGTTCCATTGCTGCGGTCTTATCGATAACACCGGATAGTCATATTCTAGTGTTGCGGTCTTATCGTTAACACCGTTGACTTCATATTCCAAACAATGATGATATATATACATTTGATACAATCTTAATTAGTGATGATATATATACATTTGATACAATCTTAATTAGATCGGTTTCACAATCTTATCAACAACATCGTTTGAGTTTGACTTCACATAGGTTCGATACTCTTAAAAAACTAATACTCTCACAAAATAAAAAGATATTTTAGAACTTTTAGGTATTTTACATTTGACTTTAGCCGATAACTCTTTGCTATTATTAGCACCAATGAATTGTCTTTGTAGTAGGTCAGCTAAATTGCTCTTTATAATTTAATTTTATCACATAAAAAGTTTATTTTAAGCCTACTTGTCTTGAATTTGTTTAGAGTCGTAATGATTGAAACTTATAATTTTTAAAAAAATATGTGTTTTACGTATAGTTCTTTTTGTAAATGAGATTTTATCCATACAGCAGTAGACTTTATCACAGTGATTTAATGAACTAAATATATCTAATTATAGCATGATAAATACATCATGTTTATTAGAATGTTATTGTTATTTATCATGCTCATATTTTATAAATAATTTTTTAATGAATTAAACACTCGCATCCAAAAGGCATAAATACCCTTATAGTTATTCGTATATGTATATGTACAAATAAATATTCCTAAGCAATATAGAAAATACACTGCATATTTACATATTTGATCTATATTACTTGATAAGAACCAAATCAACATTCAACTGGGTTATTGCTATTCGTATCACATGAAACATGATTCATATCTCTTGTCCGATTACGCACTGCGGAGCCGTAATAAATTTTTTTAAAACCCTACTACACATCTGGCATGCGTATTCGTAGTTATTTTTCCTTCATTTTTCGAACGTAATGTTTTATTATGGACTGCTACGCATCCGGCATGCGTAGTTGTAACCATTTTCCTATATTTTTTGAACGAAATGAGCTTGTAGCTACGATTCAGTAGTTCGTAATCGGACAAGTGGTACAAATAGTATGTTTCATCCGGTACAAATATTTGTGTAATGGGATAAGAACTCTTAACAATTCTGTGAAGTACAATCATCGAATTTTTAAATAAAATAATTTTAAAAAATGGTTTAGCTATGCCTAATATATACCTTGGGAATATGATAAAAGAGAGTCCAGGATGGGCCCACCACCCACTCGTGGAGAGAAGAAGTATTGGGCTGGTGGGTGAGAGTCGGGTGGGGCCCAGGCCCATTTCGTGGACCACGTAACTTCAAAAGCCATCGATCACACGTGCGCACCTTTGTGCATAAAAATTAGGGGGAAAAGGAACTTTCTGATTTGGTAATATAATTAAACTATTCACATAATTTGACCCAAGGTTTATTTTTAGGTGTAGAGATGGCCGGACTCGGACCCGATGATTCGTCAAACAAGTATGATCGTAATTTGTCACGATCTAGTTCAATCTAAATGAATAGACTGGTGTGCTCGGCTCTGATTCACAATTAAAATACTATTGATTTGACTGACTAACTTATATTTGACCTTCAAATTTGATTTAGACGTAAGGTTATTTGGGAGTTTAAGAATTAATTTAAACATTTTGGTAATACTTTGGTAGTGTATTGAGTATTTTGCATGATATAAAAATCTAACGAAAAACTAAAAATGTGTTAGTTAATGCGAGATTTACTGACAGATTTTTTACGATAATTATGAGATAAGTGTTGAAAATAATAATAAAAATAAACTAAAGATATCACATATGTAAATAATATTTGGGATGGTGTATAATTTTATGATCCATCTCAATTTTCCTTTTATGTTAACTTTATTTTATTTTTTTATTCATTTTATGTTTTTTTTATATTGATTCACACTCTTTCATTTAGTCTATTGTTCTCAAATCTTCTGAAATAATTATGACATGATCCTCATTTTGGTAATTATGCATATAATAGGGATTTTCAACCATCAAAGTGCTATTCATAGCATACTAATCGCGAATTTAATGAATTATGAGGAAGTAAGGGACCAATGGTGCAATTATTTCAGAATATTTGAGAACTAAATTAGAAAGAATGAAAGGTTAAAGATTAAATAAAAAAAAATATAAAAAGAATAGAAAGCAGACTTTTGCTTAGAGAGAGAGAGAGAGGTTTGATACTCTAGACTTGCTTTTTTCCCGAATTCAGCCATAGGTGTCTCTTTGAAGCTTCCTTCTTCTCTCTTAGCTCTTTTTGCGCAATCAATTTTGTGGAGTCGTCCTTCTTTTCGTACTAATCGTTATCGAGTTGCGGCGAAATTGCGTTGGTGTTCAGATACAATTTTCTGCGGAAAGTCAGTTTTCTTGGTTCGATTGTCATCGTGTTTGCTCTTAGGGTAAGGCGTAAGAGGAAGAAGAAGGGGAAGAGATGAGAGGTGTCATCGGGGAAATGATTAGTGCGAACAACGCTGTGGAGACTGTAACGGCAGCTGCTAATGCAATTGGCTTTGCTGAAGCTCGTGCATCTCCGCCCACCTCTGAGGTAATATTATTATATTCGGATTTGTTTATTCAAGTTTAGTGCTCAACTTCTTATGCATAGGATTTTTTTTATTTTTTGTATTTTTTTGTGTGGTTTGAACTGGTCAATGATTTAGATTGGCCTTTTGTCTTTGTTGCAAGATTTAAGATCTGATAAGCTATTGATATGATTTCGTGTTGCTTCCTTGTGATCCTTGTTTAAGAGCTCTTGAGATTGTGTTTGGTGGTTGGACTGATGAATTTTCATCCATGTCTCTTTTTAGTTGATTGAATTCGTTCCTACTGTTTGTACATGTCAATTTTTTTTACCTTTGATGGAGATTTCTTAATGGAGGATTGGTGTTTGGGCTTGCTTGCCATAGCAAATCACTTCGTGTGCAGTGAGAGCTGGTCCGATTATTTAGTTTGGATGCACAAGTTGATGCACTTTCATTTAGCTGCAAATAGAGTGATTGTAGTAAAGTCAATAAAATTTATTGCTCCGTATAATTCTTTTGAGTGCTATTTTCTTACTGCTTGGACTGCATGTAGCATTTGAACTTGTAAACTTTTCGGTTTAACTAGATTGTATCAAGTCCTATGTTATGAATATATTTTTTTTTATCACATACTAAAACGGGAACAATAAAGATCAACTATACAGTCTATACCAAGGGTTAACCTAAAATTAGGAAAATAATTAGACCATAGAAAGGGCGCATTCTGCAAAATATTAGAAGTCACCCTAAACTCAACTAGCATAAAAAAGAACTACAGCCTAGGAGTATTCTTGCAAAGTATTTTCATCCTTGCCTCAAGATGGTGCTACTTCTGGTGTTAACCAATTGTGAAAGAGCATGAGAACCACAGATGAGTTGTATATGCTTAACTAGAAATGGAAAAAGGGGGAATAATGATATATCTTGAGCTAAAACACAACAGTTTCGTTAGTAGCTCTGTGTGGCATTTTATAATTATGCTGGTATTTTTCACCTAGCTGAACAAGGCATGTGGCTCTGGCTCTCACTGGTTGACATATATGGTTTGTTTGGTACAATCCAAGGTCACAAAAAACCCGAAAGGAAGCAAACTTAGTCCACTTTTGTGTTATTGTTCGTTAACTGCAAGTCTGCAATGATCAGCCCTATACCAGGCTGTCTCATTTTTCATATAAAACTTTTCTTTTCACCACATTTCATGTCTACACTGGAGCATCGGTTTCTAATTGATGTACTCACAAATCCTCCCAAACCTTCACAAAGTGAGAAAGGTGTTGTCGTGGTGAACATTGCAATAGATGCACCATAAAGTAACAGTAGACTAGGCTAGTTTTCTTTATGATACTGTAGTTTGTTACCAACGGTTTCTTAAATTCATCACCACTAGATTCCTCGCGTGGCAGTCCAGTTAGGTACGCCTGAATCAGGAGAACTGCTTGGTACTTCTCTCATTTGCTTGTCATGTGTATGGGTTAATGTCGTTTTGAACTGTATTTGCTGACGATTCTGTTTTCTGAATCAATTGAATGTAGAAGTGGAGATGGAGTGGCTGTTGGAGAGTATACTGTTGTTTTGGATATCAGAAACACAACAAGCGCATTGGACACGCCATCCTTGTTACCGAGACAACGCCCTCACAAACCGAAACTCCTCCTGCTCGAAGTTTGGGCCGACCACCCCCAATTGCAGTACCTTTTGCCGCACCTCCCTCCTCACCTGCATCGTTCCTCCCTTCAGAGCCTCCATCTGCTGCAAATTCTCCTGCTGGCATAGTCTCAGTTACCTCAATTTCAGGCAACATGTATTCCCCAGGTGGACCTCGATCAATATTTGCAGTTGGGCCCTATGCCTACGAAACGCAGCTCGTCTCTCCTCCGGTCTTCTCAACTTTTACTACAGAACCTTCTACTGCTCCTTTTACTCCTCCTCCTGAGTCTGTCCATTGGACTACACCCTCGTCTCCTGAGGTTCCATTTGCTAAGCTTCTAGATCCAAGTCTTCGAAGTGATGACAATGGTCAAACTCAAAGGTTTGCTCGGTCACAGTATGAATTCCAGACACACCAGTTTTATCCTGGAAGCCCCTTGGGTCAGCTTATCTCACCTGGTTCAGCTATCTCAAGATCAGGTACATCATCACCATTTCCGGACCATGACTACCATACTGGTGGGCTCCATTATCATGATATACGACTCGGGGTTCCTCCCAAGCTACTAAAACTCCAATCACTTCCTGGCCGTAGCTGGGGATCATGTCAGGGATCTGGTACCTTGACTCCTGATGCTACTCAACCCGAATCATGTGACAGCTTCCTTTTAGTTTCACCGTTGCGAAATCTACCACATGGGCTCCTTGATCATGAAGTTGTGGTTGATAAACGGATCTCTTTTAAGTTGACAGCTGAAGGCATTGTCAGATGTGTTGAAAAGGGACTCAAACCACTGCCTAAAGCTTTACCAACTATGGCTTCAGAAGGAGATGAACATGAATATAGCCTGGCGAGTGAAACCAAATTATAGCCTCAGAAGGAGATTAAAATCATCAGCAGGTGCGAAGGAGGGACAGCGTTGCCCATCAAAAGGTTCAGTTTGACAATGACGAAGGGATGATTCTCATAAACCATAGTTCCAACAGGTGTGTCCATGAAAAGGTCTTACTTAAGAATGGTGTGAGCTGAAGGGCGCAATCATCTATCTCATCCGCGGTTTCTTATCTTAGATTCAGTGGCTTCAGTTGACTGCAACTCTGTAACTGACTAACATTAAACAAGTTTGGTGTTGATCCTTCTACCATTCCAATTTTGCTATTGCCATTCCTCAAGACTATTCAATTCTGAGCCAAGTACAAAAGGAAATACTCTCTTCTTCACGAGTGGAAGCACTGGCGATTTCAATGGAACGATTTATGCGTCTTTGGATTCCTTTGCGAGATAGAAAGCCAACCGTAAGGATTTTTTCAGTCTTTCTCCTTCATCTCCTTTGTTTTTGTACATATTTGAAGTGTCAGTTCATCTTAAAATTTCAGATGATTAGGTGTGCTGATCTTTGTTGGCATTTTCATTCAGATCTCGATAAGGTACTTATATGCATGTTTTAGTAAATTTATCATCCAACGTTCTATCAAAGAACTCAAGCTAAGCTCTGCTTCCCCACGATCATTTTGCCCCAGGCTCTCCGTCTCAACTGTAGTCACCTGGGAAGAACTTAATGCCAAATTTGACAAGCACGTTAAGTTTGTAATTTTGAACCAATACTGTACATATGCAAGTGAACCAGTACTTTTGTGGATAGGGCTGATATATGAGGGCTTTGCTCGCATTCGGCTCGTCAAAAGATCGGCTTGGGATAAACGAGCCGTGCTTGAGCATGTCACTGAGCGATTCGTTCGGGTAAAGCTTGACTCGTTCGGCTAAAATAATTATATAAGCATTATTTTAGACGAGCTATCCGAACTCGACTCGTATAACACCCCTATTTGTGAATCATTTTCATTGGTGGTTAGTTACTGATTAGTGGTTACTACTTCTCCGTCGAATATTAATATTTTAGTATGAATACGAGGGGAATTTAGAATTAACTGTCAAACTTATAATTAACGTTATAACCTCATAATTATCGGTTTAAATTAGTTTTTAATATTTTTACTTTATACTATCAATAAATCGTAATTTATATTATAAAATTTGTGAAAACATTTGATTAGAAACAATATATAACATGTTCAAAATTATAGCATCAATTGTTGTATATTTATAATTTAAAATCAATCCGGATTAGGTGCGTTAAATTAGTATGTTATATATTTAGACTTTAATTACATAATGCATTTCCAAAATTTAAATGACAAGTTATAAGAAATGTTATAATTTGTATATTGTAAAAATCACTTTTGATTTATTTATGATAAAAAAATGATGGTAATTATTCAGTAGTAAATTTAACTCAAACAAAAAGAAGTAAGAAAATAGTTATCAAACTTCTAATGGACCTATTTCATTTTCTTCTAAGCAATATTTATTTTCATTTGTCAAAATAAACAAATTTCCTTCAGAAGCTAAAATACATCACTTTACAGCTGTTTTTATTTATTACATTAAAAAATATTTATCAATTCAATTTTTTTTTTTGATGAATTCAATTCAATTACATATAACAACCCATAATTGATGTATTACAACTTAATCTTCATATACATTTTCATTAAAATTTAAAATATGGCGAACCCACAACAAAATATCATTATCAATTCAATTACATTTAGTAACTTGTTATTTATTTATTATTAACAACTTTAAATTGATGTACATTTTTATTCTCAATAAAAATGAAATCACATCAAAATATCAAATGCCCGAAGAAAACAATTATCTCAATATTTGTATTGTTCAAACTATATACATCTTAAATACTTGACAATTATGGATGGGTTAATCAAACATAGATGTTATATTGTAAAAATAATAAAGATAAAAGTGGTTGAATGTAAATTTAAAGGATAGACTATACAAAACCATTATTAAAACTGACTTGATAGTGATTTTATGGACTTGATAACGAATTTAATTATGACAAACATTACCCATTTGAACTTATGGGATTGGTTGAACAATAATGAAATTTGCTTGTCAATTGATTATTTCCTTTGTAAAGAAAAATGGAATTTAGTTGGAATTGGGTTACACAGTCGACCATCCGGTTCAGAGTGAACCGGTTACCCGATCAGCAACATGGCCACGCAAACCGACATTGACACTTCCGGGGTGTATTCAATTAAAATTTTTAAAGATTTTAACTGACCCGACAGTTTCATTGACCCAACAGTTTCACAAAAGCTTTCTCGTTGGCATCCGGTTCAGAGTGAACCGGGTAACCCGGTCAGCAACGCGGCCACACAAACCGGCACTGGCAGTCCATTGACCCAACAGTTTCACAAAAGCTTTCTCATTGGCATCCCACCCACCATTCCTCCCTCTCTGATTTTGATGCAGAGAAGGGGTTGTTCGCTCTCGGCCACCATGGATCTACACAAAGCTTCTTTCCTTCTATCTCTATGTACTCTTCTTCTTCTCATCAATAAGCCATGTACTGTCATCGCTGGGGATATAGTCCATGAAGACGACACCACCCCTAAGAAGCCTGGTTGTCAAAACGATTTCGTTCTGGTGAGATTTGCCTTCTGTAATGGTTCTTCGAACCCCCCACCCAATTCAAAATATGAGATTAATTCAATTGGGTTTCTCTCAATTTCATCGTTCTTTTGTATGATCTTAATTTTGTTTCACTTGGAATGCTGCCCTTTGGGGTTAATGGGCTGTGAAGGGTTTAATTAGCATTTTTTGCTGGAATTTGTATGGGGCTATTACTTGTTTAGAAGTATTTTTAGGCATAATCTTGATTGAATCTTGTGGGTGTTGGATTAGTAGGAAGATCCATAGGCTGCTGAAGACTCATCACTTGCAATAATACTTAATGGGTTTATGACAGTTGTGTTGATGTTATTAGGTCAATAGTTTTGGGTCACTGGCTTGATATCGGGTTTATAACAGTTGTGCTGGTGTTATTAGGTCAAAGTGCAAACCTGGATAAATGGTGAAGAAGATAAAGAGTTTGTTGGCATTGGTGCTAGATTTGGTGCAAAAATTGCTCAAGAGGAGAAAAGTGCTAATTATTCTCGGCTTACACTCTCAGACCCTAGGGATTGTTGTACCACACCAAAACAAAAGGTATTGCATTCAGATAATTAATTTGATAGCTTTTATACCTGACTTGTATTTCATACTATCTTTTTGTTGTTGTTGTTGGTTTTTAGCTTTCAGGAGATGTCATAATGGTGCAGCGAGGTAACTGCAAATTCACCACTAAGGCAAATGTTGCGCAAGCGGCTGGTGCTTCAGCTGTCCTCATCATAAATAATGAGACAGGTACTTCAAATGCCAATTCCTGATGACTAGTGACAGTATAGGTGGTGGTGAATATCTGGGAGTTTTGAACTTTTATTTGAAGTCATGAACCGTTGGCAACTTTTGTGGCACACTTCATTATTGCTCTTGTTGACTTTAGCTTCCTGGTCTCACTGACTTTAGCCCTTTAGGAGCATGACAACTCAAAGAATTAAGAAGTATAATTTCCTTCTCTGTTAGTGGGACTTGAAAGAAAAAATACTTTGGTTATCGAAAAAATCAGAAATTGAATCCGTAGTCTAATTTGCTTGAATTACTTACCAAGTCAGTATGGGCCGGGGGCCGGGGTGGATGTATTTGTCCATTTGTTATGCATATGAAGCTACCCATGGCATCTTTTTGGAATGGTGAGTTTATTTTTAGAATGAAAAGATGTTCTCGTAAATTAGGTGAGTTCACACCTCTTACTTGTCATGTACAACCCATTATCTAAAGATGTTATCATTATGTTTCTTTCCATGATAGATCGTGTATAAGCAGGAAAATAGTTCCGATGGTAAGTACTTGATATTTGTTCCTCTATACTATTAGAATCTTGTTGGTAGAACATTCTGTTCTATTCCCTCATTCCAAAACAAACTTCAAATTTGGGTGAGCCAACTAAGCATTTCCTATGAGTACTAATGAGTACGAGCAAAGTTGGAAGTACAATGAATTGTCTTCCAGTTACATATATGATGTGGAAATTCTTGAACTCACAGAGGGTGTCATTTTTTGATGCTTTGTTTGTTAGCATATAAGAGTGCTTAAAGGGAAGCTTGCATAGACATATTTTACAAAAATTTTTGAAGAATCAGAATGTGTACTTGATTATGGGGATCCGTCACATCATAGTTTTTTCTTTGTGTGCAGAGCTCTACGAAATGGTCTGTGACCCAGATGAAACTGAACTTGATATACATATTCCTGTTGTCATGCTCCCGCAAGATTCTGGTAGCAGTTTGGAGGAGATGTTGTCGAACAATGCCTCAGGTTAGCGCTCATCTCCCCCTTCTACTTCTGTTTTGATTGGCTGACTGCTAAACATCACGGGATGGAAATTAATGTTGATATTCTTGTTATGTTAGATGATAGGTTAGTATGACTGGACGTTATGGTAAGTATGCCTGATATTGACCGAGCATAAATTCCTGTATTAGTTTCTAATACATTTAGCTTTTCCTTCAGTATCTGTGCAGTTGTATTCTCCAGGACGTCCAGCTGTGGACATTGCCGAAATCTTTTTGTGGCTGATGGCAGTCGGAACAGTACTATGTGCATCTTGCTGGTCTGCGTGGAGTGCCAGAGAAGCTGTGGAACATTACAATTTGCTGGAGGTTAATAAATGGATGATCAATTTTTATTGGAAAATCCACTTTGTTTCCTTAACTTTTGACATCATTTTAGGTAGATTGCCCGTCATTTGGAAAAAAGGCGTTGGGATGGGTATCCTGATGTTGAAACGTATATTATATAAAGACACCTGCTATTTTTGTTAGACTTTGTCAATGTTTGGAATTATTTCATCTTCCATCCATGTCATTGAAGTCCTGCATGTAGCATCTATGTAAGGTATAACACAATCAGAAGTTGTTACTTAAGTGATGCAAAATGCAAATGTCTGGCTACCCAAATGGCATATTCAACATCATGAGTTATCTACATGAAAATACCAAATGTCAATTTACCTTGTGTTATGGTCCCTGAAATAGGATCGAATCTCAGAGATAGATGCACAAAAACTATTGGTATATATATGGTGAATTAGTTGATAAGGGAACTTGAAAGTGAATCAGTGGATTGAGGAAAGTGGATTGAGGAAAGTGGATTGATGAACTGATGAAAGCAGACTCGTCCTTGACAGAGCCTCTTCCTAGGTTTAATGCATGATCCCCTTGGTTTAGTCTAGCCTCCTTTTATTAATAAGTCTGGTTATCCTTCGTTGAATGATAAAAGCCGTATATATGGTGGAGTTATCCCTTCTTTTTAGTATTCAATCTGACTTGCATTACATAATTTGCTGGATTTTCCCCTACTGTTTACGTGTAATTAGAATTTTATGGATAATAGATCACAAATTTCTAGTCCATGTACATGGTTTCAGTTATTCACAATCTCAATAATGGTATTTAATTCTGTAGGAAGCGCCAGGGGAACTGCAAAATGAAAAAGATATGAAGTCTGGTGGTGTGATGGACATCAGTACAACATCAGCTGTCCTGTTTGTTCTTGTTGCTTCGTGCTTTCTAGTTGTTCTCTATTATTTAATGTCTGCCTGGTTTGTGGAGCTCCTGGTGGTTCTGTTCTGCATTGGCGGTGTAGAGGTAGTATTTAATGGTTATATATTTTTATTATGAAATCTTCAATTATATAGAAGCCCAAGCTTATTCTGAATCTGATACAGATTAGTAAAGCGGGAGGTCGTGTCCTTAACAAATTGTGCTCATTCTTATGAATTTTTTATTGTGTTCTTTTGTTTTCAGGGTCTACAAACTTGTCTCGTTGCATTTTTATCAAGGTACATATGTCTTTTTTTTTCCTTAAGGATTTGTGTGATTTTTTTTTTGTCATTAGCTTAAGATCAACTGCTATTTTTAGCTATTAGGCTTAATGCAACTTACATTTGACTCCGAAAGTTTATGTTGGACCGTTGAATGCTACAACATGACTTGTTTCAGGTTTTTCAAATCAGCTGCGAAATCAGTTGTTAGAATACCTATCCTGGGGGAAGCATCTTACCTCACTTTGGCCGTGTCTCCATTCTGCATTGCATTTGCAGTTCTTTGGGCAGTTTATCGTAATCACTCCTATGCCTGGATAGGTCAAGATGTTCTTGTAAGGATCATTTGTAGTGAATCATTTTATCCTTGAACTTAGTTGTACTGTTTTACCGTGACAAGAATAATACATTGGCTCTCTCATTTGCAGGGCATTGCATTGATAATTACAGTGCTTCAAGTTGTACAAATACCAAATCTTAAGGTAATAATTTATATCCTATATCTTTCTTTGCCCTCCTGAAAACTTTTGCATACTGAAAAAAAAAAATAGGAGAAGGTATAAAACATCCGAGGCTTGAAACGGATGTCCTTGTATCTTTACTAAAAAAATGTTTTTAAAGAGGGAAGGTTTGGAATATGACGCATGTCCTTTAGACACTAACTCACGTTAGGGATGCATGTGGCATAACCGTGGTTGGTCTGATGGTTTTACTATTTATTATTCATATTATATATTTTGATCATTTTAGAATATAAATCTGTTTTTTTTTAGTTTCATTTAAGCATGGTCAGACATTATTTAATAGATCTTATGTAGAAGAAAGGCTAACTTAAATATGGGTACTGTTTTCTGTTTGAATACGGTTCATCCTTGAGAAGCTAAAAGGTTGGAGCATGGTGACTTTCTCTTAGCCTCTTAAATATTTTTGTTGATATTTTCCAAATCTCATTCTTATTATATGGTTTCAAAATGGAATTTTGCAACAACAGATGCCCATGGTAAATATCTTTATTGCTGATTGCTTAAATGATGTATGAATCAGGTTGGAGCTGTTCTTCTCACCTGTGCCTTCTTTTATGACATATTTTGGGTGTTTGGCTCAACAGCTTTGTTCCATGAGAGTGTGATGATTGTGGTAAGCTAATATCATATTTTTATTACTTGGACGGAAGTTTAGGGACTTTGGTTTGGTCTATTTTTAACTTCTTATGATCTAATTACATTTACTTTTTCCACAAATAGGTAGCTCGGGGTGACAAGAGTGGGGAGGATGGTATTCCAATGCTGCTAAAATTCCCACGCATCTTCGATCCCTGGGGTGGTTATAGTATCATTGGCTTTGGAGACATCCTTTTGCCTGGACTTCTAGTTGCATTTTCACTAAGGTCTCTCATCTATGGCCCTTGTCAATGTCTTCTTTTCACGCAGTTGTTTGTTTGGCAGAAAATTTATGAATTCTGTTTTTCATTTATCAACTGTTTGTTTTCAGTTTATAAATACAGTTTTGCAGTAATAAACTGTTTATAAATTGTCTGCCAAACTAAAATGTGAATGTTGCCTGATGGAGAAAGCAGTACTTTTCTTTGATCACATGTTAACACCTCAGTACTTGATTTTGTCTTTCAATAGGTATGATTGGCTTGCACAAAAGAGCCTCCGAACCGGTTACTTCTTGTGGACAATATGTGCCTATGGATTAGGTATTTGTTAATTTAAATTTTAATATTTTTCTTCCCCTTGTGTTATTTTCTTTTAGTATGGCTCTTGTGGATTTACCGTGCAATTTGACAGGTCTTCTTGTTACTTACATTGCACTGACCTTAATGGATGGGCACGGCCAACCTGCGTTACTTTACATTGTCCCGTTTACACTAGGCAAGTTATTAATTTCTACTGCATTTTGAATAACTGATGAAAAGATAGCAGACTTAGTTGTCTTTGTGTCCGAGCCTGAAAATGAACCGGTTTACGTGTTTATGATTTTAGGGACAATGTTGGTCCTCGGTAAAAAGAGGGGCGAACTTCAGACTCTATGGACGAGAGGGGTGCCTGAAGGACCATGTTCACACGTGCGTCTGCTGAAGGATGCAGAACAACCAAACCAAGACAAATAAACTCAACGTCTGATCAATAAGAAGCCAAGATTACGCGCTTGTCTCCTTTGTATACTATTTGCATTGTTGTAATTTTCTTATGGTAAAGTATATAAGAACCTTACCCTCTGACTCTTTCTCTGTAGTCCTTATAGAAGACGCTGAATCCAGATCCTCCAAAATTTTCTTTTGCTGTGCTTGCTTGCTAAGTGATTTGTTCTTAATCGTCTTTGCAGTATTCTCCCTACAATCATATCAGCAATTTTAAAGTTACCGAGTTCATTGTATTCCTCTTATGGGGTATTAGGAGCCCGTTCAGATTGAACATATAATGCATTATGTACACTATATTGCATTGAGATGAAAAGGCCTGTTTGGCTGCAATGAAATATTTGGTTAATGTAAAAATTCAGATGAATAGGCATTTTTACTATCATTTGAGAAATTGAAAATATAACCAGGCAATTCGATCTTCAATTCCTTGTTTATGGGAAGTCGAAACCCCTACCAGCGTTTTTGTTTTCTAAGGATTTTTTTTTTTTGAAAACGGAAAGCGGTTAGGAAAGAACTATCTTCTGGAGGTAGTTCATCCTAAAACATCCTTGCGGATGAGAACACGAAGTTCGGGGTCATTGGAGAAGGGTGTGTTCAGCTTTGAAATTTCCAAATGGGTTAATCAGTCAGCAACACAGTTGATTTCTCTAAGCACATGTCTGATCTGAACTTCTTCAAAGAAGCTAAGGAGAATGTGAGTAGGATTGTTTGTTGAGATTTTACACGATTCAAGGCATCAACAAATTATACTCTCAGATTTAGAAGTCCCCCTCAAAAATTTGTAGATTATGGCGAGGGGAATGTGAGTAGGGTTGTTTGTTCTTCGGTTCAGGGCCGGACCTCAACCTGAAACCTCTCGTTCAAATGGAGTTGTACTAGATATTGAATCCGGTCTAGACTAATTGAACCAAGTCTTTTTATAAGTATTTTTAAGTAAGAGATTAGACTTTTTACAAACTTATAGAGCAGTCTAGACTTGAATATCCTATCCAACAAAAGCATTCAGGTCTAGGTCTGGTCCAAACATTCTGGAGATTTTGAACAATACTAAAGGTGAACATCGGAAATTTTGACTTCCGACCTGGTGTTTTTTTAAAATATAAGAAAAGGTTGGGCGGAGTTGTGAAAATTAATGGGCAATATAATTGAAAGAAGTATAAAAAGGAGGTTGGTTTATGGGGAAATTGAAAATAGAGGGACATAGATGAAAGCATTTATTGTATTGTTTTGTTTCATTTTCCTGTCGGTTTTGCCTTTGGAATGTTTCATATTTTGGCATATTATCGAAAAATATTAAACCAAAAAAATCTTATACACATACATACCAGTAATATATTTCCTTTTCTTAATATGCCATATGCCATCATCCTTAAACAAGTACATTATCTAATACATAAGTGACATGATAAACGGTGGACGCCCACGTGGTCGTGGTCAAGAATGCCAGATGGACGAAAATTTGGAAAAAGAAAATACATATTACAGAAGGTAAAGCGAAGTTCCTTCATATTTTGGTCACTCAATCAGAGCATAGTTATCAGTTTTCCCCTTGAAGAAGAGAAGCAATCTAGGAGTAAAATCAAATTCAATGTGGCTATTTGGACGAAAAGGCCCATCTGGGTTTTCGTATTCATCAACTGCTGAAGAAGTTACTCGAGGGATCGACGGAAATGGCCTTACAGCTATTGTCACTGGTAACACCTTCAATCTAAAACCAATTAATTTTGCATCAATGATTAGTCTGGATTCTTGTCCTATTATCATGGTTTGTGGGTTTCTTTTGGCTAATTGGTATATGTTGATAACTTGATATTCATCCTCTTCTTCTCGGATAAGTTGGGTTAAGCTCAGATTTGGGATATCGGTATCCACTTATCGCGATGTAGATATTGCTTCTGAATTTTAATCAAAACTGATTTGAATATATTGTTATGGAGACCCTCATGAAGGTTTATAGGGATCTATCTTCAGAGAGATTGGATTTTCAATTTGTGCTATCAGTCTATCACTAGGATATGCTACTTAGAATTATGAGTCCTAATTTTACTTAGGAGTTAGGTTATGGCATCTATGATCTATCTATTCATATTTTGCTTTAGTATGATGGTCAGAACCGCTTTAGTATTCAGGATTCATACTTTACAGTATTACTTACAAAATTATTATGATTTCAGTCACTTGGTTTACATTAGAAAACTTTCATTAACCTCTCTTAGATTTAGTTTCATGAACATAGAACTGCTTTTAAATGAGGTTTTCTTATTGACTCTTGAGTCGCCGAGTTCGTATAGCTGTGTATAGATCTATAGCTCTTAAATGAGGTTTACTGTAGTCAAAATCTTTGCAATCTTTCCATGTATCCTTTCCTTATACTACCCAGAAGGTTGAAGTTTTGTTATAAATTACAACGAAGCTTGCGGATTCGTGTCTTTGAAGAAGTCAATACTTATAAATTGTGGTAAACCAGAAGGCATGATAGAGCTCATGTCTATATGGGTTTGTAGTATCTTTTCATCATTCAAAGATTTGTCACATCTTTTTTGTCACAAATAACTGCTTGTTCTCTTTTGGGAAAGTTCTACACAGTGGACACAATGTGATGTTTTTGAAATTTTTTGCTGATCCCTCACACTTCAGGGGCTTATCAATGATTCACAATCTCAACTTGCTTGGTCTCCATGAAAATTCTAGCATACCTGAAATTTGCTATTTTGTAGTTTTGACATATACATTTTATCAGGAGCATCTAGCGGGATTGGAGCAGAAACGGCCCGTGTTCTTGCCATGCGTGGTGTCCATGTTGTAATGGCAGTGAGGAACACTACTGCTGGTAGAAATGTAAAAGACGAAATAATCAAGGAGATCCCTAACGCTAAACTTGATGTTATGGAGTTGGAACTCAGCTCCATGGCATCGGTCAGGAAATTTGCATCAGAGTATATCTCCACAGGGAAACCCCTCAACCTCATGATGTAAGAAACCTTAAAACCAAAGGATGACTGAACACTGTCAGGATAAATAAATATGAAAATTGTAAATTATAACTTCCCATTTTCTCTATCTTGCAGCAATAATGCTGGAATCATGGCTACCCCCTTCAGTCTTTCAAAAGACAACATAGAACTTCAGTTTGCAACCAATCATATAGGCATTGTTTTTTATTCCTTGACTACTCTTTCTGATTTTTGACCTGAGAAACTGATGTGAATACCCTGCTTAATGACTTATCAAGTGATTTGTGCTTTTAGGTCATTTTCTGTTGACGAATCTTCTTATGGAGACTTTGAAAAGGACTGCTTTGGAGAGCAATAGAGAAGGGAGGATTGTCATTGTTTCATCAGAAGGCCACCGCTTTGCATACGGGGAAGGGATTCGCTTCGATAAAATTAATAAAGAATCAGAGTAATATTTGCTTCTGCAGCTTTAATACATAACTATTTCAAATATAGCTCCTAATTGCATGGAATGAAATGAATTATTTGTTACAATTAATCCTTTCTTATCCTCTTTTGATTCAGATACAATAGCTTGGGTGCCTATGGACAGTCCAAACTAGCAAACATTTTGCATGCTAAGGAGCTCACGAGGCGATTAAAGGTAAATCTTATCTACTGTCAGGTCATGAATATGTAATTCTGGCTAGTTGTTTCACAGGCAAGTAACCTGACAGTGTTCAGTTTACCTTTTTGCTGAATCTGTGTAGGAAGAAGGGGTTAACATCACTGCAAATTCACTTCATCCTGGATCAATAGTCACTAATCTCCTGCGCCATCGAAGTATTGTAGATGGTAAGTTCCCATTGATCAATTTTTGGTTTCAAATGCATACATTTCAGGTAGGTAGTTTTTGGGTCGTGTAGAGTTGAGATTCAGGTCAAATTGGTTATCGGGTTAATTAAGAATGATTATAGTGTCCGTTTGGTTTCCTAGAAAGCATCTAACGAAACAGATTGTTACCGGATTAGCTTACCAACAGGTGTTTATTTACTTATTAGTATGGAATGTTAGATGTCTTTCTAAACATGAAGTAAGATAATCTCTAACCAAAAGTGTACTTTAGTATCATCATATTTCATTTTTTATATATATTTGGGTTGATTGCTGCAGGCCTTATGAAGACAGTAGGCAAACTAGTACTGAAAAACGTTCAGCAGGTAAAAATCTTTTACCACAGATACTTGTTGAAGTCAGCACTTGTAAGTTCTAAATTTTTGTAATCATGGTCTCGGTTACAGGGAGCAGCAACCACATGCTATGTGGCACTGAATCCGCAGGTGAAAGGCGTGAGCGGAGAGTATTTCATGGACAGCAATGTAGCCAATCCTGCATCCAATGCTAAAGACGTCGAGTTGGCTCAGAAGCTATGGGAGTTCAGCTTGAGCTTGACAGAAGATCCCAAATAAGCTGCATAAACCCACCAGCTATAGAACTTGTATACACTCTAGCAATGTTACAGAAAATGATGACACCAAAAGCTTCTCTCTTTATTTAGAATTCCTTTGCTTATAATAATAATGATTTTAACTTTTAAGGCAAGTTTGGCATTTGGACTTTGTTGAACTTTTCTGCCATTTTCTTGTGGCGTTTTTGGTGTTTTTCTGAGTTTTCCCTGTTTTGCACGACGGTTTGTCTGTTTGCCGATTTTCATCTTCTCGATACATACACCAATTATGTCTGGTGGAGTCGCTTATTACATTTTGATAAAAAAAAATGGAGTATAAGATTTTAATATGGTAAATATATTAAGCTAATATATTTGTTCCAATTTTATGAATTTTGATGGAACTAAGATGGGCTTGCAAGTTACTTTAGTGATTGAAGGAGTGGTTTATTGGATATGCCATGAGGTGGTTCACAACAATGGAATAGAGGTAAAAGCAGCCATTCTATTGTTTGACTTTGGACAGGAAACATTCGACCTAATTGATGTATCTGTGCCCAAAGCTTTCAAGCAAGATTTTGCAAACAGCAAGGAATGCTTTCACTCGGATGGACCGGAGAAGTTAGACTATAAATTCAACATATACTCTAGGCAAGATGCTTCATGGGCTAACATGTTTAGCTTCAACCTTAAACCTCCAAATCCAATACAGAAGGTTTTATGGGTGTTTGGTCTTGCTGAAGCAGACGGCTCATAAACTAGTCTTGTGTTTTCAGGCTGGAGACATTGATATGTCTGGACTCTGGTATGATACCGGAGTTTGCAACGTGTTTCCGAGGAAGGCTGATCAGAGTTTTTTTATATAACTCTATGGCTTTTTCTAGATATGAAATATTATTCTATACATATTTTTTTGGTTGATTGTTGCAGGCCATATGAAGACAGTAGGCAAACTAGTACTGAACTCAACCCTTCTAAGTTCTAATTCCTTCTTGTGATTGTGTCTCTAATACAAAGAGCAGCACCCACAGGGAATTCAGCTTCAACTTAACAGAAGATCTCAAATAAGCTACATAAATCTTCAAGCTTTGGAGTTGTATACACTCAAAGTCACTTGAAGTGAAGATAAAGTGACTTTGTATGATCAGTCAAGCAATGTTCCAAATAATCATAAGACCAAAAGCTTATTTCTCTCTTTAATTATATTTTTCTTCTTTGTTTATAATAACAATGATTTTAAGTTAATTTATCCAACTTTATAAGCTACCATCTTAAATATACTTTACCCTCTGATTATATAATGGAAAGAAAGCTGGTGATTATTGTTGTGTATTATTATGTATCTTGCTTTGATTTAGCTAATTTTTATCATAGAAATTTTGTATGGTACAATAATAACAGTTGACTTTCCTAATAAGAATAACAGTTACAA
The DNA here is from genome assembly GCA_033239125.1 of Fagopyrum homotropicum. Classification (NCBI taxonomy): domain Eukaryota; kingdom Viridiplantae; phylum Streptophyta; class Magnoliopsida; order Caryophyllales; family Polygonaceae; genus Fagopyrum; species Fagopyrum homotropicum. Next base: position 164,493,879 of record BSWB01000001.1, read on the forward strand.
TTTAATAATTACTACTCATTAAGTTTTATCAATTAGGACACAGGTGTAGAATTTCAAATTGAGAAGGGTTTTTTTAATTAAAATAAGATAAATTTCAAATAAATAAATTTGGAAAAGTACTTTAAAATTAGATTTTTTAACTTAAAGTCATAACCTTGAACAGAAAAATTATACATATTCAACATAAATGCTAATTTATAAACCTTTGGACATATAATATATAAAAACATTAAAATAAAATTTCTGTAAATTTGCAAACTATTGCATAAAAATCTTTTAAACAAAGTCCCATAATTTTGCAAAATATTGTGCCGTAATTTTAAACAAAGCTATCCTCAACTTCTCATTCAAATTTGAATTTTTCCATCTTCCACCGTAACATATATTGCAACTTTGCAAGTAGTCAACACAACCCTTATCTAAAAATTTAAGTAAAGATAAATTACATAAATCACCTTTAAAATAGGTAGTTTTTCAAAAGAGTACCTATAAATTACAAATGACTACAAACCGACAATAAGTTGAAATTAATTACCATTCTATTTTGAAAAAATTTGGTCAAATAGGTCATTTTGTGTAACTTTAATTTTTTATCACTTTCATTAAATTGAAATTGGAGGGAAAAATCTCAAAAAACCTTACTTAGCTAATTTGACTCTCTGTTATATTTTAAAAATATAAATATAATCGTTTTGATAACATTTTTTTATTAAAATTCAATTGATGGTTGTTTTAGATAATGGGTTATTTTGATAAATATTGTAACTTTGAGGGTGATTTTGTGTCATCTATCCATCAACATAATACATGATTGTAATTATATAAAGGAAAAATTGACCAATTGGTAGTTGAGTTTCTAGACTTATAGTTGGAGAGAGGTCTTCACCACTTAACACGACTCGTGAAGATAATAAAAATTAATTTCCTAATGTCACAATTTAATGACCAAAAAAAAATTCAACAAATTAAAAAAAAAACTAAAATAGAAAATATTAAAATGATGGAAAAAAAAAAAAATAATTCGGTTAGGCGGGAACGTGACTCCACGTATAGAGTTACAGAAAGTATTGGGCCAAATCTGCAAATAATTAAAAATAAGTCGCGAAAAGCGCAAATTTTGTAGAATTTCCTAACGCTTTTGTATCAAAAGGAGGAAAAAAGGAGAGAAGTACAGAGAGTGTAGAGAGCTTCTCTTTCACCATTTTTGTATTTCCTTTTTTCTCGAACAAGTTCTTCGTTGTTTGAATTTGAAGTTTGAAGGTGTTGTTTTTTAGCATCAGAGGTTGGATCTGAAGCTAATACATAGCTCTCGCCTGATATATTTCTCCATTTTCCGATCTTTGAGAAGGAAAAGCTTTGCCGGAATTAACTGTACGTTTCGCGATTTGCTATGAAGTTAATGTTCGTGCGTCTATCTGCATTTTGGTTGGAGTTGCTGTTCCTTGCTTAATTTTTTGCTTTTGTGCTTTTTAGGAGATTTTGGACTTCTTTTGATTCTGTTTTTAAGTTCAATTTGAGATTTTTTTTGCTTTGTTATTATCTTTGGTTGAAGAAAGGGCAAAACATTCTGTCTGGTTGTTGATTGTGTGTTCTTCATGCTTCTATATTGTCGATTAGCTTTATGCTTTTGGAAATGCAGATAGGTTTGGATGCTTCGATTCAAAAAATTGGGGTTTAATTAGGGGTTTGTGTTGCGTGTTTGCTTGAATAGCTGAAGCTTGAACTTTTATTCTTCTATTTGGATAGGTTTAGTTTTATTTGATAAGGTAGTTTAATAACTCAAAATAAATGATAAGGTAACAGTATAATGTAAATTGTCGTTTACTAAACACAAGCTATTGAATTCATGCTGAAAATCTCGGTACTTGAAGATACGGAAGAGTATGAGTAGTTCATGCTAGGAAAATTATTTTACTTGTATACTTTGGATAAGGCAAAAATGCATGATATGACAATTCTTTGAATATCGATTCATATGCAGAAAATAATAGTGCATGTGTCCTGTTGATACATTTCAGGCCCAGGGAACTGTGAACTTGTGGAGCTGAAAGGATGTACAGCGACCTTTTTCTAGCCCTTTTCCACTTGTAGTAGTTTTTGTTTTGGAAATAGCATACACGTGAAATCTCTTCATGGAATCACGACCTGGAGATGGTGAATGGGGCTCTTATGAGGAGTTGCATGGTATATTTGAAAGCACAGCTGCAACAATTTGCCTGCTTTCCTTTTACATTCAGTATCCATTTTTTAGGCTCATCTTTGATGATTATTTACCTTGCCATGCTCGTCTTAGTTTTTCAAACTCGACTATCTTCCTCAGGCATTATAGAGTGGCTTAATTATATGCTTCCGGAATTGAATCTGCCCATTGAAGCTTCAGAGTCAGATATAAGATCCTGCTTGCTTGATGGCACCGTCTTGTGTTGCATGTTGAACAAGCTGGTTCCTGGATCAATTGAAATGGTTAACTGGCTTAAGAAAAACCCTTTCTCTTGTATTCGTTTCATTCCCTGAAAGAATTGGATTTTGCTTGTTTTTTTTCTGCTATTTTGAAAAAGATTCCTGTTCATATCAGGGAGATGGTTCTGAGCCCCAATCTGCAAGTATTTGGAAATTCTTGCTGGCATTGGATAGAATGGGCTTGCCAGGTTTTGATGTTTCAGCTTTAGAAGAGGTATACATCCTCCCTTGTCATAAAAGTTATGACTATGAAATGCCGAATCACTTTTGACATTGTCCTTTGTCTGGAAGTGAATGAAAGCTGGCATTTTAGATATTTCTTAGGCTGTCTGTCACCTCGTTAGTATCTTCACTATGATAGGTTGGGAGGATTACTATTAGAGCCATATAGGCTAGCACAAGAATGTATCTCCTAAAGATAATTTCCTGTTCAGAAAAATTATCACTACTACCATGTCTTCACTAGATATATATTGCAACATTATGCAGTTTACATACTTCTTTTTTTATGCTAGAGCTTCTTGTTAACTTTTGCAGCTGTTAGCTAAGTCCCTGGTCTTCTTGATTACTGCTGTAATTATGTCCTGTCTGTCGTAATTACGTGTTCTACTTATTTGCTTTCTATGTGAGTTCATAGACATAAGTTGAAGGGCATCTCTACCCTTTTCCTGTGTAATTATAAATATTGGTTATTTGCCTGTGGATAAGATTAAGCCTTACATCTTTAATCTCTTTTACTTCTCGTGTGCAACACTTGGTCTATTGATCCTGACAGTGTTGTTTCTTTTATTGTTATTGTTATGCTGAGCTCTTTGATTCGAAGTCTTTCATGTACACCACTTGGCTGTTGGTCATGATGAAGTTGTTTCTTCTACTGAATCTGTTTGATGTTATGCAGGGTTCTTTGGTTGAAGTCTTTCAGTGTTTGCAAATACTTAAAGAAAATCTGCAAGAACAAGAGGTGATCCACAATCATGCAAGAAAGAGATGGAACCAACCAGAGGAAGAATCTTTGGACGATGTTGACTATTCTCGAGGAGAAACTCAACAGTCATCAAAGTTTGGTGCTGAAAAGCTCAGGAATTCACGGGATACAAAATATCAGACTGTCTTACGTGATCCTGCCATGTCCGGTATGGTTATCAACTAAATGCAGCATTATTTTTAGTACCATGTCTGGGTTTCTTATTGTCTCCTATGTTTTGGTCATTTAAGCCCACTAAACTTTGCATTGTTGAGCTAGTGTTATATCTGGTCAAAACATAAGAGCTAAACAGACTGTCTTACGTGATCCTGCCATGTCCGGTATGGTTATCCCATGTTTCATTTTCTTTTCTTTTTTTTGTCGGATGGATCCCATGTCTCATTTGCTATAGGGTTAATAAGAGCTAAAGAGTTACAAATATTCTGAACGTTGTTTTAAATTAAGTAGGGGTATATTTCACGTTCATGAATAGCAGGGAAGGCATCATTTTGAAGGAGGCCTGTACCTACTTAGTGCTACTTTTGATCAACTTCATCTTTGAGGACATATGTTTTTCTGAAGATCTTAGATTATTGAATTTTCCCTTTGTACACATGTACGCTTCTTTCTCAGGTTCCTTTTTTTTTTTTTTAACATTTACACCTAGGGCAATGCTAAAAATGGTAACTTGTACATTCTTCTTGCCTTCCCTCTTAGCGATGTATATGCATGTATTTTTCTAACTTGAAGTTTTATTAGGTACTAGACTAGTGATCTTTTAATGCCTATGTTTACCTCATTTGCAGAGGCATATATGCGAAGGGAAACTGGTAACAAGTTAAATGACATGTTTCAAGCAAAGAAAGGCCCAAATGGCGATACACTCAATTTGAAGATTTCAGACTTGATGAAATGGAATAGTTTAGATGTATGTTTCTCAACTCAATGGACAAGCGTATTATAAATAACGAAAAAGAACAGACTTTGGTTGGATTATTACATTGTCTATAGCTTTTCCTATGGAATAAATAATTCAGCATCAGTTTTCAGATAAAAGTCCTTGGAAACAACATCTCTGCAATTTCAGTTATGGGGCAGGATTGTGTAAATTTTTTAGCTTCTGTTTGTGATTGGCTTATAATCCTCTCACCCTCTCATTGTACTTGCAACTTTTCGATGCAGAAAGCTCCTATACAATTGCTTTTCAGTATAGTAGACAAGGTCCTGAATGAAAGCTTTGAGAAAAAGAATGGAGATTTACCTCATGTATGGTGACATTCTTATGTGTTACTGTCAATTCCCTATATTCTTTGCCAAATTTTTTGGTGATTCTTGTAAAACTTTGAAAGTTAATTTCTAATAGATGACGTTTTATTTTTGGCTCAGCGTGTGGCATATCTCTTGAGAAAACTTGTACGAGAGATTGAGCGTCGAATTTCAAGTCAAGCAGACAAATTAAAAGATGTAAACCCCCTTACAGAACATGTCTTGCCTGTGGCATATTTTCTATTGTTCTGATTCCCTTCCCTTTGCATATATGCAGCACAACAATTTGGCCAGGTCACGTGAGGGGAAGTACCAATCAAAATTTAGGGCACTTGAGACTCTTGCTGTAGGGGCCATTGAAGAAAGCCAGGTAGTTTAATAGATAGTTGGAGTTTCAAAATTCATGGTAAGATTTTACGTCTCTTCATTTTTTGACCTGAATTTCTCTGACTACAGGTTCTTATGACTCAGCTTCGGATGGTAAAGGTTAGTTATCATTGGCTTGCTTGTATAAGTACTTACTTGATCCTTGTGCCATGCAAATTCATGTGCAAGAATTAAACTTTCAATGGCTATATAGTTTATTCTCTTGTTTGATTGACAGATTTGATCGTTTCCTACTTTTGTGCAGAATAAATGCATTTCTCAGCTAGAAAGAAGCAAACCATAACTTTATATGTGTTGTTCTTTTGCTTTTCGTTGTCAACACCTTTCTTATTCTGTTTCTGAGACAAAAAAGCAATCTCATTATTGTGCCATTCTGACTGTAATAGCTGTGATCTATCATCTATGCATTTATTTTCCGTGCGGACTCAAACTAATGTCCATAGTTATATATGCTCTTTCAGTTTCTCATGAGCATATTCAATCTGTTGGGAATATAGTTTGTCTAACTTGCAAAAGGTGGAAAATGCAGATGCTAAGAATGCTTTTTCAATTCAAGAAGCAGTATTGGTGGCACTAGTTGTTTTTTGTCATTTTCATTATGACTATCTTTACGTGTGTGTCCTGCTTTACGGAAAAAGTAGTATAACATTGTAATTTTATGGACTTGCCTTCTTCAGGCTGATAAGCTGGAGTTGGAAGAGAAGAAAAAACATGATGAACAAGATGTAGTTAAACTACTGAGAGAGATAGAAGAGCGTGATGATGAGATTAAGACGCTGAAGCAAGAAATGGAGGAAGCTAAAACTTCATATGAGAATCGTTGCTTGGGACTAGAAAATAAGATGAAGGAAACAAGAACAGATTTTGAAAAGAAGGTAAAGGAGCTTGATTGTCTTTTAAAAGATTCCAAGAATAAGGTGGAAGAACTTGAACAACTATCAAAGACACAGATGCAAAAAGTGAAGAAGAAAGAACTCGTTTACCAGAGTTTCTTAGATTCTCAGTTCAACACACTTCAGGTGTGATATTTTTCATCAACTTATTTTCTGATTGTTGCATTTAAATGAGAAAAAGGAATATGGGAAAAAACCTTCCTGTCTCAGTGGGATCTTATACCATTCAACAAACTTTGCTAGGGCCTACGGTTGGATTTGGATTCCGTAAAAAGAGAAGTTCAAAGGACAAAGACCTGCTACCCACGTGAATTTCACAACTTAGGTAGCTTTTACTGTTTAAAGTTTCTATTTTCATTCTATGTTACCAATATTCTCATTTTGGACCCTTCCAACTTTTCAGGGATGAACTTAAAGGAGCTGGTAGATGCTGCTGAAAATTATCACGTGGTGCTTTCCGAAAATCGAAGATTATACAATGAGGTTCAAGATTTGAAAGGTATATTGCTTATATAGCCAAACTTGTAATTTTTTTAGTTGGTAGATTTGGCTAATTTGTTCTCTCTACAAACTTGGCAGGTAACATTAGAGTCTATTGTCGAATAAGGCCTTTTCTTCGGGGACAAAGTGAGAAACAAACAACAATAGAGTACATCGGAGAAAATGGCGAGCTAGTTCTTACAAATCCCTTGAAACAGGGGAAAGATAACCGTAGGTTGTTCAAGTTTAACAAAGTATTTGGTCAAGCATCTACCCAAGGTTTGAACTTTGAAGCACACGATTCTTTTTATCGCACGAGCTCTATCACCGATCTACAATGTCAGAAAAATTCATTTCGAACTTGTACTCCTTTGAAATGGGTTTTAATTGCTCATTGCAGAGGAGATATTCAAGGACACACAACCTTTGATCCGGTCTGTTCTTGATGGATACAATGTATGCATATTTGCCTATGGCCAAACGGGTTCGGGAAAGACGTATACAATGGTCTGTGCATATTTAGTCTCTTTGTTTATGTGTCCTATACAAATCTTACGATGAATTTAATGTTTTTGCTTGTGTGATTGTATCTTTTTCTATAGAGTGGTCCTAGTATATCCAGCCAGAAGGATTGGGGAGTCAATTATCGAGCCTTGCATGATCTTTTCCAGATCTCACAGAATAGGCGAAGTTCCATCTTATATGAGATTGGGGTTCAGATGGTTGAGATTTATAATGAACAAGTGCGTGATTTACTTGGAAGTGATGGTCCACAGAAGAGATATCCTTCTTCTTCTTTTTTCTGTACCTTTGTTTTTCAAGCCCCACAATCTTTTGATCTCATGATTTGTTTTCTTGAACATTTGCCCCTATATTAAGATAACACCTACTAAAACTAGTATTGTCTCTGTATTTGTCCTTCTAGTCTTGTTTCCTTTAATTTGTCCAAACACTAGGTATTTGGAGTACTGCACAGCCCAATGGCTTGGCTGTCCCTGATGCAAGTATGCATCCTGTTAAATCAACCAATGATGTCCTCGAATTAATGAATATTGGGTTGATGAATAGAGCTGTTGGTGCAACAGCCTTGAATGAAAGGAGTAGCAGATCTCATAGGTTGCTTCTCTAACTTTGTAAATCTGATTTTAATTCCTGCAGTCTGCAAGACTTTTTACTTAAATTTTTTTTATGGTGCAGCATTCTCACTGTTCATGTTCGTGGAACGGATTTGAAGAGTAACTCTGTTTTACGTGGCTGTCTCCATTTGGTGGACCTTGCCGGAAGCGAAAGAGTTGATCGCTCTGAAGCAACAGGCGATAGGCTTAGGGAGGCACAACATATAAACAAATCACTTTCTGCTTTAGGTGATGTAATTTTTGCGTTGGCACAGAAGAGTTCCCATGTGCCTTACAGAAATAGCAAACTCACCCAAGTTCTTCAAAGCTCCCTAGGTACTGACTCCCCACTCCTAATTAATGTTTAGTGTGACTGTAATACTGTATTCATTTTGCCATTTATAACTTCTATTCTAATACTTAGTACCATTTTTTTTTCCTTTAACTACAAAGTCTACAATATGGTAACTTTTATTAATTTTTTGTGTAGGTGGTCAAGCAAAGACACTAATGTTTGTGCAGCTTAATCCAGATACTGAGTCTCATTCTGAAAGTATTAGCACTCTAAAGTTTGCAGAGAGAGTCTCGGGGGTAGAGTTGGGCGCCGCACGCAGCAACAAAGAGGGTAGGGACTTGAGAGATCTCATGGAACAGGTTTGTTTTCTTGTCCTATTCTACTCCATAGGCATTATGGTACATTTCTAAGCAAGTTTTATTCATGGTTTAAATAAAAAAGTAAGCTGCAGAATATGATGCAAAAAAAAAAAGAGTAACTGCAAAACATTCTTAATGAGTAGTCTTTGTCTAGTATCTTCAGCAGTTCATAGTTTCTTTAATATTCGCTGTCTCATTGGTCATTGCCGTGTTTCTTGTTTATGCTGTGTTGCAATGGAGATTGATCTCCATATTTTAAAGTGTTACAGTTGCTACTACATGAATGATAGATATCTTCCTTTATATATAATAAAAGGGGCCAAAAAGAGAAACTAGACCTGTAATAAAAATTGAACATCGGGTTGGTTGGTTTTTAAAACATGGCCCTTGAACTGGACCACAGATAAGATAATTGTGTGATTTGCTTACCAGGTTTTCCTTTTTACACCTTATAATCTGCAGAGATTTTAATAAAATATTAATTTGCCTGTGGAGGGTGTTTTTTGAATACCAAATTATCTTGTTGCCCCATTATAAAGGCTTGAGGTAAATGCATAGGGTTTTTGTTACCCTTTTCAAAAATATTGTCCACTGACATCCAAGGTCACTTTGTAGGTCTCTTTCTTGAAGGAAGTCATAGTAAGGAAAGACGAAGAAATTGAGCACTTAAAGCTCACCAAAGTCAATGGCAATAGTCAGAAGGGTGGTATGAACACAGCACGGGGTAGACCTTCATCCCCACCTTCTCCAAGGAGACAATCCGAAGCTGGTTCTCAACATTCGACAGATGAAATTAGAATCAACAAGGAACTGCACTCTGGCATTGCCGCGCCACGCTTGGCTTTAAATGCGAAAGATGAAGAAGACCTCCTCGGATTTGGCAATGCTGATTCTGAGAGATTGAGTGATATATCTGATGGTGAAATTTCCGTTGGTGCTGAAACCGATTGCTCTATGGGTACAACAGAGTTTGAAAGCAGTCAGAAGTAAGCCCTCCCTTAAACTTCGATCTTTAGTCTCTCTGCTATTTACCTAGTCATATCACAAAACAAGCATAAGTTAAACCCTGAAATATCAATGGCGTTTTCATGGTAATTATCTCGACCAAAGGATAAAATTCATAAATCAGTTTCTTTCTCAGTAGATAACGTTCATGATTCTTGACCTTATTTAGGATAAATTGAAGTGGTAATGTTTTTACTAGATTTGGTTATTTATCTTTGTAGAATCTTTTTATGGGGTTTGTCCATTTCGATGTAGGCTTCTTAGTCATTTCTATAATTTAAATTCTTCGGGTTGGATTTTTCAGGTCTAATCTACCAGCTAGACTCCCGAAGCCTCTCATACGACAGGCGTCAACAAGTTCCTCCATGTCAGCACCTCCCAAAACTTCTTCAAAAGTTGCATCAAGTATGTCAAGTTATTCATTTTACCATCATCCAGTTCTGTTATACACAACTTAAATCATTAAAGATCCCCAATCTGCAATTATTTGCCTGTACCAAAGCCTCAAAATCAGAATCTTTGCAAATAATCAAATGCCTAATATGATCTGCCTGTATAGACTTGGCCAGTTTAAGGTTCTAGGAAAACTGACCACTGTCCTTGTCATCATCACTTTCCAGGTTCTAGGAAAGCTCCAGCTGCCAACGGCTTGCTAACGAGACCAAAACCGAAGCCGATTGGCAGTAAGTTTGGTAAGCTGTATTGACGAAATGTGCTTCATTTAGATCTCTTAGGAATCTTGTTTTAGTGGTATTTCTGATGATGTTTATGTTCTAGCTTGTAACATATCTCTACGTGCTTTCTTATTAGCACAATGTAGCATCTTTTTTATCCTTGTTATGTTAAAAGTGCTTCTTAAGAATCGCACTTAGTCTTAGGCTTTGTTTCACTGTCTGCTTATGAAGACAGTTTGTAGTTTGTACTATAATTTCAAGCTCTTCATCAAGTTGATTGTCCACATCTTGTTTTGAAGCAAAATTTGCTGTCTTTTTCAAGAAAGAAAAAGAAATCCGTATAACTAGGATTTTGATGCTTGCTAGCTGAAGTGATAAAATTAAGGGTATGTTTGGTTGTCATATTTGGGTTGACCGATAAGCCTATTGGATCATCCTTATATCATCATTGTTGTATGATAAGCTATTGCTTGCAAATCCGTATGGCACTTTCTCCGGATTATTGTGGGGATTATTATTTCTAATAATCTTCCAAATAATTCAAGTGTTGGAGGATTAAATTTTCTGGTTAAATAATTCAAAAATAATCTTGACCAAAATAATTCTCTGATAATACCAAAATTTGACATGTCAAACACACCTTTAATAAGTCACGGGATAGAAAAGCTCCAAACATTCAACTAGTCTTATCACCATGACTATTCGTACCTTGGTATGTTCCTTTTCGCAGGAAAAAAATGCCGCTTAAAAGTATACATGATACATAACATGCCGCTTCAAAGTTTTCGTGATATACAACAATAAAGTAAGCGTCTTGAAAATGTGATTTATTCCAATAAGCCCAAATACGTGAGACTCCATAAGTCCGAACGCACAAATGCATTAATTCAAGCCCAAAACATAATCCTAAATTCAAGTAATAGCCCGCCTAGTAATTTGTCAACATTGTTTTTTTTTTTGAAATGGTACGTTTTCGGTTCGGCTTCGCCTACGTCCGGGTAGGGTATTTAATGTGGCCCATTAAGGGGATACCCTCCCAATAGGTGATCATCCGTGACAATAGGTGATATCTTATCGATGGTTATTACTAACACAAAGTCTGGGTGGTGTAGTCGGTTATCACGCTAGTCTCACACACTAGAGGTCCCCGGTTCGAACCCGGGCTCAGACATTTTTATTATTTTAATGCACAATTACATTGTTAGAATTGAAAATTTTATAGTTAGTTTTATACTTAATAAGTTTTATTCATACAAAAATCAGTTGATTTTTGTGTCCGTAATTATTATATTTTTAAATAAGTGTATAAGTAGTTTTGTATTAAATATATTTTCGGTTGACAAATTATTAATAGTTGAAGTTTCAAAAATCTTAAAATTTTAATTAAGTATATATATACATGTATATTGTAAAGATATATTTTGAAATAATTGTATTAATATGAAGATAAATTTGTAAATTTAATTTAAAATAGACGTATGTTTATTGTTAAAATCATGGAAATTTTGAAGCCTGTTTCATTTGGATTTCATCTACTTGGGTAGTATAGGATATTATATTCATCAGAAAACCAACAATCGTACCAATTGCACTTGTTCTTCCAGAGCTACTCCGGAAAACCCTAACGGAAACCCTCAAAGAATATCTCTCTCCCAAGATAAATCCGTAAAAATTGTACTAATTCAGGCCCTAATGATGGTTTCTAGAACCTTCACGATTGCATTGTCTTCATGGTGCTGCTCAATTGAACTGAGGTTCGAACATTTCAACTCGTTCTTTACCATATTTAATATTGATTTGAAGCGTTTCTTCTCTGTTTTTCTCGGCTGTCAATCTCTGTCTTCAGCTGAATTTTTGTAGCAAATGATGTGCTAGCATTTTGCGTCTGATCTGTAATGTGCACTTGATCTTATGGTTAAAGTAAAGCTCTTTCCTCTCGTCTCATGTTCTGTAGCTTTTGGATCAACTTCGCTGTAATGACTATCAGAAAGGATTGACAGGTAATAGACTTGCATTCTAGCTTCTTTGATGCACTTTTTTTGCAGTACTTTCAATCCGTTATTCAATGTTATACAGCTTAGTTCTAGGATTGGTTTCCTCAATCTTGACATAGACATAATCCTTTCAGGATTTTGTTACTTGTAAGAAAGCTTGGGAGTTTGACATTATGGATAGATGCAGTCAAACTTCCAAGCACAATCAATCTTCTGCAAAATGCAGGCCTAAACCGATAGAATCAGCTTCTTTTGAGATAGTTGAAGATCGTTCTGACATTAGACGAGTCCAGACAAAATCCAATTCGAAGTCTTCAGAGATAGTAAGCACTGCTGATATCGTATCTGCAGTAGGCCAGATATGGGAATCTGCAAATAGGTCTCTGGCACGTCTTCAACCTAAAAGAAGCGCCAAACCCACGAATATTGGTAACCAGAATGATAGCATAGAGATTCGAGTGAAGGAAAACATCTATCAATCTCTTTTAGGTGAAAGTGAATGTGTAGAGCATTCAAGAGATACTGAGATTGCGACCCTAGAATCTTGTAGTGAGAAGTTTTGGAGACGTAAGAAGGATATTTATATGCTACTTACAAAACCATGGAACAGAAAAGCATGTGCAGTTGGAATTTCACATGATTATAGAGTAAGGTATGGATTGATGGGCCTAGTATCTCTTTGTACCCCAAGGCAACATGTCCCCACCATCCACGAGTATGAGAAAGCAATTTCCATGATGATTGATAGAAGTAAAGCTTCTGTATCGCTTTCTTGCTACAAAACCACTCAATCATACCATTTGAGGAATAGTAGTTCTGAATTGTCTTCTGATATTGAGAAAGACTCGTCTTCTGGTGACAATATAAATGTCTGCAAGAATGAGAATACACCTATACCTTCTCTATCTTCAGACTATCTCCTTCAGGTTGACGGGAAGTCACTGAGAGAGGTTGGTGATCCCGTTTCTTTCAGGTCAGAGCTCTGTTCCAAACATTTTGCTTATGCAACAAGTTCAGGTTGTGCTTACGAACATCATGAAGACAGCTTTGAGAACGATGAAGATTGCGAGTTGCCAAATAAGAGTAGAAACATGATTCAGTGCCAGAATCTTGACATTGAAGTTGAACATCAAGTGGAAATCCATTCTTCAAAAATAAGCATTCAAAATCATGCCTTTGCAAAGCAGGAACATGCTTTTTCAGGAGCATTGGCAGGCACATTTGTTAGTCTCTGCATACATCCTGTAGATACAATAAAGACCGTCATCCAGTCTTGTAAAGTGGAGCAGAAATCTCTGTATTTCATAGGACAATCAATCATTTCTGAAAGAGGTAGGTTGCTCCTTGTATAAATCGGTTCCTTAAGGTACAGATGTAATCATACATACTCATGGTTTATAAATATAGTGGTTATATTACTATTTCCAACCCAAACAAGTGATAAATGTTACTGATTCATGGACACGTGAAAGGTTATAGTTTTGATATAATGTTATGCTACACCTTGTTCTTTGCAGCACCAGCCGTTTACCCCAAAAAAGAACAATGTTGAAATACTTTTATAGCAGTGGATGATTTTCCTTTTTTTGTAATTTAATCAGACTCTGTATCAGGGTTAACTGGACTTTATCGGGGAATAGCTAGCAATGTTGCTACATCAGCACCCATCTCTGCTATCTACACATTCAGCTATGAAACAGTGAAGGGGCTTCTGCTGCCATTTCTTCCAAAGGTTTACTTTCTGCTTATGACTGTTTATTTTCCTTTTCTTGAACTTCCACAACTTAACATTATTATCTTTGCCTTAGGAGGATTTCCCCCCCATAATACCATGGATATAGCCAAAGTGAAATGTATAGTCACAGTTCTAGAAATTTATTTTACTCCCTAGAACAAAACTAAATGGGAGAACATCATCGTATTGTTGCAGCTTGCTAGCATTTTCATTTGACCATTCTTTATGTTTAATTGTTAGATATGTTGTTGTAGTATTCTCAAGTCTTATTACATTTTTCCTGTGCAGGAATATCACTCTTTTGCTCATTGCAGTGCAGGTGGTTGTGCTAGCATTGCCACTTCCTTTATTTTTACCCCTAGTGAGCGGATAAAGCAGCAGATGCAAGTTAGTCCACGCTATCAAAATTGCTGGTAAGGAAATCTGCCTGTTATCATTTATGATTATTAAAGGTTGATGATGATTTCTGTTAGTATAAGATGCACAAAGTGTCTAAAGTTACATATTAAGAAAACTGTTTCTCGTCCTTCGATCGCTTATGCTACATCTAGTCCTTTCACTATTTTATTTGTGAATTTGAAAACTGTAAGCTAAAACCTCTCAAGTCATATTTTGTCCCTTTTTTAGGAATGCTTTTGTTAGAATCATTGAGAATGGAGGCTTGCCTTCATTGTACACCGGTTGGGGAGCCGTATTGTGCAGAAACATTCCGCACTCAGTTATCAAAGTAAGTTGCTATTAACGTTTGAAGTTCCGCTGCTTTCTTCCAAACAAAATTGTAGGTGATTCTGTATGTATAATAGCCCATTATGCATTTTCATGCAGTTCTATACGTATGAAAGCCTGAAGCAACATATTTTGTCTTCTGATCAACCCAAGACATGGCAAACGGTTAGCATTTTCTACTCATTTTCTGTCAACAAAATTCTCTTTCGCGAACCTGTTCTTGCTGATGGGATTAGTATACTCTTGTGCTAATTAAAACTGATCTGTCTATAAATTTAGCTACTATGCGGAGGACTTGCTGGATCTACTGCTGCTTTGTTCTCTACACCATTTGATGTAGTGAAGACAAGATATCAAACTCAGGTAGTTTCGTTTATGTTAATGCAAAATGTGATCGTGTACTATATTTTCTATGAATAAAGCACCATCATAATTCCGAAGTTACTCAATCAAAATTTTATCCTTGTGGTATTTTGTGCATGTCTCGCGTGATTACAAAAAATGTTATAACGGTTTGAGTTAGGGCTTGTTTGGATGCAAAACTCGTGTTTTATAATGCTTGTTTCTATACCTTGAAATGCCTTTTAGGGAAACCTGTCTGGACTTCCAAACAAACCCTTCATTGGTACATACATAATACATTACAGTTGCTGATGTAGGTTCCTGGATCTGCAAGACAGTATACTGGAGTATTTAGTGCAATTCAGCAAATTAGTAAGTCTGAAGGTCTCATGGGTCTTTACAGGTACAATACTACAATCTTAGACTCAGTTTCTGTATTTGCATCTTATTTCACATAATCTTATATGTATACGCCATTGCCTTCTGTTGATCAGGGGTTTGACTCCGAGGCTTGTCATGTACATGTCTCAAGGTGCACTGTTTTTCACATCATATGAGCTCTTCAAGGGTTTGTTTTCCTTGGAAAATCATCTTCAAAGCACCTAGGGATCCAACCTGAATGTGATGCTTATGGATTCCTTGGTCTCGGTATCACTCTCATCACTGAATTTTTTGTGTATACATATCATAGACTAACATACAATCCCTTTAGCTGTTCTGAAGATAATCTTGTTGAAATTAGTCATTGATGTCAATATCAAGCTTGTAGGAAGCACCAAACTGGTGTGGCTATGCCTTTTTGTATACTGACCTAGATAGCTATTTCCTGAAGTGAGGGTTTTGTGAACACTTTGTGTTCCTTGTATACATTGACAATCGTTTACGTCTTTCTAATTTCATTGAGAAGTTGATATTTGGTTTGCAGTTGGAATTCCATAATTGTTAAAAAAATCAAGATTACAATAATAATTCTCTAAAAACACTACCTCAAACCATTTTCGGAAAATTCACTTCCCTTCATTTTCGCCTATTTTCGGAACTTTTTGAAAGCTTGTGCGATTATGATAGCTTTCTTCACCCAACCGTGCCATAAAATGATTGTCTTAATGTTATCTATAACAACTAATTCACATTTTGATTTGCATAGCTGCATCTCATTTTGGACAATGTAGGACCTTTTGTGATCATCAATCTGCCATGCCAAGAAAAACAAGCTTTGGTAGTAACTCTTATATCATTAATGGAGACTTATAAGTACAAACAGAATACTATTACCACTTTGGCTCCCTCAGAAATCAAAAAAGGAAAACCAGCTCTTTTGAAGGAACCCATGTACAATCTACTCTTCCTCCAGCCCACACTATAGATGTACAACACTTCAACATGGGAAAAATGAAGGGCTTTCACTCACAAGTTAATAATCTCATCATGAATCTTCACTGCAAAATCTATCAACTAATTGAAACTATGAACATAAAACAAAAGGGTTACTCTTTGCAGTACTACCCATCTTCAACGATTATCCCTTCGAGTCTTCGAATACTTTTTCAGGGTCGTTCGGCTTTGATTAACTGAATAATGACTTGCTTTACACTCTAGATATAGGGGAGAAAGGCGGGTTTAGCATAAAATAGGAGGGATGATTATCAACTCTTTTTCTGACCTTTTCCTTTTTCCGCTCCTCTGTAACCGGTTCGATTAGGATTTTCATTTCATCCTCAACAAATGCTTTCGGAGCGCTGCGTTGTGTGTGCTTTTCCTGGTCGGATTTGTTTGAGACTTCTGTTGCATGCAACATTGCTACACAGACAGAAAATGCTTGTAATGCTGACAGTTGTGCATGAAAATCGACTGCATAATGCCCCTTTCCAGAGAACTGTATGGTTAATGCAGGAGTTTTTTCCTTTGCACCCTATACAAGTGTATCACAGATTCACAATTGTCAGTGACTAGTCAAAACTTCAATACAACCATAACATAAGAGCAAGCTAAGTCAATCATAAGCAATTGTTGTGTGATTAATACTTTTAGTCTCGCTGTCTTGTTATATTACTGAACTTCTTCCGAAATATACTAGCCCGTTCGTTCTTACTATGTATGTGCTTAGGAGTTTAGGATTGTGGAATTCACATACTACAGTTTCCATATTGTAAGAAAGTATATAGCAAGAGAGTGCTCTTATTTACCTGAATATATAGTTCAAGAGGTCTGTCATGCAAAAATGAATGCTCTTCTTGGATTTCAGTACTTGGGTTGGAAAAAACAACAACAGGACAAGCCATGTCCCAGCCTCCACAGTCACAACCTCCACCAAGCCTCCATCTATCGAGCAATGGCGAAGGGCCTTTGCTTTCACAAGTAGGCAAACTATGGTTCCCCATTGGCGTCACCACATGCACTCTTGTATACATGTTATCCGTAACACCATTTGGTGTTTGATGACTAAATTTATCACCTGAACTATATTTCAAGCTCTCCCTCTTCTTGAACGGAACTTGAATGACGACAGCTGCAGTTTCAAGGCTTGGGTTCAGATCAGATGGAGCCAAAGGGTACGGACTAGAGTAGTCCGTGCTGCTTTTACGAGCCAATCCCTCATTTGAAGCAGTGAAAACTTCATTAACATCAGATACTTGACTATGCATTATGTCATACAACACAAACTCAGTTACAATTGAATCGCTTATAACTCCACCGTCTTTTATCTCTGATGAAAGATCACACGAAACCTGCATTTGACCGACTTTGGGAGAGTCCTTATTGCTATACTTCATTCCTGATCCACTGGCATTACTTTTCTTTGTACCTTGCACAGAGTGAAATGTATACACCCAATTGAGTTTATCTTCGGCTTTCCATGTCTTGGCCACGAAAATATCTTCAGAATGTGCCAATGATAACTCAAA
Organism: Fagopyrum homotropicum; assembly: GCA_033239125.1. Lineage (NCBI taxonomy): Eukaryota > Viridiplantae > Streptophyta > Magnoliopsida > Caryophyllales > Polygonaceae > Fagopyrum > Fagopyrum homotropicum. The sequence goes on from BSWB01000001.1 coordinate 164,511,480, forward strand.
GTACGGCACTCCATGCTTATGTTCCAACCTAAGATCACCATGCAAGTGCCCTGGTATACAATGAGGAACACAACCCGTATTTGACTCTGAAGTTCTAAGATCACCAGTCTCTGACTTGGAACTCAAAGGGCTTCGGTGAGACTTTGACTTGGTTAGCGGGTCAAACATCCTCCTAAAAGGCGTGAAGCGAGACTTTGGGCTACCCTTGGAGCCAAAGCTGTCTAAATGTACTGGAGAATTGGAGAATGCAAGCTTAGCCAGCAGTGGACTTCTCAAGGCGCGATTGTCCTTTTCCTTTAGACTATTGGCATTGCTTGTAGGACTAGCAACTTGACAGCCTTTGAATTCGGAATTCTCCATCAAATCTAGTTCAGCTGAACTAAATGAACTTCCTTCCCTGATATCCAATTTTCCGGAACAAGATTCAACAGAACACTTATCTAAATCTTCTTCATCTGAACCACAGATGGAATCAAGAAGACTAAAAGAGAAAGAATCATCACCACTAAGTGAAACCTCGATCTTCTTTCTTCCACCACCACTTTCGAGTCCCTTCAAAGAGCTCTGATAAACTGAACCTCGTCTATGCACTTCACTATCTACTGAAAGCTTATTGTTTCTAACAGGAAGAGTCTTACACGAAACACTCCGATGATAATTCCTAAGTTTTATCTCCCTAAAACCTGTTTCCAAGCTCACTTCATCATTTCGTGAACTCAACCTCCCTTTACTGCTCCTGCTCTCATGCTTTGCATACCGAGGAGACGGGAGAACAGTTGTTGGACTCTGATCGATTTTGCAGTACTTTTCAAACTTCAAATCCATGTCTAAAACCACACACATTCAAACATTTGGATTTCTGGAACAAACAAAAAGAGCAAACAGATTACTTTAACAGAAGAACACAGCAATAGAACTAAAAAATTGGGATAATCTTTATCAAAACAAAAAACTGAAACTCTAAATTGAAGATTACCAAGGGATTTTCCATGTTTGCGGAAGACAAATACAACTTAATCAAACACTGAAATTTGAAGAAAAAACCTGCAACTAACACAACCCAAAAACCCTAAATTTCAAAGTGGTATATACCGACGAATGAAAGTACCCATCATCTGTTTAAAATTCCAAACACGTCAATGCAAGGTAGGTTTAACAGACAATAATAAAAAAGACGCGAACTTTATTCTCACTTGAAACCGAAGCAAAAGAAAAAGAAGAAACACTGGTACTATAACACTCGTAATAATGGAGAGCATAATACCCTAACCCCACCAAAAACCCCCAAATTAAGTACACTGAAAGAGATACCCAACAAACAGCTAGTAAAGCACATCATTTGCTTCCAATAATCAAATTTCTCTTGGAGTTGAAGACATTCGACAAATACCCAGAAGAAACAAAATGTCAAAAACTCAACAGAAAGAGAAGAAAAACATGAAAAAATACCTCTTTTGGTTCATATCGACTGAGACCCAATTGGGTAATCTTGTTTATAATGGAGATATGAAGAGAGTTTTAGAGAAGCTTGAGAGCTCTTTGGAAAACCATTGATATGCATTATGATGTACTGTAATAAACTATTTGTCTACTGGGTTTTGTCTGCCTTCTCTGTTCTTCTTTCCTTTTCACTTTATTCTTTGATTGTTTCCTTTGCTCCTTTCATTTGTAGTAAAATACGATTCTACCCTCTGTTTGTTAATATGAACACGTGATTCTATATTGAGGTCATGTAAATAAGTGTAATTCTGAGGGATGAAACAGTAAATTGCTCAGCATTTCATTCAACAATGACATAGGTCGAAGGAGGCAAAAGCTGAAAGCATGGCCGGCCGTCACCCTTATCCTAATCATACAATAACTCGGTCTTCTAATTATAGTATTTTTGCTTTATTACGTAGTAAAAAATTGATAATGATATTTCGTCAGTCATAAAATTCGTATTTTAATATAAATGAAAATAAAGACTTATTTTTTATCAGAATTATAAGATACGATTAAAAAAAAATTAAAATTAATTGTTTTTTAAAAAATTTCCAATCTTTCTCTATCTTTAATTTGCAGAATTAGGGTTTATATTTTAAATTTAATAATATTGTGGGTGTTTTGATAAACACGATAAATTTATGTCACTAGTCACGACTTTTTTCTGGTGGGTTCCGAATTTTTGTCATTGTTTCATTACCCACGTGGACCACGTACTACAGTACTAAAGTTTACATGTGTATGTGCTCGTTTCGCCTACGTCTCGCGCTAATTCTTCTTTTTTCTAAAAAAAATTAAAAAATTTATTTTCAATTTTATTACTTTAATAGACATTAAAAAAATAAAAGAACTTCTACTTAAGTTAGATACAACTTTTATAATTAGATAGCCTCTCTTTAAAATATAGCTTATTTTCATTTGATCACAACTTATATTCAAATTATATTTTACTTCTATTTATAAATTTATTATAGTGATCACATTCTTGTACAAAAAAAAAAATTCTATTAAATTAGATTAAATTTTAATTTCGTTATAACTACAACTTTTATTTAAATTATTTATTATGTCAATGATTTATAAATATCATAGTATTTATAAAAGCAATATACACAAACTTAAATTTCAAAACTTTTAAATTTTAAAATAAATTATTTATATTAGATCAACACATACTATATAGAAAAATTGAGTGTAAATATATATCAATATATGTTATAATATACTTAAAAGTAATAATTTTATATATAAAAAATGCATATTGTATTAACAATATAAGTTTTCTATCTACATTGTGCATGTTCCACAATAAATATTGTGTATTTTTTAATATACACTACTTTATAGTTAAAAATATACCTATGTTTAAAAAGCTGAAAATTCAAGGGCTGATGTTAAAAGCAAGTACATACAATAATACATAGTGCATTAGTTTGGGTAGGGTGTGATTGTGGTTGCGGTTAGTATGATTATCATCCTAACCAATAAAAACAAATTACTCGTAATAAATTAAGAAAAAGATATGGCTTATTTTTTTTTAAATGGAAAGCGGTTCGAGGTCATTAGACGGCGCGCCGTCCAATGGGTCGAAAAGCCGAAAAAATCGGCGGACGGTCAAAACCGTCACGAAGAACTACAAATAAAGGAGAAAAGAAAAACACAAAATTACATCAAAAAGAAAGTGAAAGTAAAAAAGTCTTCAACGGAAAGTAGGACGATCCAGCCAGCAGGACATTCAATGGCTTTGAACTAACACACCTAAAATAGCTACCAACTAGTTTCTTTCTTTTCTTTTTTTTTTATGTGGAATCTTTTTAATTTTTTTGTCTTATAATGATTAAAATTATGTCAATTTATTTCAACCCATATGGTACGTGAATTGATGTCGAACTCAACATATGGTACGTGAATTGATGTACGATCAAACTTTAAATACATTTCACGTTAATATAGAATTAATTATTGTCTCTAAATGTAGAATAAATAAATCTCCAAAACTAAAAAAAAATAGGGCTCCATATGAACAGAGAAAGAGGACAAGAAAATGGTCAAAAGTGGAATTTGACGATGGACACCCTTCGTCTTGTCTTTTATTAGGAGAAGACTATTCCACTTGTTTTGGGTTTATTATATTACTATACAAAATTATGGGCACTTTTTGAAGAGGTATGGAGGTGATCTCGTTTGATCGCCGTTGTCGATCTATGTTCGGATCGGGTAGTAAATTGGGGTTCATTGCTGAGCCTCCCAATATCGGTTTTTTCATACATGTTGTCAGGAGGATTCACCACATCCCACTAGACCAATTGAGTATTGGTCCTAACTTGGCTTTTGTTTAAAAGCGGTTTGGAATTCAGGCAAAAATGTCTTGCCCATACTCATTAGAATTCAGTTTCGTCATGTTTGGTGCGAAGTGAATCAAGCGATCGATTTCACTATAATCTATGCTTGAATGTACTGAATGACCCACCGGCCACCATAAGAAATTAATAGTTTTTTAGTTAATGATGTAAAGGGTAAGACTAATCTCAAAATACGGATCACTTAGTCTTTTTTTATTAATAATTACAGCGTGACTAGATGCAGAAGGTACCGGACCTCCTTCACCCCCAACAAAATTACCCATTCGACTCAAGCTTCATGCCGAATTTGTTCGGTGGTCGTGAATAGCCAATTTGCTCAGTCATAACTGAGTAGGGGTGTTCATGACTTCATGGGCCAGGATTGGTCCGGTGAATAGCCACACATGGATGCAGTAACCAAATTCATTCAACTAGTAATTCATTATGCAAAAAATGTAACAAACTCAACCCCAAACCAACAAAAAAGGCATAAATGTAATACTATCAGGCTACCCATAAACCCTCCAGAGATTTTACTATGTAAACTATGCCTATTTCATTTTACAAAAATGTCCTGCTATATCAACACAGCAGCTGTCATCAGTATATCAAAATGCATACACCTAAGTACATATACAACATAGCTCAATGTTTGAGCTTGTTAATGTCGCTCGGCTTATACATTCAATGTGGCGAATTGCTCCTGAGAAATATACCATGTGTGTCCGCAAGGAATGCATTGCAACTGTAAATATTGTACGACAAGGAAGAATGAGTAGTTTGCAAGTTGCAATTAGGCTCATTGCAGTTGCTGAATGAAACAAGGCATGTTAAAAATTTGCTCTATAAAGAAAGGATTCAACAGACCTCATAGCGCAATGTGCGTCCGCCTGTAATGATATTCAAAACTCTAGATTTCCGTTCTGAGCATATGCTGCACTTAGCATCGGTGATCTGGTACATTTGAAGTATCACACAAGGATATGGACTTATGGAGGTTAGAAGGGTTAGAAAGATCCCAAAAAATACAAAGTATTTGTCTTGCAATTACCTGCATCGGCACTTGTCCAGATTTCTTGGGTTTGTTCCTTGCTATCTCCTCTGCTGTTAAACCCTCCTACACATAAGTATCAGATGTTAATACCAATGCCCCGGTGCAATGACCAACAGATGGCTGTATCTGTATGCACTTACAATTTCCATTCTACGTTCCTTGTATCATACATAAAAAAAGCACTTATATATCATACTTTGAGCTCATAAAACATCAAGAGACAAGCTTAGCTTAGCTTAAATACATATCTTTAGAACTTTTGTAGGCAAATTTTGAGCATATAAACAAGAAGGTCTGACAACTTCAGCATCATGGAACTTAACAAGCCGTTCAAGGAATATCTTATTTGCAGTAAATGTTCCCGACAGCAAGTAAAAACTAAATTTTAGTTAAACTATGCTGCTTTTTTTAATGTGCAGAATATGAAGACTTATTTTGTTTTAAGCAGTTCAATTGAGGAAATTCTCCAAGCCTCAATTAGAAGGATTTCCATGAGTGAAGATCAATTTCATATCCTGTTTTACCCTTGCTATATGGTCATGGTTCAACAGTCAGCTTTACCAAGATTTTTCCCTTTCCACAAGCAGCAGACAGAGAAAACTATAAGATCACATGGTAATCTACTTATGAAAGTGACAATCAGTGTGTCAGCATCAGTCGCAAGAACCAAGTCAACTATAAGATGAAGCAACAAAATTCCCCTACAAGAAAATCGAAACGCCCTATCATTATGTAAACCTAAAAATCACATGGATAAAGGGAGAAACCTCTTGGACACAGAGATCAACACTGGAGCCGGACTAAAAGACATAATTGTCAGTATCAGCAAATTTAGTCGTGCACCTCACTTGTGTTGCTGCTAACATGATGGTTATTTGCTTATAAAAGATCTAAAGACATGTTGAAATTATTTTATGAGCTACAAAGTGCTACATAAAAGTGGTTATTTGTCTATAAAGTATCAGCACATTGGGTCATTTTCCTCACTTGTGTGAAAGCATGAGATCGTGTGCCTACAATCATATATATGCATATGAAAGAAGGCATACTTATTTGCAGCGTAAACTAGGGGTGTTATACGAGCCGAACGAGCCGAGCCTTAACATGCTCAAGCTCGGCTCGTTTATAAACGAGCCGAGTCCGATACGAGCTTTTGACGAGCCGAGCCCGAGTAGCTCGTCTAAAATAATGCTCATATAGTGTTATTTTAGCCGAACAAGCCGAGCTTTACCCGAACGAGCCGAGCCCGAACCGAGCTTTTAACGAGTCGAACGTAAGCCGAGCCCGAGAAGCTTGTCTCATGTATCAACCCTAGCATAAACAACCTAAACTTACAGAAAGCAGAACAATATCAGCTATGCATTAATCATACCTTTAATTCATCAGGTGACATGTGCAAAATCACTGAAGTCTTTAGCTCCTTTTTCAACAAGCGTTGAGCCAAAAGAGGAACATTCTGACATAAAATTCAATGTTACCAGTAGAAATTGAACAAGTGTGGACTTGACCTCATAAAAGACACAATGTCAAAAGACAAAATAAAATAGATGATGCATGAATGAATCTAACCTTCAGATTGCTCGTCAACTGCCTCATTTTTTGTTTATATTTTACATCACTTTTGTAAAATTCCCTATTTGAGGCCCTTTCAAGAGCAGCAACTGCAGAAACAGCGGAATCTGGCCAGATAAGCTGATCTTCAGCCTGCAAAATAGTTGTAGCAATAAGCATATTATATGGGAATCTATCAGGTAGGCCAAAAATAAAGAATGGCCCTAAACAAAATACTAATCATTACCTCATGACTACCAACAGTTCTACCATATCTTTGGACATTCAAATGTTTTGAATCACTGCCATGTCTAGAAACTTCTTTCTCTTTTTGCATCGCTGCCGAGGAACTACACACATTTTCAACTGATTCAAGTAGCAGCTCCAGGCATTTGTCACGCGTACTATCTCTGGTCAAAACATGAAAGCGGGAGAGGATTGAGCGATATTTGCTAGCCACTTGGCCCACTTTGTCCTTCTTTGACCTATCCACAGGGTATAAGTTGCCCCCACTCGGGATTACTTTTGCTTTTGCTAGCTCTTCCATCTCCGGGATAGAAGTATTGTCGATGTCCAAGTCAGGCAGATCTTTGATACGTGCCATTGTTTCTTCTAAAAGGGGATCAAGCTCTGACCGTTTAGCATCATAACGTTTGTCCGTCAGAACAAAAATTTCCTTCAATTCAGCATCATACACCTTCTGGACAATAAATCCCGGAAACTGCACACGACTTGGTAGCTGTTTGTGCAAAGGAATGAAGTTCACAACACATGTATGCATTACACATTCTGCTTTGAAATCCATGCGATGGAAGCTATAAAATAGTTCTCGTGAATCACAGGCTTCCCAGCTTCCACCTCCCTTCTTCTCAGCCTCCTCGGGACGATAAAAGCGCTGAGCATTGAGCATCACCTTCCCATTGACAATATTGTGAGTAATATCCTACCACAAGAATGCAATATGTCAGTTCAAAAGTAGTAGTGCAAGTAATATCATTCATTACTCTAACAAGAGAATAAACAAACCAAAAGCAAACAAAGATAATAATAATACTGGGATCAAGCTGTAGTTGCTTGTTTAAGGACCTTTTTTAAAGGTTTTGTTTGTGTCATATATGAGCACAGATAGCAGCTTGGACTCATCAGTATATGCATATGCTAGGCATGCAGATGAACAACTTATCACTATTTTCATCGTGACAGCTCACGATCTCGTATAGATGTACAAAGGGTCGTTTTCAACAACTCTACAAAACTCAAGTTTCATTTGTGGATAGAAAGATTAAAGGCAGTTGATAAAACTTGACGATGAAGAATGAATTCCCAATTGGGAGCAGCAAAGGAAGCAAGAAACAAAATTCAACCTAATGAAGATAGATGGTTTAAGGATACAAATATACTATTCCCAAAATTTAGTAATGAAAATACATCTGAAGACTAAAATAATAAGCAAGCTTTTGTGGACTTCAAGACCCGAGCAACAAGCTTAACCTCTAAAACAGAGTCAAAACTAGAAACATTAATGTCAATTATATAACTAAACTAATTAACAGCATAAGATGGTTCGTCAGCTTGGAACAAATGTTTTATAATGCACTCAAGAAATTGCTGCGTGAGGAATATAAGTTTAGAACACTTGAAAACAACTCACTTTGATAATTGCAACATAAGGTTTCAGTGACTCATCGTAGCTGATCATTACCCGATCTTCCTGCATAGATGATAAACCACACCGCAATAAGTAAGGAATATAATCTAACGAGATAAATAGAGCATGTATTACTATGAACCATCGAGAATCCGGGATGGTTTGTGAAATTCCATTTGTAGCCCATCCCGGTTACAAATCAAGAAACAAGACCAATTTACTGAGTTCTACCTAAAATGCAAATTTGAGAGCAAAAAAACAAACCATAACAACAGCCCATCGTTTTGCAACCACGACTAAAAACATATAACAAGGGAACTGAATATTTCCACCAAAATCATCTTATTCGCCTGTACAAACTGCATCACAAGCATTCCATGATAACCCTTAATTTCTGTTTTCCACAACCATATTATTAACTTCTATTTAATAATAATCAAGATTTCACTATTTTTTATCCTACCATGATACACCTTTTCAAAAGTTATGTTATTTTTTCTTATATCCGTCCCGGGACCAACTGACGCAACACATTTTTCCCACAATTTTTTTTTTTTCTTTCGAGCATCTCATACTCTTTTAGCTAATTCTAAAATCAATTGACAATAGAAGGAGTAGCCGGATGCTTATATGGTAGGTTGAATACTATTCTCTACATCTCAACAACATCATCATGGGTGAATGACTTCAAGAAGATCTCTTCAGGAACAGAAACAACGGAACACGACCTCTCATCTCAAATTCTCAACATTATCACATAGTAGTGCATGTACAGTTTCAACAAAACAAAGCCCAAGAAACAGAAAAAACCCTAATTTATAATAAAAAACCGAAATTGAAGAGCATAATCAAACACATTCTAGCCCAAAATCCAAAAAAAGCTCACCAGTTCATAACAGTTGTTATCATACTCAAAAGCTCGGTGATGGTTCAACGTATTTCCACCAGAATGAGAAACCCTAATCACACTACCAATCGGCTGCGGCTTGCTCACCCCGTCGTCGTCGTCATCAGACTCGTCGCCAGCGCTCTGCAGATTATCGTACTCGTCATCCTCCTCCTCCTCCTCCAAGATCAGCCTCCTTCGCTTTTGCATATTTCCCTCTCTTTCTCTATTGGGAGTTCAAAAGACGCGAAGAGATTATAAGAACACGAAGAACCTTCCCGGAAAGTGTCCGGGGAGAGGAGGTTACTAGAAATGGACGATCACAGCGGTATAGGGAGAGTGGTCAGGTGCATGTTAATAGTTACAATTTCAACTTAGACCCAATGAAGACCAAATTCAAATTTTTAACCTTCAAAAGGAATGTAAAGTTGTGTAATGAAACAATCCATGAACTTACTGGTTACTACTGTTTAGGAAAAAAATAAAAATAAAGATCAAATTTGGTGATTATGACTTTTTCATTTTCTATATTTTTTCTCCGTATACTCAAGCATCCTTCAGTATAGCGAGCTCATCGTTATCGCTCTATAGCGAGCTCATCGTTATCGCTCTATAGCGAGCTCATCGTCCTCAGTTTCTTCGAGTCCATCTCCACTAACGCCGTCATGGGACGCTTAATCGGCGTTTTCGACGGGGAAGGCTTGGAGTTCGGCCTATATCTAGGCTTTTTGAGCATGAATCCTTATTTGATCGTCTTAGAAGCGAACGATTTCAAGAGGGGATCATATTCGTAAGACTCGGATCCAAATCCCATGTTATTCTTAGCAGTTGATTTCGTGTCGGTGGTAGGAGGAGAAAGGGCAGACTGCAAGGTTTCCTCCTCAAAAGACGACGAAGAGGAGTCGGAATTCCTTTTACGTAACAAGTAACAAATTCATGTATGCTTCTTTTTTTTAAATAGAGGGGTTAATTAATTTTATCTACCATTAATGAAACTGATAAAAATTAATGGGTATATAAAACTGAAGCAAATAGAAAAGGACACACTTTGTCAAATTCTTTCAACATAGAATGTTACCCATTGTATTCACCTCCGTTTACCCATATATTTTATCATAAAATTTACTGAATTTTACATTTCAGGTGCAGAATCAATCCGATCATTAACTTATTTTTATTTCGGTTTTTTTTTTTTGAAAAAAGGAAAGCGGTTCGAAACATTAGACGACATACCGCCTAGTGAATCGAAAGGCCGAAAAAGATCGGCAGACGGACTAACCGTCATGAAGGACACAACAAAGTAGAAAAGAAACACACAAAAATACATCAAAATGACCCGAAAGCTAAAAGATCTTCGGGGGAAAGCAAACTGATCTAGTCAACAGGTAGCGACGAGCAACAACGTTCATCTTAAAGGAAGTACACAGTTAAGGAGCCTGGGGAACAACTGTGGACACCTCAGATTTGGGCTGCAACAAAGCCATCAGGAGTCGATCACAAATCCACGCCGCCTTCTCGACAAACCACTTGAACCGCAACCAAATGAATGCATCAAAACTGAGAAGACGATGCAGCAGAACACGGGTATCATGATATAGTGTGTCACTTTTGATGGTTAAAAGAGTCATGGTTTATAAGGAGAAAATTGTTCAAGAAGAGCTCTTGTTATGAATGATCAAAAAAGGATCAATTTTGATTATAACACCTTTATCGGCATGAGCAAAAAAGGAATTGAGACAAAACCGGATCGAATTTAATTATAATTTTGTTAATCAAATTTTGTATTAAAAGTGCCGTTATGCCATGATCGATGTCGTTGAGCCGCTATATTAGTACCCTATGGACGAGATTAACCTCCGCATCCAAAGAATAGCCTCTCAAAGAGGAACAAAAAACCAATTTTTCCAGTTTACATTGGTTCTAGCATGATAAAACCATGAGGTTTTTCGTTATACTTTATTATAAGTGTAGTTATCACAAAAACAGATCCACGTGTCTTTTACATCCTTCAAGAATATTGTACATGAAACTTCTTCAAAAAATTGATAGCAGAATTTGTTTTTTTGAGCATTGGCCCGTAGGTTACTAATACCTCTAAAAAAAGGTTAATATGTTGTTAAACTTCTGCAAGGTTATACTTGTTGGTCTGATTCGGTTGTGAGCCGTTTTGAAGGTTATTAGAACCTCTTAACAAACTTTGATAATGACAAAAAAAATGAAGCAACATTGACACCAAGAAACCAAAAGAGATCAAAATTAAAAAAAAAAACGAAGGATGAGCGACAATAATGAGGAAGAGGTCAAATCAGAAAGAAGGAAGAACTCATTAGTATTTACATTGTAAAAGTAGGGTGAGATGGGTTGTAATCGAGGTTTTTTTATTATTCTTTTATTTTTTTTGGAGATCTAGTAAACAATAGTCACTGCTTACAAATCAACGAGGTCAATGGGTTTCGGGATTAGGTTTTGGGGTTTAAATTCGTTCCTATGTTGGCAGGAGCAAGAAATAGGGAGAGATTTGCAAAGGTGCCTAAGGGAGGACGCAGCGGTGGCGCCGGAATCAGGACGAATGGAAGCGTTGGCGGTGAGAATTAGAGCCATGGTGAGGACAGTAGCACTTTCGGCTTGGATCTCGGTGGTGAAGTTCGTGATTCGGTCGGAAGGCTTGAAGAAGCCACTGAAACGAGTTGATGCCATATGTGACAAACATAGAGATTTTGGAACCCGTCAGCGGGTGTTGGCGTAGGTGGCAGAGTTGAGGTGGCTTTTAGGTTCCATTGCCGTGAAGAAACGGCGACCCTGATGTAGAGGTGGCTTGTGGCCATAGAAAAAGGGGGAGGTGGCTTGTGGCCATGAAAAAGGGGAGGCTTATTTCGGCTTTGGATTCAAGTGCGGAGTTGATTAAACCCAATTTATATGTCGGGGTCCAAGTGCAGAATCAACTAAACTCAAGTTCGGTTTCAGGGTCCAAGTACGAAATTGATTAAACTCAATTTCGCTTTTACATGTCCATTGAGAAAGAAAAAAAATGTGTTATAAGTTTTTTTAAAATTAGTATCTCTATAAGCAATTTATTTTTGAAAGAATTTGGTCAAGTGTGTCCTTTTCGATTTGCTTTAATTTTCTATACCCCATACCAGAAATTTCTCCTCCTACCTAAAATTATTCGCACATAAGAGATTTCAATCAAAAGGAAATTCTTTTTTTCATTGCTAAGAGTTCTCAAACAAAGATCACAACCAACATCTCAAGGCCAGAAAAACAAGAAATCATAAGAACAACAAAACAAATTATCCGCTCCTCCGACGAGACAAATTTAACTCCTCTTCATCGTCTTTTGAGGAGGAAACCTTGCAGTCTGCCATTTCGCTTCCTACCGCCGGCACGAAATCAACTGCTAAGAATACCATGGTATTTGGATCCGAGTCTTACGAATCTGATCCCCTCTTGAAATCGATTGCTTCTAAGACGATCGAAGAAGGATCCAAGCTCAAAAAGCCTAGATCTAGGCCGAAGTCCAAGCCTTCCCCGTCGAAAACGCCGATTAAGCGGACCATGGCGGCGTTAGTGGAGAATGACCCGAAGAAAATGAACACGGAGAAAGGTGAAGAGGAAGGGAAGAAATCGGTGTTGTTCCAGAGGCTATGGAGCGATAACGATGAGGTCGTTATACGAAAGGGAATGCTTGAGTACAAGGAGAAGAAAGGTGAGGATGTAGGGTTTGAACCGTAAACAAAAAGTACATTTACTAAATAAATAAAAAAAAAAGAGAAGATTGGTGAAATATGGCCCTTTTTGTTTAGTGCACACTAACTAGGCCCCTCTAATTATCAAAAAACAATAATTCTAAATTAAATCAATGGAGGGGTAAAAAGGAAACTTACGAAAAGGTTTAAAAAAATTATATAAATTGTCATATTTGGGTAGATGAAATCCTAATCGATCTATAATCTCTAGCCGTACTCCATAACCGCCTGCAACCTTCCCGGCCCTAATGGAGACACGACTTTTACTGCAACCTTCCCGGTGCTAATGGAGTTGGAGGAGGAAACCTTCACTCCACCGTAGTCGCCCGCAGTTGCAGACACAAACCTGCGTGAATCGCGGTTGCGGAACAAACACACTGCCGCCGCCGCCGAATAGTATCAGAGAACTGAGATGTCGGTGCAACCGAGCCCGCAGTTGCAGATCTGCAGGCCTTCGCAACAGAGCCCAACCCCGCCCACCTCCGCCTCTAGCGATGTCGGCGCCATCCACCTCCGCCTCTAGCGATGTCGGCGCCACCGAGCCCAACCCCGCCCGAGACCGCCATTGTTGTCCACCTTCCTCCTTTAGACCGCCATTGTTGCAGCCGTCTGCGTGGACCTTCATTGTCGAAGGTTGCGAAGGATGTCCTCCCGCCTCGCGCTAGCGCCGCCTCCAACAACGAAATACCATCCAGATCCGCCTCTGACGATGTCGGCGCCACCGAGCCCCGCCCCGCCCCGCCTCAGACCTCCCCAGTCCTCCATTGTTGTAGTTTGTGAATACGGCTACGGGAATGGCTGAAAGACATTAGGTTCTTACAATTTTTTTGTTAATTTACAAAAACCACCCCAAATTTTGTATTACAATTTTTACCCAAATTTTGAAATTTACATATTCTATAAATACGGGATATTGGCTACATATTTTATAAATACGGGATATTGACTACATATTTTATATATATAATTGGGCTTGTGTAAATCGAATGGGCATGAAACAAAGACGGGCTTGTGTAAACGACGGATTTGTGTAAATGAAAATTATGTATTAACATTGTGTAATTGAACTTGTGTATTAAAATTGTGTATTAAGCATTATGTACTAATACCGTGTACTAATACCATGTATAAGGGTGGGTGGGTGGGAGGGAGGGGTAGTCGTCCAGAGTTCGATACTCACTATCAACAACATTAATATTTTGTAATGGGCTTATGTAATCTTTATTAATGAGAGGGGCATATGTAACTCGGATTGGGCCTACTGACCTAGTTTGTCTACAAGATACAAAAAGCCTACTTTATACTATAACAGATAAAAATGTCTACTTAACCAACTCATCCATAAAAAGATAGTATTGGTAAAAACTGAAAAATGTTTGCCAAATTTGGTCTCTTATGCGATGACCAACACCTTAATTACAAGAATTAAAATTGTAATTATTTAAGGTTTTTGTTAGTATGGGCCTAAGACTTTCTGAAGGCAAAATCAGTCAATGTTCATAAACCTATAGAATGGGCTCATGGGTTGGTCCAAGCCCATACTGAGTTCTGGTCTATCTAAAGTCTAAACACGTACGTGACCCACGTGCAATAACCTAAGATTCTAAGAACATCTCTCATGACTCATGCGAACCAAATTATCAGTGTATAATGAAAGTGCGTCAACATTAAACTTCGACGCACGTTTGTAATACACATCGGTGTTGGGTTTTTCTTTATAAATTTAATGGTTTTTTAAAAGACAAAAATTATAAATTTGTGCGTAGGTTTACACTATGTATGTCCACGGGTCACGGGTCTGGGAAGGGTGCTTCAGACCCTGACCCGTCATGTAGCCTAACCCGTCGGGTCACGGGTCTGGCGGGTTGGCCTTTTCTTTTTCAAACCCGAAATTAAAGGAAAAAAAAAAGAAAAAAGGTCGAACTGCTGTGGGATTTGAAATAGCCGTTGGGTTTGATTTTAATTATTTTATTTTATTTTTTCAAAATCTGAACGTTGGCGGGTCAACCTGCTGAATCTGCGGGTAAGGATCACCTCGACCCTTACCCGCACCCGTCACCCAGTGTCACCCGGATCCGCCGAGTCACGGGTAACCTGTGACCCGTGAACATGCTTAGTCAGTTAGTCTACACCAATTTTTTCCCCTTAGAAATGATGCGTAGCAAGACTTCGTGTCGGTTATCGTTTAGTAAATTTAGAGTTTTGTATTTAAACTTATAAGATAGCGAAACTTTGAAAACCTAATATACCAAAATATTTTAGTATTAATTTATTTTAAAATTAAAAAATATTTCTAACAATAAATTTTAAAGATTTTAATCATTTCAAAAACTTAGGATTGTACCATCATTACCATGTATATAGACTCGATCATGGCCTGGGTCAGTGCAAGATTTTTTTTTTACACGAACAAGTAGCCAAGTATGGTTCTGATTGAAATGAATGTGGACGCAATAGTGGCTTTGTTCCACATATTCCTTGCTTGCTTCCGAGTTCAAAACCTACCAAAAGGCCATTAGTGAAAAATAGCTTTTGTTATATAGCTTTTTTGGTTAAATAATTAAATTCATTTATAACTTTATCCTAAAAGATATTTTTAGTTAGTTGTATTTTGTTATTTTAATGGTACTAGTATAATACCCGCACCTTGTGCGGGTTTTGAAAAAAATGAGAAAGAATATTGTGAAATAGATTTTTTTTACGTGCTTTTGTTTTGTATACTTCTCTAATCTAATCCTGTGTCCACAGCGCGCCACGTCATTAACCCGTGCTCTGTTTTAGTAAGTATAATAGATTTGGTTTCTATAAAATTATTATTTTAATAATAAAAGATTTTATGGTTTACAAAATAGTGTAAAAAATAAAGATTTATTGGCTTTAATTGTGGGAGATCAATTTCAAAAATCCTGCGTCCACAGCGCGCCACATCATCAACCCGTGCTCTGTTTTAGTAAGTATAATAGATTTGGTTTCTATAAATTTATTATTTTAATAATAAAAGATTTTATGGTTTAAAAAATAGTGTAAAAAATAAAGATTTATTGGCTTTAATTGTGGGAGCTCAATTTCAAAAATCCAACGTCCACAGCGCGCCACGTCATCAACCCGTGTTCTGTTTTAGTAAGTACTAGTATAATACCCGCACCTTGTGCGGGATTGTAAATTAATTTTATTATTATTAAACATTTTAAAAATAAATAATAATTAGTCTATTAATCAATAAAAGCTAAGTATTAATTAGTTTTCAATAAATATTTTTGAATCTAAAAATCAAAAAATTTAAAATTGGTATAAAGAATTAAAATTTTCAAAAAAAAAATTACTTACTAAAAAATATTAAAAAATTTTAAGACAATATTTTAAATAATATTTTAAAAACTTCGATTTTCAAAAATATATTAAAATTTCATTTGAATTCGGTTGCATGATTTTAATAAAATAATTCAGAATTAAAGATTCTAATTTTGAAAATAAAATTAAAATTTTGATTATTAAAAAAATTTTTACATACTTGATTAAACTATCACGTACAAAATTAAAAATATAATGTTTGATAAAATTTATTTACATAATTTGGTAAACTTATTTTTTTTGAATATTTATAAAAAATATTTATAAATTTTCGATTTTATTTATTTATATTTCTAAAGAGATATTGTTGGGTATTTTAATAATTATTTTTTAAAAATTCATTTTTATTTTTTTAAAAATTTATTTTGAAGAGATATTATTGGATTAAAAAAAAAGGTTGAGATAATTTTTTTTAAATTAAGTGTTTTAATTATCTTTGATAAGATAAGATTTAAAAAAATATACTGACGTTAATTATGTAGGCGACACGTGGCAATAAAATAGTGTAAAAAATAGTGTAAAAAATAAAGATTTATTGGCTTTAATTGTGGGAGCTCAATTTCAAAAATCCTGCGTCCACAGTGCGCCACGTCATCAACCCGTGCTCTGTTTTAATAAGTATAATGGATTTGGTTTCTATAAAATTATTATTTTAATAATAAAAGATTTTATGGTTTAAAAAATAGTGTAAAAAATAAAGATTTATTGGCTTTAATTGTGGGAGCTCAATTTCAAAAATCCTGCGTCCACAACACGCCACATCATCAACCCGTGCTCTGTTTTAGTAAGTATAATGGATTTGGTTTCTATAAAATTATTATTTTAATAATAAAAGATTTTATGGTTTAAAAAATAGTGTAAAAAATAAAGATTTATTGGCTTTAATTGTGGGAGCTCAATTTCAAAAATCCTGCGTCCACAGCGCGCCACGTCATCAACCCGTGCTCTGTTTTAGTAAGTATAATGGATTTGGTTTCTATAAAATTATTATTTTAATAATAAAAGATTTTATGGTTTAAAAAATAGTGTAAAAAATAAAGATTTATTGGCTTTAATTGTGGGAGCTCAATTTCAAAAATCTTGCGTCCACACCGCGCCACGTCATCAACCCGTGCTCTGTTTTAGTAAGTATAATGGATTTGGTTTCTATAAAATTATTATTTTAATAATAAAAGATTTTATGGTTTAAAAAATAGTGTAAAAATAAAGATTTATTGGCTTTAATTGTGGGAGCTCAATTTCAAAAATCTTGCGTCCACAGCGCGCCACGTCATCAACCCGTGCTCTGTTTTAGTAAGTATAATAGATTTGGTTTCTATAAAATTATTATTTTAATAATAAAAGATTTTATGGTTTAAAAAATAGTGTAAAAAATAAAGATTTATTGGCTTTAATTGTGGGAGCTCAATTTCAAAAATCTTGCGTCCACAGCGCGCCACGTCATCAACCCGTGCTCTGTTTTAGTAAGTATAATAGATTTTGGTAAAATTATCCTAAAAATCTACGAGAAAATATATTTTTAAATATCGTATAAACAGTATTTATTATAATAAAATAAACTAGTTTAATATTTAGTACAAGGATATATATGTATATATATATGTATATATATATATATATATATATATATATATATAAATGAAACAATGTTCTATGATAAAAATATCAATTTTTTACTTTCTATTTTTTCATTTATAACAAACTAACCATAATATTTAAGGTAAATAGTTGATGCAAATATAATTATTATGTGATCATTTAAACTAGTTTGTACAACAAAAACATATTTTAAGATATTTTTTGAACTACAACTCAAATTTTATTGGGCAATTTTGATAATTAGGCCTTTTTGAAAAACTAGAGTAGTAACTAGACTTTTAATGTTTTTATTAAGTAAATATACCCCAACCTTTTGTATTTATTCTCAAACTCTACACACTTCTCTCAAGGGATACATTTACTAAACACAAAACTAGAAAAAGCCTAGTAAACCAAATTGTTTCAATTTAATTTTTATTAACTTTTTTCTGTTAAATTCCGACTGAAACATGCACTATTTGTTTTTAGTGATACGCAAACAAACACACCCTAAATCTATCCAAAAAAATTCAACTAAAAAAAACACACTCGGGTAAATGAATACACCCTTACTTTAATAATTAATTATACAAACAAAATAGCATGTGAACTCGCCTTTTATTTTATATTCATTGTAGAAGACCAAATTTTAAACCTAATCTATTTGAGTTTAAAAATTGGAACTATATTCCAATTTTTATCTTTTGTTTTTCTACATTTTTTTTATTCATATATTTAATTGTACTTTAACGATCGTTGATTGTACAATTATAGACCATCAACTATTGTTAACGGCATAATTATGGATCGTCCACGATTGATGTCCAATTATAAACTGTCAATGATGGTTGACGCCTCAATTATGAACCATCCAAAAACTGTTACATGACGTATTGTCAAAAGAAAGTTATGATTTTTCTAATTAAAGAGAAAAAAAACGATTGGATTTAAATACAACAAACATAACAAAAAAAACCAACAAATTTATACATTATTATCAAGTTACCAAAGGCCACCCTTTCACCTAAAGCCACGATTCTTTACGAACATACATACTTAAAGCCACATTTGATACACATGAAATAATTATTTTGCAACTCTGAAGAGCCATTTTAAAATGGCTACTATAGCTTTTTTACATTTTGTCTCAATTCTTTATTTAATAATAACATCAATTACCTCAAAACCCATCGAGATCGAAAGGGGAAATAACAATTACATACGTACCATCATTACTTAAGAACTCTCAATTATAAGTTATATCAAATTGACTAATAAATAAATAAAATTATATTCAAATCTCTTACGCAAGTATTAAATATCACGTGACAATTTTGTTTTGGTTGACTTACAATTTGGTTGCGTAAAGACTTGAGGAGGGAAACTACTTATATGGAGCCAATTGCCACACCTAATATATTCAAAACTAAAATCAACAACCAATACTCAGTTGGTGATAGACTCTTTTTTAGTCGGAAAAACTGATATTGTGAGGGTGTCCTCTAACAATGGGGCGAAGCCAATCGAATCGGAAGTTACTAAACCTGTTCATATCTGGGCTCGGGCCGGACATTTTCAAAAAAAAAAAACCCGTTTTGGCGGACCCGGGCCGGGCTGAGCCCGGCTCACAGGCCTGCCAAGGCTGCCGTACCCGCCCGGCCGGCCGATACTTTTTTTTTTTTAAACTGTGACTTTATTTGTAATTCAGTACTTCAGTAGTATAATTTGCAGTGTGCCTGTAAAACTCGAAAAATATCATACAAACATAATCAAAAGGTTCAATTAGAAGTTTAGAACTTTAGGGTTATACGAAAATAACGAAATATATATATATATATTGCCAGGCCGGGCCGGGCCGGGCCGAGCGGCCCGACCGGGTCTGGTACCTTGAACAGGTCTAGAAGTTACTTATCAACATTTTTTTTTTAAAAAAAAATTAAAATTGACAAATAGTTAATAACAATTAAATTGCAAATTTTAATCTATCTTTTTTAGTAATCAAGATGTGCATCTTTTTTTACAGCAAGGGACGTGCATTTCGTGTGTGTGTATATATATATATATATATATATATATATATATATATATATATATATATATATATATACCCGCTTTTAATATTAAATTAATAAAAAAAATAAAGGATAAACACAATATTTATGGAGAAACTTTATAACAAATTATAACCATTATAAGCGAGAATATGACTATTAATCTCCTTGTATTTTATTTTATAAAAATGGTCAAAGTCACGAAGATTAAAATTTATTAGGTCCAAACTCATACAACTTGCAAACCTATTTATTTTTCAAAAAAGTCTCGAAATACAAAGTTAAGGGTTATTGTAATCAGTCTAGAGGTAAATTATAAAATGTGTGATAATGGGTTAAGATGTAACGATTTTGTGTAATTATACATAAATTGAAATTTAAATAGGTTAATAAATGGAATAACTTTGTCGACCCTTAGAATATTTTTATATCGGTGATAAAGTTTGAAAATATAATAACACGAGGAGAACCATTATTACTCTACCTATGTGAGGTGGACACAAATCGGATTGATTGCTCCCATCACGATTCATGTCTCATTTGAAATAGTACATCGAATTCAATAGAAAAAAATCTTTATAATAAGTTATTGGTAATTATAAATTGAGGAAACTAGACGGATGTTTTTCATGAGTCCAAAACTCAATGATAAATTTTAATTTTTGAATGGCAAACCGATTAACCCACTTGGGTGTATCGATCCCCAATACAATTTTTTTTTGATAATCCTTAACTTCGTTTCTCGTCCGCAATGATGCGTTAGTGTTTCCGTTTTTTTTAAAAAAATCTAACAAATCCTGAAATTTTAATATTTCGATACGACGTCGTTAATACGGTAACATCCAAGAATATGTAGATGAGTCCACAAAAGCTTCCAAAGAGTTAGGCTTCAAGAAGAAGTAAATGCCCTCACGTCACCCACTCGACATCTATCCCGATCCCCATTTTGACACGTGTAATTCCGAACCCGGTTCGAGAAAATCAAGCCGGTCGAGATTTGAGAAACCCCGAAAAAAAATCCGCGGCCCGCATTACAAACCACAAACAATGCACCAATAAATCCACGATTTTTTCTTGTGTTGCTCGATTGAACACGAAAGAATTAAAGAAAATCACTCGTTTGTTGTTTTCTTCTTCTCTTGAAGAATCTTCAATTCTTCTTCTTAATACGTATGCGCTTTTGCTTGTTAATCTCAAACACCTTTTCAATCTTGCATCAGAAGGTGACTCCAGCAGGTTCTTTCCTCTTTAACTATCTCTGTCCTCTTCCCTTCTGTATATACACCAAATTTATAAGCGCGTTTGCTGTGAATAATTGTTGGTTTAAGGGAATTTCAAATGTATTTGGGATTTTCGTGTCAGCCGATTTAGAAGGGAAGAGGCGATTAACTGTGATTTTATGGTGTTTTAGGGTTTCATCAAGTTTTAATTAATCCTTTTTTTCAAGTGGAATTTGATTGCTTGTTATTGGAAGGAAAAAGGGGTTTTCTTTGGTGGGTTTGTGTTATTGTCAATCAGGATTCAATTTGAGTGTCATATCCTCAACTGGGTTGTGTTTCTATAGTCAATTTTTTACCCAACATAAGAACAAGTTATTTGGTTCTTCTTTGGAGGGTTTGATTCAATAAAAGGGGGAATTTGATTAAGAGAAAGGGTTGTGAAAATATGGTTGAAGCAGTTGCAGGCATAGCAGCTACGTCTCTTTTAGGGTACAGGCCCCTTTGTGGTGGTGGATGCATCTTCAAAGATGCTATTAGTTTTAGCCTTCCTATTGAGTTTAGGGGCAAAAGGGGTGGTTCCACTTCATCTGTGGTGAAAAGGGTAGGATTTGAGAGGTTAGGGAATGGAACAATTAGAGCTCTTGCAATGGAATTAACAAAGGAGGCATACATAGACAGAGAGCAAAAGAGAATGCCTGGGGATTCGGGTTTCGGGTTTGATACGGATACAGATCGAATGCCAGGTATGTGGCCTCCGGCTAATCGGGCTGATAACCCTTCATTGCATAATCCTTTGCTACGTCAGGAGAGGATGGGGTGTGGCTGGTTAGGTGCTATATTTGAATGGGAGGGTGTTATAGTCGAAGATAGCCCTGATCTCGAGAAGCAAGCATGGATTGCACTATCTCAGGAAGAAGGGAAGCCTCCTCCATTGGCTTTCGTTCTCAAGAGAGTCGAAGGGATGAAAACCGAACAAGCAATATCGGAAGTTCTATGTTGGTCAAGAGACCCATCAGAGACTCGAAGATTGGCTTCAAGGAAAGAAGAGATTTACCAAGCCTTAGAAGGCGGGATTTGCAGGCTAAGATCCGGCTCACAGGAGTTCGTGAACGTTCTCATGACTTACAATATTCCAATGGCATTAGTCTCCACTCGTCCAAGAAAGACACTTGAAAACGCCATTGGTGCTATCGGATTTGAGGGATACTTCAATGCGATTGTTGCAGCTGAAGATGTTCACAGAGGAAAACCAGATCCGGAAATGTTCGAATACGCCTCTCAGCTTCTGAATTTCATACCTGATAGATGTATCGTGTTTGGGAATTCGAACCAAACCATAGAGGCGGCTCATGATGCTAGAATGAAATGTGTTGCAGTTGCTAGCAAACACCCGGTCTATGAGCTGGCTGCTGCTGATTTGGTTGTGCGAAGGCTTGATGAGCTGTCAATAGTCGACTTGAAGAACCTCGCAGACCTGGACATGCCCGAGTTTCAATCCGGTGAGCTCGAGATGGAGATGGAGGAGGAAGAAGAAGAATATCATCCAAGGACAACTACAACTGATGATATTATCTGGTGAGTGGTGACCCTTAAAAAAATTGTACAGTGAAATGTGTTTTACATTATATTTCTGTGTATAAAAACAAAAAGTATAGGACAGGAGGATAAAAATGGCCTGCATTTGAATGGCAATGTGGTTTGTTTGATGTACTTGGATTATGCATAAATATACAGAAGCTGGAAAGCTCAAGTATATCTATCATCACTGTATGGTCTTCGTAGTTATTGATAATTGAAAATTAAGCTAATCTTTTACACTCAGTGACTCAGTGAGTCACAGATGTTGGCTTGGCCCTTCAATGTTGTGTTATGTTCTTTTTGAATTGTGACTTCATTGCAAAATGCTGTCATTATTTGATAACCAAAGGGAATGCGCTGAACCAAATGTATGCACAATACTCTTCGCTCCTTCACTCTACAGGCTCTATTTGTTCTTTATCGAAATGAAGTGGTAGACGAAGCGATCGTAATTCATATTTTTTATGTTATTATTTCGTTAATGATTTTCCATATGAGTTGCAGATTCTGTATTTTTTTACGAAATTCTTTTAGCCAAAGAATCCCATAAAAAGAAGCTTGTCCACCAACCTTTTGGTGATTCATTGGGTTAGATTCTTTTAAATTCCACACATACCCTTATTCTATTCTTTCTCGTTCATTCGTCTCTTTCGTTCTTCCCCTGGTACCTCTCGACGCCCCGCTGATTCCTTTCTATCATTCTTCTCTCACAAATTGTCTCAACTTCCTAGAATCTTACTAATAAATTCCTCAATCACTGCTAAGAGTTTCTAAAGGCTATTTGCACAATCCATATAGAGATTCTACGAGTCACCTCTCGCTCGTTCTCTACTGTTGCAATCAGTTCTTCAGGTTCAGCTTCTTCCTCGCTCATCTTCTCCATAACTGTTGCTAATTTTTGGAAGAAATTGCGATTGTGCTTGTATTTTCTGTTGAGGGTCATTTGGGAGCTTTGTGTTCTTGTGGTAAGGGTTAGAAACAGAAGTATAATTGGAGGTGGATGTGCAAGAAGATGAGGAAGTCTGCTGAGCAATCAAATTGTAATTTTTAAAGTATAATTGGAGTTGGATTGTGGAGGTGCAAGAAGATGAGGAAATTGCTTTGTTTTTCTTCTTCATTTCTGTTGAGGGTCAAGGGATTCGAGATCTTAAGCACTCAAATCCCATTCATCCAATCCCATTTTCACCCTCCCAGTTCACGTCTTTCTCTTCTTGGTGGCTCGTTTCAAAGTGAGAGCAGAGCAGGGGAGACATAAATTTGAAATTGGTAGCCAGGGAAAACCATGGAAACAACTGCACATCCATATGAAGAATTCTTATAGACGAGAGACACATAAGGACATTGTCGTAATCTTTCCGTAAACAATGTGTCTCAAGTCTCAACAATCTAATACCAAACACTTCAAATTTACGCAAAAAAAATATTTAACAATTCCCATCCCCAACAATCTCAAGAATCTCCATCTCAAATCATCTAAAAAAAGAATACCCATACGATGTCAAACAGGCCCTAAGGTGCGGTTGGTTGAACCGGTTTACGGGTTTATGAGATGTAATGAGATGTTGAGAGGAATTATGAAATTTTTTTTAAACCCCAGCTAATAGATTACGAAAGTTACCTGAAAATTATAAAGATAAGGTTGATAAACCCTTTCATACCTTCATTTCACATAATCTAACACCAAGACATTGAAATTTTGGAACAAATTTCTAATTTCTCCCCAATTACCCCACCCTATAAATTGTAACACCCTAGTTTAATATTTTATCGAGACATATTACAACTCTAGCGGTTTCTTTATTACTATTGAAAATTACCTCAGGATATTTAACAAAACCCTAACGAGTATATACATATTAAAATGTTTCAAGTATCATATGTGTTGTCCTTGACAAAAACCGTAATTTATAGATATTAAAAAAAAAGTGTTGACATATTTAAAGTAAGTAAACTTACGAGGTAAGGTGAGAGGTGATCATGTGTAATTTCGGTACACTTCTGAAATGTCATCTGCTACTCACTTTAACATGTCAATAGATTGATAACCAACCAAAACAAAAAAAGGGATAGTCTACCTAACAAACTAACAAGCTGAATTAACCTATCTCCCAAAAAAAATACAAAGTAGCTCAAAATCACACATCATATATTTTCCATAACGTCACCGTACTATTTATTCATCACTTAATCATTTGAAAACACACTAAATTGCGTCACATTAACAATTTAAGTATGTTTTTAAATGATTAAGTGATGATGAATATATGATCACTTTTTAAGACAAAATATAGACTAGTTCATTTTTCTTTATCCCTTTAAAAAAAAATTGATGATGAAAAGCGGTTAGACTAATATCCTGGAGGTAGTCTAACCTAAATTATACTTGCAGATAAAAACACGAATTTTGGGATCAATAGAAAAATTAGTGTTGGGGTCGAGATTTCCAAATGTGACAAACGGTGAACAATGAGTTACTCCCTTTTTATCGGGATTTCGAATTATTTTTTTTTGAGTACCGAAATTGACAATCTTTTTATCGGGATTTCGAATTACAAAACCAATGAGTTACTCCCTTTATATACAAAATGAAAATTTTTTATCTGCAACTTACAAAATTAATATCTTATTATCTTAAATTACAAAGTACTATAAAGTAATAAATAATAAAATTTTCAGTATTCTTATTTAACTTCATATTTTAGAAAAAATATAAAATCGTCATTATTAAAAAACAAAAATATATTCAAAAGTAAACAACATAAGCTCTTCGATTTATATTTTCACTTATGCAACCCATTAGAAGCAACGGTTAAATTTTCATTATTTCATTTTCCCTCTACGAGAATACATAACCATCATATTGTATTTTTAAAAATAATAAAAAGACTTAATAATAATAGGGGTGTGTTATATCCACAATTTTAAAATTACTTGGTACCAAATATGAACACTTTGCGGTGGCGCTCAAATGAATCTAAGCGCTTTGCGACGACGCTCAAATCTAAAAATAAAAATAAAGTAGGCAAAAATTCGAGAAAATTAGGGGTTTGAGCACCGGCGCATGGCGCTGGCGCTCAAAACCCTGTTTTTTCTTATTTTTGCACTTTTTTATTAAACATTTGAGAGTCTTCTTACTTTTGCCCTTTTTTTTAATTAAAGATTTGAGCGCCTTCGGAAGGCGCTGACGCTCAAATTCCTTTTTTTTGTTTTACTTGTTGAGCGCCATCGGAATGTGTTTGTTTTTTACGCTAAGTAAAACAAACCTCGTGCATTTAGCTTTTTCGATAATAATATAAGCTTCTCAATTTTGTTTTTTTTTTTGAAATTATCTCAATTTTTTTAAAGCCATTCACCACAATTAAAACAACGTTTAAATTCGCACTATCATTTTTCCTCTAATTTCATGAAAATACATAACTATCTTATTGTATTTTAAAAATAATAAAAAGCTAAATGGTAAACACAAACTCCATAACGATCATTTATATATTTTCTATCCTAACTTTTTTTTTTTTACTATTTCGTTAAAATTACAAAAAAACGCAAATACTATGATGAAGCGAACCTTTTGATTTCATTTTTTTTCATTTCCACCCTATAACTATAGCGAAGCCGATGAATTCATATTTTTACATTTACCCCTCATTTTCTTCGATAACCATAAAACTATCCATTATTTCTTAAAATAACAAAAATATCCAAATAATAACTACAAACAAGCTTCTCAATTTTTATTTTTTTTCAATTTGACCCCTAATCTTAGAAAAAAATCGAGTATGTTAAAACTTAAAAGACAATTTTAATAATTAGGGCTTTTTGAAAAACTAGAGTAGTAACTGATCTTTTTAAATTTTCAATTAAATAAATATATCCCAACCTTTTGTATACATTTACTAAACACAAAATTAGAAAAAGTCTAATAAACCAAATTGTTTCAAACTTAAATTTACAAGTACCCGGACCATTTGCATGCTGATGCCGGAACTTTATAATATTTTCAAATATTTAATTTTAACCTACTCTCACTTTAATAACCAGTTTATATTTAAGTTTTACAATTTAAAACTACAAGTATTTAAAAAGTTTGATTCCAGTTTATAAAATATGTTAAAAAAGTAAACCATAGACTAAGTACTATATAAGTCTATAACTTATAATTTTAAAGTTACACTTTTTTTTTTAACAAATATTATAGTTTTCGTCATCATTGAGTCCACCAAAGAGATTGTCTCTTTCGACGTTGGATCAGTGTTCAATTTTGGGTGCGGGTTACCGAAAACAGTAAGAGAGTGCACGACCAAGCGTATTGTATAAAAAGTCGATCAAAACGCTGCGTTTTCACCCAACCTTTATTGTTACTTGCAAGACATTTGCACTTCCTGCAATAAAAAGGAGAAGAAGAGAGAGGCAGGCAAGGCTGGCTTTTCGTCGCAGATTCCTCTCCAGTCCACTACTCTCCAGAGTCTCCACCACTTCGCAGCTCGAAATTCCCACTTCAACTGGTCATAATCTTCGTAGCTTTTGGATTCGGAGTCAAGTTGAACAATTAACGGTGAGCTTTGCCGTCATTTTCTCGATCGAACTGTTAAGCTTTTGATGATTGCGTATTACTTTGTGTTGAATTGCGTTTTGGTTGATTTGTGGTGATTTTAGGTTTCTTCTATTTTTTTTATTCATCCGAATCGATTTGAGAATTATCGTGTTGCGAGGTTCAATAATAATACAACAATTTTGTAGGAAATTCGATGGCACTCGTAACACAAGCTGGCTATGGAATATGTTCGGAGACGTTTCGGTGTGGCGGTGCACCAAAGGAGAGCTTTGTCAATCGCTCTTCTCTGCTTTGGCGTTCTATGAATCAGTCTTCATCCTGTGGTATCGTAAAATTTGAAAACAAACGCAGACATCAGATGATTGTTGCTGCAAGTCCTCCCACAGATGATGCTGTGATTGCTACAGAACCGCTCACGAAAGAAGATCTTATAGCTTATCTCGCATCTGGATGCAAACCTAAAGAAAAATGGAGGTCTGTCTGTATTTTTTGTCATTTGGTCAATTAGATGCAATAAATTGGTGTTCTCGTGAAGTGCATGTGCCGTTAATTCAACGTGTGTATAGTGAATTGAGTTAATACAATACTGTTTGCCATTTTATAAATATGTGAAATTGTACGCTTTCTGGTTTCTAGGACAGGGTTACGATTCAGAATTTGAGCTGCATTATACACGTATGTAATGTTCCTTGACTTGTATACCAATTAAGTGCATTATCTGAACTTGAGTTCTGGCGGTGGAAGTTTCACATCCATATTTGAAAGTACATTGACTGTTATGATATGTGAAATTTGTTCTTGTCTAAGTTTCTGGAACTAAACTTTCAGCTTTTAAATGAACTTCTCTCTGGAGATTTTAGATTACACAAGGCTCAATCTTGCATTTTGAACTGCTTCAAGAATCAAAATCAACCATAGATTATTAGATATTTTTTACCTTATGCAGTTCGATATTAATACAGCTGTTTCCAAATCATTGAAGTGGATCGTTTTTATGTGGTCAACAAATTGTGTAATGCGTATGTTCCTAAAGTGAATATATGATCTTATTTTTACCAATTCCTGATTTCTCTCTCTTATTCCTTATTATATACTTACAGGATAGGCACAGAGCATGAAAAATTTGGTTTTGAGTGTGGAACCCTACGACCAATGAAATACGAGCAAATTGCTGAGCTGCTTAATGGTATTGCTGAGAGATTTGACTGGGATAAAGTGATGGAAGGTGACAATATCATTGGATTGAAGCAGGTAACATTGATTGTGGACTTTGTCACTCTTTTTTTTTTTTTTTTGTGATTTCCAGTATTCTGCTTCTTTCATTACATGTTCACCTGGGTTAGTTCTGCCACAAACTAACATTTTCTGAAAAAGGCAACTATGCTAATAAAATAAGCCATTTTCGAAACCAGCCAGCATTTGCTTACCTATTGAAAATTTGTCAGTTCTCGTTTGATCTAACGGGTTCCGTCTCCTCTACAAAATTTCAGTATCTTTTATCTTACATATTACTTCTTCTCTAATTGCCAGGGGCAGCAAAGCATATCTCTTGAACCTGGGGGTCAATT
The DNA here is from genome assembly GCA_033239125.1 of Fagopyrum homotropicum. Classification (NCBI taxonomy): domain Eukaryota; kingdom Viridiplantae; phylum Streptophyta; class Magnoliopsida; order Caryophyllales; family Polygonaceae; genus Fagopyrum; species Fagopyrum homotropicum. The sequence goes on from BSWB01000001.1 coordinate 164,540,090, forward strand.
TGAACTTAGTGGTGCACCACTCGAGACATTGCATCAAACTTGTGCTGAGGTTAATTCACATCTTTATCAGGTAAAAGTTTGTCTTTCCTCTCTGATTGCAGGTTTTAAGTGTTCTGGAATTAATATTTCTTGATATTGTGAGCATGCATACACTTATCGTTGTACATTGTCGTCCCTATTGGTTTCTAATTTCTCTTGTTCCATAGGGAATGGTTTGCATCATATGATGGCTTTACCTTAGATGTATACAACGAAGACATTGTTGCTTTTCACTTACCTTTTCTTATAAATATCCAACATTGATACAACATGGGATTTTCCCATGCAGTGGTGCTGAGATGATTCACACTGAATTTTAGTTGTTGAGCATTATATTGCATTTTCTTCTGTTTCTTCTTTCTTTGTCCTTGATTTCTAGATTCAGCATCCCTATCTGTTTGATAATCTCTCTCTTCACCATTAATATCTAATGAAGGAAGTTGTCACTAAGAAAGGATCTTAATAATTTGACACTCCAAATCACCAATGGATAATCAACCTTTTATCTGTAGGTGTATATTCTTATGTATGTCCAAATGATGGAAAAAGGAAATTTTGTTCTCATAGATCAAAGTATAATTAGACTTTTAAGAGTAGCTTGAAACTTTGTAATTATGCCGCATGAGTATTGTCAACACTTTCTTTTACTCTTCTTTAACAGGTCAAAGCTGTCACAGAAGAAATGGGAATAGGATTTCTAGGAATTGGTTTCCAGCCTAAATGGGGAATCAAGGACATTCCTGTAATGCCCAAGGTATGCTTTCTACTCTCTTAGAGTTACACATGAACATGCAAAACACAGTGGTTTGCAATTTGGTTCCCTGTTTGTTAAATCTGCAATTTGTCACATCATATGGTCCATCTTCGAATTTTTACTCTTCTGTAACATCATTCATATGATTGAGAGCCCTTGATGCGAACTGTTATCTTGGATCAGGGAAGATACGAAATCATGAAGAATTATATGCCCAAAGTTGGCTCCCTTGGACTTGACATGATGTTCAGAACGTGTACTGTTCAGGTAAGAAAAACCTTAATTTTATACATCCAGAACTCACCGGTAGTTGGCAATGTGATGTTTGAATCTTACTGATTTATTTTCAACAGGTTAACCTGGATTTTGACTCAGAGGCTGACATGATAAGAAAATTCCGTGCTGGACTTGCATTGCAACCTGTGAGCATTGCACAATTTTCTTTTTGCCCCATTTCAATTGTCAGAGTTTGTCTCACTATATCTTTGTCATTTTTATGTTGAGTAGATTGCAACTGCACTTTTTGCAAATTCACCTTTTACTGAAGGAAAGCCTAATGGTTATCTTAGCAAGCGGAGGTATTATATTTCTTACCCATATTTTTGTTCTTTCTTCTTTCCTGATAGTTCTTGTCTCCAACTCTATTTGTTTCCATGTTTGGCAGTCATATATGGACTGACACTGACAATAATCGCTCTGGGATGCTTCCATTTGTTTTTGATGACTCATTTGGGTAAGTGCTGATTCACATAATTATCCTAATAAGCTTATTGTCCTTAGTAATATATGCATATATGTTATTCATTATGTAAAATTTTAGACTAAACAAGAGGCTTGACTGCTAAGAGGGGACAACGGAGAGATCCATGTCCAAATATGATACATTATTTTCTGTGTTACCCTGCTAGAATGAACTGCCTCCGTAGAAAAGACCAAAGTCCATATGATATTGTAGTATACCATTGCAATGAAGGGAATTTTTTTAAATTTCTTGTGCTAACATATTGACGTTGATGTAACAGATACTTGACAAATTTTTATGTTTTTCTTTGTGTTACAGGTTTGAGCAATATGTAGATTATGCTCTTGATGTTCCTATGTACTTTGTCTATCGTAAAAAGAAGTATATTGACTGCTCTGGGATGTCTTTTCGGGTTCAATTCCATCCTTACCTAATGCTTTATTTTAGTAATATTTTTTTTAACCCTCACTAATAAAAAGGAAGAATTAATTCCCTGTATATTTTCTCATTAATAGTTGTTCCACTATGAACTCTTTTATAACTTTTGTTCTTTCTAGGACTTCTTGGCCGGGAAGCTCCCTTCCCTTCCTGGTGAATATCCATCCCTAAATGACTGGGAGAACCACTTGACAACAATATTTCCAGAGGTTGCCAACTGATGATATGTTTGACAACCCTTTCCGTCCTTATGTTCACGTTGTTTGGGTTAAATGATTGTGTTGTATTCTTTTGCTCTGCTGCTCAGGTTAGGTTGAAGAGATATTTGGAAATGAGAGGTGCTGATGGAGGACCTTGGCGAAGGTTGTGTGCATTGCCAGCATTTTGGGTATTTGTTTCTTTTTTTGTTCATTCTCTTTTCAAGATAGTATTGAATATGTGTTTTGAAAGATAGATAATTCGAAAATATGATCTTCTAGTATACGTGGGCCGCGTTCGGCATCACCATTTTTCGGGATTAATAGAGGGATTATGCGGAGCTGGATTATTTTTGGGATTACTGGAACAAAATATTTAATCCACTTGCACTTGGATTATCGATTGTTTGAGGATTTATTGGGGATAATAATCCCCCAAACGGAGCCTTTTTTTTTCTTTCCAAAATGGTATAAATTTTTTTTCCTTTTGTACATGAATTTGGTCGCCACATGATTGGAGTTCTATGATTTTTTCTTGTTTCTGGAAAGGTCTAGGCAAGTGGTGGTAAAGAAGGATAAAATCATAGAATTTGACATTTGTAAGTCCACATCTCAGGGAGAGGATAAATTATCCATTCATCATCACGAGATTGATAATACAATGATTGTTTTCTGTCTTCGCATTGTATCATGCAGCATGCCAAAAAGCGATAACTGCTGGCATAAGTTTTCATATACTGTTCTTTTTAAACAGTTCTGACATGTAAAGGGCATATATAGTGAATAATATTGTGACTCTAGACGTTTTGTCAGCACGACTGTGAAATCTGAATAATGATGTTACTAACTTAAATTATCTTTGCATCTAGTTTCTTTCGGGGATCACAAGAATTACTTCCTTCAGATGTGATATTCTATATGGTTACATTGCAGGTTGGTTTACTGTATGACGAGGTTTCTCTACAAAATGTTATTGACATGACAGCTGATTGGACTGCAGAAGAAAGAGAGATGTTGAGAAATAAGGTAGGTGTTTTACTCTGTACTTACTAGTTACAAGCTCTTTCAAGTCCTGACCCACTCTGATTATAAATTTTCATTCTAACGCAAAATAACCATTAACCAGTTGGAATGATGGTTTGGTGAACCATCTTATGTTTAACTGACAACTGGATATCTATGATAAGAGGAACCAATGCATATGGTAGTATCACATCTTATAGATTGTATTTTGCATCTTGTAGTAACTCCATCTGACAACTTATCTTGTTGTGAACTGTCAATCATAAATACCTAAGTATGCTCACGAATAATGAATTTTTTATCTTTCTGCAGGGTATATGTCTAAAATTGTTCATTTCTTGGTAGTTCAATCTTCCTTGTATCACTGAAAAGGAAAAAAAAGTGACCTCTTTCAACGAGGCATGTTTGACTACTTCATAACAAGCATAATAGTAAATATTGTCATGTAGAGAATAGACTGTTTTTTTTTATTCTATTGAATGTCAATCCAAAAATTGTGTTCATACATAATTCTATATCCCCTACTTTGAGTTCATAGGATGTAACAGTTAAAAATTATAAGTGAGGCACCACATTGGATTAGTTACAACTTGCAACAGTTGCAAGTATCCTAATCTGACAACTTGTGCTGTAGGTACCTAAAACTGGTCTCAAGACACCATTTCGTGATGGATATGTAAAGCATCTTGCTGAAGATGTCCTGAAGTTGGCTAAGGTGAGTTTCTTGGCTCACTCATATCTACCCTTTATTGTTCATATAGCTTTAAATTTTTTTTATATCTTCTCTGCTTTAGGATGGCCTGGAAAGACGAGGCTTTAAAGAAGTTGGGTTCTTAAATGAAGTGGCAGAAGTGGTTAGAACAGGCAAGTGATTTATAAATTATGCTCGTATGACGTGGTCATATTGAGTAGTTCTCAAACAGATCATAACGATTCTAGTACCTTCTAAAAATTGTTGAGCTAACTCAAATCTTTTTCTTCTGAATTTCTGATGTTGCAATGTAATGACAGGTGTAACACCAGCTGAAAGGCTATTGCAGTTGTACCATGAGAAGTGGGGACAAAGTGTGGATCCTGTTTTCGAAGAACTATTGTACTGAGGTGGCTTTTCAATTCATGTAATTTCCTCTCTAACATCTCTTCCATATGCATCTCCATGCTGTTTTTCTTCTCGTGGTTGTAAATATCATGCCCTTCAACTTCTGGTTGGTCAGAATTTTAGGGTATTCGTTTTCAAATTCAGATTTATTTTCTTTGCTTGCAAATTGATTTGCTAATTTTGGATTTTTAGTACTAATAGGTAGAGTTTTAGTTCATGACTTTTGTCACTCTATTAGTATCCTACTGAAGCTGTTAATGCTTCCCAAACTCTGGTGGGATCAAGCTAGAGAACTGATTTGGATCCAACCGAAGTTGTTAGTCCTGTTACAGATTTGATGTGTTGGAGAATACCAAAAGAGCCGAATCGATCATGAACTCCTTTAGCTGATGCAACCTCCTGACAGAAAATGTAATAATAACTGAAAGAAACTTCAGATAAAGATCAATGCTAACAAGGCTAGTGCAGTTCCCAATTTCTTCTGGAATCGACCCAACAAATTAATGAAAGGCTATTGAAAAAACAGTGTAAATAGAAAGTGTTTTGAAACTTCAGATAAAGACCAACCTTTAGGTCTTACACATACAGATTCACAAGCTCAGAAAATCCTCTAATTCAGCAGGAAATCTCACCAGAATAGCAGTGTAAATAGAAAGTGTTTTGAAACTTAATGGTGTGTTTTGTAAAACAAGAATTTTGGTAGTTTAAACTTTTTGGTTAGCTTTAGGGTTTTGAGTAGTTCTGTTGATGGAGGTTATAATAGACCAAAATAATGAAAGGCTATTGAAAAAACAACCAAAGCTATCTTATAGAGCTTTTAAAAAACTCCTAAGAAACCTCTTAAATCTACTGAAATTTCGTTCTCCCCCCTAAACCACCCTTACCAAACATACAACATAATACTTTTATAATAACAGAACCTATACCAAACATGCTCTTAGCTTATTCAAACACTGTGTTCACACAAATGTTGTCACCAGTGAGATTCTTGCTAAATTAGGATAACGGTCCGAACTCGTGATATTGTATCTGTATGATAATATAATCTTTCTGAGTGGTAAACCCGAAAAAGCTTGAGAGGCTGATTTCATAGCAAAACTCTCTTTTTGGGTTGATTTTAGAAGATATTAGGAACTGTCCTATCCATGTTAGCACTGATTTTTCGCAATTCACTTTGGTACTGTTCCATTGGAGGCTGTATCAGCTTCAGAAGTTCATATGCAGTAGCAATAATATGTCGGGTTTGATTGTTGAGGTTAACAACTTTTGTCATACTTAGCTAAGGGTCATACATTGCATGTGAATCAGATGAACATCTAGACTTTTCAAGATTCAACAACTACGTCCAACCCGAGAAGGTCCTTAGTCCAATCAACCTAAGTTATTGTTATCTTGGGTTGCTGATTTTGGATTCTATGTTCTACAATAGGAGTGAGCTTTTCAAAACCATGTTCTAACTACTTATTTAGGGAACTCCTATCTTATAGCAACTGCTAAACTATACATGAAGATGTTATGATCGAATACACGTGACCTGATTTTCACCAACAACATATGTGATGATGAATGAGATTTTAAACCTACTAAACGTATTTGATTCTTATGCTATGCAGAAGGAATTCAGGAGGTGCTTCCCCGGATTAGACGGGGACGAGAAAGATGCAAATTTTAGCTCGTAGATGGATACATGGACAAAGTACTGATGTGTCTCTCTAATTGAACTTCTGAGTTATGCTTGCTGTCCTAAACCCCCCTTCCCTGCACTTCTAGGTTGTCGAGTATATTACGCAGTTTGTACGATTAAATAATGTGGGGATGATAACATCTCCACAGATGTGTCTCTCTAATTGATTCTTATGCTTGCTGTCCTAAATCCTCATTTTTCTGTAACCCGTCTTTGGTGGTGGATGCCACACTCGTTGAGTTTTTGGATAGTTGAACGGCTGAATGGCGAAACGTATGTGGCTTTTGTGTTTCGTATAAGTTATAAGCAATTTGGATTATGTTCAGCTTGCAGATAGAATATTTACCGTAGATTTATGGTCTCTTAAAACGTGAAGAAGGTTGGTTTTTGGCTTGTTTGGTATCATTATTATGTGTTAAGTGTACAAAATCTGCCCGGAACCGTAAAACTAGATATCAATGGGGTTGTACAAATTTGGGTCAGGACCGGAAAACAGGAGTATCCCAATTAGGGCGGTTCATATTCCGATCCGGACTGGAATTTTGAACCACACCGGATCTAGACTGGAATGCATCTGGTGTACTGGAATTTTGAACCGCACTGGATCTGGACCGGAATGTTATTGTTCTTCAACCGGACGTGGAGTGGATATTCTGGTCCTGCCCAACAATGAACTTTTGGGTCTATCTAAGACCGGAATATTTTTGGTTCAGACTGGAATTTTTCAAAATTAATATTTTTTAGTGTTAGAAATCGAACCTCATAAAGATATTGTAATTCGATTATTTATCTCTTTTGCTCTGCTTTGGCATTTGATCAAATTGTAATCTAATTATTTCTCTTTTTGGAGTAATTTGGTATGTTTACGGCTTTACAGTGTTAATATAAAGATCATTCAACTCATATCGAACTTTTAACAAAGTATAATCATTCAATAGTGTATAGCTGAAACATATAGTACTACAAACGGAGACACTCTCTTCATCATTCCAGTTCAGTAAACTAAAACACAAAACAACAATGACCTGAGGTTAATCGCTAGAGCTTTAGGCAGTAGTACTCAACAGCTTCTGTATATCATACTGCAAACAACAATAACACAAAGTGAGCTTCATATGAAGTTACTGAGTTTGCAGTTCTTCTTCTACCATAAGTATGAATTCCATGGAAAGTTTTTACCTCCAAGCTAAGAGGCGAAGTCGTAGGATAATATCGACCAACAACCTCTCCATCCCTGTTGACAAGGAACTTGGCAAAATTCCACTGGATATCGTCTCCAAAGATTCCCCATTTACCCAGCTTCAATAGCTTGTATAGAGGAGCAGCATTCTCGCCGTTTACTTCAATCTATCACAACGACGTTGCAGTTAACACAAATGTACCATGAATGATATGGACATGTATTGATTACCATCAAGAAGATACTGCTTGATTTGTAAACAGTTCATAAACATTCTGCAAATCAAATTGTTTTTATTCATTCTCTCGATTTTTACCTTATCAAAAATGGGGAATTCTGATTTAAACCGAGTGCAAACGAAATCTAGAATCTGCTCATTACTTCCAGGCTCCTCATCGCCGAACTGGTTGCATGGAAATGCTAATATATCCAGACCTGATTGCCAGAATATGAAACACCCAATCATATCTCTGATGTCGAAAGTTAAATGAATGCAGAGAGTAACGAAGAACTAAAAAGTACCTTGAGCTTTGTATTTGCTGTATAAATTGTTCAATTCAGTGTAATTGGAGTTGGTCATCCCACTGCAACACAACAGTCAAGTTAGCAACTCCTCAGAATTTCATACACATGAATATAATGAAAGCATTGAAAAATTGTATGAATTCGGAACCATTTGGAAGCAACATTAATAATTAGCAGAACTTTGCCCTTGTATAAATCTAGGGTTACATCATTCCCATTGGCATCCTGCAAATCAACAAATTAATGTCATACTGACAGTAATATTCTGTGTAACTAGTCTGCAAGCAATCGTCCAATGAGCAAAATGATCAGTTTAATGACAATTAAACAGAATCGTCCTCTTAGTTGCTGAAACTTCAAACCCTAAGAGAATGATTCCGATTTTACTCTTCTATTCTCACTAAACAAGCATATACTCATTTGCGATCAATCGAAGATCATATGAATAGCGATCAAAGTTCTAAAAGGACGTTGCTCTACTCCAATATGAAAGAGGATGTTCCAGAGAGTGCAACTTGAAGAAAGTAAAGTTTCCAGAGCAAAAAAGTTAGCAGAGAATCGGAGAAGACTGAGAAATGTAAAGAAGAGAGTTGTGTACTGACCTTGACAGTTAGTTCGTAAATGGATTGACTTGCCATGAAACCCACAGAGAGAAGGGTAGTGTGAAGTTGTCGAGAGAGAGGAAATTTTGAAACTTTAGGTTTGTACTGAGTAAGGAAAGACAGAGAAATGAGTTTTTATGAGTATTTTAGTAACACCCAGATCAAGGCTCAAGCCGCAAGTGAGTAATCCAAATTGTATACACCATTGTGGTTGATTGTTCTTGTTTATAAGATTAAAGATTTGCCCATGTGGTTGATTGTTCTTGTTTATAAGATTAAAGATTTGCCCATTTGGATAACTGTTCTGTTCATAAGATGTTACTTGAGCAGGAATCAAAGAGCCAGGACAGGCTTGGCAATTTTGCTAAAAATTTTGCCACTTTTATGTTTTTCATAAATATGATCTCTAAATCTACATCTTTGGATTCTATCAAAAAAACAAACAAATAAATCTCCATCTGGGTGAGGGCTTCAATCATGTTTTTGAGCATAATATTGGCAACATTGAGCTCATAAAGCTCTTTCCACTGAGAAAATAGTATACAGCATAGATACCACAGTAGTACAAAACACACACTTCATACATAACTATACTAGATTAAGGAAAAGGCACACGCATAATATAGCACAACCATCCTCTTTGACAAAGTAAAGATTTGTGGCTTTTTATTTAAAATCTAGAGTTCAGCCTGCTTTGTTCTGGATGCAGCAAGCAAATTGTTCTCTCCTTTGATCTTTATGACACTCCCAGCAGCTTCTTCACATCCTTCTGAAAAATGTCAAATTCAGGATTATATTACTTTGACAGATAAAGATCAATCTATTTTTCTTTTACAGAGATTGAAAATACTGGAAGTAAAGGTTTACCTCAATGCTGGAAGGGGAAGTTGTGGGTGCATAACGCTCGACGACATTCCCGTCTCTGTCAACCAGGAACTTTGTGAAGTTCCACTTGATGCCATCTCCAAAGAGTCCGCCTTTGCTCGATTTGAGAAACTTGTAGATTGGAGCAGAATTTTCACCATTAACATCAACCTAATAAGAGGATAGCAAAGGAAGCGGTTACTTCATTAAGCCTCATATCAAATGGCATGATACGATGTCTAGCTTCAAACGCCAATCCTTAAGATTACCTTATCAAATATGGGGAACTCAGCCTTAAAACGAGTGCAAGCAAATTCGACAATCTGGTCGTTAGTACCCGGCTCTTGGGCACCAAACTGATTGCATGGGAAAGCCAAAATCTCCAAACCTGCATTATACCATTAAGGAACATGCAACTCAGCTAGCTTATATGAAAACACAGCACCGTTTCAAGCAAACAGAAAGTGAGAAATGGCAGAAGAATTTCCAAACCCACCTTGGTCTTTGTACTTTGTGTACAGTTCGCTCAGCTCAGTGTAGTTCGAGTTGGTCAAGCCACTGTAAAACATAGGGGCAACCACACGAGTTCGGTTAGAACACATCTTATGTGATTAAATTCTTGTTAACCGGAACAGTTCATCAATAAATATGGTAAAATAAAACGTATACTAAGACACATTTCCCATTACCACTGTGATGCAACATTGACAATCAACAGCACCTTTCCCTTGTATTGGCTTAGGTCCACATCATTGCCACGAGCATCCTGCATCATACCCTCATTAAACATCATCCAGAACCAAATTACAAAGTAGGAGGATAATGTTCACATAATATAAGCAAAAAGGGGAAAGCATTGTGACATTAAAATAGCAAATCATCAAATGCAAACTTTATGCTCATGCTAACCACAGAAGATGTGAAGAACTACACAATCATTCATTTCTCGTCAAGATGAATGCTCCAAGAAGCTTGCAGCAACATTATAGGTTAGAACCTATCAGTTGCAGATTTTGGGATAGACAATCAAGGCAGAAGGAATATGTACTTTGATCATCATTGAATCCAATTTCATGATTTGGCATCCAAACTCATCCAAAACGATGATAGGACATCTTCCTAACAATCAACCACCTCATAGTGCTGCTTACTGCAGATAATCAAAGTTCTAACTTTTACAAATTACATATCGTCCTTTCTGAGTTCCAAGTTAAGATTTTATACAAAGTTTTCTCTCTCTGGCTGTTGATTCCGAACAATCGGATTTAGAGAAAACATTGGTTGCTTCTGCGATCACCATGAATATGTATTTCTTTTTCAAAAAGAGAAAACCCTTTAAGGATAAACAATTAGGTTAAGACGTACTTAATCAAGTGGTCTGTGTTAAAAAGTACAACAAAAAAGCTCGATCAGATACCAAAACTATAAAAATAAACCTCTCTAAGATCAATTTCAGCCAATAATCAACAACAAAAACCCTAACCTAACAAAATCAAGCTACCAACTAACCTTCACAACGAAATCATACACAGATTTAGCATCGGTGCTGGACGCGCTAGCCATGGAAGAATACTCGAACCTCAAGCTACGAAGCAGAGAAAAACAGTCGGAACGAAACCTCGAGTTACTGAAGTTTACCGACGATGATTTCTTGAAGTGGATTTGCTTTGTAAAGCAAGAGAATCGATGCCTTAAAACAATCGAATCTGAAGGTTGTGAGAGCGACAGAGGTTTGAGATTGAGAGTTGCAATAGAAGAACGAAGAAGAGATGAAGTAGGTGGAATACGAAGCATTGAGGAAATGGGTCGGGTATTTATAGTCCCTTAACGGGTTTGCGGGTAGAAGAATCGAAGGCGTTAATGTGAACTGTGTGAGATTCTGACGCAAAACAATTTGAGCTTTGTAATGGGAAATGAGAGGTGTAATTCGAATATGACTATTGGCAACGTGGCGCGAGGTTTTTCATCCACGTGGCGCTTTGCAGGCCTCGGATAGTCAGGCTGAAATCCATACCAATTTTTTAAATATTTTTTTATAGGTATTATTCAATTTTAATACAAGAATTGGTTTATGAAAATATCAAAGACTTCTAGAAATATATTATAGGGTATTATTCAGGTACGGCCCATTGTTGCGGTACGGCCGTGCGGCCGTACCGCAGGACGACACGTGTTCCGAAAAAATTTTTTTTTTTTTTTTTTTTAAAAAAAAAAACGAGTAAAAGTAATAGTTCAAAACTTAATATGGAATAGTTCATAACTTATAAAAGGATAGTTCATGAATTATAATATAATAGTTCATAGTGTAAAATTTATAAAGGATTGAAAGTAATAGTTCAAAACTTATTACGTAATAGTTCATAACTTCTAAAAGGATAGTTCATGAATTATAATATAATAGTTCATAGTGCAAAATTTATAAAGGAGTGAAAGTAATAGTTCAAAACTTATTATGGGATAGTTCATGAATTATAATAGAATAGTTCATGAATTATAATAGAATAGTTTAAAGTGCAAAAATTTATAAAGGAGTGAAAGTAATAGTTCAAAACTTATTATGGGATAGTTCATGAATTATAATAGAATAGTTCATGGATATATTAAAAAGTAATAGTTCATGGATTATATAGGAATAGTTCAAAGTTTATAGGATAATAGTTCATAAATTATAACATGGTAGTTCAAATAAATTTTCATTAGTTTCCGTAAAAAAAAAAAAAAAATCGTTTCAGAAAAAAAAAAAAAAAAAAAAAAATTTTACGGGACACGTGTCGCCCTGCGGTACGGCCGTACGGCCGTACCGCAATAAAAGGGCCGTACCTGAACATTAACCATATATTATAAGTTATATTATTTAAGTATTATGGCTTCATTTCGTATTAGCGTAAATTAAGGAGATTAAGATTATGAGAATTAAAAGAGAGAAATAATTCTCATGATTTCGTTTGGTATAGAAATTAGGGAGATTAAAGGGGTTAGATTACGGAGATTAAGAGAATTAGATTATGAGAATTTTATAATCCTGTAAAACTTTGATTACAAGGATTATGAAGATTATTGAGGGTCAAATCTCACTTTTACCCCCTCTTTTTTTCAACTCTTTCATCTATAACAAAATATTACACGTACTTTTTCGTAATTTTACCCACAATCATATTAATTTTGTCAAATACTCATTTCACTTATATCTATATTCATCCTCTTAAACAATTTCATCCCCTTAATTTTTCATCTAAATAATTCTCTTCATCCTCATTTTCATCTACGTAATCTTCCGTTACCAAATTGACCCTATAATATATTAATTTATAACTGATCTTGTGAATAATACAAAACTATTTGAATATTTTTCATGAAATAAATTAAAATTTTAATTATTAATCTACAAAACATAACTTTAAATATATATATATGAACGAGTACAGTATTTCAAATTTTAATGCATTTTTTTAGTATTTTTATATTATATTTTAATACTTTATTTTGTAAAAAGTTTTAGGCAGAGTATTTTTTTAATCATCTAAAAATTCGTTAAAAAAAGGTAATAAATAAGAATATTTAAATTGACGAACTTTCGTGAATATAAACTATTATATTATAATTTTAAGTGCCCAAGTAAATTTTTTTTAAAAAAAAATCAACAAATAATGTTTTTTCCTAATAAAAATTATATCATCTATTTATGTCTCTTTGTAACAAAAAGAAAAAACAGATAAACAAGACCGACTAAAAATACGTTATTGATTTGATAGGTTTGAAATTTATTTATGTCATGGCAAACGCAAGTTCTCAGTTTGTGTGTCATAATCCTTTCCAATGTGAAAGCTTTATTTTTCATCAATGTGAAGAAGATAAGGGCAAGAAGAAAAAGTGATTCCACCCAAGAATAAGGTGCCCTTGTTATATGCTTTGACATATCTCATTCTTGTTCACTTCTAGGATGAAAATGGGTGTTCAACGATCCGACCTAACCGATCATTCGACTCAAATATATGGTAAAATCTTAAGAATTTTAGGTGACGGGTAGTTGATGGGTGAAATTGTTGAATGTGGGTACAAGTGGAGGTCCACCACGTATTTATCGAACCGTTCTCACTTGTTCGACCTATCCCATTTAAATGTTAATAAAAATAAAATTAGATTTTTAATGTAAAATTCATTGGTGTCTGTCAAAGTCCGATGCAGACGGATCGGTAGAGCGGGGTCGTGTGCATACGAGCGCACATGCGCATTAGGTCAAAGCCAACACATATACCCAATGAAGTTTCATCCTAAAATCAATTGACAATAGGAGTAGCCCACCGACCTTATATACTAGGCTCGGAGTGTCCACATGTTAGAATCGCGAGCCGAATTGAGGCTAACCGCTCCGATACCACGATAGATTTAAGGTGGGATAAAATCACGAATGGTGAAAGTAGAACCACACGTTTATTGATGATATAATGATCTATTATAAGAAAACTTATTCAAATAGAATATATCATAACCTTCGATAGTGTCATTGTAAAACGAAATATTAAAAGTTTTATAGACCGGATAGATGTCGAAAATGATACATCCAAGCCATTTCCATTTCGATAGTGTCATTGTAAAACGAAATATTGAAAGGGTTAATTAGTCATTTTAATTTAACTGAGTCCAAGCCCATTCGAGTTACATAAGTCGTCCAGGCCCAATCCGAGTTACATAAGTCGTCCAATCCGAGTTACATAAGTCAACTCATTCGAGTTACATAAGTCAACTCATTCGAGTTACATAAGTCCATTACAAAATATTAATGTTGTTGCTAGTGAGTATCGAACTCGGACGACTGCCCCTCCCTCCCACCCTTATACCAGCTGGACTAATTGAACTTCGTGTATTCTCTTGTTCATACACAGTACTAGTACATAATGCTTAATACACAATTTTAATACACAAGTTCAATTACACAATGTTAATACATAATTTTCATTTACACAAGTCCGTCGTTTACATGAGCCCGTCTTTGTTTCAAGCCCATTCGAGTTACACAAGCCCAATTATAACGGGAAAATATGTAGTCAATATGCCGTTTTTATTAAATATGTAGTCAATATGCCGTATGTATAAAATATGTAGTCAATATCCCGTATTTATAAAATATGTAGTCAATATCACGTATTTATAACTGCAAAAATTAAACTTTAGTTTTTTAATTTTGTAATTATTTAGTTTGAGGCAATTTCGCAAATTTAAAAAATATGGGTCATAAATGCAATTATAAACAAGGGAACTTTTTTTTAATTATGCCAACATTTTAAAATTGAAATTAGGGTTTCCTGTTTTCTTGGGATTGCACTGCGGCTGCAACGAGAAATTAGGGTTTCCTGTTTCCGAAGGGGGTTGGCGGCGGATCTGGGTTGGGCGGGGTTGTGCGGCGCGAGGCGGGTTGGCGGCGGATCTGGGTTGGGCGTGACTGTGCGGCGCAAGGCGGGTTGCGGTTGATCTAGGTTGGGCGGCGCGAACCGGATGACAGTCGTTGTCGAAGGGGCTGGGCGACAGATCGGATTAGTTGGGCTAGTCGGGGCTGGGCGGCGGTGACATCGAGGGTTGTGCGGCGCGAGGCAGGCCGCGGCGAGGCTGGGCGGCGCGAACCGGATGAAAGTCGTTGTCGAAGGGCTGTGCGACAGATCGGATATGGGCGGGGCTGGTCGGGGCTGGGCAGCGCGGGGCTGGGCGGCGCGGGGCTGGGTGGCGGCGACATCGAGAAGCAACGCCGACATCCTTCTTTGGAGGCAATTTGAATGACTGAGAAGCAGGCGACAGACTACGAGAAACCCTAACTGGATGTGAAATCTGACGGTTGGATGATTTTATAGGATTATATTTTACGTTATTCCTTTATGCCCCTTGAATTAATTTATTTTTGATTTAAAAATTTAGGCAAAAAATAGAGGGGCCTAGTTAGTGTTAAAAAGACCTTATTTAACCAATTTTCTCTATAAAATATAGTGTTCACACTAATATGCTATCTATTTTTTTCTATTTGACTTCTATGTTTATAATAGCTCTTATATAATAGCTAATAATTTATATATTTGTTATAATCGGAATTCGAAATTGAGAAACTTTTTGATCAATTATTACATTTATGCTATAACAAAATTAATTTGGCTCACAAAAATAATTTAACCCAATTATAATCTCATTAGAATTCAAATTACCCAAAGTCCCATTTTATGGCAATTTGCTCATCTTATGAAGCACACTATTCATAGCAACACTAAAAGCATCTTCAAACCTCACTAACTTCCCATTAGGATCAGCATAAATCAACCCGGGCATCACCTCATAAACTATGTATCTTCTAATCTCCTCCCTCTCAGCAACGTTGATTGCTTCGAGCTGTTCAATAACGTTGACTTTGCCGTTTAATACCCTTTTCTGGTCAATAAAAACCGCGTAGTTTGTCTGGTCAACGGGCAGGTGCCAGGGGTATTGATATTGTGCACTAAATGGGTCGAAAACGACCGGGATACAACCAACAAGGAGGGAATCGAAAAACGATTTTCTCGTGGTACTATCACCCGAAGGATGCAAGCAAAACTCTGAGTCCATTAGAAGGTTCATCACGGGGCCCGGTTGCGTGCATTGTCCCTCTGTGCAATTGAGAAACCGACACTTGGTGGGTGCGGATGTACATTGGTCGATCACAATTGACCTTATGGTTTTCGGGGCATTAGGTTTTCGGGTTCCTACAAAACTTGCTAGGTTTTTCCTAGGCATCTGCATGAATTAACAATGCTCACGTTAGCTTTGTTACATGAAAAACTATCCGACATCAATGATATTGTTATTATATAAGCTCAGTGGACTACATGTGAAATTTATATTATATATTCTATTTTGAAACCTAAAAAACCCATGAAAACACAAAATAGTGTCGAAACAACATACCTTCATTATTTTTGATTGCCAAGCAACAATATCATTATCCGAGCGAGGATGGAAAGACGTGGGGTAAGGAATAGCAACATCATTACCGTGCCATGGATTGCGTTCAATAAGAAGCTTGATCGAGTTTTGGGTCTCGTCTAAGTCTAGAAACCTCGTTCCCCAAGTAGCATTTTTCCCTCTTCTAAAATCCCAAGAGACTTTGCCTAACACAAAGACATGATCAAGCCCAAAGTTTCTTTTCCAAAACCTTTGTTGTTCAAGCCACTTAATAAGCTCTTGGGTCAACTTATCTTTTATATCAATTGAAGTGTTTTCTTTGAAATGAGACTTTAAGATGTCTAGTCCCCCGTAAAACGGCACGTAGAACACCTTGGCTTCATCAGGGTTATGAACTCTGCAATAAAAGGCAGATAATTGTTGGAAAAAAAATCATAGCTTCTCGTAGATTTTGAGTCCCTAGTCATACATTATCTTGCACGGAAAAGATTGATTATTAGGAAACGGACGCAAAAACAAAACGGAAATGTTATATAAAGACGTGTTTATGCCGACCCTT
Source organism: Fagopyrum homotropicum (assembly GCA_033239125.1). Classification (NCBI taxonomy): domain Eukaryota; kingdom Viridiplantae; phylum Streptophyta; class Magnoliopsida; order Caryophyllales; family Polygonaceae; genus Fagopyrum; species Fagopyrum homotropicum. The sequence continues at coordinate 164,556,714 of BSWB01000001.1, forward strand.
TGGAGTTTTCGTGCTATATAGATTATATGTTTAATTTTAGCATAAATTACACAAAAATTGCATCCCGTTAGGATAAAGCTCTGATATCATGTTATAGTCCGGCACATACTAAAGCCCAACATACAAGTATAAGGTTTCATCCTCCAACCAACTGACAATAGGTGGAATAACTTGTCGACATTATATACTAGGCTCGAAAGCTCTGCACTTTAGACGTAAAAACTTATTATCTCCAACATATCCAACTATTCATTGTGTAAGAGCATTTGTTAAAAAACTAACGATGGAGAATGAATAACAAACTAACAAACTCCGTAGAGTTCATTCTAAAACTGATTAACAATACAAGAATCAGTCACCAATCGTATATAACATGTTCTTTGTATTTGTATGACGGATGTGAGATATGTTAACGTCTATCGGACTACAGGCCGGGTCATTTGCATACAAGTGCACATGTATGTTAGACCGAATCATTTTTACATGTATCAAAGCGGTTTAGCCTAACAACCCAACTTTCGACCCTATTCACATAATCCATTATCCGTCGGACTTTCACATAATCATTTCCAAGCAAATCATTAATCCATCAATCAAGCATAAATAAGCAATATGTACCTGCATGGATGCTTTAGAACTCTGGCATGAAAGATAGGCTCTAGAGCATACTCATGAGTATTATACCATCCATTTCCAAGCTGAGGAGCAGCCTCACCCAAAGCGCCGTTAGAGATAAACTTGCAAAAATCCAATGAAAACGCCTTGTCATTGCATTGATCAATCAAGTCCTTGTTGAATTTCGAAGGCAAATCATACACAAAAATCCCTTTCTTGTCACATTCGTTTGAATTGCTGTAGTCAATATACTTCCTTATCTTGTATGATCTAAGAACTTTCATCTGATCTTCCACTTCTTTGTTGGATCCTTCAACATCATCTTCCTCTTTAGCATGTAGTGATATGATCTTGTTCGTCAAATTCTTTCTCTTTACATCTTCATTGGCCTTCGGAATCTCAATGATGGTTGAAGAGATTTGATGATCAGATATGTTTTTCTCAGCATTTTCTCGTGTTTTTGTACTGGTGGAATTGAGTGAGGACAAAGGACTCTGGAGCACAGGTGAGGTTTCTGCCTTGTTATCTATCAAAGGAAAGTTGTTAGTGAGATTTGTGGTGTCTAAGTTGGAGGGCTGGGCACCAGCTGAGAGACAATAAAGATGATTGTTGTTGAGTTTCCGGGATGTAACACAAACATGAACAATGGAGCCGGAGATGAATGTAGTTGAGGTGGACCAAAGGAAGATGAGGAAGATAAAGATGTATATAGCCGGAATTCGGCTGAAGAATTTGGAGAGGAAGGATTCATTGTGATCTTCATTGCATGAAGTATTTTGTGTCTTGTTGCCCTTTTTGGAGGATCTCTTCTTCTGTAATGTGATGGGCATTTTAGAAGAAAAGTGAGAAGAAGCATAATGAAAGGGATGAGTAGTAGAAAGTTGTCTTCTCTAAGGAAAGTTTTTCCATTGTTGTCTTGTACATGCAGGCACGTATTAAGCTTGATCTTGAAACTTTGGCATATGGACAACCTAGCATGTTTTGTATATTATATTATGGAGATACATGCAAATGGTGGTTTAATATTAGGAAATTATATTCAAAATAATGGTATTCATGGTACTTGCTTGCATTGGTAATTTTAGAAAATTGATTTATATATATATATATATATATATATATATATATATATATATATATATATATATATATATATATATATATATATATATATATATATATATATATATATATATAGTGGGATAAGATCAAGTGAGAACAAAAGTTGATGACTCTGATTCATTCTCTATATAAGGATACTGTGATTTTTAAGTTATTACGAATAACGTGTATATGGTAACTATATATTACAAGATCCAATAAAAATTATTATTAGTGTAGGTAATTTACAATCGTGCATATTACAGTTAATTTATAGATTTAGTCGTGCTTGTTGATTATTATTAGTACAAGTTATTTACAATTCGTTTTGTGCTTGTTGATTATTAGTAGTGCATGTCAATTTAAGATTTTGTTTTGTTCCGAACACGTGTACACATATTTGCATGTATGAACTCATACCATTAGTAATGTAGTAGCATGCACCATTCATACTTATTCAAAACGAATAATCGTGCAAGGCGATGATTATCATCAACCATAAAATCAACATGCACCATTCGTGTTTGGTCAATATATATTCACGTTTAATAATTAAACTATAATAAAGAAGAGTCATTTCCTGCACATATAATCTTGTAAAAGCACGACTACACATTAACTTTATATAGTGCACATTTAAAGTTGAATTATTTAAGGAGAAAAAATATTCACCTTATTAATAAGGTAATACGTAATATTTCATTAACTAGTGAGCATATATAGATCTCATCATAACCATTGAATTATTTAGATCGTGTGGTTCATAAACATTCTCATTTTTTACCGTAACTCTTGTTCTCACCCGATCATATCCCCTCTCTATATATATATATATAACTTATGCCACGTGTTAGTATATGGGTAATTTAACTCTTATTTTAATATCACAATTAATATCATTTTTAATTTCGTTTTTGATTTTTTTTTTTTACTTTATGGAATCAAACGTATGCAAAAGAAAGACATGCATACTAATTAATTTTAATGGATGAAAATTATATATTTACACTTTTTTTACATTAAAAGTAATTTAAGATTACAAAATTTTCAAAAATATTTGAAAAATGATACATAAAATAGTAAGAAAATGTAGTATTATTTATTATATTTTAAAATTTTTGAAAACAAACCATGTAGATCTGATCAGGGCATTAAACTAGTTATATTAAAAATAAGAGAAAATTGCACAAGACTAACTCTTATTTATACCACTTTTTATTTAACCACTTTTTATGTTTTAATTTTTATTTAATCATCTATTATTACTATTCCGTTAGTAACTAATCACCTAAACTCTATTTCTTTAATTCTGTTAAAGTTGTGGCGTCCAACAAAAACTATTAGTTTTAAAAACAAAATAATACTATCAAAAGTATTTTTATTATAATTACACTAAGGGCCCGTTTGGTTTTAACTCCGGAATCGAAAACGGAATGAAAACGAATCTAGTCCATATGTATACCCTTGTTCATGAAAGTTTTTGGAATTATTCCTTGTGATTTAAAGTAATTGGAGTAGAGTTTTATTATTTTTGATACCCTATAGAGTAACAAAATGTGGGAAATCAAGTGCATTTTGCCTTAAACCACAAGGAATGATTCCATACAATTTCATGAATAAGGATATAGATATGGACTAAATTCGTTTCCATTCCGTTTTCGTTTTCGGAGTTGGAAACAAACGGCCCTACATATACCTAAATAAACCAAATTTTGATGCAAAAATCCATAGCTTTCTACATGTATGAGGAGCATGAAGAACCGATGATTATGGCAACATGCTTCAATAAAGAAGGGGGCAAACTAATTTGGGTGTCCTTGTTCCTCTCAAATAAAATCAAATTTTATGAGAAGGATGCTACTTGAATAGTTTGCGATTGTGTCTTTAACCTTCGTTGGAATTCCGTATATGAAGTATTTTTCATATGCCTTCATAATTTTAGGCAAATAAATTTCATACCAGAAAATAAAGTGTTTACGGCTTGAACATAGTAATATAGTAAGGACCTAAGAGGGATAAGGAGATCAAAAGAAAATTAGGGATGAGTTGTTGAGTTATCCAATGCTACTTTTTTTTTGGTCAGTTACATATGATGATGTTTGTACAAATTCTTAAACGTAGCTTTAAAGGATAAAATTGTAAAAAATTTGATAATTTACACAAAAAGGTATCATTTAACGCTTTTTAAAAGTAGAGCAAAAAGATTATGAAAAATCTAATAATAAAGCTAATATATCAAATAAGCTATTGTAATGAACAACTTTAGCTTTCATTTTTTTCAAAGCTCTACAAAAAGCTTTACAACCCAATCCGCCTATTTGACTGAATTCGGGCAAGATAAACTGCTTGCCCCACCCGATTTCAAAATTAAAAAAAACCTATTTATTAAAAAAATATTAAGTTTAATGAGATTATGTGAAAACCTCTCTTACTTGTAATCGGTGAGAACCTCTAAAATCGTTATATCAAAAAATATAACACTCTAGATTTACACCACATGACCGGCACTTTGTGCACACGATCATGCTATCCACATACTATAAAACACTATTATGCAATCACCAAATGTAAATATATATGATACACCAGTCACATTTGTATCTTTTTCCTTTGAATATAAACCACGATCGTGTTGAACTTAATCTACAAGGCGTACTACTTATACGCTCAAATTCGTAAGGTTTTTGTTTAAAAAAAATATATTTAACATAAACAAGCTGCATAATTAATGAACACAATCGTGTAACTTAGAATATGATTCTCTTCACAACGTTGAGCACGACCTCCTATTAAACAAATAATTATAATAAATCAAACTAAACTTGGGTCTTAACCGATGGTTTAAGTTTAAGAATCGCCGGTTATAGTTTGATCCAAGACCAAACCTAAACCGGAACCTAAACCGCCGATTTGCTAAGCGGTTTGTAAAATAAATTTTTTGGCAAAACTGGAATAAACCTGCCGGTTTGAGATAAACCACTAATTTGACCGGTTTGAGAAACGTCGTTCCGACGGTTTAGTCCAAACTGAACCCATCTCTAAATTTAACATATTACGTATAACTATTAAATTATTAAATCCGACAGGTTCGAACATCAATCAAATCCGACAGCCCCACACTCACATCTAACAATTTTATTTTTATAAAGCCCGGCTGAAATCCGACCAATCCTTTCTCTAAGTCCATAATTAAAAGGTCATTTCTCTAATTTAACTTTGGCATTCGTTTTTCCTTGTTTGAATAGGTTTTTTTCACCGGTTGGGTCCCAACGAGGACCTACACTTGTGTCGGTTTACACATATCAACAAATGACTTCATTCATTGTTTTGAAGCCCAAAAGTAAATAATACGAAATGAAAATTTGAAAACAAACACAATATAAACTGAATTATATAATTAAGTTTATTTTAGAGAAAAGTACATAAAACCACCTTAATTTTTACTTTTTTGCAATAAACCACCCTTTATAATAGTTTTAGCATAAAATCACCCTTAATGTTCAACTATTTACAGGTAAACCACCCCTTACTATTTTTTTGATATAAAACCACCCTTAATTTTAATTTTTTTCAATTAACCATCACATACTAATTAAAATTACTTCAAATGATTGAAAATTTAAGCATAAATAAAATAAAGTTTCATTATTAATATCATATATGATTTCAATAGTTTGATTAATTATTATAGTTTGGTTAAATATTACAATTTATACTAAAAATTAAAAATTAAAACAAATTTTATTACCTAAAATAATCCAAAATACTTGCTTGTTATGCACAAAATTAAACGTTGTTTTTCTAAAGCTATAGCTTATTAAAAGATATATATTTTTAATATAGGCTTGTAAAAATGAAATAGAAGATAAATTACCAAATATAATTTTGTATAATTTTTTTTATTTTTTGTACATGGATAATAAAATTTGTATAATTTTTTGATTATTATTCTAGTATAAATTGTAATACTTAACCAAACTATAATACTTAATCAAACTATATAAATTAATTGTGATATTCATAATAAAAATTTACTTTGTCAATGATTCAATTTTAAATTATTTGAAGTATTTTTAATTAGTATGGGTGGTTGATTGTAAATATTTAGAAATTAAGGGTGAATTTATGTCAAAAAAGTTATAAGGGGTGGTTTAGTGTAAATAGTTGAATATTAAAGGTGGTTTTACGCTAAAATTTATATAAAGAGTGGTTAATTACAAAAGAGTAATTATTAAGGTTGATTTTACGTAGTTTACTCTTTATTTTAATTGTTTATGTAATTACCCGTGACCCTTTTTAAAAGCCTTGCCATACCATTATCTTCGCTATGAATGTACCATATATCACATTAATTTCCAAATTTCCAATTCATATTAGAAAATGTATAGCAATAACTATTACTGGTGAAATACGGAAATAAATCCTGATATAAATACAAAATATCCTAAATATATACATGCATTCACCATAATTACGGAATTGCACCCACACAGTAAAATTCTCCATATATCAAAGACTGGTCTGCTCTCATTTACACCAAGAAACTCAAGGAAAGACATTAGACATGGCAGCTCTCAAGTTGTACGCTGATCGCAACTCCCAGCCGTCCCGTGCAATTATCATCTTCTGCAAGTAATTTCCATGCACAATAAGCTTCTGTTACTCTAATTGCGATTGCAATCCTGTATTTATATGGTTGTCGTTCTTTTTTAGGGTTAATGGAATTGATTTCGAAGAAGTACCGATCGCACTCTCAAAAGGAGAGCACCGTTATCCCGAGTATGCAGGTGAGTTTTATGCTTTCCATTATTGACATTGATATGGAATTTTAGTTACAAAGCGGCAATCCAAAATTTCCAGAAATCAATCCTATGAAGCAAGTACCGGCCATAGTTCATGAAGATCTCAAGCTTAACGAGAGGTGAAGTTACAATTATTTTGCTGCTTTGTTGATTTCGTACTAAAATCTGGAGAATCGGTTTTGATTTTGTGTTTCGTGGACTTTGCAGCCACGCGATCCTGATCTACATTGCTACGGCGTTCCCCGGCGTCCCTGATCATTGGTGAGCTTCCTAGGGTTCAAAACCTTTATTTTCTCCACCGTTTCTGATGAATCGAACTGAAATTGTTGCTCGCAAATTCACGAGACTTTGATCTTTGAACTGATCGTTATATATACTTGATGTTGATGAAAGGTACCCTGCTGATGCTCGCAAGAGGGCGAAGCTCCACTCTGTTCTGGATTGGCATCACTCTAACTTGCGCCGCGGTTCAGGTAAAGGCTTCATTACTTCAGTTTTGCTTTGATTCTGATTGACATCACTCTAGCCATAAAACAGCTTCCTGGCGCGTAACCAAGCAAAACACACCGTTTTTAGTGTTAAGCTGCATCGTAGGATGATGATATAATACGTAGTGGTATGTGGTTTAAGCATTAAAAAATGATTGCATAGAGGCTGCAAATCATCTGCCACCATGGAATCTGGTGTATCCCCACAACAATTATAGAATAAAAAAGAAGTTGGCTCTCACTTCAGAAACATCACTGGCGTTCACTTTTGCTTGGCTATATCCTACTTAAAATATATTTCACGAGCCTAAGTTCAGTTGAGATTTGAAAAGCAATAAACATATTGGTAATCAACTGCTTGTGTTGTTTATTGTTATTTCAGTGGGATATCTCTTCAACACAGTATTTGCTCCTGTGTTCAAGCTCCCAAAAAACCCTGAAGCTGCTGCAGAAGGTGAGAAGATTCTAATTGCGTCGTTGTCTACAATTGAGAACCTCTGGCTTCAAGAAAACGGCAAATTTTTGTTTGGGACCGACCAGCCATCCATAGCCGATCTCAGCCTTGTTTGTGAGATCATGCAGTTGGAGGTAAACTTACATTCCAAATTCAGTGATGAATTTTGATTATTACATTCAACAAACCATCCAAGAACTGGATTTATTCAGTTGAATCTAAACATTACTCTTTTCAGTTTTCATTCCAAAGGTAATCAAACACTCTTTTTGAAACGAAAGATTTTTAGTTTGGATCATAATGGCAACCGGCAAATACTTTGAAACGAAATATGCTTCTGTTTTTTATGATCACTTGATACTTGACAGGTGTTGAATGACAATGATCGCAATCGATTTTTGGGTCCGAACAAGAAGGTTCAGCAATGGGTTGAGGATGTGAAGAACGCAACCAACCCTCATTTTGAAGAGGTTCACCAAACAATCTTCCAAACTGCTGCAATGATCAAGAGTGCTACTAGTTCTACTAATGTTTGAAGTCTGTTTCATGTGCTGATCTGTTATGTGAGATGAAGCTTATAAATTACATTGAAAAGAAAATAATTGTATTGTATTGTATTGTGGGAAAGTTGCCTGCAGTGCAACTCATTATCCTATACTTTTGTGTGTAACGCACCTAAGTTCTTTCATGATGAGTCAAACTTTTGGATTCTAGCATATAAATTGTTCTTCAACATGATTAGACGATATCGTTTTCCATCGTAGCTTGTTCACTGGTCTAGGACCAGACCGATTAGAGGCAAGTTTTGGATAAAATTGTTCATTTTGTCAAGATTTGAATCTTTTGACCGAACCCGTACACCTGGTTCACCTCCGTTGCAGTAAATTCATTAACTCCTATACTGCATAATTGTAGCTAAGGAGTTAATGAACGACCCTACAAGTTGATAAGATATACGTAAGCACATGCGTATGCACAAATGAGCAAAAAGCTAAACACAATTTTAAATTATACGCTATTATTGTTATTTAATTAATTTTAAAATAATACACCATTAAACTGAAGCCTTGGATATAAGAGTAACAAACATATATTCAGCATTTACATGATCAAACCACAGTGTTAAAGACTAAAGTGATTATTATTCTTCCGTATAACATTTATCATTGTTTAAGTGAATTATTGTTGACTGCTTGAGAAAGAATATGTTCTTAGAAATTGAAATTAATTTTTAAATTACTAGTTTACGCTAGACGAAGCTAAGCTGCTTTCACTATAAGTATGGAGTTACACACCTAAATCTACACAAAAACAAAGCCTTCCTGGTTATCAATTTGCGCAAAAAACACGAGAGAAAGTGAGATATGGCAGAGCTCAAGTTGTATGTTGATCGTCACTCTCAACCAGCTCGTGCGATTATCATCTTCTGCAAGTAATTTTCATACACCCTAGCTCTCAGTCGCTCTAATTCGATTCCGATCTTGCATTTGTGTTTGTCGTTCTTTTTCTAGGGTTAATGATATTGATTTTGAAGAAGTGCCGATCAATCTCGCCAAAGGAGAGCATCGCACGGCAGATTATGCAGGTGAGTTGTATGCTTCTCATTCTTGACATTGATTTGAGAAAAGTACTAATCGGAATCCAATTTTTTCAGAGATCAATCCAATGAAGCAAGTACCGGCAATAATTCATCAAGATCTCAAGCTTAACGAGAGGTAATAGTATCTACTTTTTTCATTTCTACTCATATTCGAAGATTCACCTGCGCCTCTTCGACTTTGCAGCCATGCGATCCTGATCTACATTGCTACGGCGTTCCCCGGCGTGGCTGACCATTGGTGAGCTTCCTTGGATTAAAAAACTTTTTTTTTCCCACTGTTTCTGATAAGCTGAGCTGAAGTTTTTACTCGTGTAAGTCGTATAGATTCAGGAAGTTCGATCTTCGAACTGATCGATTGTCATACTTGAATTTGACAAAGGTACCCTGCTGATCTTCGCAAGAGGGCGAAGATACATTCTGTTTTGGATTGGCATCACTCTAACTTACGCCGCGGTACAGGTAATCAACCTTTTGAACACATAAAACTGCTGCTGCATACTTTTCAAAACGGATCGTTTTATGAGTGAAGCTACTTCGAAGGTGACGATACGTTGCGTTATGGTGTTACAAATATGGGTGATGATGACATCTCAAAACTTGTATTAAAGAAGCCAAAATTTTGATGGGTTATCATCAAAATATATGATACTTACTAACTCAATATGGACAAAAAAATCATCAACATAATTCACTTATACTTTTTTTCATGAGCATAATTCACTCATACAAACTCAATCTTGGTGTTTCAGTGGGATATGTCTACAACTTAGTATTAGCTCCTGCCTTCAACCTTCCAAAAAATACCCAAGCTGCAGCCGAAGGCGAGAAGATTCTGATTCCGGCGTTGGCAGCAATCGAAACCGTCTGGCTTCAAGAAAATGGCAAATTTTTGCTTGGGAACGACCAACCATCCATAGCCGACCTCAGTCTCGTGTGTGAAATCATGCAGTTGCAGGTAAACGATCATTCAAAACTCCTCTCAATGGAGGACTACTATGAAACGAAAGGAGTTCATACTTTATGATCACTTGATAGGTGTTGGACGACGATGATCGCAATCGATTCTTGGGGCCTCACAAGAAGGTTCAACAATGGATGAACAATGTCAAGAACGCGACAAACCCTTATTTTGATGAGGTTCATCGAACACTCTTTGAGACCGCTGCAAGGATTAAGAATGTTAGTGTATGACCAACTTACACTCGGACCAAGATAAAGCGAATGCTAATGAGGGCGAAAAGAACTAACCATCTTCATTCACCATAACATCTGTAAACACAGTCCAGGAGATGACTTTATGTTGCAAGATTCCATCCAAAGAGTTATGTACCCGTTAGGCTGCAATTAATAAAACTTCAGTAAAATAAAAAAAGAAAATAGGATTGTATCATAGTGATGCATCCACACAGTTATGTACCTGGCTAGTAGATGATCTTCTCGCATACTGTTCGTTTTGCAGTAGAAATAGGGCAACGCTGAAAAACCTTGGGAGCCCAAGATAGGATCTTCTATTATTGGCATCAACTATGGAAATTTGACTTTCAAAGTAATATACAAAATGTAGGCTATACCATGATTCCTTAAACCCATTAGTTGAGCTTAAAGCGATCATGATTCATGCAAAGCCCGACTTTACCTTTCGAATGAAAAATTAATTTTCAAAGCAATATGTTCAATGTAGGCAATACCATAATTCCTTAAACTCATTAGGTGAGTTCAAAGTGATCATGATTCATGCATAGCCGGATGTTTCACAATCCGATCGATGAAAGGTCTTCTGTAGGTCAGCACATTCCTATAAGCCAAGTGAAAATACAAAATTCAGTATGTAAATTGTGATATCATGGAGAAAGAGATGATAGGTACACATACCCATGGAGATATCAAGGAGACGCTGGCTGAATTTCGGTGACAGAGTCGATGCAATAGTGACCGAAAATGCGGCATTTAGGGCATTGAGGAGGAAGCCATTCGTATTGGAGTCTTTGAGAGATAACCTCCCCATCAGCCCCGAGAAATCGAACTTGATCAAGGAGATGTCGTTTTGCCGAGACTTGCACGAGCAACCTTGGGAATCTGATCCTTTCTTGATTTGCAGGACTATAATTAGTGAGGATAGGGTGGCCAATGGCGGAACCAACACGGCTAAGCATATGTCGAGACCAGAAACGGACATCGAGATTGGGTAGTGTCACCCATACTGGTATTTGTTCAAAGCATGACATGTCTAATGGCATTCCGGAATGCCATCTTCTCAATATGAGTGGAATTTGGTCTTCGATCATCCATGGACATTGTTGGAGGATTGATAAGAGGTGTTCTTCGTTTTCGAATTGGAAGACAAAGATGCCATTTTCGTGAAGTTGGATTTTGGGGGTCCCTGTCGTCCAGTGAGTAGATACGAATTGTTGCATTGCTTGATAGGAGATGTTAGAACCCATCGGAGCACCCACAAGAGATAAATTCCATTGATTGACAAGCTCGGCGACATCGTCGACTGAGAAATGGATGTCACCGGTGTCGAATCCAGACACATACTCGAGAGCGATGAAGGACCGACCTTCTTCTCCGATAACATTCATATGCGGAGGGCGTGATATGACGTCAGATTTAGCCACCGGTTCAGGATTTGTAGTGGATGCCGGTTTAGAGATCGGCTCAGAGTAATCCGGTTCGGCTCTTGGTTCAGAATTATTACGTGGAGGCACTGATGTGAGTTCATTTGTGAGTTGAGGAATTTGATTCAAAGAAGCATGTGGTTGAGATTCTTGTTTTTTTGATTTCTGGGTCATCTTCTTCTTTCCCTTTGAAAATTTCCATCGTTGCAGACAAGACCATCCTCCTTCGTTACTCTCCTCTTCTTCAAAATTATCAATGCTCCTTTTATCGGACGAAAATGAATCAAGAATACAAAAGTTAGGCAAACCAACAAGATAATTAGCAATATGACTCGATCAACAAGATACAACTAGATTATTCCAATTCGATCAACATATCAATATGACTCGTAATATATGTTACTTACCTTGTTTGGATGTCGGTAATCAAGATATGAGAGATGAGATGAAAATCCTCACCGCTTTCTTTTCGACATCTCATTTTCAATTCTTCTGAACATTCATGCATTTCAAGTGAACCGAGAGAGGAGAGTTGGGCGAACCACTTGGGAAGTGATCTCACTTTATCACATCCGTCAATTTGTAAATGTTGTAATGCGGTAAGATGTTGGATTCCTTCTGGTATCCGTTCCCATTGTCCACACCTTCTAAGTGTCAACGACTTAAGAGATCTAAAGAATTTCCAAGGAATTTCATGTACCCATTTCCCCTATAATCCAAATTTCAACAAGGATCAGGCTCCATTGTGAGCAATAGATAGAAGAGTGAAGAAATGAGAAATGAAAAATATGCATACCCCGTAATCAATACGAAGAATACGTAATGAGCTAATATTTTGCTCCAATGTGTTATCTTCTTTAACAAGGACCAAGCTCTCCACACCCACTAACCACAACACATCAAGGTTGGTATTGAAAATAACCTTCGAATCCAGTTGTAACTCCCTGCAATTTTCAATGTTCAAGTCCCGAAGAGAAGGAAGCCATTGGCCTCTAACTTTAAACATGAGAGGTTTCTTTATATAAATAACGAGAGTACTCAAATTTTTTAAGGGTTTTGATGGAAATATAACATCTTCTAATTCTTCATTTGTTTGCGGCATCCAATGATAAATAACCAACTTTGTAAGAGATGTAAGGAACTGATATCCTTCTAAAAAGTGAATGTCTATGTAATGTAAACTCAGTTCTTCAAGTCTATTCAAGACTTTCCACGGCATCCCTACTTCTCTTTCCACCTCATCACCGTCATCTTCGTCTACTATTCTCAATGATCCCAAAGTCAAGTGTTTGAGAGAGGTTAGATGTGTCAACCCACGAGAAGACACCCACCTTAGATCACTACAGTAATCAATTTCTAATTTCTGGATAGCAGTTAGGTGACTTATTAGTCCCTCTGATATAGATGCAAGCCCTTCAACTCCATTAAGATTTAATTCCTTTAACTTTCCATTGTTGTTAATCAATAACTCTTTTACCAACTTCACATCAACTTCACTCAAAACCATGTACTCAACCCCCTCCATCAATGGCATTCGTCCTTTTAACTCCTTACATCTAATTACAGTAACACGTGAAACTACAGAAAGGCATGGTCGATTTGTCTTAGAAGGTATTTCTCGTCTCCACCAACCTTTTAAATATCTCATATTCTGAAGAATAAGAATTCTCAAGGACGGAAAACAAATGTCGTCAACTCTTACTCCATCATCTAAATACTCCACGTCACACTCACAAAGACAAAGCTCCTTGATATTCTTGAGCATGCATACCCAACTTGAAAGCATATCACCACCATACCTTGAGATTCTCAAATACTCAATACCATCATGCGGACAAAGTGCCTCCATCACCGATTTTGCTTCGTCGGCTATATATTGTTTGTTATGAAAGGTGTAATTCCCAATCCATTCTATAGCCATCCCATCGAGTTTAAGCTTCTTTGACATATTTGATCTTTTTGCATCTTTAATTGAATCGGGCCATCCCTCTTTTGGAAGTTGGATTGTCAAAATCCTAGACAAATTATCCATCTCATTCAAGTATCTTAAACCCCCATTTTGACGATGAACAATAAATCGATCCAAATTAACAAGCAAAGTCAAATGTCTAAACCCCAATGGCAAAGAATTCAACCTATTACAATGCTTTATATAGAGTTGCCTCAAACTTACCAGTTTATCTATTTCTGTGGGCAATTTCTCAAGTCTATGGCATTCCTTGAGTACAAGAACCATCAAATGGTGTAGGTTACAAATTGTGCTTGGGAGACACTTTAACTCTTGACTGTTTGAAAGGTCGAGATATCTCAAGTGAGTCAATTCCCCTATTGAATCGGATATATGATCGGTTTTCATGTTGGGAAGACACAACATGCGTAGCATTTTAAAACCTTCCAACAACTGACTAAGGGAACTTTGATTGAGTTGGTTTTTACGATTAAGTACCAATAGGGATCTCACTGTGTTTGGGTTAGAAACTAGATCACTCGAAGGGTTAAAGGAATCACTAATCTCATAATCAATAGAGACATGCCTTATATTAACGGCCCCTTTTTCTTTCCTAGCAGAAATCTTATCGACAAAAATGCACTCTGATTTGGCCACATCCATTGCCATATCATGTAACAAATCATGCATCTTAACTGTGAGTCCATACAAATCATAAATAGTTTCATATCCCTTGTAAGAATATCTATTATACCTTTTTACCTCTTGAAAGAAGCATCTTTGAACCAATTGGAAAAAGCATGCCTCTCCTAATTCCTCCAAGCATTGTTTATTGTTATTAGATGGCTTAATAAAACCTTGACTTAACCACAAGCCAACTAGTTTATCTTTATCAAATGCATAGTCTTTAGGAAAGAGAGAACAATACGCAAAACAAAGCTTCAAATTTGAAGGGAGATCATTATAACTAATCATCAAAACTTTTCGGACACTCTTATCATCATTGCTTGAAAGTACTTCTTTAAGTTCATTCTCTAAAAACTTAGACCATACTCCCTCCTCTCTTTCCCTTTGGCGTAAGAGACTTCCAACAGTTATTATTGCGAGTGGAACATATCCACATCGCCGTATGATCTCCTTCCCTAACGTCTCTAGTTTATTGGAAAACTTACTTGGATGTTCCTCTCCAAGGCGAAAGACCTTACTAAGAAACAAAGACCATGCATTTTCTTCCGACAATACGCCTAAGTCACAATAAGGTTCTAACGCATCTAAGCATTTAGCAACTTCTCTAGAGCGTGTTGTTACCATCACTTTACTACCAATTTTACCACAACGAAGGATGATTTCTAATTGACCCCAATTTGTAGAGCTTTTATCCCAAACATCATCTAATACGATTAAAAACTTTCTCCCACCGATAATCTCTCTTAATTTATTCTGCAACATCACTAAACCAAGGTTTTTAGGTCTTTCCTCTTTAGATGCTATGATTTCTATCAATACTTGCTCTAGATTCGAGAAGTAATTTATACAAGCCCAAAGACGCACCTCAAAACCTTCTTCAACTCTCTTATCATTATACACAAGTTGAGCTAACGTAGTCTTTCCCAATCCTCCAAATCCAATAACCGCAACAACCGAAAGGGTTTCGACACTAACCCTAGGTAGTAACATATCTATTACCCGAACCTTATCTTCGTCTCTTCCAATAACATTCTCTTCTTGCACAAAATAATGAGTTTTGTTTCTATCAAATCTCATAATTGACTGATCAATTGGCGGCGGTAGTTGTTTAATGAAACTAAACCCATCCATATCGAATTTAATGCTATCAAGAGACTCCCTAAGGGACTTAACCTGATTTGCGACCTTATACATGAAACCCACCTGATTAGATTTAGAGAAGAAAAGCTTAACCTCTTTGGTGAACGCATTGTTGCCGATGGTCTTCTTGCGTAATGCTTTGGCAGCCAAAGCATCGAACAAGTCGTCAGCATCGTACATTACGTTCCTGAGCCTCATCAGACAATCTTCCACCGAACGATCGTCGGATTTTCTTCTGTCGGCGTCGTGGAGGAAGCTGCTGATGGTGTCAATTGTAGCTTCAAGCTTCTCTAGCTCCTTTTTAGAGTTCCAGAGAAGGATGGCTTCATCTTTAGCAAGGGAGGAAAAGAGTTGCAGGGCTGATTTCGCAATCGAGACCAAAGCAACCTCAGCCATTGTTAACTTGCTTGTGAGCTTGTTTCTTGTGAATTGTCAGGGGGAGGATGAGTGTTGTGTTGTACATAACGGACTGTTAATTAACTAGATTATATATAAGGTGATCAATTAATTAGAAGGCTTAATTACATAGTTAATTAATCATCATCTTCAACGGTAATATTGGATTATGGTGCCAATCACGTGCACGACCACTTGCATTATAAAAGTAAATTTAGTTAATCCTCCTCCTCAACGGTCATATTGGAATATAATTCCGTTGGGATTAATTTATTGATTACTTAGTTTAATATTTATTTAATTTTCCCTACAAAAAAATAAAATAATAATATTCGTATTTATGTATTTTTCCAAATTTTTATAAGATAAAATAATTAATATTACAAAATATTTTTTGTAAATTTTTTTGATTTATATTCACTTAAAAATCATAAAATAATATAAGGTGATCAATTATTTAGAAGGCTTGATTACATAGTTAACTAATCATATCTTCAAAGGTAATATTGGATAATAATTTAGAAAAAAACACTCAAACTAATATCAATTTTGAAAATTACTAAGAGCGATACTATGAACGTATTTACTAAAAATAATATATCTTATTTTTCGGCAAAAATCCTAACACCGACAATGGCGTGGTAACCAAAATCTTACATCTCATCAAAAATAAATATGTGATGTGAATTTAATTTTTTTAAATCAAGTTAACAATTTCCGCAAATATGATATGCAACACTTTGAAAAGGTGTCACAATTTTCGCCGCCACAATTGACAAATGTGTCAATTGCGACACTTTAAGTAAATTGAGACACCTTAAGGTGTCGCATTAGTTAATAAATTTGCGACACGTATATCTGTCAATATTTTGAGACATTTGCGACACTTTAAGACGCCTCTCTTTGATACTTGATTTGTTTTTTTAACACAACTATTTTTGTCACCTGAAGGTGTCGCAATTTACAATTAAGTTACGGGAAAAAAAAAATTTTAACAATACAATTCTCTCTTTAACACCCCCGTAATAATATCAAAATGATATATATATATATATATATATATATATATATATATATATATATATATATAGAGAGAGAGAGAGAGAGATGTTGACTCTCATGTAAACAGTTCTACGATGTAAAAGGAAAACAAATTGTATTCGTTAGATCGTTAAATAGATGACTGAGATTATGCGATATTAAAGGGGGGAAAATCGTGTTATTAATGGAATAAATATTCGCCGGATCTGACTCTATATATTCGGCGGTATAGTCGCATATATTCGTTGTTTACATGTTCACATTATAAGAGTTGTTTATACATGAGTCGGGATCTATATATAATACACAAGATTTTCATATTGATTGCTTCACAAACTAGTAGAATAAAAGAAAATATATTACATTATGAATTCCAATTCTTACAAAATAGAGTGTTAATCATAAACCTCGTTCAAAGAACATTAGATTAGTCTACTGTTTTTACAAAATATCATGCACAAAAAATCCTACTATTCTTCAAATAATTCCTTCCTTGAACTCTTGTTGATGTCGAAGTCACGTATCATTGCTTCTAGGCATTTGACTATTTGTAGCACTTTGTTCCATACTCTGAAAAAAAAAACACAAATAATAAAACAGACAAAAAATAAGTGTAATATTTAGAGCAAAACCGTTCATGAAAATTAAAGTTTGTTACCTTTGAACACTTATGCACGGCTTGAACCAAGTAGTTCATATTTATGATATTTTATAGAAAAAATGAGGGACATAGGGCTCCTAAAATTTTACTTTTGCAAAGTGGGCTCCTAGTATAATTTAGGCATGCAAAAAAATTAATAGCTATATTTGTGGGCCTCCCAAAAAAAGATGGATGGATGGATGGGCTGTCAAAAAAATTGAATATTAAATGACTGTTGGTATTATTTGCAGAGAAGAAAGAGAAAACATTCATTCGAAAGAAAACAGATCTAGAAAGGAACGAAAGAGAAGAAGGAGAAATAGAGGATGAAACGGAGATCCGCCGGAGTTTCAACGACAGGGAGCACTGTTTTGCCGCCAGGACATTTGGCCACCAAGCCGACACCGAAGGGTGAGCGAGAGATATAGGGTTTCCTTCGAGCGGGAGAAGGGCAAGCGAGAGATCTAGGGTTTCGCCGTCAAGGTTGACACGAGGAGGGGCTACGCCACTGGTACCACAAAGCCGGCGCCCACTTCTCCTTTCTTTACCCTCTCCCTCCGGTGAAGCCGGCGCACTCCTTCTTCGTCCGCTAAAGGCGGTGCCCACTTCCCCTTCATTTGCGCCCTATCCTTCAACCTTACCCAAACCGCGTTCAGTTATTTAGATTATATAGATATGTGTATATTAGTGTTGGAGTATATGGATACCCAAGAAGTTTGACATTACCCAGAAAGATGAGAAGTTTCATATTATCCCGAAATACATTACCCAGGAATTTTGAGATTACCCAGAAATAGATTACCCAAGAAGTTTGACTGGTTTAGATTACCCCGAAATACATTACCCAGGAAGATGAGAATTTGAAGATGAGAATTTTCAGGCTTTCAACTTACCCCGAAATACATTACCCAGGAAGATGACAAGTTGGATTTATCCATGGATACAAACAAACACTACTTACCCACAAATAGAAAATGTAAACAAGCACTGCTTACCCACAAATAGAACAGGAAGTTTCAGTGTTTTAGATTCACAAAAACAAAAGATGAGAAGCTTCAGATTACCCACAAATACATTACCCAAGAAGTTCGAGATTACCCAGAAATAGGAACAAACACTACTTACCCAGAAATAGAAGCTCAACAAGCAGTCCAGATTCCTGCGTTTCAATTGGAAGAAGAAAAGAGATGCATATGGATACCCAGATATAAATTTACGTTTGAAAGGAGGGAAGAAGAAGGGACAATGGAGGGAAGAAGATGGGCTGGCTGAATTGATTGGTCTATTTTATGATTTTTTCTACATGTCACCCATCAAATCAGTCTAGATACCTATGTCCCTTACTTTTCTGATTTTTTTTACAATAGGAGCCCATTTTCTAAATGAAATTATGAGAGGTCCAAAATCCAAACTCTACATTGTAAAAGGCCTACATTGCAAATTTAGCCTATTTTATAAGATACTAAGTGTTCGCTTACATTAGGATCTATAGTCTATATATCAAATAGTACAATTACCTTGTAACTCCCACCTATTAAGATATTATTATTATATGATATTATAAAGATAATATCTAGATATATTAGGGTAGATAATATACTATGAGATACGATTTGATTATACATAATCATATTATTCCATAGTATATGCTTTTGTAATCACTATAAATATAGCATAATAAAATCGTTCCAAAATGTGTGGTTATTTCCCACCAATTATATGGATTTTCAAACCCTAACATCTATCACCACCAACCGCAACAAAAGGTATTGTATGCGTTTGAGCAGCAAGTGCAACTATATTGAGACCCACAGGAGCTATTAGTCCACATTAGCCATGATGCATGAGCTCCAACAATTACCTTTACAATAAGTCTTTTTTAGTATAAACATTATAGTTTATACAAACCACATAAAGCGTATACATAACAACAGGTCATGTACCATGTTCACTTGAGATATCATTGCAAATACTGCAGAAAAAGTAATTAATATGGTTTGAAGGCCTCTTGATGCTAATTATTTTGCAATCATGAGAACAAATTCGTAATTATTGTTGGTTGAGTGAATTATTCGTAGTTATTGTTGGTTGAATGAATTATTCCTAATTATTATTATTTGTATTTATTATTAATTATGATATCTACTCTAAATCTTGACCCTTAATACTCACCATCCGGCGGTCTAAGATTGTTCTCATGATTACACGATAAGCATGTTCTCATGGGAACCTCTCACACACACACACACACACATATATATATATATATATATATAGAACAGGCTTATTGTATAATCATGAGACAGATTCATAATTATTATTAGTTTTGTTACGAATGTGTCATATCGTTTAATGGATTATTCGTAGTTATTGTTGATTGAGTGGATTATTCGTAGTTAGTGTTGATTGAATTGGTTATTCCTAATTGTTATTATTCGTAATTATTATTAATTATGATATCTACACTAAATCTCGACCCTTAATATTCATCATCCAACAGTCTAATATTGTTCTCATGATTACACGATAAGTCTGTTATCATAGGAACCCCACCCTATATATATATATATATATAGGGTGTGGTTCCCATGAGAACACTCCTAACGTGTATACATGAAAACAATTTTTGACCGTCGGGTGGTGAGTATTAAGTGCCGAGATTTAGTGTAAGATATCATAATTAATAATAATTAGGAATAATAATAATTATGATTAACCACAATAACTACGAATAATTCACTCAACCAACAATAACTACGAATAATACATTAAACGATATGACACATTCGTAACAAAACTAATAATAATTACGAATTTGTTCTCATGTATATACGTTATGGGTGTTCTCATATGATCTACCATATATATATATATATATATATATATATATATATATAATAATGCAAATATAAAAAGTCAATCGTACCATGAGGTATGGATCGCGATTCTCACCGTCCTCATTTATATTTACATATTTAAATACTTAATTAAAAAAGGATTTTCGGGCCAAACAAGCGGATCAAACAATACCCGCTTGAGTTCAGCTTACCAGCCCATATGAATCTGGAGCCCTGACTGCCCAGATCTAACTATAAATAAGTTCATACACTATACACAAACCCGAATCCAAATCCAAACCCAAATTCAAATCCGAAGTGTCGTTCTTATCTTGTGTGTGTGAAAGCAAGAGATATGGCAACTCTGAAGGTGTACTCTGACCGCATATCTCAACCAGTTCGAGCAATTCTAATCTTCTGCAAGTAAATCATAATCTCTGAATCTCTAACTTTGTGATGCTAATCGTTGATTATTACATTATATGTCTGTGGTGTTCTCTGTAGAGTTAACGAAATCGAATTCGAAGAAGTATCAATTGACATCTTCAAAAAAGAGCAAAGGAAACCCGGTTTTGCAGGTGAGTATCATCTGCTGTTCTTGACGTTGATTTCTAATGATAATTGCTAATTCGATCCTAATTATACAGAGATCAATCCCATTAAGCAAGTTCCTGCAATTGTTCATGGAGATTTCAAGCTCGGCGAAAGGTATTACCAATATTCAGCGAAAATAAGATATTAGTTTGAAGACGAACGAACTGTTGACTTTTATAAATATTAAATAAATTTTAAAATTTTTTTTTCTCTCTTTGTATTTGCAGCCATGCAATCCTCATCTATCTTGCTACGGTATTCCCAGGCGTTGCTGATCATTGGTGAGCTTCTTTCGGTTCTAAACCTCTTTATATTTTCTCTCTCTCTATATATATATATATATTTAAAAATTGCTTAAATATGACTTTTTTTTATTAAAATAAATTAACCTATTTTTATAATAAAAAAATTAAAAAAACATTTGGAAAATTTTAGTAACCAGGTCTAGGGGTGTAATACGAGCCGAACGAGCCGAGCATCGGCATGCTCAAGCTTGACTCGTTTATAAACGAACCGAGCCCGAGCGAGCCTAAAATTTCTTTAAAATGTGCTCAAGCTTGGCTCGTTTAGAAAATGAACGAGCTTGAGCCGAGCTTTTGACGAGCCGAGCCCGAGTAGCTTGGCTAAAATAATTCTCTTATAGTGTTATTTTAGCCGAACGAGCCGAGCTTTACCCGAACGAGCCGAGCATTGACATGTTCAAGCTCGGCTTGTTTATAAACGAGTCGAGCCCGAGCCGAGCCTAAAATTTATACGAGATTTAAAATGTGCTCAAACTTGGCTCGTTTAGAAAGTGAACGAGCTCAAGCCGAGCTTTTGGCGAGCCGAGCCCGAGTAGCTTGTCTCATATTACAACCCTAAGCTGGTCTTTTAAAAAAATCAGAGTAGTAATTAGGTTTTTTAATGTTTTAATTAAGTAAATATACCCAACCTTTAGTATTTATTTTCAAACTCTACACACTCCTCTCATCTCATAAGAGACAAGGGGTAAATTTACTAAATGTTAATTTGAGCGAAAGCGTATAATTAAAAAATCTAAAATTTAAAAATATCACCAGAAAATTAAATTATTTATTAACATAATTTAAATAAAAAAAATACAATAACGTCATCCGAAATTTTTAAAAATTTATTTACAATTTTTGAACCTTTTTACGGTAACCGTTCCCTATACACGGAATTGAGATCTCTACATATAATAAATCAAATTAAAACTAAAATTGTCATGATTGATGTTGACAAAGGTACCCTTCTGATCCCCAAAAGAGAGCTAAGATCCACTCGGTGTTGGATTGGCATCACTGCAAGTTGCGTCGAGGTGCAAGTATGAGTTTTCTTCAATTTCTCTCTTGTCAAAACTAGCCTAGTATATAAAATCGGTAATCCACTCTTTGTATTGGTCGAACCGGAGGTTTACGATTTAGGTTAAGGTTTGGCTCTCGGCCAAACCTAAACCGACGGTTTGAACCTTTTTTTTTTTTTTTTAAAAAATTTTTTTTGATAAAACCGTTGGTTAAACCGACGGTTTAGTCAAAAAAGACGTTGCATTTTAATTTAATTTTTTTTTTAAATAGCGTGTCAAACCGCTATTTAAAAAAAAATGTTTGAGTTATTAAGATGTGTGGAGCCGGATCGAATATAACGCACATGTGAGCATAATAATAAATGTTTGAGTTACTCTTCTTATTATAAATGGGTTTTAGGATTTAAAAAAGTAATGTGATAACAAAGTTAGATCCGTGCGAGGCTCATTCTCCTGAGATTAGATTGTTGTTACTTAAACTTTTATTTGTAGGGATGTCAATAGACTCAATAGGGCGGAAATTCCACGATATCCGATGGATATTACCATTACGGGAATGGAGATGGGTAAAATAAATGGGATGGAGTTGGGAATGGGGATAAACTTCATTTACATCATGGGGATGAGGAAGAGGTTAGAAGTTCCCGCCCCAACATTCGTCCCCGTTGAGTTTTTATATTTAACTCATGTGAATTTATAAAGGGACAATTTGTCAAGAAAACTCATGGAAATTTCGATAGTAACTATAAATGGAAAAAATTAGTTATTCATGAGATTCCTGACGCGGACGGATACCTGACCGGCCCGACAACTTTTAATCCTGAGATTATAGGGACGGGGATGGGGGACATTTGTGCTAAATAGAGATGAGATGGGTTATGGGTATGCCACTCCCCGAGCCAAACTTTCCCGTTGACTCGCCTAGTTAATGCCCTTCAACTAGTATCAACCAAATGACCCATTGTAGTAAGCGTCTTCTCTCAATCAATGTAAATAAAGTTGTAGATTAACATTTTCCATCGCTCTTTTGTTGTATCAGCGGGCTATATATTGAACACGGTGCTTGCTCCTGTGCTAAAGATTCCGGAAAATCCCACAACTGTCTCCGATTGCGAGAATACTCTAATTGTGTCGTTATCAACAATTGAGACCCTCTGGCTTCAAGAAAACGGAAAATTCTTACTTGGAAACGACCAACCATCCATAGCCGATCTCAGCCTCGTGTGCGAGATTATGGAGTTGCAGGTAACTATAACACGACAACATAAGTAATCAATAAAGTTATTTTAGCGTAAGAATATACGTTTATATTTATGATCGTTGTGATAGATGTTGGACGAGAATGATCGTACCCGACTTTTAGGGCCATACAAGAAAGTTGAACAATGGGTGGAGGACGTAAAGAACGCAACAAACCCTTATTTTGAAGAGGTTCATCAAACCCTCTTTCAGTTTGAAGTTTCAGCATTGATTAATTAAGAGCGTCAATGATTCCACTGTGAACTTCAAAAGCATTACTCGATACTTTGTGTTTCGTGTAGTTTGATGTGAGTGTCTTTGATCAGTACGTACATTATATGGTACTTGTTGGAGATAATAAGGTCCCGCGTCGAAAGATGGGACACTCCGAGCCTAGTATATAAGGTCGGAGGACGTGTTGGAGATAATAAGGTCCCACGTCGAAAGATGGGAAACTTCGAGCCTAGTATATAAGGTCGGTACCGGTCCGTCTGTATCGGACTTTGACAGTACTTTGTTTATGAATTTTTTTGAAATTATTTTTTGTATTTTCATGCAAAATGCACTTGTTTTTCGACATTTTATTTCTGTGTAAGGTATTAAAAAATTCAAAAGTAATCCAACCCTATTTCAATTACTCCAAACAATAAAGAATGATTCTACAAACTTTCATGAATAAAGAGTATACGTATGAACTAGATTATTAAAACCAAACAGGCCCTAAGTTTTTAGGTAAGTTTGGACATTAGAGTCTAGTATATAAGGTCGGTGACTATTCTTCCTATTGTTAATTAGTTTTGGGATCGAACCTAATTGGACTTATGTATTGGGTTTGGACCTAACGTGCACGTGTCTTATATGCACACGATCTCGTTATACGGTCCGATTTTAACATGGTATCACCTATAAGAGCGGTTAGACTTTAATCGGCCCGCAATCCTAACTTTTAAGATGAAATTCCATTGAGATCATGTACGGGTCTAGAGGTGGAATAGGATTTACACTATCCCACCCCAAATTTTAATCTGAATGCAATAAGAAAAACAACGATTAAGTACTTATGATTGTATCCGACAACACTATTGAATGAATCGAATTATTTGTTCATTTATAATTCGAAACTCTTTCGTGAAATTTTTTAAAGTAGACGTATCCAATATTATTTAAACTGAATTATCATCAGGCTATCGTAATCCAAACATCTCAATAAATCTCTCAAAATGAACGTACTTATTATTGTACAAATCATTATAAATTTGTGTGTTATTTCTTTTATTTTGATAAATTATTACTCTTTTTCATATATATTCCGCATAATAATATAAAATTAAATCAAACCCGGAAAGATCAACTACCCCGTGCGGAAAGGAGATGTACTACCGCGTTATAGATTTACCGGTCGGACCGATAAACTTCACCGTACAAGAATAAATAACAAATCGAAAACACAAAAAAAAAAAAACATCTTCACAAACGGCATTTCATACAACTTTAAAAAATTTATTTACAAACATTTTTATATACACAATCACAATACAAAAAACCATATTTATTTTTTCTTGCTGCAATATTGTATGTATCCATCTCGATCACTCATCCAAATCAATGGTGTTCATGCCACTTTCAACATGTACAAATTTGGGTCCAATTTTCACATCTTCCTCCTCATTCAAAATCACGAATCCACCATACTTGATGACCATCAAAATGTAGAACATCAATGCAAAACCCGTCAATCCTATCAAGATCAACGTGAACTCAATGTTAACGAGTGCCTTTGCACGGTCTAGCGAGCCATCGTTATGACCACAAGCAATGACATCTCGGCCATTCTTGTCTTGTTGAATCGAGCAGCCTTCGGGCATGAGTCCGGGCGTCCATAGCATGAAGCCCATGAGAACAAGCCATATTCCTTGAAGAGTTAAGCTTAAAGACCTTGTAAAGGCGACAGCGAAGCTTCTAGGAAATCCAATGCCCATAAGAGAAGTAACCAAGCAAACAAGAACAACAAGCTCAAGAAGCAAATGGTATTGTCTTTCTAAACCGGCGTGATCGGTGGAGTGGAAGTGGAAGAGCAAGAGTTGTTGCGCGAAAGCCAAGGAGACGACGATCCAAACGATGTCATTGAGGTTGTTGATAGATCTAAGCTTGTCGAGGGCAATGGCGGAGATGGCATATAGGAGGAAACTCATGGCCATGGAGACGTGCTCATAGTTTCGGAGATGGGTAGAACGGAGCTCGGAAATGGAGAAGATGATGATGGGGAAGATGATTAGGTAGAGCTCGAGGTGGCGGTGGATGGAGGAAGGGTGCCATGGGAGAGGGGAGTTGTAGTGTTGTTTGTGTGTGGCTTGGAGTTTGATGTGGTTGTAGAGGTGCCATAAGCCTATGAGGAGGAAGAGTCCGCCGATCGCGACATGTCCCTCTAGGCGTCCCATTGCCTAGAGATGCAAGAAGAGGTTTACACAAAGAGGGGTGACAAAGGTAGTGTGTGTTTCTTGGTTTCTTATAGGAGAGTATTAGAGTACTTAGAAGTAAGGTTTGAAGTGGTGGATTGGGATACAAGGGTTGAGACAAAACAATCCCCTTGTAAGGGAGGTTTTTGCAAATTGAAAATGATGGGAGGTTGTTGGTCTATATATATAAGTAAAGTCTTGTGGATTTTCATCCACATAAGATTAGGTGAACAACACTTATGGGCCATATTATGGGCTTTTCGGCCCATTTAACCAACCTATAATATGTATATGCAACCAATTATGTAATTAGAAAAACACTTAAGACACCTAATTATGAAGAAGAGCCTAACCTTATGGAAAAATATATTTATAAAAAAAATGATCCAAACTAGAATTATAATCGCAACAATCTCCTGTTGGAAATAGGAGATCGTTGCGGATAAAACTCGGAAATCGAAGGTGTGGGCCAACGGTGTTTACGTGTTTTGGTAATTGTGTTTTGACAGATTCACTACCTTAAAAAAAAGTTATGTTCATGCAGATCAGAATGTCGATTTCTTAAGAAAGATGAGAAGACCGGCAACGTCAAGTCATACCAAATTAACCCAACAAAGAGGTGAGGGGAAGACAAGGATACAATTGTCATGAGAGATAAAAACGATGAGCTATATCTTTTCGGAGAAGACAACTTCTTAAATATCACCTTTGACGATTCTCGATTCCGATGCTTTCCACGTCACTCCTCATGAGAGTTTCCTCTCAACCTACCAAAGCGGTCACTTCGGTAATGTCCATATGGGGAATCAAAATAGGAGCAAGATCGTTGGTATATGAGACATCACTTGATATCAAATATGGAATGCAAGCTTACCCTTAAGAATGTGAGGCATGCCCATGATATGCGCCTCAATCTCATATCAGCGGGAAAGCTTGACAATCTTAATCTAATAAATCACTTTGACGGTGGTAAATTGAGAACTCAAGCAAATCTAATTAAACATAAGTTATGAGAGTACCCCAAAATGTTGTATAATTTAATCTCCACGTAAATATAAGTAAGTTTATATTAATTAACTTATTGACTTAATTAGTCTCGTATTCTCCTTCTACCCACGAAAATAATAGATTTTCCAACAATTTTGATCATCTAATGTTTGTTTAGACTCCACTTTCTGGTCCAATTTAATATTTAACCGTAAAGTATTATCTTGTATCTCAGTCTTTCTCATGTAATCTATGATCTGAATGAAATATGGCCGTTGAGGCACTGATTGATTAAATATACTTTATATAAATCAAGACAGCCAGTTTTTTTTAGGTGGAGAAACGGAGGGACAAAACACCCCACAAACACAAAACAAATTACAAACGAGTTAAGCGCGGGAAACTCACCCCTCGTGCTTCGTCTAACAACAAAGTCCTAGCACAAGCGGGCGTAGCATCAAGAACATGGGAACCAAGAGGAAAGGAGAAGGCAACATTGGCTAGCGAATCCGCTACCCTATTCCCCTCTCGAAAAATGTGACCAAACCGGACGATCCAGTCTCTAGTGAGGAAGCCTTGGCACCGTAGAACCAGGCTGAAAAGAGGGTGCATGGAATCCACTCCCTCTTTGAGAATGCGCAAAATAACGAGGGAGTCCACCTCGACAAACACCCGGCGGAAACCCTTAGTCCAAGCAATCTCCAACCCAAAGAACACCCCCCACAGCTCCGCGCATGGAGCCGAAGCAACCCCAATATTAGCAACAAAACCCAACAGCCAAGTTCCTTGGTCGTCCCAACAAACCCCACCAGCCGCCGCATTCCCCGGATTTCCTCGAGAGGCACCGTCGGTATTGATTTTCACCCACCCATTCATGGGGCGCAACCACCGAACCAGGACCTCAGTCTTCCTCGGTAACATATTGAATTCTCGCTTAATTTTAAAAGCCTGGACACTCTCCATGTATCGTTGCATCAAGAACCCATATTTATCCACCACCGTCGGAATATCGCGAAATATACGGTTGTTTCTCCATTTCCACAACCACCATAACGTGAGTAAGAAAAACTCATTCCAAACGAAACACAAGCCCTCCACATGCCCCAGGTTGATATTTCCAAAAAGCCAATCATCCCAAATAAGAGAAAAGAAAGTAACTTGGGGAGAAGTCGGAATAATCTTCTTCCAAAGCAAAGAGGCATGAGCACAATCTCTGAATAAATGGAGCAAAGATTCAAGCGAGCTCGGGCAAAACACACAATTGGGGTCCGTAGCAAGATGGCGTCTATACCGCTCACTATTAGTAAGGATACGTCCCCACCCAACTTCCCAAGCAAAGAAACGGACTCGTTCCTGCACCTCAATTTTCCAGATTTTTTGGAACAGCCCCATGCGAATACCGACCAGACTATCCGACTTCAGAATAAAAGAGTAGGCCGAAGACGTCGAGAACTTACCCGAATTAGTTCCCATCCAACGAATACTGTCATCACTCCCATGCTTAGTGCTGAGGGTGGCACTTGGCAGACGCAAATCGAAGCAGACACGAATTTGACACTTTGTTTCCAATATACGACCAGTCCCAACCAAGCTCAGCGGACCAAACATCACTGACACGGAGACCTCGCTCGACCTCATTCAAAACAGCGAGAGAGTGCAGACTTAATGGTTCGTCAAAAAGCCAACGATCATTCCAAAAACCAACCCAGCGACCATTCACAACGTTCCATGCAAGGTTCGGAGCAAGACAGCCAGTTGTTGGAATTTCGGTGTCCGGTTTTAGACCAAAGGGTCGTAGTCTCACTTATGTGAGTAGACGGTTCTCCCAATTTCCAAAACAAATTAATATAATTATCTTGAACTAAAAACTAGTTATTAACCAAGGGTTTGTAATCTCCACAAAGGAGTAGACAAAACCCAACCAAGAGTTTGTAATCTCCGCAAAGGAGTAGACAAAACCCAATCAAGAGTTTGTAGTCTCCAAAGGAGTAGACAAAACTCAACCAAGAGTTTGTAATCTCCACAAAAGAGTAGACAAAACTCAATCAAGAGTTTGTAGTCTCCAAAGGAGTAGACAAAACTCAAGCAAGAGTTTGTAATCTCCAAAAAGGAGTAGACAAAACTCTAATAGAAGTTAAGTTCAATTACACGTCTTATAAACCGATTGTTATATGTTAAAACCATTGTTTTGGATAATATAATGAGTCATTCATAAATGAATTTTCCTTCTAAGTGTATTCTCCCCTACACCGGGAATATCCAAATACCTTAGTGGGATAAAACGTTACACGTTACAAAGACTAAGTAAGAGACTTACTTGTCTTACTTTGTAGAAAGGGTATTCCTAGGTTTTGTCAATACAAAACCAAACTAAGATGGATGCCTATCCTTTGTCAATATAAAGGAACTATACTGGTCTTTTGAGTTTTGCAAACAAGCTTATAAGAAGGCATATCCAATGTCAATACAATGGAACTAGAAGCTTTATTGTTGCAAAAACGAATGTACAATCAAGTGCAAATGGCTCTCCCTTTTATAGGCATAGGGGGCCACGGTTTTGGGGAGAATAACCGCCACTAAAGCGGTTGAGAGCGGTTACAAAGGGTTATTGGCGGTTGAGAGAAGTTAGGGTTACATAACCACTTTTTGGCCCAAATCCAAGGCCCAAGCCCAACTCAATTGGGCCATCAAAAAACCCAAATTTCAGCTAGCTTTTTCGGCCCGACTTTTTTCTCATCAATGAGCTTTGACTAACTCATTATAGCTAGGTGAAGCTCCAAGGTCAACTAATACACATGAGCTTAGCTCAAACTAGCTTAGCTCATCGAGCAGCTCACTAGCTAGCTTCTAGCTAGCTTATTGGAGCTCAATGGACATTTGTGCTTGGATATCTCTCAAACTTTGTAACAACTTTCTTGAGCTAATATAATGAGGAATGCCCGAAAGAACGCTCCATAATGTGTCCCAAAAACACAAAGCGTCGGGCTCTCAATTTCTGCCGCAAAATGGCCTAGGCGTTGGCAAGGCCAATAACGCTCTTGCCAAGTAATGCCATTGTCATGACTGAGTCAAGACAATGTCCCATGATAGTCATGAGGCTCAACTAAACTAACTTTCAACATAGCCGTGATAGCAATGCCCTTTTGTTTAGTTTAATTTAATTAGCTTCCATACTTTTACCCCGTAATCACTAGTTACTCTAAGTGCCGGTCACTTGACTTGCCTCCCGCAACCCATACCATCGTGACACACATGTGAGTAACTTATTGCACCTTGTCTCGACAACAAGCTCAATGGTTCCGTTGAAACTTAACACAAATCTCCAACACCAGTGTCGTGCACGTAAATGGCACCTAATATAATGTGACCGTTGAGGATGATATTAGTTAAACTAAACCGTAATTAAGCCTTCTAATGGCTTGATCACCTCGTAATCTTGTATATATAATACAGTGAGCAGTCCATCATGTATACACCATACAACGTACATTCATCTTCCCCGAGTATTCACAAGTAAAAGATGGGGACACTTCGAGTCTAGTATATAAGGTCAGTAGACCACTCCGAACTCGGATGCACACGACTCCTAGCTGCTCTATCGGTCCGTCTGTATCGTACTTTAACATCCCTTGCAAAAGAATAACTCATCCTTCTCTGGAACTCTACAAAGAAGCTAGACAAGCTTGAAGCTACCATTGACACCATCAGCAGCTTAACGTATCCTAAGCTTTTCTTCGCGTAAATATTTTGTTTCATTCCTACTTTCAAATTTTATTTTTCATTTATTAATATTTTAAGAAAAAATTTCCTAATATGAACTTGATTCATCAATTAGTGTGTATTAACCCATATATTAATAAATATGAACTAGTGTATTACTCGCACTTTGTGCGGGTTCAGTTTTAATAAATATTTAATACTTAGAAATTTATATGTATATTTTTGTAAAATAAAAATCCGAAAAATAAAATTATAATCAATATTATGATTTATAATTCTCTTTTAAGTATTTATCTCTTCTAATTAATTATATTTTTAAATTGATTTGTTAGATATGTTTGTTGGTAAAAAAAATCGTAAAAATTTAAAAACTATTTTTATAAAAATATTTATTTAAATATTTTTTAAAAAATTTAAAAATCAATTTTCAATTTATATTAACATCTAAAAATCACTTTTTAAAATAATTTTTTAGGCTTCGATAAATCTGGCGTTGACACGTGGCAATAGAGGCTCGTGCTTTAATAGATATAAGATAAGAAGATAAAATATTTTCTAATTAAAATTTAATTTTTTTTACTGACATTTACTATAACAAAATTCAAAGATATTTTAAATTTATTTTAACTTTAATTAACGACTTTACTAAAATATTTTTTATAGATTTTAAATTTTAAAAACCACTTTTTATAAAAAAAAAAATTTGGGGTTAGGAGAACCGTGGCTTGACACGTGGTAATAGAGGCTCCTGCTTTAATATATATAAGATTACTTCAACGCAATATTTATATAATATGAAGTTTCTTGTATACAATACATATTATAGTAATATATCTACAATTATATTTCGTAAGAAAACTAAACATTTAAACGTAAAAATAATCTCAATTTCAGTTGTACATAATAACAACTAAACATAAACTAATTATAATATTCATAAATAATTATATGTCTAAACTTCTCAGTGAAATATTATTAAGCAATAATTCACCTTCTTTTGATATTTTTATTTAAAATTAAATAAATTCTATATCATAATGATTTCAAGCTAATCTACAATACATTGAATGGAATCTCTCAAAATGTTCACCTTTAAAAGAACAAAATAGTTTAATACCTACTTTATGTCAATTTCCAACATCCATCATGTTGAGCTTTTACAAATAATTGAAACGTAGCATTACTGATACATTATATGCAATACACTTTTTATAATTCATCTATTGCATAACATGACCGTTAGTTGTATATAAGACTGTAAGTGATAGAATTTGTTAGGAAATATATCATCTTTATAAATATATAAATATAAGTACTAATTTATTCTTTTTTAATATTTAAAATTTTCTACAAGACTTTATATTTAATTTTTGTATACAATTTTCAAGTATAAGAAATAGTTCAATCACATGTGTACAAGAAAATTAATCAAATAACACTTCCGATATTTTCGAGTTACTTGCATATGATACAAAAATCGTGTACACAAAATTATTTACATTAATTCTTATACAAGAAAATTATTGAGTTAAAAGGGTAAGTAGGCCATTTATGTATTACTGTGTATTAAATAGGCCATTTTGCAATAATGTAGATAAAGTAGGTCCCAATTAATTTTTTAATAAAGATTAATTCCTAACTAAATGCATACCCCTGATGGAAATTTAAAAATATGATGTGGCAGTTTTAATTAAATAAATAAGGTTATTTATTGTGATCCCCTACAAATCAGGAAGTTGTTAGGAAAGGAAATATACATTCCTTGTAAACGTGATACAAGAATCACGAATTTCCCCCATTTCTGCATCCATAACCACCAATTGTATAGAGCTTTCGTCTACTGTCATATACATTTTCACTCTTTTTTGTTCGATTACTGCCGATTTATTCCGGTTTGATGTTTTGTTTGTTCAATTGTTACGGCTGTGAGATCGTCAACATTCGGATTGTCAATCTGTAGATTCAATCGTTTGTTTTGTGCGATTTTTGAGACAAAAAACTCGATCTGTAGATCCAATCGTTCTGAACAATCGTTTGTGAGATCGTCAAGATCTGTGAGGTATGTACGTTTAATCGTCTAATTGGTGGCTAATTCGCACATTTGCTCTGCGTAATTTATGTATATGGTTAATATTTTGTATTTCGTATGTTTATATGTCGGTGATCTTCTATGTGTTGAGTGTTGATATTGATGAAGGAGACGAACATAATTTTATGTCTGTATGTGTACATAATTATGTTGGAACTAAATATATACTCAATTTATGAATCTGCTTCGATTTATGTAGTTGTAAAATGTATGTGTCTTTCAGTTTAATGTGGTGAGGGTCTGTAATGATGAAAGTGCCGAACATAATCTATTGTGTTTATGTGTACATAAGTTTGGTTTATGTATCTGCTTAATACTATGTAGTAGTTAAATTTATGTAACAGTGAATAACATAATTTTTTGTGCATATGTTTACGTAATTTCGGTGTATGTTTATGTATAAGTGCAGAAATTAGGGTGCATGTATGTTTACATAATTTCGGTGATGAACATAATTTTATGCAGAATGTGATGAACATAATTTTATGTGCGTATGTTTACATAATTTCGGTGTATGTTTATGTATAAGTGCAGAAATTATGTTCATTTAGTTGATTGTACATAAGTTTGGTTTATGTAATTACTGAAATATTATGTACAAAGCGTGAGGAAGCTATTGACATATTTCTTATATTCTGTATCTTTCTTGTAGGAATCATGGGGGTGGTGTTTGTGACAATTTATTTTGACGGACATTGGAAATTTGA
Organism: Fagopyrum homotropicum; assembly: GCA_033239125.1. NCBI lineage: Eukaryota > Viridiplantae > Streptophyta > Magnoliopsida > Caryophyllales > Polygonaceae > Fagopyrum > Fagopyrum homotropicum. The sequence continues at coordinate 164,590,176 of BSWB01000001.1, forward strand.
TGAAGGTGTGTGGAGCTACATTGAAGTACAGTCAAGTAAGCCGTTATTGATATCAGTTGAATGCACATTTGATGTGTTAAAGGAGAAGATTGCGTTGCTATTTGGAATATCTTTAACACTGTTTGATTTATGCTTGTCATAAAAGAATTCTTTCAATGAGGGTCTAAAACCATTTGATGTTAACACAAATGATGATTTGGATACTTTTGTACACATAAATGGTCTCCCACAGTTTAGTTGGAGTCTCTCTTTATGTGTGAACAAAGTTGATCTGCATAAGAGTGTGGGAGGAATTTCAACCGAACTACATGGTCAGGAAGCTGATGTAGCAGATATAGAACCTGATTTATGTACAACAGGTTCAAGTGTGATTGAGAGCGAGTCGGTAGGAGATGCAAACAATAACACACTTGCAATAGTTTCACATATCAATAGTTATGTATCATCAGGAGACGATTTGCAACTACAAGTTGGGAAGATATATCATTCGAAAACTGAAGTTAAAAACACATTGTGTCTACATTCAATTTCTGAATGCTCACAATACAAGATAGTAAAGTCGAAAATGAAGGCAGTGACTGCGAGATGTGTAGATGAAGATTGTAAGTGGAGGGTCCGCTTTTCAATGCTCGGTAAAACAACATACTTCACCACCACAAATTATGTTTCGACACACACTTGCTCGTTCCATTTGCGGCGGGAGGCAAATAGGGGAGCTTCGTATCACGTAATAGCTGATAAGGTTAAGACAATGTAAGTTGCATGTATTTATTGGACTGAATTTATGTATCTGCTAATGCATGTAAATTATATGTTATGTATCTTGCTTTTACTGACAATCAAGTTTATGTAGGTACGGTAATTCAAAGAAATTACCTTCGGTGCATCAGATCATCACCGTAATGAAGAGTTTGCATCGAACTGACGCTAGCTATTGGAAGTGTTGGAAAGCTCAAGAGACAGTGAAGGACATGATTAGAGGTACATCGGTGGACAATTATAACACAATACCTGCATACTTATTTATGTTGGTGGAGCTGAATGAAGGAACGGTTGTGGACTTCATACACGACGAGGAGAGTAGGTTCAAATATGTTTTTCTGTCATTCGGACCATCCGTTCGGGGTTTGAGTGTGATGAGAAAGGTACATAATAATAAAAACCCTGATTTTGTTTTTGTATTGCAGTTATCTGTTACATAATGTTGGATACAATTGTTTCTGTGCATATATTCATGTTTAGTTTTTTGTGCATAAGTTGGTTTGTGAACACGTCTACGGTTTATGTAGGTAATCACCGTTGATGGGACACATCTTAGTGGAAAATATGGTGGGGTATTGCTAGTCGCCACTGCACAAGATGCAAAACAACAAATATACCCCGTTGCTTTTGGTATTGTTGATAGTGAAAATGATGCATCTTGGAATTTCTTTTTCAAGAATATGAGACGTGTCGTAATGGACAGCAAGGAGCTTGTGTTTGTGTCCGATTGCCATGCATCGATTAAGAAGGATATAGCATCGAATTATCAACTAGCCTTCCATGGGTACTGTATTTGGCATCTAAAAGGTAATCTGAGGAAGAGGACAAGATCAAACAGGATCCTACAAATGTTCATTGATGCGGCAACGAGCTACAAAGACAACATTTGCGTTGAAATATTACATAAAATATCGGAGGTACATAAGTATATAAATTATGTACTGTATATCTTATATTATGATGATTACCTTACACATGATTTATGTATGTATAGGAGAAACCGAAGGTAGGAGAATTGCTGAATAAAATAGGGATTTCTACGTGGGCACGCTCCTTCTCACCTTCGAAAAGATACAACATAATGACTAGTAACAACGCAGAGTGTGTAAATGCATTGATGAAAGAAGGTAGAGAGTATTCTGTCATGGCAATGCTGGATGAAATAAGGCAATTTATGACCCGGTGGTTTGCAGAACGTCGTCAAAAGTCCAAAGCTTGTGTAGAGGTATCGACTCCTAAGATTGAGACAATTATTCAGAAGCGGTTTGATGCGTGTGCGATGTACTTTGTGTGCGTCCTTGATGCAGAGAAGCTGAAATTTGAAGTAAAGATGTGTGAAGAGCACGTGATTGTTTGTTTGCAGAAGAAAACTTGTACATGTAAGGAGTTTGATATTGAAGAAATACCATGCATACATGCCATTGCAGCTGCAAAACATGTGGGTATGAGCCCATCCTTTCTAGTTGGCAAGTACTATTCATCAGACAGTTGGAGGGCTGGTTATGTGGATATCATCTATCCATTACTTAATAAGTCAGAGTGGTGTATTCCTACTTCAATAGCAGAAATGAAATGTGAGCCTCCATTGAAACGTAAAAGGTGTGGTAGAATGCCAAAAGCCAGGTTCCGTTCAACTTGGGAACAAAGCAGCAATAAGAAATGCAGTTGTTGCGGCTGCAGCGGGCACACGAAAAGGACTTGTCAGAATCAACCAAAATAGAGTTTATGTTTATGTAGATGAACCAGTTTTGACTAATATTGCTTGACTTTGTTGTTTGTTTAACACATTTGGTGAATATTACTATAGTTACGTTTATTTGACTATATTGTGAACTATAACCTCGATTATCATACTTAAAGATACATCATTGAAATTGACAACTGAACTACATAGGTACATAAATCCATCACATATGTTGGAGAACACTCTGTATACTGATGATGTTACATATGCTATTGCATAAACATACACTTATGTATATGTAAACGTATTATGTTTGTATTAAACTTAAAAAAGCAGTGCATAATGGATCACTACATAATTATGTTGCAACTAAATATATACATAACATGAGAATTTGTGCATATCAAAACATTACATAAGGTCAAAGGACACAATTATGTTCATAATAGATGTCTACATAACAGATCGAAAACCGTACATAAACTAACAACACATACAACGCTGGATACATAAGTATTTCACAACTTCTTCGTACATAACTATGTTCATGATCAACAATACATATTGTTTGAACACAATCACATTTCTTCGGCTCAATTCTTCCACTGTCTTGTAAACACAGCATTTGCAATCTGCTCCCTAACCGCTTGAACGACTTCATCATCTATGTCGTTGAAATCCTTCCTACCAGATGCAAGATATTGAATGTATTTCAACGTGTATATTCCACAGCTACCCCTACAATGAAAAGGGATAAAATGAAATCCGTTTATGTTTTATTATGGTTAACACATAAAATATGTAACACAAAATTAATTAACAAAATACTGTACATACCCATCAGCATTTGTGTTTAAATCATTCTTCCTGATCACTTTCAATGGGATCTTGAGCTTGTCTTCCAATCTAGAATGCTTACCATGGACTCTCAGAACCTGTGGGAACATAACAGCAAGGGGCTCGATAAGGTGCTGTAATTTGTCCTCCTTTATGTACGTGACTTGTGCGTCGTACACATAAATACACCAGTCAAGCAGGTTTATTTCCAATGCGACCCAGTGAGTGTCCAAAAGGTTGAATGGAGAGTAAATGATGTCGACATCATACAGGGATTTGGGGAACATTTGTGGAACATCGCCGGTGATGACTTGAAACATACTTTATTTGAAGTTTGGTTTGTCATTCTTAATGTCCAAGAAATTCGAAAATGTTGTACGGTTGTAAGCTCGGGTCCATCCGGTTGGTAGCACAGCATGTGTCCATATTTTTCTGGATTTTCACATATGCTCATACGGATATGCATAATCAGCTCATCAATGACCTAATTTACATTATAAACACATGACAATATTATGTAAATGACATAAATATATATCTACATAAATTCAGTTTAGTATACAAACCTCATCTTTAATATCCAACCGCCAGGCTTAATAATGGATTCAATTGTGTCCCTGGATATGGTCTTTATGAAACCTCTTACTGACCCATTTTCATCTTTGTTTTTGACCCAATTGTATAGGGTTTGTCGCTCCTTTAATGTTAACATACCCATGTGTGGTTCTTTAGGTAGCTTGACATTTTTGCGGAAGGGTGTGCGTTTATATTTACTTTTTTTGGGCATTCTTAAACCCACCTTCCTTTCTGGCACGGCTTTTTCAGAATTCTGTACATAAATATACATGTTTTGTTAATACATAAACAGTTACAAATATAATTTGCACATGCATTAGTAATGTACACAATTTCCTGCATAATTTGCTACTCTAACAACTGCATACAGTTCATATGCATGGACATTATATACTACATAATATAACATATTCATAGTCCTAAATTTATGTATCAATCACTGGCGGTGTACATAAAGTTGATAGTTTGTCATAAATATATCATACCTCACTGGATTCAACACCAATTTCCTCTACCATTACATCATCCATGGCATCTTTGGTAGGAATTTGATTGACATCAGCTGTTTGATGATCACTTTCTTGCTAGACACGAACACAGTTGTGTCTAACTGCTCATAGAGAGAACCTAAGTCTGTTGCATAAGTCGTCAGATCATCAATCAGAATCCCTTGTTCCTCCACTTTTTCACACAGAATACTCTGCACCTTCTACATTGCATCAACTTTTTCAGCAAGAATGTCATGTCCCTTCTGTAGTGCATCCATCTTTGACATCAACACTTGAACCCATAATGGTTGTGCTTGTTCAGGTTGAGTGCTGTTTATTATGGACATACATAAGGTACACCATATTTCTGAATATACATAATGTAATATTATTGTACATAAAGTGCAGTTATTTTGCTTACTTAGTTGTGTCATGTGGCACAGGGGTGGACTTCTTTCCCGCAGAAGTATTGACATTATGTTGGTCCTCTGTATGGGGTTCTGAAGGAGTCTGCTCGGTATTGAGTGGTGGTGGTGAATCCTTGACCTTGTTAATGCGCTTTCATGATCTACATATTTGTCAAATAATACATAATATATTCTATACGTATGAATACATATAATTCATTGTACATAAGCATGTTACATATACATAAGTACATATACATAAGTTTAACCTTGTTGGTTCTGGAGATGGCTTGGGTGTTTGTTTTTTCCTCTTTCCTGTGCTTTTGGACGCAGAACTATATGTGTATATATGAAGTGTTATACTTCTTATACTACATAAATCTAATAAATACATATACATTGATGTAATATATGTAAATATAAATAAATTTAACCTTTTGGCTTCTGGATTGGGTATGGCTTCTTCCAGTTTCCTCTTACCTACACCTTTGGATGCACTGCTAGATGGTTTATCAGGCTGAACCTGTCCTGTTTAATATAATCAACAACACATGAGTATAATGTTTGATGTAGTACATAACTGGCTACTACATACAATTCAATCTACATAAAATGAAAACCAATGGTTACTACATACCAATGTCTTCTGGTGGGTTCACAAAGTCATCTTTATCATCCTTGTCATCGTTGATTTCTCGAATCACAACTTTCTCAGTACTAGGCCTACATAATAACACAAACAGGGTGTACGTTACATATCACGTAATGTATGAAATAAAAAAATTTACTAATTTTGATTAAAACACACCTAAACTCTTCCTCCTTTACATGATAAATTAAAGGCCTAGTCACTATGGGAACAACATTATGAAACCCAATACCAAATAGTGCATCAATTCTGTCATCATCACCCTCCATATATCAGCTTTCATAATCATCATCTTCCTTCTCAACATCAACTGTCTTAATGTCTTCTGTTTGAAGAGTTTCAGCAATACCCTGGAGCTCAGTATATCCAGGGTATAGCTTGCCACCCTTCCCAGATTTGGATACATACCTGAGGCATGATGGAGTTGCCTCTGCATTGATTATAGTTGCAAAATGCTTTGCAAACTTTGGTATGGAATTGAAGACAAGTATCTACAAATATTACAAAAATGAAAACTATAATTAATCAACACAAATGCTTAATTACACATATGTATACATAACAATGAGTACATAGATGTTGCAACTCAATCTAATAAATACATAATTCATTTACTATAATGATGTAACACATTTACCATAATGGAATGAGTACATAAGCATAGAATAAATAAAACAATATCAAGTAAATAATAATATGCACATAAGCATGACACAGCTCGGTACGATGTGTAAAACCTGTACATATACATAACAATGTTATACATAAGCATGTTACACAGATAGTACATAACAATCAATAAATATTCCTTAACCATTGACAAATTTAGAACCTATACATTACCTGTAATGCCAAAGGGAATCCACCAATCTGGTATCCACCGCTGTTTCTCTCCTTTCCAGCATGGCACGATTGAAATTATCTCCTAGTTATGGTGTAAGCAAAACGACCCCATGGAAAGTTGTTGAACAACTCCATGTCACTTAGAAGATTTATAGTGTGCTGCGATATCAAAGTCTTTCCATTCTTTGATGCTAAAACACCTTCAATGAACAAAATGAGTGCCATTTTGTACTTGTTGGGAGACTCCTTCGGCTCATCCTTGAAGATTTGCTCCAATTCATCGTTTGTGCATCTGTCAATCCCAATTACATCTCTCATGTTGACATCCTCCATTTCTTCTACACCTGAGCCAGATTCCGGAGAATTTGGGAGTCCAGTAATCTCACAAAACTCCATGACACTAAACCTCAAAAGAACACTGTTAATTGCAAACCACATTGAGTAATGTCTCCTCGTCTTTACCTCCCTCACTAACATAAAGTGAATGAGCTGGTTGGACATTTTGATTTTAGTGCTCATCTCCAACAGAGGCCCAAAAATTGACCCCTTAAGTCTGTTTTTGTCAGCTGTAGATAGCTCATCCAAAATCATAGGTATCAGAGGAAGCCTCATATAGCTATTGATTCTGCCATTTATTGATTTCTTAGTTTCTGTCCATCTGTACGTAAACTGCATAAACATAAAATGGAAAATGTATTTATCTTTATGATCAACAAATGTAAACTATGTGGTGCAAATTTCAATTTACTAACCTTTATCTGTGGGTTATCAGAATTTATTAGTCTATTGACATCTTGCGTACAGGAACCACCCATCTCTCTCCGCTGAAATGTACATAAGGTAAAATACTTCATTATCAACTAGCCTTAACTAGTACTATATACAGTATTGTACATAAATAAGAAAATAATTGATATGACTATGGAAATGTAATCAGAAACTATTAAAAGTAGAAATAATATAACATAATAGTAATTAAAGATTAATTTATGTTTTTATGTGCTTGACTATACTGTTACATAAGTCTTGTGACTAATATAGCAATTTGATTTCAAATATTCACCTTTTTTATGCGACGAGCATGTGCTTCATCTCTTTGTTCCTTGGTTTGGTTTTTGACAGCCATTTGTTTCGTAGTTACCATTTTGTTCTTCAAACAAATAGTAAATAGAAAAATTCTCAGTCAATTTCTGGCTAAATACTACATTACATAATTTGTCTGTATATGCTAAATGTCCTACATAATATTATGCACATAATAGCTACATAAACATTGCAATAACAGAAAAAAAGCATTGTACATGACCTACAGTGCATACATAATACAAACTCAAACATAATTCTGTCAACCATAACTTGAGACAGTAAAAAACTTGGAACATAGACTAATATACTCAGTTCATAAGAAACTAAAGTACATATTGTTCAAACATAAACTGAGTTATTCTATAAGTATGTACATATTCCTCATACATAAACTTATTACTTATGTGATAAAATAAGATACATAAATGTGTAAATCATATTGTAATTATATACATAAACTACTATACATAATTTATATGATACAAAAATCAAACATATCAAAGTAAGTACATAATCGTTAAGGATAAACTAACACATTCTGTAATTATGTACAAAAATGATATACAGGGGATACATAATGTAATATATAACAGTTGCCATCATCTGTTATGTACATAAATCTGATCCATACTATAATTACATACATAAAATCGTATACATACATAATTCATCCAATATTTGAAGTTACAAACCATACATTTACATAAATAAGACCATCGACCACAAAAATAACACAGTGTTTTGGGAAAGTATCAGTACATAGACTTCTTCTTCATATAAAACACATGAAAACATAATTTATGTACATAATCTTTCATCACTGTTAATTCAAATACATAAATTCCACAGAAATGACTAATTTCAAAATTAAGTTCCATAACAGCCAAAAACAGATCTATTCTTCTTTGTGTCGTCGGATTCAAAAACCTAATCGAATATAAATCACAAAATCATGCTTCATAACACATGCAAGGCCGAGAGAATGAAAGTCCATGTAGTTACAGTTCAACGATGGCGGTTTTGAGTATGGATTTTAGGGAAAACGTTCATCAACTGTTTTCGATTTGAACGAAAATCGAAGCCATTAAAATGGTATAATGTTGAGATAATTTGGAATACTTACAAGGATTGATTGTCGTTAAACAAAGAATAGCTCAGCGAAGATGTTGAAGACGGTCGAAGTTGAAGATTTGAAGATGGAGGTTAAGAATGGAGAATCGAACGATACAATGGAGGTGTAGAATGACGCTTCCTTTTTGGATGAAATGATTAGGAAAGAAGACGAACCGCCAGATATCGTATCAAACAATTGCCGTTTTTTGAAATTTTATTATCTTTAACTTTTAGGCAGTTAATATGCTACTTTACTAATTTGCCCTTAACTAACTACCTTATTAACCATCATTTATAATTTCTTTTAACTTTATTTTCTGGAAGAAAAATAGAGGGGCCTATTTTGTATCATGGATACAAAAAGGGCCCTTTTACACCAATTTTCTCAAAATTATTTACGTTAAATCATATAAAAAAGAAAATTTTAGTATCATAATTAACATATATTTATAACTATTAAAAATAAAAAAAATTATAAGATCAATCTTATCCACATAATTTATTAAATTTTCATATCTCTAAATTAAAATAAGATAAAATAATATCTTTATCAAAAATAAATATACTATATATTATATAAATTTTAATAAAAACAGGATACAATTTGGTTTACTAGCCTCATTTCGTTTACTTAAAAAATAAAATTAAAGAATATAAGGTAGCCGTTGTATACAATAATGACTAAAAAAGTGTATAATATCTTTACAAAAAAAAAAGTGTATAATATGACCGTTGGGGATGATGAATAATCAAAAGTAAAAATGTATGGATCACCTTAATTATATATAATAAAGCTACCTAGAAGCCCATTGTACACCACACATTCTTCATCATCATTCTACTCTGCGCATATTCATTAGAAACATCAAACTTTGCATCGATTCTCCAGTACTCAACAATGTCCGCTGAGACTGCGCTGGTCTCGATTGCGAAATCAGCACTTGAAGTATTTTCCTCCCTTGCTAAAGATGAATTCATCCTTCTCTGGAACTCTAAAAAGGAGCTAGAGAAGCTTGAAGCTACCATTGACACCATCAGCAGCTTCCTCGACGACGCCGACAAAAGAAGATCCAACGATCGTTCGGTGGAAGATTGTCTGATGAGGCTCAGGAACGTCATATACGATGCTGACGACTTGTTTGATGCTTTGGCTGCCAAAGCATTACGCAAGAAGACCATCGGCAACAATGCGTTCACCAAAGAGGTTAAGCTTTTCTTCTCTAAATCTAATCAGGTGAGTTTCATGTATAAGGTCGCAAATCAGGTTAAGTCCCTTAGGGAGTCTCTTGATAGCATTAAATCTGATATGGATGGGTTTAGTTTCATTAAACAACTACCGCCGCCAATAGATCAGTCAATTATGAGGTTTGATAGAAACAATACTCACTATTTTGTGCAAGAAGAGAGTGTTATTGGAAGAGACGAGGATCGGGTTCGGGTAATAGATATGTTACTACCTAGGGTTAGTGTCGAAACCCTTTCGGTTGTTGCGGTTATTGGATTTGGAGGATTGGGAAAGACTACGTTAGCTCAGCTTGTGTATAATGATAAGAGAGTCGAAGAAGGTTTTGAGGTGCGTCTTTGGGCTTGTATAAATTACCTCTCGAATCTAGAGCAAGTCTTGATAGAAATCATAGCATCTAAAGAGGCAAGACCTAGTAAACTTGGTTTAGTGATGTTGCAGGATAAATTAAGAGAGATTATCCGCGGGAGAAAGTTTTTAATCATATTAGATGATGTTTGGGATAAAAACTCTACAAATTGGGGTCAATTGGAAACCATCCTTCGTTGTGGTAAAATTGGTAGTAAAGTTTTAGTAACAACACGCTCTAGAGAAGTTGCTAAATGCTTAGATGCGTTAGAACCTTATTGTGACTTAGGCGTATTGTCCGAAGAAAATGCATGGTCTTTGTTTCTTAGTAAGGTCTTTCGCCTTGGGGAGGAACATCCAAGTAAGCTTTCAAATAAACTAGAGACGTTAGGGAAGGAGATCATACGGCGATGTGGATATGTTCCACTCGCAATAATAACGGTTGGAAGTCTCTTACGCCAAAGGGAAAGAGAGGAGGGAGTATGGTCTAAGTTTTTAGAGAATGAACTTAAAGAAGTACTTTCAAGCAATGATGATAATAGTGTTCGAAAAGTTTTGATGATTAGTTATAATGATCTCCCTTCGAATTTGAAGCTTTGTTTTGCGTATTGTTCTCTCTTTCCTAAAGACTATGTATTTGATAAAGATAAACTAGTTGGCTTGTGGTTAAGTCAAGGTTTTATTAAGCCTTCTAATAACAATAAACAATGCTTGGAGGAACTAGGAGAGGCATGCTTTTTCCAATTGGTTGAAAGATGTTTCTTTCAAGAGGTAAAAAGGTATAATAGATATTCTTACGAGGGTTATCAAACTATTTATGATTTGTATGGACTCACAACTAAGATGCATGATTTGTTACATGATATGGCAATGGATGTGGCCAAATCAGAGTGCATTTTTGTGGATAAGATTCCTACTAGGAAAGAAAAAGGGACCATTAATATAAGACATGTCTCTATTGATTATGAGATTAGTGATTCCTTTAACCATTGGAGTGATCTAGTTTCTGACCCAAACACAGTGAGATCCCTATTCGTACTTAATCGTAGAAACAAACTCGGTGAAAGTTCTCTTAGTCAGTTGTTGGAAGGTTTTAAAATGCTACGCATGTTGTGCCTTCCCAACATGAAAACCGATCGTATATCCGATTCAATAGGAGAACTGACTCACTTGAGATATCTCGACCTTTCAAACAACCTAAGCTTAAAACATCTCCCAAGCACAATTTGTAAGCTTCACCATTTGATGATTTTCGTACTCAAAGGTTGCTACCGACTTGAGAAATTACCCTCAAAAATAGATAAGCTGGTAAGTTTGAGGCAACTCTATATAGAGAATTGTGATAGATTGGATTCTTTGCCACCGGGATTTAGATATTTGAATTTGCTGGTTAATTTGGATCGATTTATTGTACATCGTCAAAGTGGGGGTTTAAGATACTTGAATGAGATGGATAATCTATCTAGGATTATAACAATTGAGCTTCCAAAGGAGGGATGGCCCGATTCAATTAAAGATGCAAAAAGATCAAATATGTCAAATAAGCTTAAACTCGATGGGATGAATATAGAATGGATGAAGAATGACACCAATGATGATAAACAATATATCGCCAACGACGAAGCAAAATCGGTGATGGAGGCACTTAGTCCGCATGAAGGTATTGAGTATTTGAGAATTTCAAACTATAGTGGTGATATGCTTTCAAGTTGGGTATGCATGCTCAAGAATATCAAGGAGCTTTGTCTTTATAAATGTGATGTGGAGTATTTAGATGATGGAGTAGGAGTTGACGACGTTTGTTTTCCGTCCTTGAGAATCCTTATTCTTGAGAATATGAGACGTTTAAAAGGTTGGTGGAGACGAGAAATACCTTCAGAGACAAACCCATCATGTCTTCCTGTAGTTTCACGTGTTACTATAAATAATTGTATGGAGCTAAGAGGACGAATGCCATTGATGGAGGGAGTTGAGTACATGATTCTAAGTTTTGTTGATGTGAAGTTGGTAAAAGAGTTATTGATTAACAACAATGGCAAATTAAAGGAATTAGAGTTTAATGGAATTCAAGGGCTTGAATCCATGTCAGAGGGACTAATAAGTCACCTAACATCTATCCAGAAATTAAAAAGTTATTACTGTAGTGATCTGAGGTGGGTGTCTTGTCGTGGGTTGGCACATCTTACCTCTCTCAAATATTTGAGTTTGGGATATGTTAGAATAGAAGATGAAGATGACAGTGATGAGGTGGGAAGAGAAGTAGGGATGCCATGGAAAGTCTTGAATAGACTTAATGAATTGAGTTTGAGGTTGGACATTCACTTTTTAGAAGGATATCAATACCTTACCTCTCTTACAAAGTTGGTTATTTATCACGGGATACAGACAAATGGAGAATTAGAAGATGTTATATTTCCATCAAAACCCTTAAAAAATTTGAGTATTCTCTATATTTATATGAAGAAACCTCTCCTGTTTAAAGTTAGAGGCCAATGGCTTCCTTCTCTCCGGCGCTTGCGAATTGAAAATTGCAAGGAGTTACAACTCGATTCAAAAATTATTTTCAACATCAACCTTCATGCGTTGTCGTTAGTGGGTGTGGAGAACATGATCATCGTTGAAGAAGTTAACAGAGTGGAGCAAAATAATAGCTCAATACTTACTCTCAATATTGAGAAAGGGGTATGTATATCTTTTCATTTCTCTTTTCTTCACTCTTCTGTCTATTCTATTGCTCACAAGAAATCTTAATTAAACCCTAAATGTTAAAATAAATTTTACGTGATCTACATGCGGCTGATATTAACCAATGTTTTTTGAAATTTGGATTACAGGGGAAATGGGTACATCAAATTCCTTGGAAATTCTTTAGATCTCTTAAGGCGTTGACACTTAGGAGATGTGGACAATGGGAACGGATACCAGAAGGAATCCAACATCTTACCTCATTACAAGAATTATACATCGACGGATGTGATAAAGTGAGATCACTCCCCAAGTGGTTTGCCCAACTCTCCTCTCTCACTTCACTTATAATGAATGAATGTTCAGAAGAACTGAAAATGAGATGTCGAAAAGAAACCGGTGAGGATTATCATCTCATCTCTCATATCTTGGATACCAACATCCAAACAAGGTAATTACATATTACGAGTCATATTGCTAAGAATTGCATCTTGTTGATCGAATTGGAATAATTCTAGATTAGTTTAGCTTAATCTAATGCTATTTATTTAGCTCTAGTGAATTACTCTAACATTCATTAACTTGAATATGGGTTTGCCTAACTTATGTATTCTTGATTCATGTTCGTCCGATAAAATGTATTATTCAGACAATCAAGGAGTAAAGAAGAGGCTAGTGAATCAAGCAGTGAAGAAGAGGCTAGTAACGGAGGAGGAAGGTCTTGTCTGCAACGATGGCGAACCTCAATAGGAAAGAAGAAGAAGGCCCGCAAAACAAACAATGAAGAATCTCAACCACATGCTTCTTCAGAACAAGGAGTTGGACCGGAATACTCTGAACCGATTCCTAAACCGGATTCCACTGTAAATCCTGAACCGGTGGCTAAACCCGACCTCCTATCCCGGGCCTCCCGGCCTCCACCTATGAATGTTATCGGAGGAGGAGAAGAAGAAGGTCGATCCTTCGTAGCTCTCGAGTATGTGCCTGGATTCGACACCGGTGACATCCATTTCTCAGTCGACGATGTCGCCGAGCTTGTCAATCAATGGAATTTGTCTCTTGTGGGTGTTCCCATGGGTTCCAACATCTCCTATGAAGCAATGCAACAATTCGTATCTACTCACTGGACGACAGGGACCCCCAAAATCCAACTTCACGAAAATGGCCTCTTTGTCTTCCAATTCGAAAGCGAAGAACACCTCTTATCAATCCTCCAAAAATGTCCATGGATGATGGAAGACCAAATCACTCTCATATTGAGAAGATGGCATACCGGAATGCCATTAGACATGTCATGCTTTGAACAAATACCAGTGTGGGTGACACTGCCCAATCTCGATGTCCGTTTCTGGTCTCGCCATATGCTTAGCCGTGTTGGCTCCGCCATTGGCCACCCTATCCTCACTGATTGTAGTCCAGCAAATCAAGAAAGGATCAGATTCCCAAGGTTGCTCGTGCAAGTCTCGGCAAAACGACACCTCCTTGATCAAGTTCGATTTCTCGGGGCTGATGGGGAGGTTATCTCTCAAAGGCTCCAATATGAATGGCTTCCTCCTCAATGTCCTAAATGCTGCATTTTCGGTCACCGTTGCATCGCCTCTGTCACCGAAATCCAGCCAGCGTCTCCTTGATATATATCTGCATGGGTATGTGTACCTATCATCTCTTTCTCCGTGATATCACAATTTACCTATTGTTCCCTGAATTTTGTATTTTCACTTGATTTCTAGGCATTAGTTTCAGAGCAGGTTGTGAAGGTGGATGATGAATTGTTGGGCTACAAAAGAGCTTTCATTGAGCGGATTGTGAAACATCAAGATCGTTACATAAGGCACCGAAATGAAATCCGGCTATGCGTGAATCATGATCACTTTGAACTCAACTAATGAGTTTAAGGAATTATGGTATAGCCTACATTGAACATATTGCTTTGAAATTTAAATTTTCATTCAAAAGGTAAAGTCGGGCTTTGCATGGATCATGATCACTTTAAGCTCAACTAATGGGTTTAAGGAATCATGGAATAGCCTACATTCTGTATATTACTTTGAAAGTTAAATTTCCATAGTTGATGCCAACAATAGAAGATCCTATCTTGGGCTCCCAAGGTTTTTCAGCGTTGTCCTACTTCTACTGTAAAACGAAGAGTATGCGAGAAGATTATCTACTAGCCAGGTACATTACTGTTTGGATGCATCACTATGATACAATACTGTTTTCTTTTCTGATTTTGATTAAGATTACATATTTTTTTTATATTGTTCTCTACTGTAGTGTTGTTAGTAGCGCGGGTACATAACTAATTGGATGAAATCTCACAACGTAAAGTCGTCTTCTGGAATGTTTTCACAAATGTTACACTGAATGAAGATGGTTAGTTCTTTTTTCCCTCGTCAACATTCTCTTTAGACGATTCTCTTACATGCAAATGTTAAAGCTTGTATGCATGTTTTCTTGAATTTGTCCGAGTGTAAGTTGGTTATACACTCAAGTTCTTAATCCTTGCAGATGTTTCAAAGAGTGTTCGGTGAACCTCTTTCCTTTCATAGTACTCTTCCATTCGGTCGAGGTCTCGAATGCCTGATCTCCACACAAGGCTGAGTTCGGTTATGGATGGTGGATGGTGGGTCGTTCCAAGCAAGAATTTCCTATTTTCTTGAAGCCAGATGGTCTCGATCGTCTTCTCCCTTCAGCTGCAACTCAGGATTTTTTGGAAGGTTGAAGGCAGGACCTAATACCAAGTTGTAGACATATCCGACTGAAATACCAAGAAACAACACAAGCAGTTTACATATCACTGCTGCTTCCCCACTTCAATTATGATCATGAAAAAAGTTTAAGTGAATACTGTTGATGATTTTCTTGTCTAGATTGAGTTTGTGAGTATCATATATTTTGATCTCCAACTCATCAAAATTGCATTATTGATTTGATTTATTTTCCAAAATTTTGGCTTCTTTTATACAACTTTTGAGATGTTTCATCGTCATCCATATTTGTAACACTATCCTGCACTGTATGGTCACCTTTGAAGTAGCTTCACTCATAAAACGATCCGTTTTGAACAGTATGCAACAATAGTTTTATGGTCACCTTTGATTTTCACAGAGGTACTAACACGAAGAGTAGATGAGAAGATCATCGGCTGATCGATATCCATCACCTAAGCTGAGCCTAAGAGTTTATGTAATTTACCATTTTTAAAAGGAGTGTAACTAAAACGCTGCGTTGAATATGCTCTTTAATACAAAAGATAGCAGACTTGGGGAAGTTAGCACTTAGCAGTCCACAACTTGGACTTTGCGAGCGAACAGAAGAGAGATCGAGAGAGATGGTGCTCAAAGTATACGCGGATCGGATGTCGCAGCCCTCTCGAGCTGTAATCTTATTCTGCAAGTAACTATTTCGATCTCAGAACTTCGAATTCGTCTATAAATTCTTTGTTTCTTGGTTCGCATTTTTCTTATCTGTAAAGTAGGTGAGAGAGCTTTGTTCGTTCATTAGGCGAATTGTGATCCTTGGAACTTTTTCATTCAATTTCAGGCTTAACAGGATAGAGTTCGAGGAGATAAAAATCGACATTGCAAAGCGTCAGAATTTGTCTCCCGAATTTAGAGGTTCAAACCTTATATCCCATTTTTCTCATGCTTTGAGTTCCTGAGATAGTTGAACTGTATACCTTGTCAAAATCTGTCAATTAAGCACTGGAATAGGTGAAAAAGATGTGATACTTGCAAGTTTTAGGTTTGCGGTTTTTTCATTATTTCATTCTAATGCTGCTCCAAATGGATAAGGTCGGTAGGAGAGGCCTTTTTTCAATGAATTTAATATCGTCTTGCTAGTTTTACCCTGGGAATTTTGTCACGGAATTTGTCTCCCGAACTTAGAGATGAAACCTTATATCCCATTCATCTCATGCTTTGAGTTCCTGAGATGATTGAACAGGACACCTTGCCAAATTCAATCAATTTAAGCACTCGAATAGGTGACTATGATCTGATACTTGCAAATGACTACGAATGGAAGAAGAGGCGATTTTTTTCAATCAATTATCGTGTAGTTTTATCCTGGGAATTTTGTCATGGAACATCCTGGAGGTTAAAATTGAATGGTTGGTATTGCTGGGTGGTCGATCACACATTTTTGAACATTCATTATATGCTTGCCATCACACATTTTTTTTACATTAATGGTGCAATTGCCTCTATAGGTTCTGCTTGTTACCTTATTATGTAGGAAGACAGATAATGTTTTTACAGTGCCTTACTTTCACACTGATGACAAGTATCAGATTTCTGTATAGAATGCAGATAAATGAAGGGTGTGTTATCATCCTGAATAACAATCATTGTTTTATGTAAGAAAGGTGTACATGGTATGCAAAAAACTACTGACTTAATTACAAATGTTTTTAATGATTGTATTCAGAAATAAACCCTATGCATCAAGTTCCAGCGATAGTTGATGGAAGGCTGAAGCTGTTTGAGAGGTATGAATATGATGCTCGGTTTCCCCTATTCCAAAAGGAAAAGGAAAAAGTACTTTTTTTTAGGTATACGGTTAAGGATCGTAATGTTTATACACTGAAGTATGTTCCACTTCTACCTTGTTTAATGTAGCCATGTAGGATATGATATCTGAGAAGAAATACTTTCTGTAATTTTTCATGCAAGAAAAGTTGTGCTTTCGGTGTTAGAAAATTTTAGTGTCTATCCCTCTCCGGTGGAATGAGGGGAAACCTTGCTCCGTGCAGTTTTGTTTGTTAGCCAAACCATATACTACTGCTTCTGAAGTTGTAAACTTCTCCCTGATTTTCAGCCGAGGTAAACTTGGTTGATCACAACCCGACCTGATGTACTTTTCGGTTTAAGCCAGTGAGAACTGGAGGGAAAGCCTTCTCTCAGGTTGAGTTGGGAATGAGAGAATATGAAAATATGGGAGAAGCTGATCATAGAGAGAAGATAAGGGGGAAGGGAATGCACACAAAAGTTACAGGGAGTGTAAGGTTCCTCTTTTCTCTTCCATTTTTTGGTCAAGGGTGGTGAAGAGGAGCTGACAAGTCTTCTATGTGCACTGTATCATTTGTAAAGTTTCCCTGATTGTTCCTTTGAGTTGTAGCTAAGTACAGACTGCATACTTTTTTGTACATGGATGAATCATTTATTTGCAGATGTTTTCTTGACTTCTTATTTCAGTCATGCAATCCTTATATATCTTTCTTGTGCATTCCCTGGAGTTGCAGACCAATGGTGAGTCTTTTTTTCTGTGTATTATTTTGATCATAAGTTACAAAAGACACATCATGCTAAGCTGCTGAATTTTCCTTGCATCACAAGGTATCCAGCTGATCTTTCGAAGAGAGCAAAAATCCATTCAGTTCTCGACTGGCATCACTCTAATCTACGTCGCGGTGCAAGTAACATGCTCACACTGTCTGGATACTAATAATATTTTTTTCACTAGCACTAGTGATCTTTTGTAGTTACCTGATTTTGACCACTAACTTTCACTTCTCTCCTTTAGCAACTTATCTTCAGAATACTGCACTTGCACCTCTACTACGTGCACTTGGTCGTGAACCAGATCCTCAAGCTACTGCTGAAGCCGAGAAGATTCTCCATGCATCATTATCGAAGTTGGAATCTTTTTGGCTCAAGGGAAGTGAGGGCTTCTTGGCTGGAAGCCGCCAACCATCTATAGCAGATCTTAGCCTTGTCTGTGAAATCATGCAGCTGGAGGTAATCAGATTACCTTCATCACCTTTCATTGCTTTCAAATAGGTTGATATATTCTTCTCGACTCTTAACCATTCAAATAGAACCCGAAGACATAGTAGAATAATTTTTTTTACTAAATGTATCATTCATGTAATAATCATTCATCTTTTACTCTTTCTTCCGCTGCAATGGTAGGAAAATAAGCATCGATTGTAAAACTTAAATTCTTTTTATTACAGCTTCTTGGTGACAAGGATCGGGATCAAATACTAGCTCCGTACAAGCGAGTTCAGCAATGGGTTGAAGCCACCAAGACGGCAACGAGACCTCATTTCGATGAAGTACACGAAATCTTGTTTCGGGCCAAAGCAAAATTCCAACAACATAGAGCACGTAGTGAGAAGGGATCTACACCACACTCAAAGATGTAACTAGATCTGGTATAACTAATGGCTCCCGGTTTCTCAGTACTGTGATGGTTTGAGATATATGCATGCTCGACGACCCTGCAAATGGACGTCAGGCCAGGCATGTCCTCCGTTGGATGCAACAAAATTGCTTGTAACTTTGTAACCACAATAAGAGCAGTTTGTTGTGCACTTGTGCTACAAAATTGCTTGTAAACTATTTGTCTCCAATATGTAAAAGGTTGCAATTCATTTTCCTCACTATACCTGAATCGAAAGAGATTGCTCACTTGTCACTATCCCATGAAATGAGCTCACTGTAGAAGTAGTGTCGGTCATTGGTCCTGGACCGGAAATCTTTTGTTAACATGGACCAAATATTCATGTTCTAGTCCAGGCCGGTTGAACCAACAAAATTTTCTACTCTTTTTGGCCTTTTGGGTCCAAAATTGGACCTTTTAAAAATTTGACGGGTTGATCCGGACCTGAACCGGAATATCAGTTCTATGTTTGGTTCAACAAGAGCATTCCGGTGGAACAGTCCGGACCAAAATCCCGTGCGGGCCAGAATTTGAACAACCTGCGTAGAAGGGTCAATGTGGTGCTCAACAGGGGCGGGGGCCGCAGAGCTAGAAATTTCCGATTGGTGGGCGGAATTTTACCACTTACAACATATGTACATAATTAAGTTTACATAATTAAGTATAGTTTAGCTCTACTAAACCAATGTACAACTTAGTTACCGTTATCGTTGCCGTGAAATAAAAAGATGGATATCAATAAAGTTAGTATCAAATACGGTATTTAAAGTTTTTTTCTTTTACTGATTTCTAGTTAAATGAAGAAAAAGATCATATATTAAAATATTGAGTTGGGGTGGGCCACTGCCTAGTCATCCCACCCCTAACTCCACCTCTAATGCTCAACACGTAATCTCAATATGATTTATTGAGTTGAATCTCGATTTCAATAAACATGGTGAAATACTTATATGATATCCGATCCGGAATAATCTGTACATTCCTAAATTTGAGGATCAAAATGCGGGCTCAAAAAACTTCAATGCTTCGTATTATAGGACAGCATGATCGATCTTTTTGACGAGTCTAGTTACTAGTAATAATACCTTTTCTCAAAGTGTACATTTTTTATTAAGGCAAAACTCATCATAAAATGCGTCAATATACTATATTCACATCACCGTTAGCAGTCCACTACTTGGACTTTGCGAGCGAACAGAGATCGAGAGAGATGACGCTCAAAGTATACGCGGATCGGATGTCGCAGCCCTCTCGAGCTGTAATCTTATTCTGCAAGTAACGGTTTCGATCTCAGAACTTCGAATTCGTCTCTGTATACTTTGTTTCTTGGTTCGCCATTTTTCTTATCTGTAAAGTAGGTGAGAAAATTTTGATCGTTCATTAGGCGAATTGTGATCCTTGAACTTTTTTTTTATTCAATTTCAGGCTTAACGGGATAGAGTTCGAGGAGATTAAAATCGACATTACGAAGCGTCAGAATTTGTCTCCCGAATTTAGAGGTTCAAACTTAAATATCCCATTCATCTTATGCTTTGAGTTCCTGAGATAATTGAACTGTATATCTTGTCAAAATCAATCAATTTAAGAACTCGAATAGGTGAGCGAGATGTGATACTTGCAAATTTTAGGTTTGTGTTTTTTTTTCATTCTAATGCTGTTCCAGTGAACCGAATGAAATTTGATAGGTTGGTATTAATGGGTGGCCGATGATATCACAATACGGAAAATGAATGTACATAAACTCAATGAACTTAATGAAAGAGAATGTAAGAGATCAAGATGCTTTTGTTTCAGTGTGTATTATCGGAATAGAGAACTTCTCTTATATAAGAGTTTGTTACATGAATTTCATATAGGCTCCTTTGCATTCTACAGTTAGTGTCAGTTGCTCTAACAGACTACAAACTATAATATGCATGCTTGGATATAATTCCTCCACGTCTTCACTTCAGCTTAGTGTAACAGATGACAGGATTTTGAACATTTGGTATGCTTGCCTCTATAGTTTCTGCTTGTTACCTTATTATGTAGGAAAACAGATAATGGTTTTGCAATGCCTCACTTTCAGACTGATGACAAGTATCATATTTCTGTATAGAATGCAGATAGTTGAAGGGCGTGTTATAGGATTGCATCATGTTTTCAGTTCCTAAACCGTTATAATTGAGCTAGATGTACGATGAACTTATTTGTGATTGTTTTCCTTATCATCCTAAATAGCAATCATTGTTTCATGTAAGAAAGTTAATATATGGTATGCAAAAAAGTATTGACTTAATTACAGATGTTTTTTTAATGATTGTATTCAGAAATAAACCCTATGCATCAAGTTCCGGCAATAGTTGATGGGAGACTGAAGCTGTTTGAGAGGTATGGATATGATGCTCAGTTTCCTCTATTCCAAAAGGAAATGACAAAAATACTTTTTTAGGTTTACAGTTTAGGATCATAATGTTTATACACTGCAGTATGTTCCACTGATACCTTGTTTAGTGTAGCCATGTAGGATATGTAATCTGAGAAGAAATACTTTCTGTAATTTTTCCTTCAAGAAAAGTTGTGCTTCGGCATTAGAAAATTTTAGTGTCTATCCCTTTCCAGTGGAATGAGGGGAAACCTTGTACCGTGCAGTTTTGTTTCTTAGCTAAACCATAGACTATCGCTTCTGAAGTTGTAACCTTCTCCCTGATTTTCAGCTGAGGTAAATCTTGTTTGTTCACAACCCAACTACTGTACCTTTCAGTTTAAGCCAGTGAGAACTGGAGTAAGGAAAACCATCTCTCAGATTGAGCGGGGGAATGAGAGAGTATGAAAAGATAGCAGTAGCTGATCACAGAGAGAAGGTAAAGGGAAAGGTGTTACTTTTTCTTATATCCGTCCCGGGACCAAATGACGCGGAGGGCACACGTCCGGTGGAGATATGGGATTCTTTTCATGTTACTTTTTCTTATATCCGTATTGGGACCAAATGACGCGGAGGGCACGCGTCCGGTGAACCATACGTACAAGCACACGGGGTTCCATCCTAAAACCAATTTTTGCTTAAGTGTGGATTCTTTTCCCTACATCTCAACAAAAGGGATCCCACACAAAAGTTAGAGGGAGCGAAAGGTTCCTCTTTTCTCTTCTTCCAATTTTTGCTTAAGGTGGAGAAGAGGAGCTTTTTGACACAGGTCTTTTATGTGAACTGTTGCATTTGTAAAATTTCACTGATTGTTCGTACTTTGAGTTGTAGCTAGCTATAGACGGCATACTTTTTTGTACATGGATGAATCTTTATTTGCTGATGTTTTCTTGACTTCTTATTTCAGTCATGCAATCCTTATTTATCTTTCATGTGCATTCCCTGGAGTTGCAGACCAATGGTGAGTCTTTTTTGCTGTGTATTATCTTGATCCAAGTTACAAAAGATTAGCATCATGCTAAGCTGCTGAATCTTCCTTGCATCATAAGGTATCCAGCTGATCTTTCCAAGAGAGCAAAAATCCATTCAGTTCTCGACTGGCATCACTCTAATCTACGTCGCGGTGCAAGTAACTTGCTTCCACTTTCTAGATACTAATGATTTTGTTTTATTTTCCCTAGCACTACTGATCTTTTGGAATTACCTGAATTTGACCAATAACTTTCACTTCTCTCTTTTAGCAAGTTATATTCGGAATACTGTGCTTGCACCTGTATTAAGTGCACTTGGCCGTGAACCTGAACCTCTGAGTACTGCTGAAGCTGAGAAGATTCTCCATGCATCATTATCGAAGTTGGAATCTTTTTGGCTCAAGGGAAGTGAGGGCTTCTTGGCTGGAAGCCGTCAACCATCTATAGCAGATCTTAGCCTTGTCTGTGAAATCATGCAGCTGGAGGTAATCAGATCACCCTCATCACCTTTCAAATAGTTTGATATATTCTTCTCGAACTTTTAACCATTCATATAGAACCAGAAGAAATAGTAGAAGGTATTTTTACTGAATGTATCATTCATCTTATACTCTTTCTTGCGCTGCAATGGTAGGAAAATAAGCCTAGATTGTAAAACTTAAATTCCTTTT
Source organism: Fagopyrum homotropicum (assembly GCA_033239125.1). NCBI lineage: Eukaryota > Viridiplantae > Streptophyta > Magnoliopsida > Caryophyllales > Polygonaceae > Fagopyrum > Fagopyrum homotropicum. The sequence goes on from BSWB01000001.1 coordinate 164,613,108, forward strand.
GTTATAGCATCTTGGTGACAAGGATCGGGATCAAATACTAGACCCGTACAAGCGGGTTCAGCAATGGATTGAAGCCACGAAGAAGACAACAAGACCTCATTTCGATGAAGTACATGAAATCTTGTTTCGGGCCAAAGCAAAATTCCAACAACAGAGAGCACGTAGCGAGAAGGGAGCTACGCCACACTCGAAGATGTAACTGGATATGGTATAACTTATGGTTCCCGGTTTCTCAGTACTGTGATGGTTTGAGATACATGCATGCTCAACGACCCTGCGAATGGAGCATTAGGCCAGGCATGTCCTCCGGTGGATGCCTCAAAATTGCTTGTAACTTTGTAAGTTATAACCACGATAAGAGAAATTTGGTGTGCTACAAATTTGCTTGTAAACTGTTTGTATCCAATATGTCAAAGGCTGCAATTCATTTTCCTCACTATTCATCAATCGAAAGAGATTGCTCACTTGTCAGTTGTCACTATCCCCATAAAATGAGCTCACTGTATAAGTAGGGTTGGTCGGTGCTGAACCGGAAATCTATGGTTGACACTTGACATGAACCCAATATTCAGGTATCGGTCCAGACCGGTTAGACCAAGTTTTTTATAACTTTTTTTTTTTTTTTGCCTTTTCGGTCCCAAATTAGACCTTCTAAAAATTTGATGGGTCGGTCCGAACTTGGAACGGAATATCAGGTTCATGTCCGGTTCAACAAGAGCGTTTCGGTTCATGTTTGGACCAGTCCATACCAAAATTCCGGTACGTGCTGGAATTGGAACAACCCACGTAGAATGGTCAATATGCATACACACGTGCCCAACACATAATCGCAATAAGATTCAACTATTTCAATAACCATGGCGAAATATTTATATGATATCCGATCCGGAATAATCTGTACATTCCTAGACTTGAGGATCAAAATGCGGGCTCAAGAAACTTCAATGCATTATATTATAGGACAGCATGATCGATCTTTTTTACAAGTCTAGTTACTGGTGATAATACCTTTTCTCAAAATGTACAATTTTTTATTAAGACAAAATTCATATCATAAAATGCGTCTACATATTATATTCACATCAACGTAACCAAGACCAAACAAACCACTCTTCAAGCGAGCAAATATACCTAAACTTATGACAAAGCTTCAAAAATATTCACAAAAGGATAGCCATCAGAAGCCAAATCACGCTCGTTCAACTCTTATTCCTCTTATCTCAAAGTTATCAAGCTTCTTAGGCCTCTTGTAATTCTTCAGCAAGAGAGACGAGCAAACGACGCTAACAGAAGAAGCAGCCATTGCAGCTCCAGCCACCCACGGAGGGAGCCTGAAGCGAGTGGAAGGGAAAAGAACACCAGCAGCAATGGGAATACCGAGAACATTGTAAGCAAGCGCCCAGAAGTAGTTGAGTCGGATACGAAAGAACGTTTTTCTTGAGAGGTCGATTGCAGTTATGACGTCTTCCAAGTTACTCTTCACTAACACAATGTCTGCTGCCTCAATTGCTATGTCTGTTCCTGCACCAATCGCCATTCCAACATCTGCAGCCACTAGTGCTGGTGAGTCGTTTATGCCGTCTCCAACCATTGCCACTGTATAGCCTTCGGCCTACAATTGTAGAATATGTTTATACCATAATGATTCATTAGGAATGAGTATATGAAATGTCCAAGTAATAGCGGAAAGCGATAATTCCGAGTGTAAGAATCTCACACACAGCCAGCTGAGGTATCCTCTAGAATCTGTTAATGCAATTCAAAAATTAAGTATGGTCCTAACTCCTAACAACAGTAACAAGCAATTGTTGTTCCTCAATTTATAATGGAAAAAACAAAATAACTGACTAATTAATAAACAACAAAAATACTTTAGTCTGTGCAAAAACGGACCGGACCATACCATAAATTACAGTCTGGTCCTAGACCGTAATATTACAGTTCAAGGCTTCAGGCTGGATGGACCTTTTTTTTTGTGTATATTAAGTCTGAACCATGAATCCTGATTGTGGTCAAGTCCGTATTTGGACCAAACCTGGCCATATGAAAACTATTTTTAAAAGCTTTAAAAAAATTTTGAAAAACTGGTTGATATGGTCTAGACCGTACTAGGCCACGGTTTGTTATTTCTGCAATTTTCATTCCAGCGGTCTGGACCAGACCGTAAAATCCGGGGTCTAGACCGTTTCCATAACCTTAAAATAAGTCAGGACAAAGAGAAATATGGAGAGAGTGCACTGCATAATGGATGCCTGCTTTAAACTAGGAAATGGAAACATAGGAAACTGAAGAAACTAATTAACTTGAACATGGAAAACATTGAAGATTTTGTTTAAAATTAATCAAATGGATGATTTGGATTAGTATCAAACTAATTCACTGGCTGTGATGAGAGTAAAAGTAACACTATAGTAAAAAACATTTCCAGGATCGAGGAGAAAGGATGATGAAGAAACACAAAATGATTATCTCACTTTACCTGCAAGTCTTTTATTTTATCGGCCTTTTGATCGGGCTTGGCTTCAGCAATTATGGATTCGATTCCAACTTCCTTGGCAATAGATTTTGCGGTTCCCATGTTGTCACCAGTCACCATGATGCTTTTGATATTCATAGACTTGAGAATCGAAATGGCCTCAGCTGCACTAGGCTTCAGTGGATCAGATATGGCTATGATCCCTGTCAGTTGCCTATCAATAGATACGAGGATCCCAGTTTGAGCCATTTCTTCTGCCTCAGCAAGCAGCTCTTCAGCTTCAACAGGAATTGCAACACCATAGTTCGCCATCATGCTCTTGTTTCCAACAAGGATCTCCCTTTTTCGAACAATGGCCCTTATTCCATGGCCGGTAATGGAAACAAAATCTACTGCTTCTGGCAACACAAAGTTTTCCCCTTCGTCTTTAAATTTCTTGGCATACTCAACTATAGCTTTAGCTAATGGGTGTTCACTATTCACCTGTACCAGTAACAGATACATGCTTGTAACCAACTTTCTTCTTCATCAGACGGAAATTTAAGCGAAAAACATATAGCAATCACAAAACTATGATGATCGCTTCAACTTGATATTTCATTTTGTCCAGGAATTACAAGGAAGCTATTTTGATGATTAAACCAAGTTAGCTAAGAAGCTTCCTGTCTTATCCATAGCAAGAGTTAAGTATCATGTAGAGTTTATCAACTTCAAAGTTTACATATTAAGTTTCAAAATTGTAATTTTTAGAAAGTAGAGACCTGAGTTGCTCCATATAGACAAACTATATAAAATCAAGAAATAATCCCTTCAATCTAATATTTCATTTTGTCCATGAATTACAAGGAAGATATTTTGATGATTGAAGCCAATTTAGATTAGAAGTTTCCTGTCTTATCCATAGCAAGAGTCAGACGTCAAATTATCAAGTGAACACTGTGGACTGGAATTATCAACCTCCAAAGTTTAAATATAACGTTTCAGATTTGTAATTTTCAGAAAGTAATACCCGAGTTGCTCCATAGACAATAAGATACCAAGAACCTCTTACACTAATAAAAGATTTCAGTTTACATATTGTACAAGTGTCAAAGCCAGATGACCTACCTCAGCAGCTGCAATTAATTCATAAAATTCCCAGAGAACCATAGTTTTCAAGAGCCGCGTACTGACAACTACAGGCTTACCCACTGTCAGAGTCCCTGTCTTGTCAAATACAATGCAATTTACCTGCACAGAAATGTTGTATTCAGTGACGAACACACAATGAATTTAGTAAATCCCAATAAGCCATGAGAGACTACAAACAACAGATATGCAGAATTAAAAAATCCAAGGGAAGTCAAGAGAATTACTAAACCAAGACCGTTTTCATTTTACACAGGTGTTACAAAAATAATCCACTACAGAGTACAGACCAACATTGATTAACGGAATATAGAGTTATCTTGATGAAACTTCACAGCCACAACAAGTACAAACCACATGAGACAAAAGCCATCACCTTAGTCTAGATGATAGTAAAAATTAACTTCTCCCAAAAATACTTCTACCCATAATTCTAGCCTGACCTAAACATTCTGATATCATTGCTAAAGAAAAAGTGAAAGAAATATGGCATAAACTTTGCAAATAATACGGCCCTTCATATTAATAGATGCTTCTATAGCCTTGCAGTCTTGCACCCTTACAGCAGAATAGTTAAAGTGGTGCTAAAATATAAAACTAAGCAATTCTGATCATTTGGTAAGAACTATAAGTGGAATAGAATGACAAACCCTGTGTGTAGTTTCTAAGGCTTGGCCTCCTTTAATCAATACACCTTGAGAAGCACCTACACCTGTACCAACCATAACGGCTGTGGGTGTTGCCAATCCTAGAGCACATGGACAGGCAATAACCATCACAGAGATCCCAAATTGTAATGCAAGCTCAAAGCTATCCATCGATGAAGGTATCCAAGATCTTGGGTAGCTGCGGAATCTCCCAGCTAAGAACCAGGAAAGCCAAGTAATAAAAGAAAGAACAATAACCTGCAATAATCGGGAAAAGAAGTCCTTTACACTCCAATAAAATTTACGGTATTGTTAAATAGAATTTCAGTTTATATTTGCAATGTAGATGGACTAATGTGTTTACCAGAGGGACAAAATATTTAGAGATTTTGTCAGCGAGTTTTTGGACTGGTGCTTTAGCCATCTGGGCAGATTCAACCAAGCGTACAATCTGTGAAAGAGCACTCTCTGATCCAACCCGAGTGGCTTTGATGTGTAGCACACCATTTTCATTCACAGTACCTCCAATCACGATATCACCCTTCCGTTTAGCTACAGGCCTGGATTCACCAGTGATCATGCTCTCATTCACATGACTCTGCCCCCATATGACAACACCATCACAAGCTACTTTTGCACCAGGAATTACTTTGAGTACATCATTCCTCTGTATCAATCTGCTGTCTATTTCTTGCTCATTTACCACTTGCCCTTCATCATCAAAAGTTAGCAGCATAGCTGTATCAGGAGCCAAGTCCATAAGTTTTGCAATTGCCTCAGACGTTTTACCCTTCGCTAGGACCTCCAGATACTTCCCCAGGAGAATAAATGAGATCAGCATTGCACTTGTCTCAAAAAAATCAGTTCCCTTAAAATTTGGAGATGCAGCAGCTCGTAATACAGTATAAACTGAATAGAAATATGCAGCATTCGTTCCCAAAGCAATCAAAACATCCATATTTGCTGAACCACGTCGTAAAGCTTTGTAAGACCCTGAATAGAATCTCCAGCCAATAATAAACTGGACAGGAGTGGCTAGCACCCACCTCAGCAACTCTCCAATGGTTAACATATTTATTACTTTGGTGTCAAATGCATGCATAGTGCCAGGGATGTACATGAAAACCATTGAAGTCAAGAACACTGGGATAGTGAATATCAAACTCCACATAAACAACTTATAGTAACGCTTGATTTCATCATGCCTATTAGATTCCCTTCCTCCTGCTTCAGGATATATCATTGCCTTAAAACGCCCAGATCCAGTAGATTCAATTACTTGGATGAAATTTCTAGGCCCTGTCATATCTGGCTTGTAAGAAAGTGAAACTTTTTGAAGTGCTTGATCTATCTGTACATCTTGAACCCCAGGGAGTGCCTGAAGAGAATTCTCGACTATTCTCCAAGAATGTTCGGATCCTATTCCATCAATCTTAAAATGTACCTTGCCTTTGTCTTCCCCAGCACTAGTTAAAACCGCTTCAAACCCTGCACTTTCCACAGCCTCAAGTAGTTCCACATGACTGACAATTTGTGGCTGATAATGAATTTCAGCTTCTTCAGTTGCCAATGCAACCTGTGCTTTGATAACACCAGTAATTCCCCGTAGGACAGATTCAATGGTGCTGGAGCAGCTCGTGCATGTCATTCCATTAATGTGTATCCGACATATTTGAATAAGTTCTTCATTAGCCGCATCTTCTATCAACGTGGCCTCAAACCCGGAATCTTCAATTGCCTCACGTATTTTCTCTACCTATATTTAGGGTCAAAACGTTTAAGTTATCAATTCAATTATAAGTATGTAATTAATAGAAAATCATCTTTGTGAGGGAAAGAGCTTGTAAGGTGATATTTCAGATGACTAGTGGAGGAAACCAAGCATATTAAAGACCAATTTCAAAGATTCAAGTTGCCAAATCTACTAACATGGCAAGGGACCATATTATATAGGGAAAAACTCAATACAGACAAAAGCACGGCCATATAATACAGACTAAGTCAAACAGGATTTAGATCAAGAAAGGAAAAGTGTATCTTGTATGTCTAGCTCAAGAGCAAAAGTAAGGCTGAGAAAATGCAAACCAGGGACCTTAAGCATAACAAAAGAACAGGTAAAACTTACAACTCTACTAGCATAGCACGAGAGCATCTACATTATGTCATAATACTGACTCAATCTAGAAGTTAACAACAAATAGATTGGGAATTGTTCCACTGTGCATGACAGAATCCTAGAAAAGGGTAACTTAATCGATACTTGAGAAGAGGCAATCTTGTCCAAAATTTATTTTGTGAGGCATAAACAAGTGCCAAGAAAATAACAGGTTCTAAACCTTGCTACTCTTTCCTTATTTGAGTATCATATTTTTAGGTCCATATATGTGAGTATTTAATTGCTAATAGATATGCATGCATTTATTTAATTAGCATCTATATTTTATCATTCTAAGGAAAAGTTATAAATGATCTTTCATCGCTGCTCCATTCCTCTCTTTAAAGAGCATAAGATTAAATGAACTGAGGACATTACCTTACCTTGGCAAAATACTATATGTAACATTTTAGAAATAATATCCTATTTAGCACCACTTGCATAATCTTAAAGATGAAAAGTTATGGTCATGTAAGCACGGAGTGATTGCATGACTATAAACGATTAAAATGTTGAAACTTTTGGAAGTGTCCACGAAATGAAGGGTATATAAGTGAATCCCTGTCAAGTATCCACATCTACCTCCATAAGTGAATCATAACCCCGTGTTTTTGTTGAGTATGCTTGAATTGTCACACTTCGTAGTGGTATAAGATTATATATGGACTTAAAGCAGTCTCTTAGGCAGTGGTATAAAAGGTTTGACAACTTTATGATGGAGTTTGGATACAGCAGGAGTGCATTTGATTGTTGTGTGTACTACATGCACAACAAACTGAAAGATGGCCCTCTCATCTACTTATTTTGTACATAGATGACATGTTGGTAGCTGCAAAGAGTAAGGCAGAAGTTCAGAAGCTGAAAGATCTCCTAAGTGGTGAGTTTGAGATGAAGTATATGGGAGCAGCTCGAAAGATTCTAGGAATGGAGATTCTTAGATAGAGGTCATAAGAAACTTGTCTATCACATAAAGGTTCACCCTGTGTTGCTAATGTCCATCTTAGTACTATGTATGCACCTCAGTCAACTGAGAAGGAGTATATGTCTAGAGTCCTAGGGAGTTTGATGTATGTTATCATCTGCTAAAGACCAGATTTGGAACAGGCTGTTAGATTGCCCTATGGTACAAGTCTGGATCAGAGATTGTACATAATTGTTGAGTATGCATGAATTGTCACACTTCACAGAGTAGCACGCTGTCTCAATATTGTTTTGTTCTGGTATTTACCGAGTACTAATATTCGTGTGATCCACGATATATTTGGTGTTCCATTCATTCTCAAATCCGTAACAACAATTTTGATTATGTTAATAAATTTATGGATCCAATACACAGGTCAGCATACAGCTGTTTGATTTCTTCACGCAACGACAACACAATATTCAAACGCAAGCAAACAAACCTTAGCGCCACACCAAACGCGATTCACATTTTAGAAACTAAAACTCGTCTAGATCACGAGTCTGAAGCAAGGAAAAAGATCGAGAGATGAACTTACATCGACAAGCGACGAGTAAAATATGACCTGAGCTCTCCCATTCAAGACATCAACAACAGCATCCTGAATTCCGTCGAGGCGTTTGATCGCCTTCTCAACAGATCCGGCACATGCAGAGCAGGTCATTCCGACGACGGAGAACAGAGCCTTCGATTTGAAACTGGATCCCTCGGCCGCTATTTCCGGCGGCGGCGACAATCCCCTGGGAAACTTGAGCATCGACGGATAGTGCGGTTTGGGAGGTAGATCTAACCAGCTCTCGCTGCGAATACACGTGAACGGGAAGAATTTGGACGCCATGGATGAGTTACTCGATCCTTCTCACTAGAGTATTGAAGATGGAAATGGGAAATTGAGGTTTGGGGATTTTATTTATCTTCGCGCTGCAACACGGTTTATATCCGGCCGATTTTTAAATTCTGATGTGGGCCCTCAAACTACGTCATCGCCTGATCAGTTCCCACCCAGAATAAAAAGTCAATTTTGATCGTAAATTGTAAAATAAATAAATTAGAGCTTATTACAGAAAATGACCCTACAATTGATAATTTCATGCCTTTCATGATGGGAGCAAGATTCACGAGTAAAGGCCTGAAGGGAGGTTGAGTTAGGTAAAGAATATCTTTTTACAAAAAAATATATAGTTGGATTAGTTATAAAGTAATTTAATATTCATTCTAATTGCTTTAATAAGATTTATTAATGTTAACCAACTTTTTTTAAATAGCTAGTCTTTAAACCATCAAAGTTTTACACATTTTTATATCACGATACCCGTGTGCCGCAACTTCGTCTTCTCTGTTTTGATGCGTCTTGGTGGTAGTTCGCCAGTTCGAGTGTTTGTTGAGAAATGGGTGTAGACGTGTAATCGACTCCTTAAGGCTCTGCTGCAGTCCAAATTTGAGGTGTTCACAACTGTTTTCAGGCTTCCTACCTGTGTACTTTCTTCGAAGATAAACGTTCATGTTCGTCGCTTCCGTTGACTGGATCATTCTGTTTTCCCCTGAAGACGTCCTTATTTTGGGGTTTTTTGATGTATTATTGTGTTTTCTTTTTCTCCTTCGTTGTGCTCCCTCATGACGGTTAGTCCATATGCCGATCATTTTCGCCCTTTCGATCCATAGTGAAATCGAACCGCTTTACATTATTAAAAAAAAAAACTATTTTAGCTTGGATAATGGAAATAAACGAAAAATATTCAGTGAAATTGTTCAATTTCACTAAATATTTCTCTATATTTTTCAATTTTGAGCTAATTTCATAATTTCTCTAAACTTATTATTGTACAAAATACTGTAAATGTTAAAACTTTTTACTAATCTTTTGAAATATTTTTAAAATACATATATAGCCATATTGTCTACGTTGAGGATTAAAATTTCTTACACGAAAGGATGTCAAATTATTAAATTGCTACATCAAACAAATTAAAACTAACAAACGTAGAAAACAATTGATTTTGACTTTATATTTTGTTTTACCGTTAAATATATTTTATGTATGGCGGCAAATGGTATGTATTTGGGCCTTGCACGGAAAGAAAGCCCAAAATAATAAATAATTAAGTTTGGGCCTTGCACGGAAAGAAAGCCCGAATAATAAATAATTATATTTTGACTTATTGAACAAATTGGATCTTAATGGGCTGGGCCCAGCCCAATCCAACAATTTTTACCGGGAAAAAGTTTGTTTTTTAGCGCCGTTGATCTCAACAAGAAGATTCAAAAGAGACGTTGGTATTTAAAGGTTCTCGCAACTCTGTACGTTTAGACGTCTTGGTAAGTGTTAATTTGACAGACGCTCCGCGCACTGCAAGTGCGAGAACTGTATGTAAATATAAAATAAAAATATGAACACAGCTATAAATTGAGAAGTTTTCGCTACATTCTATGTAGAATTATTATTATGTGATCATACGATTTAATACCAAAAGAAAGATAGACACACGCAGTTGATTACGCAGTTCGGGTGTTAAAACCCTACGTCTGCGGAACCTCAAGAGGGGAGGTCCGATCCCGTTTTTCACTAGGCATTCAAGACAGATTACAGAATAGGTTCGATTACAAGAGTGCATGCAAGATTAACGAGCAAAACCCTAAACCTAGAAACAAGTCAGAACAGAGAGATACGAAGAACAAGGTTCAGAAATAGCCCCTGTGTGCTACGCAAAGCTTTGCAATCTTCTATGTGAAGATCTTCTTCAGGAGAGGAGCAGGTGAGGATGAGCGTCTCAAGCCCTAGCGAACCACCTCCAATCTTCTTCTCCGATCGCACTCTCTTTCTTTCACTCTGAAGAGCTCTCTTTCTCTCACAGCGGCAAAGGGCTGCAACTCGCTTAGGGTTAGAGGAGGTCAAGCGATGCTTTTATACCTCCACATGATAAATGATACGCAGCGTTTCATTTAATCTTATTCTGAACCAAGCCAAAGCGTCTGACAATAGCACACTCCACCTGTGAACCCGGTCCAGTAATATAACACAATCTGTTGCCCATCAGACGCCATTTCATGCCACGAAGCCATACCAACATGCAATAGATAAGTACACAACACATGCCACAACTTTCTAATGAGTACAAGCCACCAGGGTCCAATGAACCGGCAACGAGTACTACATGAGTCAGCTGTAACACATATCAGCATCCTTATCCTAACTAAGCTAGACTTAGGGAACTATTACAAGTTAATCACAATGCATGCACTAGTGTAATCTACCCTATACAAGCATGAATCATAAAGTTTACATTTTACCATACAAACTACTTCAAAAAACACTTGCTGGATTCGATTCTGTTAAAGGACGATATTTTACAGCGAAAGGTCGGGTAAAATCACATAGTAGACGATCAAGTCAGGTCCGTCAAATCTATTGTTATTATTGTATGTATAAAGTTATTAATATTGTAATTATTATTATATTTAGAAAGTGTTGGTCGGTCAAATACGAAACGAGTTTCTCCTTGACAACGAGTTTTTGCTACTAGGTTTCCAAAGTGACAATGTTGGTCGGTCAAATACTATACGAGTTTCTGCTATATACCATCTAGATACGTGTCTTGTGCATATCAACAGATTCTTGATAGATCAATACCCTAAATTGAAGGCATCGTTGGAGTATTCACGTATATGTGCGCCATCCATTGTGAAAAATGTCCCGATATTCAGTTTGTTGCTAGGAAAGGTGTCCCGACAATGTATACACTTGATGTATAATACGTGGAGGCACTTTTGCTCAGGAAAGTAGCATCCAAAGAGTATAGATTGCTACGTCAGGAAATCATTTGGCATACCTTGTGTCCATGAAATGGCGAGTATTGTTCGAGAAGGACGTCTGATTTTTGAAAGGGATGTGCATGTCTTTTGGCGTAAAATATACGGTCTTGGGGAGACGTTTGACGAGTATCGCCATGTGGAGGACCTTCGAATGGCAATCGAACTAGATTCCTTCAAGGAAAAGGAGATTGCGCGGAGCGCCCCCATGTGGAGGATGTTTCCAAATTCTAAGCCGGTGAATTATGAAGCGGTGATGGTGGCAAACCGGAAGGGAATAATTGAGAACGACCGGATAAACGATAAAGAAACGGAGGATAGGAAGAAGAAAGATGAGGATGAGAAGAAAAAGATTGAAGAAGTTGAACGAACATCGGAGCAAGAGTATCCGCCAATTGTAGTAGGGGGTTATGACTTTGGAACAAACAATTTTGAAAGTTTCATTGTTCCGCATGTTCTTCATGTCGGAAATGTTCAGAGTGACGGAAATTGTGGATTCCGATCTCTTGTTGTATTGTTGGGGTTTGAGGAGGATCAATGGCCCCATATTCGGATCAATATGGTGAGGGAGCTTCATGATAACCCTGAGCGGTACACTCCGTTGTTACCCAAGGGGTCATTGGAGGATTATATTGCAAGACTCAACTGGTTACAACAAGGTGTTATGGCACCGTCGGACCATTGGATGGAGATGCCCTTGTGTGGAGTGTTGTTTGCTACGATATATCAATGCACTCTCGTATATTTTGATTGGCTTGCGCCTCATACAAGTCTCCCTCTCATTCGACAAGAATCTATCTTGGGCGCCCCTCCACCTAACACAATACTCTTTCTTTGCCGAGATGAATTGCGTCAACATTTCTTGCCGGTAAGCATTGAAGGTTATTCAAAATTCTGATGATTAGTATGATTTTTCATTTTTGTACAAACACTTGTGGTTGTTCTTTTTTTGTATACAGATTGTATGTGACCAAGAATGTCCAATGCCGCCTATTCTTGCTGCTTGGTTTGCACTCCGTGATCAAAGTGTTGCGGGTATGGATGAACAATATGCATCACGTATTGAGATGTTCAACAATTGAATCCATCTTAAAGTTAAAAGACATCAACGAACGCTACAGAAGAACATGCCACTTTGCTCAGTAATCAAACAGAACACCAAAACACAACAAAAAATACAATCAAAACTAAAAAGAAAATCCTACAGCATAAACCAATTTACCATCCACATCCAAACACAAATATGTACTCCTTGACAAGCAGTCAAAAGAGCAATTTCTTATAAATTTTCCCTACACATCCTCCTGATACTCTTCCTCTTCGTCTTCATACTCGTCACCTTCTTCATCAGCGGTTGCATCTTGATACTGCTGATATTCAGAAACCAAATCATTCATATTACTCTCGGCTTCAGTAAACTCCATCTCATCCATACCTTCTCCGGTATACCAATGCAAGAAAGCCTTCCTTCTAAACATAGCAGTAAACTGCTCACTAACTCTCCTAAACATCTCTTGAATTGAAGTTGAGTTTCCAATAAAAGTTGAAGCCATCTTTAGCCCAGTTGGTGGAATATCACAGACGGTTGATTTCACATTGTTTGGAATCCATTCAACGAAATAAGATGAGTTCTTGTTCTGGACATTGATCATTTGCTCGTCCACTTCCTTGGTGCTCATTTTTCCTCTGAACATGGCGGATGCTGTGAGGTAGCGACCGTGTCGTGGGTCGGCTGCGCACATCATGTTCTTTGAGTCCCACATTTGTTGGGTGAGCTCTGGAACTGTCAAGGCTCGGTATTGCTGGGAACCACGAGAAGTGAGGGGTGCAAACCCTACCATGAAGAAGTGGAGACGTGGGAAGGGAATAAGGTTGACTGCTAGCTTGCGGAGGTCAGAGTTTAGCTGCCCTGGGAACCGGAGACAGCAGGTGACTCCACTCATTGTGGCTGAGATCAGGTGGTTCAGATCTCCAACTGAAGTTTGGAAATTAGAATTAGTTAGATTCAAAATGGGAGTATAAATAACATAATAGCATAATCAAGTCTACTCTTAAGAATTGAACCCTTTGGGTATAATTGCTAAGTTTGTAAGAGCTAATTGTCAGGCCCATGAATTCAATGCAGAAGGAATATGAACCATACCGCTAGACTTGAAATATCAAAATAAAAATTACCATAAAAGTTGTTTAGGACTGGTGTATGGTATATTTGGATAAAGTTGGGGTATGGACCGTATAATAAGTTAAACATATAAGATGATAAGTTTGTATACTAACACCAGATAACCAGGCTGGTATGAGATCCATCACGTGCGTTGGTCAAATGAACACAAACATCAGCAGGATTTGGATGATATTTTATGATCCACCAAAATCAAAGCTAATGACAAGCTCAAAAAGCAAATAGAGATGATACAAGTAATAGTACAGAGGCGTGAGTCTTACAGCTGGGTGTGGTGAGCTTGAGAGTACGGAAGCAGATATCATAGAGAGCCTCATTATCAAGTACCATACACTCATCAGCATTCTCAACCAACTGATGAACGGAGAGAGTTGCATTGTATGGTTCAACCACAGTATCAGATACTTTTGGTGATGGAAACACAGAAAAGGTGAGCATCATCCTGTCAGGATACTCCTCTCGAATCTTGGATATGAGCAGAGTTCCCATACCAGAACCAGTCCCCCCTCCAAGCGAGTGGCATACTTGGAATCCTGTATTTGCATAGGAACAATTTTCAGATGTGAAACAAACAGCACGAATTTGAACAAGAAATTCCAATAACATGGAAGATTAATTCACCTATCATCTATGGAATTCAAAGCCTAATTTGATAATCTAACTCATTAAACTCGGTTTCGAAAATCACGGATAAAAACATTGGACTTGAACTCAAACAATTATCAGAAATTATTTGTCTAATAAATTTTATTCTACAAAAATTGAAAAATCAAACGGAGAAACATGCAATTATTATGAATTGTATTATTACTAATACAATCGCCATTAAACCTTTACCAAAAATCTCAAATGGGAAACAAAGAGAGTAAGTGAAAAAGTTGAAGTCGTCATACCTTGAAGGCAATCACAATTCTCTGCTTCCTTCCTCACAACATCAAGTACAGAATCAATTAATTCAGCACCTTCAGTGTAATGTCCTTTAGCCCAATTATTTCCAGCACCAGACTGACCAAAAACGAAGTTATCAGGCCTGAAGATCTGACCATAAGGACCGGATCTCACACTATCCATTGTTCCAGGCTCAAGGTCCATGAGAACCGCTCTAGGAACGAACCGACCACAACTCGCTTCATTATAGTAGACATTCACTCTCTCAAGCTGGAGTTCAGAGTCGCCACTGTAGCGACCTGTAGAATCAATCCCATGCTCCGCGCAAACAACCTCCCAGAATTTAGCTCCGATTTGGTTCCCGCACTGCCCTCCCTGAATGTGAAGGATCTCACGCATTTTCACTGGCTCGTAAATGGAGGAGAGAGATAGGTTTGATTAAGAAGAGAGAAAGTTCGCTTTGGCAGAATGTGAAACTGTGAAATGTGAGAGTTGAGAGAGAGTGTTTTTAATAGGTCAGATAACGATCTCCGTTAGGGTTAGGGATATTCCGTTTAATGTGTAGAAGATTTGGTTTGACTGGGTTAACGACCGTCTCGTTTTAAGTGGGAAATTTCTTTTTTGAAATTTGAAGGTCTGGGTGATGTTATCGAGTGTGTGTGAGGTGTAGGGAAATATTGATTCGCGTCTTTTCTAGCGTTGGATGGTTGCGTGAAATTACAGGGATGCGTACTAAGCAACGGCTACTTTGGCATTTCTTTTTCTTTTTTGAGTTTGAACGGCTACTTTCATTTGCTGGGGTGCACGTGAGAGGTTCAGCAAGATTAGTGTAAATACTCGGATCGGATCCGAAAATATCCGGCAATTTGTGATGCGAGTCCGATCCAATCCAGACATTTTTTCGGATTATCGGATACGGATCGAGGTTTGGAGGAAAAAGTCGGATCGGATATATCCGACTAGTTTAAGAATAAATACTCGGATCGGATCTTCAGATCAGATCTTCGGATTGGATAAACTGTCGGATATCCGTGTGCTCTTGAATCGGATTCGGATATAAGATTGTCGGATCAGATATCCAAAGAGGTCCACCCCTACCGATTGATACTTTCGGTTTCTGTTCATGACCAATTGAAGATCCCATGTAACCAAACTTCTTACTATTGACGATCCCAATTAACCAAATTTCTTACTACCCGAAACCAAGAACCCCAAATCGAATTCATTAAATAGAAATCAAAAAAAAAAAAAGGAACGGAAACGTTATTCGTGGATCACCAAGTCCGAAAGAAATAGAAACATATGGCTTTGTTTTGGCCGGTAGCATGTTAAGTCAAGTCAAAGATGTTTAGGTGGTCTTTTCGGATGATACGGTCCGCACTCTCAGTGTTTTGTTATTACTTTTTCAAATGGAATTTTATATTTTTAGAAATAATATTTCACTCTCATTCTTAACTCTTGAATGGAATGTTTTCAGGGAAATAAACCGTGTTGCTAACCGTTTGACCCATCTGGAAATTTTGACTACCGACACCTGTCATTCTAATGATCTCGAACTTTGTGTTTTTATCCGCAAGATACTTTAGGATGGATTGCCTCTAGAAGATAGATCATCCTAATTGATTTCTATTTATCAAAAAAAAAAACTCTTGAATGAATGTGGACGAAAGACTTTGTTTCAGCTATCTCTTCCGGTTTGTAAAGAAATTGGCTCATATGAGGCCTAGTTTCAGTGAAACTATAACAAGAAGAGATCGAGCTCGAAGTATCAAATATGATGATTCGTTCTCAAGGAAAATGTTCATGTATAATAGACATTATGCTTAGTGATTTAATAAAATTTATCAGTACAAATAATCTAGATTGACTTTATATTTTACAAATTGTCTAATTATTGTTTGTTAATTTTGCTTTCCAATTACTTGTACTTGAAGTTGCAAAAGTTTGAGAAGGTGCAAGCCAGAAAACAAAATTTAGGTAGTACATAGACCCACATATAGATAGTGTAATGAGAAAGGATATGCTTTATCCATCATCAATCTCGATTGGACTTTTCATCACTTATCTATAATTATATTTTGTATTGGTTGTGTTCAAAATTAAAATTAAAATTATACTATTTTAGAAAGGTACGTTATGTGATGCTGATTTATATTAGATATCAAGTTTTTAGGAAAGGTTCCTATTGTTTTGTTCTCCGCAATGAGACCTTTGTTCATTTTTTCCGTGTTTTTTCTATGTTTTGTCATCCTTGAGAGTTTCACGTCTTTATTTTCGTTTTGTTTGTTCTGTCTTTTTGAAATACTTTTGAGAATTTTGGTCATTTTTACGGGTGTTTTTTTGTTGGTACTCCGTTTGTTTACACGACGGTTAATCCGTTTATCTATTTTTTGGTCTCTCGATGCGTCAGATTCGCTTTACTTTCATCAACTCAAAAATATATATAATTTTAGTTAAATTACATAACACCACCCTTAATTTACACTATCACACAAAAGAATAAGACCTTACTAACAAATGACTATTAAGAATGATTTTGTGCAACATTACAATTTATAGTGTTAGAGATATATTTATTATTTAGTAAATATCATTATGCTAAGACAGTTATATTATTAGGCAAAGGCAATTGTACCATTTAAGGAGTTATATTTAGTATTTAGTAAATATCATTATGTTAAGACATTTACATTATTAGACAATGACAATTGTACCCTTTAGGGAGTTACCATATTTGTATATATGATGGAGAGAGCCTAGAGATCCTGGTGGGAACTCGGTTAATGTTTTCACATTGAATCTTACATATAGATGGTTTGATTAAAAATCATATTTTAAAGGTGATTTTAGTCAATTTACTCTCTTATTTTCTTTCTTTATAAAAGAAAGAACAAAGTTGTGCTTGCATCTTACTCTATAGATGAGTGAGTAGTTTAATGATGGAATAATGAAAGCTTTCACCAACTCAATGAGGCTGTTGAAACATATTCTTTCAGTGAGAACACACAAGTAGCAAGTAGCATCAAAGAGTCTGGGAATTGTTTCCTTTATGTGAAGAGCAAGCAACATGCAAGAAGAAGAGAATATGGGCAGTGGGTTAGTAGCTTTGTACAGAGAAGAAGATAGTATTATATGTCAGACTTCTTGTGATCTTTTTTATGGCATCATAAGGCTTATGGATCAAGAAATAGTACATGTCCCCACTATAGAAGTAGTGGAATTTGGTGAAGAAGCAATAATTTTTGTTAGGGTTTCATTATAGAAATTTGGATGGTAAGTAGCACCCAAACTATTTAGCAAGTAGCATCAAAGATCATGATGAAGATATTCTAGGTCATATTCATATATGTATTTCACCCAAAACATTTTCGGGTGATGGGTTATTTGGATGCGGTTGAGACATCATCAGGTAGCGAGCTAATGGGATAAACTATTGGACGTAGCTCAATGAAAACAAAATTTGTTCAAGGATCTTTTTTTTTTCGTAAAAACCTAAATTGTGGATTTTGAATAAAAATGACTATTTTCCTTAAGTCGAATTTTTAGTTTCTTTATCTTTTGATCCAATTGCGAGACTCGACCCAACAACAATTTTTGACAATTTTAGTTTTCAAATTTCATGTCCTCATTCACAATGATATTTTAGGTTAGACTATTCCTAAAAGATAGATCAACCGAACGATTTTTTGTTATAAAAAAAATAAATTGAATCACTTTTTTTTTTTAAATATGTTTTACAAGTGAAATTGTGGAGGAATAAATATTCACATATTGATATAAAGTTGGTGTGTTAAGTGATCTTTGATTTGTCAAAATTTTAAAAGATAAGTGGAATTTCTACACCTTTTTTGTCTATTGATTATGATTATTGGATTGGATTTGTATGAAATATACAGAGTATTTGGATTGAGCTCTTTTGTGGGCTTGCTAAGAACTCTTTTGTGGGCTATTCCAATTCAAATCATTGTTTTTCTTACCATATTTAGCTATTTAATATTTTTTTAAAATTTTTAAGAATGACATATCATGTGTTGATACTTAATAGGGTAAGCTTTTCTAGTTAATGTTTGTAACCTATGTGTAAAAAATACATTAAAACCCATATTTTTCACACTCACTCCAGGAATCACAAGAAAAGAATATAACACTAACAAGAATCTTCTATAGAAACAAAAATCCAAACAAAAGAAAACAAAAGGTGTTTGAATCATATATTTGTGAACTTCTTGATTTACAATATGTGTTAGCTAGCATCTCGTTGTTAAATATGTTAGTGTTGCTATAAATCCAAAGCAAGCTCAGCCCATGCCAATGATGATGACCGGAGCTCCGCAGACAGCGACAGATCAATCCGGCTCTCCAACGATACACACAACTCGTTCATCGGTGGCCTAGCTGTCGGGTCCGTTTTGATGCATTGACTCGTTACCTCACACACCACCTTAAGATCTCCACGCTCGAAATGCTTAAGCTCCGGATCCACCAAACGGTCCATTAGTTCAGGGTGATCAATGTAGTCTCTTGCCTGACAAACAAAAACAAGTGTGAGAAGCTCATTGCTAGCGCCACTCAAAGGCGAGAAGGGTAAGGAAGTAATCTACTAACCCAGTCGATCAAGGAGCCGTGATCCTTTGAGTATGAAGGTCTCCCGCTGATGATCTCGAGTAGAAGCATGCCAAAAGCATATACATTTCCTTTCATGTCGAGATGTCGCTCTTCAATTGAATTAGGTAGAACACATATTGCACCATTGCTTTCTATGGACTTTGAGTTTTTCTCTGATCTTGCTAGAATTGTCTTCCAGCTCTCAAAA
Source organism: Fagopyrum homotropicum (assembly GCA_033239125.1). Taxonomy (NCBI): domain Eukaryota; kingdom Viridiplantae; phylum Streptophyta; class Magnoliopsida; order Caryophyllales; family Polygonaceae; genus Fagopyrum; species Fagopyrum homotropicum. The sequence goes on from BSWB01000001.1 coordinate 164,632,165, forward strand.
TCAACAAGCTATCAAGAAGAAATTCATATGATTCCGCGGTGACTTTCATTCATCACAATTAGAGTTCAAAGAGGAAAGCCAAACTTTTTACCTTAGGTGAAAAATCTTCTGTGAGGTAGACAGAACTAGAGTTCAACTCAGAAATGGTAAATGGTGGATTAAGTTCAGAGTGAAGGTATTTCAAACCCCGGGCAATTCCTACGATGATTTTCATACGTCGTGCCCAAGATATCTGGCAGGTGTCACCGGCTGGCATTGTATGACAGAAAATTAGTATATCCTTAAATGAGGAACATCAGTATCCTAAGAATGAGTTCACTTACAATGCAGGTGTTCGGATAATGTCCCATTGGATGCATATTCGATAACCAACATTCTAGTGAATGGGGAGCTCTCTCGACAATAACCCAGTAACTTCCCGGTGTTCTCATGGTCTAATCTAGCTACATCCACAACCTGAAACCAGATAAATGCCAAATCTTCTAAGATGTACTCTAGTAAGAAATAGTCAAGCTAGAAAGATTGACAGTTACCTCTTGCTGAAAATACAGCTCGTGGTAGCCGGTCCATTGTTCTTCTTTAATGCAAAAGGATATTGCTGCAATCTCAGGCCCACCCTTTATTGTCCCTTTGTAAACTACACTGTCAGATGAAGAGCCTATGATGTTGCTGAAATCTTCACATGCTACTTCAAGCTCTTGCCTGTTGTATCTCGGAACATTTTTCAACATTTCCGGATCTGCTCATAGGATAATTGTGGTAACTGTTAACAACACTATGATGAAAATTATACAGCTTATCACCTTTCAGTTGAAAATATACCTATATATACAGTCATGCGACCCTTGTCACTTTTCGGTTTTTTCCAAGTGATCAACATGGCTGATTTGCTACTACACCTTCGGAAAACGGTAAACATAGCAACAAAAAAGAGAGCCGCCACCAAGGTTCCGGTCACTATTTCCAGAGCTAAAATCCATGCAGGTTTAGGGCTAATTGGATGCTTAGCACCACTTTCTTCTGGCCTGTGCACTGAGTTACTTGCAGTTTGATGGCTTTTCGTAGGAGATGGAGCTCCACCTGTACCTGTAGAATTGGAGCTATATTTATGGATTTAATGGAGATTTTATATTTCTATTGGCATTACAATATCTAGCTAAGAAAGCTCCAGTTATACCGCATTGTGAACTGGGCCGTTGTTTCACATCCTTCTCCTCAAAGCAATTTTGTTGAAAACTTGATCTAAGGATTGTCATAGGTCAACGGATCAGCGGATTTAACAACAGATGATCGTGTTGAATAAATGATATATCGGAGTGTCAAATATAATACCGTGGAAGATAGTTTAAGCACTTTGGTATGCTCCCAATAAAGAAGTTGTTGGAGAAGTCTGCAACTTTCAGCTGTGATGAACGGCAAAAGCTAACAGTGTTCCCTGCAGATACAAACCTGATGATCCCGCATTAGCTGATAAGAAAACAGGCTTCTGAACTAATGCATTTCATGTAGCCTTATCTTACAAGACCTCTTGATAACAATGGAAGGTTCATTATGACTTTGAGATGGTTAAAACTTTGGCTCCATTTCATGAATAAAGATGAGCATACAAATAGTGACAGCAGATACTACCAAGTATCAAGAAGGTAAGACTGAATGGTCTTCAGAAATAATATTAGAACTTACATTCCATGATTGTTTGATGAGAATTCTGTATCATTACCACCAAGAACAATGCCTTGAAGTTTATTGTTATCTAACCGAAGTTCCTGAAGGTTTTTCAAGTTGGAGAGTTCAGGTGGAATGGTTCCAGTAAGTGCATTGGACTGAAGGTTTCTGCCATAGAAGAAAAAGGTAAGACAGATAACCGGAAAAAGAATATGGTAAAACGAAATGCAGGATTCTCGTACATTTTTACCAAACTCATCATGTTTCCCATCTCAAGAGGAATTGGTCCGGTTATTTGGTTCTTTCCTAGGTCCAAGACCTTGAGGTTCGTTAACATGGCAATTTCTTTAGGAATGGTTCCAATCAAGTTGTTACCACTCAGAATTCTGCGGTGTCAAAAGCACATTATTGAGAATAGTTATACACAAATGAACCGAAAAAATGAAACCATGATCATTGCAAAAGGTTAATCAAAAGCCTTACAGTTGCTCCAAGTTAGTCAGGAAACCCAGCTCAGGAACAAGAAATCCCTTTAAAGATGAAGAAGAAATATTTCTGCAAAAATTATGCTGATCAGTAATTCAGTACTTAACCAAAGTAGGAACACAGTACTTGGAGTTGAAATTTCACAAACTAATTTGGTTTGGGTATGAGGACTTAGGAGTTGGTTCCGCGTAGGAATCCTACCCATTATCTAGCATTTAGTTGCACCCTTGAAATGTTATTGATTCCCTAACCCAAATGGAAATATACATTCAAACCCACCAGGTGATGAAGTTCACATCAGGTGATAGCAACTGTATTTCAATCGAGATCGTTCTAGATGACTCGCAATCCAAAAGTACTGCAAGGGTTTTGAGCCTAAGACAGCAAGAGCAAATTCAAGGCATACTTGCCTGTATTGTGTTTACTCATTCACAAAATTCATAAAGAGATACCCAACAAAGGGAAATTGCTATGAAAGCATTCTTGATTTTTTCACTTTCTGATCAATAAATGTGCCCTTATTCCTGCCTTCATCAACCAAACATCCTTACTACTCATCCTAATTCCAGGCAAACCCAAATGCTACCATAAACTGAAACTTGAGGCACAAAAAAAATGAAAATGAGATTATTGAACGTGCAAGTAACAGTAAGAACAAATTCTTACAGCTTAATAACATGATCTCTAGCAATTGAACAGAAAACACCGGGCCATCCACAGGGATCTGAATCCAGACTGTTCCATCTTGATAAAGCCATAAATGGGTCTTCATATATGGCTTCTTTGAAAGTATTGAGTGCCCAAACTGAAGTGAAAATCATGATTTCCCCCAGAAAACAATTAACAAACCAAAAAACAAGGATCTAAAGTTGGATATTATAACAAAAGAAAAATGTATAATAAGGAGATAAAACTTACTTTCTTGTGAGACAAAGGATTCAGCGGAGGTAGACAGAACTCCGAAGAGGACCAAAATCAGATTAGCATAAGCAGCTTCTCTCATCTCGTAAGCCTCTCACAACGGGCTTTTACTTTGCAGAAAACTCATAAATTCAGCCAGAAAAGAGGCAGGAAATTACTGTTTGGGGGAAAAGAAGAAACACAAAAAAATTGCAAAAATCAAAGCAGCGTCACTGAAACAGAGAGACTAGTGAACTGAAAAAGGACTATAAAAAAAACAAAAAACCCTAAAAGAGAAAGATTAAAAAGAAAAAACTGAACAAACTAGAGTGAATTTGAAGATAAACCCATGATCTGTAGCAAGTAGCAACAACCCAGAAGAGATAATGGGAAGAGACAAGATAGCTTGGATTCAAAGTGAGGCTATATGAAGGTAGATACACAAAGAAAAGCTTAAAAGGCAAATTACCATGAAAAATCAAGGCAAGAAATGGATATAATATCAAATTATTTTAACTTAATAATTGAAAAAAGCAAAGAAGAGGATGTGGTGTATAGGATTATAGAGGTGGGTCATGGATCACGAAGAGAGAAAGAGGGAAGGGGGAAAGTAAAGTTTGACAGAGATATATAATGTAATTGGGCATTCATTCAATCAAATATGCGTTTTTTCCCTCTGAATTTAGGGTTTTTAATATTTATTAGAGGAATTAGTTTTCTTCTTATCGATCGCTCAAACTCCCAGTGGTTCTTCATTGATATTTATCTGGTTGCTTCTTGCCTCCTTCCCCTGCTCTTCCAGCTGTTTGTAGTAGTGGAATAGTGGGGTCTGACTTTCCGTTTTGGGTTTTCTATGCCTAGTTTAAATGAAATTTTAAGAGTGAATATTATAGAAGTATCCCTTAAATATGTCATTTTGCACAAAATTGTCAATAAAAGTGAAACTTTCATAAAAACGCCCAATGTATCAAATGAATTATTTTTTTTTGATACATGGGTAGAAGAATCATGTGGAACAGTTTCTAAAAACCGATCGGCCTAATGCATCCTTACAGATAAGGTATTGAACATGTTCCGGAATGACATTGACATTCATCTTCATATTGTGTCCATGCATGACAATATTGTACACGACCGTGTTGATTTTCCTATAGACATGTTGCGCTATGGAGTAAGAGCATCCCGAGATCGTATTGGAGATATCAATGATGATCATATCATGTTCTCATAGGAGTTTCCATATTCGATTTTATCGAATTAATGAGCATCAGGTTGTCTCCTTCTATCTCGATAGATGTAATTCGTAACTCCTTTGCCTTTTATAGGCCCTCCCGCAGAGCAAAGACTTCTGCTTCCAACACTAAATCAGCATCACAACCGCTTCCTACAACTGTCACGATGGTTTTAACTTTACTAGTAATTTTCACAAACTTATACTTGTAACAAGTTTTTTTTGCAAATTTCGTATAACGGGTAGTTTTTTTGTTGGTGTTGTTTATCCAAATCTTTATTTCTTAAAGAGTTTAAAACACTCGAATGAATGGTGAAAATGAGTACCGTACAGGCGGGAAAGCCATTCAGTCGATTCAACTAGTTGAATGGTGAATACCGAACATGCCCGCGATTCGGTAAAACGAGTTTATTGTGGGAATTTAAAGTTGAAATTGAGTATGAAAAAAGGAGGTTGAAGACGAAGGTAAGGAAGGAGATGAAATAAAATATAAGTTAGTCGAATATTTGATATAAAAAAACATTATGGATATAAAAGGAATTATTATAAGTAAAATTCCCCAAAAAATATATGAGATACAAAATTTAATAAATTACAAAAAGATACTCTTTTTTCTTGCCTTAAACTAGGTTGTGCACTTTTGAACTAGAGTATAAAAACCGGATCGGCCCAGTTTTTTACGGTCCGATCTACATGACTACACCTAGATCGGATCCGCTCCACGGTCTGACGTAGGGTAATTAATTTATGCTCTTTGGTCAAACCGAAATTCCAGTCTCGTGTATATAGTTCTAAAAATTCCGGTCCTAATCCAATCTCCGGTATAAAATTCCGCAATTCTACTCCATCAGTTTGAACCTCATCCGTAATATCCGATTCGATTTGAACCGGTCGAACAACCCTACTTTTGAACCCATACATATAAACAAAAGTTGAAAATAAAAGATCTTCCTACGTACAATTGGTACAATCAACTCACCGTTGTGATTCAATTACAAATCATTTGCATTGCATGTGATCTTAAATCTAAATATCTAATCACCGCTGAAAGTTGATATTCTAAAGACAAAAATACCCTTCTATATCTTTTATTCTGACTTTTTCTTTAAAAAAGCAAATCATAATGAAGATATATAAAAAATATGAGGTGTTCACGTTTGTTCCCCAGGCTTCCTACCTGTGTACCTCCTTCGAAGATGAACGGTTATACTCGTGACCTTCTGCTGGCTGAATCATCCTGCTTTCCCTTGAAGACTCTTTGCTTTCGGGTTCACTTTGATGTATTTTTGTGTATTTCTTTTCTCCTTTCTTGTGTGACCCTTCTTGACGGTTGATCCGTCTGCCGATCTTTTTCGGCCTTTCGATCCATTAGACGGCGTGCCGTCTAATGACTTCGAACCGCTTTCCGTTTTCAATATATATATATATATATATATATAATCTCCAAGCTGGTTTGCCTGAAAAAGAGAGGGAAAAAATGATAGTAATAACATGACAAGGAATTATTGTTCTTATGCATATATAAAATATAGAAAATATATAAATTAAAATTTATAAAAAAATGTGATGATGGAATAGTAGGTGAATTTCATTAAATATATATGAATTGGAGGCTAGGTGGCCTGGATAATGTTTAATTTATGGCACAATGGAGATTGGATCCCCTGCAGGTAACTGCACATAACTACATTATTGCAATTAATCTGCATCTCATTTAATTAAAATTACAAACATTCTTTTTAAATGGTAATAGATGTGTCATAAACATAACAAATGAATTAATAAATATAGTATTGTAAAAAATATAATTCGGGCGTAAATGGATATAACTACGAATATGTAAAAAAAGAAAAAGAGAAGATTGGTGAAATAAGATATTTTTTGTATTGTAGATACAAACTAGGCACCTTAATGTCAAAGGTAGGATTCGAATTCTTGACGAAATACCAGTTGGATTAATTAAATTTTGTGTATTCTTTTGATGATATACAATATTAATACACAATTTCATTTACACAATTTTTATACATAATTTCAAATACACAACACTAATAAATAAAAGATTTGTGTAACCAAAACATTGTGTACGAAATACCTTTCATTGAATTTCTTTCCTTAATAATATGTATGTACATTATGTATGCTCGAGTCATTTTATATCGATTGAGTATTTCGTACACAAAGTGTTTGGTTATACAAGTTTTTTATTTATTAACATTGTGTGTTTGAAATTATGTATTACTATTGTGTAATTGAAATTATGTATTAATACTGTGTATCATCAAAGGAATACACAAAGTTTAATTAGTCCAACTGATATAAGGGTGGAAGAGAGAGACAATTCATCCAGAGTTCGAATCCTATCTACACATTAGAATTTCTATTGAATTGAAAATATGTTCTCACTCATTTGTCATATTGACACTTCACCCATCCTCGAGTCCTCATCGATTTCATGTTAGAATTGGTAGTTTAGTTCTTTGGTTGTTTTTGCTCGTTTTGTTATTGTATAAGTTATTGAGTTAGTCCGATTGACGGTTTAAAAAAAATAATAATCCGATTAGTTGAGTGTCTTAATCTTGAATTTATTATATTTGTTAGGTATTTTGAACCACTTTTGTTTTTGTTTTTGTTTTTTCGAAAAAATCTAGGAGATTGCTAGTTTTACTTTCAATTTTTATTTAAAAGTTAATGTGTTGAGTTCACCTCTTAAGAGTTTTTTTTAATTTATAGCCAATAATATTGGACTAATGACTCTAAATATAGTAGTTTTCAGAATAATTAAAAAATTATCATGAGCTATTAAATTTTTTTACCAATTATCTAATTTTTAATAATGTTCTAATAATTAGGGCTGTAATATAAGACAAGCTATTCGGGCTCACCAAAAGCTCGGCTCGAGCTCATTCACTTTCTAAACGAGCCAAGCTTGAGCACATTTTAAAGCTCGTATAAATTTTAGGCTCGGCTCGGCTCGTTTATAAACAAGCCGAGCTTGAGCATGTCAATGCTCAGCTCGTTCGGCTAAAATAACACTATAAGAGAATTATTTTAGTCAAGCTACTCGGGCTTGGCTCGGGCTCGGCTCGTCAAAAGCTCGGCTCGATCTCGTTCATTTTCTAAACGAGTCAAACTTGAGCATATTTTAAAGCTCGTATAAATTTTAGGTTCGGCTCGTTTATAAACGATCCAAGCTTGAGCATGCCGATGCTCGGCTCGTTCGGCTCGTATTACACCCCTACTGATAATACTCTTAATCATCACAAAATAGTTGTAAATATGATTATTATACATACCATGTTAAGTTGATATTTTTAAAAATTTAATAAAGGTAAAAATGTTGTATTGTTTGTTGTTAAATAAGTAAAAACTGATAGGGAAAAAAAACAAATAAATAACTCATTATATTGTAACTTTATAATACTATAAGTAGGCCGTAGCACATCCTCCTCTGATAAATAATAATAAGGCATTCTTACATTTAACAAGATTTAAAAAAAATTATATTTATTATATTTATTTTTTTATTGATTTTATCATGTGTTAGGGTATGTTTACTTGTAGTTTATTTGTATTTCATTTAGTTTATAAACCTTCCGTTTAATTTTTGTAGGTGTTTACTTAGAGATTGGTTATTGCTCTACGAGTTTATTTGGGTTTATAAACCCCTCAAAAATAAACTTTTTAGACCAAAGTTATTTTTACTTGGATGAGTCTATTTATGTTTAAAACCCGAATTTGACCTTGTGCTTTTTCGTCTTGATATTGTTTGCATCCCTGGATATTCAACATTATTGTTCGATTTTTTAAGGACATGTGTACTTTTAAGTAAAATAAACTTAAAGTATACGGTCTTATGTGATTTATCTATATAAATTCGTGAAAAATAAACCCAAAAATAAACTATAAATTCATATAAATTCGTTTAGTTTATTAACTCTAAATTAATCTATAAGTACACATACCCTTAATGTAAAATGAACTTTCTCTTTCTCTAAGAAATTGAAAATCAATATCAACTTTCACAACTAATCTATTAAAAATAAGAAGCTAGAAAAATACATAAATCAATTATAATTCTCTTAACTCACCATCTATAAAATGTAGGATGATTATAATAGATCAAATTTTAAAGGTTAAAACGTTTTATATAAACTGTCATAGTTCGATACTGACGGACCGGTAGAGCGGGAGTCGTGTGCATACGAGCGCACATGCGGATTAAGTCCAAGCCCAATACATAAACCCGATGAGGTTCCATCCTAAAACCAATTGGCAATAGGAGGAGTAGCTCACTGACCTTATATACTAGGCTCGGAATCTCCAACAAACCCCCGCAAGTCCAACTAGAGGATATAGACCGAGTTCCACTTGTCCACAAGTTAGGATCGCGAGCCGAATTGAGGCTAAATCGCTCTGATACCATGTCAAAGTCCGACACAGACGGACCGGTAGAGCGAAGGTCGTGTGCATACGAGCGTACATGCGTCTTAGGTCCAAGCCCAGCACATAAGCCCGATGAGGTTCATTCTAAAATCAATTGACAGTAGAAGTATCCCACCGACCTTATATACCATCGGGAAGAGTATAATTACGTTGAAAATGTTATATTGTTTGTGAAGTGTATTGTAATACAAATTTTCAACTCAAATATCACTTTCTATCAACTAATCTGACCAAATTATGCTCAAGTAAGGATCCACTGTCATTTTCAAAGACAAACGTACACAAAAGATTTGACACTTTAAAACACTGAAACTAATAAAAGAAACTCAACTCATACTTTAGCATAGTCATTTTAAAAGACAAAAAACCCAATTCTTTATTTATTTTAAGGAAAAGAAGACTCAATAAAGGAGTGTGTAACACTATAATTGCCATCAATAATGAAAAGACTAGGATTAGACTATTTTTAAATGCTAATAGATTGCATAATGAGTTTTACTTTTTATTTTTTAATCAAAATCCAAAGACTTTAGGTTGAAGCCTAATTACGAATTAACAATTAAACAATACTATTATCATCGTTAATGTCATGTACTTAATTTAGAAATGAACATTGACATCATCACAGTACCTACTAACTCTGTCCTCTTTTTGTGCTACGTGTGAATTTAGTGACGGTGATCAATAATTTAAAAAATTAGTATAAAAGTAATTAAAAAAATTAGTATAAAAGATAGCAAATATTCAATAAATGATAGAATGTGAAGAGTTACTAGAAATAAAAGAAATGATGTTTTGAAAGTATAAATAATAGTAGATAAACTTTTATTTATAAAAGGTATAAGTATTAACTATAAGTTATTTATATAAATTAGATTCATTTTTTATTTTCGTTTTGTGATATACAACTAAATATAATTATATATCATAGATAATAACATTTTTTGATTTATGAGTATTGTGGTTATAATCTATATACTATATCAAAGCAAGAGCTATAGAAGTCACGTGTCATTCATCTATACATTGACATATATTATTTTGACACAATTTACCTTTACTATATTTATTTATTTTTATTATATCTTTTATTAACTAAAAATATTATATTTTTGTCATATAAATTAAAATAATAAAAAGTATTACTAATCTAATAACGTAATACCTAATTGACAAGTTGTAGCTTCTAAAATATATTATAATTTTAATTAAAAAAATCTCAAATATTTATTTTCTTATATACTCGATTGACGTATTTTTTTTTTATTTTAAATTATTGAAATTTACAATATTTAAAATTTATAACAAATAAAAGAAAAATGTACTTTTTATTTGTAGTTGGTAGAAAATATAATTATAAAAATATTTCACATTAATTTAAAAAAAAGTATAAAACACGAAAATTATACTAATATTACATTATTCTACAAACATTAAAACACCAACAGTAAGTCATGATATACTAATAAGAATAGAATAAGATTTATACATCCATATAAGTTGATTTAAAAAAATACAAATTATTTAACAAATACTACGTCAACTTTCAAAAGCTACAAAGCTCCAGCAAAGCTATAGTATAAAAGACAGAACAAACTATTGCCTACTTCTATGTAATTTTACTAGCCTATAATATGTGAGAAGAAACTTGCTACATTCCACAGCAACAAACCAACATAAAGCAGTGAAAACAAAAAAAACACACATAATTTTTGAATATGAAAACCATATAGACATAATTTTGTTGCTGTGAATAACATGTTTTTATTTCTACTTACTATACTACTAGGAAGTAAATTACATATGTTCAATATCTTAGCTTTTCTTTGCGTTTTTTATGTTGCGTAGCTTCATAACAAGTTTCTCTCTTTCGCCTTCAACCTCAGCGAACTTAAGGCTGATTTCCGAGTACCTGTCTTGCATTTCCTTTAGCTCGGCTTCCATGGATGAGTTCTTTTCCCTCAAAGATGTCATTTCCTTGTATAAAGCATCAGTATTGTGATAGTCTTCATCTCTGGAGAAGAGATGTGTAATCAAAATTAGAAGTACTATTGGTAACTCAAATGGTGAAAGGGTAATGAAAATGAAGTGCTATTCGTACGATTTTGTTAATGTCTTGTTCTCGGTGAGCTTGTGGGGACTAGAAGGCAAGGTGATTTCTCCGGCATTGCCATCAACCTATATGAGGGAAGTTGTAAGTAATGCAGTGAGGAAAAGAATTTGGTAAGGTATCATCCTAAAATGTACCAATTGGCATTCATTATATAACATATGGGGATACTTTGTTTTCCTTTTATCACTTCAATACTTTCTTGCATTGGGTAAAATGGTTAACTAAGCCTTTTATTACTTTTACTATATAAAGAGTATCATAACATAAACTCATTAAGTAAATACACGTTTAATGGAGTAATAGTGGTAAGCCCATTAAAGTGGTAAAATTTAGAATGTTTACAAAACAAAAACCTATAAAAAGAGCTTACTTCTTTCAATTCTTTAATTTTTCAATATCATTTTTTATATATACTTAAAAAAAAACTAGTGGTTTCATATATTATATTTTCTCCTTCATCTTCCATTATTCCTCTCCGAAACTCTTTTCCTAAAGAAAAATCTTCATAAAATGTATCTCATCTTTGTGTTGTCATTCGTATACTAAAATCTATCAAACAAAGACATCATGTAACAAGATCATATATTTGATACCTAAATTGCATTACATTCCCCTTCTTCAGATCTTAAACATCACCATTTGCTTTCTATGTTATTAACTATTAGTTTTATGTTTCCATTCTGGATGAACACCCAAATGGATCCTAAGTGTAAACACAACACACTAACCTTTTTGTCATTGTGTTCAACAATGCTGCTCTGATTGAGTTCTTCCAATCTTCTCTCTAGCTCTTCAATTTTGTTCAGTAGATCCTTCTCATTTTTAACAAAGGCATTTGCAGAGCTCTCCATTGCGTTTTGCTGCTGTTTTATTTGTCCCTGTCATGGACAGAAACTATGATTATACTGGAATTCATATAGCTATTCCTAAGCTGCAAAAAAATTAGTTCTAGAAGACTAGAACCAAAGTATCTGCTATGATCTATTAGGTGTGAGGTGTCTAATGTCTACAACTGTAATCAATATAATACTAGTGATATTTAGCATTGAGATCAGCAAATAAACTTAAGAGTATAACTGAAGTAAAAGCTTACCTCGAGCAACTTAATTTTCATTCTCAAGGTAGCGGCCTCCTTAGAACCACGGGAGGGAAGTTCGGCCTTGTTTTTAGAGATAACTTTTGTTCTTTCTGCAGCCGCAATTCGCCCATTGCTGTCCTTTAGCTTCTTCTCCATATTAGTAAGAGTGTCATCCTTCTTCTTTACTTCAGCTTTCAGTTGGAATACTTGCTTTCTCAGTTTTTCCTTCTCTAACTCATCCTCGAATAACGAATGTTTCAACTCTTCACATTGAGCTCTAATGGTATCCAAATCAGATTGCAGATTTCTTAGAGCATTATCCTTTTCATCTTTCAAATATCTTGTTGCACTCAGCTCCTCCAGTGACTTCTCTGCCTCTTTCCTTGCTGAGTCAATTAAACACTCTAGATTGTCTCTTTCCCTTTCCGTCTTCTCGACAAGCGAATCACGTTCCTTCACCAACACTTTCACCTGTTCTACTTCAGATTTCAACTCTTCCCATTGTTCTAATTGTGCAGCAATCAAAGCGGTATCTGAAGTAAGCTTATCTGCCTCAGCTCTAAGGATCGAGAGCTCATCTGATAGACTCTGACACAGTTCATCCTGAGCATCCAGTTGGTTGGACTTCTCTTCGATCTCCATCAACATCTGATCCATCTGGTTTGATTTCAAGTTTAATTGGTTACGAAGATCAGAGACTTTTGCTTCATAATCCTCTGTGACTGACTGAAGCTCTTCTCTAGCATGTTGCAGCAAAACTTCCTCGTTTGCTTTCTGAGCATCTAGTTGGTTGGACATCTCTTCAATCTCCAACAAAATCTGATCTATCTGATTTGACTTCAAGTTTAATTGTTTACAAAGATCAGACACTTGTGCTTCACAATCCTCTTTGACTGACTGAAGCTCTTCTCTAGCATGTTGGAGCGAGACTTCCTCGTTTTCCCTGTGAACATTTAGTTGGTTGGACTTCTCTTCAATCTCTACCAACATCTGATCCATCTGGTTTGACTTCAGGTTTAATTGTTTACGAAGTTCAGACATGTGTGCTTCATGATCCTCTTTGACTGACTGAAGCTCTTCTCTAGCAGCTTGTAGTAAATCCTCGAGGTGGCTATTCATCGAACGCAGCTGGCTAGCTTCTGTTATTGCTTTAGAAGTCACCTTCTCATTCGCCTCAAAGGTTGACTGCATTTCCGTGGAGAGTCTCTTGAATTCATCTTGAAGCCGTCCTGCCATGTTAGCATTTTTCCACCTGGTCAATCTTAAGGCTTCCTCTGCTCTGATAGCTCGCTGTTCTTGCTCGACTCTGGCACGAGCAATAGACTCTAGATCAGATCCATATCCCGGTGCATGGGTACCGAGTTCTTTCTCACGGCTCTGGATTTGACCTTCAAGTTCCTTGATTGTATCCAAAGCATATGAAAACTCTTTAGACTGCTTCTCAAGTTCACTTTCAAGCTCCTGCTTGCCCAATCTGAGGGCATCCAGTTCAGCTTTGAATCCTTGTGCTTGCTTTTCTAGTTCATCCTCAAGGCCCTGGCTGTGATTTTCAAGCTTCTCTAATTGGTTTTCGAGTTCATGAATGGTGGCATTAGAACCTGAGCACTCATATTGCAGCTTCAGCTGCTGACGGAGATGGCTCTGATCCAGTTTATAAGACATATCATGATTTTCCTGCTTCAGTATCTCATAGTCAAGAGCAATCTGTTCCATTTGCATCTCTAGCTCATCCTTATCTCTTCTATACATCTCAATTTCACTAGAAAGGTCCATGATCTTTTGCTCGAGCATGTACATTTCCTTTGCATCACCATGTTGCTTAACGAGCTTTTCAAGTGCTCTTTGATCTTCATCATCATCGTCACTACTTAGCCCTTGTTCCTCTTTAGCTCTATTGCTTTGCTCCAACATCTGTTCCAAGTCCTGGACAGCAAATATCAGCTCTGAGTTTGAATCCTGCGTCTTCTGTAATTGCAACCGGAGATTGTCATTGAGATTTTTCTCATGACTGAGTTCTTGCCTCACTTCTTCAAGAAGCACCCACGGATTCCCCTCATAATTCAACTTGTTTCTAGCTTGCTTTTGAGAGGCTTTGAGTTTTTCACATTCTTCCTTGAAAGCATCTCTCTCCTCCTTTAAGCAAGCAACTGCCTTAGATAGATCATTACCTCTTTTAGTTTCCTTGACGATCTGTTTACGAAGGGTTTGCAGCTCCAAGTCTGCAAATTCAGCCTTCCTAGAGACAAGGATGATATCACAATCAAGCTTCCCTTTGGAGACATCACTGTGAAGAGCATCCCTTCCGTTGTTTGTGGAGTCATCTGTAGTTGAATATTTAGAGGCAGCTAGTGGCCAGCCCCATCTTGATCTTTGTTCGCTATGAGCCATCGTAGAATCTTTTGCATCCAGAAACATATCATCACTACACGGCGTGCCAAATTCTCGTGGAGTATTCAGTTCAGAGCTGCCATCAGAATAGGACAAAGTAATGTCGGATCCACTTGAGGCACTTCGGTTTCCATTTAGCTCGGCCATGTCCAGTAAGGTTTTCCTCAGATAATTTTCCTGTGAATCAAACAATAAAATTCGCAAAAGATAAGATGAACTCAAATCAGTTTTGTAGAAAATATACAATCAAACTCTCATGCACAAATAAAAAGTAACATCAAGAACTAAGAATTCTGGATGATAAAGATAAGACGAAAATTTTACTTCATGGTAATCTGTATAAACTAACACTGTGATCCATTTTTCCAATGTCAATTTCTTCAAGCTATTTGCACTTTGCAGTACTAAAATAATCTTAAATAGATATACTACAGTCGAGGAAAATGAGCTGGAACCCTGCAGGATATGAACAGTAACAAGGATGGCAGTTATTTCACCTTTGATCAAAATTCTCGTGTATCTTCGAATCAAAACCTGTTACCCCAGAATAAACTTTCAGCAAGCAAGTACATAATCAGTATGAAGCAATGCTTTTATAAGAACCAACTTCAGCTGGTACCAAATTTTAAAATATGATAATGATTTCTTCCCATCCTCAAACTACAGATACGAGACAAAAGGAGAGCACTAACATGCAATTGCGGATCTGCACATGAGTTCTTCAAGGAAAAGAAACTGTAGCAGCTTTGGTTGCCTCAGCAGCTTACTCAGCAAGATTTCTAGAAACTTCTCGTACAATACTCAGATTTGGATGCACCCTACAGCAGGGGAACCCACAAGAACATTCGATTTAATTGGAAAGGAGGGGGTAAATCTCATATCTCAGAGAAATATGTTTGGATGAACAATAAAACAAAATAAATAGAAAACGACAAAGAAGAATCAGATTATCTTACTCTGGAAATGATAAACTTACATTCTCTCATAAATCTTCCAATTCTTCTGTTCCTGAACCAATTTCACTGTTCAGAATATGAACCTTATCAATAAGAGGAACGATCTCGAATCTGAGACCGGAACTGCAAAACCTAATCGCACAATATCATAAGGAGCAACAAAATCGTTAATGACACTACGTAATCAAGACATCAATCCTTACGGATTCACTTCTATTTCCGAAGATATACAAGGTATGATAGAAGCTGAAGTCTCACCAAACACATTAACAGAGAAATAAAATCTGAATTTTCACATTATATATAATGAAAAAGACACAGAGCCAAAAACAAAACGAAAACGAAATCACTTAGCGAACAAGTCTTCCCAATTTCCAATTTCCAAAGCATTTTTTTACTTAATGTACCTGAGTAGCGTTGAAGCGCAGTTTGAACACAGCCATCGATGATCTTCGTTCTTCTCACTCAACCGAAGTTCAATTAGCATAATCCGGCCACCGTCACCGGAGCTCTATTAAAAACCGCCAGAATCGCTCAAACTCGCAAGCTTCTCTTCGATCATTTGATCGAGGTCAACAATGAGGAAGTCAATTCGGTTTCAAAGATCGTCGAAAAAGTTGAACTCGTATATTGACTAGCTGCTGAAAACAAATCTCAAAATTTCCATAAGAATCACCAATGTCGGATCTGAGAATCCCCACTCTCGTTCGCATGCACTGTATGCAACAGTTTCCTCTATAGGTTGGGAATAACGACTGTCACATTAAAATACTGTTTTAATGGATTTGACGGGAAATATTAAATGAATGAAGAAAGTTGAAGCAGAGGAGCTTCAATTTGTATCAGTAGCTGCTGTTTCAAGTATCATCTATGAACGGCCTACGTGTACAACTCGGAGCGTAAGGGACTTTATTATCTCCAACACGTCCGGTAAGTGCAACTAGAGGATATAGGACCGTGTTGCATTTGTTCACATGTTAGAATCGCGAGCCGAATTGAGGCTAACTGCTCAGTTACAATGTCAAAGTCCGATGCAGACGGACCGGTAGAGAAGGGGTCGTGTGCATACGAGCGCACATGCGCATTAGGTCCAAGCCCAACACATAAACCCGACGAGGTTCCATCCTAAAATTAATTGGCTCAGTTACACCGTCTTACTTTCAATGTGAGACTTTATTATCTCCAACTGATTACGTACACGTATATGTTAACTTATAATTGAACATACTAGACTCTTTAGGTGGACGTAGTGGGGTTGCTTAATTGTTTTGAGGGCAGCACCGCAGCAGCCAGTAATTGTCACATACTCACATGAATACAAGTGTCTTTTTGACAGACGTGGTTTTTAATGAATTTTGATCAGAACAAACACTCTTGACTTTTTTTTTTATAATTAAAAGATTTAAACCGAATTTGATGCCATTGAATGATTGAAAGAGAGCTTGGGAGATTGATAAGATTGATCACCAGCATAACAGAGATTGGTCTCTAAACCATTCTATGATTTATAATCAATCTATAAATGTCATTTTCTTGATTAATTATAGACTAACTATTTTTACTTTTTAGTTTAATTGCTTAAAATACCTCATGTATATTGATAATTGGACACTTTACCATAAACTATTTAATTTTTACCATCAAATTTACACAGTCCAATTTGCCACTTTACCTTAGTTATGTTCAAAAAAATAATTTCTAACATGATATATGACATGCAAGTGATGCAATCATTTCGGTAATTGGGTTATTTAGATTTTTTTTGATACGAGGGTAAGCAAAAAGGAAACCTCTTGATAGAGGGTCGACATAGATACCAGATTATGTCCAACCAGCGTCATCCGGTCAACAATAATTGGGTTATTTAGATTAAGGACTTTTCTTTTTGTGCCCTCAAAGTTTGAACTTTTTCTCTTGTTATCCTCTAATTTTTAAAATTTCTTTCAATTTTAAAAATACATAAAATAAAATTAAAAACAAAATTTTAAAATTTTTATTAAGTCTAGAAATTTAAAAATATAATAAAATTTATATAATATTTAATTTAATTTTATATAAATTATATTAATTTGAAAATTTTTAAAAATTATATTTTTTTAATTTTAAGAGTATGAAAAAGTATATTATAAAAAAATAAAAATTAAAACATAAAATAATATTTTATTTTCAAATTGAAATAAATAATAGAAAACTAACTTCAAGAAAAATTTTACTTTATTTTTATAATTTTGGACTCTTAAAAAAATTTTAAAAAGTTTATTTATGATTTAATTTTATATATTTTTATTTTAAATCGAAAATAATTAAAACAATTTCTTTTAGTTCAAAATTAAAAATTATCATTAATTTACTTTACTTTTTTAATTTTAAAAATATTAAAAAAATACTTTTATTATAAATTTATTAGTTTAAAATATAATGGGGTAATAATTAGTTTTAAATTTATTAATATTTTTTTATTATTTTATAATAAAATTTAATACATTAAGAATGAGTACGAAGATGAATCAAATAAAACCATAAGGGTATCAAAAGAAATTTTAAAACTTAGTAAATATTAAGAGGAAAAGTTCAAATCTTAAGGGTATCAAGTTAATTAACTTTAATATTTTGTAAGGTTTTACATTTTTTTTTTTTTTTTTTGCTTGAAATAGAAGCAATACACAAAGAATGTTAGGTACATAAATTATACTAAGGCCCCTTAGTTTATTATGGTTACAATCCAACGACTCCAACTTTATAACATATTAAAGTATTAACTATTAAATAGTGTGTATAATACACTATGTTGCCCTAACAAACAAAATTTAATAAATATAGGTAAGAATCTTATGTGTTAGGAGTCCGGTCATGAGGGCGGTCCATACGATCTTTTTAAACCAGGTCCAACATATGGGAGCCTAATATATATTAACAATTTAACATGATAGTATAAGGCATTAGTTCCTCCTCTCCTTATTTTCTCCATTTTATTTTGGCAATTTTATTTTATTAATAAATAGTGATAGTAATATTTTAATTTACTTATTTTTCATTTTATTAGTAAATTACTATTAAAAAAATATTTTTAAAATTATGAAATAGATGAATGTTTTCAATTTTTTCATGACCTAAATGTTAAAGTTCAACGGCCTCCCAAATGGTTGAGGCGGAAGAAAATTTGTTGTCCCACTTTTCATATCCGCTTCCTTGTCTCCCTATTAAATTGTGACACTGCAAATTAATTCAATTCACTTTTTCACTCTCTTTTACCCTCTAACCTCAAGTTTAATTATGATTGACCTTAAACTAATTAATTATGATATTATTTATTTATCTTAAAAAAAAAAGAATGTAAAAAGCCTTTAATAATGAAAAGACGAAGAATATCAAACGTCAACCCTAATTCTACATTAGCGACTCAGAGACTAGTTTCTAAACATTCATCATCTTCTTTACCTTTATCTATCAATGGAAGTATACAAGATGACAAACCAAGTTGCGGGATAATTTCGTTTTCACCATTCTCTTTGATTGTGTGTTTGTTCGTTGACAAATTTGAAGGGCAAGCTTGTTAGTCATGGAACCTGGATTTTCTATGCCATCAAACTCTGGGAGAGATGAATCAATAAAGGTTATTATGGGTTTTTTTTTAAAGCTTTCAAATATAGTTATATAAGCTTTTGAAGGGTTTAGTTGAAATCAAAATTTTGTAATTGTTATGCATAAGTGGTAAGTTGGCTTTTAAGTACTAGTAGGTAGACTTGTTCATATCCGGCCCGCCCGAAAAAACGGGCGGGTATGAACATGGAACAAGCCCGGCCCGCCAAGCCCGTCGGGCCGGATCCGGCCGGGCCAAAAGCCCGGCCCGTCAGCCCGATAAATAATTAAAATAAAATATGTAGTATAATTATAATAAATTTATTATATTTTACATAAAATATCTTAAATATAATTTATTTTTAAAAAAAATAAATTAAAATTTTTAATAATATTTTTTAAAAAGAAATTGAAAAACGGATACCCGCCAGCCCGCCCGCCAGCCCGACCGGGTACGGCACCCATCCTAGGCCCGGTAGCCAGGCCTAACCTGGCCCGGGTCCGGCTAAACGCGCTCAATATTTTATTAAGCCCGGCCCGGGTCCGGATATGAACAGGTCTACTAGTAGGCAAGAGGTAATATATGAATGTTGTGCAAGTGTACTATCTACAATTTGAAAAGATTATCACCTCTAATATATGTTGATCTTATATATCAGACTAAGGAGGCTATAATGGTTCCAACTGAATTATTTGGTGATTACAATGGTGAAAATAATGAAGTTGGTGGCAATGAAGAAGAGTCTAAAGAAGTCACGAGATCAAGTGAAAATGCTGATGCAATTCTAGAATGAGTGAAGATTTGATTCCTACTGTTGGTATGAATTTTGAAACAATAGAAGATGCACATACTTTCTACAATCGATATGCATACAGGTTTGATTTTGGTACTAGGTTAAGTAAAGCGCATACAACCACCAGTGATTTGATTCTTGAGGCGTACGTTACGTGCACATCCAAATGTGCATGCACATCATGCACATTTGGACGTACATGATTTTAACGTGTCTCAGCAATATATTGACGTGTATTTGTCTTTCGGAATTCTCATATTACGTACATACACATTCAATTGAGTCAACAAAAACAAAATAAGATGCTTATATAACTTAGCTCAACTATTACAAGATCAAAACGACGCCGTTTCCCATACAAAACACAAGGAAGAAAACCAACGGCTAGATCTATGAACAATGGACGCAAATCTTTAAAAGGGGATCATCAATAATGGCCGTGGATTCCCGAAACATTCAGGGAGAGAAGAAGGTGTCTACGAAGTTCTGGTGGTCGAGCACGCAGGGGAACACTACCATCTGTGTGGAAGAAGAACCGCTGTTACTGTTAACCTTCTGATCACAAAGTAACTGTTTTTCTCGATCGCTCTCGGAGGCGGACTCAGCGGAACGCCGAATTATACGCTCCGAGCGCCGCTTCGCCACGTAGTCCTCCGGGATGAAGACGTCTAAATCCAGTGGCATTGGTTGCTACTGTAGTTGATTGGAATTTCAAGGTTTTGATTTTAGGTGAAACTGAAGTGTGAATTTATAGATCGTATCGGGAAGGATGAATTTGATTCTATGGGCCATTGGAGAATTTGGAGCCCACGTTTTGGGACAAAATGTGTGTGCAGAGATGTTCATTTCTGTTGCCGGGTGTTTTACGCTTGTTTCTCCATCGGTTTTGTGTACAGTCTTAGGGCCCGTTTGGTTTAACTCCGGAATCGGAAACGGAATAGAAACGAATCTAGTCATATGATGTATATGTATCTTAGGGCTGTAATATGAGACAAGCTACTCGGGCTCGACTCGTCAAAAGCTCGGTCGGAGCTCGTTCATTTTCTAAACAAGCCAAGCTTGAGCTCATTTTAAAACTCGTATAATTTTTAGGCTCGGCTCGGGCTCGGCTCATTTATAAACAAACCGAGTTTGAACATATCAAAGCTCGGCTCGTTCGGCTAAAATAACACCTATGATGCACGGATACTTATAGAAGGCGGCGTGTCCCGTGTCCTGCCGTGTCGAAAACGGGGACACAACTGGACACGGCTCGGACACGGTCAAATATGACCGGACACGGTCAAAACACGTTTCCAAGGTAGGACACGTCTAAGACACGGTGAGGACGCGGATTGTGTCCGGTCAAGACATGATCAACGAAATAAAAACTTATATACCGTAATATTTTTACTTCTTTCCCATTTTTTTCCGACTAAACCTAACTCCACATGACCACCTACGAGATTGTGGTTGTCGAAAGTAGGACACCGATCTTCTTCACCGGCTCTAATGTTGAAATGTTGTTCCGCCGGCCCACTCTTCTCTCAATTTTTATTATGATTTTTATAAATTAATTTTGAATATTTGATTATTAATTTATTTTGTAATTTTTATTTGTGGAAGGTTGACTATGTTATTCTAATTCTTTCACTTTTTATAATTCACAAATATTTATTATTATTTTACTTTTTTGATCATGTTGTTTGGTTATTGTTGATTTGCAAATGAATAATTCATTCTTCAATTTTGATACTAAGTATGATTATTTCAGATTATAAAACTAAATATGTTTATTTCGATGTTTTGTATAACTGGAAATGTTTGTTTCTAAGCTTTTTGTTTCGATTATTTTATCATCATACTAATATTTTTATCAACTCATATATCATTATTTATTTTCATATATACGTATCTCATTATGATATACTAATTCTATATTTCAATATCTTTAAAATAATATATTAATTATTTTACTCGCCGTGTCCCCGTTTCCTATATTTTGAGGATTGTCGCTTTCCCGTTTCTCGCCGTGTCCGTTTCCCGTATCCGTGTCCGTGTCCGTGTCCGTGCATCATATAATAACACTATAGGAGCATTATTTTAGCCGAGCTACTCGGGCTCGGCTCGTCAAAAGTTCGGCTCGAGTTCGTTCACTTTCTAAACGAACCAAGCTTGAGCACGTTTTAAAGCTCGTATAAATTTTAGGCTCGGCTCGAGCTCGACTCGTTTATAAACGAGCCGAGCTTGAACATGCCGATGCTCGACTCGTTCGGCTCATATTACACCCCTAATCCTTGTTCATGAAAATTTTTTGAATCATTCCTTGTGATTTGAAGTAATTGAAGTAGAGTTTGATTAATTTTGATGCCCTATAGATTAACAAAATGTGGGGGAAGCAAGTGCATTTTGCATTAAATCACAAGGAATGATTCCATAAAATGTCATGAATAAGGATATACATATGAACTAAATTCGTTTTCATTCAGTTTTCGTTTCTGGTTGGAACCAAACGTGCCCTTAATCTCTAATAATCTAAATTATATTAATAAACACATTTTAGTGAGAGAAGAGTTGAGTCGTAGGCCCGTGGTATATTCACAAATCAGTGGTTCAAAAGCTGTGTGGTTCCTTCTTGTACATACAACGATAAACAGTATAAACTATTAGGTAATAATATGAACTAAATGTTCATTTAAAAAAAAAAAAAACATAAAATAAAAAATTATTGTAGAAAATGTGTATTAAATTAAATATTATTAAAATATTTTTTTTTAATATTTTTTAACAAATTTAGAATATTTTTACTAAAAAATCATATCTGTTACATTTTATTTTTATGAAAAAATGTAAAATAATTAAGTAAGACTTTTTGAGAGGCCCGTGGTATAAATATATTTTGTAAATGTATCCCTAATCAACCTCTGCCTTTCAACTTCAATTTAATAAAAATGGTAAAAATTAAAAAGATATGCAAACTTAATGAAAATAGATAATGACATTGATCATGTTCTTTCAAAAAAAAAATATTAGACAAGCCTTAAAGCATTTCTTTTGTTAATTTATTCAACATATTTTATTTTATGCTTTTAATTCATATTTTCATACTATTTTCATGTAATGTTTATGAAAGATGAAGTTTACTAGTATATTTTTATAATAATATTTGGTAGGGCAAAGTATTGACACTATAAATTTATATAAAGTGTTTTATTAATTTAATTATTTTATATTATTAGTTTGTACTTTATTTTAAAATTATAAGAAAATGCATGAACCATTCGCACAAATAAAATGAACTAATTGAACAAATTTTTTGAACAAGTTGTATAAAAATTTGAACTAAAAAAACCGTCAGTTTATAAGAGATGTATGTGTCAGTCTTGATAACGCTTCGTAATTTCGTAATGGAGGAACAATTATATACGGGTTGTACTAAACATTTGCCCTTTTTAAAAGTAAACCAGTTCGGTATACCGAACATATTTGATCAAGAGGACGAAAAAATTTATGCTAAAAGGACAAGTCGTTATACAATAAAACATCCGACGATAAAAAAGACAAGTGATCACAAATAATACCACAAAATGTAGGAAACTCGAAATAAGAGAAGTCGGACGAAAAATGACTATATTAATTCCTTCTTTTTTTTTAAATTACTTCTATTTCTATTTTTAAATTGAAAAACTTTGCCTTATTAAAGCAAAGTTAATAATTTTCTTAAATTACACATTTCTTCACTCAATCTAAATATAGTCCCCCCTTTAATTATGCCATGCAACAACAAAATCTCCATCCCTTCACTTCTCAGCCTCTAGCCATAACCCACCTCAAACAATTAGAAAATAAAATTTCAATTTAAAACCTTTTTAAAAACTCCTAATAATTAGTAACCACTAATATAGAAATCATCGTATATCCATAATTTCAAAAAACATCACATATCTAATAAGAAAAAACCCGACAAATATTCATCTTCTAGCCTTTCTTCCTCCTGCACACGTATCAAAAGAAAACCCTAATCTCAAATCCGCAAAACATCAATCTTTCTAGGAGGAAGATCAAGGAAGAGGATAGAAATGGCTTCGTTCAGCGGAACTCTCGACAAATGCAAGGCTTGTGACAAGAAGGTTTATGTCGTCGATATGGTGACAACCGATGGTGTTTGTTATCACCAAAACTGTTTCAAATGCAGTCATTGCAAAGGAAAACTTGTGGTAAATTTTAATAATATTAATATATGAATTATAACATATAATTATGTATTTTTTTTAATTTGTTTTTGAAATAACTTATGTTTATTGATTATGAACATTAGTTGGGTAGATTTACGTCTATAGATGGAGTCTTGTATTGCACGCCACACTTTGAGCAACTCTTCAGGGAAGGGAAGATTCAAAATCATACACGTAAATCATATTTTTTTATTTTATTTTTTAATTTAATTATCTGAATTTATATGTGTATGTATATTCATTTTATTGATGCCTAAAATATTATTTATTTATTTATTGATTTTTCGACTGATGTGAACAGCCAAGAAGCCAAAGGAGGTGAGTGTTAGTCCAATTTTTATGTAATTTTATATAAAAATACCTTAATTTTTTATAAGATTTGTTGTTTGATGTTATGTTATGTTACAATTTAGGGTGAGGGGAAACTTGCTAGCAAGCTATCGGCCATGTTCTCTGGAACTCAAGAAAAGTGCTTCTCATGCAAGAAAACTGTTTACCCACTGGAGAAGGTTAATGTTTTCCCTTCATATACATTAAGGGCCCGTTTGTTTCCAACTCCGGAAACGGAATGGAAACGAATTTAGTCCATATCTATATCCTTATTCATGGAATTGTATGGAATCATTCCGTGTGTTATAAGGCAAAATAGAATTGATTCCCCACATTTTGTTACCCTATAGGGTATCAAAAGTAATCAAACTCTACTCCAATTACTTCAAAACACAAGCAATGATTCCAAAAACTTTTATGAATAAGGATATATGTATGGATTAGATTCGTTTCCATTACGTTTCCGATTCCGGAGTTAAAACCAAACGGGTCCTAAACGTTTTCGGATTTTAGGTTTCGGCTTCAAGTTTATGCGTTGAGAATGCTGCTCCTATAAGTGTCGAGAATGTTGACGCTTGTAAGCATCAAGACTGTCGACGCATAAAGTGTTCCCATTGGCAAAAAAACGACGGTTGTAGAAGCGTCGAGTAGGAAAATATGGACGCTTTTAAACGTCCAGATATGGTTAAAGTGTCTATAATTACCTAGTTTTATAGTAGTGTCCTTATAAACTCACTCCTCTAAAAGTTATCAATTATTTCATCCAGAAAAGAAAAGTTACCAATGCATGAATGCCGAGCAATTAGGATGATTATACGAGTTGAGCTACTCGAGTTCGGTTCAAACTCGTTTATCTTCAAAACATGTGGAATATATTTGAAAGTTTAGTATAAATTTCGGTTCAACTCAATCTCGCTTACTTTCTAAACAAAACAACCTCAAGACGACTAGATGAATTAATCTTAGGTAGTGTTGTTACATTACTCGGAGCTCGTTCAACTCAATCTCCTTATGTATAGAACCCAATTCATTCAGTCTGTTTTCTTATAAAAGATGTGAAATTTCAATGGGTCGGATTTAACAGGGTTTTATCGCACGTCCAAATATCCCTGTTTTCAACACCAACTTTATATACTGCACTTGTTATCCTTTTATTATGGACATGAGAACATTTCATAATCTACAGAAGATAACAACTATGTATTGTCGAGTTTATTAGAACAATATAAACCGAAATCTCGAGTTCTTCATTCTGAATCTCGATTTGGACAATGTAGATTACGTTGGAGGGAGAAAACTACCACAAGTTATGTTGTAGATGTGCAAAGGGAGGGTGTTTGTTGACACATGCCAACTACGCTGCGTTAGATGGAGTCTTGTATTGTAAAGCTCACTTTGCTCAACTCTTCAAGGAGAAGGGCTCTTATAGCTACCTCTCTAAGAGCATTTCCATCAAGAAGGGTCCCACTACCGCGCCCACCGAGGACCCGGCTCCCGAGGAAGCGGCACCAGTCGAGCCCGAAGAGAACTCGACCGAAACCGAGTAGGAAGTGGTGGTTGAGTACGAGCTCGCTAGCTAGCAATGTTAAAGCATATGTAATGCTTATAACTTAAAAGAGGATGGTCCTTTTGTATATACTATGTACTATCCATATTTCATATTTGTAAATGTGCATTGCAGTTTATATTATATTTTTTATTTTATTATTGACTTATAGATTAAATGACTAAAAGAGTGATCTTATTTCGTTATAGCTATGCTATATAAAGTAGAAAAAAGTTCTAGAAAATTAAGTAAAGCCTATACAAATATATTTAAAATAAAATAAAATATAAAGTTATAACTTAATGTCAAAATTTAATAATTTACACTGGCCATTGCCAAGTTATTGACTAGCTAACTAGCAATGTTAAGCATAAGTATCATTTACAAATAAGTAAGTTAATGCATTAGATTTTATATTTATTAGTAATTACATATTAGACTCAAAATCTATTTATTTATTAGTAATTACATATTAGACTCAAAATCTATTTATTACCTCAATACGTCCTTCATAAATATAACTAAGGTTGTTCAAACGGTCCGGACTGGACCAGACCGGATCGTTTCACTGCTAATGTGAAACGGTCCATGGACCGGATAGGACCGGACCGTAACGGTCCGGTCCACCACGGTTTGGTCCAATACGGTCCAGTCCGGACCGTTTTATTATTTTCATTAAAAAAATTGTATGGATTTAATCCGGTACGATCCGGGTTTAGACCGGACCGGATCTTCTTCTTATTCATAAAAAATTAAAATATAAATTAACTGTCCGGACAAAGCTGTGCAACCCTAAATATAACTAGAAAACATAGTATGACATCTCAGTCTCTTTATCTCATACCATATATGTTTAAATTTGAACGGTTTAAGACTGAGATCGTGTACATACGTACATACATTTATACGTACATATGAGCGTGTTAGGTCTATGAATATCTCCCAAAACTAGTTAGTAATAAGAAGATTGAGTAATGCATCGATGTTATATATTAAATCCGTTATTCTTTTATCATCTACGTGAAACATTTTATCCTCCACCTAATATACGTTAAATAGACATTTGTTATCACGTTACTAACTTTAAGACTGACAATCTTGAGATTTCATATGTTTAAAGGTACAGAAAGCATATACAGCTTGAAGTTGCTTCATTGCTTTGTATATTATATTTTTGCAGGCGATTGTTGAATCATCGCTTGGTAACGAAGAGATTAATTAAAGGCCCTTACAATTTCAGTTGCGCAATTGCCAATTGAGTGGCTTCAAGTTTTTGCTTTCTTAAATTCACGCTTTGGTTTGATTTGAAATAATTTGATTTACTAGCTTTTTTTTTTTAGTTTTGTATTTAGTAAATGTACCCCTTAATAGAAGAGTGTGTAGAGTTTGAGAATAAATACGAAAAGTTGAGGTATATTTATTTAATTGAAACATTAAAAAGCCTATTTACTACTATAATTTTTCAAAAAAGCCTAGTTATCAAAATTGTCCGTTTGCTTTTTATTCTATAATTATTTATTTTATTATGAATAAATATTCATGTCATTACAACGAGTATTATGTAATACTTGTCTTCATTAATATGTACATCTATAAGCTGAATCACGCATCTCAAATACTCGACGATGTCACATTAACATCCCTTGCATTTGATATCTTTGGTTTTTAACCCAAATTTCTCTTTGCACGGAAATTATGGAAGAGAGAATAAGTTTATCACGTTTAAAATTGTTACGAAAACAAAGGAGTCATGAAACTTATTGGAAAATAATATATTTGGAAAATGAGTAATTAAAAACATAAATTTACTAAATTACGGTAACATTTTTTAGGTTATATTCTTTTCATTTCATAAGCTCTACGAATTGAATTTACAAAGCTTATTAGAGGTTATTAAATGATATATTACAAAGGTAACGCTATAAAAATAATATTAAATTAGGAACTAATTTTTTAAAATAATTTTGCACATATATTAACAATATTCTTTTTATCCCACGCAACCATCAAACTTATATAAATAAAAATTTCAACCAGCTAATAATTTATCTACCAATAAACTTTGTTGTGCTTGATACGCCACAAACACTATTATTTTTGTGTGTTTTTGTTTTTTTATAAAATTGTGTAAACAATACCCCATCTTTTAAGGTGACTAAATTTTAGTACCCCGTCATTTAAACTATCAAAACGGCAGATCACTGAGTCCGACCAAATATTAGTATCTGGATTATTGTTCTCGCGTTAAGTTAACAGATCGGTGCTAAATATCAAAGACAAAATTGTCCACCTACCTTAGACATAAAGTTTAGTCAATAGGTGATATTTAGCACCGATTTGTTAACTAAACGTGTGAACATTAATACATGTACTAATTTTTGGTCGTGTTCAATAGATGAGGTATCGTTCTGATAATTTAAACGACGAGTACGAAAGTTTAGTCAGCCTAAAAGATGATAATTGTTTAAGTAATTTTCCTTCTTTTTATTTTTAATTATTCAGTTTTTGACATAGTAAAAAACGTAGTGTTTCGGAGTGTATTTTGAGAAAAGACAAAACCACCCCCAAACTGACAAACTAATTCACAAGTTTGCTTAAAACACTAATGATTTGGATCCAAAAAATAAATTCGGCCCTTAACTTTTATAATTTTTATTAACAATTAAAACACAATTTTTATCCAAAACACTTACTTAAGCCAAGTAAACTAAAGACTCCCAAACACTAAACACTAATTTATCTCGTTAATGGTTTGGAAAACAGTGTATAATTACAACTCTAATATACTCAAGGTTTCTTCACACACCCAGATGTTGTAGTATCTATTTTTTATATTTCGACCAAAAAAAAATCTATTTTTTATATAGATAAAATGTTATATTTTATGGATAAATGTTCAACAAGAATCTAATTAGGCCCCACCAACTCCGGTGACCAAAAAGAAAAAGACGGTCAAACCAACATTGACCAGCAAAGCTCATGTAACGGAATTCAAGGCTTTCAAGAAGCAATTTACTCAACCTCAATAAAAAAAAAGATTAATAAAAGCACAAAAGACCAACCGGATGACGCTATTTTATGTTGCTTTATGTCTTGTTTTGTCTCACCTTAACCTAAACTTTGCTAATATGAACCATGTGATATTGTGGCGGAGGAGCGGCCATTGCTTAATCAAGATTGATATCCGTACCACATGAAAGATGCTATTTATATTCTGAATACGCTTTCGCAAAGCGTAGTCGTAGCCATACTACGCGTACGTCATACGTAGTCGTAGGTAGTAGTCCATAACATACATCTGGTTCGAAAAATTAAGGAAAACTTAATACGTAGGCGTAGAACGGATATATATAGCATGACTAAGGTGGTACGAATAGCAGATAACTGCTTAATCAATAACTAATTTACGTATCTAAAATCTTCGGATGTTTAAACTAGACAGATTTAGATATTAACCAAAATAACTAAGCAGATTTTGATTATATTATATACAAGGGTCAATATATGATTTTTTAAAAGTTCAAGGTCTTTTTTGCAAATTAGTGCATATAAGCGGTGGTTAATGTTATTAATCCTTACAATTTTTCATATTTTATCTTTTCGTGCCTTGTCTTTTTTCTCATTTGGGTTTTGTTGGTCGAGTTTTATTTTTATCTTCCGATGCCCAAGGCAGCTCTGTATTGCAGTCCTACAAGTTTCAATTTTGGCCAACCTGCCCTCCATCTCCAGCACTGTTGTTAATTCAATTTCAAACCTTTTTCAGACAACACCCAAATCCCAATTCTAATTTCTTTCCATATCAACCCAAAAAAAAGCAATAAATCTCTGTATCTGGGGTGCAATTGCGTCAAGAACAGCAGAAATATGAGCTCAAGAGGAGGAACTAGCACCTTCGTCGTCAAATGGATCAACTTTTTCACCATGGTTGAGTGTCTTTCTTCTGTCTTTTCTTATATTCGAATACCCACTTTTCCCCATTGTGTTGGACCTACCAGGAATTCATAGTTTCATACCCTCAATTTGTATATTCATATTCTGCAATTTGTTGTAATTGAAACTTGAAAGTTTAGGTTTTCAAAAGAAAAAGGGCTTCCGTTGTAATGATTTTTAGTTTCATTTCAGTAAAAATGGGGATGCTGTTCAAAATTTGGGATTTCATCACCTACATTAGTTTACTGTTTTCCCGGTCCATGTATGCGTCTGATTTGGGTCACATTTCATTTTCAATTTCACTTTGAAACTGGTACTGGTATTCAATTGAATTATGAAGAGGTAAATATCAACAATTTTATGTTATGATGATTCCTCAAAAGCGTGAAATTTATGCAGCTTATAGGCTTATGTGTTGTGGGCTTTGCTATATGGCTGAGCTCCCATGGTGATATGTGTCAAAAATCTCTTACTCTTCCTGTTCTAGGCCTTGGAGCACTCATACTTGTAATGTAATCTCTTTGTTTTGCAGCTTAATCTTCCAACAACAATCCCTTGCTTTCTTTGATTTGTTCTTTCCATTTACAACTTAGTAATGTAGCAGGTGATTGTTTTGCTGTACTTTCAGATCACTCCTCGGATTCTTGGGCGCACTGAAGAAAAATGCCATTTTGCTGTGGATTGTATCCTTTCCCAGCTATAATCTAGCTTGGTATATTCAATATGTGATGCAAATCTACTTCTACTCTTATAAAGCATTTTTTGCTGTGCTAATTGGCTTCTGAACAGCTTTGATTCCTTTGAACTGCTATTTATCAACTGCACTTCAGCTGCAATGTTTTAGTATATTGGACAGCAGACCGTGGCTTACTCGGAAAGCTGTAGTTCTAAAATGATATCTTCATATGTCAAGTGTTTTCGAATGACTTCCTACTTCAGTATCTGATACTACTATGCTTGATACTCATTGCCATTTTGATCTTCACTGTACTGGCGTAAGTGCTTAAACCGAGAAGTTTCTCTTTGTTGTGGATTCAGAAACTCGTTTTGAGAATTTACTCGTATAATTCGGAAACAAATATTGCATAACAATCTCGTACTGCTATTTGTGCAGATTTATTGTCACAAACAACGGATCTGGTCATCGAGTTTCTGGCTTGAGGTCATTGTTCTTTGGAGTCCTTATCCTCCTTGGCTTATCTTAAATAAGTTATCACTTTGTGGTCCCGATATGATATGTACACTTTTGTTTCTGTCTATCAGGTATAAGGAATATCAACTGGGAGATTACAGTACATGGTTTTTAAGGGAGGTAAGCATCTTAGCTTTCGTCTTACACGAGACAACAGTTGAACTTTTGAAAATCATGTTCAATATGTTTCTTGCCTTTCCTTTCAGCTGAACAATAGTCACAACTGGAAGCATCTCAAGGCCTGTCTCGTGAAATCTCAGGATTGTGACACTCTCTCAAAGAAGTACAAGGTCTGTTTCTCCAACCTAAGCTTTTAATTGTTCGGAAATTGTGTATTAGACTTCAATTGTGACTGTAAACCAAGTAGGCAATGGTTGATGACGGCTTAGTTCTTGTAATTGTGCATAGTTTCTGTTGAATGCTCAATGTGCAGAATTTGAAGCAGTACAAGATGGCGAAACTGTCTCCAATTGAGGCTGGTTGTTGTCGACCACCGTTCGAGTACGTGCCCTTTCCTACACCTTACTTGTGATAAACTCGTGAAAACATAAATGTCATAACATGAAATTCTTAGCTATATACATGTGACACGATCTATATAGGTTCGCTGTTGGTTCTTTAACTTTTCACTGATGCTTTAAAACCTGTGGTTAATTATACTCCTACCTTTGCTGCACATTCTGTCATGAGTAACAGTTATTCTGAATAAATACACAGCTACAAATGACTTGCAAGTAAGTGAAACAACGTGTCATTTTTCGAAATGATATTCATCAAGCCCAACTTCCCAGCTGGGGTTAGGCATCTTTAAGTGTTCTTTTGTGAATTAATGTTTGTTGTGATTGAATTTGTTTTATAACCAGGTGTGGATATCCTGCTGTTAATGCATCCTATTATGATCTAAGCTATCATCCAACCAGTTCCAACAAAGACTGTAAGCTCTACAAGAACAAACGATCCATCAAGTGCTATAACTGTGATTCTTGCAAGTAAAGGCCTTCAGTCTACAAAAAATAATATACATATTCTTTTCGTTTGCCCGTCATTGATTTAACTAAATCTTCTCATTTTAACCATGAAAAAACCCCAACAGGGCTGGAGTGGCACAGTATATGAAAATAGAATGGAGAGTAGTCGCAATTTTCAATCTGGCCTTATTCATCATCCTGGTAAACTTTTGGTCATTTTTCTACTAGAAATATTCTTCATGGTTTTCAAATGATAATCTGTATCATCTGTCTTCTGCTCTTTTAACAGTCCATGGTGTACTTTGTTGGTTGCTGCGCCAGACGGAATGCAGTGAGCTTCGACTCTAAAGGTTGAACGCCTTGTAACTATGATTGGATATGATTTTCCGAGTTTTTTGTGTTGTTCTTGTGAAAAGAGAACATAAATTGTACTCTTGGTGGAAAACATTTGAGGCTTCTTGTTGTATATCATTTTGTGCTCACTGTTGAGTGAGTTTTCATTTTGCTCTTCATTTGATGTTTCTTCTACCGATGATACGTAACAGTCTTCTGTAAACCAAGATTTGATCTTTGCCTCTGTGGATTGTTTGTGACAGCATCTCAATCTGCAATTGAAATATTGTTACTAGTTTAACGTTATAGTTAAGGTTCAAATTCGAGATCTTTACCAACTGAAAAATACTTTGCCATTCCATCTCTTCAGCTCACAGTTGAGGATTGATGAAATTTGATAGGAAGTGAGGGCTGTGTACACAAGTCTTGATCGAACCAAAATCGGAATAATGAAATTTCTGGGTTTACTGAACCGGAAAACCCGGTTTGGTTTGGTTAAATTGGAATTTCAGTCCGAACCGGACAACAAAACCATGGCCCATGACCGACGAATAATTTATATATTCCGACCGGTTCGAACCAGTTTGTACTTGAATGGACGACCGACCCATGGGCCGTTAAGCCCATCTCTCTCTGCACTTTGAACGTCTTCAACGCCTCGCCCCTATCCTTCTCCATCTGCAACTCACTCTTGGCGTGCTCGTTGATTTCTGTCTATTTCTGTGAGTTGTCTCTCCCTCACTCGTTTGTTGTTCTTCGCTCTCCATTCTCAATCACTCTTCTGACTTTCTTTAATTTCTTAGTTCGTTTTCCGCTTGTTAAACGAGTCGTGCCGGTGTTTTGCGGATAACTGAATAGTAGTTTGTTGAAGAAGAAAATGGGAGAGAATGAGAGATAGTGGGCATGATTTTTGGAGGCTGAGGCCAAAACTGGGCGAAATTTAATCAGCTCGATTCATAATTTCTTTCTACCATTGGGGTTTGTAGCATAGATTATTCCCATCATCTAGTAATTCAGCTTCCTTGCCAAACCCTCGTTCAGTTCAGCTTCCTTGACGAAAAAAAAATTCATACTAGTAGCATCTCAGTCGCTAAACCCTATATTTTCTAGTGCTGCTACTTAGTTCGTCTGGTGGGTCGAGGTGCATAGTGATTCTAATTAGGTTTTGTGGTGTGCTTAACTTCTAGCCGCTGGTTATTTGTTCTGATGTAGTGTTGCTAGTGTTTAAGTTGGCCTGTGTTGGTGTTTCTGTCTTGATTGGGTGGTTCTCAATTGGGTATTTTTACTGTTCATATCAATGTATTCTTTTGTGTTAAAGCTCAGAGTATGTAGTTATGATGATTTAGCTTCAAATGTTGATATTTTGGTTGATTCACTTATGATCCGATTACGCTTGCTAATTTCTAGAATTCCAATTGTGACAAATTTGGGTTTGGTATTGTTTAAGAATTGTCATCTATCCATTTTCTTTTTGATTGATGGAATTGGTATGCACGTCAACCCATCCACTTTGTTTGATTCTAAAACTGAAACTATCAATAACAAAACATTTTGATGATTTCTTTTAGCTTAGTTCTTCTATAACTGGCTTATAGTTGAATTGTATCTAGGATGTGAGCTGAACTCCACGGAATCTATCTAAGATGGAGGAACTGTTGAAGAACCCAGTGTTTATGACCCATGTATTTGCTGCTGCCAGTTCAGCAACTCTAGGCACTGGTTTGACTTATCCTCTTGATTCTATCAAAACGCTTGTCCAAGTTGGGTCGACACCAAGCAAACACTTGACTTCTTCTGAAGTTCTAAAAAGGGTTCAATCTTTTTCTGGACAATTGGGACTATATAGTGGTTTTGGTTGGCTTGCTGCAGGAAGGGTCTTAGGTCTTGGAGCTCGATTTGGGACGTATGAACTTTTGACTGCATTTTGCAAAGATGGTCGGGAAGATAATTATGTGCATATTTCAGAAGCCCTTTTATCTGGTATAGCAGCAGGTGCCGTGGAATCTGTTATAACCTCTCCATTTGAGCTAATTAAGGTCCGTGCACAAGTGAGTTCTGCTGTGAATATTCCTAGAGATGGTTCGACAATGAAAACAGCTCTTGAGCAAGCTGCTGCAACCTCCTTGAGATCAAAACTAACAAGTGGGCATTTATTAGATGTGAAGGCACTGGATCATACTGCTAGCTTGTTGTCTGTTCTGACGTCAAACCGTGAAGAGCTTGTAAAGGGCTTGAAAAATTATCCATGGACAATAACAGGCTCCGGTAAGCCTCCTGCTGTCACTGATGTCAGTGGTCTGATAGATATTGTTAGGTTAGAAGGTTTAGGTTCCTTGTGGAGGGGTCTACGTGCAGGACTAGCTCGTGATTGTGTTTTTGGAGGCGTGTTTTTTTCTTCATGGCAATTTTTATACCTCGTGATGCATGAGTGGAAGGCTGTTGGGATGAATCCTCCGCCTCAATCCGATGATGAAATAGGTCCTTTGTCTCCTATGTCAATTAGTTTAGCAGCAGGATTTTCTGGATCAATTGCTGCTGCTGCTTCTCATGGTTTTGACACAACAAGAAGCCGGTCACAATGTACTGTGATTCCAAGGTACGTTTCCATTGAGCGAAGACTTCTGAAATGGAAGAGACCCGGAAACATGTTTGAGAGATTTACCGGAATTCATCCTTCCGATAGGAATCTATTGACCCGTGGCCTTGGGTGGAGAATGGCTCGTAGTGGTGTTGCGTCTTTTGTGATTGTCGGAAGTTACTTCTTTGCAGTAAATCACCTCGTCCCGAAATGAAAGATGCTTCAGAGCTGAACGATTATAGATATAGACTTCTTTTTGCTACCTTTTGAACAACAGATTGCTGATTCAACTGATTCAATGAAGATCTGCTATTCATCCGTTGATTCCAAATTGACCATCCATCAATTGCTTGATTCTGGATACAGGTATAAGCTTATAGGAATAAAATTCAAAGTTTGAAGGATATGCTGTTTTATTTACACTGTCTTTAAGCTTAGAGTTCTGGTTGAAAGCAGCAGAACCGAAAATGAGCTCATTTTCTCAAACGATGCTTGAGGATTTGAGAGTCTTGATTCTTGAAGTATTGTGTGATTGTATGGTGTGACACAAGTTTGAGAAAGAAGTGTTTTGTTTAATGGCATTGAGCTTTCAAGAACTGATTTGAAAGAAAAATGGTTCATTTTCTTGTTTCTTTTATTTTTTTTTCTCCTCTCTAGTTTGAATCAAGGATGTTGAAAGTCACAGATATTTTGAAGGTGTAGTTTTTTAACCTTAATTTATTCATTTTTTAATTAATAAATTCCAGAATTATTTTTAATCTATTCTTATAAACATTTTTTTTTAAATCAATAAATAAATATTTAAAATATATTTTATAATTATGTACATGGGTTGCTTACTTGCTTATCTACTTGGGGTCTTTTTGGTATGCATGATAGATTATTTTGGGAGATTATTATTTTCAATAATCTCCCAATAATCTTGATAATCTATGTGTATTGGGATACTTTTTAGAGGCCAAAATAATCTCTGAAAATAATCTGGGCATAATAATCCCTTTAATAACCTCGTATAAAAGCCTCACCGAACGCACCCTTAATCCGTTAAGTGAAGGAAATAATATGATACCATTTGGTTTCCCTTTATGGTCAAATGCAGAACAGAACACAATAGTCAATGTACTGTTTGATAAGACTTATTTGTGTCTTTATTCTGAAAAATTCTCTTACTAGATTTGTTTTTATATGCAGTCCAATTTATGATACTTTGAATTCTTTATAAATTTTGATAAATATAACATATTTAATGTAACTGAAAGTCCAACCTCCAACTATACTCAAGCAACCTCTTGTACAAAATATACAACATATTTGGAAAAAAATATCACTTGCAAATTTGTTCTAATCTTAAATTAATATTTTCTTCGATCATAAATAAATGATTTGTATCATTAAATTTTAATTAAATTTAAATGTATTATGGTCAATATCACTAGCTAGACATTTAGCAATATTATTCATAATATAATCTTATTCAGTAATATACTTCAAGTAAAGTAATAGTAGTAAATTAATTAAAATGTAAAAAATAGAGATATACAAAACAAAAGTCAATAAAAATTTTTTTTATCTTTCATAAAAATGTTCACTCAGAACACCTGCATACACATAACTTCTGGGTTTCTTTAACAGTTAAAAAATTAAAAATTAAAAATTAAAATAAATGTCAGATTAGAAGAAAGAATCGATGCAATTAGTGGAGAGAAGTTTCTACGCAGAGATACTCATCGTGACAGTGACAGGTTTCTACCCACTTCACACAAATTAAGAATTTTTTTTTTTTTTTTTTGTACGTTAAAGAAATTTTAATGAATAGAAGAGAGATGATTTTCAATCATTTCGTAAATAAAAGAAAAAAAAATCAAATAAAAAATTTATTGAGAAGGCTTGGGATGTAGATGCTCTCATTATTAATCTAGAAAAACACTAAATTTATGGTATAAAGTGAGACTTTCAACAATTAATAATACATACACGGAAATAAGTTAATAAATATAATATAAAAGATAACTATAGAAATATGATTTTCTAGATGACTTTATTTCATAATCAATAAAATAAAAAACATGAAAAATACCAAGTAAATCTTCATAAATCTACAAAGAATACAGTTCTTGCTTGCTAAGTTGGGGGCATGGAATTCATTACCACCCACATGTTCACTTAATTTAATAATAGTCCATATGTCACACAATTCAATAATACAAGTTTAATTTATAATTTTAAGTACTTTTAGATCCATTTTCTTCAAGTATAAAAATTATATCAATATTGTACAATTGTGATTTAACTTGACTCTAGCACAACTATTTTTGTGTAAGCATTAATATGCCATCAAAATCAATGATTTATGAACATGTCATTTTGTTTTTGTTTTTTACTTAAGATTTTTGAAAATTTATTGTAATCTACCTCATGAATGGTAATTGATATTAGTATAAAGGTTTAATTTTTTCAGATAAATTTGGTACATCGTTTAAATTTAAATATAATTATATGAATTAGTTAACATTTATACTATTATTTATTATTAAAGTTAAAATTGTTGGTCTTTTTATAACCATTTACACTTTTTCAACAAAATGTTTTATGTTAAAATATTTTGCCAATTTACACTTTCTCAACTAAATGTTTTATCATGTTTTTTTCTAATGAGTTGGCTAAGTAGAGGCAATTTTGGTCTATTATAGTATAAAGTAGGCCTTTTTTGTATCTTATATATAAACTAGGCCCCTCTCATTTATTAATAAAGATTAATTAAAGGGATTAATTAGTAATTTTAATTTAACTGAGTCCAAGCTCAAGTTCAATTGAACTTCGTGTATTATCTTGTTCATACACGGTATTAGTACATAATGCATAATACACAATTTTAATACACAAGTTCAATTACACAATGTTAATACATAATGTTCATTTACACAAACATGTCGTTTACACAAGCCCGTCTTTGTTTCAAGCCCATTCGAGTTACACAAGCCCAATTATAAGTGTAAAATATGTAGTTAATATCCCGTATTTATAAAATATGTAGTCAATATCCCGTATTTATAGAATATCTAGTCAATATCCCGTATTTATAACTGCAAAAATTAAACTTTAGTTTTTTATTTTTGTAATTATCCAGTTTGGGTCAATTTTGCAAATTTAAAAAATATGGGTCATAGATGCAATTATGAACAGGGGAGCTTGTTTGTAAATATGCCAACATTTTTAAATTGAAATTAGGGTTTCCTGAGATTGCAGTGCGGTTGCAATGAAAACTGTCCCGATCCGCCTCCAGGAGTGCACAACGACGGCTCCGGTATTGCACAGTGGCGGCTCCGTTGGTCGATGCACGTGATTGGCAGGGTGGGGCTGTGCGGCGCAAGGCCATAGGACATTCATTGCCGAAGGGGGCTAGCGGCGGATCTGGGCGGGGCGACGAAGAAGATGAATGACTGCGAGAAACACTAACTAGATGTAAAATATGACGGTTGGGTGATTTTATAGGATTATATTTTACGTTTTCCCCTTATGCCCCTTGGATTAATTTATTTTTGATTTAAAAATTTAGGCAAAAAATAGAGGGGCCTAGTTAGTATACGTTAAACAAAAAGGGTCCTATTTTACCAATTTTTTTTTATGTTATTCAAAAAAGCTTATTACGGTTCCATCGCACACGCAATACGTGTCCGTTCAATCTAAATCCATGAACTCCAACGTTCACTATAACCTAATACAACTTAACACACTCCCGTTGCGTGTGGGTGAGACACACTCTTATTGAGCTAAGAAGATATCCAACGTTCGAATCCGACATTTATAATTATGATCGTTGTTCCACCGTTTAAATACGTAGTAACATAGACACATTCTCAACTATCATACGATACGTATCCGCAATGTACATACATTTATACCAATGTATAACATGATTTAACTCATTAATGCACCCTACCAATGTACAAAATGTACAACATGAACCTTAAGTTGAGGAACCTTTTTTAAGATTTGTGATGTGCCCCTTCACACTTAAATCAAGTTGGACGGCAAATACATGTGATTAGGGGAATACCATTAGGAGACAAGCAATAGGAACATGACACGTGTGCATGTTACAACTGCACCACGTGACGTCATGCTAGTGTTACTCTACATCAGCTCATTAATGATGAAATTGGCCAGAATATCAAATTATTCAGGAGTCAGCACTCACAGAGTGGCCATAGCTAAATTAATCAAATTTGTACTTATCACAACACAAAGTACATTCTTACCCTTCATCCTTTCATGTAATTTCAAGTTTGCCCATTACAACAAACCATATATAGAATGAGTTAATTGTACAAAATCTCCCAACTTTTCACTCCATTGCAGACTGTACCCTGAACTATCCAAATTTCATTTAATATTCTGATTTTTTTAAATATATTACCAATAGTATACTAAAGTTATAATATTAAAAAGTTTTTTTTCTTCCTTTTATTCATTTAAAAACAATATAAACACTCCACAATTACGTTCAACGTACCGGTTCTAGCTTATCGGGACCCGTTTGATTTCGACTCCAGAAATAAAACGGAATGAAAACGAATCTTTCCGCTTAAATGTCATTGTTCACTCATAAAATTATATGCAATCTCAGAAGATGTTCAAGACCCCATCCGAAAGGATGTTTTAGGACGATGGGTTTCCCGAAATTAATCCTCCTGAGTCTTTTACCTTGTATCAAAAAAAAAAAAATCTGTAATGTGAATGTTTTCTCATTTTCAATGAAAAATGTGTTTCCTTTCTTCTATATTGTTTTCTTGTATTAAATTTACTCTAACTACTTCAAATTCTAGGTAATAATTCCAAAACTTTTAATAAATAAAACTATATATAAAATAGATTAGTGGTTCATTCCACTTTTGTATATGAAGCTGCAACCAAATAAGGTCTTATACATTTTTTTTTTGTTTTTTTTGATAAATAAAAGCGGTTCGATGCAATAGACAAATCTATTTTATTCGAAAGTCCGAATAAAATAGATTCGCTTTCATTCCACTTTCGTTTATGAAGCTACAACCAAATAGGTTCTTATACCATTGATTGGTCAAATTTGTAAATGTTTAAGATATTATCATATATATAGTATTTGATAAGATGAAAGCCACAAGAGCATAGTGGAAGTTTCAAAGGCTGAAATTGTAAGGGTTGGGCAGTGTAGTCATTTCAAAATTAGTTGTTGTTTTGGCTTCATATGACCAGAAAGATTGAATTGATTCTCCTTTGTAATAAAAAAAAAAAAAAACAGATCCATAGCCTATTCTTTCTATATAACCACATCTCTTATTTTCTTCAACTAATCTCAACTCCATAACTATGAGATTTCAAAGAGCCAATTCAATTCTCATTCTCTTCTACTTCTTCTTCTTCATTCTCGCAATCGAGTTCTCGAGTTGTCGTCCTACACCACCTGCATCAATCAAGCAATCAAGAGATCACAGAAGCTGGAAAACCCAACTGTATTCACAAAAATTATGGCTAGATCATACTGATACTCGAAAGCAAATCGAATCGAGAGGCAACAAGAAGGATGATGATCGAGTCTTTGAAGTTTCACATCGAGATGTTCCAGGAGGTCCAAACCCACTTCACAATTAGTTTTTATTGTTCATAGGAAGAACAATGAATTTTGAAGTTTGTTTCATTCTTTCTTTAGCAATTCAGCCTTTGTATCATACAATAGCATACGATAGTCTTTATAGGTGACTTCCATTTGTGAAGCATATATATATACAGTATTTGAATCACATTGTGTTTACTGGTAGATTGCATTATAATTCAAATACTACAGTACAATATAGATTTTGAGAATAGTTAGTACCTAACCACTAAAATAAGCTCATGGCAAATTGGCAATAAATAAAATTAGTTCTGTTTGGTTGGACCGGTGGAATGTAAGTCGAATGGAATCGGATAAGGTTAAGGAAAGGAAATGAAAATGATAATGATAGGATTACTTTCATATGTTAAAAGACCTCTAATCAAGCATAGTTTTTGATTGATTCAGAATCATTTCGTTACTGGTGCTTCTAAACGAGCTCTTAGTGGCTTGCTAAAAACAGTCTTGTCTCTATTCGGATTAAAAAAGAATACAAAGTAAAGTAATAATTGGTCTAATATATATTAGTTTGGTGCACTATTTTTATTGTCAAATAGTTTTCGTGAGATTCTGAGGTTTCCTTGATAATTGTGTTGGGCTCGGACCCAATTCTAACTCGAGTAAGATAAACAAATAAGTTGTTTGTTTGAAAAAGAAATTTGGCATTGGGCACATCAGGATAGTGAGCAAATGGGCCCTGGAAAAGATATTTATCTGCCTACTGATAAATGTTTTGGCTAAATGAGCAACATCACTTCTATGAACAATTACTTGTTGCTTGTTTTTGAATTTAGCTATTTCTTAATCTATCATTGATCTTTAAGAGAGTTTTGATTGATTAGATCTTCAGATGATTCTGATGTGTCGCTATCTAAAGCAACTCTTGCACTCAAAGATGATTAACTCATCCCGAATTGGGATGAATTTTTAAGGTGTTGTTAAATGCACTCGAGAAGAATTCCAACCACGGTCATACTGACATAAACAACCAAACAAACACGGGTCAAAAACTGAGCATATATTGTTGAAGTGTTCAAACGATTCCGGATGAACAGATTGCATGACGGATTATAGTTAGGATGATCTGTTATCGATATATCACTATTTACTTATTCAAGAGATACATCAACAGACGCATACAAAGACTTTATCGGGTGCAGATAAAGGGCGAGTTATTATTTTGTGTATAGGTTCAACCAGCCAGGTAGGAGAAGAGAAGAGTATTGACTGTATTGTATGTTCTTATTACTGATGGAGAAACCCTTCACCAAAGGCAATTGATTTCCATATAACTATATAAGCATCTCCTGCAAGAACTCTGAAGGCTCTACAGATTCTATCAACAGGGAAACAAGATTCCAGCTGAAACTTGAATTCCTTTATTGAAAAAGGTAACTGATTTCCCATTTAAAAGAACTAAGCCCCCGTTTGGTTGTAACTTCGGAAATGGAAACGGAATGGAAATGAA
The DNA here is from genome assembly GCA_033239125.1 of Fagopyrum homotropicum. Lineage (NCBI taxonomy): Eukaryota > Viridiplantae > Streptophyta > Magnoliopsida > Caryophyllales > Polygonaceae > Fagopyrum > Fagopyrum homotropicum. The sequence continues at coordinate 164,673,989 of BSWB01000001.1, forward strand.
TATAATCCGTATATGCACTTTGTTCATGAATTTTTTTGGAATCATTCCTTGGAGTTTCATACAAAATGCACTTGATTCCCTCCATTTTGTTACCCTATAGGGTATCAAAAGTAATCAATTTTACTCCAATTACTTCAAATCACAAGGAATGATTCCAAAACTTTCATGAACAATGATATACGCATGAACTAGATTCGTTTCCATTCCGTTTCCGTTTCCGTTTCCGGAGTTAAAACCAAACGGGCCCTAAATTTAGCCCCCGTTTGTTTGCAACTCCAAAAATGGGAATGGAATGAAAATGTATTTGGTCTATGTGTACCTTTTTCATGAATTTTTTTCAACTATTCCTTGTGATTTTATGTAAAATGCATTTACTTCACCGCATTTTGTTTTCCTATAGAAACAAAACTAATCAATTCTACTACAATTACTTTAAACCACAAGAAATGATTCCACTAAATTTCATGAAAAAGGATATAAGTATGAACTAAATTTGTTTTCATTCTGTTTCCGAAGTTAAAGCAAAACGGGCCCTTAGTCACTGTGGCTTATGTACCATAAAACATAGATTTAGGGAATGTATATTGATTCATCAGTCATGCTGGTGAGATCAAGAAACTGAAACAAGAGCAAAATACTAAAACCCAGATAAAGGGAATAACCTTTCACAACGGAACTTCAATGACTTCGTGCGCTCGTAAGCTCAAGTGTCGTTTACATATCCAAGCAATCTGACCTTTCACAACGGAACTTCAATGACTTCGTGTGCTCGTAAGCTCAAGTGTCGTCTACATATCCAAGCAATCTGACCGCTGTCTCGGTACCTTACTCTCCACAGCCCAAACTTCTCAGCAATATCTCTACCTGATGAGCATTCCCTCTCCCTTAAGAAATCCAACACCCATTGTTGAGCTGCTCTTTGTTCTTGCTGTATATCCCGGGGATTCTGCCTTGCCCTACTACTGCTTCCTATTGCAATAGCCCCAACAGCACCAGCAGCCACAGCTCCGGTGAGTAGTGAAGAATCCACCAAGTGCCCGACTTCTTTGCTCAAGTCGGGTATCATTTCTCCTAAGCCAGCTGCCAAATGCGCACCGATTTTTAGAGCGAATGTCAACAGTTTCATGAACTTTGTCATGTAAGGAGCAAGGCTTTTGACAGCTGTATTGTCCACTTGCATTACCTCGCAACCCATTTGATCTTCCACGACGTGCATTTCTCGCCTGAATTCACATAACATATGGAGTCTGAGTGCAGCCATGCCCGGGATAATGCTGGTGATTAGTCGTCTAGAGTAATTCTCTGCTCTTACAAAGAAGAACATGTTTGGTGCTTTTCTCTCCTCCAGCTGGACATTGTAGTTCACTAGATGGTCTACTTTCCTATGAAGCTCAATCAAGAGCCTGTGTTCATAGTACCTTAGACCTTGAATCTCCTGTTTAAGGTCTCTTATCTCTTCCTCGATGATCTTGAGCCGCTGCAGAACTTGTTCCACTCCCTTGGCAATCCCATTGAACGAAGGGTCTACTTTGATGTCATCAACAGCTGTAGACTGATGATCATCTGGTCCCTCTGGGTTGTTTTCCGTTGGGACTTGTAGCTCAGTTGCAAGGCTGTATAGATCATGGTATCTCCTATGGAGCACTTCACGAAAGTCGTCATCAGAGAGGAGGTCTCTAGCTAAATCAAAGCCTGCTCGGAGAACGGGCTTGCCAGAATCAGAGACCGAGCTCCACGTGTGCTGATAATCATACATGCTGTCTGCTGGAACCGACAACAGCGCTTGCTTCAGCAGATGCAGCTGTACACATTGAGTTTTTCGGTATCTTGGAGGGGTGAGAGATTGGACGCATTCTGGTCGGACGACACTCTCGATCAGCAACACTCCATGGCATAGTTTATGGATTGCTGGGATTATGAGCTGCTGGAAAAGCCTAAGAGTTTCCGTAATGTTCTTGGTTGAGCATGCCAAGACATCAATGTAATAGCCGAGTTGGCCTCCAAGTTCGACTCTAACGTGTATGCCATTGATGTTGATTGAGATTAGGTGTTTTTCAAGACTGTAAGTTCCTCCATATTGGTCCTTCAATTCCATAATTTTGTTGTGGAGATGCACCTGCAATTCAAAAGACATGAACCTTTCAGTGATCTATTTGGATTAAGCTTATGGTTAACAACACATTTGTTATGTATATGATCATGTAGATACCATAAATATTTCATAAATATTTTTAACTTCCCCATTTTAATAAAAAATTGACATGGATTTTCAGTTTTATGAACTAAATTTCCAACACAAAAGGCGAAAACTCGAAAATGTGGAGTCTTGCCTGTAGTCGAGGAAAGAAGCCTGGTGTCAGGAACATGTGACTTGAATCATCACACTCGAGATGTCTTCCAATGTAGACACATTCTGTTGTAGCAAATTGCCACCTTTGAGGCTTTTGCCGGCCCTCTTCAAGAAGTGATGGTATCAGTAGTGTTGAATCCAGGTCAGATGGATCTTGCTGATAACATAGCTCCAATTTTAGCATCATTCTCACAAGATCGCCAGGTTGCAAGTTCCCGAAAATCTTTGAGGTCATCCCTGGAATCTGACTCTGCAAGCTACCTTTGAGGATTTTCTCCAACTCCTTCCTGCTCACGAATCCATCCTTGTCCGAGCTCTGCCTTTTGCTGTTTAATCTCACCAATTGCCCGAGGACTTCCTCGCAAAACCATTCACAATCCAAGATCAGAAACCCAGGGTCATCAAAGTAAATCACTTCACCTATATGATGAAGGCAATTGGCTATAGCCCTCCTTCTCGTCTCAGTCTTTTCTATTATGTCATGCCTAGACCTTATCCTCAAGGGCGGGACCTTAACCTGGCAAAGCTCACCAAACTCTTTCCAGCTCATTGCCGGCTTGTTGTGGTTTTCCAATCTCCAATCTGATATTATTTGTATCAGATCATTGCATAGCTGGTAAACTCGAGGCACCCTTTGTAGTATTGTCTTGCTCATTTGCTTAATATGTTGACTGAGCTTGCTCACTGATGTTGATGATCTTGCATCTACTGTAAACACAGACGGATAAAACTCGATGAAGTTATGAAACTTATCCCTGATTCTTAGGATTGAGTTTATTGTAGCCTGCAGGTTGTGCGACGTTTGGTTGATCTTGTCATAATTTGTCAGTACTATAGTTACACTTGGTAGCATGCATTGTTGGACTGCCCTTCTAGAATTGGATACTATGAATCTGAGCCAGTATTGAAGATCTTCTTCGATCTCTGTTGGATTCTTAGGTTCTTTATTGTTTGGTTTTCTGAACAGGCTAAGTATGATGAGGAAAAAAGATGCGCTTCCATGCCCTGGAAACATCAGATCATGCAGTGGATAGACCTCATGCTGGCCTGCTAAGTTCCATATAGAGATCTTCATGTCTTCATCTTTAAATGTTTTTATCTTCATTCCATCCACCTTAACCACTTGCTCAACCGGATTTACCAGTGTCCGAACTTGGTCTAGGTAGGGAACCTTTGTTGGTGAAAAGTTGTGCAATACTGAATTGCAAAGTGTTGCTTTCCCTGCACTTAGCAATATAGAACCAAACAAGCCCTTAAATAATGAACTTATATAGAAGTTAGAATCTTTGCGTTTCCATATGAAATCAGGAGCTTACCTGCATATTCTTGTCCACAAAGGAACACCCTGCAACTCTTTGGCATGGTCAACGGCATGTCCTTTAGCAAATCTATAGCTGGATCCAACCTCTCATTTTGACCAAGCTTCTGGTAAATCTGTTCAGCTTTCCCCGAAATTTGAAGTGGTGTTCGAGCCAGATCAATTTCCTGAATCCAAGGATTCACTTGCAGTGTTCCCATGATGGTCTTGAACACCACCTCTCCATCAACACCCTTGCATCCCTGCAAAGACAAGTGCTTCAAGTTCGAGTTCTTCTCCAATGTTTTGAAGATCCTCACAATGTCTTCGGCCTTTAAGCTCTCGTCATCGATTATCTGAAGATTTGTCAAACTCTGGTTGGTTGAGAGCATTTGCAAGATTGCAGCAAGCCCATCTCTCCCTATCTTGGTTTTGCATCCTCCAAAGGCAACCGATTTCAATGATATGTTAGCTTGGAACTGTAAAGCCGAGAACCTACTCAATGGACAAAGCAAATGCTCCACTCCAACACCAGAGAAGCAATTCCCGTTCAGTGATAGACTCTCTAAATGCTGGTTTTTGAAGAGTGATGCAGCTATGTACACAATTGCCTTGTTTTTCAATCCACAACTCGACAGCTTGAGCTCCTTGAGAGTCTGGTTCTGCTCTAGGGTCCACCTTATCTCCTTTGCCCACCTTGATCTCAACCTAACTCCAGTCATGTCTAGTGACTTGACAGTTGTGTTGAACCCAAGTGCACATGCAATCCTGCAGGCTCCGGATAGTGCAATCTTGAACACCCTTAGTGTACCATTCTCAGGCACAAATTCAACCACTTTTGAGGTATTTTCTTTACTTTCACTGCTCCAAACATGGACCTCGGTGGCTCTGTTTCTAGCTAAGACAGCTGATACAAGTGGAGTCGCAGTGTTAGAGCTCGAGTCGAATATTGTCAATAATTTCAATGACGGGTTCACCTCAATTGTTTTGGAGAGTTCCTCCGCACCCTGCAACCCAATGGAGTCTTCCCATATTTGGAGCTCCTCCAAGCTATCATTAATTGTCAGAGCTGATGCCAAGAACCCAGCTCCTGTTGCTCCTATACTTGACTCCGAAAACAAGATCTCCTTGATCACATGATTCCTTGTTAAGATCTCAGAGAACACCTTCAAGCAATCAAAGCTGAACTTATTCTTGTAAAACAAGATTTGCTTAATGCTTGTGGTATTTGACAGCAATTCTGCAAGGCCATGAATGTGATCTAATTGCCATTCAACTCGGTGAAACTCAAGAGTCCTCAAGGAGGAGGAGATTGTGCTTTTAGTGGCCGTGGTTGTCGACATCTCTGCAAGGAGGTAAGGAAAGAGTGCATGACTGTCCTTTGAAAGTGTTATCTTGAAAGAGGTCTCAGTCTCCTGGTAACATGCTGAAGAGTGATGGTTGAGGTAAAATGATATGTTTTGAAGATTCGAAATCGCGCCGGATTCAAGCTGTTGAAGGACCCATTGAAGATCTTTGAGGCTTTGCTCTTCTTCTAATGCCATTTTTGGCAAGAATTATACCCTTCAAACAAGATACATACTATGATATACTGCTCAAGTTCAAAACAAAAACATCTGATTTTTGTTTTTCTGTCACATCGGCACAAGACAGATTCTTGAATAGTGCCACAACAGATTGCTGCATGTCCATATCTTTGAAACCTATAAATAGATGCAAACAATTCAGTGAACTCCAACTAAGACAGTAAAAAAAATTTTTTATTTTGAAAAGGAAAGCTATTCCATGGAGTAGAAATCGAAAAACCGAATAACTGGTATCCGGGTTTAGGTACACTACCAATTGCATGCTTTACTCGTACTAATAAACTATGAGAACTCAAAATCGCAACAAGAAACAGATCCAGAATTTGATAGAAAACAAACAATCTTATCTGCTCAAAATCAAAGATACCAAAGTGGGGTTTTAACCCACAAAATCAACTAATCAACAAATGTAAGCATTTCAAATACTAATTACTAGCAGCAGTAGGTAAGAATGTAAGATGTCTAACCTCAACCAGTTCAAAGATAATCTGAACAATTTCAACCCGAAATAAAGTAGAACTAGCAGAAACAGCTCTTTAGCATGCTCTAATTTGAACTGATTAGGAGCACTAAATATTCGAATTTAGGGATTAAGATAGAGAAGAAGGGTGTAAATGAAGATCCATGGAAATTCGAAGGGCTTAATATAATGAAACCCATGTAACTATAATCATTCATTCATGAAGACGGAACAACGGGCAAAGCAAAAAGGAGGGATGCCATGTTTATGGGCTTTTTCGGTGCCTTGATTGTCGATCACTTCACCTAAATGAACTTTTCCTATTTTTAAATGATAAATCATAGTGAGCTTTTCATTGTTTATTTCAAAATCATATTATTATAAACTCTTAAATTTATATTAATGTAGTTATTGTTAAAGATTTTAGTGTGTTTTAGTTTTTAAAAATAATATTCTTAAATGATATACATATAGGATATTTGAAACCAAATTGTTGAAATACGAGCATTTTGATCTGAAATATATTATAAAGTATAATTTTTTAAAAATATGGACCTGGTTTTAATTCTTATTTTTATATAGTTTATTCGTTTTATTGTTAATATTTAATTTTCAAATATGTTTTTTCTTCTCAATATCTAAGTAAATTAATTTAAAAATAACTGGAAAAATAGAATGCTTTTATTTCCATAAGTATAACATTAATATTTATTATATTCGTCAATAATATTAATATTATATAATAATTACATGCTGAAACACATTTTAAATATTTTTGTTGAGAATTCGAGAATTGTATAGAGTTTTGGGTTTTAACTAACGGTATGTACAAAAAAAATAAAAGTTTGGTGGTCATCACCAAGTTATATCTATATCTGATTATAATCTATATTTAGATCTGGTTCTTCTCCGACGTACAACCGCTTTCTCCGGCTCTCTTTTACTTTCTCCGACCCTTTAAATAAAGATCTTTATTGTTTCTTCCTCGGTGTAACCAGATCTCTTAATCACGTTAGAACAATCTTCTTCAATTTACACAACTTAAGTCTATATCAATTTTTTCTATTTCCAGTGGAAATCCTTCCTTATTTTTGGTATGATTGTTGGATATTATTATTCATTCAAAAAGGTTGCACATTGTTTATTTATTTTAATTTTGACTTTTTAAATAAAGCTCAAAATCTTTCTATTATACAAATAGATGGAAAACAACTGAGAGCTCTCTTGCTTAGCCAAAACTAGCTCTCATAACCAACTAGAGATAATTTTATGAACAAATCACCTTTTAATTTTAAGGTACTCAATAACTGATACTTGTGATTTATATATCAGAGCCGGGTGTGAGTTGATTTCTAACGAACCAATTGCGGAAGGTTATTCTTTTAATCTTGTTTTAAGAGAATAACATTACGGAATAACCTTTCATTCTCAAAAAAAAGATAAAAGATAAGGTTTCTCGTGTTTTTACACAAATTAAAATGTTGATAGTTATTGACCAATTCTCTCAACCTCTAACTCTACTCCTAACACGGTTTAATCATATGAGAGAGTCGAGAAACCCCCACAAAGAAGGAATTGATGTTCATTTTGTGTGTTCTCAAAAAAAAAACAATCGATTGTCAATTGAGCTTCTTTGTTTCACATTATATGCTCCGATGATACGAGGTACGTCTTGATTTTGTGTGCTTCGCACGTAAAAGTGTTGAATTTGTTCGTGAGAAGATTCGATGATAGATGATCGAAATCTGAAGACTCTAAAGGAGAGTCCAAATATGAGGTTTTCATCGGGGGTATTTGAGAGTTGAGAGTTGTACTTTGCACTTGCTTTTACAAACTTGTTATCGGTGTTTCTTCCCCGCTTTGCCTAACACGTCCCTTGGGCTCCTTCTTGATCGGCTCGTTGTGTTCAAAGTTCTCTTTTGATGTATTTTTTTTCTTCTTTTTTTCTTATGTTTTGGTCCCCTTCATGACAGTTAGTTCACCTACCAATTTGGTGTGGCTTTCGATCCATTAGACGATGTGTCGTTTAGTGCATCAAATTGCTTTTCTTTATCACAAATAGATAAATAAATAAATCGAGGAGATATTATAAACACACAAAGTAAAATCCATTACACTGTTTTGCATCTTCTTAAACCTTATACACTTTTACGTCACGTTTTTTCTCAATATTACGGTGCCAATTTTTCGTAAATTCACTGCTGTCGTTTTGATAGAAAATTGAAAGAGAATATAATATAGCAGAAGAAAAATAAAAGGCGATGGAATCTAATTAGCTGAATTTTGAAAAGTTAAAAACATAATCCTAATTTATGTATAACTTTGGTTTTTAAACCTTTAACTAAAAAATTGATTTTTTTCTTGCTTTTTTTAATTGTCAAACCAATAGAATTTTGATGAATTAGTTGTTACATGGTAAAATATCTAGTTAATCATAAACTATTTCTTTTTTGACAAATATAAATTACCATGTTATAAACCATTTGAGTTAAAAACAAATTAATGATTTAGATGATATACGAACAAGCAATTCATAAAAAGCCAATATTTTTTATTGCGGGTGAAAATAAATAAAATGTCGAAATGAGATGATAAGTTGACGGAGAATAAATCTCACTTATGTGATAAAAGGAAAAAACAAAAAAAGTATCGGGATGGTACATGGTCTACTAGTAATGGTCACCGATCTTAATTTGAAATTTGTTATCTATATTTTAGCTACTTAATATTATATTTAATTTATTTCATAGATTTTATTGTAGAAGAATATAAGGGTATAAACTCTAAATTGGAGTTTTTGGATAGTTTTTCAAACTTTGCCTGATTTTAAGGGTGGTTTTGTGAAATTTTAATGAATAGAAAATTCTCTTATATCATTTAAATGTAAACGTGGAATTGGAGTTTGAGCATATCTATTGTCTGTTTAACCAGATTCACCCTCAACAAACAAAAATCAAGAACAGAAGAAAGGAGAGCGAAACCATGGTTGCTACTAACTTGCTTCTCTGTTGAAAAAAATTCGAGAGGAAAGGGATTGAAGCAGGGAGGGAAGGAGAAAGGTATAGGGGAGCTACAACGGAGGTGTGAAATGGCGGTTGCGAAGAATAAAAAGCTTGATTGGCTTCCTCCTGGCTGGAAGGTCGAGGACAAAGTCAATAATGGCCGCAAAGTTAGGGTAAGTTGGAATTCTCATCTCCTCCTTCGTGATGACTTCCATTTGTCTCGTTTTTCCTCTTTCATTCTTCGATATGTCAGGAAATTAGGGTTTTCGTGAGCTTTGCTGGAGTAATGCTAGTTGATTGATTAACAGTGGATTTGGGACCGATTTGCTGGTTTGAGTACTGTTGCATGTATTTGCTCGATTCAGCTGATTGTTGATATTGTGATAGTGAATTTATTGATTTTTCGTGGAGTTTTTAGACAGCGGGAGCTTGCCTCGTTGAGTAATAATTGGATGAAACAATTCTATGACATGCGGGGTTATTTCATAGTATTTTGAGATTTAGGTCAGAATAGCCTATGAAAATTTGTCCGTTTAAATTGAGGATCAGAATCCTTTCCCTTCCGTTGGCTCTTTCCATGTGAAATATATCCATCTGTGATAACTATTTAGCTACTTCAAGACTGTTCTACCTTTCAACTAAAACTTGCTAATGAAGTGGTGTTACATATAACCGTGTATGTTACCTGCTTAATATATGCTTGCTCTTTACACTTGAGATGTGATTTTGTTTAAAATGATTATGTAATCCGGATGAGATGAGCTGGTTATTTTTGTGGTGTTGGTTGGGATGCCAATGGATGGTGTTTTATAAGAAGGGACGTAGTTCTAGTATAGGCATGTATCATTTTAGTTGGTAGGGTTTTTAATATCTACCGGAGTACCGGGCTATGACTTCTTTTAGTGTTTATTCTTAAAAAGGAAAGAACCCAGTTAATTGTTGTGTAATTTGATTCCGTTCTTTATTCTTTCACGACTGTTTACATAACCTTTTTTGAGCCTTTGAACTTTGAAGTGCTTCTTCAATGCGAAAAGTGCTCAGAGGCTTTATTCAAAGGCTGCAGTACTTCGCCACATAAAGAAGACAAAAATGAACAATCAAAGGTCTCAATCTAAGTTGTCAAATGAACCGTCAAGGAGGAGTTCAAATTCAATGAATAAGGAATTGCCAGTAAGTAGGCTTTCTTTTCGCTTCATCATTTTTTGCATGCTTCGTATGTGTTTGGCTAATACTCCTGTCGCTTCCACAGGAGTCAAATGATTGCCTTGTTGGCTTACCTCCTGGTTGGACCCTGGAGGTTAGAACACGAAAAAGTGGACCAAAAGCAGGAATGCCATACAAGGTACCAAACCCAGTCTTCTCCTCCGGTGTTCTTTAAACCCTTCCCCTAAATATTTTTTATTTTCTATGACTTATATGTTCTCTAAAACTTCTTTGTTGAGCTTATCAAGCCATAATAATGTAATTTGATCATCAGAAGCTCTAGAAATTTGATCATACTGTTGCCCACTATGACTGTATAATCAATACTAGCACTGTGTATAAACAGTGTTCTGACTCCTTTTTTTGGGATGTCGTTGGATAAGTTCGTATGCTCAAATGTTTCTTTGTACATTTTGGCACACTTGACCTCTAGAGCAAGTAGTGGCAAAGGATTAAGGTATCCAAAGCCGCAGTGGGGTATCAAGTCTATTATATGTCGAAACTTGGTACTTTAAATTGTTTGATATAAAGAATGTTTCTCTTTTCAATTTTGTTCTTCAGGCCTGCACCTTTTCTTTTCAAAGTTCTTTCTTGAATTTCCATATCTTATGGTGTCTTTTCCTAGGTTGTGTAATCAATAAAAATATTTAATGTTCTAAACATGGTGCAGTGCTTCATTGAATCTTCTACTGGAAATACATTCTACTCCAAGCCAGAGGTGTCACGATATCTAAAAGGAAAAGAGAAGCACACTAGTTCGTCCAGAAGAAAGGAGATTGGTCCCACTGTGGATTCTTCAGATAACGTTTGTTTGATCGGACATTGCACTTATTTTCGTTTCATTGCTGTTAAAAAGTTATTTCTAATTTTTGTGATATTCAAGAGCTATGTGCTTAACATGTGTTTTTTTTTTTACAAATTCCAAATGAAAGAACGTGAGCCTTGCGCTAAACTTTCATTTTGTTGTGCTTGTGCTTGTTTCTTCCTGTGGACTTAGCTTATGCTAAAGTAAATACTAATGCCTTGAAAGAAACAGTTTATTTGTCCATTAATAGAAAATGATACCTTTCTGTTTTTCCTAATAGATGATGGTTTTGCCTCTCTGGTTCATACTTCTAGACAACATTTCAGTTGAAATTCATAGAAAGTTTCCATATTAAAAATATTCTTATCGTATGTGTTCTAGGCATTGAAAAAATTCAAATTATTATGGACAAGCTACAAATCCGTCTTCTTTTATTTCGTCTCTAGATAGAATTCATGTACATTATTATCTATATATTACTAAAAAGCATGAGAACTGTGGAATGACTTAGAAAATCAAGATGAGGGCTGAAAAGAAGTGGTGTACCTTTTACGTTCTTATTAACATTTGTTACCCTTTACTTCCCCGTTAACATTTGCAACTTCTCTAGATGTACGTCTCTGGTTTAGCGTTAACATTAACAACAAAAAATGGTTTTTCCTTGTTTAATTTTCTTAATTATAGGACTAAAAACATTAAGACCATCTCTAATGGCCTGCTCTTTTTTTGTTCTTTACTTTTTATGCTAGGATTATTTTGACACTTCCTTTCCTGTGATACTGTATTCTCCATACATAACTATATGCTAACGGTTTTTTGTTAATATTCGGAGTCGTTGACATCATCCCATTAGTCAAGTATTAAAAAAAGAAGATAAAAATAAGAGGCATAGTTTTACGTAACTTCCTTACCTTTCTCTTCCCTGAGCATCTTATATGACCGTCTTTTTGGTGTAGGGATCTGTTCACCCGTTAAAGCATCACAAACCTGATCCAGGGCCCCAACATAGAGAATTTGTTAAAGAAAAGAACCGTCCATTGAAGACGAGATCGGTTAGTTTGTGTACAAATGACAAGTTGTAGTTTGGTGTGTGCAATTAAATGAGCAACTAGAATAGGAAAAAATGAAAGATAAACAAATGGAAGTATCATTTTCTCACTGATACTCGGGTAGGATTAAGAACATTTAACAAATTCGCTAGAGGTCTGCCCTTCTTCTTTACCGTTTCCTTTTTATTCTAGGATTATTAACTGTGGTAGGACTAAGAACATTTAAGTGATTTAACAACTTCTCCAGAGGTTTGGCCTTTTTTTGTTCTTTACTTTTTATGCTAGGATTTTTTTTAATCTTTATATCCCTTCCTTTCCGGTTATACTGCATACTCCATACATAACTTTATGCTAATTAAAATGCCTTATTTTTATATGTCGGCTGTATGTGCTAGAAGTCTATGTACATGTTACAAGTTGTAGTTTGGCGTCTGCATTTAAAATGAGAAGCAAGGATTAAAAGGAAATATACAAAATAAGAGGCATAGTTATAAGGAACGTTATTTGTCTTTCCTCTCTCACACCATCTTATATCAATATGTGTTTTGGTGTAGGGATCTGTTCATCAATTAAAGCATCACAAACCTGATCCAGGGGAAAAGGAGCCCCAACATCCAGAAACTGTTGAAGGGAAAAACCAGCCACCGAAAACGAGATCGGTTAGTTCATGTGCATAATACAAGTTGTGGTTTTTTGTGTGCAAATAAAATGGCCAACTAGGATTAAAAAATAGAAGATGACCATCACACGCATAGTAATGAGAAACCTTTGGTGTAAGGATTTTGTTTAATTTTTTGCAGTTTCTTTAGAGGTCCGCCGTCCGCTCTCCTTTTTAACATCAACAATAATGTTTAATAAATGGTTATTCATTGTTTAGTTTCCTTAGTGATAGGACTAAGAACGTTCAATAAATGGTTATTCATTGTTTAATGGCTCTTCCCATCAGAGGCCTAGTAATAAGAAACTTCCGGTGTAGTGATTTTGTTTAATTTCTTGCAACTTCTCTAGAGGTCCGCTGTCCTTTTTAACGGCAACAGTAACATTTAATATATGGTTATTCTTTGTTTAGTTTTCTTAGTGATAGGACTAAGAACATCTGACGACTTCTATATAGGTCTGCTCTCTTCTTTTTTTCCCCCTTCTTTTTATCCTTTTTAACGTTTCTTCCCTTAAAAAGGATGAAAATGAAAGATAAAATGAGAGGATTAGTTTTATACTTTTATAAAAGTTTTGTATCTACCTTTCTCACCCCAGCATCGTATATGACTGTCTTTTAATAGGGACCTGTTCATCCATTAAGGCATACAAACCCTGATCCAGGGGAAAAGGAGACCCAACATCTCGTTGAAGAGAAAAACCAGCCATCGAAAACGAGATCGGTTAGTCCATGTACATGTTACAAGTAGTTTTGTGTGTCGTGTGCAATTAAAATGAGCAACTCAGATAAAAAAAAGAAGATAAAAAGGATGATGCATAGTTTGGAAGGACTTTTTTCTTTCCCTCCCCCCAGAACATGTTATATGAGAGTAATGGGACTGTCTTCTGGTGTAGGGACTTGTTCGTCAATTAAGACATCACACACCTGATGCGGGAGAAAAGGAGCCAGCACGTCCAGAATCCCATGAAGGAAAAAGCCCTTCAGCCAAAACCAGAGCGGTTAGTCAATGTACAGGTTACAAGTTGTAGCTTGGTTTTGTGCAACTAAGATCAAAATAATAGATGAAAATAAGAGGCATAGATTTTGAAATAACTTCCTTATCACCTCTCTTATATGACTGTATTTTGGTGTAGGGATCCATTCGTCCATCGAGGCATCACAAAATTGATACAGGTGAAAAGGAGCCCAAAAATCCAGAAACCCATGAGGGAAAAAGCCAGCGATCGAAAACGAGAGCGGTTAGTCAATGTACATTTTTAAAGAGTTTGGTGTGTGCAATTAAAATGTGTAACTAGGATAAAAAGAATGACTAAAATTAAAAAGACGTGGTTTTGAAAATTTTCCTTATTCCCCCTCTCCCCTCCTGCCTTTTTCCCAGTGCATCTTATATGACTATTTTTTGGACGTAGGGATCTGTTCGTGTATTAAGGCATCACAAACTTGATACAGGAGAAAAGGAGCTGGGACTTCCAGAACCCCATGAAGGACAAAGCCAGCCATCAAAAGCGGGAGTGGTTAGTCAATATTACAAGTTGTAGTTTGATGCAGTCAATGTTACAAGTTGTGGTTTGGTGTGTGCAATCAAGTGCGTGACTAGGATCAGCATAAGAGGCATAGTTTTAAGACAATTTTTAGAGAGATTTCTTTGATAACCCTCCCAGACAGAGTATCTTATATGACATATGTTTTGGTGTAGGCATCTGTTCGTCCAATAAGCTGTGAAAAAAATGATGCAGGAGAAGAGGAGCCCGAACATCCAGAGTCCCATAAAGAAAAAAGCCTGTCAAAAACGAGCGCGGTTAGTCGATGTACATGTTAGAGGTTATAGTTTGGCGTGTGCAATTAAAATGGGTAACTAGGAGTAAAAGAATAGATAAGGATAAGAGGCAAAGTATAAAGGCCGTATATTATTAACTCTATCTTCACCCCTCACCCGTAAGCATCTTATATAAGTGTCTGTTGGTGTAGGGAGCTGTTCGTCCTGATACAGTAGAAAAAGTGCCTGAACTTCAAGAATCCCATGAAGGGAAAATCCAGCCACCAAAAACGAGAACTGTAAGTCAATGTACATGTTCCATTTTACAAGGTTGCAATTAAGTGAGCAACTAAGATCAATAGATAAAAATGGGTGGCACGGTTAATAGTTCTAAGAAACTTTCTTATTATTTATCTCTATACCCCATAAGGCCCTATATGACTTTCATTTGGTGTAGGGATATGTTCGTCCTTTAAGGCATCACAAACCTGATACAGAAAAAAAGGAGCCTGAACTTCCAAAATCCCACAAAGGAAACAACCAGCTATACAAAATGGGAATGGTTGGTCAATGTACATGTTAACAATTAAAATGAGCAACTAGGATTACAAATAACCAATGAAAATGGGAGGCATTGTTCTGAGAATTTTTCTTATCATCTCTCTGGCGTGTATCTTATGTAACTGCTCTTTTTCACAGGGATCTGTTCATCCATTAAGGCATCACAAACCTGATACAGGAGAAAAGGAGCCCAAACATTCAGAATCCCCTGAAGGAAAAAACCAGTTGTCAGAAACAAGAACGGTCCGTTTACATATTGCAAGTTATAATTTGGTATGTGCAATCTAAAGGAGCACCTAAGGATAACAGGAACGGATAAAAATGGGAGACATTGTTCTGAGAAACTCTTACCATCTTTCTGACCCCTGTAATATCTTATGTGACTCTCCTTTGGTGTAGGGATATGTTCATCCATTAAGGTATCACAAACCTGATACAGGAGAGGAGCCCGAACCTCCAAAATCCCCTGAAGGAAAAAACCAGCCGTCAGAAATGAGAACGGTTCGTCTATGTACATGTTATGAGTTGGAGCTTGGTGTGTGCAATTAAATTAGCAGCTTGAATCAAATGAATAGATAGAAATGAGATGCATACTTAGAAACCCCCCTTCTTTCTCTCCAGAGAATCTTATATGACTGTCTTTTGGTGTAGGGATCTGTTCATTCATTAAGGCACCACAAACCTGATGCAGGAGAAAAGGAGGCCGGATATCCAGAGTCCCATGAAGGAAAAAGTCAGCCAACTGAAACGACATTGGTTAGTCAATGTGCATTTTTCAAGTTGTAGTTAAGCTTGGGCAATTAAAATGAGCAACTGGGATCAAAAAAAATATATGAAGATAAGAGGCACACTTTTAGGAAAGCTCCATTTATCTCCATCTCTGCAGAAAATTGTCCTATACAACTTCATTTTTGTGTAGGAATATGTTCAAGCATTAAGGTATATCAAACCTGATGAAGGACAAGATGAGCCCCACCATCCAGGATCACCTGAAGGAACAACCCAGCCATCAGAAAAGAGGGAGGTTCGTGTTTTGTTTGCACTCATTCAAGTATTTACTGTCATAAAGTATCTTTTTGTAGTCTATAATTTACTTATAGAGTTTGCTTCTTTTAACATTTAGGTTATTGTTGAGAGGCACGTTGCTGAAGGACTACCACCTGGGTGGATTAAGGAGCTCAGAATTAAAAAATTGTCGAATAGAGTGAGAAAAGATCCAGTAAGCTCTCTTGCACTGCATCATGAATGCTTCTGCATTCGATCAAGTTTTATGGTGTTAGTTCTGGTGACAAATTAGTATGCTTCTCTTCCACGACATCCAAGGCCATTCTGCTGTTTCTGTGTTTTCTTATTTGCCTCATGCTCTGTGTAATTGTATAAATTTTTAGTGAATCTTATTTTCTGCAGTTCTACACTAATGCTGCAACCGCGTACGTATTTCGCTCCAGATCGGAGGTTCTTCGCTATTTAGAAACTGGAGAAATTAGTAAGCATGCATACAAGAGGAGAGATGCTGGTAGAAATATTGTACAACCAACACAAGGAAGTGTAAGTATCTGTTTCTTGTCAGCATACTATGACCAGACCTCACTTCCCTACCGTCACCTTTCGCAGTCTGCTCTCTCATCTGTATTCCATACATCAATATTATAACGAAGTATGAGTATTAGTGCTTACAAATCTATAGAGAAAGAACGACCTCAATTATGCCCTTTCTTGGTAATATAATCAAGAGGATGATAATAGAATTGCTACTACTGAGACTTCTGCTTTAAATACTCACTTGGTGAGATTTTAGTTTTCCCATAATCCCATTTACATCCGTCAGTCTCAGTCCTTTCGAGATTGTCTTATTGTTTTAAAATACCAATGGCAGTCTATTTGAATCATATAAGTAGATTATTGAAATATATGACTGTTTTGAATTTAATCTTCACATTGCTGAAGTGTATATGAACAATGTCCTGTGAAAATACATTAACCCAAAGCTAAATAGCAAAAATCTACTGATTACTGGCTCTTTTATTGCTCAAGCTGTAGGGGTTTTGTACATTGCTAAATTTTCTATAAATTGGAGATGAGATCCAATAAAATGTGGCTCCTGGAGAATATGTGAACCATCCTGACTTCTTCAGATATGATCATCATTTGTCATACCGTCATTTGTTTAAACTGAAATCCTAGTTTTATATGCTTGCTTTTAGATTTGTGTCGCTCATTTCGTTATGATTACGTAACATGTAGATATCAGAGCCCCAACATAGGATAGAGTTTTTAGTCATTTGAATGCTGCATAAATTTTACTTTTTTTGTTGTGTTATATGAGACGATAATACTAATTTCCTTTTTTTTCTCTTAACTTTTTGCTCTAGCCATCAGCTTTGGCTGTAAGAAGCATTACCTCCGAGGGTATAGCCCAGAAACGGCTTTTTATTGGAAGTCCTGAAGGGAGCTCTTTTCCCAATACTGAGAAGTCTAAAGTAGGAGATAAAGCTGCGAGTGATGGAGTATTAGCGGGGAACAATTCTCTGTTAGATCTAGAGGCTGATTTGGACACACCTATCCCCATCGAATCCAAAATGGTCAGAGGAAATGAAACTGATACAGTTCATATAAATAGTGACCCTACCAGTTCTTCACAGGATATTTTCCTTGAGAAGAAACACCAAGGATCCAATGAAGCAAATACACTGCCTGTGGTGGCTGAATCTGCAGCTGCTTCAAAAAGTGAGGTTTTGGGGGCAGAGCGGTCAATGGATAGGGAAGAACGGGGACAGAAGAGGAGCTCTAGGAAACCAAAGAGAAGCAGGAAAGAGATGGCTAAGCCTCGCCGGTCCTCATCGCGATTTGAAGGAATTGAAGTTGAACCTGTGGCCAGTTCAATGCCCATTGAGCGTGTTCTCCGATCAGCAAGTAGAAAGGCAGCAAAAACTGAAGCAGTGCCATCTCCGGGATCTGTGCAAGGTGATCAAGCTCAGGAAACACCTCCGGCTATCAATATTGCTTCACCAGAAGAAAAAAACTCCACTGCTTCCATTGTCCACAACGATCAAGCAAACAAAGCAACTATAAGGAGCAACGTTTCATATCAAACAGTGATAGATTTCTCACGGAACACCATTGGAGATCAAGTTATCGTAGAGCCATCAAGGAACAAGAATGTTGAACATCAAATTATCAAAGAATCTCCAAAAAATAATCCCAAGGAGCGAGGTGAGCAGACTACAGGCATCGAAAGTAATGGAAAGGAAAAAGACCAGCAGTATTCTCAATTCTCTTTCCCATGGTCAGATCCATGCATTGAGTTTGCATACAAAACCCTAACTGGTGCTTTACCGCTGGATGACAACATAGCCATACATGACTACGTTGAGCATCAGATCCGGACTACTTCAAACAGCAGTGATAATCTCACTCTCCCGGATACCAGGCCTCCCGGATTTTCACTCAGCACTGATACTGGGCCACCTGGCTTTTCCCGGGCCACTGTTCCGTTAAACAGAGGTAACAATCTCGTCTTCCCAGATACTAGGCCACCTGGCTTTTCCCAGAGCAGTAACAATCTTACCTTCCCAGATGCTAGACCACCTGGGTTTTCTCAGAACATTGTTCCTTCAAACCGAGGTACCAATCTCAACCTCCCAGATACCAGCCCACCCGGGTTTTCCCAAAACACAGGCCCTTCAAACCGTGGCACCGATCTCAACCTCCCTGATTCTGGGCCACCTGGCTTCTCCCGAAGCACTGGCTCTTCGAACAACAGCAACACTTTTTCCCTCCCTGATGCTAGACCACCTGGCTTTTCTCAAACCATTGTTCCTTCAAACAGTGGTAGCAATACTAACTTCCCGGATATCAGGCCACCCGGCTTTTCCCAGAAAACGGTTCCTTCAAACAGTGGTAACAGTACTACCATCCCAGATATCAGGCCACCCGGCTTTTCCCAGAAGGCGGTTCCTTCAAACAGTGCTAGCAATATTTCCTTCCCAGATATCAGGCCACCCGGCTTTTCCCAGAAAATGGTCCCTTCAAACAATGGTAATAATATTGCCCTTCCAGATGCTAGGCCACCTGGTTTTTCCCAAACCATTGTTCCTTCAAACAGTGATGACAATAGCGCCATCCCAGATATCAGGCCACCTGGCTTTTCCCGGAGTATTGTTCCTTCAGGCAGTGATAACAATGTTGCCCTCCCAGAATTCAGGCCACCTGTTTTTTCTCAAACCGTTGAACCTTCAAACAGCGTTACCAATAATGATGCCCTCCCAGATACCAGGCAGCCTGGCTTTTCTCGGAGCATGGTTCCTTCAAACAGTGATAACAACGTTGCCTTCCGAGATTTCAGGCCACCTTGTTTTTCCCACACCATTGTTCCTTCGAACAGCGGTAACAATAATGATGCCCTCCCAGAAATCAGGCAACCTGGCTTTCCTCGGAGCATGGTTCCTTCAAACAGTGATGACAATAACGCCCTTTCAGATTTCAGGCAACCTGGCTTTCCTCGGAGCGTGGTTCCTTCAGACAGTGATGACAATAACGCCCTTTCAAATTTCAGGCAACCTGGCTTCCGTCATAGCATGGTTCCTTCAAACAATGGTAGCAATAATGCTTCGGTAGATATCACGCAACCTGGCTTTTCTCGCAGCATGGTTCCTTCAAGCAGTGGTTACAATAATGCTCTTCCGGATAGACAACCTGGCTTTTCTCGTAGCATGGTTCCTTCAAGCAGTGGTAGTGATATTGCTTTGGCAGATATCAAGCAACCTGGCTTTCCTCAGAACATGGTTACTTCAAACAGTGGCAACGATATTGCGTTTCCAGGTGCCAAGCCACCTGGCTTTCCTTGGAGTATGACTCCTTCAAACAGAGATAACAATACTGCCTTTTCAGATGCCAAGCCACCTGGGTATTCCCGGAGCATGGTTCCGTCAAACAGTGATAACGATACTACCTTCTTAGATGCCAAGTCATCTGGCTTTTCTCAGGGCATGGTTCCTTCATCAAACAATGGTACTAATTTCGGCTTCCTGGATGCCAAGCCGCCTGGCTATTCTGGGAACATGGTTCCGTCAAACAGCGGTAATGATTTTGGATTCCTAGATGCTAAGCCACATGGCTTTTCCCTGAATATGGTTCCATCAAACAGCAGTGATAGTTTCAGCCTCCCTAATGCCAAGCCATCTGGGTTTTCCTGGAACATGGTTCCTCCAACCACAGGTATCGACCTCAACCTCCTAGATTCAGGACCACCTGGCTTTTCGGAAAAAACTGTTCCTTCATCATCCATGCAGCAACAACAAACTAACCCAGCAGGTCCTCAGACCCAGCCTACGGATTTTTCGTTGCAGCAGGGAACCTTCTTCGATCTCTGGAACCGTAATTAAGGTAATGGTAAGTACTATATTTATAAGCTCGGAACCAGTATCTGCATGTGTTGTAAAAGCGTAGCTATGCAGGATGGTAAAAAAGAATCAAATTGTTTTGCTTTTGTTTGTAGGTTTTGTTTTCATTATTGTATAAGCTTGTTTATGTGAAAATTGTAGAACAAACATGCAACTTTGCCTGAAAATCCATCCAGGGACAGTGGGTTTGATGAACCTCTGCTGCAATTTGGGAGTTGGAATATGATCAAATCTCAGCTCTCAGTTCATTAATGAAAGGAATAAGTGACCAATCTTCTCTTAAATCAGGTAACTTGATCCGAATTTGATGTGATCCGCTTTTTTCTGAAACGGGTTTGTTTGGTGGTTAACATTTACTTAAAGGACAATTGTATTGGGCTTTTTGGGCCACGTCCAAGTTGGGCCGTCCGGCTGGGCCCACCAAAAATGTGTAGATCTAAAAAAAGTGGAAATAACTAAATAATGAGCAGAAGTACATGCTTGACACTGACTTATGACTCGTGATCTTACACTACACATGCAGTACGTACTGCGTATTTTGGCATGTTTTCCCATAGTACAAAAAGAAAACAAGTTTTTTCCCACAGGTTGCAAATTGATGTCCAACATTTGCTAATTATGAAACTTTCTTCTGCAAAGTGGTAAGTATTTGCGCTTCTCATTACACAAAATGGTTATATATATATGGCTGGGTAAGGGAATTACGTATTTGCGCTTTATCATCCCCTAATGTTTCCCCCAAATAGACTCATCCATCACATCATATATTGCTTTATTTCCTTGAGGGTATGCTAGACCTGTACAAAACCGGCCCGTCCCGCCTGCCCGTCCGGAAAAAAAACATGGGTATGGGCAACAAGTTTGGTTCATTCGGTTCTGACCTGACCCAATCCGCATTTTGATGGAACGGGTACGGGTAAACATTTTGGTCAGCGGGCTAACCCGGCCCATATATATATATATATACATATACGTTAATTGTTCATTTAGTTTGTTTGGAGTATTTTGACGAGTTATATTCGTTTGTATCACAAAATTGTAGGACTAACTTGACTGTAATGACACTTATTGTTTTCTAGGTATTTGGACTTGTTCATTTTTGTTGATTGTTATTGAACTTGTTGGTAGTGCACTATGCAAGTATAATTGGATTAAAAGTGTATTAAATTCATTATATTATTTTTTTTTGAACGATAAATTCTGGGGAAAAACGCACAAGCAAGTACACACAGGTCATCCGGGCCGGTAGCCCGCCCGCTTTTTACATGGGTAGCGTTTAGGGGCCGCACCTTCTGGGTAGAGTTTTGAGGTATGGCCCGGCCTGAGCCCGGATTTGTACAGGTTTACGGCATACGAAGCAAAAAAAAGAACAAGCTCACCATGTGTTCAAAGGGTAGTCTACCAAAACTGGATGGCTTGTCCGTCCTGGTACATATATGCTTAACAAGCAATAAAGCCTAAGGGTAGATTATCTCGGACACAAAAACAAAGCCTAAGGGTAGATTTTTTGGTTATCAATCAATTATAAAGTTGTTAATTTATCGGGTTTATACGATACTCTTTTGTGCATAACATGTTCCTACTATCACTGGCGTAGATGAAGGGGGTGACGGGGTTATTGTCCGTTGCACTCCCCGTAATTGAGTGTGTGTCTATGAGAAAATAAAATATCATATGTTCTTGAATCTAGACCGGGCCTGAATTTCCAATTGGTTACGGCTGTTCATCCAGATCAGACCGGACATTTGTGATTCGACCTGGACTAGGTCCAGTCTAAACCGGTTGGACCAAATTTCTTTTTTGGTCTTTTGGGGCCAGCTTTGGACTCTTCACAAAATTGGGGAACCGGTTCTATCCCATAGCTATTTTTAAGTCCAACTCGGTCTAGTCCAAACCGGAATTTGAAAGTTCTACTATTGATACTAGAAATACTTATTAACCTAAAGTTTTATATATAGGAAGAATGTTCTATTTAGAAAAACTATGTCCTTTCAAAGAAAGTGGCTCCGCCATTGACTATTATCATGAGTAGGCTAGAAGCTATGGAAACAAACTCTCTTTGATGGCAACCTCTTATAAAATAAACTACATGTGTTTGGTATAAAATGGATGATTGAGTAGTTGATATATGTAAAATTACTAAAAATGGATATTGATACGATACATGTGATGATAAATAAAGTTTTGTGAATATAATTTTGCAAATGCCCTATAATTTATGTTAAGTTTGGAGTGATTATGGTTTCGCTAATTTTTCATTAGCTAAAATGTCGATCTTATGCTTAATCTCTCGTAATCTACAGTTGTCAAACACGTCATTTGGAAATAAAAATGCATAATCTTACTTCGAATCTTTTGCTTAAGTACACTAATTTCTGAAAATATTTCCGGTTTTAGGCTCGGACCAAAATAATTTACGAGAATGCACGAGATTTAGTTTGGGAATAGAAGCGCGGTCTGGGACAGCTCTTTTTTTCGTAAAAAGCGCTGTCCAAGACAGAGTTTTAATTTAAGCAATTTTTTTTTAAAAAAAACACAATTTTATTGTAAAGTTTTTTTTTTCAAAAAGAAGATATAGAGGCGCGGTCTTGAAAAAGCACTAGAGGCGCGGTCTAGGACCGCGCTTTTGTGTTTTTTTTTTTTTAATTTTACATAAATTAAAACGCTGTCTTGGACAACGCTTTTTACGAAGTAAAGAGCGGTCCCAGACCGCGCTTCTATTCTCAAACCTAAATCTCGTGAATTCTCATAAATTATTTTGGTTCGAGTCTAATATCAGAAATATTTTCAGAAATTAGTGTACTTGGTCAAAAGATCATCTTACTTCCCCTAGCATGATATTTATCAAACGGACTCTTTAGTTAAAGTTCTTCCATTTGGAGATCATATGATTACCTAATAGTAACGATTTGTAGTCCTTGTGAAGTTGTGATGGTTTTCTTTGATTCCACTCGATAAGACTAAGAGATGTACATAGGCTGCTGATATTTATACACGTTTTCAATTCAAAGATTGACTATTCATGTGGCTACTATAATTATGAGAAAGTTCCGTGCTAAAGAATAACACGCTACTGATTTGTGGGAATATAACTAAAACTACACGTAGTCAAACTTACTATAAAGTCTAGCTAGACCGGGTAAACCCGACTCTGAATCTTATGATATAAGTTGCACGTTTTTCAGGACGGATTCGAGTTGGCTCCTTAATTCAGATATAAGTTGCACGTTTTTTCAGGCCGGTTTCAGGTTGACCCCTTAATTCAGGCTTGAGGTCTTGTTCATATCCGTATAAGATGGGCTTTGAGCCCCGGATTATTTTTATTCTTTGCAAACAAAAAATATTTAGATTTTTTTACAAACAAAAGTAATCCAATGACCAAAATTTTATAATTTCTTTCATAAACTATTGACATCTCCAAAAGAATCCCAACAAAAGGACCATATTTTAAAATTTTATTTAAGTATTCTATTGTTATTTTATTTGCATGTCACTAAAAGAATGAGAAATTGAGAAGTTTTTAAACTTGTTACTATTCTTATTAAAATAGTATAAATGTAAAATGATTAGTTAGTTGATTATTTTACTTAACTTATTTAGAGAGATATCACAGTCATTTTCTCTCACGTTTCCCTCAAACCTCTCCCTCCCCAGTCTTCCTTTTTGATATACCTCACCATCTTGCTAAACACATGCAAGTATCATATATGAAATATCAATCTCATATCCATATCTATGATATCTATACCGATACCGATATCTGATATACTCATATCTGATATGGGAAATGAACAAGCCCTTGGTAGAACGTTATATTTTATTAATTGTTTGGAAACCTAATGATTTTCAAACAACTTTAGGAAAAAAAATTTTTTAATGACGATCGTAATATAATGTTTGGGTCTTATCTTACAATTTTTTTTGGATAAATTTTATATAATTTTTGAAAATTTTGGAGCAATGGTTATAAAACTTAAGAAAATGGTAGATTTTCAACGAATTTTAAACAAAATTGGTGACCATCACATAATTAGATTATAGTCTTATCTCACCAATGTATACATTTTATATTCATCCATTTTTTGTGTATATGAACAATGGACTTTTTATGGCGATTGGATCACATTTCTTGACCAAAAATGTTCAATTCTTATCTAATTTCTTTTATTCAAAGTCTTTATAACAGAATAATTTTGCAATTAACGCATCGACGAATTTCCACAAGGGTGACTAATGACTGACTTGCATATCCCTTCGAACTAGACTCGAATTATATATATATATATATATATATATATATATACTTACAGTTTTATGAATATGCAAAAATTATTTTGTAAGAAAAATAGTTAGGATTTAAAGTCCACGGCTTTTATAACATTATTTTGTATATAATTTTTAATTTATATGATTAATTTAATTTTTTTTTGATCAAATGAAGCGTTCAGCTCCGCCCCGTAGGGTGTTTATTAGTAAAAAGAGTCATTACAACCGTGTTACACGAGGGAGAGTAAGACCTCGTAGATCATCAAGCAATAAAGCTCTAATACTCATAGGGGGATCACTAAGGCGATAAACACCAAAATCATAGGTAAAAGCAAAGTTGGCTAATGCATCAGCCACTCGATTACCTTCCCTGAACGTATGACCGATATTTACAACCCAGTCACGAATAAGGAAGCCTTGGCACCGTAATACCAGGCTAGATAGCGGGTGAGAACTATTAACCCCTTCTTTAATGAATCCAGCAACCAGGAGCGAGTCAACTTCCAACTCAATTGCTCTATAGCCCAATTCCCATGCAATCTCTAGTCCACAAATGGCACCCCACAACTCAGCAGCCGGGACTGAAGTTACACCAAGATTAGCCACCATACCTTGGATCCATTCTCCTCTATCATCACGCAACACCGCACCTGCTGCTGCCAGTCCAAGGCTCCCCCTAACTGCTCCATCCGAATTCACCTTAACCCAACCCTCTCTCGGTTTGATCCATTGTACCAGTATTTCATGCTTCTTTTCCCGTGTAGTTTGATGTTTTACTTCCCTACCTTTCTCAGCTTCATCATAATATCTCCATAGAAAGGCCGGTTTATCCACCGCAATATGTCCATTCTCGAAGACCCTCGCATTCCTCCACCTCCAGAGCCACCACACCGTAATAGCATACAAACATTCCATTTACGGTGGTCTACTTTCGTTGATTTAACACATACGTTCTCGAAAAGCCAATCATCCCAGTTCAGGCTGAAGAAGCTGGAGTGAAGGTTAGAAGGTACCAATTTTTGCCAGACTCTAGATGCAGACGGACAGTCCCGTAGCACATGCAGAAGGCTTTCCTCCACAGTAGGGCAGCTTAGACAGAAAGGTGAGCTCGCCATATGCCTACGAGATCTCTCTTTATTGGTAAGTGGAACCCCCCATGCAAGCTGCCAAATAAAGAATCTAATTCTCTCCTGAGTATCAATCTTCCAAATCTCCGAATATAAGCTCTCCCTAACATGATATATCTCTCTATCCTCCCTAATCTTTGCATGTGCTGATGACACTGAGAACTCCCCATTCCTAGTGAGCATCCATCTTACTGTGTCTGCCCCAGTAAAGTCCCACACACCCGTAGCTATCACTCGGAGGAGATTTGAATTACTTAGCCGGCTAGACAAATAGTTGAAATCCCACTGATTATCATCCTTCCATACATCTCGTACTTTCATCTATTTCTCTGCATCTGATAAAGAAAGTTGGCAGGTATTGAGCAAAGGTTCATTAGTCACCCAGACATCCTTCCAAAAGCAGGCAGTCCTCCCATCCTTAACACTCCATCCGATGTTAGGCACAATCACTTTGTTATATGCCTTTACAATACCTCTCCATACATGAGATACATCACCCCTAATCATTAGTTTTCCTGGCCATTCCGGGGATGTTGTTGTATACTTTCGAAGAAGGACCTTCGACCACATTTGGTCCCTGTTCTGAAACAATCTCCACCCCAGCTTACTCATTAACGCCAGGTTAATTTCTGCCGCCATACGCAATCCCAAGCCTCCTTTTACTCTACCCTGACAAACCTTCTCCCAACTCAGTAGATGAATTCTTCGATCTCCCTCCATGCTTCCCCATATAAAATCTCTACATAGCTTATCCAGATCCCTCAACACTTGATTCGGTAACAACATAGTATTCATATAGTACTGCGGCATGGCTGACAACACTGACTTCACCAATGTAGTTCTCCCTGCCAAGCTTAGACTCCTTGTCTTCCACCCAGCAAGTCTCGCCGATACCCGATCCAGTAGAGGGTTAAACAACTCTCTCTTAATAGATGTATGTATGATAGGAATACCTAGATAGTTACCCAGATTCCTTGTATGTGGTATGCCACAGACCTCACTCAGCTGTTCTTCCATATCACCTCTCATGTTGTGGGATACAAATATTCTTGATTTATGCAGGCTAATTTTCTGGCCTGATGCCCCGCAAAACTCCTCTATAATCTTCTTTATCACTTGTACTTGTGAGATCGAGGCCTCAGCAAAGAGAAGGATGTCGTCTGCAAAGAATAAATGTGAGATAGATGGACCCCCTCTTGCAAACTTCATGGGCTTCCAGCTCTCCGTATGTACTGCTTTGTCAATTAGATGGCCTAATCTTTCCAGGCATAAGACAAAGAGATAGGGTGAGAGTGGATCTCCTTGTCTTATACCTCTTGTCATTTTAAAACTTTCCAATTTCTCCCCATTCCACAAAACGCTCATGGAACATGAGCTGATGCATTCATGTACTTTCTCAATCCATGCCTCTGGTAACCCTGCGTCCTTGAGTGTATCTATGATGAATTCCCATCTTAACATGTCATATGCTTTCTCAAGGTCTAATTTGAGGACCATCCATCCCTTCCGGCCTTTTTTCCTTCTCATCGAATGTATCGCTTCTTGCGCCAACACCACATTATCCGAGATCAATCTCCCCGGAATAAAACTTGCTTGTAAGGGACTGACAAGGTGATTCATGAGTGATTTCAGCCTATTAGCAAACATCTTCGTGATGGTTTTGTAAGATACGTTGCAAAGACTAATTGGCCTAAACTGCTGCATTCTCTCCGGCTTTCGCACCTTTCCTATAAGAACAATGAGAGTATCATTAGAAGTAGAGGGAAGAGTACCTGTATTTAGAAAGTCCCTTATAAATTGGCACAGAGAGTTTCCCACTGTGCCCCATAGCCGCTGATAGAAAATAGGCTGATATCCATCAGGTCCTGGAGCCTTTAACGCCCCCATTCCCTTGATTGCTATCTCCACATCTTTATTCGAATAGGGACGAGAGAACTCCAAAAGCTGCTTATTTTGCAAAATTGGGAATCCTCCGTTAGATAAGGAGTTTAACTGCTGCATATTACTGGGCCCATACAAAGCCTTATAATAATCAGAGGCAAGTTTCTCTAACTGCTCTTGATTATGACACCATTCGCCTCCTTCATCTCTAATCGCTTCGACTTTATTGAAGCGTCTTCGAATGATCGTTGAAAGATGGAAAAACTTGGTATTCCTATCTCCCTCAGATAGCCACTGCTGCCTTGATTTTTGACACCATAAGATTTCCTCTTGTTCTAGTACTTTATCAAGTTCACTTCCAACCTCCCGTTCTTCAGTAATCAAAGCATCCGACGATTGAGAAGCAAGGGATTCATAGATTCTTTCCAATCTCTTCATCAATTCCTCCTTTCTCTGATGTATATTGCCGAAAACTTCTCTATTCCAGACTTTTAGAACTTTCTGTAGCCTTCTCAATGCCACAGGTAAGTTATGGAGTTTCTCCCATGCTTCAGCAATCACCTTCTCAAAATCCGGATGAGTCAACCATGCCGCCTGGAATCTAAAGGGTCTTCGTTTTGGATCCGATTGAGAGTTACTTTCCATGCAAAACAGCAAGGGATTATGATCGGAAGATAGTCGTGGTAAATGTCTTACTGAGGCATGAGGCCATTTCAATCTTCCTTCCGGATTCACCAATATACGGTCTAGCCTCTTAGATATTCTAGTAGCTGCCGAACGTCCTCTAGCCCAAGTAAAAGGTGAGCCCGAGTAACCAATATCAATGAGTTGGTTATTATCAATCCAGTTACCAAAATCCACCGATGTCTGGGATAGGCGGGACGATCCACCTTGGCATTCCTCCATACTTCTAGTCACATTTAGATCACCCCCCAAAAACACTGGGTAAATCGACTCTGCCACAATGCTCGAAATATGTTCCCATACATTTCCCTCTTATTCCTATCTGGTGCGATATATGCAGCAATCAATGTAGACTTATCATCACCTCGTCCCATTACTGCATGAATAAACTGCCTATCCTTCATGAGAACTTGAATATGACAACTCTGAGAGTCCCACAGTAACCATATACCACCACTGTGACCCACTGCTTCAACTCTATCCATTGAATCAAAACCAATATTTTCACAAATCTTATCTGCAACAGTACCCGAGCAATGAGTCTCAAAAATAACCAGAAAATTGGGCTTAAATTTCCTGATCATATATCGCATAGATCGCTTAAAACTTTTCTTCACCGTTCCACAACTGTTCCAAAATATTCCTATCATCAGAAACTAGTCGGAGGTTGCTACACCCTCATTGATTTAGACTTGCGA
Source organism: Fagopyrum homotropicum (assembly GCA_033239125.1). Lineage (NCBI taxonomy): Eukaryota > Viridiplantae > Streptophyta > Magnoliopsida > Caryophyllales > Polygonaceae > Fagopyrum > Fagopyrum homotropicum. Next base: position 164,702,774 of record BSWB01000001.1, read on the forward strand.
ATCTGGGACTACGGGGGTTTGAGACTCCATTCCCAACTCTCTCTCATCTACTTCCATTGGCTCCTTAGAATTTCCTTGCTCCGGTTTCGTATGAGAAGGCTCACCTGTCTGCACCTTCCCAAACTTTACTATCTGTGTAGGTAATCGTTGCAATATTCTAATTGGTTGGTCATCCTGCAATTGCTTCTGCTGATGCCCTTTATGCACTGATTGGGTCTGCAATAAATGAGGTCCCCCCTTTTTCTGAGGGTTTACTGTAGCCCTAGGAGACTTTACTGACTCTTGAATCCTGATTCTCTTTTTTGTCTGCATCCGGCCTCCATTATCTCCTTCATGATTTTGTGGATACCTAATGATTTCCTTGCCTGTACCAGAAGCAACATTAGTTGTCCCATTAGTGATATCCACTCTACTAGCCCCCATTTTGCCTGTTACTTGGTCCAGTTGTCTCCTGTTACTCACATTTGGAGCTTTCCCCTGCAAATTTTGTCTCCGACGGGGTACCACCATCCAGGGCCCATAGCCATCCTTTTGCCCAGAGCTTGATTCCCCCTTCATTCCTTCTATTTGTCCCCTTTGTTCTTCCTCCGTTTTCTTCTCTTCAGGATTAATCTCCACTTCTTGTTCACTTGCAACATTTGCCCTCATTGTGTATATGCATGTTTCTTGCACATGCCCATAGCATCCACATCCAAAACAAATCTGATGCAAGTTCTCGTACTCAAGTAGTAACCTCTTACCGTTTAAGATTACATCCCCTTTCAGCGGTCGAGTTAAATCCACATTGACACATACTCTCGCGTACTTCCCTCTAGATATCCCCATAGTATTCACATCAATTCTCAATGGTGTTCCTATGGCCGAAGCAATGGCTCTCAGTACATTGATGTTATACATAGCAAAGGGGAGACCAGAAATCCTAACCCAAACTCCCGTTGACGTTAACACTGAAGTCATTGGATCGAAGGAGTCCTCCCATTGTTGCATCATAAGGTAGTGACCAAATATCTTCCACGGACCATTCGTCAGAATATCCATCATATCTGCCTCCTTCTCAAAACGTACAAGAAAGAATTCATTTGGAAGATCAATAATAGTCCATCCACCCGTTACCTTCCACAACTGTCGTAGAGCTTTCTCCAAGGCTGAAAAAGAAACCATACGGCCAAGAAGTTTAACAACAATCGAGTTCTTCCAAGGGGCATTCAAGATTCTTATTACTTCCGGATCAATATTGATGACTGGAGTAGCATCCTTTCCTTTAGGATAATCAATGCAGATCTTTCCGATTTCAATGAGATTATCAGGTAGTATTGGTAATCTTTTCCACGCTTCATCGCCGAAAAGCATCTCTCTCCATGAAGGGCTTGAGACCGGCTGCTCCGATACATTGTAGGCTATTTCTTGCGTGCCTGGTACAGCACTTGGATTATCTTGTGAATTCAGCGCCAGGGGAGGGGGAATAGGAGGCGCCGAGGCGTTAGGATCCGGGGCTGCAGGGGGGGAAAGGGTAGTTGTCTCGTTATTCGCCAGAATCGCCGCCTTCATACTAGGGCTTTTTTCTAGTATTCAACTTGCGAAAGATATCTGTGTAACTCACCAATATATGATTAATTTAATTTAATCATGTAAATATATTCTTTTCATGATTGTTAAAACTTTAATTTTATAAATTTATAACTATTAGTTTATCGTTTAAAAAATTAAAATATTTTAATATATGACTAATTGTATAGGGTTGTGCATATTTGAATTGGACTGACCGAATCCGGTTAACCGTCCGGGTTTAGGTGATTTATGGTCCGAATCCAGTCCAAGACAAGATTAATCGGTGATCCTGGTCGGTCTAAAAATAAAAATAAAAATCCTAAGAGAAAGGATTAGATGGACCAGGGTCGGATTGAAATTCTGAACTGAACCAAGAACACTCAGTCAGAAAATTGACTGAGAAAAATTAAAATTCTAAGAGAAAAGATGAGACGGATCACGGTCCGACTTAAATTTCGAATTAGACAAGAACACTAAGTCATAAAATTGATTAAGAAAAATAAAAATAAAAATAAAAAACCTATGAGAAAGGATTAGATGGATTAGGGTCGAACTTATATTCCGGACCGGACTGGACCTGAAAACATTTTTGGAAAAAAGTTTAACCGAAATTGAAACAGAACCGAACCGAAACCGAACCTTCTATTAATACTTTCTTGTATTAAATGTATACTAATGTATACATATATATATTATCCTTTCTGCAAGGATCTTATTAATTATTACATATCAAACACTTCGATCATAATCTTGAGTTTCTTAAGGACAAAAGACAACCTTATAGTCAGTTCCACTAGGGCAAGTAAAAGTACTGGTGGCATCATCCTTAGGGTAACTATAAGCATCAGGACACAAACCCTTAAAAAACCTAGAATAATCCGTCGGGTTACACACACTCCCTGGACAGCAATACTCATCCGTCTTAAAAATAGTACACGGATCATCACACCCGCCATTCACCCGAAGAGCAGCCGGACACTGCCCGGTAACATCCGCATTGCATGTGATTCCCTTAGTGCAGCTACCGGAAGTAGGGCTAAACTGCATCGGAACATTGAAACCTTGGACGAGAGAAATGTCGAAAAAGTCGAGATTGTTGTATTGTTGGAGAGCGTATTCAGCTAGAGTATTGGGCGGGGACCCGTACCCGGTGCATTGGAGGAGTCCACCGCAGTCGCCGGTGGTGCAGGTGAGTCCGTTGGAGCCGGTTGAGGTGCAGCCGGTTCGGGCCCATATACGGGCAGCTGTGGTTCCTGGGTTGGCTGAGATTGTCCAGGATTGGCCCGTTGAAAGCTCGGCGCCGCCGCCTGGGACCGCGGCGGCCCAGACGGTGTATGGGCAGTTGTTTGTTATGACGAATTGGGCGGCTTGGGTGGATGTGAAGAAGAGGACTGTGATTGAAAGGAAAAGAGTATTTATGTGAATCATGGTTTGTTTAGGGGTATTATGGGAATTATAGGGTTTTGAGTTATAATATAGTGGATTTGTTATGTTTATATAGGAAAATTTTGGCGATGGCTTCGTATGTGTATTAGTGTAAGTATTAAGACTTTGAAAAGTCAGTCGCTTCATGGCATTGCAAGAATTTGTCTTTGTAGACTTTTTTAAAAAAAATATTTATGAGGATATTATCTAATATTTTAAAATTTAAATTTGTTCAGATAATAAGTTGTTATTATGTGAACATTTCGATTCTACTGTATAAAATCAGATTTATGTAGTGGGTTTGGACCTAATGTGCACGTGTAATCGTATGCACACGTAATGGTAGTCGCAGAATTTTAAAATAAAATATTGATAAAAATAAAGTCAATATGTCATCTACTTACAATAAACAAAAATTAAAAAAAATTAAAAAAACATTATGCGGTTGTGGATCGCGCCCATATATATATTTTTTTTAAAAAAAGGCACGGTCTACGACCGCACCTCTATTTGTGTTTTTATTGTCTTTATTTCGGATATTAAAACGTTGTCCTCGACAACATGTTTTACAAATAAGAGTGCGGTCTAACCGTGATTCTACTCCAAACAACAAATCTCGTGCATTTTGGTTAATTATTTCACTCCGAGTCTAAAACGGGAAATTCTTTTGAATTTTCGTTCACTTCGGCGAAAGATCCAAAAAAAAATTAAATATAACACAAGAATAGTGATATTTAAAAAATAATAAATCGTAGAAAACAATTTTATAAACGAGAGAAGCCACAACCCATTTTGAAACGATTTTTTTTTTGAGGGTGGGGCAGTTGCCCCCCCAAGGGCCGCCAGTGTGCACATGACTTCGCTCTACAGTCCGTTTGTATCGGACTTTGACATGGTATTAGAGTGATTATTCTCTATTCAGCACCCGACTTAACGTATTGAAAGTTCGAGTCTTGTACATAAATTCGGTAGGCTACTTCTTCTATTATCAATTGGTTTTAAAATGAGATAATTATGTGTTGAATTTAGACCAAACAAGAATGTGTATTGGTATACACACGACCCCGTTATACGACCGTCTTCGTCTACTTTGACAAAACTTTCTTTTGAATGCAAAAAGTCTAATAAATTAATTAGGCAGATGACTACAAAGTCTAGATGGAGTTAATATATACAATTTACAATTTTTTGCTTGTATATACCGAAAAGAATATTCCTGATTTCCTGGTATTAATTTTGTAGCTGGCCTAACTTTTAGTATAACTAGAAAATCATGCCCGTGCTACGCACGGAACTACTAATATTATTTTGTTGTATTTTGTATTCAATGTTCTTTTATTTTGTATATTTGGTGATTAGTATAAGTTCAATAGTTATATTTATCTTTATTAAATTATTATAATATAAGTTACTTTAAGTTATTTATTTTCAAACTTACTAATATTTATAATATTATATTTTATATCTATAAATTGTTTTCTTGTTGTTTATTTTACATTTGAATTTTTCAAAGCTTACTATTATATAAAGTTTGTTCTATTTTCAAGGTGGGTTGTTAATATATATTTTAAAAATTCATTACATAATCTTTTTAAAATGAATATAATTTCAAATAAAAAACAAATTAAAATAGTGAAATTCTTAATTCTAGATTCAGAATGTCATCATGTATCACATAAAAAAACAAATTTCACTATTCACCCTAAGTCACACACAATAACTTACAAAGTCACGGCATTTTTCATAAAGTCGATAAAGATTGAATGGATAAGTTTATAAATAATTTTATTGGATAAAAAATTTTAATGGTTTAGATTATTTAATGCTCTAAAATCCAATTTTACATGTAGAGTTTATCACTATTTTATTTTATTATATTTCTTTATTACTTTTGTTGAAAGATTTAATTGTAGTACAGTCTAATTTTCAAACTATTAATTATATTATATTTTCTTCTATCATTTATACCAAACCTTAAATAAATAACGAAGTTCTTAGTTACGTGAAAAAAGGTAATATTTTATGGGATATTAAAGATATAATTACAATCTTAAAATTATTAATTTTACCATGACTTTTTATTTTTAACAAAATAAATATGACCATATTAAATAAGAGTTCTTGATAGGAAAATTTCTTATTTTAACATGTAAATATTACATTAGTATAACTTTTAATCTCTCATAAAATTAAAACAAATAAATATGTCAATATTAAAAATATGAGCATTTATTAAGCAAGTTACTTATTTTATGTAGATGATAATATTTAAAACCTACAATAAAATTTTACTTAATAATTATATAAATATGACTATATTGAATGAGAGCATTTAGTTCTCTAAAACCCAACTTTACATGTAGATAGAGATTTTATTTTTAACAAAATAAATATGACCATATTAAATAAGAGTTCTTGATAGGAAAATTTCTTATTTTAACATGTAAATATTACATTAGTATAACTTTTAATCTCTCATAAAATTAAAACAAATAAATATGTCAATATTAAAAATATGAGCATTTATTAAGCAAGTTACTTATTTTATGTAGATGATAATATTTAAAACCTACAATAAAATTTTACTTAATAATTATATAAATATGACTATATTGAATGAGAGCATTTAGTTCTCTAAAACCCAACTTTACATGTAGATAGAGATTAAACAGAGAAGAACGTTAATTAATTAGTTTACACTTACGAGCAAACAAAATATTTCTTTTTTAGTATAATCTACCCTCCTTTTTCTACCAAAAAAAATTATAACTTTATAAGTAATTTTTGGGTTTATCCATGAGTATAAGGTAAAGTTTCACATCATCACCCAAATGAGTGTATGATTGGTTTGGGTGGTTTATTTCAAAAGTAAAAACTATAGGCGGTTTTTTATAAATTGGTAAATGTTAGATTTATTAACATTATTCTCCTGAATTCATATTAAAGTAAAGTGGAGGCCCAAATTTAGAGCCCATAAGTTGTAAAACCATAATGGCCCATTTGTGCGCTTAGGACCTTACAAATGTCAAGGCTTGTTGTATTGTAGAACTATAGTTCAATACATTTTTGGCATTAGATTTATTAACATTTTTGGCATTAGATTTATTAACATTGTTGACAAGTAGATTTGTGACTATACAATTAATAGCAATACGATTACAACATAATAAATAATAATACATTTGATAACAAGATAATTTATGTTTTTTTAATGATGGTAATATATTAACCTTGTCATATAATGGGAAACGACATAATCGGATCGACGTACATGAGTACAATGAGAACGTTAACAGAGAGAGCACAAAGTAAGAACATCATCGGTGTAGACATTTTCATATGGTCGTGATGGGATGGTCGGAGCGGAAGCAAGCCGATGAACACACGCCAAGGAAACAAATTAGGACTTCCATCTTGCCCTAATTATTAGTCTAAGGAACTGCACCACACAGGAATATCAAACAACAACTCATAAGTCGATACTGTTAACTCCACCTTGATAAATAAGACATTACTTATGGTTGATGAAAGCCAAAACCTTGGTTTCCAGGTTTTGGTAAGATCTTACAAGTGTTGGTAAAGTCTTTACAGTGTCAGGTAAGGCCTTACCATATTACAGAAAACCTTGGTTTCCAGGTTTCAGTAAGGCCTTACATAAACTGATAAGACCTTACCAAAACTGGACAAAAACTACAATTGAGTTACGTAGTGGCTTTTCCTTCTTGTTGAGTTATTTAAGGGATTTGATTTTAACAAATCTTTGATTTGTTTTAATTAAATCTTCTTAAGATAAAGTTGGAAGATTTCCTCAACCTCAACAAACCGTGCTTGACTTTGACCGCTTGACTTCAACAAACAAAATCTCAACAACTCAAGATCTCAACAACCCAAGATCTCAACAACCCAAGATCTCAACAACCCAAGATCTCCTAAGATCATGCAGCCAAGATCTTCTTCAACGTTAAACTCAAAGATGCTGATACGCTTGCCTATTTAAAGAGACAAGGAAGGAGAAACAAAACACACATTCATTGCCTACTTCGAAACCCGAGTGATAAATTCTACTTATCTTACAAAGAGCCGATCTCACATTCGAAGCTTCATCATTATACTTCCCTAAGAAGTGTGAGATCTTTTTCGAGCTGATAGTACAATTCAACTAGGATTATACAAACCGTTATCATTTCTAGACACGTTGGATACGAGTGTTGTATCTGGAGTACTTTAGTTTTTCTTTTCGAGTGAGTGAGTTGCTAGATAGGAAGTGTAAGACTTCTGAGTTTAGAAGAGGGAAGGTCTTCTGAAGATTGTATCTGGAACTCATCAAGAAGAAGGAAAATAAAGCTACTTGAATCCTAGGGTTGAATCAATCCTAGGCGGGGACTAGGTCGTGTTGGTGACCGAACCTCGTTAACATATCGCGTGTCCTTTACTGCTCTTTATATTCCTGGTTTGTCTAAATCTTTACACTTAATTCCAATCTTAGAGAAACGTGTAAGGTCTTATAATTACGAGTAAGACTTTATCTCAATTGATAAGGTCTTATCTCTTTCGATAAGGTCTTACCTATCCTAAGATTGCGAAAAGTTTCCATACTCTATTCATCCCCCCCTTCTAGAGTATTGGATAAACTATTTTATCTGCCTATTCCGCATTTCAATTGGTATCAGAGCCTAACTCACGTCTTTTTAGATATTATTATCTGTGAGGCTAACTAATGGCAGGTGAAGGTCAAGGCGGATTTGGACAAGGAAGATCAATCTCTCGACCACCTCTTTTTGTAGGAAACAATTTTATGCACTGGAAATCCTTGATGCAGATGTTTATCATCGATCAAGATTTGGAACTGTGGCATATTATCAAGAACGGACCTCTCACTCCTACCAAAGAAGATCCCGACGGTAAAACAGTAAACAAGACAGAAGCTGAATTCAATCAGAAGGATCTTGAGAGCGTGGCGAAAAACTACAAGGCTATTAATCTTTTATATTGTGATTTGAGTACTGATGAATTTAATCGTATATCTTCATGCAGATCCGCTAAAGAAATATGGGATAAATTAGTAGTCACCTATGAAGGAACCAGCCAGGTCAAAGAAACCAAAATTAGTATCTTTCTGAGGCAATACGAATTGTTTAAAATGATCCCAGATGAGTCAGTCAAAGTAATGTTCACCCGTTTTACGGAGATCATTAACAATCTTGACTCATTGGGAAAGACTTTCAACAATGAAGAAAAAGTCAGAAAGATACTTAGATGCTTGCCTAAAGCAAAATGGGGTCCCAAGGTAACCGCTATAGAAGAAGCCCAAAACCTCAATACACTCGCTCTTGATGATTTGCTAGGCAAATTAATCACCCATGAATTGATCCTCAATGAGGATGATGGGGATGTGCCAACAAACATTAAGAATCTGGCACTCAAGGCAAAGAAAGAGGAACCACTAGAGGATTCTGAAAGTGATGATGATGAAGACCCTTTTGCTCTTATCACAAGAGGACTAGCTAGAATATTAAAAATGAAAAAGCAATTTTCAAACAAAGAAAATGCTGGATCTTCTAAATACAGAGGTAAGTCTTCTAACCCCGTGAAGAAGAATCGTGTTCTAAATTGCTATGAATGTGGTGAAACAGATCATCTGGTTAAAGAATGTCCTCAAAAGAAGAAGAACAAATTCAAGAAAAAGGAATTTGGCAAGAAAGCCATGGTAGCAGCTTGGAGCGATTCAGACTCCTCAAGTGATTCAGATTTTGAAGATGATCATGCAAACTTATGTCTTATGGCAAAATCCGACAAAAATCAAGATCAACATTTGGATGGAATGGTAAGAAACCTTATATCTAGTCCTATCGATGTTTTATCAGAAGTACTGAAAAACATGATTTCTAATGAAGAATCTTACAGCAAAGAAATCAACATTTTACAAGAAAAGCTCAATGATCAGGAAACTTGCATAAGAATGCTTTCGCTGAAAGTTCAAGATCTTGACAGCATACAATCAGATCTTGACACTGAGGTTAAGGCCTTACGATTGGAAAATTCCGATCTAAAGGCAAACCTCTCATCTCTTAAGACCAGTAATACTGACTTAGAGATTGAAAAAGTGAAACTTTCTGAAAAATGTCAAGAACAGCAAATAGCTCTTGTGCAATTTACTAAATCTAAAGCTACTCTTGATAAAATGCTTGGAGAACAACAATTATCCTTAAATCGAAGTGGAATAGGATATAACAGGAATTTTCCTGCTAAACCCACTACCACATTCGTTAAAGCAAAAGGAAATTGGAGATCTCCTACGTGTTTCTTTTGTTGTAGAAAGGGTCATGTAAAAGAAACCTGTCCATATAGGAGAACGGATCCATACATTATTAGAAATACCTTTCCTGTACGTCTAAATGAACGGGTAAAACACATATGGGTTCCCAAAGGGACTAGGCCATCTAACATGGTCTACCCCCATAATGGATCTAACTCTGTTTATTGGTCAAGCCGGAAAGGATGATTTTCTGTTTTGCAGGATATCACCAAGACTCAAAAATGGATAATGGACAGTGGTTGTTCAAGACATATGAGTGGGAAAGAATCTCTTTTCGATACTCTAAAGAAGAAAATCACTGGCACTATAACTCTTGGTGACAAAGGAAAATGTGACATTCTTGGTATCGGTAATATTGGTCTTAATTCAAATAATAATATTAAAGATGTTTATTTAGTGGATGGCTTAAAATATAACCTTCTCAGTGTTTCTCAGCTTTGTGATAAAGGAAATTGTGTTAGCTTTGACAAGAGGAAGTGTGAAGTTCGAGATGAAATGACAGGAAACTTAGTGCTAACAGCTCACAGGGATAATAATATTTATGCTGTTAATACTAACCAAATTGCAGGGACAAATCTAAAATGTCTCAAGGTCTTATCAGATGACTCAAGACTATGGCACAGACGACTTGGTCACATCAGTCTACATTCTCTTAACAAACTAAAATCAAAAGATCTTGTAAGAGGTCTTCCTGACCTAAAGTTCAAGGTAGATGAATTATGCAATGCTTGCTCAAGAGGTAAACATACTCGTAGTTCTTTCAAAAAGAAGCAAGTGGTAAGTACTACTAGACCTCTTGAACTTCTCCACATGGATCTTTGTGGACCTATGCGCGTCAAATCTCCCAAAGGCAAGCAATATATTCTTGTTATTGTTAATGATTATTCTCGATTTACTTGGGTTTTCTTTCTAAAAATGAAATCTGAAGCACTTTTATACTTCTCAAAACTTTGTAAGGAATTACAGACTTTGAAAAACCTACCAATCGTTTCTATTAGAAGTGATCATGGTAGAGAATTTGATCAATCAGACTTTGATGCATTTTGTGAGAAATATGGTATTTCCCATAATTTCTCAGCTCCTAGAACACCTCAACAAAATGGGGTTGTGGAACGAAAGAACCGCACCCTAGAGGAAATGTCTAGGACAATGCTATTAGAGAATGATCTGCCTAAGTCATACTGGGCAGAAGCTGTTAATACAGCAAATTACATTCTTAATAGATGTTTGATTCGATCAATTTTAAAGAAAACCCCTTATGAGCTTTTTAAAGGAAGAAAACCAAGTATATCTTACTTTAAACCATTTGGATGTACGTGTTACGTGCATAATAATGGGAAGGATAATCTTGGAAAATTTGATGCTCGTAGCGACGAAGGTACATTTCTCGGATACTCGACTCACAGCAAGGCTTATCGAGTATACAATAAACGTACCAAAGTAGTCGAAGAAAGTATCCATGTTTTGTTTGATGAAAATGATAATGGTATCTTGAGTGAGAGCTTTGCAGATCTTGATCTAAATAAACATGAGGAAGAGGAAGAAGAAGTTGATAAGAACGTCAGAAATATGCAAGAGCCATTTCAAGATCTTACAAAACCATCTCAAGATCTTACAGATGGGTCTCAAGACCTTGAAGCACCCCCTCAAGATCTTACAAATGAAACCAATCGTGAAGATACATCACTACCTGAGCCACAAGAGCCATCTTCCCCACTTCCTATAAATTCTGAACCTGATGTTTACAATCAGAGAAATGTCCGGAGGAAATTCAAACATGCATCATCCCATTCAACTCAGGATATTATTTCTGATCCCTCATCTGGAATACAAACTCGATCTAAATTAAAAGATTTGTGTGCTTTTCATGCGTTTGTTTCTCTTGTAGAACCTAAGAAATATACTGAAGCTCTTCAAGAACCCGACTGGATTATTGCTATGCAAGATGAGCTAAACGAGTTCGAGCGAAACAAAGTATGGACACTTACAGCAAGACCCAAAGGCAAATCAGTTATCGGGACAAGATGGGTTTTCCGAAATAAACTTGATGAAAGTGGTAATGTCATTCGAAATAAAGCTCGTCTTGTAGCTCAAGGTTACAATCAGGAGGAAGGTATTGACTACGAGGAGACTTTTGCTCCCGTAGCCAGGCTTGAAGCCATTCGCATACTTCTTGCTGTTGCATCTTACATGAGTATTAAACTTTTTCAAATGGACGTAAAATGCGCCTTTTTGAATGGTTATTTAGATGAAGAAGTTTATGTTGCTCAACATCCTGGCTTTGAAAGTAATGAATTTCCAGATCATGTTTTCAAGCTTGACAAAGCTCTTTATGGCTTAAAGCAAGCCCCAAGAGCTTGGTACGAGCGACTTTCAAAATATCTTCTGGAAAATAACTTTAAAAGAGGGTTGATCGACAAAACTTTATTCATTAAAACTCATGGAAAGAATATTCTTGTTGTTCAAATTTATGTGGATGATATATTGTTTGGAGCAACTAATGAATCTCTTTGCAAGGAATTTTCTGACATCATGTGCAAGGAATTTGAGATGAGTATGATGGGAGAATTAAACTTCTTTCTTGGACTACAAGTACATCAAAGCAAAAAGGGCATATTCCTCAATCAAGGAAAATACACAAGAGACCTTCTGAAGAAGTTTAAGATGAATGAATCAAAAATAGCCAAAACACCAATGAGCTCAACTCTCTCTTTGGATCAAGACCTTACCGGCAAACAAGTAAATCAAAAGGAATTTCGAGGTATGATCGGATCTTTACTATACCTTACTGCTAGTAGACCTGACATTATGTTTAGTGTTTGTATGTGTGCTAGATTTCAAGCTAACCCAAAGGAATCACATCTCATTGCGGTAAAAAGGATATTAAGATATCTTAATGGTACAAAAGATATAGGTCTATGGTATCCCACACAAAGTAGTTTCGGTCTTATCGGATATTCCGATGCTGATTTTGCAGGATATAAAGTGGATAGAAAAAGCACTTCAGGGTGTTGTCAATTTCTTGGTACTTCACTAATAAGTTGGCATTCCAAAAAGCAAAATTCAGTGGCTCTTTCAACAGCCGAAGCTGAATATATTGCTGCTGGAGCTTGTTGTTCGCAAATCTTATGGATTGCGCAACAACTCCAGGATCTTGGATTCAACTTTAAAGATATACCAATAAAATGTGACAATACCAGTGCTATTTCTATCTCGAAAAATCCTGTACAGCATTCAAGAACGAAACATATAGATGTGAGACACCATTTTATACGTGATCATGTAGAAAAAGGTGATGTGTCTTTGACATTCATTTCTACCGATCTACAACTGGCCGATATCTTTACAAAACCTTTACCCGAAGAGAGATTCAACTTCATAAGGTTAGAACTTGGTATGCTTAACAGGGAGGCACAAATGTAGGGGGAGCAATTATTGTTTTACAATATTGATCTTATTCCCTACATTAAGACCTTAACATGCATTTCAAGGTCTTACTACAATAATGTTACAAACACTGATCTTATTCTTTAGAATAAGATCTTACAATACATCTCAAGGCCTTACTAAATAATAGTATGTTCTTGATTTTTGTTTAAAAGATTAAATTGGATCAAATCTTTTAGTTATTATCTCAATAGATATATAACTAATAGATTATTTTATTTTTGAAAATCTTTCGGTTATAATTTTAATCTTTTAAAATTACTTAAAATTTTACAAAGATTTTCTTTTCAAAGATTTTCCTCTCTCCCTCTCTCTCTCCGTCTTATATAAAATCTTCAAAGATCTCCTATTCGGATTCTCTTCTCCGCTTCCTTAAACTCTCCGACTTCTCGTCTCTCTCATTCTCAAACCCTAATCGACGATGGCCCCCAAACGTTCTTCGACTCAGTCCTCTGCTCCAACATCCAAGAAGCAGCGATCGGCGGCTAGAAAAGGCAAAGCTGTTCTAAAAGAGTGCAATCCGGATTCCGATTCTTCGATGTCTACTCCCTCTCCTTCTCGGCAAGTGGCTCAACCTATTTATCCCCCAGCCGCAAAGGAGACACCTCAACATCGTCTTCGATCTCCACCGTCTGGATTTGAGGTTAGTAGTGAAGAACCTTTTTCTTGGTTCTTGAACTATACTAAAGCGGGAATGTGGAAAGATGGATTTGCTAATCGTCCCCTGAGTTTCTGTGAAAATGTTGATGAACGATTTTTTGAGTCTATGAATCTGCCGTGTGTCAATCTGCTGAAATGTTCTAATATATGGAGTTTGTTTAATCTGGGTGATTTTGCATTTCCTCGTCTTACTCGTCTCTTCTTTGTCAACCTCACTGCACACCGAGAAAAGGGGATTTTGACTCTTCATTCCCAGATCAAAGGACGTCCAATTACTCTTACTGCTTCTTCCTTAGCAATCATTTTAGGAGTCCCTGAGGAAATTGACACCAAAACTCACCCATCAAAAACTGTATGTCTTGCCCATGCCCAGAAAACATTCTTTGAGAAATCAATTCCTTCTGGTGCTACCTCCTCTAAGCCAAAGCAAAAACAAACCCATAATGTCTTAACTTTAGAGGCAAAAATTGTTTTTACCTTGCTTGCTAGGTGTGTTTTACCACGAAAGCACTCCAGAGAGATTGTAACTGACAATCTCTTGGAAATTTTGGATTTGGTCCTTACTGGGTATGCTATTGATGTCCCTAACCTGATTTTATCCTACATGTTGCACACTGTAAATACCCCTTTGACAGCCCCTCTTCCTTATGCCAATTTATTTCCAAAGATCTTCGAGTTCTTTGAAATTGATACTACAGATGAGGATAAGGTTTTTCATAAGGGACAAATTGATGAGGATTGTTGGGGAAGGCTTGGGGTTGAAAAAACTTTGTCTGGGATTGGATTCTGAAGAAACATCAATCAACTGCTCAACTCTCATCTGAACAGAGAATTCAGGATTTGGAAGCTGAAGTGGATGCTCTAAGGAAGGATCTGAAAACTGCTCATGCTGATATTGTGGATAGACAGGATGATACGCATGAGAAGTTGCTAATTGTTAATGAGAAGCTCAACCAGTTACTGTTTTTGACATCTCTAGCTCATAGGGCAACTACTACGATCATGCCTTTGGATGAGGATGCTGTGGAACACATTCAAGAAGTGTGTAAAAATGTGGTCATCAACTGTGAACGTAAGGTGCTAAAAAGAGGGATTCTTCGACCCATTGAACTTGAGCCGACTATCTTGACAGTGGAGGAATATGGCTTAGTTAAGAAGTACAGAAATGATCAGGAAAAACAGTTAGCCAAAATGATGGCTTGGACCACTACTGGTGAGGCACATAAGAGATGGAGGGAAAAAGTGCGTGCTCGTTGTCGTAAAAGACGAGCTGGGTCTTCTTCAAATTACGGGCAATGGTTTGAAGAAGTGGTTGAAGTCTCGGATGATGAAGATTGACCCTTTTAAGTTCTAAATTTTTCTTGCTGAAAGACAAAAAGGGGGAGAATATTTGTCTTTTGAAATGTTTTGAAAACTCTTGGTTTGGTTTGGTTGTTTTTGGTTTTGAAAAAACTTGCATTAATTCGATCGTTTTCAAAATTTGATCCTACATATGTGCTTATGTTATAATATATTGTTTGTTGTTGTGTTGTTCAAATGCAGGAAATAGATCATAAGTTTTGTCTTTCATCAAGGGGGAGATTGTTAACTCCACCTTGATAAATAAGACATTACTTATGGTTGATGAAAGCCAAAATCTTGGTTTCCAGGTTTTGGTAAGATCTTACAAGTGTTGGTAAAGTCTTTACAGTGTCAGGTAAGGCCTTACCATATTACAGAAAACCTTGGTTTTCAGGTTTCAGTAAGGCCTTACATAAACTGATAAGACCTTACCAAAACTGGACAAAAACTACATTTGAGTTACGTAGTGGCTTTTTCTTCTTGTTGAGTTATTTAAGGGATTTGATTTTAACAAATCTTTGATTTGTTTTAATTAAATCTTCTTAAGATAAAATTGGAAGATTTCCTCAACCTCAACAAACCGTGCTTGACTTTGACCGCTTGACTTCAACAAACAAAATCTCAACAACCCAAGATCTCAACAACCCAAGATCTCAACAACCCAAGATCTGAACAACCCAAGATCTCCTAAGATCATGCAGCCAAGATCTTCTTCAACGTTAAACTCAAAGATGCTGATACGCTTGCCTATTTAAAGAGACAAGGAAGGAGAAACAAAACACACATTCATTGCCTACTTCGAAACCCGAGTGATAAATTCTACTTATCTTACAAAGAGTCGATCTCACATTCGAAGCTTCATCATTATACTTCCCTAAGAAGTGTGAGATCTTTTTCGAGCTGATAGTACAATTCAACTAGGATTATACAAACCGTTATCATTTCTAGACACGTTGGATACGAGTGTTGTATCTGGAGTACTTTAGTTTTTCTTTTCGAGTGAGTGAGTTGCTAGATAGGAAGTGTAAGACTTCTGAGTTTAGAAGAGGGAAGGTCTTCTGAAGATTGTATCTAGAACTCATCAAGAAGAAGGAAAATAAAGCTACTTGAATCCTAGGGTTGAATCAATCCTAGGCGGGGACTAGGTCGTGTTGGTGACCGAACCTCGTTAACATATCGCGTGTCCTTTACTGCTCTTTATATTCCTGGTTTGTCTAAATCTTTACACTTAATTCCAATCTTAGAGAAACGTGTAAGGTCTTATAATTACGAGTAAGACTTTATCTCAATTGATAAGGTCTTATCTCTTTCGATAAGGTCTTACCTATCCTAAGATTGCGAAAAGTTTCCATACTCTATTCATCCCCCCTTCTAGAGTATTGGATAAACTATTTTATCTGCCTATTCCGCATTTCAGATACCATCATGTAGGATTGTAGGGTATGGAGATGAGCTTCACCCAAAGCAACTACATGTTGGTATTTTCTGTAACTAATACAATTGATGACAATATATACTATATAGTTGATGGTAGTTCACTTGATGACACTACAGTTAAATGATGACACACTTGAAGACGATATCGTTGATGACAACACAATAGATGACAATACAATTCTTTTTTTTTTAATTTTTTAAAAAATATTTAGTAATTTTTAACAATTTTTTTAAAATTAGAAGGTCAATAACCAAATAGTAAATAAATTAAGGGCCCGTTTGGAAGCACCGGGAATCATTCCCGGTAACGGAATGATTCCAAATCAATCAAAAACTACGTTTGGTTAGAGTTCTTTTAACACATAAAAGTAATCTCATCCATTTCATTTCCTTTCTCTACCCTTATTCGATTCCATTCCGTTTCCATTCCACCGCTCCAACCAAACGGGCACTAAGAGTTTTATAGTATTTCAAATTCATAATTCAAAATTGTGCTTTTTTCCCAAGCTAATTAAAAAAAATCAAAAAACTTGCGAAATTAGGAAAAACTATAACTATTTCCCATTATAGGAAGTCGTTGAGGTTCAGAGCAAACCCGCAGTTTTAAACCCCGACTTTATGTAAAGAAGTTATGGTTTTAAACCATGATTTCTTTTTGAATCTTTTTTATTATTGTAAGTGAATAAACCGTAGTTTGTTACTACGATTTATTTCTGCTAATCAATAATTAAACATAGATCTTGTTATTCGAACTACGGCTTCTTCACAAAGATCTCGTTACTTGAACTACGACTTCTTCACAAAACTCACAGATTGTGGGTCTGCTTCGAAGACTTCCTATAGTTGGAATTAGTTTTAGTGTATATGTGATAAGAAAAATGTGTTTTTTTTAATTATTAAAAAAACCTCAAAACTTATTTCCCTATCAAAAATTGAAAGACTTAATTTTTTCCTTGTTTTGCATTGTGAATTTGTGATAGTTCTTCAATTTTAGAGATGTGACATAAAATATACAAACTTTGATGTAAAATAAAATTGATTTATTGTGTAACATTCTATTATAAATTGAACATTTTAATAACACGTCTTCGAGGCAAAATGTACAAGACAATCGGCTTGACATGAAAACAAAAATAGAGGAGCAAGGAAACCCTACGCTAGACTAGTTGAACTACAAGAAACATGGCTCAAGAAGCATTATCAAGGAGCGGTTCTGCATTGCACCGAGGAATATTGTTTAACATAGAGGAGGCAAGGTAAATAATATCTACAGATAGTTTATGTAATTATTGTAAATATAGGAGTGTCATAATATAATTTTGTAAACTCAGCTTGTTATTAATATGAGTCGTCTGATGACGAAAACTGTAAGGGGAATTCATTCTATTCTCACATTTTCAAATATAATAAATAATGCATTTGGTGTCATCATGAGATCTACAAAGTCAGTCTTGGAGATTATGGATACGATGGGAAGAGCTTGTCCATCTCGAGATAATATTACAAGCAAGTTGAGTATAAGAGCAGTTGGTCCAGAGAAGAACTTCAGTTTCATGTTTATTTTAATTGTGGTCTCTAAAGGACTAATCAATCGTACATTTTTAATGACTATTCAATTCGTAGAACACATACACAAGGACGATTACATACAATGTAAAATGTCGAACTAATTTGTAATTTTTAAAACAAATAAACAATTGTGTATAGATGAACTTGACCCAAAAGAGGAATCTTCCCAAGCAGTACAATATTTTAAACATATAATCAAGTCAACGTGTTTCAGAGAAGTAATCGTCCTTGTGAGATCGAGATGATTATTTCCGATTCTAAACTGGACCTCCGGTTTTTTGACGAAGTCCAGATTAGACATGTTTTCAGAGAAGTAAACTGTGTTGCAGACCGACTTACCCATTTGGGAATTTCGACACCCAACAACAACTTTTCTGATTATCTTAAACTTTGTGTTCTCATCCGTAAGGATGCTTTAGGATGGACTACCTCTAGAAGATAGTCCAACCTAACCGCTTTCCATTATCAATAAAAAAAAAGTCAACATGTTTCAGGATTTTCGTTAGAATAGACGGTTGTTCGATAGGATATAAAATCATCCACCTAACAGTATAACTTAATGTCGGAAATGGTAGGGCCTACTACTTTCATTGTTAGAATGTCGTTACACACTTTCCCGTTTATATAACAATAAACGTCTGTAACAATTTAACTAATAATGGTCGAGCCTACTACTTTCATGGTTAGAATATCATTACACACTTTCCCGTTCATATATTGAACAACCAATGTCCGTAACGATTTAACTAATAACGACCAGGGATCACGGCAATAAGGGTTAGGATATCGTTACACACTGTCCCGTTCATATAGCAACTGAACAATAAATGTCAATAACTATTTAACTAATAACGGTCAAGCTTACTACTTTATTGGTTAGATATATTTACACGCTCCCCATTTTATAAAATAATATGCATCATTAACTATTTAACTAATAATGGTCATGTTTATTACTTTATTGGTTAGGATATATTTACACACTCCTCGTTCATGAAAAAATACACGTCATTACCCATTTACATAATAACGGTCATACTTGCTTCTTTTTTTTTATGCAAACCGGAAATGTATATTAAACGAGATCAATTCCCGCAAGCTCAACGATGCTATGCGGGAACTGATCAAACCAAACAGAGCAAACATCCATAGTCAAAAGCCTAGCCGCAAAATGAGCGGTAGTGTTGGCCGAACGACGAACATGCGTAAAAGATACTAGAGAAAGGTCATTAAAAGACAAACAAACACGATCACAAATGGCGGAAATATAAGAAAGCAAAACAGGAGCTTTGTGGCTCTTAGTGGCTTCGAGGTGCTGGACCAGGTTGGAAGTGTCAGTATCAACGACGAGGGGAAGGAGTGTGAACTCCCTTGCGGAATCAACAGCGAAAGCCACAGCTAGTGCCTCAGCGAGTGAAGGCGGCACCACCCCTGGGGATCTTTTTGAGGCCACCATAAGAAGAGATCCGGATGAGTCACGCAGTACAGCGCCGAGGCAAGTGTATCCTTGAAGAACTGCGGCGTCGGAGTTGAGTTTCAGGTGTCCAGCCGGGGGGAGAGTCCAGGAGGTGTCCGGTCGGCGAATGGAAGGATTCCCCAGATCTAGTGAGTGGGGTGGTAGATGGACGAAATCACCAACCAGACGTTTGAAACTGCTGCAGAGTATTGCGGGGGATGGCGGCTCTTCATCAAAGAGTGTTTTGTTCCGTAATGTCCAGGAGACCCAACAACATGCGATAAAACAATAACTAATACACACTCCCCGTTCATAGAACAATACACGTCATTAACTATTTAACTAATAACAATCGTGCTTACTATTTTACTGGTTAGGATATATTTACACACTTTCCGTTCATAAAACAATAACTAATAACGGATGGACCTACTACATTACTGATTAAAATATCGTTACCCCCTCTCCCGTGAACAATAAACGTTTGTAACGATTAACTAGTGAGCCACCTATTGATCAAGCACTACAATGAATCGATGATCATACATGCACTCCAAAATAGTTAAACACGTGACTATATTTATGAAACCTAACACTTAAGTATCATTAAATCAATTATATATCAAATAGAAATAAATTTTAAATGAGTTTTAAAATATGTTTATATTTGATTTTTTTTACAGAGTGAACGAGCTCGAGTCAAGTAACTTGGATAATATAACGCCTCTATAGTTTTATTTATGTCGAACATTAATATCTTTAACCTAGGTTTGTTTATAAATGATCTGAACCAATCATAATTTTATACGAATTTTAAAGTGTGTGCATATCTGATCGTTTGGAAACTAAACGAGTTTGAGCTGAACCTGAGTCAAACCCAATATCATATCCGCCATCCACCTCTCTGGATACCCAATAACCAAATAAGACTTGAATGATAAGAGTCAAAATCAAGATAAATTTTAAAATACAATTAGAAAATATATAACTTTAACTAAGCCAAATTCATTTTTTGTTGAACCAAATGACAATAGAAAATCTATTTACGAAACAAATGAATGTATGATTTCATATACTAACATTTCCTTACGTGCATGATTATTTCCACTCTAATCAAAATCTATTTACGAAACAAATGAAGTGTATGATTTCACATATCTTTCTATTGATTTTGGGTCATGCATTTACACAAAATGTCTCTTTGAAAATATTTTCATTAATGATACGAAATAACACCAACATTAAGGGCTTGTTTGGAAGCACCGGGAATCATTCCCGGTAACGGAATGATTCCGAATTAATAAAAAACTACGTTTGGTTAGATGTCTTTTAACACGTAAAAGTAATCTTATCTATTCTATTTCCTTTCTCTAGCCTTATTTGATTTCATTCTGTTTTCATTTCACCGCTCCAACCAAACGGACACTAAATGTAATAATGGACAATCATGTACTACTTTTAAATAAGTAGTAATAACACATACCTTTTCAGTAAATTAGAAGCAATTATCATCATCCATAAAGAAAATATAAAAATGCAAACTTTAGAGAAGATTGTGTCACAAATTAAATTATTGAGATCACATTGACTATTGAAAAATAAATTCTATATAAGCTCAATGGACTTATATTATCACCCCATTATAGACGTGTTCGGTGCAGCGAGATTTTTTAGTAGTTTTAGCTTTTTTGATAGATTTTTGAGTAGATTGTCAAAGAGCTTTGTAAATTGCAAAAATCTAACAAATAATCTAATTGATGTTTGGCAATAGTAGATTTGTGGATAAATTTGTATGGTATATTTACCAAAAATTCAAAAAGGACAAAAATGTACAAATTATTAAATGTGTAAAATAGGGGTAAAATCGTAAAAAAAAATGATAATCTACCCAAAAAACTATTCGGAGGAGATTTTTAAAAACCTCCTCAAAAAACTCCTCAAAAAGCTAAACCTAATAGAAAATCCATCTTGCCAAACACCATTTAGCTTTCTAAAAACGCAAAACTTGATTAAAATCTATCGAAAAAGCTCCGCCGAACAGGCCCTTAGTATATGTAATAATTGAATTCATGTGTTGTTTAAGCTTATTGTAAATGGTTTGGCTAGTCAATACACATAGGTCAAGTGTATATACAGAATGAGAAGTTATACATTTTGTCAAAGTGTCTAAATGGAAGAATCTTATCAGCGTTCATGAGGAATTATAGATCGAACTGTCAAGTCGGAAAAATTGAGTGTTATTATATAGCTTCACATCGGTTAAGTTTACGGGTGGAACCGCTGACATTCTCCACATGGTAAATCGTCGACTCTCATACTGCTCGACTGATTCTACCATAGAGGATGATGATAGAAAACAACTCCCTCCTGAACACAGCTTACAACTTTCATTGTCATTTGCTCTCCAACTATATATGTTCATTATCCTACTTGATGCACACATTTGAACTTTTGTTAAACCTAAACATGTTGTCATAATGATGTACCTATGAGGTCTCTGAAAAACAAGGTTGATCATTAAACCCGTACGTGAAACTGTACTTGCGAGAGCGTGTTGATGAATGACATCTCATATCGGGAATAATATATTGATTGTCACTTTTATTTCGCATTAAATCTCTATAAAATTATGTACGATTGTGAGACTTACACATTATTTTTTCAGATGGTATCCTTATTCTACGTAATCCGCTGTACTCTTAACAATAAATCCTGAATAAACACCCTTACACCATAGACAATCAGACACCACTGGTCCATAATTGATTTGTAAGTTGTAACCTTATCTTATATATTATCTTATATGTTACGTATAAGGTTATCAGAACCCACAAATTAAAAAATAATAAAAATAAAAAGAAATATGTAGAGAAAGTTGAGAAACTTCTGGAAAACGACGGTAAAGTTTTCATATCTTCTGGCGACTTCCAAATTCCTATCGTCTCTCTCCCCCACTCATCGTGTGGGTCCCCCCGTATTCTATGCGCTTTCCTCTTTCCGTTCCTGGCGATCTTTATTTACCGTTCTACCCTCGAAACTTCTAGAAACCAAACAAAAACCTAACACCCATCCCAATCTCCAGAAGGCTTCTCTCTTCTTCTTCCCTGTAAATCTAAGCATTTTTCTCGGTATCAAATCCTAATCGCAATCGAGATTCGATTCTTAATTTGTCGAAGGTCTTGAAGACGATTTCTCTTTTTGATACGTGCCCGTCGTTTATGTACTTGGAAAGGAGATTTTTCTAAAAGATAGGAGAGGTTTTGTTTCGTTTCGATCTCCATGGTTTGTTGTGGTTTTCCTTTCCGTTCCTTTTCCGTCATGTTTGTATGACTTAAAGAGTTCTAGCTAGTAGATTATAGATCGGTCTTCTTTGTTGTGTTTTGTGGATAAATAAATGGATTCAAACGATGTGGAATTCTCTGGCGTGGTTTCCAGGAGGTCCGATCTGGGACGAAGACAGGAGGAAGGAGAGGCAGCGGTTGTTGTGGTTGTGGAGGAGGACAGGGATATGCCACCATTGCCGGTGGAACAGGCTAGCGAGTCCACTGCCGCCGCTGGAAGCGGTGCAAGTGGTGGAAGTGATCCTCAGAGGTCGCTTCCGACGCCGTTTCTCACGAAGACGTACCAGTTGGTTGATGATCCGTCTGTGAACGAGCTGATCTCGTGGAATGAAGACGGATCTAGTTTCATCGTTTGGAAACCTGCAGAGTTTGCTAGGGATTTGCTTCCTAAATACTTTAAACACAACAACTTCTCCAGCTTTGTCCGGCAGCTCAATACTTATGTAAGCCTATTTCTTTGTCATTCAATTTGATTTGGTATTTGCTACATATGGATTCAAATCCTGGTGGAAACTGTTCCTGATGTTCGATTGCATATCCAGGGGTTCCGAAAAGTTGTGCCAGATCGGTGGGAATTCGCTAACGAATGCTTCCGCCGAGGAGAGAAAGGTCTTCTCCGAGACATTCAACGCCGGAAAATCTCCCAGCTCGCCGCGGCCACAGTGGTGACTGCATCTGCAGCGACGGTGACAGTGGCAGCGCCGCCTCCTCCGACAGCTTTAAGGACGATATCACCGTCAAACTCCGGCGAGGAGCAAGTCCTCTCCTCAAACTCATCCCCTGCAGTGCAACGTACATCAACGAGCGGCACACCGGAGCTTCTGGATGAGAACGACCGATTAAGAAAAGAGAATCACGAACTAGCACAAGAGCTCAACCAGCTTAGAGGACTCTGCAACAACATCCTGGCTCTAATGAGCAACTTCGCCTCCGGCCAGCAGGAGAACGGCGGTTTACCAGAAGGAAGACCACTGGATTTGCTAAGAGAGACGCAACGAATAAACGGAGACGTTGCCGGAACAGTAGGAAGCAGCTACGGCGGCGGTAGAGTAGCTGTGAAGGTAGAGGAAACAAGCCCGAGGATATTCGGAGTCTCGATCGGCGTGAAGCGCGTGAGATGTGAAGACGAAGAAGATGATGACGAAAGCCAGGGACGTGATCAGATACAACGGCACTCAGACCAGGAAGGAACCGGCGGATGAATCTCCACCGTCCATCCTTTCATTCAACTTCCCATCAAACCGGGTAACCGGTTTGATTACTTGAACCGGGTAACTGCATCGCTTGATGTGCCGGGTCGGAAGGGTCTAGAATTTGACGTCGACTATGGGCCAGCCAAGAGCACACGCGTCGTAAGAGCTAAGGTTGCCCTCTTTGGATAAGAAAAATATTTAATATTATTTAGATGTAATATAAATAAAAAGTGGTTTCTAGAAGCTGGTGCTCTTGGGTCATTATTTGGGTGCTTAATTGCTTATTGTGGATTGTGTAACGTGGCGGTAAACTGCGAGCGTTATGAAAAAAGATGACGAAAAGGATGGTGTGGGGTGGGTTAGTGTCGTCTCTTTTGTAGTCTATTGTCACGTTTTGCCACTTACGTATTCTTATTAATTATGATCGACCAAGAAACCATTTTGAGATTTTTTTGCTATAAAAGAATGATTTGGAACATCTCATATGCGTGATTGAGAGGCTGAAAGAGCTACTAGATGAACTAATTGGATGAAGACAAGAAACGGTATACAATATTCATTGTTGTGTTTAGAAATTCCTTTTTAAGTTTATTAGATTTTATCAAGTTTATGAAAAAGCATAAACTACGAATGTCCTATGGATGCGTTCGGTAGACCCGAATTATGGGTCTATTGGACTTGTGGATATAAATTATGATTCCGGTAAACCCGAATTATGGGTCTATTGGACTTGTGGATATAAATTATGGGAATCATGGAATAGACCGCGTTTGGTAAACCCGAAATATGGGTCTATTGGACTTGTGGATATAAATTATGGGAATCATGGAATCGGGTCTATTGGACTTGTGGATATAAATTATGGAATTGGGTCTATTGGACTTGTGGATGTAAATTATGGGAATTATGGAATTACAAGGTTTATAATGTACGGTTATTGAACGCGTCTTATATGGGAGTCTAATCGTATGAAAGTTTAAAACTTTCTTCATTTCTTATTTCATAAGCTAAAAGACTTACTAAGTTGATCGTAGTTGGTATACTATAAATATAGTCTTAGAAAAATCATACTTAAAATAAAACATATTATTATCTATATTTAACATTTACATCTCTTTTTATAAGTTTCATTCTTTCAAATTTATGAATTAAGATTTCATTTTATATATTATAAGCTAGTGATTTTTAAACAAATTCAGAGAGTAATAGACTATAATGATGGAAAAAAAGTAATTAAATTACAGAGAAATAGGTTATAGTTGATAAAGTGTAAATTAGAAAAGACGGTGAGAAATGTGAAGTAAAAGAAAATATAAATGTTGATAAGCGTCGGTAAAAAAACGTGTATAGAACACAAGACTAGTGTGAGACTGTGAGTTCCTAAATCTCATGATCTGAATGATAATTTCCGTCATGCTTTGTGTACCGTATGTAGTTTGTGATTTATGATTATGTCGGACTTTAACTGGAACTACACACTTGAACTTATTTGTTTTACAACTGAAGTTCGAGTCTTAACTCAGAAGTACAAGCAATTTTTTTTAAATTTTTTTACAAATTTGCAAGATATTTTGTTTATCGTATGAAGTACGTTATTTATGATAATTGGGACTTTAATTGAATTTACACCAATTCGAGCCCATGTGTTTTTGTAAACAATGTTACGAGTGAGCCAAAAGTATAACGGTTGAAGATAATAAGTTTTTCGATATAAAGCGGAGACATTCCGAACTTATAGTATATAAGATTATAAGGTCGATGATATACTTCTCTTATTGTTGATTGGTTTTAGTATGAAACCCGTTGACATATGTTTTGGGTTTGATCATAACACGTATGTACATTTGTATATACACGATCTTACTGAGTCACTCTACGGTCTGTCAATATCGGAGGTTAACTTCTATTCGGCTACCAATCCTAACTTGTGGGGAAGTGTGAAGTGGGTATGTATCCTAGTTTTACTCGTGGGGCGTGTTGAAGATAATAAGTTTTCACATATTCCAAGTCTAGTATATAAGTCGGTAAACTACTGTTATTGTCATTTGGCTACCAATCCTAACTTGTGGGGAAATGTGAAGTAGGTATGTATCCTAGTTTTACTCGCGGGGCGTGTTGAAGATAATAAGTTTTCACATATTCCAAGTCTAGTATATAAGTCGGTAAACTACTGTTATTGTCATTTGATTTTACGATGAAACTCACTAGGCTTATGTGTTGAGTTTGAACGTAACACTCATGTACATGAGAACGCTCTATTGTCCGTCTGTATCGTACTTTCACATATATAAAATCATAATATCTTTCTATATTATGAAAAAGTATATTAATTTAGATATGAAACTGAATTTAAATTAGTGTACCTAAGTGCTACCTTCTTTCCTTTTCGCCTAACTTTATGTGATTGGTTGTAATTGTGGACCTTTTTGATACAATTCCTTTCAAAAAGAAAGAAGGTTCTTCTTGATACACAAAGACTCAAGTTGTTTGTAATCGGAGCATGATTATACATTTCATGCTTATTTTAGTCTCCCTTTGCCTTATGTGTTGCGGTGTTTCATGCTTTTCAAAGAATAAAATAAGAACCAAAATCCATATTATGAGTGGTGTAGGGTTTGTTAGGGAGACAAATTTATGTGTCTATCCAATCAAAGTATTCAATTATTTAAGTCATTTATTCCATCAACTTTAGTCAACAAAATTCTACAAAAGAATAAGATATAGGTTTAAATCCACTAATATATATATATATATATATATATATATATATATATATATATATATATATATATATATATATATATGGGCTAATTTGATTAATAAGCATTTTTCAATTTTACTAAATAGGTCATTAGTTTTTTAATTAGGTAAATATACTTCAACCTTTTGTATTTACTCTGAAATCCTAAACACTATTCTCTTAAGGGGTACATTTACTAAAACTAAAACTCAAAAAAGTCTAGTAAACTAAATTATATATATATATATATATATATATATATATAGTATATATATATATATATATATATATATATATATATATATATTCTATCTAGTATCAACCGTAACTACAAGTAAGTTTCAAGATTATTTCAATTCAAAAAATTATGTGTTTTTAAATTGACTCAGTTTTTTTGAAGTGAAATTGACTCATAATTTAAAAACACAACATGTATTCTAACACAAAATAAGGTACTAGGAGTAGATCATGTGAAGTGGAACTTTGAAAGAAGGACGGTTGAAAATCAATACGGACAGAGTGGTGATAAACAATTATCCTGCAATGGCGTCATGTATTATTAGGAACGATAATGTGGTGAGTTACAAAATGAGTTTGTAAAAATTTTGGGGCCGTACACGATACCCATGGCGCAGTTGTGAGGAACCCTTAATGGCTTGAAGTCAGACGTGGAGTTGCGAGGAACCTTTAATACTTGGAATTGGTTTGAGAGTATGGCTATAAGAAAGTGATGTTGGAAACAAATTCACAACTAGTGGTTACACTCTTGGAAAAACAAATGTTGATATGCCACCCACTCGTGAGCCTACTATGCTACCATCTTCCAAGAGATTAACAATATTACCTGCAAGTATAAACCGCCAGTTCTGCGGTTTGCCCTACACCAGACCCATGACTAATTCTCAAGAAGACAAAGGTCCTCTCACTTGCGTCAATGTATGCGTTTCTTTGCATATGTAGAGCCCCACGAAAAGTTATCTGTAGAGCCCCACGAAAAGTTAGCCATAAGAATATGAATATCATCAAAATGATGCTACAAGGGAGATGAAAATATGGCAATAGACTCAAATTGCTAAATTTTGGTTAAAGAGGCATGTGACTTTGTATGTTTTTGACAAAGTGTATAATGAATAGTTTCATGCAAAATTTAACTTGAATTTTTGGGCCAAAAGCCCAACTAGGGAAAAAGTAAAGCCCAACTAATACACTTTTACTTAGGAAGCCCAATACGGATGAGCCCAAAAGAAACCACAATCAAATGTTTTTTTAAAAAAAACAAATAAAAAAACAATAAGAAGGAGCTAGGGTTTTTCTGTCTACGCTTGGAAATACGAGTTGAGTTTTGAGCCTTTGAGACGAGGAAGGCGACCCCCAACAGCACCAATTCGCCATGGTTCTCAAGTAAGCTTCTCTTCGATCCTTCTTCTATACTCATTGAGCTTTGAAGTCTATGAAATTCTCTTCCATACTGCCAGTTTGATTTCAACCTCATCGCCTCCTTTCATTTTTCCTGTGCTGCTTAACATTTGTTTTGAAAGAGTATAGTGTTGGATTCGAGATCTTGTGTTTGGCTTTAATCTTGTCATGTCGTTTGTCTGTCCTTCACGATTCGCTATTGTGATATTGTGATGGAGAGCTTTTAATTCATGCGATGGTTCGACATTTTCTTGTAGTTGTTATTCGTGTGTGTGTGTTTGATTCATTTACGTAAATCGAAGTCTATACACGTTATACAATTATAATTCGAACTCATATTCAATTTGAATATATTCGTTTATGAAATTATTGTTGTCTTCCACCCGATTTGTTTGAACGAGGCTCTTTTGTGGTTGTAACAGCGAAAATATCAGAGAGATAATAATATGAGACTAAACTTCTGCAAATACCTACAATTTTGTGTCTTTTGTACTGGTCATATGCTGTATAAACATAAGATATCTCTAGGATGGTTAATCAGTGGCTCTTAATTGAGATAATGTGCAATTTCTTTTCACTTGATTTTCCTAATGCGTTTGATTAATCTCTGGCTGCTAATCTTTGATATCAGGACTGAACTTTGCCGCTTCAGTGGTGCCAAGATCTACCCAGGGAGGGGCATCAGATTTATTCGATCAGATTCTCAGGTGAAGTATAGTAACCAGAAATTCTCTTATGAAAGCTTGTTTTATACTGTACATATTTCATCTGAACTAAAATGTTATGATTTACTGCAATGAAGGTTTTCCTCTTTTTGAACTCAAAATGCAAGAGGTATTTCCACAACCGTCTCAAGCCTGCCAAGCTCTGCTGGACTGCCATGTACAGGAAGCAGCACAAGAAGGTTTGAGCTCTAGAGTTGTATAAGTTGGCGTTAGTTCTGTGGATATTTTATTCATTGCAGATTTTCATACGATTTCTGGACATTTACAGGATATTGCAGCTGAAGCTGTGAAGAAGAGGCGCCGTGCAACCAAGAAGCCTTACTCAAGATCTATTGTTGGAGCCACCTTGGAAGTTATCCAAAAGAAGAGGGCTGAAAAGCCAGAAGTCCGAGATGCTGCAAGAGAGGCCGCTCTTCGGTATGCTTTTACCCTAAAATAAATAAGGCAGAAATGCTGCTGCTTGAATGATTAATTGATTAATATCGGTTTGCCAGTGAAATCAAGGAGAGGAACAAGAAATCCAAGGATGAGAAGAGAGCTAAGAAAGCTGAGACCTCGAAGTCTAAGGTTGCAATGAAAGGTGCTCCAAAGGGTGCTGGAGGTAAAGGACCCAAGATCGGAGGTGGAGGCGGAAAGCGGTAAATTTGTTTTCATTGCTTTTCCAATCCAGATAGAGCAATACAAGGTTTGTTAAGTTCCGAAAATTTCAGGTGTTTTTCCCTAAACAAAGTAGTCATTTGAAAGTTTTCCTCGAATGCTTCTCATGTATGTGAACTGCTTTACTTGTTTCAGTTTAAGACTTAACCGAGTGCATTACAATTTTGTCATGACTGTGATCTTTGGTTTATTCAGTGAGACTTTATTTATTTTTGTTAATGTTGAGTTTTGCTTGGAGATTATTTTTCTGCTATTATCCCAGATGAATCCTTGAACACGGAAGGGCTGTGCACTTTTGGAATGAATTAAGGTCCGGTCTTGGACCGGTACTGTCGGATCCAGTCTGTCTTGGACCGGTACTGTCGAACCCAGTCTGTCTTGGACCGATACTGTCATGTCCGGTGCGGTCTTGGACCGATACTGTCATGTCTGGTCCGGTCCGGTCCGGTCTTGGACTGATACAGTCGGTTCTAGTTTTGGACTGCAAAATTCCGGCCCGGCCTGGACCGGGTTTACAGTTCAACATAAATAAACAGTAATTCTTGATTTCAGTAAAAAAATACCGAAAACGAAGAAGGGCAAACTATATTATCAAAAGATATGGAACAATAAGAAATATGTTCTATCTACACTTAAATTTTCGAATGTTCGATACAAGAGGCGACATATTTTCGAGATTTATGTATTACATAAACAATAACTATAACACTAGAGAAACCAAAAAGACATTAAAACCCTATAGTAATTGGCTCCTAATTCTAGATATCGTTAAGCGGAAGGCCACCTCGATGGGTTGTATCCAAAGCAAAGTTGTTTATCGGGACTTAAGTAAACCTTTAATAAGGGTATCAACAATGCAAGTTGGTTTGAGGAGTGACATACTCATCCTCGTTTAGTATAATAGACTTCTTCTCCTTCCTATGTTTGCTTGGTGATCAAAGGTTTTACCCATTTCCGTCTAATTTTCTCCATTTATAGTTCTCGTCGATTTTCCGGAGTTTATCGTAAAATTTTCATTTATGAAATTCACATGAACTAAATATCTACAGTATATACTATATAAAAGCAAAAGCCCTTGAATCCAAGTGTCATTCATTTAAATATTAGATGATACGTGTCATTTTCTCAAAATTTACCTTTACCATATATTGCTTATTTATTTTTATTATATCTTTCATTCATTAAAATCTAGATATTGTATTGTTCATCTAAAAAGGTAATATCTACCTAACTGATATTTTTACCTTCTAAATACGTTAATCTAAATACTTTGTTGTTGTTATTATCATTATTAAATACTAAATAAGAAATACATTTTATTTCCCCTTTATAAAGAAAAAAATACCAATGTTTAAATTACTGTAAATTTTACAAATAGTTGACTCTACAATAAACATAATCTATAATTTAATAATCTGCAAATAAAATAGTATAAGTATTAACATATAAAACCTCAATCATCTTGTACCCTGGCGTCATACGACTACACTATATGCTTAAGCCCAAAACATTGTGTTTTGGATTATGATGCAATTCCAGAAAACATAATCGATTTTTTCATGGTTTCCTTGATGAAGAAGTCTATATGCTTCCTCCTCAAGGCTTTACAAAAGCTCCTCCTGACCATGTTTGTCGTTTGAAGAAGTCCCTTTATGGCTTAAAGCACCAGAATTGTCAATGGAATATTAAGCTTACCAAACTTCTAACCACATCTGGCTACTCTCAACCTCGACAAGATTATTCTCTTTTCATTAAGCATTCTTCTTCCAGCATCACCTTGGTGTTGATCTACGTCGATGATGTTCTTATCACAGGTGACAATCCTTCTGAAATTTTATCTCTTAAAGCTCGATTGCATGACGCCTTCACTATCACGGACCTTGGTTTAGCCAGGTTCTTTTCTGGCATGAAGATATCTCATAATGCTTCAGGTATCCTCATTAATCAACGCAAATACATTCATATCATGGATTGCAATCTTTGCACATGCAAGCCTGTTGCATTTCCCATGCAACATAACCTTCACTTGACATTGAATGATGGAGAGTTGCTTCCGGATCTTGAGGTCTATCGTCGTCTCATTGTACGCCTTTTGTACTTATCTCTCACATGCCCTGATATTGCATTTCCTAGTCCAACAACTTAGTCAGTTTCTGGCCTCTCCTCACTCTCCTCATTGGCAAGCTGCTATCCATTTACTTCGCTACCTAAGAGGCACTATAGATCTTGCCTTATTCTATCTTGTCCAATCTGATATTCAACTCACTGCTTGTAGTGATGCAGAGTAGGGATCTTGTGCTTTGTCCTGTAGGTCTATTACTAGTTATTGTTTGTTTCTTGGCCGCTCACTTGTCTCATGGAAGACCAAGAAACAAAAGACAGTCTCTAAACCGTTTGTTGAAAATGAGTATCGTGCTATGTCCATGACTACGAGTGAAATTATCTTGCTTGATGGCCTTCTGACTGAACTACACTTGCACCTTCCTCATCCCTTTTGTCTCCATTGTGACAATAAGGCAACTCAACATCTTGTAGCTAATCCTGTTTTCCATTAACTCACTAAACATCTTCCTATTGATTGTCACTTCGTTCGTGATGAGGTTCAGAAGAGATTCATTACCGTACTACAGTCCATGTTCCCCCTCTCTCTGCTTGTTTATCTCTTCACCAAAACCTTGGGAGAACAACAACAAAAGTTTTTGTCTTCCAAGCTTGGTCTTGTGTACCCTCGTCGAACTTGAGGGGTATAGAAGTATATGCTATAAAATCTATTATGTGTAATAAGAGGGCAACGTTGGTAGATAAACAAAAGTGCTAACTGAATTCTGTTTGTATATATATTGCATTACGTACATTCAAGCAATATATGAGAGTTTCAGATTCCTTTTACCACAGCCAAAGGCACAACACTCGTTTGAGAGGGATTTACAGCCATCAATTAAGAAGCTTCCAGATTCTTCTATTTCTAAGCTAATCTATCAATCTCAAAATGCTCAATCTTAGAGGTGTAGTGACCTTGAACAGCTCTGACTGCATTTGAATGTCACACTTCACGTATTCAGTTAGGGGTCAAAATGGTTACATATAACCTCGAGAAGCTCTACATCCGAGGAGGATGTCTCATATCAATTATTACTTGGAAACACCATTCAAAATACATCATGGAATGTCAAGACTCTATGTTTGTGGAATTTGGGCAATCTGGATTATGGACATGGATAGGCAAGTATTGTTGTACTGTTGTCTTCTTGCCCTGTGATATTTTGCTATCTTTTCTGCGACTTCTGGAGTAACATCTATTCTTCCAGCTTGTTCCTATAAGCTTGAATGAAATGTGTATTTTTGATTGAAGGAACGTGAGAATATAAATACACAGAGGAAGCTCTAGGAAGCCCTAGATCTGTTGAGATACGATACTAACAATCTACTAACCAATCCTATCTTCACTCTAACAATTAAATCTATAACTGAATAGATATTATTGTTATCATTCCTCCTCAAGTGAAGTGTCATTATGAAGCTGTAACTTGCGTAGTAGAGAGTGAAACCGATGTCTTAGTAGTGGTTTTGTTAGTATGTCGGCTAGCTAGTCTTTTGTAGAGACATAGGTGACTCTTAGCTTGTTGTTCTTGACTTGTTCACGAACAAAATGGTAAGCAAGTGCGATGTGTTTCATGCGGGAGTGAAAAACTGAATTGGAAGAGAAAGATGTGGCTCCCATATTGTCTCACAGTAAATGACAGGCGGAATAAGATGAAACTGGCCACATCCGAAGAGAGAGTGCCCAGTAATGCCCCATAGACCAATCTATCCTGACGAAGGTATGTTTTGTATGATGGGTTGATTGTAGAAGAGTTTGGTAGTGTTTTGTCTGGAATGTTTGTGAGTATCACTATGGTGAAAGGTTTCGTGGCTTCATGAGGGTTTTGTAGTGTACTGGGATACTCAACCATGGTTGGGTAGGTTTTGTTGGTTCGTTGCCATTATTTAGCAGATAAAGCAAGAGACTTGCGATGAAGAGTGAGAGAGCTGCGACAGGGAGACTTCACTCATAGCAGCGGGGAAGATCCGTGGGGGCGGCTCTGGACTGGCCGACAACGAGGGCGAAGGCAAGGGCTTGTAGACAG
Organism: Fagopyrum homotropicum; assembly: GCA_033239125.1. NCBI lineage: Eukaryota > Viridiplantae > Streptophyta > Magnoliopsida > Caryophyllales > Polygonaceae > Fagopyrum > Fagopyrum homotropicum. Next base: position 164,736,172 of record BSWB01000001.1, read on the forward strand.
AGGCAGTTCCCGGTTGTGCTTTCTGGCGGCAGAAAATGACAGAGAAGGGTTGAGGGATTGCAGAGAAGGAGTCGAGAGGGATGTTTGTAGAGAAGACTTAGGTTTCGTGGGTACACTTGCAATAGTCTGTTCAGTAGTGGGCAGGTTGTTGGGATCATCTCCGGTTGCAGGGATAGGCGAAGGTGATCTGGTGAGGAGGAGATGGAGGAGGGAAGCATGAGGTGTGGCTGCAGAAGGCCGTTTGGTGTGGCTGCAGAAGGCCGTTTGGTGTGGCTGCGTATGGAGGCCAATAGAGATGGCATAGATGGAGCGGAGGAAAATAGGATCGAGAGTGCCGTTAGGCATATCGCTCTGATACCATATAAGCTTGAATGAAAAGTGTATTTTTGATTGAAGGAACGTGAGAATATAAATACACAGAGGAAGCTCTAGGAAGCCCTAGATCTGTTGAGATACGATACTAACAATCTACTAACCAATCCTATCTTCACTCTAACAATTAAATCTATAACTGAATAGATATTATTGTTATCAGTTCCATCCTCCTTCTGTAAGTGAGGACACATAAATATAAGTGCTGAATGACAAATGCTCTTTTCAATTGTATTCATTTCAATGTACAGAAGCCAAATATATCTATCTTTGTTTTCCTTCTATGTTATATCGATATGTCGCTTCCCGCCTTGATCGAGTTGATTTCATTTCTTGGTCTACTCGATTCCTTGCTTTTTGTTTCTCTTTTCTCTTTTTGAATTTTCCATTAATAACTCAAATCATTACCTTCATCATTTTATATTGTTTCTTTTCTAAATAGTAGTATGATTGTAGTATGGATTTTGTTTTCCGAAATTCCATTCACGTTTATACAGATTGCTTGAACCGAGGGCTGTCCAATACCACATGTTCTCGCATATTGGCATATCATGCATAACCAAAGTGTGGATATAATGAATACCTAATATGCAACTCGAATTACGACTTTCCAACCCTTCCGTGCTGCAAACGGTCAACTCATGCCTTAGTTGTAGTTGACTGAATTTTTCAAAAGTCATTAGTTTATTACAACAATATGTTGAACCTCTGTTATACTGTCAAAGCTTGCTGCTTGGATTTCAGTCATGAGTTCATTGCAAATTGGAACATATTGCTAAACAAATCAGAGGAAAAGGATGGCACTCTTATTATCACTCCCAAACAAAATATTTTAATTTCAGCATAAAAATGGACAACTTAGTGCATCAACTGATGATCCAGGACTTCAGTATACAGTCATGATATCAGTTCCTACAAACTAGAAATTTCAAGCCTGACAAATAAAATACATACAGCATATGAGCAGCAACACTTGAATGAGCCTTGATCTGCAACAGAGATTAATATAACAATATGTGACTGCATACTGTATTCATGCAATGTAGCAAATAAGATATCTCTCCTTCTTTTATGTATATTTCTGCTATGGCTTAGCTTCATCATCTCCAGCACCTTACTAGAGTAAAGTTCTAACAATAATGCATTTTAGCATTTTTCTTTGGGTTTACCTGAGCATTTTACGGTTCGGTTCGATTTTTGGACCGGACCGGACCGGACCTATTTTTACAAAAATCAAAGTCGGGAACTTGGGAAAGTTAGCCCTTACGCAGCTTACGGTCCAAATCCCTCGACAGTCTCTCAGTTTACCTAAATCCCTAATAGTGGCGACGTTCGGCCGGCGGCGACTGCAAGCAACAGGTCTGGTTAGTCTTTAATCTATCCCTGTTTTGGTGTAAGATTTGAGGGGAAGCTCTTTCACGCTCTCAGAAATCTTAATGCTTTCAATTTTTGTATTTGGGTACCGTTTGGGGAAGGAGCTGAAGCAACAGGTCCGGTTTAGTCTCTAATCTGTTGATGGCAGTAATGGTGAGTTACCCAATTGTATATCTAATAGTTTAAAAAAAACGATAGACATTAATGAATAGAAAACAAAAGATAAAGATGCGAAGGGACATGTAAACTTTTGAACTCAGAAGCGGCGTTTGATGAGGCCGTGACAGGTGGACACAAATCAGAAGAAGAGTCTTGAAGGTCTAGTGTGAGGCGAGAGACTTCGAACGGACAGTTTCACTGCGTATCATCGTCATCTGAAGAAGAATGGGAGCAGGCCCGTCGACGCAGCAAATCCCAACCGAGCAAAGAGAAGTTGAATCAGAAGCCGCTTCCACAGGCTCTCTTCCTTTGCTTCAAAAGGCCTTTTCTGCCCTATCCGATCCCAAATCCAATTCTGTTCCCCTCACTTCTCTTCAGGTAAACTCCTTCCTAACAATTCTCCCACAAACTTGGATCTTTGTCAATTAACAGGAATTGATGTTCATCAAGCTTTACCCCATAAACCTATAATTTCACTAATTGGGCATTTTCAGGAAATTAGCGTGATTTCCCCCTTTTAATTTTAGGTTGTCCGTATCCAATTTTATTTGTGTTAAGATTTCTGTTTTCAGAAATGCTTGTCCGTTAAATATGGCAAGATAAGCTGTGAAGGCGAAGTTTGCCTACCCAATGGCTTTTCAGAATTACTGGATAAATTGGGTGAATGCATGGCCGAATTTTTGTTCTCAAATGAAACAGGGCAAGTTAGATGGGTTGAATTCGTGAAAGGATATGTGAAGTGCTGTGGTAGGATGTCTGCTTCTACTCTGCTTAACATATTGTTAAGGGTGATTGCCTTATCAGCTGAGAAAGCTGGCATTCCTCTTAAACTACTGCAGTTTGATTCTGATGATGCCGAATGCAAGCCAAGTGGCTCGCTTTCTCCCAAGGAGATGGGAATGATTTTCTGGGTCTGCTGGGTTATGACTTGGAGTTCAACAGGTTTGCCTCACAATCAGGAACACCAGGAGCTGATCCTTCCCGACGTCTATCATTTGATGTCATCGGTTGTTGTTTCTTGTAACGATGTTAGTGATGAGTTTGATGCTTGGGATTCTGATTTGTGGAACTTGACTGTTGGACTTGGTGCTGGAAAGATTCATATTTGGGTCCTGAGGACAGTGCCAAATCTTGCTGATTGTTTTTCACAGTTTGTTCGTTCCAGAGTTCAAGCAGCTACAGTTGAACCAGAGGTAATATTGACTCTTAACTGAATGTTTCACATGAATGGTGCACTTGCTTTGAATCCTTTGATTGATTTTCTTGTACTCAACTACTCATCCATTGCAGAATGAGGAAGGGGCTTCAACTTCTTCAGCGGGTGACTCGTCAACTTTGACGCGTGGTACCCATGATCTTTTGACGAGGGGACAAGCTTGGGCACTTTCACTCTCACAGAGAAGTGCAGTCAGAGAAGAGATCTTGAGAATATGCTTCTCTAAGGATACAGAATCGAATGATGATAACCTCCTTTATCAGTATGTGATCACCTTTCTTGAACTTCATCCCCATATAATCATTTACTTGCCATTTTACAAATGTTCTTGAAATCTACTGTTCAGTAGAAAAGGGGAATGCTCCCGAACATTTTCAGGTATTTGTTTTGGGCATGATTTTGTTTTTATCATCATTGCTTCCTAATCAACTCAATAATCTACATTTGTACGATGCATCTGCTGAAAAGTTTATATTTTGCTCGAATTTGTGCCCATGAGGAAAATTTAAGAAACCCTGCATGCTGCATATCTATCACCTTTAATTTTGTAAGGGTTTGTGATTTGGTTCATCTCTGACAGTTCTTATTGTTTTGAGATTTTCTACTGGTGCCAATTTGGCGTTATACAAAGAACTCACAACCTGAATACCTGCTTTTCTTAGGTCTTCCCGTGACGGTAAAGGACTAAGTAGGTTCTGGTCAGGAATAGAAGGTTATTGTGCGCCGATGCTAATATTGGTATCAGGCCACTCCAGTGATGCAAATCAAGCGAGTCCCCACAACAGAAAATGGGTGATTGGCATGTTTACACAAGAGGGGCTTGAGAACAAAGACACGTTTTATGGAAGTGGAGGGAATCTATATGCTATACATCCAGTCTTTCAAGTGTTTCCACCTTCTGGTACCTAAAATCATATTTCTTTATCAGCAGATTTTTTTTACGTATCAAGCAAGCATTAGTTTCATTGAATATATTTCCTGATTATTTGCAGGGAAGGACAAGAACTATGTGTACAGCCATTTACATCCCACTAAGAGGGTATACGAACCACATCCGAAGCCTGTGGGCATTGGCTTTGGAGGGACCATGGGCAATGAAAGGATTTTCATTGATGACGACTTTTCAAGCATCATTGTTCGGCATCATGCTGTTGACAAAACATATCAGCCAGGTTCCCTCATTCCTAATCAGGTTAGTATCCACAGCGATTCTTCTGACTGATATTGAAGTACAGAATATTTTGAATGTGTCACGTGTAAGTCATAAGAAGCTCTTTCATGGATGAGAGGCTTGAGAGCAGTAACATGCATTTGTGTTCCCTTTTTTAGGGTTTTCTGCCACTTGAAACCAAGATTTCAGAGGTTTGTGTATGGGGATTGGGTGGCAGGACAGCAAAGGAAATACAACTTTCATATAAGAAGAGGGAAGACCTTTTCACTCAGCAGAGGCGAAAGGTTTGCCTTGCTTACTAACTGGCAATTTTCAGGTTTTGTAAGGTAGATGTTAATAGTAATCATCTTTCAATGGATTTCAGGTTGACTTGAAAACTTTTGCTAACTGGGAAGACTCTCCTGAGAAGATGATGATGGATCTGATGTCTACTCCTGATACAGTTCGACGTGAGGACCGGTAAACACTTGCTATCGGCCTTTTTGCGTGTGTATTTCGTTCTAATAGATGAGATGAATAACTTGTCTGTGTTGTAATAATGAGAATGATTAGACACCAAAAGAGTAGAATGGAGGTGGAACTGTTGTGTAAATTATGGTATCTGGTTTTTATGTCATGGCTTGTGATACGAGTATAGATTGACAACTGCTGCACTTGGCTATAACTGTTAAAAAGCCGAGGCATAACTCAGAAGAATGCAGAAGGTCATTTCCTTCAACCCTACAATTGACAAGTTTGTATCATATCAAGAAACATGCGCATCCAAAGGCGCATAAGAAACCTGCTCTTTTTTATTATTGTTGTGCACTTCATAAGGCGAACAACCGGTTTTTTATGATTAGGTCTGTGCGATACGCACAATTGTATTTAAACGAAAAATCGAAGGTTATTTCCTTCAACCCTACAATTGAGAAGATCTGTCGACCTGTGTTTCCCTCTCTTGGCTCCAGTCAATTGAGAAGATCTGTCGACCTTTGTTTCCCTCTCTTGGCTCCAGTTTTTGGTGACGCTGATGCTGCCAATTTTGGCCCAGCGTGGCTCCTCTACACGACCGGGTGTAAACACACGGTAAAAGTAGCACCACTATCGAATTCGGTAACATATCAACATACTTATTTTTTTGGAGTGGTGAAATGAAAACAGAATGGAATCGGTTAAGGAGAAGAAAAGGAAATGAAAATGATTAGATTATTTCCATGTGTTAAAAGCCCTATAAACAAACATAATTTTTAATTGACTCGGAATCATGCCGGTACCGGGAATGATTTTTAGCGCTTTCAAACGGGCCCTCAAAGTATTGATTCTTGTTGAATTATGAGGGATGTCTACATAGTATACTATATTTTTAGCTTTTTAGGGGCATTAAATGATTCATATTAAAACCTTATTTTATCACATACTATCCAATTAACTCGCTCAATTTTTCTTGTTTTTATACTACCTATTTTTTTGTCTTTACAAAAATAAAAAAATGTATTTTTATTAAAGTATACCATTTATGTATTGGTAAATGTATAACATATTAATTGTCTATTAAAATTGTGGTTTTTTGTTCGAAGTTCAATAGATGTCCAAAACACAACATTTTCAAGTTTGAGCGTAGTGTGAGTGTGTTACTAACTTGCAAAATAGTCTTCCCCTAGGGATAATATATGGTGTTTAAGATTGATAAGACTTATATGATATGAGTAAGAAGATAACAACACGACCCCTTCTTTGTACAAATTTCTTTTTTAATAACTGCTTCTGTAATTTGAAGTAATTTAACATTTTTATTATATTTATTAAATCTATACATTATATTTTTAATCTATTTTTTTTGTTTGATTGTTTATGATAAAAAAAAAACTTTTGAAAATTTATATTTTCAGTTTTTTGGACATTGATTGTTTTATATCAAAATCCTATATTTTTTAACTTTTGAAGAACAAATAATTTTTCACATTTTAAACATTTAATGATTCATATTAAACATTCCCTCTTAATAACCTCTAATTAACTACTCAAAATTACTTATTGTCTTAATGTGAGAATTACAAGTGACTAAAACAACCAACTTATGATATACCTCTAATTAACTCCTCAAATCACTAATTGATTACATTGACATTTAAAATTTTACAATAGATACTCATTATCTCTTTTCTTACTCTTCAACTATAAAATATTTATTATATTCCTTTTATTCTCATCTAAATTGAATATACGATGTTCATAAAAATAAGTTGTATCATCCACACCTTTTCCGATTTGTCAGCGACGTCCCACCACAAATGCGGCCTTATTCGCCATCATCGTCTCCTTTCGACCTTGCTTTTTGATTTCTCTTGTAAGCGCGTTAGTTTTTGTTGTAATAGAGAAATTGTCTGTTAAATATGTGATTTTTTTTTGTTAGAAGTTCAGCAGATGTCCAAATCAACATTTTCAAGTTTGAGTGTAGCGTGAGTGCGTTCCTAACTTGCAAAATAGCCTCTTTCTAGGGATAATATATGTTGTTTAAGATTAATAAGACATATCTAATACTAGGATGAAGATAATAACATGACCCCTTTTATGTAAAATATTTTTTTTATATTTTTTTTGTATGAAGTAATTTAACATTTTTATTAACAAATAATACCTTTTTTTTTTCAATGATAACAATAAATATAACATTAGACATAAACGCCTAGAATTTTTAAAAAAAATATAATTTGATTAACCAAAAAATATATTTTTACTTATAAAATTATTTAAAAAAGCCCATACTAGGCCTAGACACTAGTATATACCTGGATTTTTTTTTTTTTTTTTACTGTGATATGGCTTTAAGTCTATAACGATAGTGCTTGCTTGAGCAAAAATAGCAAAGAAGGCGAAGCATGGGTCTTATTTCCATGCTGTAGTGTAGACTTCATTGTATGAAGTAGTTAAAATCTTTAAAAAAAGTTAACGATATGGCTTCGCCCGGGTTCGAACCGGAGACCTTCAGTGTGTTAGACTGACGTGATAACCAACTACACCACGAAACCTTGCTGGTCAAAAAGCTTGCTGTCTATTTAATTTCATATACTATTATACAGGTTTGGAGTGTCGCTCATGTGTATACTCAAAACTTGGTAGAGTAACCGTTTCGAGTTACGAAATTAAGAATCCAACCCATAATTTTATCGTTTTGTTTGACTCTTTCATTAATTTTTTATTTATTTTTTAGTTAGGATATAAAAAGTTCGACAGGTGAATGGACATTAGATATATTATAAAAATTTTATATTTTTATATTTTTTATTACTTTTAGTTTTTGATGCAAAAATAAAATTTCCAAAAATATAATGTTTTTTTAAGAGAGTTATTATGTTTCAATTTATGTATATAAGGTGAACCACAATGTAATTATATTAAGAGGGAAACCCTAACACAAAAACTTACAACAAACAAAATATAGAACCATGAAGTACAACAAAGTTAGCTTAGATCAAGAACACATAAAACCCCACAAACTAACCCCAAATCAACTCATTAGTTCAAACATCCGCTATAGTAACCCGCTCCATTATTCCTAACCGGCATTCCGAGCCTATCGAGCCCACCCGAACCTACATAACCCTTACTTGCATAACAAGCATCCATGGCAGCTGCAGCAGCAGCATTTGAAACCACAGTCTGCTGGTGAACACTCCATCTCTTCGCCGAGCTCGTTTTCTCGCTACATTGTTGAGGCCTTTGCCTAGGAACACTAAGAGATCTCATCTTAGCTCTTGAAGACTCAGTGTAAGCCATGTAGCTTGGACAGTCCGAGTAGCCACTCATACCGCTAGCACCCGACGTGTCACTCTTTGTTGGCGTCATCGGACTTTGTCTCCTCGAGCTTGAACTCGCGCCGCCCCTTGATGAAACCGAGTAGAATTGAGGACTATTCTCGGGTGTGCAAAACGCAAGGTCATCATCTTCTATGTTTTGGATGGATTTCTTGATTTGGTTTATGTTTGGGCTTGGGATTGTTGTTTGTTGGGACATTTGATCGGAAGCAAACTCGAGTTCACTCGAGTCGAAGTAATTGATTCCTCGGTTCTTGATGAATCTTGGTGGCTTTCCGGGATCTATCTCGAGGATCTTATCGGGTCTATAGTAGTATTCTTCTTGATTTGAAAATGAAGCTGTGGTCCTATGATGAGCGTTTTTCTCTCTCGAACGCCATTTTGAGTCGTTTAAACGCGACTCGGACCAACCCGATGAGTTTATGTAGCCTTTGTCCGGATGGATTATAACTCTAGTAACGGATCTTGACCCACTTCCCTGCATTGACACAATTATTGAAAAATTAACTTTACAATTGTTGAAAGATCAAGCAAGAGATAATGGATCATCAATACTAACTTTTGACATTGGTGATTGAATGTTGTTAGTGTAATTGTTGTAGGAACTCTTCTCAAATGACTCTGGTGTTGGTGGACCCTGCAATCACAAAAATTGATTACCCACGGTTTTGGTCCATTTAAATTTTTTTTTAACCAAACCGACGGTTTAGGTTCGACCTTCTAAACCTAAATCGGTGATTTAGCTCAAACCGGCAAACCTAAATCGCCGGTTTGACCAAACCGGAGAATTGGGAACCGCCGGTTCGACGGTTTAGCCCAAACCGGATTCATGTCTAACTACGTCTGGGACACAACCCAACATGTTATGAGCCTTACATGGTGGTGGTAGATTTGAGAAGACTTGTCACTCGAGTTTGGTGACTCGGAAGCTCGAAGACATCTAGCACGCGCCTGAGCTCGTAACATTGCCTCTATAGACCTCATAGTTTCCTTAGTCTTCTTCCTCATAATGTGACCTCTAACGAGTGCCTGCAGCTTCACTAGTCCCTTGAGTGCTTTCAATGCACGCCTGGCCTATACAATAGCAAAACAACAGAAACACCATTGCACTTAAGGTCCAAGGAGTTAAAAGGTAAAATTGGCTAGTGGTTAAATATGTTCAATCTTAACAAAGTATTTTTCTTTGGTTATGAAAGATGTGTTGGGTCATTTTTTTATCTAGGTTTTGACATGGTAAAGAGATAAGGACAGATCAATCTGGGCATTTCTTATGCAGGTAAAAAGTGAAATGTCAGTGTCTGAACACTGCATATATACATACATCCTTGGCAGTTTTATGCATTCAAAGCAATGTAACCTGTACAAATTATGAGATATGACCCAGATTCATATCCTAAAATAATGTACTACTGTACTATGGAAAAACTATTTGCTAGTCAAATTTGTGTTTTTACCTTTCACCATCAAACAAGCCTTCAAATAGGCTGGAAATTAAACTACATACATGACCCAACCTAAATATATGCATGAATATAATGATAATGGGTGAATCGGGTGACAGATGGGTGATTAATAAGCCTAGGTATATGTGTTTAGTTGGATAGTTTTGGAATTTATTTTAGATTCAGGATTTTGAACTAAAACTCAAGTGTAGTTTGAGATTCAAGAAGATTGAAGTTCATTTTATATTTAGTGTTTTTTAGTTTAGGGACAATCGGTCATTTCCGAGAATATACACTAATAAAACTAAACACGTAATGAGAGTTTATCCGTAAACATTGAAAGTAAAGAAAAGCTCATAAGAAACCTCAACCATAACCATAACCCGAATGATAAACAACAACCCAAAATCTAATTTTACTAATATTTAACACCGATCTGCTAAATTAACGTATGAAGAGTGATCCAGATACTATATTTGGTCGAGTTCAATAGGTGAGATACCGTTCTAATAGTTTAAACGACGGCGTTCAATAGGTGAGGTACCGTTCTAAGAGTGATCCAGATACTAATATTTTGTAAATGACAAAGTAGTATATATCACTTACAAGTCACCCGTTTAATCACCCGATCACCTTCACAAATCGGGTAAATAATCAAATCATTCGCCCATTTCATTTCCCCCCTCTATCTCCACATCCTAAATTTATACATTTATATATCTTTGACAAGAATAGGATACTAACATTATTTGTGGTCAAATCTCTATGTTATTTATGAAGACGTTTCAGTTTGATGGATATTAAATTACATAAATGACCCCCCTGTAAATGGAAAACAGCAACATTATAACGTATACGTGCAAGCAAAGGAGGTTACTGTACCCGTAACATAGCACACTGCGTAGTGACCACTGGGCACTACTGACTACTGACTAACCAATGGAGAAATCCAAGATAAGGCCGTGTTTGGTTTCGATAATAAAACAATTTTGGAAAATTGAGAAAGAAGAAGAAACTCTAAACAGAGGGAAAACGTGTAAACCACGGATAGGAACTAAAACAGCTCACAATGATCGTGAAACGACATCGTTTTCGTGCCCACTGAACTAAAATCCAAGCAAAACGAAGAACCCTAGAAATGAAAGAAATAAGAAATTACCAGATAGCCACGAAAGTGCGATTGGATGACGATCGCAGACCAAGACTCCCGGGCACCGGCGATGCTAAGATGGGGAGATTGAGGTGGGTAGCATCTTCCGCTCACTGTAAGCCTAACGACAGCGGCAGCGGCTTGAGCAGCGGCGACAGCAGCGTCAGCAGCGGCAGCGGAGGCCGCGGCTACTGCAATTGCATGTTTTCCTGCGTCTTCCTGTTCATAATTGGACGCCGGAGGAGTTTGAATAGAGTTTCCAACACGATGGATGCCGGAGTTTGAAGATTTGATGGTGGAGCATTTGACGAGGCCCCATCGTCGTTTTTCCTTGGGAAATGAGCGGTGAGAGGGTGAATCGGAGGTGGGTGTCGGGTCGGGTCTTATTTTGTCCAGAAGTCCTTTTAGCCATCTGGTAGCTTTTCCCATTTGTTAATGGCGGTGAGCATTGAGATTTGAGGATTTTTGGTACGTAGAGTTGACGAAGAAGAAGATTAGAGTGATTTGGGGAGTGGGAAATGAGTTAACAGAAAGACATTGAAGAGATTTGAGAGATTTTAATGGTGGGGTTTAGAGAGAGAAATAAGGGAAGCCAAGGAATGATTCCAACTCACATCTATATCTCCATGAAAAGTGAAGAAGAAAGAATCGCAAGATCGAACTGTTAATTTTTGGATTTTAGTTCACTGTTTTATTTTTATTTTTTTTATTAAATGGTGAATTACATTAATCGCCCTATAATAAAATGCATTTCACAAAATTGCCCATAAAACATGAAATCATATTAAATCACCAAACCATTATGTTTTTCACTTTCAAACAACAATCACACTTGAATTTCTCAATGAGAAGTATCTAATAATTTGATTATTTAGTTAGTTTTTCCTAAACAAATTAACCTAAATTGTTTTTTTATACATAGGTAAGAAAATACGTTGGATCAGTTCCTGAAAATCGATCGACCGAAATCATTCTTTTGGATGAGATCTTGAACATCTTCAGGAATGACAATTGACGTCCAGAACGATGTTATATCCATGCATGACAATCTTGTCCGTAACTGTGTTGATTTCCTGTAAATGTGTTATGCTAGGGAGTTAGAGAATCTCGAGATCAAATGTGAAATAACCTTAATTGTGGAGTATATAAGAATAAAGGAAAGGTACTTATTTAGCATAATTTTTTATAATGTATTTTTTAGAGATGTATATTCCCTATTAAAAATTTAAATTAGAAAGAAAAAACTATCTAAAAATCTATATAATTTTAGAACAAGATTTTTAAACTTTAATTAGCATAATTTTAAAAAAATTTAAAAAATGTCCTTATTAGGGATTATTTATTTCTGGCTAGCACTTTTACAATCAAGCTTTCAAAATACCTTAATTTATAGGCGATGTTGTGAATTTTTTTTTATGTTATGTTTTATTTTGTTAAAGATACTCTAATTAAAGACAATTTTAAATATTTAAATATTTTTAAAGAGTTGACAAAAATGGAATATTGGACATTGTGAATTGGGTCCAGCTTAGACCACATACGCATTAAGTGATCCTTGGTCCCCATACTTGCACCAATTTAATCATATATCATCTAATTCTCTATAATTTTAACAAAAAAAATTAACAATTTTAGGGGTTTAGAGAATAAAGAGGTATGTGTCGAAAGTTGAAATATCAATTTCAAGAAAAAGAAGATTCAGCTCAAACAAATTATAATAGGTTGGAAGATATGAAGATAAAATTGTAGTATAGTATTTACTCGATCCGATCCTAAATAAATGACTTTCTAGGATCTAAATTTTGAGCAAATTTAAATGTCGTTAAGTAAGAGAGAGTTGTGACAATAGTTCTTGAAAATTGTATTTATTAAATATTTTTATAATAAAATATTCACTCATTGGTATAAAAGAGTGGTAAACATTTACTACCTCCGATCAAAAATAAGTGTCGTTTTAGCATTAGAAATTTGATCAAAATTATCTGTCGTTTTAAGTTTTCTAGGCCAATAAATGAACAATAATTATAAGAAATGTTCTTGAAAATTGGTGTAAATGATTAATTTTAGTTCTAAAATCTTTCTTATTGGTTTAAAGGAAGGTTGAATATTAAATAAGTGATAAGATTTAGAAAAACTTTACAAAATCTATGTTATTTAATATTTTTCTTAAAAATTGTGTCAAAGGCTAAAACGACAGTTATTTTTGATCGGAGGGAGTATAAAATTAAGGTTGTTTAGGAGTTTTCTTAATAATTGTGTCAATGGCTAAAAAGTCATTTATTTATGATCGGAGGAAATATTAGTTAGAAAGGGCTATTTCTTTTATTTTATTCTATTATCAATTGATTTTATGATGTAATTATATTGGTTTATGTGTTTCACTAGTATTTAACACGTGTGCAAAAAAATTCTTTATATTTTATTTGACTAATGGGATTTTCACATGTTGGTATATGTGTTTATTCTCGGGTCAAAGACTATGATTGTCCATTCCGATATCAATTGCTTTTATCATAAATCTTATTAGACATATGGGTTTCACTCGAGCCTTACATGCGTGTGACGAAAAGCTTTTCGGTTGACCTTGAAGCATGTCATCAAGGTTCAACCAAGCAGGAAAGACACGTATTTAACACGTGTGTAAGCAAATCCTTTATATTTTATTTGACTTATTGGTTTTTCACATGTTATTTGAGGTGTTTATTCTCGGGTCAAAACTATGATTGTCCATTTCGATATCAACTGCTTTTATTATAAATCTCATTAGACATATGGGTTTTAATCGAGCCTAACACGCGTGTGACGAAAAGCTTTTTTTGTTGACCTTGAAGCATGTCATCAAGATCAACCAAGCAGGATAATTACACTTGAGGGACGAGTGAAAATTAATAAAGTTGTCTCACACCAATAATAAGCGAATCCGCATACTTCTCTTATTGTCAATTGATTTTAGAACGAAACGTCTTTAATAAACACGAACCCACCCTTTATGTTATATCTAGAGGTGGATATTTCCGAATATCCGATCCGATAACCCGAAAATATTCTCGAAGATCAGACTCAAATAACTAACTATCAAAATTTTATGAAATAAGATCTTCTCATTCACAATTTCACAAATCGGATTTTTTCCGACCCACCAAGACTTTACAAGACATTATCAAAACACTTGTTAATGAACTAATTGGAGTATTGGACCAAAGATTTGTACAAGACATCCAAATTAACAGGAGCTTAACTTTGGTGATGACATACACAATTTTAGGCCAGTCATCTACCCAACTCCAAACCTACATGTCTCAAATTTATTACTTGCATCCTTATCATCCAAAATTTTGTATATAGAAACAAGTCCAACGACCAAAACCATAACCATAAAAATAGGGGTGGGGCACGAAAGAGTTGGGGCGGCACTCACGTTCAGTCCCGGCTATTATACATGAGACACCTTGCGTTTTTTAGATAAATTTCTTCGGGTTCTATTCCTGTTGGAATCGGACGGGATGAAATGAGACGGGGTCAATCCCTGTTGATTTATAATTGTATATAGTGTTTAAATTTTACGGTTTACACAAAAAATATTCATGTCTAATATACTTAAAACGAAAAAGACTAAATTTTTCAGCGATTCATAATAACGTATTGTTGGAGATAATAAGGTCCCACATCGAAAGATGGGGACACTCCGAGCCTAGTATATAAGCTCCGTGGGCTACTCCTATTGCTAATTGGTTTTAGGATGGAACCTCGCCGGGTTTATGTGCTGGGCTTGGGCCTAATGTGCATGTGCGCTCGTATGCACACGACCCCCGCTCAACCGGTCCGTCTGTATCGGACTTTGACATGGTATCAGAGCGGCTAACCTCAATTCGGCTTGCGATCCTAACCCGTGGACAAGTGCAACTCGGTCTATATCCTCTAGTTGCACTTGCGCGGCGTGTTGGAGATAATAAGGTTCCACACGTGTCTTGCACAATCTCCTCAAAATATATGTAAAAACTCTATCGCTTTTTTCAATCAAACACAACTGGATCTAGAACGGTCCAATGTTTCAAAACCAGATGAACACAAAGAGTTTGGTGACGCAGTTCGAGCTAAGCTCTACTCTGCGGGATCTCAGGAGGGGAGAGCCAGCCCAATCCACTAGGTAGAGTTACAGTGAAGAACAGTTACAGAAGGAGCACTCTAAAACACAAGAAAACCATACAAGATCAAGAGCAGAATAACAAGAACAAAGATAGGCGAGAGGTCTGTAAACCACCACAGGTAAGGATCTGTGCTTTGAGGCAAAGCAAGATCTAGACAGCAGAGAACGTCTCAAGATAATCACTCAGACGAAGCACTCGGCTCGGATCTCTCTCTCACTCGTGTTTCTCTCTTTCTCTCTTTCTCTCTTTCAGATCTAGGGTTTCTCAGGGGGTAAGTGTTTCGGCTGCCTTAGGGTTTCATCGACAGAGAAGGAAGCTTAAGTACTCAGTGCCACGAGGTGTTTCCTCAGCAACGCAGCGTTTAACCATGCAACGCTTCAAGCCGGCTTCACAACCTGGTGAGATGGACTGGGGCGCTTACCATTGGACCTCGATCAACTAGGCCCAACTGGCCCTGCATTCAGCCCATCTTCAACAGAACACAAGCACCCTGTCCAACCCATCAACAAACCCAACCGGCATAACACTTAACCTCAAACCCATCAACCGGAAGCTAACACGAACCGGGTTTAACTAATTCCTAACAAATGCCCTCCTAAACCAGGTTCTACAGCTGCATACTGCCAGTAGTGGTTTAGGGGTACTCCTGTCCTTCATAGATCCAATGTTGCTGCCCTTTTCAGCCATCCTCAATATGCAAAGAGTCTCTGCAATATGAGAACTTGTCAGCTGGGACAATCTTGGTTCCAAAATCAGCTGGATTTACATCTTCTTTGATTTTCTGTATCACCAGTTGCTTGTGCTTGATCTTCTTCCTTATGTAGTGGTACCTGATATCAATATGTTTTGTTCTTTCATGATACATGGGATCTTTACATAAGTACAAAGCACTTTGACTATCAGTATATACAACAGGAACATAGGTCTTGTTTTCTATTTCTTCTAATAAGCCTTTGAGCCATGTAGCTTCTTTAGCTGCTTCAGTAGCTGCCATGTACTCAGCCTCGGTTGAGGACAGGGCTACAACAGACTGTTGTTGAGACTTCCAGGAAATGCAATTCCCAGCCCAAGTGAAGTAAATGGCTGTAGTAGACTTCCTGTTATCCTTGTTACTAGCATAATCAGAATCTACAAATCCAATCAGGTTAGTGCGAGAGATATGTTCTTTATCTACAAGACACTTATCCTTAGTTCCACACATATATCTGAGCAAATATTTCATAGCATCCCAGTGAGGCATACCAGGATTAGACATATATCTACTCAATACAGATATTCCAAAAGCAAGATCAGGTCTAGTGCACAACATGGCATACATTACAGAACCAACAGCAACATCATATGGTATATTAGACATTTTATTTTTGCCTTCATCAGAGGTAGGGCAATCCCTTTTAGACAACTCAAGGTGCCCTCCTAAGGGTACATTTGCAGGTTTACAGTTAAGCATATTAAATCTCTGCAGAACTTTATGCACATAATCAGTCTGAGATAACAACATGGATTTCTTAGATCTATCCCTAGATATGGAGATTCCTAATATTTTCTTAGCATGTCCTAAATCTTTCATGTCAAAGTGATTTTTCAGATCATGTTTCATGCTAGCTATAAGAACTTTAGAAGGAGATATTAAAAGTATGTCATCAACATAAAGTAACACATACAGTGGATCATGCTTCTTAACATTCTTAAAATACAAACATGTATCATAATCACTTCTGACAAAGCCTAATTTAGACATACAAGAGTCAAACTTTAAATTCCATTGTCTAGGAGATTGTTTCAATCCATATATAGATTTTTTAAGCAAGCAGCATGCATTGGTATTTGTAGAATCAATGAAGCCCTTAGGCTGTGACATGTAAATTGTTTCATTTAAATCACCATGCAGAAAAGCAGTCTTAACATCCATTTGTTCCAATTCCCAGTCAGAAACAGCAGTCATTGCAAGCATAAGTCTCAGAGTTTTATACTTAACTACTGGGGCAAAAATGTCATTATAGTCTATTCCTTCTCTCTGTGTAAACCCTTTAGCTACCAATCTAGCTTTATATTTGTCAGGTTCATTAGGAGATAGACCTTCTTTTATTTTATAAATCCATCTACACTGAACTAGCTTAGAATCTTTAGGTTTATTAACTAAGGTCCAAGTGTTATTAGCATGCATAGAGTCAATTTCGTCTTTCATAGCAGCTATCCAGTGTTTTGAATCCTTACAGTTAACAGCTTGTTCATAAGTTTCAGGAGTGTAGGGATTTTTCACAATTGAAGCAGTAATAAGAGCATATTCAGCAATATTAGCATATTTCTTATTTGGGATGATATTCCTAGGAACCCTGTCCCTAGTAAGCTGATACTGACCATGAAAATCAAAATGACCTGAGTTAGAGCTACCTTGTCTGGTACCAGGGGAACTCAGGTCATTTTGACTTTCATGGCCTGTTCCAGCACTGGGGGACAAGGTAGGAACTCTAAGGTTATCAGGGTTATCAGAAATATTAGGTTCATCTACCCCCATTAATTGTTGATTATGTGAATTATTACTATGTTCAGATTGTGAAGGAAAGCTACTACTTTCATTTGTAGTAGTATCATCATTAGGTAGATCACTACCTTCA
Source organism: Fagopyrum homotropicum (assembly GCA_033239125.1). Classification (NCBI taxonomy): domain Eukaryota; kingdom Viridiplantae; phylum Streptophyta; class Magnoliopsida; order Caryophyllales; family Polygonaceae; genus Fagopyrum; species Fagopyrum homotropicum. Next base: position 164,753,619 of record BSWB01000001.1, read on the forward strand.
GAATAGTCACCAATGTCAAATTCGATTTCAGCATTGTTGTGACTTGCACTGGGCATGTAAAAAGAGGTTCCAACATTGGAATTCTCTTCAGACTCACCAGCAGTGCTACTAGTCTCACTAGGATGTTTATTTTTAAAGTGAAAATCAGTTTCATTAAAGGTAACATTCCTAGACACAACTACCTTATACCCTCTAGGTTGAATAAGAAGTAGTTTGTAACCTTTTACACCCTCTGGATATCCTAACATAATACCCTTTTTGGCTCTTGGTTGCAGCTTGCCTTCACTCACATGAGTGTAGGCCGTGCATCCAAAGGGCCTAAGGTATTTGAGATTAGGTTTCCTATTAGTCCACAGTTCATACGGAGTTTTGAATCCTATAGCTGAGGAAGGGGATCTATTGATGAGATAAGAAGCTGTAGTAACAGCTTCTCCCCATAGGGAAGGTTTGAGACCAGCACTAACTAGCATACATCTTGCCTTTTCAAGCAAGGTCCTATTCATTCTTTCAGCAGTTCTATTCTGCTGAGGTGTTCCAGGGATGGTTAAATGTCTTTTAATGCCTTGTTCTTTACAAAATTCATCAAATAATTTGTTACAGAATTCAAGCCCATTATCAGTTTTTAGACATTTAATCTTCATATTAGTTTCTGTTTCAACAAGGTTTTTCCAATTCTTAAAAATTTCAAAGGATTCATCTTTAGTTTTAAGAAGATAGACCCAAACTTTTCTAGAGAAGTGATCTATAAAGGAGATAAAGTATCTCCTTCCACCTATGGTGTCAACCTGTGCAGGTCCCCAAAGATCAGAATGGATGTACTCTAGGGGTTGTTTGGCTACATAACTAGAGGTTGTGAAACTATGTTTAGTTTTCTTTCCTAAAATACAGGTTTCACATATGTCTAGGTTAGTAGGTTTATTATCTATTAGACCTTGTTGGTACAAACTAAGCATTCCCTTATTTCCCATGTGTCCCAGTCTACTGTGTAGGAGAGTAGTTTGGGCTAGAGTCATTAGATTGGTTGTTTTAGATAGATTAATTTCAGGTGAGGTAATAACATGATATAGACCTCCTTTATTAATGCTTCTAATTAGTACAACATTATTTCTAATCACATCTCTAACACCATTTTTGGTGACAATGGTACAGTTCAAATTATCAAAGACAGATTCTGATAATAAGTTTCTCCTAAGTTTGGGAACCCATCTAACATTTTGTAATACTCTAGTAACACCATCATGCATACATAAAGGTACATTTCCAATTCCTTTTATAGCTAAACTAGTGTTATCACCTAGCATAACTTCTCCAGCATTATACATATCGATGCTACTAAAAACAGATTTATTAGAAGTAGCATGCATAGTACATCCAGAGTCAAGGATCCAATCATTCATGGTATTAGAAGAGGTAGCACACATCAGAATTTCATGATGATACAAACATGCATTAAGAGGCATATTATACTCAGAGTAATCATGTTTAGATGAGCAGACAAGCAGTTCATTAGGATAATCAGATACACATAAAGATGCAGAATGAGTAGATTTATCTTTGCTAGATTCATCTTTCTTTTTCTTCCTACATTCTTCCTGGTAGTGTCCTAGTTTACTGCAGTAGAAGCATTTTTTATTCTTTTTATCAGAATCGTTTGTGTAAGTGGTTTTATTCTTTTCTGGTTCATATTTCTGCTTATATTTTGATTTGTTTCTTTTATTTCCTTTCATCATAAGGGCCTCAGATTTGTCATCAGTTTTAAGACTAGTTTTAAAGACTTTCATACTTTCATTTTTCTGTATTATTTGTTCCAGTATTTTGTCCTTAGATATTTCATCATGACTAAACTGGATCACATCTTTAAAATTGTCAAACTGACTAGGCAGGGCATTCAATAAAAGTATAGCAGAATGGTCATCAGAGATCTTATCATTACATCTTTCTAAGTCTTGAGTTAATTTCAGAAAAATATCTAAATTATCATGCAAAGACAAGTTGACATTCATTCTAAAATTGAACAATCTACATAACAGAGATATACGACTAGGCAAAGATTTTTTCAGATATAGATCTTCCAATTTTTTCCAGAGTAAAGAAGGGTCAGTGAGACTTACAACCTGACGAGCCACGTCGTCAGCTAATCGTATAAAAATCTCAGAGTGAGCTTGCTCCTCAAGCTCTTGTTTCCTATCTGGAGAAGTATCCGGAGGGAACTTTCCTTGAACAGTGGTCCAGCACTTCTCCTTGATTAGGATTGCTTTCAGCTTCAGTTGCCATATGGCAAAGTCCGAGGTGCCATCAAAGGGCTTAATCATCACTGTGTTTTCCGACATAGTCCCGTGTCTAAGGAGACACGATCCCAGATGTCGTACTTAGGGTCTATGGAGGAGGCAGTCTTTTGGTATTAAAGATCTTGCCGTCCTTTGTTAAGAGATCAAAGATCTTCAAAACACTGTAAGTTTTGAGTTCTTTCGATTCTCTTGTACCTAGGGTTCCTTAAGCAACAATGCTTGAAGGAGTGATCCTCTTTCCTGGAGTTTTTAAAGAACGAGCCAGAAGTTTTCACAATCGGTTTTGATGAAAGAAAAAACGAGAAAAAGAACGATAGATTTGAGCGGAAGCAATTTTAAAAATCAGAGGTTCCAGAGAACGAAAAACTTGAAGAGTAAAGGAGAGATCGTTTTGATTACAAAAACAGATTTTCAACTTTAAGAAACAAGAAAACCTTGCTCTGATACCAATTTGTAAAAACTCTATCGCTTTTTTCAATCAAACACAACTGGATCTAGAACGGTCCAATGTTTCAAAACCAGATGAACACAAAGAGTTTGGTGACGCAGTTCGAGCTAAGCTCTACTCTGCGGGATCTCAGGAGGGGAGAGCCAGCCCAATCCACTAGGTAGAGTTACAGTGAAGAACAGTTACAGAAGGAGCACTCTAAAACACAAGAAAACCATACAAGATCAAGAGCAGAATAACAAGAACAAAGATAGGCGAGAGGTCTGTAAACCACCACAGTTAAGGATCTGTGCTTTGAGGCAAAGCAAGATCTAGACAGCAGAGAACGTCTCAAGATAATCACTCAGACGAAGCACTCGGCTCGGATCTCTCTCTCACTCGTGTTTCTCTCTTTCTCTCTTTCTCTCTTTCAGATCTAGGGTTTCTCAGGGGGTAAGTGTTTCGGCTGCCTTAGGGTTTCATCGACAGAGAAGGAAGCTTAAGTACTCAGTGCCACGAGGTGTTTCCTCAGCAACGCAGCGTTTAACCATGCAACGCTTCAAGCCGGCTTCACAACCTGGTGAGATGGACTGGGGTGCTTACCATTGGACCTCGATCAACTAGGCCCAACTGGCCCTGCATTCAGCCCATCTTCAACAGAACACAAGCACCCTGTCCAACCCATCAACAAACCCAACCGGCATAACACTTAACCTCAAACCCATCAACCGGAAGCTAACACGAACCGGGTTTAACTAATTCCTAACAATATAACTAACTTTTATTTTAAAGTCCTAAATAAAAATTCAAACCGTAAAAATCACAAATATAGTTGGGTCATTTGGCTATTTGTCGATTTGGACATACATAATTATTTTTTTATAATATAGAACTAATTTTGTAAGCTTATGAATTCAATTTTAATGTACGGGACGAGACCTCTCTAACAGTATGAAAAAGTTAAAGTCCGTATTTCGTCTCACATATTTTTTACCGGGTGGGTTCAAAACAGAATTACTACTTTTTTGATGAAATTTCGTCAAAATGGAGACGAGATTATGATTGAAGGGATTTGTATTCACCCCTACATAAAAAATATGATAAAACCGAAAAATAAAAGTTGTACCAAATTACCTATGTTTCTGAAAAGCATTGGGCGAGGCCTTAATATCATAATCACAAAAATGTGTTCTAAAAAGAATCATCTCATAAATATGTATAGATTCGAGTTCAAATTGAAATTCAGGATAAGTATTGAGAATTACTTTCATGATTTCATCCACGAGATTTAAATAAATCAAGACAGATTAAATCTTTGTTTTTATGAGATTACGCATAATGTTTTCTTATTATAATCACAACAATAATTATCCTTTACCCAATTCTATTTTGAATTTGAGTGATTTAATGGACTCTTTGTAAAAAACTTAAAATTTTACTCATTTCAGTCGTACATTCAACCCTGTAGTTGTTCATCTTATTATTCGGTAGGTTTTTTGAGATATTTTTGTAAACTAGTTACCAAAAAAAAAATTCTGTAATTTTATTATTATAAACTTTCAATAATTTTGGACAAAGAGAAAGAACTTCTCCGCGCGTTTGATCCGTTTGACCTACAAACGGGTCAAATGTGGGAAATTAACTCCCCGGTTGTCAAGCAATAGAAGGGAACAAATGCATGAACACATTCACCCTAAGGCCATCTCCAATAACAAAGGGTTATAATAGCTTTAAGGCTAAAACTTAACCCTGAAATTTTTTAAATATTTATTATTATTTCAACGATCTCCAATAATAAAAGGGTTAATTTAGCCCTTTATTAATTAAGTATTACAAGAGTTCATTTTTCTCTCTCCTTTTCCTATTGGTTATTGCATTATTTTTTAAAAAAGAGGGAGCAAGTGAGTTTAATATGGTGGTCTTATTGGAAGAGTTAAAGGGTGACCTTGAGGTTATATTTAGCCCTTTGCACTATTCTTTGACCCTTTAGCCCTATGACTTTTTATTATTGGAAACCATTTTATAATAAAGCAGGGCTAAATGGGGCATATAACTCCCCTTATTGGAGATGGCCTAAGGCCCGAAGGGTAGGCATAATTGGTCAACGAGTCCGGCACATTATTACCTTCCCAAAACACATGGTCAAGAGAGATTTCCCACTCTTGGGTAAGGAAGTCTTGACATTAAAGAACCAGGCCATAGAGCGGATGTGAGGGGCTTACACCGTTGCCAATGAGCTGAAGAATGAGTCTAGAATCAATCTCCACCTTAACTCGCCGATAGCGCGCAATCCATGCAATCTGAAGCCCTTGAGCCAATCCTCATAACTCAGCTGCCGGCGCAAATTCAATAGCAATGTTCACTCAAAAACCAACCAACCACTCACCATGATTATCCCTAATCAGGCCTCATCCATCTGGAGCCCCTCGACTCCCCTAGACGAACCGTCAGTGTTTAATTTAACCCAGCCCGGAGACGGCTTCCAACGGATAAGCAACTCAACTTTCACAGGTTAGACATCCACCACACCTTTAACTGTCAATGTAGTGATAATTTCTTGATAACGTGACCTAATTAGAGAGTGTTTGCTTCTCTCCTCCTCACTCACTCGGAATACCCTTTGGTTTTGCCATTTCCATAGCCACCACAAACCCACAGTAAATAAAACATTCCACCAAACATCCGAGTCCTTCAAGCTCGGGGCAATAGGTAACATCAAAATCTATATGCGTTTGGTGCGCTCCTTTTTTGTCAGAGTTACTCCCCAATAAAGGAGCCAAATGAAATACTTGATCAATTCCTAAACATTAAGCTTCCACACAAGCTCAAAAAGACCATCTTTAACCCTACCAATCTTCACATGAACTGGGAGTGTATGAAAAACCGAAGATGCAAAAAGTCCCCTTTACCATCACCAAGTCACCAAACACAATCATTACTAAGGGGGTCATTCGTAATAACAGTTGGGGACCAAACATTCCTAGCCTTTAATTCCAACTAAATCAAAGGGCACAAGTTCATAAAGACCTTTTATTGAGCCATTTGTCGCTCCAGAATCGGACTATATTTCCAATATGAACCTTCCAACCATTGCATCGAGGTTGACGAACCTTAAACCTGGCCTCTTTTCGGGAGCGTACTCGTGTGCATGTGATATAAAGGGATAGATGTGAGTGTCACCCGCCCTGTCAGACTTAAGGATCTCGCTTTCCAATCTACAAGCCCCCCAACAACCTTTGCAACAATTGGGTTATATGTGTCCTTTCCGACAATATCATGTAGCAGAGGAATGCCAAATAAATACCCAGATGTCGGGTTGATGAGAAACCCCACACATCGATGAGGTGACGTTTGAGCTCACTATAGACATTGGAAGATACCGAGAATCTCGATTTGGCCAGCGAGATTTTTTTTTTGCCCCGAAGCCTCACAAAAATCTCTCAAAATTATGTTTAATAACGATCACTTGTTGAACTAAGGCTTCCAAAAAGAGTAGAATATCGTCCGAAAAAAGAGGTGTGAGATAGGCGGACCACCCTAGAGAGCTTAATAGGCTTCCAAATCTTGTTCTCAACTACTCGTTGAATCATATGACTCAAACGTTCTAGGAGAATGACAAAGAGTTAAGGGGTAAAAGGAAATCAACACTACTACTGCTTTAGGTGTGTGTTGGAATGAGAAGACGAGATCCCTTTAGTAGGCGAGTTTAAAAAACAAAGGAGATCAACGCTTTTAATCCGATATTTTGAATCCGGATATTCCATTAAATTAGAATTTTCGAATTAAATTTTTATTTTTCATTTATGTAGTCGATGCTTATTTTAACCGAGTTTTGGGCTCAAACATTTTAACAACACCCCATTACTAGATTGGGCCCAAACATTTTAACTTTGCAGAACAACACCCCATTACTAGATTGGGCCAAAACGTTTTAACTTTGTACCCTATTACGAGATTGCGCCAAAAAGATAACCTTGAGTGACAAGCCCAACACCATCAGTTTGGTCCGTTCTTGTCATGTCCCAAGTAGCCTTACCTTAGCCTTAGCCGGCTCGGCATGACTCGCTCCCCATTAAAAATTGGTAGTGACCCAAAGGCCACAACATTTAAGCGTTTTCCCTCCTTATATACAATAAGGATTTCACTCCTTTTACTCGATGTGGGATAGCCACATTTTTGTTCCTTTTTGACAAGTTTTGTGTTTCGCACACGTAACTTCAGACATCATTATCTTATTCAATCGGAATTTAATTTTAGCTGATAAGTATACCACGATTCAGTGCTTGCGAAGACAAACTCAATGCTTCAGTTTTTCGGTGTTGACGATGATTGGATCCCACCATAAACTTATCCGAAAACCCCCGATGCTCTACGTATTTAAAATATTGGTTCCAACAATCTGTACAACACAAACTACCAAAGAAACTCTAAAACTATCCTTACAAAAAGCCACCTAAAAGTCGAGTTTTACCAAACAATTGATTTCTAATAAAAGTTACAACAAGATTGTTTATATTAAATGGTTAACAGTTAAGTTTCGTTCATTGTAAATGGGTAACAACTAAGTTAAATGATCCTCAAAAGAAACCCCAAAGATCGAACATCATTGTAAGTCCATCATGTACACGTTATTTTATCAAAGATACAATATATATGAAACACCATTGTTACATTCACTTCGATCTACATGATGTATATATTGCTGGTAAACTTCAACTAGGGTAGATACAATTTGATTAGCATTGGTAAAAGCACCAACATTGACTACCAACACACATTCCTTCGGTACCAGGTGGAATATCACCCCCTTGGCAAGCTGGTTTGCAGAACTCCTGGCTATTGCAAGGGCCAGGGATCGTTGTCGATTGATGGCGACAATATCTTACAACATCTCTACCTTCGTAACCTGTAACACATAACGAGAGAAGAAAGTTGTGAACTAATTGTATTCTGTCGCACGTTTAAACAAACATATACATAGTAATATGTGTACTAAAATTTTGTATTAGCTATGCTATGTTGTTGATTTGTTTATGTTCTAGTCATGAACTAACTAGAATGATATCCTAATGAAATGATTGAAGATTCTCACCGGAGATGAACGAGAGAGCAAGAAAAAGGATGAAGATGGTGTAAAGGCCCTTCATTGTTGTTGTCTTGTGTTGTGGAGTTTTAGTTAGAACAAAGTGGATGCTTTATAAGGAACTCGAGAAGAAGATAGTTATTACCAAATCTTTTGATAAAACCAAAAATGTTATCAAATCATTAAAAATGGTATCAAATCATGTCAATTAAAATGATAGGATTCATTTCCTATTTGAAAAAATTAGAGAAAAAGGGGTATGTAAGCAGTAAATGAATCGATGAAGAAACAATGGGTAATTGTGTATCTATTAAGATAAAAATAGACCCCTTTAATTTTATAAAAAAGATAAAATAATTATTAATTCAATATCCTCCCATAATTAATAATACTCCCTCTCCTAATTATTTTGACTATTTTTTAATTAATTAAGAAAAACTGAAAATTGTTAAATATAATCATGGAAACAGTTATCTTCAGATAATTAATTAAGAAAAAAGATAAAATAAATATTAATTTAATATCCTTCCATAATTAATAATACTCTCTCCTAATTATTTTGACTATTTTTTAATTAATTAAGAAAAAATAATAGTTAACTATAATCATGAAAACAATTATCTTTGGATAATTAATTAAGGAAAATTGAAAATTGTTAGCTATAATCATGGATGTTTTTTTAATTAATTAAGGAAAATTCTCTCTTCTAATTATTTTGGCCGTATCCATCTATGTTTTTTTTATAGCGTTAGTGTTCTAATGTGTAGTGTTTGTTAACATTATGTACATTAGTTTGTGTTTGTGAAAGACTTATGTAATATATGCACTTTTGTACGTCGCATGAATTGGTATTAATTTTGTGCACATTAGTATGTAATATAATGTTATGAAATGTATGTTAATATTATGTACTTTATTGTGTGTTTGAGAAAGATTTATGGATGATATGTAATTATGTACACACTCCGAAAATGTAATTAATATTATGTATGATAGTATTTCATACAATGTTATGTAATGTCTATTATGTACTGTCTCATAATATTATGTACATCATTTTTGTGCTTTGTGATAGACTTATGTATGATATCAAATTGTGTATTAGTTACGGAATTATGTATTGATTGTTGGTCTTATGTACTCGTGTATAGTTTTTTGTTAAAAAATCTATATTATGTACATGTATCTTCCTAAAAATACATGCAAAATACAAAAACGAATGCACAAACTTGATTTACAGAGATTAAGTACACAAACTTGGATCTCCTTAAAAACACATGCAAACACAAATTGAGCACATAATTTTGATTCGTCCTACAATCAGATGTCATATATACATAAACAAAAAAAGAGTTTATTTTCTACTACTAATACAAAAAATAATTAATTTTGCGACCGAACTTTACGTCAGCTAAAAGCATTATTGCCGTCACAAATGGTCTTTTGCGACGGCGTAGCGTCAGCAAACCCACCGTCGCCAAACGGGCCGCCGGAAAAGGTTTTTGTGACGGCATTCTGCCGTCGTAAATTTTTGCGATGGCTCTTCGCGACGGTAGTTCCCGGCGCAATTTTATTTATAGAAATTAAAAAAAAAAGTTATATTTGCGACAACAGAATTTGCCGTCGCAAATTTTATCAACAAAATTAAAAAAAACTGAAATCTAACTAATCAACGATACAAATTAATATGAAATATAAATAATCAGTGATACAAATTAATTGAAATAAAAATAATATGCTTTTGAAAAACAATTATGAGTAACAAAATAGTACTTAACTCACATTAACTAATTAGACATTCCTAATTTCCTATTTATTCACATCACTATTGTGTCCATCGAGATGTAATAGCTTCACATGCTTCATCCACTCGAGTAGCATCTCCAGTGACATTTAAGTGTGCCTGTAACAACAAGATTATCAAGCCCAAAATAAGACATTAAAGATTTATATGATGACACTATTATTTGCAATAAGTGACAAATCTTAACCTATTAGCAACTGTGGAAATGATCATATACTTCTACATCAAACATATATATACAACAAGTTCGGATATGGAAATGGCATAATTTCCATTGTCAAGCACCCTTTCATTAATTATATAATAGAGATCATATACTACTCGTTTCTTCCATGCTCAATCATGCAGGCTGCAGCTCAACTGCTAATCAACTTGGCATCTAAATATCAAGCATTTAGTTCAATAACAACAGCAGCAACAGTCCAAGCTTTTCCAGAAATAGCTCAAAACAAGCAAAGCATGCTGACGAAATGGGTATGAGATCTGATGCGCCCTTGACCCCTATGTCCCAACATGAGGAAGACGAGGCACTCCGGGTTCGCTCTGATGGACCGCTCACCCGTTCACGTGCTAAGGCAATCGCCCAAGCTACCGGCTCCATCATTAGCCGCACCGTTGCTTGTCACGGACCCATTGGATGCAAACCGTGTCTCTACACCACAATGACTTGAAGCTTGTCAAGCCGGCACCGTTCCGGCGCATTTTCCGCATTTTCCATAATTTAGCGTTTTGTAATAATAAGTCTTTTTATTTTCGGAATATTAATTTCCGGGACTTTATTTCCGGGTATTAATTTTCCAAATTTAAGATTAGACTTTTGGTTTCGGAATTTAATTCGGAAACTTAATTCCGAACTTAAATTCTCAACCTTTCATATTTTAGGTGTTTCATTTCCGGAACTTAAATTCCGACTTTATTTCTGTCATTTAATTTCCGACTCTTTGTATAGCCTTCATCCACTATATAAGGTGATGCTTGGCTCATTTGTAAAGCATGTTCAATTTGATTAAGTAATGAGAAGTATTTTCCTCCAACTTACTTGAGAATCAATCCCTCTTCCAATCCTCTCAAAGTCCTTCTTTTGAATCTTCGATCCAAACTCAACCACCTTCGAGGGTTCTTCAAGAACCAACTCAACCGACCCACTTCAAGGTTTGTTCGATCAATCTAGATCGACTCAATCATACAACTTCCGCCTCCATCTCTAAGCTTCCGCATCCATCTCTAAGCTTCCGCAACCCATCTTCAATTGCATTCGCACTTCAACTAAGGAGTAGTTGAGCTTCAGCTTGATCTAGATCCGGAATACTTCATTGACGTGTCCAAGGACGCATCAAGATCCAATTACCCTAACGGAAAGCTCAGCTCTGCTCAACGAGTCGTGAACAAAAAAATGGACCAAAACACAAGTTATGAGATGAGGACCGGACCAATTTCCATAATGTAGTCTTTAACAAGAGCATGACTGATAGTTAAAGTAGTAGAGGACAAGAAATGAAATTTATGATTAGTTTCAAAACCCACTTCCACCAACAGTTAGCATTTACCAAAGTACTTGCAACACAAAATGTCTTTTACCACATATCTACACCCTTAAGTCCTTAACCAAAGCCTACTGATACATAGTTATACTAATTAATAACAACATAGAGGGAGGCAGGAAGAACATGATGCTTATATATATATATATATATATATATATATATATATATATATATATATATATATATATATATATAGATGAGAGCTAAGGAGGAACATTACTATATTACAGATAGATATTTTTGAAACTAGATTGTGGAAGAGGGATGTCTTGTTACTGGTTATGATCAGTTAGCTTCGTGGGCGTGGCAAGCTACGGCTTTCCTCTTGAGGGATCATTTGCAAAATTAATAGGCCAAAGAACTAATGTAACTATACATGTGAGGAGCTACGGTTTCCTGCCTCCCTCTATATTGTTATTAATTAGTATAACTATCTTGAGGGATGTCTTGTTACTGGTTATGATCAGTTGCTTAAAAGAAAAAAAAGACTCAATTTAGGAACCTTTCAAAAACAGTAGAATTCATTGGCCAAAGAACTAATGTAACTATACCTGTGACACAAAGTGCCTTTGAACATAATTCCTCAACTACTTCCAGTTGACGTTTTGGTAAGAAAAGAGAGAAGGGGTCACGTATCCATGACCATTGAGGGACAAATCACATTACCACGGATTTAGAGAAAGAAAGAAGGGACAAGATACCGATTGAATAGGAGAATAAGGATGGCTAGCGACGAATCCCGATCAGTAGAAGGTGGGACGATATTGAGTAAATGAAGATGAAGTAACTTTTACTTACCAATCAAAATCCAGCTAGAGTAATCCGATTGGCAGGAACATGTTCAATCATGTAATTTGTAGGAGATAGCAACCAATCAATTTATTTTTGCCATTTGTTCTTCTTTTCTTCTTTAAGGGGCTCTAATTTCAACAGCTCTCGAAAGACATGTGCTGAAGATTTGTGTTTGGGGGTGTCTGAGCAAAAAAAATCGACATCTAATGCTAACAACTTTCTTTTCACATCAAAAGCAACTCTTCACAGTACATGTAATAATCAAGAGGAAAGAAGATGTCTTTTACAAACTACAGTGTATAATGACATATGAACAAGCTGGAAGACCAAAATGGTAAATCCCAAAACAAGCATAAAAGCAAAATCAATAATTAACTTTAATCACAATTAACAAATAACAAAGTAGGCCAGTATTTTTTATTTCAAACATATTAAAAAGCTAAATGAATGATATAGATACAATAGCAATTGGTAGTTAAAGCTTTCACTTCATGAACCTGTAAAGCAATGGTCAAAATTGAAAGATGAAGAAAGTAGTGGAAGAAGTGTTCCAAAACGACCTTTTCTAGCAGATTTTTTTGTATATATATATATATATATATATATCCATTCAGCACCAATGATTAGAATTTCATAAGAGCACCAATTACTATCAGAAAAAGCAAGCATCTCAACAGTCAAACCTCAAATTTGCAAATTAGCATAAATCTTTTCACAACTTCAAAATTCCAAATCCAATTGTATAGACTGGACAATGAGTCCGGTGAGTCCCCTAATTTTAGAGAGCAGAACAAGAAGATCTAAAATTAGGTAAGAATTCAAATTCCCTAGTTTTCCTTGACCAAGAAGCTCTAAAATTGTTTATACAAGCCACCTAGTATTTTGAATTTTTGATACAAATAGAGAATTGGACAATAACTGTTGTTTTCCTGATAAAAAATCATTAACTTCCAGCTTCGTCTCTGTATAATTTAGAGCTTCTTGTAAATGTCCGATTGGGAGCATAAAATCATTATAAAAAATCATTAACTTCCGGATACAAGCTCTAAAACAACATTTGTTGCTTTTCTTATAACAAATCATTAACTTTCATATTCGACTCTCTGTGTAATTTGTCGATTGGGAGCATAGGTCATGGAAGAAAATGTAGAACAGGGGATTCTTACCTAATTTTAGAGAGCTTTGTATAAATAATTCAGATTCCCTAGTTTTATACAATTGGTCAAGGTTACTCTCAAAAACTCAAATTACACAGAGAGAATTGAACATACTGCATATTGTCGTTTTGGTGGCCGGTGAGTCCGGTGTTGGGTGATAGAGGATTGAATTGAGAGCCGGCGGAGTTGTGTGGTTAGAGGGTGAGAGAGGATCGAATTTGAATAGGACTGCGACTCAGGTACATAGTGACGAATCTGGAAGAAGACAAGTAGAACGAGGATGAATTAGTATCAAACCAAAAGATACTAATGAAGAGAAGAGAACGATGATGTGTCTTTTGAAGAGAAATGTTTACCATTGTGCCGCTATGCCTGTGGAAGAGAGAACGATGATGAATTAGGGTTGCGCCGTTGTGCCTATGGAAGAGAGAAAGATGATGAACTAGGGTTGCGCCGTTGTGCCTGTGGTTGATGAATAGGGTCGTGTGGAAGAGAGAACGATGAAGAACTAGGGTTGATTGTCCTTTTATGTTTCTAAAAAAAAAAGTTCAATAAATTATCAAAGTAAAAAAAATCTTCTTTTCACGTATACTTGTACTTAAATTATTAGCGACGGGTCGGCTTTGCCGACGCAAACGAAACGACGGGAATGTGAGCTGTCGAGTGCCTTCGCAAAAAAAGATCACGCGTCGGTATATACATGCCGTCGCAAAATCTCGTCGCAAATCTAATTATTTTTTGTAGATATATATCTCTAAAATCTCCAAACAAAATTCTTTTCTCCTTGTTTGCTCAATACAAAATCTAATGTGATGAACACGATAAAAAGTTTACATAATACCACAACACGCTGTTAGACATTTTAAAACCCCCAAAAGTAACCATTTTTCTATGGCGGTCTTCAGTACCGATTTGAGGAAGAAAGCTAACACCAATTTGCGGTTTGAAACTTCCAGACGAGAAAATAGAGACATATATCGAACAATTTCTGGAAAATTTACAACGTTTGTTTGAAATTATACAAACCAGAAGTGGGATTGACGAATGAAGAAGGTGTCGACGATTGCTTTGAGTGCTCCGACTGCAAATTCTCCAGAAACAAGACGCGATTTTTTCCGAGTGGTTTGAGAAGAGAAGTAGAATATATGAAGAATCCCATAAATGTCTTTAATATCCAGTTACCTATTTTAACGGGATTTCCCTTTTTTATTTTTGTAGTTTTATCACCCTTTTTATGAATATGCCCTTACCTTACGAAAAAGCTAAATGCACGAGGTTTGTTTTACTAGCGTAAAAAACCAACGCATTCCGATGGCGCTCAACAAGTTAAAAAAAAACAAAGAATTTGAGCGTCAGCGCCTTCCGAAGGCGCTCAAATCTTTAATAAAAAAAAGGGCAAAAAGAAGAAAAAACAGGGTTTTGGGCGCCAGCGCCATGCGCCGACGCTCAAAACCCTGTTTTTTCTTAATTTTTCCCTTTTTTTTTATTTATTTTAAGATTTGAGCGCCGTCGCAAAGCGCTCAGTTCTATTTGAGCGCCACCGCAAAGCGTTCATATTCGGTACCAAGTAAATTTAAAATTGTGTATATAACACGCCCCCATTAATTATCCTTATTTCAGTCATTAATTTATTAATTTGTCTTTATTTTTTGGACAGAAATTAAAGGGGCCTATATTTTTATTATTTTATTGAAACAATTTGGTTTACTATACTTTTTCTAGTTTTGTGTTTAGTTAATGTACCCCATGAGAGAAGAGTGTGTAAAGTTTGAAAATAAATACAAAAGGTTGGGTATATTTACTTAATTGAAACATTAAAAAGCCTAGTTACTATTATAATTTTTCAAAAAAGCCTAGTTACCAAAATTGCCCTATATTATTTCTACAAAACAAAAAGAGTTTTTCTACACCAATTTTCTCAAAAAAAATATTTGTAGGTTAATACAATGGTAGTTCACACATCCAATCGGACACAAAAGTATTAGATTCGAATGTAATGTATAACGGTAATGAGAATTTTTCATAAAAATAAATTGAATAAAAGTAGTCTATCAACTTTATAGAATAACCTTTTTTTATTTATATATATTGCATATACTTATCTCAACACGTTGCGCTATACTTAGACAAACGTGTTTGATATCTCCATTCTTTTAATGGTTAACCTACATGTTAGGATTAAAAGACTTGACAACGGTTACCCCTTCGTTGCAATATTAAAGGGTGACGGATCAATGACATGAGTTCGCACTTCATCCATCAGAAGTGCGACACATAAGTCTTATGAGATTCTAACTAAAACCAATCTAAAACATGTAACATCCCAAATTCTCAAAACTCAGGGAGCTATTACTAGGACGTCACAATGAGTCCCGACCTTAGTTTAACAACTTTAGTTAGAAAGTTACAACAAAGCACAAATGTAAATAAATATTTTAAAAAATATTAAATTATATTTGAATGAATATCCTACATATGACAACCATACAATACATAAATAAATTAACATTGTGCATGCACAAGGAAGACTCCCCCGTTCCCATTTAATGGGTACATGGACCTGGCTGACCATCCGCTCCGAATCTCTCTGCACCTGTCTACACCTACAAACAATCTAATAACACGGATAAACCGTTAGCTAACTAATCATATATATAAGAAGACATATAAGCACAAACACACGTAAATGCAGAAATTAAACACACAACATGCTTCCACACGGAACCGTTTTATTATCTTTATTAATGTCATACACACATAATCCGATTACGGTTGTGTCACGAGAAGTCTATGACTATCGCTTCCGTCCCTTTATCCAGCTGGAATGGTTTGACGCACCGACCCATACACCACATGGAGTGGATCAGTACTCTCCCCGTCTACCACGTATGACCTTGTCGTGGAGAACCTCCCTGACACTCGCAAGAGCTGCGCAGATGATGCCACCGCCCATTTACTTGGGCCAATAACGCGTCGGTATTTTAATATCATAAAAATACTAGAAATCATATATCACACATCACTCACATGATCAACTCATAGATGAAAGCAGCTAAGTAAATCTAAAGGTACTATGTCAAGTCCAGTCAACGATATCTCTTGACTCCTTATGAGTCTAATCTCTACTGCCTGATCACAACATGAAACTTGCATCAATAATGTATCCAACACTTTAGAGGTTTCCACTTTAATTTAATACGATCATTTACAAGAAAACAATAAACTAGCCTTACATGTGGAAATGACCATTTCACACCCGGGTCCGAAAACTTTAACAGCTCTAGGGAGGTCTATAACCTCTACTAAAAACTTTGCTTCTGACTAAGCACCAAAACCCGTTAACCATCCATAGGACCTTTGTTTTCCCTTGGTTAACTAGTCTAATCAACCAGTAGAATAAAATTTACGTATACGGCCAAGTGATCGGTTCGGTATCTGAGTTATCAAGACACTTAAACAAGAAGACTATCAAAAGAACAAATTGTATGATCTACTTGATTTTCGTCTTTTGACAAAGTACCATTCCATTCTCGTACGAGTATGAGTATTGTTATGTGACCGATCCATCAATTAATTAAAAAGGGTCCTAAATAACCCCAAATACTAACATCAAGTCCCACCGGTTTGTCCCTTTCATTTTCAGGACAAAACACCACCATGACCCAAACCAACCCCGGCCTATAGCTTTACTTCAACCTTCTATCGGCAAGACACTTGACCAATTCAGCACAACTCTTGACTTAAATACACAACACATCCTTTGAAATCATAACGTATACATACACCGATTCTTACACATCACTGATTTGGTCGAAATCTTCCCGCTAATACATTCAGCAGAAAACTCATTACATTGAACACATAAAATGACATATTACCTTCTCTATAGTGAATAGATACAACACAAATTGGAAGGTCTCAGATCGGTTATACGGATAGATAAAGTGAAGATGTATGAGAGGATTTTCAAGAATCACACACAATGATTAAATAGACCTCAAAGTCGCCGGAGAACGGTCTACTGACGGAAGGAGGTGGCAGCGGAACTTGTCACCTTCGACAGTACCTCTCCGTGGTTGTCCCTGGCGGTGCTTCCCGTGGCAGTCCTTGGCGGAAAAGAAGTACCCACCGTCGTCTACATGAAGAAGGAGAGGAGACCGCCCTCCAACTGCCACGAAGACGAAGGAGACCGGCCACTCGGCGGCATATATCCATACGGCATATATCTTGATGGCCCCAGCTGGCCTGTGTTGATGGCCCGGTTGGCCAGTCTTCACGGGTGAGGGAAAAAAGGACAAAAAAAGTTCAAAATGGTTCCGAATATATCGGAAATAAAATTTTCGGTTATTACAAAATATGAACAATACCTCATTAATTTTATATACTAGGCTAGTTATTTGTTTTGTAATTATGTTTCATGGACTATTTTGTTGGTAGACCTATTCAAATTCGGGCAACCGGCCCGGCCCGTCCGACCGAAAAAACGAACGGGTATGAAAAGAAAGATGCCCGACCTGGCCAAAAATCCCGGCCCGTCAAACCTGTCGGGCTGGATCCGAACACTGTCCTAGGCCCGTCCGGGCCGAAAAGAAACACCAACATTGATTACCATGTTTCGAACAAGAAACACAAAACTAAGAACGAAATATCATTGCCCATCACGTACGTTATTTTATTGAAGATACAATGCATGAAACATCATAGTTACATTACATGCACTTCTTTACGTTATACGTATTGCTCGGCAACATCAACTACGGTAGATACAATAATTTATTTGATTTTTTTGGTGTGAAGAGAAACGATTGACTAGCATTGGTAATCACACCAACATTGATTACCAACACACATTCCTTCGGTACAAGGTGGAATATCACCACCTTGGCAAGCTGGTTTGTAGACCTCCTGGCTATTGCAACTAGGGATCGTTGTCGAACGATGACGACAGTAGATTGCAACATTCCTACAATCGGAACCTGTAACACACAACGAGAGATGAAAACGATGAACTAATTGGTTTTCTTCATAAAATAGAGTAGGACGAATCAATGATATGGGTTTGTACATCGTACGTCAAAACTTTGGTACATAAGTCTTAAAAGCCTATATTCTAAAAGTAATTAAAATTAGGAGCATTAGCTCACAAATCTGATGTGCTATTGTGTTAGGCAAGTTATTTCTTCCCACGGTCCATCAGAATAACCATCTAATTTGATTAATATTTAACGACATAGTTAAGGTCACTTTGTTAACTTTTAAAATACATTGTTCAAAGGATTGTTATAAGACTAATATTACATGTCAAAATCTCTCACCCTTATCAAGGTGTTTCCAAATCTCCATTATTTTTTTCTCCTTTAATGCAACCAAATAAACGAAGGGTTAGTTAATTTCTATATAAACATGATATAACAAAATATATGAACTAATACTAAATTTTTGAGTATAGTTCATAAAAACAAGAAATTATAGGACGCCGTTAGATTGACGTCCTAGAAGTGATCGGTGTATATATTTATGGTGGAGATGATCATAATTTCATTGATATTACGATGAACTTTATACAGAGTTTACAAGATGATAATCTATATATCTATATATATATATATACATATATTAAAGTAGAAGTGTTTTGTCTCACGTGTCATGTTCTTATCAATTTCACGCCGCATGTCAATTTTTCGTGCATTTTAATTTTATCATTATACAAATTAACAAATAAATAAATGAAAATTTAATAAACATATATATATATATATATATATATATATATATATATGTATGTATATATATATTCAATAAGGATTCCACTTCTTTTAGTCAATGTGGGATAACTACATTTTTGTTCCGTTTTGTCAAGTTTTGTGTTTCGTACACGTAAGTTCGGACATCATTATCTCATTCACTCCGAATCCAATTTTAGCAAATAAGTATACCACGATTAAGTGTTTGTGGAGGCGAACCCAATGCTTCAGTTTTCCGGTGTTGACGATGACCGCATCCCACCATAAGTTAAACGAAAAAACCGATGCTCTACGTATTTAAAATATTGGTTCCAACAATCTATACCACACAAACTACCAAATAAACTCTAAAGCTATCCTTACAAAAAAACCGCCCAAAAGTCGACTTTTACCGAACACGTTGATTTCTAATAAAAGTTACAACAAGATTGTTTATTGTAAATGGGTAACAATTAAGTTTCGTTTTTTTTAAATGGGTAACAACTAAGTTACATGATCCGCAAAAAAAAACTCAAAGATCGAACATCATTGTAAATCCATCATGCACATGTTATTTTCTCAAAGATACAATATATATGAAACACCATTGTTACATTCACTTCGATCTATATGATGTATGTATTGCTCTTAAACTTGAGCTCGGTTAGATACGATGATTGATTAGCATTGGTAAAAGCACCAACATTGACTACCAACACACACTCCTTCGGTACCAGGTGGAATATCGCCACCTTGGCAAGCTGGTTTGCAAAACTCCTGGCTATTGCAAGGGCCAGGGATCGTTGTCGACTGATGGCGACAATATCTTACAACATCTCTACTTTCGTAACCTGTAACACACAACGAGAGATGAAAAGGATGAACTAACTAGTTTCGTCGTACGTTCAAACAAACATATACACAGTAATCCACGTACTAAACTTATGTACAAGTTATATGATAAGGAAAACTTGAACGAGATCATAATGAAATGGTTAAAGATTCTCACCGGAGATGAATGAGAGAGTAAGAAGAAAGATGATGATGGTGTAAATGCCCTTCATTGTTGTTGTGTTGTGTTGTGGAGTTTTTACTTCGAACAAAGTGGATGTTATATAGGGAAGTTTAGATAGGGTAGAAGAATATATTTAATTTTAATATTGTAGTTGGTCAAAAGATAGTTATTACCAATTCTTTTGACCAACCAAAAAACTAAAACGTTATCAAATCATAAAAGAGATGTTCAATTTTGTCAGTTTTAAATGTCAAGACTCATTTCCGTTTTGGCAAAATTCTTTGTGCTTCACACGTTCATTTGAACACACAAAAGTATTAGATTTGAATGCAATATATAACGTAATGAACGTGTGAAGCACAAAGAATTTTGCCAATTAGTATTGAGTGTAATGACTAAGCATATCAATTGTCTTCACAAGGTGATGTTGATGCTATCAGTGGAGGACCGGAGGTCATTCTTGCCAAGGGATTAGTGGCTTTCATCGTTTTAGGGACACAAAAGAACATTCCCTAAGAGATCCTATAAGCACACTCCTTACAATGTACATAGATGTTATTGACTACCTAAAGCCAAAGTACGGTGTTGCTCTTAACTGACCAAAGTGTTTTGAGATAACACAGATTACAACTCTATATATCACCTCATTTATTTCCACGCATATAAAGTTTCAAAATAAAGAATATTATCTGAGCTTAATCTTATGCAGATGGTGTTGAGGAGTTGAATTCTAATTTGGGAACAATATCTCTCCTAAGGTAGTGGTAGTTCTTGCTGTCTCCTTTTCTATGTGCAAAGCTAGAAATTATTTCACTAAATATTTTAACTATAATCATAGTTTTCTTGGTACTTAGCAACTATATTACCAAGATAGTTTAAGCTTTATGTACCTTTTTTAATAATTAAAGTGAAGATTTATTTTGAACTTCAAGAACTTTTGGTGCCCACAACATTTCTAAATAGGAGTTGAATAAGTATCTAGTTATCATATATCATTTGTGACAGCTTGTAGCTTTCTCTTATGAATTTTACCAGAAAAGCAGTAGTAAGAAACATACACTAAAGAGATTTTCATACTCAGTTTCGGGCGCAGTCACAACGTGCCTCTGGGACACAGTCAAAATCCGCCGCAGAGGCGCATCCAGACTGCGTGTAACACCCCGAATTCTCAGAACTCGGGACATTACTGGTTAGGACCTCACAATGGGTCCCGACCTCAGTTTGACAACAACATTACTAGGATCTTGCAACAAGACACAAATAAAGAAACCGAAATTCATAAAAATAATATTTTTAGGGTAATGAATGCAACACTGTCTAGCAGCCTAAAGTACTTAAACAAAAGAAAAGAACAACTGTCTTAACCAAACGAAAGGAAGGACAAACACAACCCCCAACCCCCACTCTAAGGAGTACGGAGACCCGGCTGACCACTACTTCCGGATCACTCAGCTGCTGATCTAACCTGCGGTAAATCTAAAACAACAACAAAAAAAAACCGTTAGCTAGTTATCTAAATATTAGCAGAATAATAGCAGCACAAACACACTCAGATAAACATAAACACTCAGCATGCTTTCAAACAAGTCCGTTTTATTATCTTGCTTTAATTTACTCGTTCACTCTAGTGATACTTATTTTGTGACACGAGGGATTCCCAAACCTCGCCTCCGCCCCCGTGTAACCATCAGGAATGGATCCGATGCATCTCACCTTGTACCTGCATGGTCTGGGTATAGAGAACCTCCCAGTCTCCTGTCAGAGCTGGGCAGTGATGTCACGGCCCGTTATACATACACTTGGGCCTTAAACGTAATAATAACAGTCGTCCTAGCAAGTTATTATTATTAAACACGCAAAAAGCACACACAACCACTATCACTCAACTAATATCCAGAAACTGGCTAAGTAAGTCGCAAGGACTTACCTGAATCAAACACACTCTACCACGTCTCAAAAATAGTCCGTACTCGTGGTAACTCAAACGCCTGTCAAAAGGCATGTGGGTCAAAATCACATCCAACTGTCCAACCTCATGCGAAGGAATTACGGAGAAAGCTCTCTTATGGTAAAAGACTATTTTACCCTTAGTGCCGAAAGTTCTTAAAGTTTATTCTTACATCCCATTATTCCTTTTAGAACTTGTTTTCTACAATTCATTTCTCTCTTATAGTTTCTTTTTATAAGTAATACGTTAAAACTCGAACCCACTCCTCAAAGGACAACATTCCTCTTCTTTTCCAATTACCACTCTATCCTTCTACATGTATATATACGTGACTACTCGGTATTTGTATATGTATAATTACATAATTTCATTTCTTATCTCTTACGGTTATCTGTGCACTTCCGTATATGAATATATATACACTTATGTTCTTTTATATATATAAGTCTCGAAATCCCAACCTATTCATATATATATATAAATATATATATATATATATATATATTTATATCTCACATTAAAAGTATAATTTATCCCTTTTATACTTATCACTCTGTGTATATATATATACATTTCCACCATATCAAACATCTTCACAAATTTGTACATATATAACTCTTAATCCAAAGTCTACCCATTTATATAATGGTGCTGTTGCAATCCCCTTTTTAAAACAAAATCAAGACACAAGAGTGGACTGTACGTACGTCTCAACCACCACTGCTTGTTTCGATCCGGCTCAACAACACGGAATGGTTCGGCTGGTGACTGCAGATCCAAGAAGGCCAGATTGCCCGTAAGTTAACCACACGAACAGAAGGCCAAAAAGAAGAGAGGAAAGAGCGGAAATAGAAATAAGCTGACTCACCGGCTGGAGCGGCGGCGAGCTTGGTCGGTTTGCGCTGAAGACGAAGGGACGGAGAAGGCCGGCTAACCTACTGCAGTCCAGTTCCGGCGGCGACGGTCCTAGCGGCGACAGAGGGCGGCGGTGGCGTCGGCACAGGGCTGCTCTGGTTCGTTCTTCTCGGCGCAGGAGGCTGCTCGGGTTCGTCCTTCTCGGCGCAGGAGGGTGGCGAAGAGGGGTGTAGGCTAGCCTCCGGTGAGCGCACGCTGCAGACTCCGACGGGCTTGGCGGCGCAAGGTCTGCAGTCGAGGCGGTGAAGAGGGCCAGTTTAGTCGCAACAGAAACGGAAGAGGGAGGAGATAGACGGAGGGGTGGCTTACCTAGCGGCTGTTGTCGCCGGCGGACGAGGGAGGCAGAAGAGGAGGCGGTGGCTGCATCGGCTGCGTCGGAGACGGAAGGTTGCTGCGGTCTCTTTTCCGAAGGCAAGGAAGGAGCGTAAACCAGTGAAGGAGCGGAAGCTTCGTAGGATTAGGGTTTAAACGCAGGATTAAAATTAGGGTTAGGGTTAGTTTAGGAAGTGGGCTGGTGGGCTTGGTAAATGGGCCTAATAGTGGGCCACAATCCGGCCTGCTTTCTCATTAGAACGAGAATAGGAACTCGTTACTCGTCCGGTTTCTGGTTAGGTACGGGAAATTATATAATACGGAATTAAATTCCGTATTATCTTATTATTATTATTATTTTTATTTTATTTTATTTTTTTATTTTTTTTATTTTATTAAGGTGCGTAATTTATTCCCGGTTACAAGGTCTCGTCATTTATGTGAACTAACGTCACAATAAATGATAGAAATAACATTTATTTTTATTTTACTTTTAATTTATGTACTCATTTATTTAAGATTGACGTTTCGGAAATCGGTTAAATTCCGGTTTTACGGAGTTTAAAAATTTCGGTTATTACATCAGTGCCCTCTTAAAAGAAGTTTCGTCCCGAAACTTAGAATAATTCTCTTAATCGCGCATTTCCCTTGGTATATTTTAATTTTCTCGACCTTCCCGTTGGCTACAAGCAACTACTCAATCACCAAAAGTAGACATGTGTCACATAAACCGTAATCACTCAAATCAATATAAAAACCTGAAAGGTCAAACAACACAACATCCGAGTACTAACTCGTCAAAACAGGAGTAACCTCTAACCCCGCAAAGAACTCGGGATAACTACATCTAATACTCTCCTCTATCTCCCAAGTAGCCTCATCAGCTCCTCGTCTAGACCACTGGAACTCTACAAAAGTATCAACCGGCTAAATTTTCTGATCTTCATAGTTGATGACGTATCTCGGAGTCGGTAGGTACTTTCTCACGGTTTGGTTTTCTAAACTTACCTCCAGCTCTGTTGATGACTCTACCAAACCATAAAAACTTTTTCCTTTCGAAAGTTCCCGACTATCGACTATGAAATAATGATCTTAAACTTCTGTCGCCTAACGCTCTTTGTAATACAAACCGCTTGACCCGGTTTCTTCAATGTGACCTTATCGGATCGTTCCTTAATTAATTGTTTTCACCTACTTCTTGTCAAGCTTTAAAAATTATATAACTCTAAACAAATCACACACCCAAGCGGACTTTTTTATATAGATCTCTAATTCCTTATTGAAATCAGAGTTAACCTAACATTGATTTTCTTCATCTGTGGCTTATGGGCCTACCACGCTTTTGGTGTAACACCCATTAGTCACAATGGCGTCTTTCTAAGGTCAACATGAGTTACCCAACTCCCGCCTATACTTCTCTTCTACTACTATCAAGATCCTCCTCAAACAGATCCTTACTCTCTTACTCACCTGTAGACTGTTCTTGACCAACTAGTAAGCAACCTCTAACCGATTCTCTCTATATCTTTAGATCACCCCAGAAGTTGTCGTTGCCTACTTGGGGATTCCTCCAAGTCATCGGTAAAATTATCTCTTAAATTCGCAGTCACTAATATCTCTTCTTAACGGTACCTGCTCGTCAAAACTAATCAACACTTATACGTCCTCAGTTGATGTCAGTCACTCTATAATTGACTTATCTCAATATTTCGGACCTGCTCTTCTCATACCTATACTGGCGTTGAATTCTTGGTGAGCATCATCTGCTCGATTAATCCTTTCATGCTTCACTAATTCGTTTTCTATTCCACACTTCTGTTTCTTTAGGCTAACTCTACTTCTCGAGCTCCACTGGGTCATTCATCTTGACCTAAATAATCATTCCAAGTCTTCAACAATAGCTGGTAAGTGTCGTTGTAGTGCTGATGATTTTAGTTATCATCCCCTTGCAGTTCTCCTTGCACGGACCGTCGGTTTTGATGACTAGGTCCCGTGATAATTGGGGTTACCTTGGACTTTCGAGTCCGCCAAGGCCGTTCTTATATATACATTCCTTCGTTGGTGTTACCGGCAACCTTGCCTTCATGATACTCCGTTGTTTCCGCTACAGGGTTTCAACTCTTTGATACCGACATTGCGATTTCTTTCAAATTCCTATATTTTTGAGGAGGTTAAAACCTCTCCTCACTTGTAAAGTCTACATTTGCATCTACACTCTATTGTAGGTATCCCCTCCATGCACCTTAGACCCTCATATCCTGGTCGACATTTTATCTCTTTTGGCCTTGCAAGCTTGTCTTGTGAACTCTTCTACTAGGTGACTCGTCTTATACATTTTTCTTCTCTGCATCGGTCTCTAACTGTCTGTTGATCATTACTACCCATTCTGTGTTGGAACTTCAGTTGCTTTGTACTCTTGCCTAGATTTCCTAAGGACACCCTCATCTCAAAACTTTATTTAAAATTTATCATAACTCGCAATTTTGATATCCGACTTTCCTTCTTACTAGATAAGTTATACACTTGGTTTACACTAAATCTATCTTAGTGTCATCAGTCCGTTGGTATGATTGTTATTAAACATCCAATGGTACCATTTATATACAACACATTAGGTGCATATGATTTTCCCACCAATCAAATTTCTCGCATCGCATTTATTATGTCTTCCTTATACTCATGTCGCTTTACCTTCTTTGATATTTACACCCCGTAAGATAGTTAAATCCCTTTGAGTTTTCTCGTACACACTTTACAACCGCGTTGGTTGGTCTTATTACTTTCATCAACTCTTAGGTCATCAGTCCAGCTGAATTTTCCATGGAGTACCTCCATTTCTCCTTAAATAATAGTCTTTAGTCCTTTCGGTAACCATCTTATTGGTGTGATACCGGATCCATATAACAACCTTTAGTCTTTCACTTTTACTCCTTCTCATGTCTGTTTTAGTCGATCTGTAGATTCTATTTGCAATCACCTCACAACTCGACCACACATTTCACCAAGGCTTTACATCATACTCCTTATGTTTGTGCCGCCTCGGAATTTCCAATTATTCTGTGTCACATCTTAAATCACAAGGGTTTTCCCTGTCAATCTAGACAGTCTGACCCTACTTTTTCTCGAAGGAGCACCATCAGTCTTACTGGTGTGGGATGCTAAGACATAGGACATGTTTCCAATCATCTACTTCCTCTTAGTCTTCTAGTTCTTCTTACAGGGATCCCTTCATTCTAACTCTGATATGTATCTTTCGTAGTCAGTAGTAAGTACTACTCCCAACAATTCCCCTTTTCGCCATTACTATCTTCAAGGGTCATTACCGACCGTCAAGAGCTGCTCTTAATTTCTTTATTAGAGTTATCATATTGAACTCATTTAACGATACCATCCAGGCTACTAGTACTTGTATTGATTTAACTTCACCATTTCCGTCGTGGATCTCCGAAGGAAATTCACTAGATGTCGATAAATTTCTTTTATAACCTTGTGGTTATTCTTCTTATCGGTTAACTAACCATCACCAGTTAACCCGCACATGTAACTTTTAAGTTGTCCAAGTAGGATGTAGTTGACCTTCTACAACATCATAGACTTACTTTTCCTCCATCTCTTTTGAGGCTTGATATACTTGGTGAAATATATCTCATTCAGTCTCTCTGTTTATTCTTCTTTAGCTCCTCCTACAATCTACACTTTTGTAAGATTGTTATACTCTTACGAGTCCAGTTGTATCATTCTTCTTCCATCAACAGACTTCTCAATCCTTCTAGGGTAGCTTGCAGGTACATCTCCTCGATTCTTTTATCTGAGTTATCGTCTACTTGCGGTTCTCTATTATGAACTTGTAGTGTTGTTAGCTTAAACTCCTTTTGAATGAGAAGTTATTGGGGTCCCTCGGGTTCACCAATACTCTTCTCACACACTCTTTTTCCTTGGGTGTTGCTTGTAATGCTACCTTTATAGAAGCTGGTTATTGTTGTATCCCGGTCTATGTCAAAATTCTCCTGTGTTCTACGAGATCACTCCACTTCTACGTTGGTGAAATCCACCTTTCCCTTTTTGGCAATGCGTAAGCTTCCAAGTTGCAGCTCTTTAATTCTTCCTATTTGGATAGATAATGTATCTCGTGTTGACTTCCATACTTTTGACTGTCCCGGTTATCAATCTGGATTGTGGTGGCAATTAGCTTGTTGAGAGTGATCATATTTCGCCTTGCTTTTGGCATCAACTTTCACTTCCTAGTCTGTCAGTGAGCTTAAATTTTATGTTCCTTTTCTTGATCGCTACTATATCTCCCTTTTGACTTTCATGTCCATGGCAAATTTTCGACGTCATCCTCTTTGTTTGTGAAGTCACTTTACACAACTTGAAAGAGCCTCCCCGTTGTCTTTCTCAATTCCCTAGTTGGCGATCATCACTTGCTCCTCCGGAACTACTCTCTTGTATATCCTTCATTTGATCCCATTGAGTTGATTCGGAATTCTCTTCTTGTCATCGTAGTTGGTGTTGTCTTTGAGTCTTCACTTTTCCGTCTCGACGTTCCTCAACAAGCTCGAAGGAGTTGTCCGACGTTCGTCTACCCCAATGCACATCAGATGTGCATACTAATCCTCACGTTGACACCCTTCAAAACTACTTAGATGTGTCCAAGGGGTGCGAAACTCATTATGTTATCTCCATTAAGGACATAACATAACTACAATTTCTACTAATCTTCGGCATATACCTATCTATATAACATATCTTTATAAACAAGCTAAAGTCCAACTACAGTAAAACCAAAAGTCCATACTAAGCAAACTGAGATCCGCGGTAGTAGTGGTGGTCAGCCGTACTTTTCTATTCCCAACCAGACTATGCATGCATTTAAAAACTAAAAATTCTCTTTTAAAAAAAACTCAGACCCCTTTTCGGGTTCTGCTTAAAACTTATTCGGTCCTTCAGAAGATTTCAAGTGCCATTGTTGCCAACCTAGAGCTCTGATACCATGTTGTAACACCCCGAATTCTCAGAACTTGGGACATTACTGGTTAGGACCTCACAATGGGTCCCGACCTCAGTTTGACAACACATTACTAGGATCTTGCAACAAGACACAAATAAAGAAACCGAAATTCATAAAAATAATATTTTTAGGGTAATGAATGCAACACTGTCTAGCAGCCTAAAGTACTTAAACAAAAGAAAAGAACAACTGTCTTAACCAAACGAAAGGAAGGACAAACACAACCCCCAACCCCCACTCTAAGGAGTACGGAGACCCGGCTGACCACTACTTCCGGATCACTCAGCTGCTGATCTAACCTGCGGTAAATCTAAAACAACAACAAAAAAAAAAACCGTTAGCTAGTTATCTAAATATTAGCAGAATAATAGCAGCACAAACACACTCAGATAAACATAAACACTCAGCATGCTTTCAAACAAGTCCGTTTTATTATCTTGCTTTAATTTACTCGTTCACTCTAGTGATACTTATTTTGTGACACGAGGGATTCCCAAACCTCGCCTCCGCCCCCGTGTAACCATCAGGAATGGATCCGATGCATCTCACCTTGTACCTGCATGGTCTGGGTATAGAGAACCTCCCAGTCTCCTGTCAGAGCTGGGCAGTGATGTCACGGCCCGTTATACATACACTTGGGCCTTAAACGTAATAATAACAGTCGTCCTAGCAAGTTATTATTATTAAACACGCAAAAAGCACACACAACCACTATCACTCAACTAATATCCAGAAACTGGCTAAGTAAGTCGCAAGGACTTACCTGAATCAAACACACTCTACCACGTCTCAAAAATAGTCCGTACTCGTGGTAACTCAAACGCCTGTCAAAAGGCATGTGGGTCAAAATCACATCCAACTGTCCAACCTCATGCGAAGGAATTACGGAGAAAGCTCTCTTATGGTAAAAGACTATTTTACCCTTAGTGCCGAAAGTTCTTAAAGTTTATTCTTACATCCCATTATTCCTTTTAGAACTTGTTTTCTACAATTCATTTCTCTCTTATAGTTTCTTTTTATAAGTTATACGTTAAAACTCGAACCCACTCCTCAAAGGACAACATTCCTCTTCTTTTCCGATTACCACTCTATCCTTCTACATGTATATATACGTGACTACTCGGTATTTGTATATGTATAATTACATAATTTCATTTCTTATCTCTTACGGTTATCTGTGCACTTCCGTATATGAATATATATACACTTATGTTCTTTTATATATATAAGTCTCGAAATCCCAACCTATTCATATATATATATATATATATATATATATATATATATATATATATATATTTATATCTCACATTAAAAGTATAATTTATCCCTTTTATACTTATCACTCTGTGTATATATATATACATTTCCACCATATCAAACATCTTCACAAATTTGTACATATATAACTCTTAATCCAAAGTCTACCCATTTATATAATGGTGCTGTTGCAATCCCCTTTTTAAAACAAAATCAAGACACAAGAGTGGATTGTACGTACGTCTCAACCACCACTACTTGTTTCGATCCGGCTCAGCAACACGGAATGGTTCGGCTGGTGACTGCAGATCCAAGAAGGCCAGATTGCCCGTAAGTTAACCACACGAACAGAAGGCCAAAAAGAAGAGAGGAAAGAGCGGAAATAGAAATAAGCCGACTCACCGGCTGGAGCGGCGGCGAGCTTGGTCGGTTTGCGCTGAAGACGAAGGGACGGAGAAGGCCGGCTAACCTACTGCAGTCCAGTTCCGGCGGCGACGGTCCTAGCGGCGACAGAGGGCGGCGGTGGCGTCGGCACAGGGCTGCTCTGGTTCGTTCTTCTCGGCGCAGGAGGCTGCTCGGGTTCGTCCTTCTCGGCGCAGGAGGGTGGCGAAGAGGGGTGTAGGCTAGCCTCCGGTGAGCGCACGCTGCAGACTCCGACGGGCTTGGCGGCGCAAGGTCTGCAGTCGAGGCGGTGAAGAGGGCCAGTTTAGTCGCAACAGAAACGGAAGAGGGAGGAGATAGACGGAGGGGTGGCTTACCTAGCGGCTGTTGTCGCCGGCGGACGAGGGAGGCAGAAGAGGAGGCGGTGGCTGCATCGGCTGCGTCGGAGACGGAAGGTTGCTGCGGTCTCTTTTCCGAAGGCAAGGAAGGAGCGTAAACCAGTGAAGGAGCGGAAGCTTCGTAGGATTAGGGTTTAAACGCAGGATTAAAATTAGGGTTAGGGTTAGTTTAGGAAGTGGGCTGGTGGGCTTGGTAAATGGGCCTAATAGTGGGCCACAATCCGGCCTGCTTTCTCATTAGAACGAGAATAGGAACTCGTTACTCGTCCGGTTTCTGGTTAGGTACGGGAAATTATATAATACGGAATTAAATTCCGTATTATCTTATTATTATTTTTATTTTTATTTTATTTTATTTATTTATTTTTTTTATTTTATTAAGGTGCGTAATTTATTCCCGGTTACAAGGTCTCGTCATTTATGTGAACTAACGTCACAATAAATGATAGAAATAACATTTATTTTTATTTTACTTTTAATTTATGTACTCATTTATTTAAGATTGACGTTTCGGAAATCGGTTAAATTCCGGTTTTACGGAGTTTAAAAATTTCGGTTATTACACTGCGCCCGGGAGGCACAGTCGGACTACGCCTGTGTTGCCTCCCATGTTTGATCGAATAGTAACCCCGCAATTTAAGGATCTCACTATCAAATAAACTTGCTACATTGTATTTGCTACTCACCTTTTCCTATTCAAAATTTCAAAAAAAAAAAAAACATGTATGTTATTAACACATGACAAAAAAACTATCATTACAAACTCAACTTATTTGCATCTTCTCTCAGCTAGAATAAGAGTCCCAGCAAATGCCTGATACTTCATTCATGGCTTGTTTATACATGCCTTAATTAATGTTGTATCACCTAAATTTGTTGTTGCGCTTGCCATTCCCTTTTATTTCTTTTTCAAGTTTGATGATGATGTCATACTCGTCCATGTATTTTATCCAGGAAATCATGCTCAAATAAAATTTTGTTAGTGATTCTTTTCTCCTTGTGTTATTGTAACTAGGCGCGAAGAGTTCGCACTAGTCAAATAAAAGTTACAACAAAATTGTTTATGGTAAATGGGTAATAATTAAGGTTCACCTGTTTTTAGTTTATAGCAAATGTTATAAAGGTTGTTATTGTAAATGGGTAACAATTAAGTTTCGTTTTGACACATCAATTACGAAATTAGGTTACCAACTTACCATCGCAACCTATTAGAATCATAATTCATATAACTACATGATCCGAAAAAGAAACACCAAAGATCGAACATCATTGTACGTCCATCACGTACACGTTATTTTATCGAAGATATAATATATATATATATATATATATATATATATATATATATATATATATATATATATATATGAAACACCATTGTTACATACACTTCGGTCTATATGTTGTGTGTATTGCTTTAAAACTTCATCTAGGGTAGAGCGGTGATTGGTTAGCATTGGTAAAAGCACCAACATTGAGTACCAACACACATTCCTACGGTACCAGGTGGAATATCACCACCTTGACAAGCTGGTTTGCAGAACTCCTGGCTACTACAGGGGTCAGGGAGTGTTGTCGAACGATGACGACAATATATTACAACATTTCTACCTTCGTTACCTGCAACACAAAACGAGAGAAGAAAATCATGAACTAAATGGGTTTTGTTGTACGTTCAAACAAAACATATAAATATTAATTCACGTACTAAACTTATCTATTACTAGGTTGTTGATTTGTTTATATTCTAGTCAAACAAGTTTATGTCGTTGTGAACTAACATGTAATAATCATCATAACGAACTAATAGAAGATTGGTTATATGAAAAGGAGAACTTAAATGATATCATAATAAAATGGTTGAAGATTCTCACCGTAGATGAACGAGAGAGCAAGAAAAAGAATGAAAATGGTATAAAGGCCCTTCATTGTTGTTGTCTTGTGTTGTGGAGTTTTTAGATCGAATAAAGGTGATATTATATAAGGAACTCGATAGAGTAGAATTGAGACGGAAATAATTATTACCAAATCTTTTGATAAGCCAAAAAATATTATCAAAAACAAACATCCAGTTATGTCAATTAAATTGATAGGTTTCATTTCCCGGGTTGAAAAAATTCTTGGTGGGTTAATACAATGGTAGTTCACACATCCAATCGAGCACAAAAGTATTAGATTTGAATGCAATGTATAACCATAATGAGATTTTTTTTATAAAAATCAATTGAAAAAAAATAGACGATCAACTTTATAGAATAGCTTTCTAAAAAATTTCTATATATTGCATATACTTATCTCAACACGTCGCGGTATACTTGGACAAACGGTTTTCATATCACCATTCTTTTAATGGTTAAACAACATGTTAGGATTAAAAGTCTTGGCATTTGCTACCCCTTCGGTGCAATATTAAAATGTGACGGATCAACGACATGAGTTTGCAATTCATGCGTCAAAAAGTGTGACATGTAAGTCCTATGAGATTATAACATAAAATCAGTTTAAAATATGAGCAATGCCTCATCAATTTTATATACTAGGCTAGTTATTTATTTTTATTTATTTTTTAATCAATATGCAATTACAACCATCTATTCAGATAAAACTCGATGAAAGGGTTAAGATTGTCTAGCTCAATCAAATGGGACAATCACCTCTTTTTATTTTCTTTTTTTTTCGCTTTTTTCTTACTATTTACTAGTTATGTTTTGTGGACTATTTTGTTAGCATATATTTATTAAACTGTTTGTTAGTTTATTTATTTGTATTAATAATTTATTTTTTAAAACTTTATGCCTAGTATTTATTTATAATAGTATTAGTAATATTACTTAATAATAAATAATATATAAATATACAATTCATTAATTTATTAAAAATAAATAGAAAAGTAAAACAGTGACAAATAGGAGTACCACTCTTGTGGGTGAATATAAGTAAAAAGTTGAATTGAGCTACTAAATTGACGTGACAAAAAGAAATAGTAGTCTCGGGACTCTCTGTTTCACATGATCTAGTGTCTTGCCCTCCTTTAGCCTATTCTAATTTTTATGATAATACAAAATTATAATTATAATTTTAAGCAAGTCAGTGCAAGACACGGGTACTAAACAAGTTATTACTAATATTAACAATTAGGTTAGCAACTTACCATCAAGATATTCACAACCTTACTTATCATGTAGTTATATCAACATGTTTCGAACAAGAAACACCAAACTAAGAACGAAACATCATTGTCCATCACATACGTTATTTTATTGAAGATACAATGCATGAAACATCATAGTTACATTACATGCACTTCTTAACGGTATACGTATTGCTCAGCAAGTTCAACTACGGTAGATATAATAATTTATTTGATTTTTTTGGTGTGAAGAGAAAGGATTGACTAGCATTGATAATCACACCAACATTGATTACCAACACACATTCCTTCGGTACCAGGTGGAATATCACCACCTTGGCAAGCTGGTTTGCAGACCTCTTGGCTATTGCAACTAGGGATCGTTGTCGAACGATGACGACAGTAGATTACAACATTCCTACAATCGGAACCTGTAACACACAACGAGAGATGAAAACGGTGAACTAATTGGTTTTGTCGTACGTTCAAACAAAGATATACACAGTAATCCACATACTAAACTTTTGTACAAGTTACATGATAATGAAAACTTGAACGAGATCACAATGAAATGGTTGAAGATTCTCACCGGAGATGAATGAGAGAGCAAGAAGAAAGATGACAATGGTGTAAAGGCCCTTCATTGTTGTTTTGTGTTGTGGAGTTTTTAGTTCGAATAAAGTGGATGTTATATAGGGAAGTTTTGATAGGGTAGAAGAAGAAATTCAATTTTAATATTGTAGTTGGTCAAAAGATAGTTATTACCAATTCTTTTGACCAACCTAAAAACTAAAACGTTATCAAATCATAAAAGAGATATTCAATTTTGTCAGTTTTAAATGCTAAGATTCGTTTACGTTTTGGCAAAAAAATTTGTGCTTCACACGTCCATTTGACACATAAAAGTATTAGATTTGAATGCAATATATAACGTAATGAAATTTCTTCATAAAATAGAGTGGGACGAATCAATGATATGGGTTTGTACATCGTACGTCAAAATTTCGGTACGTAAGTCTTAAGAGCATATATTCTAAAAGTAATTAAAATTAGGAGCATTAACTCACAAATCTAATGTGTTAGGCAAGTTATTTCTTCCCACGGTCCATCAAGAACATCCATCTAATTCGATTAGTATTTAACGACATAGTTAAGGTTACTTTGTTAACTTTTAAATATATTGTCGATGGAACTTGTTCAAATAATTGTTATAAGACTAATATCACATGTCAAAATCTCACCCTTATCAAGGTGTTTCCAAATCTCCATTATTTTTTCCTCATTTGATGCAACCAAATAACCAAAAGGTTAATTAATTTTTATATAAACATGATATAACAAAATATATGAACTAATACTAAATTTTTGAGTATTCATAGTTCATAAAAACAAGACATTATAGGACGCCATTAGATGGACGTCCGAGAGGGATCGATAATCGATATATAGTTTTATGGTGGAGATGATCATAATTTGATTGATATTATGATGACTTTTATACAGAGTTTACAAGATGATAATCTATATAGATATATAGATATACAAAATATATGAGCTAATACTAAATTTTTGAGTATTCATAGTTCATAAAAACAAGACATTATAGGACGCCATTAGATGGACGTCCGAGAGGGATCGATAATCGATATATAGTTTTATGGTGGAGATGATCATAATTTCATTGATATTATGATGACTTTTATACAGAGTTTACAAGATGATAATCTATATAGATATATAGATATACATATATTATAGCATAAGTGTTTTGGCCGGGTCTTAAGACATATACCGATTAGATCATTTAGCACAGCTAGAAATCCGGTAAAAATAATTACTTTAAATATAAATTTTAGTCCGGATAAGAATTATTGAATCTTCTCGGGTCAATTACGAATTGACCTTTTGGATAGATTTTAGTCCGGATACAATATATATGAAACACCATTGTTACATACACTTTGATCTATATAATTTATGTATTTCTTTGAAACTTCAACTAGGATAGAGATCGATGATTAATTAGCATTAGTAAAAGCACCAACATTGACTACCAACGCACATTCCTTCGGTACCAAGTTTGTGTCAGAAATGAAGACGATCGATCTCACTGCCAAATAAACTTGCTACATTGTGTTTACTACTCACCTTTTCCTATTCAAAGTTTCCAAAAAAAACATGTTTGTTATTGACAAATGACTAAAAACTATTATTACAAACTCAACTTATTTGCATCTTCTCTCAGCTAGAACAAGAGTCGGAGCAAATGCTTGATATTTCTATTCAAGTGTGTAGGAGAAAGGTACTCCTGAATTTGACACACAATTAATTGCTTTCATTCCAGGCTTGTTTATACATGACTTGATCAATGTTGTATCACCTGAATTTATTGTTAAGCTTGTCATTGCCTTTTGTTTCTTTTTCATGAGATTTTGTTAGTGATTCTTTTCTCCTTGTATTATTGCAACTACGCACGAAGTGTTCGAACTAGTCAAATAAAAGTTACAATAAGATTGTTTATGGTAAATGGGTAATAATTAAGGCTCGCCTTTTTTTAATTTCTAGCAAAAGTAATAAAGATTGTTATTGTAAATTAGTAACAATCAAGTTTTGTTTTGACAAACAAATTACGAAATTAAGTTACCACCTTGTCATCACAACCTATTATAATCATAACTCATATAACTACATGATCCGAAAAAGAAACACCAAAGATTGAACATCATTGTACGTCCATCACGTACACGTTATTTTATCGAAGATACAAAATATATATATATATATATATATATATATATATATATATATATATATATATATATGAAACACCATTGTTACATACACTTTGGTCTATATGTTGTATGTATTGGTTTGAAACTTCAACAAGGGTAGAGACGGTGATTGGTTAGCATTGGTAAAAACACCAACATTGAGTACCAACACACATTCCTACGGTACCAGGTGGAATATCACCACCTTGACAAGCTGGTTTGCAGAACTCCTGACTACTACAAGGGCCAGGGATTGTTGTCGAACGATGACGACAATATATTACAACATTTCTACCTTCGATAACTGTAACACAGGACGAGAGAAGAAAATCTTGAACTAAATTGATTTTGTTGTACGTTCAAACGAACATATACATAGTAATCCACGTATTATACTTATGTATTACTAGGTTGTTGATTTGTTTATGTTCTAGTCGAACAAGTTTATGTTGTTGTGAACTAACATGTAATAATCATCATAACGAACTAATAGAAGATTGTCTATACGAAAAGAAGAACTTGAATGATACCATAATAAAATGGTTGAAGATTCTCACCGTAGATGAATGAGAGAGCAAGAAAAAGAATGAAGATGATGTAAAGGCCCTTTATTGTTGTTGTCTTGTGTTGTTGAGTGTTTAGATCGAACAAAGGTGATGTTATATAAGGAGCTAGATATAGTAGAATTGAGACGAAAATAATTATTACCAAATCTTTTGATAAACCAAAAATTATTATCAAATCATCAAAACAGACATCCATTTATGTCAATTAAATTGATAGGTTTTATTTCCGGGTTGAAAAAATTCTTGGTGAGTTAATACAATGGTAGTTCACACATCCAATCGAGCGCAAAAGTATTAGATTTGAATGCAATGTATAACCATAATGAGATTTTTTATAAAAATAAATTGGAAAAAAAGTAGTCGATCATCTTTATAGAATAACTTTTTTTAAAATTTCAATATATTGCATATACATATCTCAACACGTTGCGGTATACTTGGACAAATGGTTTTGATATCTCCAATCTTTTAATGATTAACCAAAATGTTAGGATTAAAAGTCTTGGCATCAGTTACCCCTTAGACGTAATATTAAAATGTGACGGATCAACGACATGAGTTTGAACGTCATGTGTCAAAAGTGTGACCCACGAGTTCTATGAGAATATAGCATAAAATCAATTTAAAATATGAGTAACACCTCATCAATTTTATATAGTACGCTAATTATTTTTTTAATCAATGTGCAATTACAACCATTTGACACAGTTAAAACTTGGCGAAAGTGTTAAGATTGTCTAACTCATTTAAATGGGACAATCACCCCTACCCCCCCCCCCCCCCCCCCCCCCCCCCCCCCCAAACACCCACTGTTTACTAGTTATGTTTTGTGGACTATTTTGTAGGGCCGGGTAAAATGAGTTACCAACACATTGGTTACCAATTTGATTGGTACGGTACTACCGAACCAACTACAAAGAGTTCATTGATAGGGGGTAACAATATCCGCGTACCACGGGATTACCGTACCAACCGAGTTTTGTTTTTTTAAAAGAAATATACATACTAATCTTAATCTAATACTTCATATATAAGTATATATGCAATTATTTTTGTATTAATTTTAGCTAGTTACCGTCATAGCATCTATACTATAACAACATCTATTTCTATCGTTTCTATTGTAGTCAGCATACTAAACCTAAACTCTATCTTGTTACCGTAACAACATCTGTTCTATATGAATTTTGTTACTGTTACAACTCTTTTTTTATCATCTAATCTTCATTCCGTTGATAGAGAATGCTTTCAAACAAGGCTACGAGGCATGAAGCAATGCAACAAGATTTAGCTCGATTCAAATATGAAATCATGTGGAGCACAAGTCGAGATTGAACTTCCTAGTCTATAACTTGGGATGATGATTGCATATTTAATTATTTGTGTTTGATTTGTAATGAAGTATGAAGTTATATGAACTTGTTAAACATAGTATACTCGAATTTGCGGATTGTTGAATTGATGAAGTTCTTGTCTTGTTTAAATATTGTACTCGAATTTGCGGGTTGTTGAATTGATGAAGTTCTTGTCTTATTTAAATTTAATTTCAACAAACATATAAGTTGGTAAAATGTCATTACCAACCAAACCAACCGAAAAAGTTGGTATACCGAAGAGTTGGTAAATGGGTTTAGGTGGTTGGTAATGGTACAAGATTTCTCATTACCAATTATAGTTGGTTGGTAGGTGGTACAGGTAAAAATAAGTTGGTAATGTACCGAACTCAGCCCTACTATTTTGTTAGTAGATAGTTATTAAATTGTTTGTTAATAATAATCTGACATCATTTTGTTAAAAATCTGAAGACATTTAGGGGTTGTTTGGTTTCAAATTCATTAAAAAAAATTAAATGAATCTAATCTAAAGTCATTGTTTATCTATCTGCGAGATGATGTCCGTCGGACTCGCGTATTCCTTGTGAATTTTGAAAAGTTTTAATGTCTTGGTCTTCTTTAATGTATTCTAATTATTGTGTTTATGTCGTTGAATATGTTTGTCTTTATCAAACTAATTTTGGGTTTCAAGTTTGCAATCTGGATGTATTTTTATATTTTATCGTGCTTTTATAAAAAACCTAACCTTCACTTTTGTGAGAGGATCAATGAGAATGTAGAAGCAATCTCTCAAGAACTAAGATTGTTGTTTTATTCACTCAGGACTATTTGTTACAAAGGCCAAAAGGTTAGGTCTTTTTATATCAATACACAAAATCCGGATTTATGACAAACCGGGTTCATCCCATATGGACATTCCGACCCAGCTCAGCATCTACCATATGGACATTCCGGCCCAATCCCGACCCAAATCCTACTATTAAGCCTGAAGTAGTAAATAACAGTGTGCCACGTGTCCATAAAACACAATACCAAATACTAATAGTCACAACACAATTTTTGTTTGTAGGTACAATTATTCATAAATTTTTTTAAAAAAATCTATCCGAGAAATTTATTTTGGAAAAATTAACATTTTTTAAAAAAAATCAATTCCAAAGCAAAAAAATTTTATTTATTTTTATTTGAATTTTGGGTGTTTCAGATCAAATTATTGGAAGAGTTTGGATGATCTATTGGGAAAGCACTCAAAGCAGGCAAGTCAGAAAATTGCCGACACAACGGATATCATCCGTCGGAATCCAACTATTTTTAATGGGAGTCATTATCAATTAATTTTAATTGATATATTTTATAATATATATCTTATTGGATTTTTATATCCATTATTATATTACAGAATTATATATATATAGTTGTAAATGAAATAATTTTTATGATAATACAACACTATAATTGTGATTTTAAGCAAGCCCGTGCAAGTCACATGTAATAAACTAATTATTACAAATATTAATAATTAGATTAGCAACTTATAATCACAATATTCACAACCTTACTTATCATATAGTTGTATGAACATGACACGAACAAAAAACACCAAATTAAGAACGAAACATCATTGTTCATCACGTACGACAAATCAATGATATAGGCTTGTGCATCGTACGTCAAAACTTCGGTTACATAAGTCTTAAGAGGCTATAACCTAAAAGTAATTAAAACTAGGAGCATTAACTCACCGATCTCATGTTAGGCAACTTACTCGTTTGTAATCAATTTAAGATTTGTCTATTCTTCACACAATCCCTCAAGAACAAC
Organism: Fagopyrum homotropicum; assembly: GCA_033239125.1. NCBI lineage: Eukaryota > Viridiplantae > Streptophyta > Magnoliopsida > Caryophyllales > Polygonaceae > Fagopyrum > Fagopyrum homotropicum. The sequence goes on from BSWB01000001.1 coordinate 164,793,296, forward strand.
CATTTAATTCGATTAACATTTTACGAAATAGTTACGGTCACTTCACTGACTTTTGGAATACAAGACTAATTTTACAAATGATTGCTATATAACTCTAATATCACATGTCAAAATATCTCCGTTATCAAGGGTTTTCAAATCCCCGTTATTTCTTCCTCCTTTGATACAACAAACAGACGAAGAGTTCATTATCTATATGGAACATGATATAACAAGAGAAATACAAAGTAGTTATGATTTTAAGTTGATGTGACATAAAAAAAAATAAAAAGGAGCCTTGAGACCCTCACATGGTCTTATGTCTTGCTCTTCTTTCACCTATTCTAATTTATGATGATACAAAATTATAATTATGATTTTAAGCAAGTCCGTGCAAGACACGAGTACTAAACTAGTTATTACTAATATTAGCAATTAGGTTAGCAATTTGCCATCACGATATTCACAACCTTACGTATCATGTAGTTATATCAACATGTTTCGAACAAGAAACACCAAACTAAGAACGAAATATCATTGTTCATCACGTACGTTATTTTATTGAAGATACAATGCATGAAACATCATAGTTGCATTACATGCACTTCTTTACGTTATACGTATTGCTCAACACTTCAACTACGGTAGATACAGTAGTTTATTTGATTTTTTTTGGTGTGAAGAAAAATGATTGATTAGCATTGGTAAAAGCACCAACATTGACTACCAACACACACTCCTTCGGTACCAGGTGGAATAGCGCCACCTTGGCAAGCTGGTTTGCAAACCTCCATGCTACTGCAACTAGGGATCGTTGTCGAACGATTACGACAGTAGATTGCAACATTTCTACAATCGGAACCTGTAACACACAACGAGAGATGAAAACGATGAACTAACTGGTTTCGTCGTACGTTCAAACAAACATATACACAGTAATCCACGTACTAAACTTATGTACAAGTTATATGATAAGGAAAACTTGAACGAGATCATAATGAAATGGTTGAAGATTCTCACCGGAGATGAATGAGAGAGCAAGAAGAAAGATGACGATGGTGTAAAGGCCCTTCATTGTTATTGTTTTAAGTTGCGGAGTTTTTAGTTCAAACAAAGTGGATGTTATATAGGGAAGTTTAGATAGGGTAGAAGAAGATATTCAATTTTAATATTGTAGTTGGTCAAAAGATAGTTATTACCGAAACATTTGACCTACCAAAAAACTAATACGTTATCAAATCATAAAAGAGATATTAAATTATGTCAGTTTCAAATGCTAGGATTTATTTCCGTTTTGACAAAATTCTTTGTGCTTCACACGTCCATTTGAACAAACATAAGTATTAAATTTAAATGCAATATATAACGTAATAAGATTTCTTCATAAAATAGAGTGGGACAAGTCAATGATATGAGTTTGTACATCGTACGTCAAAACTTTGGTACATAAGTCTTAAGAGCATATATTCTAAAAGTAATTAAAATTAGGAGCATTAGCTCACAAATCTCGTGTGTTAGGCAAGTTATTTCTTCCTACAGTTCTTCAAGAACAACCATCTAATTCGATTAGTATTTAACAACGTAGTTAAGGTCACTTTTTTTAACTTTTAAAATACATTGTTAATGGGAACTTGTTCAAATGATTATTTTAAGACTAATATTACATGTCAAAATCTCACCCTTATCAACGTGTTTTCAAATCTCCATTATTTTTTCCTCCTTTGATGCAACCAAACAAACGAAGGGTTAGTTAATTTCTATATAAACATGATATAAAAAATATATGAACTAATACTAAATTTAAATTTGAATATCCACAGTTCATAAAAAACAAGAAATATAGGACACCGTTAGATTAGATTGACGTTCTAGAGCGATCGATATACAGAATTTATAAGATGATAATCTATATATCTTTATACATATATTAAAGCTGAAGTGTTTTGTCCTACAACGTACGTGTCATCTTCTTATCAATTTCACCTAACACGTTAATTTTCGTGTATTTTGGTCTCACTCCTTCAGAAGCTCCCATATGGACACTCCGGCCCAAATAAGGCCCAATCTTACTTACCAAGCCCAAAGCAGCAGATACGTGTCAATAAAATACAAGACCAAACTAGTGTAATTCTCGCACTTTGTGCGGATTTTGAAAATTAAGGGTTAAATTTATTATAATATATATATATATATATTAAAGGAATTGATAAGTAATTATTTATACTTTTGATGGCAAATTGAACAAAACTTTAGATAAAAAAATTAATAGGTATGACTTTGATTAACAAATTTAAATTTTAATTATTTATAAAAAAAATTTAGAAATAACAATTTTAAATAATTTTTTTTGATCGCGTGACAATAAAAGCTTTACTTTAATATATATATATATATATATATATATATATATATATATATATATATATATATATATATATAAGATAAGACAGTCACCTCACTATTCTATCCAAAACGAAACCCAACCGCAAAAATTTCCAACTTCAAATCCTCCTCCACCCGCCAAACCACCCAATCGCCGCCATGAGCAGCTTAATCCACCACCCAATCCTCCAAATCAAATCCTTCTACAAACAACCATCCCGTTCCTCTCCCTCCCCCGACCACCGGACTACCACCACATCCACCAGGAGAGAAACCCTCTCAGCTTTCCTCATAACCACGTCGCTGGCGGCTCTGGTTGGAGGCGCTAGGGCGGCAGTGGCGGCGGAGGAGCAGAGGTGGGGTACGAGATCGTTTCTGTGGGAGCATTTCTTTGAGCCGGGACTGTCGCCTGAAGATGCTGCCACCAGGATTAAGAACACAGCTGAGGGACTTCATGAGCTGAAGCATATGGTTGACACTAAGTCTTGGAGGTATTTGATTTTTTATATTAGATTGAAAGCTGCGTATCTTAGACAGGATGTGAAGGCCGCTTTGTCGACGGTGCCCACCGGTCGCCGGAAAGATTATATTGCTACCGCCAATGAGTTGATGGATAACATGGACGAGGTATATTATGCTTCTTAATCTTCTCATTTTATTCGGCTAGTTTAGAAAGGAAAGAGCCGAGTTTTTTCCAAGTTGAATCCAAGTAATTCGGCTAATATAACACTCATAGTGTTATTTTAGCCGTGTCTAGACTCGGCTTGTTTTAGAATGAGAAGGAGCTGAGCTTTTCTCGAATCGAGCTCAAGTACATCGGCTAATATAATACTAGTATAGTATCATTTTAGCAAAACGAGTTGAGCATTGACATGCTCAAACCCATCTCGTTTAGAAATTGAACGAGCTCGAACAGAACTTTTTAAGAGCTGAGTCCTAATAGCTCGTCTCATTTAACCGCTCGCAACCGATTACTCACCTCCAAAGCAATAAAAATGTGAGAAGTATTATTATAGTATCTTTCTCCTAACACGTTTGATTGTATATATATATTTGCAGTTCGATACCTATGTGCGTACTCCAAAGGTATTCGAGTCGTATGTATACTACCAGAAGACGTTGAAATCGATTGATAATCTTGTGACATTGCTTGCGTAAATCGAGTTAAGAGGATTGGTTACAAATGGTTAATTATGATGTATGTTTTGCAATAGATGTTGTAAGAGTTGTTGATCCTTATAATCATGGGTTTCTGATGCTTTGATTTGTGACTGCTGTATACCAACTGGATTGTAGTGTTTGTATCGTCTTTATACTTTTAATTACTTGAGCACCAGAAATGACAGAAGCACGTTAACGAGATATACGTATATGTCGGAGATAATAAGTTTTAGACGAGACTTTCCGAGCCTTTCGCATGAGGTCGGTGGACTACTAGTTATAGGATGTTCATGGGGCTTATGTTAGGCTTTGACACGATCCTCTATCGTTTAATGAACTTTAACATGATATAAGAGCGATTAACGGTTAGATGTTGATTATACAAATGATTTGAAAAAAAAATATCAAAGATCCAAACAGCATTCCCCAACACATACGTCATTTTATTGAAGATTTAAGCATGAAACGCAATAGTTACATGCACTTCTTTGGGTTGTACGTATTGCTCGGAAACTTCAATTAGAGTAGAGACAATGATTGATTAGCATAGGTAAATGCACCAACATGTAGTACCAAGACAAATTCCTTTAGTACCAGGTGGAATCTTGCCATATATGCAACCTGGTTCGCAGAATTCGTCGGTATTGCAGGGACCGGTGAGCGTTGTTGAAGGATGATGACAAAGTTTTACAACCCGTCTACCTTCATAACCTGTAACACACAACAAGAGAGAATCATCGTACATTCAAACAAATAAGTGTGTTAGATCGAGTTCAATAAATATCTCAAAGAAAAAATCCTAAGGACCCGTCTAGTTTCAACACCGAAAACAGATAAACGAACCTAGTTCAGTTTACATATCTTCTCATTTTCAATACAATTATTTTCCATTTGTTTCCCAAAAGATTTTAAAATCTATCAAAATTTTCTTCAACCACTTTAAATCACATGAAATGATTTAACAAAATTCATGAATATATATATATATATATGGACTAGATTCATTGTCATTCCGTTTTCGATATGCAACCAAACGGATGGTAAACGTCTAGATTAGGTATGCTAGGTTACAGATTTGTTTATTATCGACTTGGAACAAGTTTATCTCATCGTGAACTAACATGTAATAATCATTGTAACAAACTAACAACATAAGATTAGTTATATGATAAGGACAACTTGACTGAGATCATAATGAAATGGTGGAAAATTCTCACCGGAGATGAATGAGAGAGCAATAAGAAGGATGAGGATGGTGTAAGGGCCTTTCATGGCTGCTGTTTTGTGTCGTAGAGTTTTTAGTTCAAACAAAGTGGATGTTGTACAAGGAATTCGATTAAATGATGTTATGAGAAGGGTGTATAAAAAAGGCTTGTTTAGATAAAGTAAAAGAAGATAATTAATATCAAATCTTTTAACCAACCAAAAAAGATATTCGAATATAAATGTCATTAAGTATTAGGATTTGTTTCCGAATTGGAAAAATTTTCTTTGTGGGTTAAAATAATGGGCAGTTCAAACGTTTATTTGAGCACACAAAAGTATTAGGTTAGAACACAATGTCTAACCCTAACGAAATTTTTAAAAAGTAGTCTATCAATCTTATACATAATAGCTTATTTCTAGTTGTTGCTATACTCGTCTCAACAAAGTACAAGATACTTGATCAATGGGGTTTGGTATCTCCATTCTCTTAAAGGGTATCGTATATGTTACAATTAAAAGTCGTGACATTAGTTATCGCTATGGCGTCATATTAAAGTGAGACGGACCAATTTTAGGGAATGTATGCATGAGTAAAGTCTAGCAAGTCATGTGGCGTTCTAACCAATGTGGAGTTCTAATCTAATACAAACTGGAAATAGGAGTAATAGATTTCACCGTCATGCCATGTGTTAGACAACCGTTGATAACACATGTTATAGATCATGAGCCTTACGAGTCAACAAATTCTTGCACCCCGCTTCAAATCCTTTCAAACCCTCCGGAGCAGAAATTTCTACATTTTGATTTCTTCACCGGGCTTGGACCATGTCTCCCGAACAATCACCATGTCTCCCGAACAATCTCAGTACATATGACACAAGACGATTCTACATATCGAGGTCAGAATAGAATCGTGTGTTTTTACGTCTCACCATAGTGTCCGGTTTGTCTTGATTTCCTATTGAAGAACAAGAAAGAAAATGGAATTGTAGAATTTTCTTTTACTTGTCTCTGGCTATGTGTCCAGAGGTCATGTGTTAGACAACTGTTGATAACACATGTTATGTGTAACGGACATTGAACTCATCCTTTGTATGGGTACTCCGTCGTTTACGGTCTACGTACATATAGCGGTCATTGAACATAGAAGTCATTTTAAACATCAAAGTGCAAACTCGACAAGCCTACCAACCAAGTACCAATTAGCCAGTCAGATTACCATTAAAAGCCTGGAGTAGTTCTTTGTCTTTAACCTTCAATGTCAATTTGGGTCCCAAATGGGGCCGGTTCAAACCAAACCGCCGAACCGGCGGTTTGTGAACCGGCGCAAACCGCCGGTTTGACCAAACCGGCGGTTTAGGTTTGCCGGTTTGGTTGAACCGGCGGTTTGCGGTTTAGGTTTAGGTTTGGCCTGTGGCCAAACCTAAACCGGCGGTTTACCCAAACCGACGGTTAAACCGCCGGTTTGGTTATTTTTTTTTAAAAAAAATGGACCAAACCGGCGGTTTGGAGATCAAACCGTCGGTTAACCGCCGGTTTAGTCCCCTAAACCGGCGGTTAACCGCCGGTTTAGTCCAGTTTTTCAATTTTTTTTTTTTTTTTTTTTAATAAACCGGCTAAACCGCCGGTTTGGATTTTGACGGTTTAGGTTTAGGTTTAGGTTTGCGACCCACCTCTAATTTGGGATGCACTACAATTTCGTATTTGTCAAATATCATACTAGAAGTTTTTAAACATGCCATGCAAAACTATTGCATATTGATTTTCTAGCCACAGAATGCACTTTTTGTTTCTGGTGCAAACCATTTCAACGTCTAACAAAGGGAAGTCACTGAGAAAGGCCAGGCGAAATACAGATTTTGATTTCCGTGAAAACAAATGTACATATCTCTAGAAACAACCTACAATCAAGCTGAAAGAAACCTGTTTTGTCGAACAAGAACCTAGATTAAAAGGGTATTGCTATGGAGAACTCCACCTGGAAATGTGTATCATTTCTCCTCTGTTCGTCTTCACAATACCCTGTGGAAAGATTGTTGCTTACGGGCAGAGATTCGTCTTCTCAACAACGATCCTAGTTTTGAGACGCTCTTCATAACTGGTAGGAAGCAGACTCAATGTAAGTGTTGTAAATTTGTCTTGACTAGCAGAATGACCCTAATTTACACCAAAACAAACAAGTTGTTCCCCTTAGATTGTTAGAACTGATAGATTCTGACTTCATGACTTGGTTGTAAGACGCCGCAATTTCCTGTCATGGTTGAGCATAGCACTGATGCTATCAACTACCAAAAGGGTCTGCAAAAAAGGCCAGGATTAGTGATTGCCTGAAAGAACTCAATGATTTATAACTTCTTTTACAATAGCATAAACAATTTCCGAGAACTCGGAGAACAAGTTTAAACCACCACAACTGTTATTAAGTATCATGAAATTGGCATGGACCCCCAATAATCCCTATCATCGCCTATATGGAATTGCAGCAAAGCAAAATTTCTTCATAAAAGGACAATATTCAAACCTGGAAACAAGTATATGCAATTGCGGTTGCATAATAGAAGTTTGCGTTTCCAGTTCCCTGCAACCAAAAAATGGAATGCTTTACTTTTCGAACGGCTATGCTAGAAAAATGATCATCTCATCGAGGTTTCAAGAAAATCCATACCCTCCATATCCATAGGTTATGCATCACAGGGCTGAGGAGATTGACACCAATGTAACCACAAAAAAGGACGAACGAGAAACTCATTTCTGGAAAGCACAATGTAAACAATCAGGAAATACTGGTGTATCTGGATGCTATTGACAGACAAGGTTTCCAACTTACCTGCCAGTTCATCGAGGAACAAGCCTAACAAGCCTAAGTACAAAGCTGAATCACCGACCTAACAAGAAAACGGTTGGGAGGGTAAGTTAGTCAAATATCAGTTTTATGACCATTTGACTGTAAAACTTTGAAGAATGAACTGCTAGAGTAAAAATTCAGGTATAAGAAGGACCATATTGGATAACAAGTTTCCCTAATATAGACAGACCATTTGTCATAAGTATTTTTTATAACAAAATCTATGGCGTATGCAGCTATCACTACAGTAACGAATGATAGTACTGACAGAACTAGTCTCATTCAGTGTTGTACTCACGGAAGGATAAGATTTAAGAATCGAAGAGGTTGCCATATAGACAAAAGCTAAGAAGCAAGGTCGGTGCCTGAGGCGTATAGCTAACGGCAAAATCATGAACAGAATGTTCATGCCAAATACCATCAAGAAGAAATTTCTGAAGAAATCAAAAACTTCAGCAAAGAAGTACCTGCACGATGAAGACCAAAACAATGAGCACAAATAGTCACCTTAGGTCAGAGGTTGGGTATTGTGATTACCAATGTTATTTCCTCACCATAAAACACCGATATTAGGAGACAAGTCCCCCACAGTCAGAATAAACCCATATGTCCTACAAAAAATTAAGCCAATAAGGGAGGTTAGGAAAGGGAAACCAAGAGGTGAGATGCATCCATGCCCCATGTCATAAAAAAGATGCAAAATATATAGAAAGAAGATGTCCCCAATAATGCTAAAAGTTACAGCAATAATACAGATGGAGAAATGCAGATAGTAGATCCAATTGATTGTACCTCTTGAACATTTCTTGTAAACCACCATGCTGGTTGACGGAAATCGCACAAAGGACCAGAATATAGGCTGACCATACAGCAGCCCACAATATGAACTGCAGTGCCAATCTCCATGAAAAGAAAGGTGCGGCCGAATGAGTGGTCGTACCAACATGGTTAGGCTTTTTATCACTAGAATGTGTGTCAGTATGATGGAGGCTCTCTGACAAAAACAATTTCTGTGGAGGAGAATCTGCTCCATATCCTATGAGAAGTATAATCTGACATGAAAAGTGATAAAAATAAGCTCTGCAAAATACATGGACTAAAAGATGAAAATAAAAAGGATTTCATCCTAGATGATCAACACTAAGTGACTATTTACCGGAATTATCAAAACTGCAGGATAAAATGACAAATGAGTTGCCATGGCCCACCCAAATGCTGCCAAAGGAACTAGACCTGCAATTTATCAAAATGTTATAATTAATAAGTGATAACTCGAGAACAGATTCAAGTGAGTTACATGAATATGATCTTGTCATATTTTCATCAATCCCTAAGGAATCACAAAGAACAACTAGTAGTCCACTAGTCTATGTGTACACTTCTCGTTTAGCAATGTACTAAATATCTCCTTGAAACAACAATGTTAGGATGATGAATTTCCACTACCTAAGGAACTACAGATGACCTGTCCTGATGAACAAAGTTAATGTCTTACTGATGACTTGCTATCATTAATTCAAACAAAAATAAGGAAAACTGTGACCAGCCTCACCATACCTGTGCAAGCTCCATATATGGACAGGATCACAAATAGGTTTTCAGCTGGTGATGTTGAAGAGCCTACACATGTAATTATTGTCAAAGGATTCCAAAGATACACAAGAGCCGCAATTTCACCAGATGAGAGATTTTCTGAAACAAATGGAAGACAAGCATAATTTAGTAGCATGAAAACAGATTTGGTGTTAGATTCCATTTAATCTCCAACTCTATAGAGCCTGAGTTAATACATTATAAGTTAAATTCCTCTGAATAAACTTTTTAAAGCAAGAATTAGTAGCAACTAAGCCCCAAGAATAGATGAAGTCAGAACAACCTAATCAAAAAAGTACCAATGGTAATCTGAAAAGGAAACTCCCATAGATTTTTCAATAGCCAATAAGTAGCACAAAAGCTCTAAAATTTTGGTATAGACCTTCAACTCAGCTATACAATAAGATAGTCCAACTTTTCTTTGAATTGAACATTTCACATGCAAATCAGGCAAAGAAGAAGCTTGTGAATTTGAATTCAAGCAATTCTAAATCGACTTCCACATAATCTAATATTACTCCAATCAATGTATACAGCACAATGTCTAGACAACCTCATAATATAACATTACTCTTGTTAATGTATTCAATGTACACACTACCAACTGCCTTATAATTAACTTCAAAGTAGTAGCTGTCGACACAAAAGTATAATCTATCATCTTCAGAACTATTTATACCTACAAGTAGTGATGTCAGTTGCTAATTCCTATGGGTATCAATCACATACATCACATGATGAAAATGTTAAAAGGGCACATGTCCATGCTCAGTATGTTGCTTATGGAAATTAATGAAAGTCCAAATTAACGAATGCAGTGTGCACAAAAAAGCAATTAAACCTCTGTTCCGAACAAGCCATAATCATTCTTCGGAGGAGAAAAAGAGTAGAATAAACAAGACATCTCACATTGTGCTAATAATAAAATACCTGAAGCCTCTGACATCTTGTATAGACCTAGTGATTTAAGATGCTGAGCTCTTGTGGATTGAAGGATTTGACCAGTAGCTCTAAGAAGCAGAGCAGAGACAAAATCTGCTATCACAAAAAGAACACTGTACCAAAAATGAGTTGAAAGGTTGTTCCACTGCCCTTTTCCTCTTTAGAAATAAATATTATCAAGTTGTTCACTGAGAAGAACATGTAAACATTTGCAAGAAAATTATGTAATCCACCCAGACACAAAAGAGCACAAGCTTCATGTTATTGTATCTGAAGTCTGAACAGATGAAGTCTTCTAATCTATTATGCTTCACATATGGGGATCTTAAGTATCCAAAAAGAACAAGACATAAAACCAGTAAGAATGAAAGAAACATAAAATCCAGAAATTTAGAAGCATCGTAAGGAAGGTCTATGCCATATTAAATAATATCATGTGGTGTAAGACATGTCTGCATTCTTATATTCGTTTTCCACTGATCGCTGCAGGACTACTTCAGAAAAGTGAGCCTATGTCGTACAAGATTTGGGTTTCACTCTATGTTGTTGACATTTTGCATTAGGCAGCATCAAATATAATTCATATCATTACGAAACTGTCCAGAAAGTAAATGAAAAGCTATTACGTATGGAAAAAATAGAACACTGGAACCATTATGTGTGGCTGACATTTGAATGCATCTATAGTTGTCTGGAAGTTTGTTCTCGTTTCAAAAACAGTTCATATTAGCTCCAAAAATTTCCTATTGCATTTATAGGTAGCTCTAAATGACCAATTAAAGGCTAATGAATATACTAATAAGAGATTATCGTGCCTGAAAAAAAAAAAAAAAAAGAACTACGTATACTTTTTAAGAAGATGAATGATTACAAGCAAATGGGCATCATTTGGAAACAAAGATGGGATTTACAACAAAAGAGCAAATGATCTACAAGCAAAGTAATCACGTTTTGGCTATCAAAATCACAATTCACCTGCACAGTATATGCCCGGGCTGATCAGTCAACCTGCAGATTTACATTCAAGAACCAACATAAATATCCACAATAAACAAATTTCTCCTCAGATTATGCGAGAAATAGATTAATGTATCCTAGTACCTGTTATCTGTAAGAGGCCCTAACAATGTCAATAACAAAGGAGATCCATGATACATAGATCCTGCAAAAGCACTACAGAACTTTACAAACCTAAAAAAAACGTTGAATTATCAAATCTCCAAATTAGAAATTAAAATGTGAAGCGTAACATACCAGAGTAAGGCGACATCGAGGCCTGCTTGAGCCAATACCCTTCCGCCACTGCAGATACAGAAGACCGTTAGAATTAAATCAAAGTTCGAAGTGATTGTAAATTTTACGGAGAGATCGAATTGACATACCGCGACGGAGGCTTGTGAGGGGAGTTGAGACTTCGGGGCGAGAAGAAAGGCTTAGGTGTTTGGAGAAGTATATTAGGGTTAGCCTGAATGCAATAGAAGCAATTGCCCATCCCCAAAAGCTTTGTGGATTCTTCTTCTTTACATTCTCCGACGACCGTGAGTTGCTGAAATCCGCCATTTTAGCACGATTCCGAGCTCTCGACAGAATAGAGGATCGATTGAGGGGTTTGACTAGCTTGGACCGCAGATCTTGAGCTTCTGCCTTTAGATGTTAAAACGAGGTCGTTTCCTTTCACCTTCTTTTTTCTCCTAAACTGATCGCTCTATTGAGAAATAAACTTGTAGGACATTGTAAATTTTAAAATAATTTTTAACATAAATTGAAGAATCAAAAAGAGATTTAGTCCTAAAATTTGATTTTTCACCCAAATACTATTCAAGTAACTTTAATAGAAAAAACACTCTTCAAACTATAACTAAAGCAACGTAAAATTAATATAACTTTGTAAATAGGAATGGTAATTTTTTGTTTTAAACTGGACTGAAAAGTTCTCGTTAGGCCTGACATGAACGGAATATTCAAGTTCAGATTATTGGCTAACCTAATTTGAATGGGGCCAAATCTTGGTCCGAAAAGACTAAGTTTTATATAAAGTCCATTTGATCTAATCAAAAATGAGTCGGATCGGATCTAAATTTACAGGCCAATAGAGGCTTTTAAGTCCGGTCTTAGGCCAATAGAAGTTAACTTGCAACCTATTTTTAGTGGAATGTGACTTTTAAGATTGTTTTTTTTACTTAAAGTTGGTTAAAATTTGTTATAATATACTTTGATTTTTCTATAAAACTTTAATACTCGCACCTTTTATGGGTTGTTTTTATATTTGACGATAAATAACTAAGAATGGTTCGGATCGGACTAAATTTACAGGCCAATAGAAACTTTTCAGTGCGGTCTTAGAACAATATCCCACAGAAGTTCTCATTAGACTTAACATTTTATATGCAAATCTTATTTTTACATTACAACATTTTTATAAAATAAATACATTTTAAAACTAATTTAAATAGACAATTAAAAAATAGTTTTATAATTAATCGCAAACTGAATTGGTCATCCTTAAACTACTTCCAAATCGATAACATAAACTACTTCAAACTCTACACATTTATTTATACGAAAACAATTATTATGCATACATCTCTTTTTCTTTTTTATTATCTTACACTTGGAGGAATAATATCAAAGTAATTATAAAGTACTACTTTACTTTATCTAAAAGACACATTAGACTAACAATCTATTAATAATTATAAGAATAATTGTGTAATTAAGATAGTAATTAAAAAAATTGAATAAATAAATGAGAAAATAACAATCATTCAAAACAAAAAGTATAACTAATTATACTCAAATCAACCACAATATCACAATATATAATTACAATGACTTGCTCGGTTTTTTTTATTTTTGAAGCATCGTGTTTCTAAATCTCTACGATTGAGTTTTGTGTGTTTTTATTGTCATTTGTTATCTTTTCTCCATAAAGTTTATTGTGTGTCTCTTTTTTTCCATCTACTTACTTTATCCGTGATTGAAATGTTATTATTCTCCGTCGACTAATTTCCGTCTTGCATTTTTGTTTCTTGTTGATTTTATTTGGTTCGGTTTGTATTTTCTCTCAATTGTTGTTTCATCTGCCGTCTTTTCATGACTTCTCGTTTCTCTGTTATTTCACGGTGATCAAATCTCTTACCTCATTTAAGGGGAAAAAAACGTGATTTTTAAACGTACCGGTGAAAATCTCTATTAGTGATCATAATTACGCACTTCGCGTGCGTAGTTGATAAGGTCCCCAACTACGCTTTTGGAAAGCGTAGTTGGAGTTCTAAAAAAAAATTAAAATATCAACTACTCCTTTTGGGAGCGTAGTTGATACTTTTATTTTTTTTTGAAACTTCAACTACGCTCCCCAAAAGCGTAGTTGGGGACCCTAACAACTACACACACGCGAATAGCGTAGTTGGGGTGACAATTATAGATTTTCGCCGGTACGTCTATTAACCCCCCAAAAAAATAATAATTTTATGGGATAATTTGTGTAAGATATAACTTCAGGGGGTTTTATGTGAAAATGTATATTCTAAGGGTGGTTTTATGTAGATTATCCACAAAGTTATAGATGTCATGTCACTCATGTGCATCATGTAACCCGATAAGAAACATACATATATGTACTAAGGTAGGTAGCTATTTGATCTGCACGTTACATAATTATATCTTACGTACAAGTCTTATTATGTTAGGTTTTTTGAATGGCCTATAATCTAAAATGGATCATATAAGAACTAGGGTTTCATAAAAATATTTCGTGTGAAATAATTTTAAGTTGTAAATAAAATATATATTAATTAACTTGTTCTGAAAAATCTCCAAAGTTATTTTGGATAGACTAGACTTAGAATTAATACATATGTATATAGAACGATTTATAAAAGAAATTATTTTGTAGGAAATGTATATCATTCTACATTTTTTTGAAACTAGTTTAGTGTCCGCACCTTGTGCGGGTTTTGTCTAAATAAACAAATATTATATTTTTAATTTTATATATAATGTATTGGATATTAATCTATAAAAAATATTTAAGATTAGAAATACCATTACATCCAAACTTAGTCATTTTATTAATTAACTTAAAAAATTAAATTCAATAATTAACTTAAAAAATCATATTTCGAAATTTAGAAATAAGGAGAAGAAAATTAAATAAAATTTTAAAATGGGGCTATATTATTTTTTTTAAATTATAATAACAAAGTTTAAAAAATGTGAAGAACATTTCATAATCTTGTTTGTTAAAATTTTGAAGATCTTGTTTATTATCAATATCCTATGATTTTTTTATTTTAAATATTTAATAGGTATATGTAACAAATTTGTAAATAAGTAAAACAAATGTTTACGTGGCATATTTAAAAGGTGATGTGTTATTTAAAAGGTGAGGTGTCATTGCTGATTGTTTATTAATATTTTTTAAAACTTATATTATAGAAGAAAAATGGCAAATCTGTAAATATCTTGTGGTATATCTGTAAATATATTGGAAAAAATCCTAGGTGGCATGGCTCAATGGTTGACATGTGGGCTTAATGGGTTCTCTTTTAGTATGTTATATAGATTGTCCAGTCGAGTACCTTGAAAAAAAAAATGTTAATAGTTTAACAAACTTTATATTGATCGAGGAAGCACACGCACTGCACGTACGACAATAAAAAAAATATATATTACCGACCTTATATAAAATGTTTGTATTTAATCTCCTTATCATTGATAGATGTTAGGGTTTGAGAACTCATACAAATGGTGGGAACCACAATTGTATTGATATAACGTAACCCTCACTACCAAATAAATGACCTATTGTAACATCTTGCTTTGTAACATATTTTCTATGTGTTACAATAGATAGATATTGTAATGGTCGACAATTATATTGTAATGACATCATCTAATGTAACGATTTTTGTAACGATAACAATCTAAGGTAAAAGCTAGTGTAATGGTTTATGTAATAGTTATGTGAAATGAAATAAATAAAAAGGTTTAACACCGAATTTCAGACCAAAAGTAATGTTAGAACGTAAAAAAAAATAGATTTGGACATTGGCGGTAGAAAAGTATATTTTGGCGCAAAAATGAAATTTTCCTCAAATTAAGAATGGGAAACATGAGCGCTTGCCCTTTATCCCCAAACTTCAGTTTCTCTTTCTTCAAGATATCAACAAGTTTTCTTCAATCTCTTCGATTGATGCTTCAATCTCTTCGATTGATGCTTCAATCTAGTAAAACCATATAGCACCTTCAATTCTTCAGCCGAATCCCTAAAATTATGTAATTTCTCACTAGAACCTCTTTGTCCTAAGGTCCGTGTGTTCATCGGTTCAAGCAGAGAAGGATTCTAGGTCTTCATCAAGGTAGGTTTATTGTTTCTTTCTCTAATTTTCCATTGAATCTCTCTTATATGGACATCCTTATGCAATATTTTAGGAGGAAAGTAAAAAAAAAGTTAATGCTTTATGAAATAGCTAGGAGGAATACGGTCTTTGAAACTAGATAGTGTTAATCTACTTCGCTGTTTTTTTGGGAGGAAGGTGAGGAATTTATGCAGTTTCTCAACTGAAATATAGTGATTGATTTTATAGGAAGATTTTGCTGAATGTTTAGAAGGAAAGTGGATAATTTCTTGTTGAATTTGTAGAAGGAAAGGAAGATATTTATCAACTAAAATAGAAGGCTTGATTTTTTAAAAAAAATCAATACTACTTGCTGAGTTTTTAGGAGGTGTTAGAGTATATTCATATGCTAGTTCAGGAAATAGTCTAGAAAGGAGTAATGATAGATAACTTCTTGCTGAATTTCTAAATGGAAAGTGAGAAATTCCTACAAATTCTCAACTAAAATACAAAGGCTTGAATTTTTTAGAAAGCAAAACTACTTTTGTCGAATGTTTTCTAGTTGAAGAAATTGTCTAGAAAGGAGCAGTGTTAGAGCATATTCATACGATTGTGTAGAAAGGAGCAAGCTGTTAGATCATATTCATATGCTAGTTCAAAGTGAGTGATCAACACTAGATGCTTTATTATTGTACTGTCTTAGGTCTAAATACAAAAACAATGTTCCCAAAAATCAAAAAGCATTTGTTAAGGAAATGTTTGTTGGATTCAAATATAGAAATTTTGTAAGAGTAATTAATGTTGAATAAAATCTATATTGTTAAAACAATAAAGAAACCTTCCATATAAACTTAAAAAATGACAAATGCTACTGGAATAATAATGACTAATGAGGCTCATTAATACAGGGAAGTGTTCAAGTAAGACCCATTATTCCGGTACGGCCGACACTTGTCCCGAAAATTTTTTTTTTTTTTTTTAAAACGAGTAAAAGTAATAGTTCAAAACTTATTATGAAATAGTTCATAACTTATAAAAGGATAGTTCATGAATTATAATAGAATAGTTCATAGTGTAAAATTTATAAAGGAATGAAAGTAATAGTTCAAAACTTATTAAGTAATAGTTTATAACTTATAAAAGGATAGTTCATGAATTATAATAGAATAGTTCATAGTGCAAAATTTATAAAGGAGTGAAAGTAATAATTCAAAACTTATTATGGGATAGTTCATGAATTATAATAGAATAGTTCATGAATTATAATAGAATAGTTTAAAGTGCAAAAATTTATAAAGGAGTGAAAGTAATAGTTCAAAACTTATTATGGGATAGTTCATGAATTATAATTGAATAGTTCATGGATTATATTAAAAAATAATAGTTCATGGATTATATGGGAATAGTTCAAAGTTTATAGGAGAATAGTGCATAAATTATAACATGGTAGTTCAAACAAATTTTCATTCGTTTCCGGAAAAAAAAAAACATCGTTTTAGAAAAAAAAAAAAATTTTAATTTTTTTTTTTTTTTCGGGACATGTGTCGCCCGTACGGTCGGCCGTACGACCGTACCGCAATATATGGGCCGTACCTGAACATTTACCCATTAATACATGACTTTGTACAAAGTAATTGTTATGATTAGAGTATCACGTGTATGGAGGATCAATATCGCAGTTGTATTTTTTTTTATATTTAGTTTCCAAAGAATTTGGTTTTTGAATTTATTATTTTGTGAGATGTTAATTATATATAATGCACATGAAAGAAGTCTCTTAACATATAGGCTCAAGGCGGTGTAAATATCGGTTAATTGTATAAACTATTCGATAAGGTGAGTTTTTACATGTGATGCATTTCTTATTTATGATGTTTTCTAGTTTTTTTTTCTTACTTGCTTGATTTTTTTAATCTTTCTCTCTCATTCAAAGTATGATGATATTTATTTTTTTCTCCTCTTAAAGTTGGCCTACTTATCTTATTTTATTTAGTAGAATTTTTATTGCATGAATCAAGATAGGAAATAAGTAGGAAAGTTAATATATGCGCACACACATGTTAATAAACTATTTTATAGAATATAAAATTCTAAATTTTGACTTAAATGTCATGATTTGTAAATTTTAGGCCATCAATATTTGTTTAGTCAACATTTTCAATTATAGAAATGACAAATTGGTATGAATTTTTTTTATGGAGGGATGAGTATGAAAAAGGGATTGGATGAATATCCTAACTACAACAATCATCATATGAATTTGGTAAATTTTAGGCCATCAATATGTTTGTTTAGTCAACATTTTCAATTATAGAAATGACAAATTGGTATGAATTTTTTTTATGGAGGGATGAGTATGAAAAAGGAATTGGATGAATATCCTAACTACAACAATCATCATATGAATTTGGTAAATTTTAGGCCATCAATATTCAAAATTTGAAAATATGAGAGCAAAGTGGATACAAGAAGTAACTCTAGCTTTAGCATCAACAATTGTGTCTCAAGTACAAGAAGCAAATCCTCGTATGAATTTGGTTATACCAGATTTTACATGTGCTTCAACACATTCAAATCAACTTACAATTCAGCAAGGTTTACATAGTGATACTGGAACTCATCCATCACCACAAGTATTATTTTTTACATACTTTTTTACCTTATTATATATAAATGAATCTTTGTCAACCTCTCTAGTTGCTATTGGTAAATGTTTATGTTGTCATGCTTTGTTGTAGCTTATTTCATTGGTATGACTTAATTTCTTAAACTGTAATTTTGTTGACTAGTGGGTATTTGTTGCATTGTGTTATTTGTGTGCTATCAGTATTTTACCCTATCTATTGTTCTTGTTGTTGTTTGAGACAAATGAAACGAGTGGAATAAGTTAAATGTTAGGTCAACGCATCATTTAAGCATAAGTTTTGAAGGTACTACTGTTGCAATATGTTTGATAGTTTGTTTCTTTAAGGGCTGAATGTTTTAGTTTTTCTAGAGGCTTGATGGATTGCATCTACTAAATATGACAACAAGAAATGCTTTCATTATTTTGGATGTAATGCTAATTTGAGTTCCATTATTCTACTATTGAATATGACAACATGAAACTGATTTGTTTATGATGGCATGCATATCCTCTAAATTTTTGTTCTATTTGGTTCACTTTGCAATTAATGCTTAATTAATGCATATCCTCTATTTGGTTCTATTTGCAGGATGAAATCATGGAATTATGACTTCAACTATCAAGAATGAATATGATTGAATTATATGCAAGAACTATTGGCCATGTACATGGATTCTTGGTCAAGTGATTTTGGTATATGTATGTGAATTTGCCTAAAAGATCAGTATACATTGTCATGCACATAGATGCTTATCATTTTGGTGATCCCTTTGTAAACACTTTTATTAAGCAAGTTTACTTTGAATATATCAATATTCATATGTATGGTCTTATTTCACACACATATTAGGTGAATGACGTACATTCATATATAATAATTATATATCAATGTATAATGGTTGAATGGGATAAATAAGTGGTTCATTTATTTATTATAATGGTTATAATTAAGGTAATAGCTATGTATTTATTGTAATGGATGTATCTAAGGCAATGCCAATACATCTAAGGTAATGGTTAAAGCTATGGTAATATATGTGCATCTATTGTAATGGTGGTAAGTGTAATTTATCACATTGTTACAGTAGAGTGACATACCATTACTATAGATCTAAGGCAATGGTCTCTGTTGTAATGAGATGGAAATCATTACCTTAGGTCGATTGTAATAGTTTTTAAGTCTTTTGTAACTAATAAAGGGTATTACAATAGGTCAATTATTTGGTAGTGGGCCTATATATAGGGATTACAATGAAATAATAGAGATCATAAATATGGAATGAAATATAAACTAACCTAATATAGCTACGATATTATACGATATTAATTCTAATATCTATAATATCCTAATAATCATCTCAATAAATCCTTGCATGTGTAATTAAGGGAACATGTATAGTTGAAGACTAAAAACTATATGGTTGAATAAAATTAGGTCCGAACCGGATTTTTGGATAGGACCTAAAGTGATTCGGATCGAAATATTCTTGTTGGATGGGATCTGAACCGGATATTCAAGTTTGGTCCGAATTTGTACGTCCTTAATTTTGGCTCCAAACGGCTTAAACATAATTATTAAAAACCGTGGCCCAACTAATCGGGATTAGACCTATACCGGACCTAAATATTCGGTTCATACCCGATCCAACAATAAATATTCGGTTTGATCTTAGGCCAATGAATAACCCTACAGACTAGATGTTATATGCATATGAGTACACGTGTACCCTAGACAAACATACAAGACGTAATAACTTTATTATATCGATAATAATTAGCTAATCTAATCATGTACATATGTATAAAGTCATATAAAATAATCTGAACTTTATATTATAATTATAATTATGAATCTTGAAGTGAACAAACTAATATATGTTTGAACTACCATGCATAGATAAATAATTGATATGAGAAAATATCTCCATTGCTTGCCTTATTCCAAACTTGTTTGCCCCCAAGAAATCGACAGTGAGTATGTGCAAATGGGGCCTTAAATTAGCTGTTCTTGCTTCAATTAATTTCCTTTTGATAAAGACATAAGTACGTCTTTGGCTTATTGTCACATGCATGAATGTTCTAATCTTACGTACGGACCTGCCAAATTCAATAATAGAAAAGTAAACTTACATTTTGTGTAATTTGTCATTTTATATAAATTTATTCCTAAGTTCTAAATGATTATCCGAGAAAGAAATTTAGAAAAAATATATAGTCATAAGATTATTAAGTGATGAAATTATGTTATGGGACGAAGATGTAAAAAGAAGACAGAAATTTGAACATTTTTCTTTGCTAAAGTTCCGGGATTATCAAGTGATGAAATTATGTTGTGGGACGAAGATGTAAAAAGAAGACAGAAATTTGAACATTTTTCTTTGGTAAAGTTACGGGATTATCAAGTGATGAAGTTTTGATCATCTCCATAACTCCATTAATATATCACCGAACACATTCAAAATTATGGTTGCTATATGAGATGAGCTATTCGTGTTTAGTTGAAGCTCGTTCACGTCATAAACAAATCGATAGAAATAAATTTAAAAGCTCGGCGGTAATCAAACCTGCCTAATTTGAACAGGTTAATGTATGACTTGTTGGCTCGTATAACAATCCTAACCAGAATGACCCGATTTTTAGATTTATGGAGCGTTTTTGGAAACCAAACTTACAAGTTTATGAATATTATAGAAAAACACATAAACATGACAGTGAGCCTAAACTTGTAGAGGGATCTTATGAAAATTATGGTAACTTATGAAATAATTTATTGCAAACATAACCTTGTTAAATTAATCTTAAATCCAATAAGCATACCCTTTCAGACATTAATTAAACTTATCAGGAAATATAATCGCTCTCAATCTTCTATCTTTTTCAACTAATAAGTATTAGTAACAATAAGCTTCAACTTAATGAAGGATTACAGGTCTGTTTGGTGAACATAATAGATTATTTGAAAGATTAAAATTTCACAATAACCCCCAATAATCTCGATAATTCATGTTGAAGTGGATGAAAAAAAATGGAAAGAATAATCTCCCAAAATAATTTCCCGAGGTTATAATCCCAATAATCTCGATAATCCTGGCTCACCGAACGCACCCTATAAAACGGAATTACGTGCATACGAACCCACATACGTATTAGCACAATTCCATACATAAGTTTAATATGATTTTATGATAAAATCAATTGTTAAGCTTAATTCTATAAAATAAGCTATCTATATACATATATTAAAGTAGGAGCGTTTACTTCAACGTGGTTCATCCTAACAAAAAATATGCCACATGTCATTTTCTTAGATTTTAATTTTTTTAAATAATATATATAGTTACCATATTTTAATTATCCTATTATAGAACTTATATTTATCTACTTACCAAACATATATGTATATATACTATTAGTGTAAAATATATATCTATATACTAATAATAAAGTAGAAGCCTTTAATGCCATATATTTTTTTTCCGTTCTTTTTGTCAATACAATTTAAAACGCACTTTCATTTTAAAAAAATTAATTAAAAAATTATATAAACTAACTATCTATTTATATATATATATATATATATACTAATATTAAAAAAAACCTTAATTACATAAACCATGGTTCCATATATTTTTATATTACGGGTCATTTTAAGGTTCAGTTTCATTTAAGACCTTTTTTTTATCAAGAACATGTAAACTATCATTTATTTAAAAATATACTTCTATGTTATTATTATCTTTACTTTCCCTTATAATATTATCTTACAACTCACTTTAATTAATAATTAAATTTATTTTACAATTTATTAAAGCTAATAATATTAATTCGCGTGGTTGACAACGCAACGTACAAATGACCCTATTGCCAGCTGGCTTCCAACATCTTACTTCCACGTAGATTTTGTCGCTGAGTAGACCGCAGCTTGAACTTGAAGAGTCCGGATTCCATACGGGAAGGCGCACCCACCTAACCATGATACTCCACCTTTTTCCTTAAGTAGGTGCCGTTCAAACTCCATACCTATATTCGAAACTACGTGGACTCATCACTCACCATAGAAGCTTAAGATCGTGTGGCTATTGGCACACGTAGCTTTACTGTAGTCTTCTACCGTAAGCCTCACCTTAAGATATTTTAATAAAAAAATATACCAAAACTGTTAGGTATGTTACGTATGTAACACCAATCTTAGCTTATATCATTATGCACTAATCACTGAATATTCGCCGCAAAAAAACATGTTAAAATAATGTTAGGTATATGACACTATTTTTTATTTAGTGATATGATACGATATCTTAATGCACCCTCGCCTTCCACCATAAAGATCGTATTGTGATAATGTAGGTATAACTATGTATGTATGATTATATTACTAACGTCAGCCTTTTTCCATACATGGATTCAGGAGGATTTGAGTTCGAATTTTCGAGCTAACACTTAAGGAGTCTAGCACCACAACTACTAGACCAATTGAGTATTGATTAGTTACTGTATTTTGTTTGTAGTTCTTCTGGTTTGTTTGGTGAATGTGATCACATATCATGACGGGTTTTTCAAAGATTTTGATATTATTTATGATTAGCAAGCACAAAGAAGCAACACAGGGGTCGTTGAAATAGGCATCGAGACGGCTAATATGAAGGGTGAAAAACATGTTTTACGACAACAATAACAACTTGTCGTACAGGGTTTGATCATCGATGAAATATGAGAAAGGGCAAGTAACTTATAGTCTTTTGATATCAGTTGATAGAATGAATTATTGTCTATATTTTGGGGTCTGTTTAGACGTTTTATCTTCAATAATCTGCATGTTTGGATGTATATTATGTGATTATATTGTCGTTTCATCTACCTTTGCGGGAATCGAGGTCTACACCTAGTTTCGTTGTAATCGTAGGTAAAATGACACATTTTGGACTAAAAAGGAGCAAAAGGAACTATGGAGTCATTGGAGCTACATTCAGGATCCAGGAAGCATGAACATGGATTAGAGATTCACTTTGGACCAGATTTGAGAGATTTCACATTCAATTGTGATTCACCTCGGTTGACTACAGAGTCACCTCGACCGAGGTGATCCAGAGGAGCCGACTCGACCGAGGCGAACACCTGGGACGCGACAAGAATATTTTATTCTTGGCTGAGATCTTTTATCTTTGGAAAGAAGATCTTATATTTTTGGACTGGATTCCTGGAAGGAAGAAGATAAGTTAGACCATATATTTTACCTATTTTTATGAGAAGAGATCTTTCTAAGATATCTTATCTTTGGAGAGTAATTTTCCTATAAAAAGGGTCGGATTTCCCACAAATTCGACATCCGCTATCACCCGGAACATCCTGCATACATCCGAATACACCGCTGCAGCCATACTCCAGTTGGGAGATTTGAAGAATCTTTTTGAAGGTTGAAGGAAGAAAGTCTATAACTTTTATAGCTTTTTGAAGGGGTTTTGTAAGATTCTCTTAGATTCCCT
The DNA here is from genome assembly GCA_033239125.1 of Fagopyrum homotropicum. NCBI lineage: Eukaryota > Viridiplantae > Streptophyta > Magnoliopsida > Caryophyllales > Polygonaceae > Fagopyrum > Fagopyrum homotropicum. The sequence continues at coordinate 164,816,852 of BSWB01000001.1, forward strand.
TCTTTGTTGATTGTCTTGTTGGATTTCTATCCAAGGAACGCTTGTTGGTTTGATAACTGATTCAGTTATTGAAGCCTTTCTCTTAAGGTTTTCTTGTTCAATTATTCTCTTTCTTCCCATATATTTGATTAATACATTCATGATGATGAGTGGCTAATCTCTTTGTGTGATTCTAGGGTGATTGGCTGAAGGTTGTGGGAAAAACAATGATAGAATAATCTTAATCACAGTAAGACCTTGAAAGTTCGAGTCTTTATCCTTAACCCTAAGCATCTCGCTCAGTCGATGAACATCTCGGCCGGGGTGGAATTATTCTGACCGAGGTGACTTATCTGATCCGAAACTGAGGGTTAAGTAGAGTTTGCCAAATCCTATCCCTATTACACCTTTCCTGATTCAATGCAAGCCTAGGATGAGACTTACCCGGTAATTTCTTAGTTTGTTTACCAAAGATCATAAGTATGGGTAATAAAGGTTTATCCTTTATTGGGGTTTGAGTGTGTTTTCATCCCATCTTTGTGAGTTAGCCTGAGACTTACCCGGTAAAGGTTGATTCTATTCTCTTAGATGGTGTGTTAGTTTGAGGTTATAGTTCTTTATCTTGATTCCTTGAGACTTATCCGGTAATAGGAGTTACGGCTTGGGATTAGTGAGTAGTGAGACTTACTCGGTGATCTATTCCACTTTAGTAACACCTTCCCTTTGCAAAATCTCAATTTTGTCCACTTATCTTTAGATATTGAGTTGGAACCACAACTAGATGCTTTAATCCCTAGAATTGCATATTTCCTTTATTGACTTTTTATCATCTTTGATTGTTTTAATTGCTTTTGTGGTTAGTAATTGCTTAAGCTTACCTATTCCGACTTTGTTTCACTAAGTCCCTGTGATCGACCCCTGGAATTCCTTACTTTTACTACGATTGACCCGTACACTGCGGGTTCGCATCCTTGTTTTAAGCTTACATATAGGGTTATAAATTTAAAGCTTGCACACACCGTTTGGAGCGAACATCAGTTCATTTCATTTTCTCCTAATTTTGTGGTTGATGCTCTAGCTAAGTTGTTTATTTGAGTAGGTCAAGGGGAAGACTTTGTAGACTACTACCCTCTTAATGTAACTGAACTTATATTCTTTGAGCAAAATTAATATATTTGATCCATTTCTAAAAAAGCATATGTTAAAAATGATTAATTTTTTTTAGTTCAATCAATTAATGATTCCAACTTCATTTCATTAATAAATCAAGTGAGCGTAATTACCCTATCTTAATGCACTATAATTTTGGCCTTTTGAGTCATTAAATGCTCATTTTATAGTAAACTTTGATAAAGTTTTAAATTTTGATATTATGTGACATATTTTATATGTTTGGAGTCCAAAACTTGCATAGACAAATAAAAATAAACAAGTTGATGAGGTTTTATAATTTGATAATATGTGACTTATTTTATATTTTTGAAGCCAAAAAGATTTATAAACCTAAACAAAAATAAACAAGTTTTCAAACTCTCAAACTTCTATAACATCTTATCTTACTACAATATAGTTTTGACTTTTTGAGTCATTAAATGCTCGCTTTTTAGTGAACTTTGATGAGCTTTTAAAATTTGATATTATGTGACATGTTTTATATTTTTTGAGTCCAAAACTTGTATAGACATAAATAAAAATAAACATGTGGATGAGGTTTTACAAACAATTTGATATTATATGACATGTTTTATATTGTTGGAGCCAAAAAGTTTTATAAACCTAAATAAAAATATACAAGTTTTCAAACTCTCAATTTTTTCTAACATGTTCATGAAATATTAATTTAGTATCATTAATTACTTTGATTGATGAAAAAATATCGTTTAAATAAACTAATATCATATTTTAATTAAATATTTACTTTTGTCACTAAAAGTACTCTAATCTTAAATTACAATATTAACATACTCGGTCAATCTTGTGTCATTATCTTCAAACAAAAAAGTCCTAACGATGAGACATATTTAAACCAGTAATATTGGTAAAAAGCTTAGTTAACCATTTTACCCTTAAGTTTTTAACAATATTACGGTAGGACAAAGTGTCACAAGTTTATTTAACAAATTTGTAAAGAAGAAAGAAAAAATACACTCACTAGACCTTATTATATCCGGGCAGTTCGCCCAGCTGTCCGGAAAAATGAACGGGTATGAATAGAGTAATAAGTCCCTGAAAAGCTCGACCCGTCAAGCCCGTCGGGTTGGATCCGGGCACCACAGGCCCAACCCGAAAAAATAAATATATTATTGTATATATTATAAAGTATTAACTATAGATATAAATATTTAATATAATTATTGTAAATTTAATATATATTACATAAAATATCCTGAATATAATTTATTTATTTTAAAATTCATATTATAAATAAATTTTAAATATTTTTTTCAAAAATAAAATAAAAGGTACCCGAAAGCTCGGTCCTTCAGGACGGGCGAACCCGACAACCATTGCATGCCACTAGTCAGGCTCGATCCGAATCTAGATAAACGATATTAATATTTTATAAAGTCTGGCTCGATCCCAAAAATAAATATGTCTATCAAAATAAAATTTATAACTTTTAAGAGAACCTGCCAATGTAATGCAAACAGTCTCAATCCTTATAAAGGAAGAAGATTATTGGTAGGTAATTGTATTTGTACATAATGATGTTGTAGGACAATTGAAATAAGAAACCATACATACAAAGAAATTTTGGTAGACAAAAAACAAGAGAGTTTCAATTATAATTTAAGATGATTGTGACTTGACCCCAAAAATATATATGCATATATGATTGTGTTTTGTGAGGCTGCTAAGCTTGATATTTTGTTAATTTTGTCCATATATACCTAGCTATTCATTTACCCACCAATATGTTATTGATTATTAAGTTTTTGTAATTATTTTGCTTTATTGACTAACATTTTGGTTGTTTTTTTGGCATTATTTAATGGTATAACAATTTGATCATTTTGTGCTAAACAATTTATATTTTACAAGAGACATATTATTGGTATGTTGAGATATTATAAATAGTTTTCAATAATTAATATTTGCATACATTAAAATAACATAAAATATTATAATTTTTTTATATTTTAGTTTTTGTAAATATATAGAGATTGCATGTTAAAATTTAAGATAGTTTATGAGAAGATGTGTTTTTAAACACTTGATCACGAGTTATACGTAACACAATCACTGAAATTTACGGTTGGACCGACATTTATATCACCTAAAATACCATTATTAAAAACACATGACTCGTGGTTGGAGTAATATATAACGCTTTTAATCTCACATGTTAGATAATGTGATTTTTATTACTTAATCAAAGTCTAACATATAATGCGTTATGCGTTATGTTTTATGTATCTCTATTAAACGTACTATCACAACTAAATGAGAAAATAAAAAATAAAAAATAAACATATATATATATATATATATTTATATCTATATAATATAAACAAATATGTATATTATCATCTTTCATAATTATCAAACATTTATTTAGTGTTTTAAGTGTTAAGTTACCAATTATAAGGGTTTAATTATGCTACATATATATTGATGAAAAATGATAATATGTCAAAGATTTTGGTGATCTTTCCTTTTGTTAACTTTTTTTCTATGAAGTTTTTCATAGTTTGTTCACAAATACTCAATTATTATTTAAAAATATATATTTTTTTAAAACCTTGTTCAAATTATCATCTCTAGTGTTAAATTACTTTATATTACAATCTAGCATATCTGCAAATCATATAATTATTACAAATTAATGCACTTAACATAGTTATATGAGAGAGAAATTTTAAATTAGTGTCAAATTACGATACATACGGCTCGTAATACGGATGGTATGCATACAATCGCATATAAACATTAGGTCAAAACTCAAGATAAGCCCATCAAGTTTCATACTTTCATCCTACAACCAACCAAATGTTTACAAACTAATTTCATAACAAATACTAACAAATTAAGAAAGTTAAATATTAAAATTTGTTTATTTTAATTTATCCATAACAAATATTCAAATCATATAAGATAATGTGTATTAACAATCCTTATCCACTTTTCCATTATAGTGCTTAATAATTAATTTATTATTTTTTGGAATGTTTAAAATATCTTGATTTAGGATGTGCATTCACCTTCTTAAATGATATAACACAGAAAATCAATTTTATTTTTAATATTTATGAGCTTATAATAATCAATTAATTTTAAAGATTTAAAACACAATTTAAATACAGTAGAATGGGGAGTAAGTATGTTTTGTAACCATGAGTATATAAAGGGTTCCAACTCCCAAGTTAATAATGGGTACAAAATATGTCCCTCTAATTTATACATATTTTTTTTATTAAAATAAAAAAAGGATATTAAGAATATTCGAATATCTTTTTTCCTCTATTTATTAAGCATCTATTATTACAAAAAAAAAGTAAATATATTTTTTTATTATCATCTCTCTGTTTATACATATTTTTTAATGAGGTGATAATCTATTTTAAATTTATTTTTCTATATTTTTTAATTATTTTTTAATGTATTTTAATATAATATATTAAGAATGGGTATAAAGAGGAAATAAATGAAACCTTGAGGGCACCCAGAGGAATTTTGAAATTTAATGGATACCAAGAGGAAAAGTTCAAACCTTGATGGTACCAAGACGAAAAATTCATAAAAAAAAATATGAAACAGTTTGGTTTATTAGGCTATTTTCTAGTAAATGTACCCTTGAGATAAGAATATGTAGAGTTTGAAAATAAATACAAAAGATTGGGGTACATTTACTTAATTGAAACATTGAAAAGCCTGGTTGTTACTCTAGTTTTTCAAAAAGGCCTAATTATTAAAATTGCCCAAAAAAATATTAAGATGAAATTATATAAAGTTATTTAAGAATAAGAAAATCTAAACTAGTTATTACCAAAATCAAAATACTTAAAGCTCGTAATACTATTTTTGAAAATAATAAATAACAAATATAAATGCTTTCTACAAATACATCCACGTATCTTTTAACACGGTCCAATATATTATAAAAATTAATGTATTCCAAATATCGTGATGAAAAAAATTCCAATTACATTTTAAATGTACCTAAAATAATAATAAATAATGATTTGTTACCATAAAAATAAGAAAAAATATATCTTAATCTTATCCGCCACATTTTTCTTCTTCAAATTACCATCCCCTATTTATATAAACCACCGAAAGTGAACGAATCAAGATCGTCACTTTATTTCAGGTTTTGTCGACGCGTTCGTTTGCAGCCAACCCATTTTCCCCCATTTTTGTCTCCTCCCTCTCAATCCCAAGATCAAAATTGGTTGATCAAAGGTCTCGATTCCAACTCACAATCTCCGTTGGAATCGTGATTTGCTTGCTTTACTTTTTGTAAAACGGTTTTGATTCTCTAAAATGGGTCTTGGATTTTCTTTGCTTCGAGAAGATTCAACGTTGCTGGAGTCGTCGGGGGTGACTGGGCTTGGGGATCTGCCTGAAGGATGTGCTGCGGCGGTGTTAATGAATTTGGAGCCGATGGATATTTGTAAGTTGGCGGGGCTTAATAGGGCGTTTCGTGGGGCTTCGTCTGCTGATTTCGTATGGGAATCGAAATTGCCGACGAATTATCCGGCTTTAGTCGAAAAGGTTTTTGATGTATTTTCCGTTGGGACGTGTAAAAGAGATATGTATGCTTTGTTGTGCAGAGTCAATTCGATTGATGGCGGCTCAAAGGTTAGTTTCCTGATTTGTTTATGGATTATTTGTTCTCTAGGGTTTTGTTATCGGCTTTTCGCTATGGAATATGTTGTTTATTGATTTGTTTGTAAATTGGAGTGCAGAAAGTCTGGCTTGACAAGGATACCGGAGGAATCTGTATGGCGATTTCCGTCAAGGGGCTTACAGTTACTGGAATCGATGATAGGAGATATTGGAATATGTTACCTTCTGATGAATCAAGGTGTGTTTATCTCACATCTTGATTGGAAAATTTTCTTTAATCGATTTTGATCTTATGCGTTTTGTTTTGGTATTTTCCGATTCCGACCGTGAAGGTCATTATCTTTGCTGAGATTCTCATTATGTAAGTCTGTGGTTTTTGTCATCTATATTACTGATTGTGTCTGTGATATCATGCTTGTGTGTGTCTCTATGCTTTAACTAGGTATGTTTTGTGGCTGATATGAGGGATCCCAAAAAGATCTATCTTAATGAGTAGCTAGGAATGCATTGAAAAGTTTTATAAATATTTTCATGAAGGATCTTACAATATCTCATTGTCTGGCTTTTGTAATAGACGAAGAATCTTGCTAGTTGTGATGCTTATGTCAACTTTGATGAGCACAGCTAAGATTGTCATTATCAGAGTTCTAAGAATCTAGTACATGAAAGGCATTCTCGTTATCTTATCCTCATCAGGAAGATATTTTAGATGAACTTTGAACTACCTATAAGGCTTGTGCTTTCTTCCTTCTATAGGTTCAGAACCCTTAAGTATCTTCCAGGATTCAACTAATCCATATACAATCTAATTAACTCTAAAACTTTCTCCCTGATTTGTTGTATGGAATATCAATATGTATCAGCCATATTAGACAGTTTCTGGTGTTTAACACGAAGATCTGTCTGTGTCATTGTTTCACTTAATTGGGTTTCAAAAAGGTGAAGATAGGATTGTCCTCCTTTGGCAAGCCTTTGTGGTATCTATCTTTGAGGTTGAACTACTTCAATCCTTTTTTTCTTCATACTTTGTGAATTGCATATAGGTATCTAGTGCAAGCTTTTATTCATCAATAGGACGCAGTTTGACTCTAATGTTATTTATGAGACTGTATTTTGATCTCATCATTTCATCACTTAGCCTGGTCAAAGTTGATACTGAAGTTTGACACTTCTTGAATGCAGATTCTCCAATGTAGCATATCTTCAACAAATCTGGTGGTTTGAAATCAATGGTGACGTTGAATTCCCCTTCCCATCTGGAAAATACAGTATATTCTTCCGTGTCCAGCTGGGCAAAACCTACAAGAGGTTTGGCCGAAGACAATGCAATACTGAGAACGTTCATGGTTGGGATATAAAGCCAGCACAGTTTCAACTCTCCACCTCTGATGGTCAGCATGCCATCTCCAAATGCTTTGTAGAAGAACCCGGGAAATGGGTTGACTACCATGTCGGTGACTTTGTAGTGGACAACCCTACAAAACCGACAAAGCTGAAGTTCTCAATGGCACAAATAGATTGCACACACACAAAAGGCGGGCTTTGCTTCGACTCTGTAATGATATACCCCACCGGGGTCAAAGAGAGGCTGAAGTGTTTTTAGATACACTATCAACCTCGTTTTGTAGGCGTAAGAAGTTGATGTGATTATACATTAGGGTAGTAGGAACTATGGTGTCGTCTTGGCTGGTGATAAGCCTGCGAGTTCTAGGCCGTCCTTATTATTGGTCTGGTTTTCGCTGCGCTTTCGTGGGAAGTGATATGCGGGGGAGGCTATTGTATCTCTATGATCCCATATCCAAATTTTTTTGTGCTTCTCTTTCCACAGTAGGTCATTTTGTGGTGTTTCCAAGTTCTGGGTTAGTCTTTCTTCTCTTCCTCAGACATACACGACTCTGTTTTAGTGAAGTTGTGGTTTATGGGAGTTCTGTCACTTGTGGTGTTTCCTTTCAGAATAGCCAACTTTTGTTATTTTTCACACAGTTATGTGTTTAGTATTAGCTGCAAAAGTGTAATGGCATGAATCATGTTTTAGCGTTGTTATTTTCTTACATATTGGTCTATTGAGTTGTATCATTAGCAGATGAGTTATAAGTATCACGGTTTCTATTTGGAACTGTCCCTGTTAGGCAGATTTGGCTCGAGTGTAGTTGGAATTATAACTTCACCTGATCCAAACTGCTCTTAGGGTACTTGGAAGTTAGGGTTCTAAGACGAATTGGGTGTAGTCGAAATCATAACTTCACTGGATCCGAATGGCTCAAACTGTATTTGAAACTTGGGGTTGTAAGACGAATTGGGTGTAATTGAAATCATACTTTCACCAGATTCAAATGGCTCCATGGATATTTGGAAAGGTCGGTTCTAAGTAGGGTTACTATATCCGGCTCGTAAAAAGATCGGTTTGAGCTAGTACATTTTCTAAACGAGTTTAAAATTAGGTTCCGAGGACTGGACTCGATTATAAACCAAAGGAGTTGGAGCATGACAATGTCAACTCGTTGGTCTAAAATGACACTATTAATGACGTCATAGTACTCGGGCTCGGAAAAAATTCCGTTCAAGCTTGTTCATTTTCTAAGAGAGACAAATTTGAATACGTTTTAGACTCACCATGTTTATAAATGAGCCGAGTTTGAGCATGTCAATGCTGACTCTCTCGACTCGTGTAACAACCGTAGGTCTAAAGTGGGATTTGCTCGAATAACAACTTCGCACTCGTGCAAACGGAGAGGCAACAACTTCTCGGGGTTCCTTTCCTCCGGCTCCCTTGCGTATGCCAAATCTCTAACCCTCTCTCCGAAACGTTGTTTGTTGAGAATTACCGGCCCAAAGTTATCACTGAAAGTAGGTTCATCGTCATAAAAATCATCTTAAGATCTCCCTGTAAATCGTTCCTGCTCACTCAACATCCAGGCTTGTAAAAGTTGGGCCTTATTAATGGGCCTAAATGAAATATGGCCCAGTATTAGGCCCGACTTGAGCCACATCTGAAGCACATGAACATGCTGATGAATGGTTTTGTTACGAAAAAGCTAAATGCACGAGGTTTATTTTACTAGCGTAAAAAACAAACGCATTCCGATGGCGCTCAACAAGTAAAAAAAAAAACAAAGAATTTTGAGCGCCGGCGCCTTCTGAAGGCGCTCAAATCTTTAATAAAAAAAAAGGCAAAAGCAGGAAGACGCTCAAATCGTTGATAAAAAAATAAGAGCAAAAATAAGAAAAAACAGGCTTTGGGCGCCAGCGCCATGCGTCGGCGCTCAAAATCATGTTTTTTCTTATTTTTGCCCTTTTTTATTTATTTTAAGATTTGAGCGCCGTCGCAAAGCGCTCAAATCTATTTGAGCGCCATCGCAAAGCGTTCATATTCGGTATCAAGTAAATTTAAAATCTATTATACATACTAAAACAGAGTACATGATTTGATGACGTGGCGCGCTGTGGAAGCAGCAATCAAATGGAGCTCCCACAATTTTTTGGCCAATAAATCTTTATTTTTTAAGCCATAAAATCTTTTTTTTCTAAACTAACCCACTGCTATTCAAAATTATACGTAACTTTTTTTTTGTTGGAGATTCTCCAAGATTTTATAGGCCAATAAATCTGTATTTTTTGTGGGAGAAAAGCTTTTTTTACTAACCTAACAAACTTCTATTCAAAATTGTACGTAACTTTTTTTTTTGAGATTTTCCAAGATTTTATAGGTTATAGTCAAATCTCCTTTTTATTTTTATTATTTATAAGCCAATAACTTTTTTTTTACTAAACCTTAATTATTTTTGTAAAATATGAATTTTGTTATCCCACATCGATTATCAGAGAAGGATGACACTTTGACAACATGTATAAATAGACCTCAAATGTTTGAAGATTATACAAATCATACATTTTCGGACCTTTTGGTCAGAATCAATTATAATACTTATTATACCGGATTAGCATTTGTATGTGGAGTGGATTGTTGTGACCTACTAATTCGTAGGTCCTTTTAATCTAATGATTTTTGGGTCGTTTTGATATAATGATTTTTGGATCATTTTGATCTACAGATTTTTGGGTCGTTGTGACCCACTGATTTGTGGGTCATTGTGACCCACTGATTTGTGGGTCATTATAACCCAATAATTTGTGGGTCATTGTAACCCAATAATTTGTGGGTCATTGTAACCCAATATGTTGTGGGTCGTTGTGACCCACTGATTTGTGTGTCATTGTGTTTGTGGGTCGTTGTGACCTACTGATTCATGGGTCGTTGTGACCTACTGATTCATGGGTCGTTGTGACCTAATAATTTATGGGTCCTTGTGACCTACTAATTTGTGGGTCCTTAAAATCTACTGATTTGTGGGTTGTTTCTGACCCACTAATTTGTGGACCGTTGAACTATTAAATTCGTAATTCTTATTTTATCAATATAATAAAATATACATCTATATACTTTACTAAAACAAAAAACACTAATTCTTGACGTGCCACCTCACGTTTTTTCTCTAATTAAACTTTTTATTAAATCACGAATTAAGCTAATAAATCCTTTTTTTACTAAATCATAATCAGAATCTTTGATTATTTTATAAAATAAAAATTAAGACTCCATATTTTTATCGGATTAAATTTTTTTACTAAATCTCGAATTAAGCCAATAACTTTTTTTTACTAAACCTTAATTATTTTGTAAAATATGAATTTTGTTATCCCACATCGATTATCAGAGAAGGATGACACTTTGACAACATGTATAAATAGACCTCAAATGTTTGAAGATTATACAAATCATACATTTTCGGACCTTTTGGTCAGAATCAAGTATAATACTTATTATACCGGATTAGCATTTGTATTTAGAGTGGATTGTTGTGACCTACTAATTCGTAGGTCCTTTTGATCTAATGATTTTTTGGGCGTTTTGATCTAATGATTTTTGGGTCGTTTTGATCTAATAATTTTTGGATCGTTTTGACCTACAGATTTTTGGGTCGTTGAGACCCACTGATTTGTGGGTCATGTAACCCAATAATTTGTGGGTCATTGTAACCCAATATGTTGTGGGTCGTTGTGACCCACTGATTTGTGTGTCATTGTGACCCACTATGTTGTGGGTTGTTATGACCCACTGATTTATGTGTCATTGTGACCCACTGATTTGTGTGTCATTGTGACCTATTGATTCGTGGGTCATTGTGACCTACTAATTTGTGGGTTGTTGTGACCTACTGATTCATGGGTCGTTGTGACCTACTGATTCATGGGTCGTTGTAACCTACTGATTCGTGGGTCGTTGTGACCTAATAATTTATGGGTCCTTGTGACCTACTAATTTGTGGGTTGTTTCTGACCTACTAATTTGTGGACCGTTGAACTATTAAATTCGTAATTCTTATTTTATCAATATAATAAATATACATTTATATACTTTACTAAAACAAAAAACACTAATTCTTGATGTGCCACCCCACATTTTTTCTCTAATTAAACTTTTTATTAAATCACGAATTAAGCTAATAAATCTTTTTTTTTACTAAATCATAATTAGAATCTTAGATTATTTTGTAAAATAAAAATTAAGACTCCATATTTTTATCGGATTAAACTTTTTTACTAAATCTCGAATTAAACCAATAATTTTTTTTACTAAACCTTAATTATTTTGTAAAATATGAATTTTGTTATCCCACATCGGTTATCAAAGAATGATGACACTTTGACAACATGTATAAATAGACCTCAAATGTTTGAAGATTATATAAATCATACATTTTTGGACCTTTTGGTCAGAATCAAGTATAATACTTATTATACCGGATTAGCATTTGTTTGTGGAGTGGATTGTTGTGACCTACTAATTCGTAGGTCGTTTTGATCTAATGATTTTTGGGTCGTTTTGATCTAATGATTTTTGGGTCATTTTGATCTATAGATTTTTGGGTCGTTGTGACCCACTGATTTGTGGGTCGTTGTGACCCACTGATTTGTGGGTCGTTGTGACCCAATATGTTGTGGGTCGTTATGACCCACTGATTTGTGTGTCATTGTGACCCACTGATTTGTGGGTCATTGTGACCTATTGATTCGTGGGTCGTTGTGACCTACTAATTTGTGGGTCGTTGTGACCCAATATGTTGTGGGTCGTTATGACCCACTGATTTGTGTGTCATTGTGACCCACTGATTTGTGTGTCATTGTGACCTATTGATTTGTGGGTCGTTGTGACCTACTAATTTGTGGGTTGTTGTAACCTACTGATTCATGGGTCGTTGTAACCTACTGATTCGTGGATCGTTGTGACCTAATAGTTAATGGGTCCTTGTGACCTACTAATTTGTGGGTCCTAAAAATCTACTGATTTGTGGGTTGTTTGTGACCTACTAATTTGTGGACCGTTGAACTATTAAATTCGTAATTTCTTATTTTATCAATATAATAAATATACATCTATATACTTTACTAAAACAAAAAACACTAATTCTTGACGTGTCACTCCACGTTTTTTCTCTAATTAAACTTTTTATTAAATCACGAATTAAGCTAATAAATCCTTTTTTACTAATGCTGATGTGGCGCTCCACATTTTTATCGGATTAAATCTTTTACTAAATCACAAATTAAGCCAATAATTTTTTTTACTAAACCTTAATTATTTTGTATAATATGAATTTTGTTATCCCATATCGGTTATCAAAGAAGAATGACACTTTGACAACATGTATAAATAGACCTACAAGGTTTGAAGATTATACAAATCATACATTTCTAGACCTTTTGAGTCGTTGTAACCTACTGATTTTTGGATCGTTGTAACCTACTGATTTATAGTTCGTCTTGACCTAATGATTTGTGGGTCGATTTGATCTAATAATTTGTGGGTCGTTGTGACGCACTGATTTGTGGGTCGTTGTGACCTATGAATTTGAGGGTAGTTATGACCTATGAATTTGAGGGTAGTTGTGACCTATTGATTCGTGGGTTGTTGTGACCTATTGATTTGTGGGTAGTTGTGACCTACTGATTCGTGGGTCGCTGTGACCTACTGATTCGTGGGTTAGTGTAACCTACTGATTTGTGGTCGTTTGTGACCTAATGATTTGTGGATCGTTGAACTATTAAATTCGTAATTCTTATTTTATCAATATACTAAATATACATCAATATAATTTATTAAAACAAAAGACAATAATTCTGACGTGGCGCCCCACGTTTTTTCTCGGATTAAAATTTTTACTAAATCACGAATTAAGCTAATAAATACTTTTTTTACTAAACCATAATTATTTTGTAAAATATACATTTTTTTATCCCACATCGGTTATTAGAGAAATATGATAGTTTGACAACATTTATAAATAGACCTATAAGGTTTGAAGATTATACAAAGCATACATTTATGGACCTTTTGGTCAAAATCAAGTATAATACTTATTCATACCGGATTAGTTTTTGAATGTGGATTGTTGTTACCTACTAATTCGTAGGTCATTTTAACCTAATGATTTGTGGGTCGTTTTAATCTAATACCCTGTGGGTCGTTGTGACCTATTGATGCTTGTGTCCTTGTGACCTAATGATTTGTCGGTCCTTGTGATCTAATGAATTGTGGGTCCTTGTGACCTATTAATTTGTGGGTTGTTGTAACCTATTAATTTGTGTGTCGTTTGTAACCTATTAATATATGGGTCGTTTGTGACCTACCGAGCTACTGATTTTTGAATCGTTGTGACCTACTTATTTGTGGGTCGTTGTGACCTACTGATTTGTGAGTCGTTATGAGTTGTGATCTACTAATTTGTGGGGGTCATTGTGACCTACTGATTTGTGGTTCGTTTGTGACCTACTGATTTGTGGGTCGTTTGTGACCTACTAACTTGTGAACCATTGAACTATTAAATTCGTAATTTTTATTTTATCAATATACTAATTATACATATATATTCTATATACTTTACTAAAACAAAAGACATTAATTCTGACGTGGCGCCCCCACGTTTTTTCTCGGATTAAACTTTTTACTAAATCACGAATTAAGCTAATAACTCTTTTTTTAATTAAACCATAGTTATTTTGTAAAATATGATTTTTGTTCTTCCACATCGATTATGAGGAAAGGATGACACTTCGAAAACATGTATAAATAGATGTAGAGTGTTTGAGGCTTATAAAATTCATACATTTCTGAACCTTTTGGTCAGAATCAAATATAATACTTAATCATATCGGATTAGTATTTGTATGTAATCATTGTGACCTACTAATTTTTTGGTCGTTTTGACCTAATGATTTTTGGGTCGTTGTGACCTAATGATTTGTGGGTCGTTGTGCTCTTGTGGGTCCTTGTGATCTACTAATTTGTGGGTCCTTGTAACCTACTGATTCTTGGACCGTTGAACTATTAAATTCGTAATTCTTATTTTATCAATATACTAAATATACATCTATATTCTGCATATTTTACTAAAACATACGAAACTAATGCTGACGTGGCGCTCCTATGTTTTTTCTCGGATTAAATTTTTTTACTAAATCACAAATTAAGCCAATTAATCTTTTTTTACTAATTGAATTCGTATCAGATTATGGTATTTTTAAATTATATGATTATTCTTTTTCTTTAAATTATTATTTATTAAATAATAAATTAGATTTTAAAAAAATTTATTAGTATAAAACTTATTAATGATCAACACATGGGTTACGTGGTCTCATTTACTATGTAACACTTGACGCGTTATTTATACGAGCTCATAACATATAACTAATAAAGTTAACAACATATAATATAGTAAAAAAATGTAATATGATAAGCTATTTTATTAACAAACCCGCACAAGGTGCGGGATATACACTAGGGAGGATATACCACGTTGCACCTGGGTCTGGAGAGAGGTATTACTTGAGGGTTTTGCTGAATCATATTAAGGGTCCTACATGCTACGAGGAAATTCGGACAATCAACGGTACACTATATGCCACATTTAGGGAAGCATGTTATGCTATGGGGTTGTTGGATGACGATTGGGAATACATTGACGGTATAAAAGAAGCAAGTTTTTGGGGAACTGCTGGTTATCTTCGAAATTTATTCGTCATGTTGTATCTCTCAGGTAGCATGTCGTCGCCTCATCTGGTTTGGGCCGAAGTATGAAAGTTCTTATCTAATGATATTCTTGCACGACAGAGAAGGGTGTTGCGTAATAATGGTATGTTTTCTTTCATGTATATGAATTTAATTCGAGTTTTGCATTATTTTTTCAATTTGTTGAGTATATTTTGTACTAGGTAAGTAAACATATTTAACTTGATTTATTTGTGCGTAGATTTGCAATTAGATGATGCCGTGCTGCAAAATTACGCCTTGGTTGAGATAGAGAAACTTTTACAGAGGAACAACGGCAGTTTGAAGACGAATAAGTCTATGCCTTATCGTGACGAAGCCTTGATTATGGAGCAGCATAATAGACTAATTCAAGATGAACTAAACTATGATCGATCCCAGTTATCTTTGGACCATGATAGATTGGTTTTCAATTTCACCGACGAGCAAAGGGGAGTGTATGATGAGATTATGTGTGCTGTGTCCGCTGATAAGGGGGGGTGTTTTTTCTTTATGGTTACGGTGGAACAAGAAAGACTTTTATATGGAGATCCCTTTCGGTTGGTTTGAGGAGTAAAGGTGAGATCGTTCTAACAGTTGCTTCGAGTGGTAATGCAACTCTCTTGCTTCCAGGCGGTAGAACCGCTCATTCGAGGTTTGGCATCCCAATAAATGTTGACGAAAGTTCAACATGCAACATTCGTGCAGGTATAAACCTTATTATTCAATTATTAAAACTTCTTTTTTAATATATTGTTCATATTACACTGAACAATATATTAATGTTTTAATCTTATATGTTTAGGTATGGATCTGGCTGAGTTAGTGTCAAAGACAAAGCTGATAATATGGGATGAAGCACCCATGGTTAACAAATGTTGTTTTGAAGCGCTCGATAGAAGTTTAAGGGAAGTCATGCGATCTTATAATCCAGACTGCTCACTTCTCCCGTTTGGTGGTAAGGTTGTCGTTTTTTGTGGTGATTTTAGACAAATATTGTCTGCTGTAAGTCATGGAAGTAGACATGATATTGTCTTTGCTGCAATCAATGCGTCATATTTGTGGGATCACTGCACGGTGCTTAGATTAACTCAAAACATGAGGGTTATACGTGGAATTACTGAATTAGAAGCTCGAAAGGCTAAGGAGTTTTCAGATTGGATATTGGGCATTGGAGATGGCACGGAAGGTGAAAGTGTTAATGGAGAAGCTCAGATTACCATCCCCGAAGATCTCCTACTTGCATCTACAGGTGACCCGATTGCAACTATTGTTGACCATGTATATCCTTTGAGTTACAATATTCAGGATCAACCGACCTACTTTCAAGAAAGAGTTATTCTCGCCCCTACCAATGAGATTGTGGAGAAGGTTAATGACTATATTCTATCACTGATACCTTGAAACGTGACAGAGTACTTGAGTTCGGATAGTATATGTCCAAGCGAAGGTTCTCTTGATGATGGTTTCTACTCGAGCGAGTTCTTAAACTGCATCAAGTGTTCTGGGTTTCCGAACCATGTCTTGAGACTGAAAGTTGGAATTCCAATTATGTTGATGAGAAACATTGATCAGTTTGCAGGGTCGTGTAACGGAACTAGACTGATAGTTAGGAGACTTGGAAAACAAATCATCAAGGCATAAATAATATCTAGGAACAATATAGGTCATAAGGTCTTCATTCCGCGAACAGTTCTTATACCCACAGACTTGAAAATTCTTGTAAAATTTCGAAGGAGACAGTTCCCAGTTATGGTATGTTTTGCTATGACTATAAATAAAAGTCAAGGTCAGTCCCTTGCACAGGTTGGAGTATATTTGCCTAGACCGGTCTTCAGTCACGGCCAATTATATGTCCCTATCTCAAGAGTGACGAGCAGGGATGAATTAAGGATTATGATATGTGACCCTAAGGGCAAGGTTCAAGATACTACAACTAATGTTGTATTCGACGAAGTTTTTCACAACATAATTTAAGGTACGTTAGAATTTCTTCTTCATTTTATTTCGTTTTCAATCAATAATATCAAGCGATCATAACCCGTCCTTGAGCTTACACTTATATAAAGTTTATCTTCTTCTCTTTTTCAGGATCGGACTGTCGCGCATGTGCTCGAGGTTTCACGTCAAAGGTTATCATCGTGATTTCTATTATATTAAATGTACACAATTTTAACTGTTTTTTGACATTATTAATATTGTGATTTTTATAATACAGAGATAGTGGACACTCCTGGCTTGGTATGCCCCGAACTGGGTCAACAACTATGTTGTTATTATTTTTCTTATAAGCGTATACTATTTCACATAAACATTCGTAATCAAATCAACAAAATATAATAAGAAAAATAAATCTATAAAAAATTACTCATACAAAAAAAAACTGTAAGAAATATATTTTCAAATACCCGTGCACGGCACGGGCGCTAAACTAGTTGTGTATATAACACGCCCCTTTTGTTAATGGTCAGAGGGTGCCCGAAAACCTACCTCGTGAAAACTGAAAACCGTTAACATGCGGGTGCAAATCGTGTAACGGGTGCAAAAGGAGATGATCCGGATAAAAATACAGGTGAACAACCTAGGACCATCGTTTGACCCATAACCCGCCCTCATCACCCATTTTAATATAAATATTTTTTATAATAATATATAAAATTTCAGGCAAACTGTTTTTAACAAATACTTTTTATACTTAAATAACATAAGTTTATATTAAAATTTTATTAACTTTAGAGGTCTTAATATTTTGTTGTCTTATTTGTTTTTATGACGTTGTCGACACTACTAACTCATAAGTTTCGTGAATTTTATGAGTACATATATTTTTGTTACGTACATATTCTTTAGTTTGTAAATTGAAATAAATAAATATAAATAACACAAAATTTTCAGTTACTAAAAAGAACGAATCAAATAAAGCATGTCAACTATGAGAATATAACGGGAAATGCTACTTGATTTAGTAGTTTTTTTCTTCTCTCACATTCAGTTTATTTTATGCTTTAAAATTATGTCAGATATTTCAGATTTATATTTTTCTTCAAATATGTTTAGAAGTTAAGGTTTAAACGTGATTGAAATGTATATTTAATTTTAACTTGCATAATTTCACTTTGCTCAAAATTTTGACCGAATATTAGCTTAATAAAATAGGAATATTCTCACACACAAAAAAAGATCCACCCGACGAGTATGAGTGATAAAAGTTACGAGTTGCTTGACAAAAGTGGTACATTCGCCCATAACTCGACTCATTATCATCCTTAGGACCATAATTGACTAATGTATCAATGGTTAATTTCATTGTAACCGAATTATCTATTATGACGCGTTTTCAACTTTAACTTAGCGTTAAAAAAAAATTCTGACATCACGGTTACGGGTTCCGTAACCGTTAGGGATGTCAGTGGGTCGGATATGGGTCGGGGAGTACCCTATTCATCCCCATACCCGTTTAATATAATAGTCCCCATCCCTATACCCGTCGGATATTCGTCCCCATCGGAGAATTCCCGTCCCCGTTTAATTTCTCCATTTTAAAACCTTATTGGTTTTCCCATAAAAATCTCCATTCCCGTTTAACTTTTAGGAGTTTGACAAAACAATATTGACTCGGATAATAAATGTGAAATTAAACCATAAAATACAAAATTATTATTTTGTTTAACTATATAAATTAATAAAAAAACACTAGTAAAAAAAAGAAAGAAGAAATTTTTATTTTTTAAAAAAAATACAAATTTGGCAAAGTAAAGTTATACCGTCTATATATTAGGTTTCGTTCGTTCAAGTAGGATCGAAACCCGTAGTACAAACTTGTGTAAACCAAATTAATTATATGTTAACATTTAGATTACGATCTTAAGAAAAAGTGTTATATTATTTTATCATTTTAATTTTACGGTTTAGGAGTTAGATTGCACATCAATACACGTATCTAAAAGAGTAAGACACGTAAAAAAAACATGGTATGTAGTGGGATGTGCATTTGATCATCATGATTTGATGTTCACGACGTATTCAAAAATTTCAAGAGGTGTTATCCTCATATGATCGAAAACCAAATTAATATAGATTAGCATTAGTATAATACACATCTAATATCAAATAAATATTTAAGGTTATAATACATTTTGTGTAAGTAGGAATGAGTAATCTTAAAGTACAAAAGTTTATATAACTTGAAATTATAGTAATCATCGACAATTTTGAATTAAATATGAAACTATAAAGAAATTGTAATATAAATACAATTTGTCTACATATGTATGCCCAACATATTCTCCGTCGGGGGATCCCAACGGGTTCGGGTTCGAATCGGGTAACGGGGCGAATATCATTATCTTCATCTCGTCCCCATCCCCAAGCGGGAAATCGAAGTTTTCCCCATCCCGTCCCATTTAAAATCTCCATCCCCGTCCCCATGACGGGTAATATCCGCGAATTTCGGATAATCTCCACCCCATTTACACCCCTAGTAACCGTGATGGTGTTAGAATTTTTTTTCCCGAGTTAGAATTCATGTATGCGTTTACGACTTCCGACTTTTTTACCATCAAATATACCCCACGTCACACAACCACCATATATTATATCATGAACGTTGAATTGTAGATTGACACAACTTGCTTTAGTGTTAGTTAGGCCGTACAATTGTTGGGATAAAAGAAAGCCACATACCGCTACCGCTAGCTTCCAACTTCTATGATTGACCAACAAATTTGGAGAGCATGACACGTCATAATTTTGATATATATATATATAAATTTATAATCAATATATATTCTTGTTAATTATACCCTCGTTAATGTCTTTCACAAACATACAAAATAGGACACAATACTTACTAGTTCATATTCTTCCCTCCAAACTTCGTAGAGTTCGAAAAAAATACTACATGCTTTACCATGCATAACTCGTACACGACTCAATCAAGATAAACCCGATCATATGTTTTATGGTTCGTGGTTCATTTAGAAAAATTACTTATAACGAAAAAATCATCTCCATTTTCCGTGGGCAGATGTCCATCTAGCTTTGAGTCTAAGAAAACAAGGGAAAGTGTTATAATTAGAGCCGATACATTTCGGGTTATTCCGATCGGCCCGGTCGGACAACCGGACCAGATTTGGATAGAGTGAAAAGCCCGATCGCACTGCTTCCACGGCCCAGATATGTATATAACCTAACTCCCTAAGAGCTTCAGCGTTCCTCAATCCTCACTCAAGCCGATTTCTCTGAATTATCTACTTCTCTCTCAAACAATACGAAATCTCAAACCCTAACTTGCCGGATCCGGATAGTATTAGCTCTAGTTTTAAACTTATAATCATAGTACTATTGGAGATGGGCTAAATGGCCCATTAAGAGCCCAAAAGCATACAAAAATGAACCCAAACAAAAACCCAGCTTGGTTTTCATGTCGCATTGTGCCCCATCACCATGTGCCATCTTATCCTCTACTGTATATGAGAAATGAAAGCAAAGCATTGCATAATGTGGCAAAAATTATGTCATGTTTCCATCGCTTGATAACTCTTCTTTTGGCTTAGGCTTCTCAAGTCGCAATATCAATAATTTTACTTTATCCGGGTATTATTATACCCAATCCACATGCCCTCGAGAACATCTCGACCACATTTGTATATGATATGTCTAGTGTATCGAATCACTTTACTTCCATAAAAACAACAAAAACAGTTTACTTAAAAATAATTTGTTCGGTTAAACCGATATCTACCAAAAACACGGCATTAGAAAATGCTATCATGTTAAATCGTAGTTAGTAGACACACAATCTTTGAATACAAATTTTTTTAATTATTTTTTTTTATTCTACTTAAATATTTTAATCTTCATTTAAGTATTTATGGGGTCAAATTTTTGTCCTTTTTACTTAAGTAAAAGAGGAATATAGGAACAGATATAGATTAGTTTTAGATATAAGTGTAGAGCATAATCATGAAAAAGTTTTTAACCTAATTGAGCACTATTTTGTGCCTTCTTTGGCCACTTATATGGGTTTGAAATGATTAGAGTTGGAATATTCATAAATCATAAATTGACTTTGAATTTCGCAAAGCCTAAATCAGCTCTTTCTTACCAACAGCTAACACTTAACAGCTAAGAGGAGTCAATTTTTTATTTGGATTTGTCAAAATTCGGGTCAAATTCGTCCATTTTCAAAAAGAACCGAACACGAGTACATTTTAAGGCTTGATTTCGGCTTGTTCACGCGGTTAAAATTGCACCGTAAGCGCTATTTAAGCTTGACCCGAAATCGTTAATTTTATGAACGAACTATATATATATATACAACTAGACCCAATCATATCAGGACAGTCCGCTAAACAGAGTCCTAACCCTAAATCTATACCGGAAAAAACCAAGTTGACAACCTAAACCGGGGGTTTGTTAAAAAAAAAAAGGCAAACCGGCTGGTTTTGTCCCTTTTAAAAAAAAAAACAAATCAAACTGGAAAACCCAAGCCACCAGTTTGGGTTGGTTTGAAAATCGACGGTTTGGCGGTTTGTCCTATACCGGACCATAGCGAAGCCCGCTCCGTCCAGAAAAACAGGCGGGTATGAATATAGGAAGAAGTTTGACCGGTTGTCGGCCCGTGTTAGAAAATCGTCAACCCGACTTGTAATAGATGGCTGGGTACGACATCCAATACAAGCCTACCAACCAGACTCAATCCAACCAAGTCCGAATAAACGGGCTCAATATTTTATAAAACCTGACCCGAATTCGGCCCGTGCCCCAATATGACCAAGTCTATACACAATAAATAGAACTCAGGTAAAAATTTAAACTTATTATGCTTTTAAAACAACGTTATCTACTTACGAAGTTGTTTCAAATCTTAATTTGGTGCTAAAAGTTAAAATGAACAGGTAACATTTTCTACATGATACATTTCATGTCGCTATACAATTCACCTAAGTATATGTGCAGTTAAAAATATATTAAGAGCAGAAATTGTCGGACTAGCGTTGATTACTACTATGTAAACAAACAAAACGAAGAACCATATTAACGCATGTTTGTACGTGCTTGCCTTGGATACTATTTCTTATGACAGAGCTTCACACTTTGACCCAATCGAGACTTTTTTTCATCAGATCAATCTGTTATTTTTGGGTGATATCAATCGAGATCGGTCTTAAAACGTGTTATCAAGTGTTATTAGAGTTACACGGTTGAATTTAAGAAATTCTACGGAATTATAGGATTGTGCAAACATTTTAGTTCGAACTGGAACGTAATATTATGGTCCATATTAGAGCGATAGCTTTTCTAAGCTAACTGTTCATTGTCGAACCAGATCATAACGGTTCGGTCCAATACAATTGAGACCGTATTGATCGATTTTTTAAATTATTTATTTATATTATTTATATGGGTCCAATATGGCCCAGGCCGAATCGTTAGTATGTAAATTTTCTTATAAAAACATTCAAAAAAGGGTAAGTATGATTTAAGACAAGAACATTACGAACCAAAATCGGGTTAGAACATTATGATCCAAGACCAGACCGGAGCTGACCATTACAGTCCAAGACTGGATCATAATTTATGATCTAGTATTATCAAAGGACCGTAGCGGGAAGTTGTGTGCATACGAGCGTACATATACGTTAAGCTCAAACACAACACATAAGCCAACAATATTTCTTCCTAAAATCAATTTTCATTAGGAGGAGTAATCCACAGACCCAACCCGGTCTAAATTTGAACACCCTAACAAAAAAACTACCGACAAGATTACAAGCACAATATATAATGTGAATAATCTCGTCCTATTATCATTCGATTTTATGATAAAAATCTGATCGTGTTATGGATACGACTCAAACCTAACTCGCACCGCAAACAATGGTCATATATATTTTCGAATATATTTTACCCAATGACTATTTTGGATTTTGTTTTCTATATTTGCTAAAAAAAAAAGGTAAACTCCTAATATATTATATATCCAACAAAAAACAATTTAAAATATGTTAAATAAAAAAAAAAAGTTGAGAAATATCCGAAGAAGGTAGAAAAAGGGCAATCCAAATCTTGTGTTGCTGATCCTATCTTTCATGTTGTCCCTGAATTCTTATTCGTCCACGTTGCCCCTATTTTTAATATCTGAACCCAACCAACAATTAAAACTTTAATTTTTTTTTAAATATAGGGATCGCGTAGATAAATAGGAATTCAAGGGATAGCATAAGAGACATCTTGGATTGGAAAAAAGGTAACCCCACACGGCGACATTATGGCAGTTTGGGGGGGGGGGGGCACCGCCCCATCGCCACCAACTCTCTGCTCCCAATGTCAATATTTTTTAACTTCATTAATGTACTCTTTTTTCTTTTTTTAAATTATTAATATTTCTGCTTCAAATCTAGTTTGGTTAAATTCTTTCCCCCCAACTGACAACAACAGAATATTTTTTACCCAAAAAATATTTAAAAATTGGATATTTAACAACTCAACCCAAAAAATATTTAAAAATTAAATCTTTGAAAGGGATTTACCAAACAAACCGTGAATCATAATGGATCTTTTGCTTAACTAGACTGAATTTCGAAAGTATTCCTAATTTTAGGCTCGGAACAAACTAATTTACAAGAATGCACGAGTTTTAGGGTTGGGAATAGAAGCGCTGTCTAGGACCGCGCTTTTATTTGTTAAAACCGCTGTCCCAGACAGCTTTTTAATTTACGTAATTTTTAAAAAAAAATAAAACACAGAGGCGCGGTCCCAGACCGCGCCTCTAGTACAATTTTTTTTTTTTTTAAAAAAATATAGAGAATTCACGAGAATTCTGTTCCTTTTACAGAATTCACGAGAATTCTGCCCCGCTCTGCCTCTGATTCCATTATTGCATGCATTAAATTCTGGTCATGCATGTGTACCTAACGTTGTTTTATTAAAGTGCATTAATTCTAGTAATCCTAATACCAAATATCAAGGGGTACATTTACTAAAACTAAAACTTTAAAAAGTCTAGTAAACCAAATTATTTCAAAACGTTTAGCAATGGCCTTTATATATATATATATATATATATATATATATATATATATATATATATATATATATATATATATATATATATATATAAAATCATAAGATAAACCCATTCTAAAAACGACACATACCCCTATTATGATTAATTGATTATGTTCTTTATTGATTGAGGGATGACATAAACTTTATATTTGGTTTTTGTTTCTAGAATAGTTTGTATGTTAGGAGAAATATTATAAAATATGTATTTTCTTTAAAAAGTATATATATAGTCAAAGATTCATATTTTTAAATGTATACTTTGTATATGATTTATGTCTATGATAATATATATTTTGTAATTTTAAGTTTATTACTTTTTATTATAAAAACCTTATCACCAAATCTAAAAAAGAAACAATATTATAATGCTTTTTTTTTCATACAAAAAATTAGTTCAATACACTATATGACACTGACACTGACACATGATCTAATTGATTGCAAGGTCGGAAAAAAACAAACGGTTGTCTAAAAAAAGAAACGAAAACTTAAATTACAACGAACAAATAATGAGAATTACAAGAGGTGATGCCAAAGTAAAACTTCTTGAAACCGCTGGTGAAAATCTGAACTCTCACGATTTTTTGAGTTTCGATCAACTATCAACGACTCCTCCGATGAACAAATTAAATCCTTCAAAAAAAAAACCAAGTTAGTATACTCTTCTATGATTGTATCCCATCTAACTATTAAATTCCTAATGAAATTTCTCTACAATAAAAGCAAAGAAACTAAAAAGAAAAATACAATGCATTGGGGTTAGGTTTCTTCACCAAACCAATTGGCTAACTCCATCCATTGTATGAAGCCAATTCCTGCACTAGATATCTAATCCCTAACTTTTACTAAATCCACAACATTTAATTAATTAATTAAATTTTAAAAAACCTATTTCAAACATACAACAACAACAAAACACTTACAATCATGCAAACAAAGTCCACAAAATCTTTTCAAATTCAATGTTTTTTTTTTTTAAAAATATGTAAGTTTTTAAAATTTTGACCATAAAATTATATATTAGAGGTGGTTATAATTTACATTATATTTTCATTTAATTTATTCAAAAACAATATAATCCTCTTATTAAGTTATTAAAATAAGACCCTTTTTTTCGGTTCCTGCTATTCGTACCACCTTAGTTTTTCGAACCAAATGTATGTTATGCCTACTACACATACGCTCTACGACTACGCATGGTGTATGCGTAGTATGGCTACGCATCCGCAAAGCGTAGTCGTAGCCATTATCCTTTATTTTTGAACGAAATGAGCTTGTTGCTACGACTACACATTGCGTACGCGTTGTCGGAATATAAATAGCATGTTTCAGGTGACACGAATAACAATCTCGCCTTTTTTCATATAGTTTGGAGAAGGCCGTGTTTGGTTCCTGGAAGGTAGTGGAGAGACTCACGGGTCTGCTTAGTTTCTTTCCCTTTTTTAATTAGTTAAATTTAGTAATTTCCTAAAAAAGATTAACACTAAACTCTTAATTAATTGTTAATGATGCCATTCATTTTCCACATTGACACTTTTCCTTTTTCTTTTTCTCTTCTTTTCCTCCTTATTATTCTCATATAAATTCGAGTGTTTTTCTCTTCTCCACTTTGATATATTCCCTTCTTCTTCTTCCTCCCTTCTTTTCCTCCAACAATTGCTTTCCTCTTTCACATTCTTTCTCAATCTCTTCATTAATGGCCGACTACCCTCCATTGTTTACAAGCTTTTAGTATCTGGGTCGATCTCAGAATTCAATTTCATCACAGATTCATAAATCTTTTCACTTTCAAAATCTTGATTTTTTGGGCAAATTGTTCAAGGAAGCCATGATGATGAAGAAACAACAAGTGAGTAGTATGACTCAAAGGAATTCTTCCAATGCCATTAATGGAGGCCTTGAATGGGAGATGAGGCCAGGTGGCATGCTTGTTCAAAAGAGAAACATGGATTCATCTAAAAATCCAAACTCAAATCTCAATTGTAATCCCACAATTAGGGTTAGAGTTAAGTTCAATTCAACTCTCCATGAAATCCAAATCAATCCTCATGCAAGCTTTGGTAAGTTTGATTCCTCACTTCGAATCGAATATATTTTCTCGCATTTGGTTCATCGGATTTTAACAATCATTCTTGTTTTGTGTTTTGTTGGTTAGGTGAGTTGAAGAAGATGTTGGCAGGCACAACTGGATTACATCCACAAGACCAAAAGGTTATGTATAAGGAAAAAGAGAGAGATTCAAAGCAATATCTTGACATTGTTGGGGTCAAAGATGGATCAAGAATGGTTTTAATGGAGGATTTGATGAGTCAAGAGAGAAGATTTCTTGAGCTAAGAAGGAATGCTACTATGGAGAAGGCAATGAAAACTGTAGTTGAAGTTACAATGGAAGTTGATAAGCTTGCTGGTCAGGTAATAATCACAAAAACACATTTTGAAAATCATTTTCATCAATTTAATTGTGTTGTTGTTAGTTACCTAATTTTAGGGTTTCAAATTTAGGTGGCTAGTATGGAAGCAATGATTACAAAGGGCAAAATTGTGGTGGAAAAGGAGCTATTGAATTTGATTGAGCTTTTAATGTCACAACTTATTAAGTTAGATGGAGTTGTGGCCGATGGAGATGTCAAGTTACGAAGAAGACACAGGTTCGTCATTACAGAAATCAGTATAACTATTCCGAATTTTCGGTAAAAGACAAATCTTTATTGTCGATTTACTAAAGTTTTCACTTGGGTGAATTTTGTTTTTTGTGTAGGTGATAAGAGTGCAAAGGTACATAGAAACCATTGATAAGCTCAAAGCACAAAATGAGGCAATGCAACAAAGGAAAAATATTTCAACAATGGGAGGAAATGTACCATTAATGCAAAGGTATCAACCACAAATGGAGAAGAAGAATGTGGCAAACCAAGTACCAAAGTATTCAAACTTTGCAGCCCAACAAGTCATTGTGACAACAAAATGGGAAAAGTTTTGATGCCTACAAACTTTATTAAAATTAGTAATTTTTAAAGTCATTTTTTAGGTTTTCAAGAAATGCCCTTGGGAGAGATTAATGGGGTTTCCTTCCATGATGTTCTTGTATGTTTGCAATGTATATAATTAAAAAAAAGATAATCAAGCTAGCATTTTTATGGACTTTTTCTCTTCTTTTTTTTGTGTAATTAAATTTGAAATATTATGGTTCTCGTTGATTCTTCTTCTTTATTTTCGATTGTTAAATATATTATTTAAACACGACATTTAGTAACAAACATTCTGTTATTTTATTGAATCGGGTATATTTTTTTAAAAACACATCGTAAAGTACCTAAACTGAAATCGAATCAACTAGACAAAGGCAAATTATTTGCATTACAAGTTGCATTATATGTTTATATGATGCTAACTTTGATTGGGACCAAAAGAGACAAGAACACGTTTTCAATCAACATAAATCCTTGCTAGCAGGGAATCTTGATTGGCGGATAATAGTCCTAAATTCATTGAATTTATTGATTGGTTGATTGTGGACTGACTTTTTCATTTTTAAAATAGTCTAAGGTATGATTTCATCAATTACAATTTAAAAAATTAATTTGCACAAAAACTAATAATTGCTACAAGGGAGTTTTGTTGGTTTTCAAAAGAAATCCTCTCATGTTTAGTCACCTTAGAAGATGTTGTATTAAGCATCGTTTTATCTACTACAAATGACATGCTATCAAATCAATTAGTGGGAGATCTCGTCAAATTAATAAAAGCATGTTTTCCACCCACTCATCCACCAAACACTAAGACACCCACCAACCTCAACGTAGATCTGTCACAAAAGTTACAAGTGCCTCCTTCTTAACCAAAACTCTCACTCTCATAAACATGTCATACAAAACATCACAAACCATATCGTGCCTATATTTGAAGTCAAAGAGCTCTTTACAATGAACATCATGCTCACCACAAGCACCAAAAACTCTACGACAATTGGGCATAACACAAATCTCTATCAACCGGGTATAGAAGAATCATAAATCGATACTTAAGGATCTAAACTAAACTAAAAAAAAAGAAGAAGAAGAAGAATAACAAAAGAAAAGAATCCTTCCTTTTTTTTTTTTTTTTTTTTTTTTTTGGTAAGTGAGACGAGTAAGACCATGATCTTACTCGTACCATAATTTATTGAAAACGATAAAAGCTAACATCGAATAAACCGTTGGGTCGCTACTCCTCGGGTATCGTTTCTTAAAATGGAAATTAAGCTAGACGGGGTGTATGAAGAATCCTTCCTTTTTATCCTCTTGAATTTGAAACAATTAATTAAAATTTTTGATATGAAAATATGTTAAATTATATAATAATTCTTCTCTTTTTTTTTTATTGGAAAAAAGCTTCACTTACCTACCCTTTATGCTATGCAATCTTTTTTCATCAAACAAGCTAACTATTTGTTAAAGATGATGCTTGTTTTGTAATTGTGCTAGAAGAATATATTCATAAGAGAAGATGCCTAGTAAAGACAATGAAGCTTAAGAATATGCCAATCTTGAAGGGAGAAAATACTATTGAATTATTAATATTATTATATATCTAATAAAAATACTGAATTTAGTGATAATATAACATATTTTTAAAAGAAGTAATTTTTAACATGATCACATGCTCACTAATTATTCATATATAGTGGAAAGAGATTGTTAATGTCTCTATATCATGTATCCACTTGTATGTAACTTACTTTATTGAATAAAGCCTGAAACTTTGTAATATAATTCAATGTGAAAAGGATGTATAATAATGCTGTATACTTTTATTTTTGTAAATTAATATAATTGAGAAAAATATTTAATAATGTTATAAGTTTAATGTATATAAATAAACCATTTTATTTAACTAGTATTTACCTCTTATTAGTATGTTATATTATAAATTTACTTCAATTACCTTTTTTGTATTTCAATTAGAATTATAACATCAAGGTATATAATACTATCCAATAATAGTATTGAAATAATTTGAGCTGTGAAATATATCTAATTATAATTTTATTAAAAAAATATAATAATTTATAATAATAAGAATGATGAAATTATAGTATGATAGGTAAAAATAAAATTACAGTAATATTTATGTAAAATATTTAGATTTTAATAATATACAACATGCACGATTGTGTGTGAAGGCCGTAAAATATTTAGATTTTAATTTTTAATTAGAAACAATTTGGTTTACTAGATTTTTTATAGTTTTGTGTTTAGTAAATGTACCCCTTCAAAGAAGAGTGTGTAGAGTTTGAAAATAAATTCAAAAGGTTAGGGTATATTTACTTAATTGAAACATTAAAAAGCCTAGTTACTACTCTAATTTTTCAAAAAGGTTTAGTTATCAAAATTGTTCTTTTAATAATATACAATATGCACGATATATTGTATGTGAAGGCCACGCGATCGTGTGGACCTATTATCCATGTGACAGAAGTGGCTAAATCAAGTGTGGTGCTTATTTTAGATTGAAGGTTTGTTAGACGTTTTTACTCCTTACAACAAGGAAAGATTCTCACATGAACGTACATGATCCTACACGACAATGATCGTGTGAAGTGTGGGTAGTGTTGGAACACCAAATCTAGAAAATTAAGCGGTAAGATAGAAATTCGTTGAGTTAGTAAGACATACGGAATATTGTGTCGTGTCTCAAACGTACGACCATGTTACGAATAAATAATCTATGTTTTTATGTCACATGTCGAGTTATTCCTCAACTCAGACCGCACGGCTCTTAGCTATAATGTCGCCCCTAACAATCTAAGGTCAACCTTACTTCTCGACACTCCTTGACTATGAGCGCTTCATTTAGATAAACTCGGAGACTTGTCGGCAAACCTTGTCTTTATAAAACGAAAGAGAGCTATAATGCTTGAAGTTTGGCAGATTTAGTGGGATTGTGGGAAGATTGAAATGATCATAACATTGACCACCTCCTCTTCAGGAAGGTTCCGGAACCTAATTCTCCCAGGTCATTCTGAATCCTTTCTAGCTTGAGCTTATCGTAAAGACTCTAGAACTTTCCCTAAGACTCTATCTAAGTCTTCAAGGTTTCTTCGAGTCTAGAAGTCTCCGTCGTTTTCCAGGGAGATCCGTCTCCATCTTGATCGTCCCACCAATTTCTACACGAGTATAGAGACTTCCGCCGGTTTCTAGACTTATCTCGATCCTTCTGGTGCCTTCCGGGTATCCTATCGATCATTCTGGATCCTTTCGAATGATTCCCCATCTTCCAGAATTTTCCTCCGCCTTCCGGAATTCCATCATCTTCTGGAATGTTCCGCCATGTACCGATTCCTCTTGAGTATCCCAAATCCTTCTTGATCGTCGTGAATCTTTCTAGAATACTCCTTATCTTCCCGGTGTGCCATATTGACAAGGTTGTTGTCCAGCCTTCCACTTGACCTTCTTCCCATGTCATTGCCGCTTGACCTTATCAAATGGTGTCTTAGCGTCTAGTGATAAGTCGTCTTATCTTGTCGGTCTTAATTACATCGTTACGAAAAAGTGATCCATGGCATTTACACATGTATATCCATATTAGTACATCTGAAAGTTATAGCCGCCAACACTAGAAAAACGGCCATTTACATATTAACATTAACATTAACATTATTACGAACGAAATTTACTTTATACATGTCACTATTCATAGATTTCCGCTTCTATCTTACATAGTTCATAACACGATTGTGCATTTACCCGCATTTTACAAAGACAAAAAGGATCCAAATTCAAATACATTTATATATATATAATTCACATCAACAATTATTGATCTCAAAAATGATTAATAAGCATAAGAAAAACATGACATTATCCATTGATTAGTTGGAAGGAACATCATACATGCCACATTAGGTTAAAGAAGGAAACGATAGAATAAGTGGGTTACATGCATTACCACATGGCCAAATATGTATTAGTTAGAGTCTTAAGAGGGGCCATTACAGTTTCGAATGTATACCATGTGGGCAAGCATTCCTTTGTTTTTCTTTATTTTAAAACAAAATTATCGAGTTAGGGTGATCATGAAATGGAAGAAAATAATATATACCATTTTGTTTGGCTAAGTCAATCATCTGTAATCATAAATACATTTTTGCATTATGAATGACAGCTTGTGGGTTGAGATGGGTCATTGTGGACCAACACTATATGGGTGCCAAACAACTCAAAATTTATAATATTTCTTGCAGAAAATATAAGTGAAAATGAGAATTCCTACTTAGGCTTTGTTTGGTACATTTTGAAGGAATTAAAAATCGATTTCGAAATCACTTAAACCGATTTCTGTGTCTGTTTAGGGTTGTAAAAAGGTAACAGGTTGAGTGGTTTAAGGAAAATTCCGGTTGGTACCCCTGTGATATGGGGTATTCCGGATTTTACCCATGACTTTTTCAGAGTTCTGTTGGTACCTCTCAATTTCCACATTTTTTCGGAATATTCCCACCCAATAAAAAATCGGTTAAACTTAACGTTTTCTATTAAAAAATAAAAGAAAACTGAAAAGAAATAAATAAAAAAATAAAACAAAAGGAAACTGAAATGAAATAAATTGAAACATGCCTCCTTTCTTCTTTTTATATTTTTTTGAAAACGGAAAGCGGTTAGGAAAGACTATCTTTTAGAGGTAGTCCATCCTAAAGCATCCTTGGGGATGAGAACACGAAGTTCGGGATCGTCGGAAAAGGGTGTGTTGGGTTTCGAAATTCTCAAATGGGTCAATCGGTCAACAACACAGTTGATCTTTTTATTAGTTGCTATTCAAATTTCTGGAGCAGAGAATTTCGATCGACTAGAAATCGTGGGAGGTATGTTTCAAAAAAAAAAATTTATTTCATTTCAATGTCCTTTTGTCTTTTTTTTAAAAAATTTCTTTTCAATTTTATTTTTATTTTTTTAATAAAAAACGTTAAGTTTAACCGGTTTTTTAACGGGTGGGCAAATTCCGAAAAAATGTGAAAACTAAGGGGTACCAACTGAATTCTGGAAAAGTCATGGGAAAAATACGGAATACCCCATACCACGGGGTATCAACCGAAATTTCGCTCAATTTATTATATTTTGAACCCAAAATTTAAACCAGCTATTATATTTCAAGATTTAAATTAGGTTCTCATTCAATACCAATTTCTGAATCCAAATTCAGTTCTTACATGCGTACCAAACGAGCCCGATAGTTTTCATTGCATTTATAGATCAAGAACTTGATATAGATTACGTACATGTGTTTTTTAATGTTATGCTTTCCTAAAATCATAGTCTATGGTCTAATGATGGAGATAAAGAATATTGTTTATTATGTATTGGTTAATTTATTAAAAGCCTTTTTATATTGAGATACATTATATTATTGTATTTATAATTCGGCTTCTCGTTAAAATATAAATATATTTATGGGATCAATCATAGCAAATATTTTAAAGTCGTTACGCTTTTAATAAGTTTTTCCAAAAGCTATAAAATATTATAACTATGTAAGATCAATTAACTGCATTATAAATATAATCTATTTATATTATTAATTTATATCTTAAATGATTAATACATTGTAAAAAATTACACAAAATTATAGAAAGTTTAGAAATTTACAATATTGATAATAACCGAAGATTTTTGGTGGGCCAAAGTAACGCGGGAGGTCAACATGTCCATACATGTGCATAAGCTATAAGGTGCGGACTCAACATAAAAGTCTAATGAAATTTGATCCTAAAATCAATTGTCAATAGGAGAAGTGGTAGAAATAAGTTATGCAATATTAACGTATTATTTTTTCGATGGTTGAGTAATGAGAAATGACAAATTACTTTGCAAGGGCGCCAAACCCAGAACTGAAATTTCGAAAAATAATGAATTAGGACCGGACCGGATCGAACCGGAAAAACGGGTCCTGATCAATTTTGCACAGCACTAACATTGAGGAAAAGAAATGCACCAATTTCATTATCTTGGATCTCATAAGAGAGGATGGTGTACAGACTGCAGCATCATATGATCATAATGCATGAAAATGAAGAGAGGATGAAAACCAATTATTTTGTCTATTATCGATCCTAACGTGTCAAAATATTGCTTTGCAAGGTTGGAGTTTTGGAAAGACTTTCAACATACTTCACTCACTTTCTTATCATTATTTGTCAACAACATTAAAAATTATCTTTTATACTATAGAAAACGGTTTAAGACGATAAATCATCTAGTGGGTCGAAAGATCGAAGAAAAAAATGACAAATAGACACCATCACAAAACAGAATAAACGAAAATTAAGGAAACACACAATTTTATTTTTTGAGTAATTAGTTTGATATTAATATGTTGAGAGGTGCATGGGATCAATAATGATAATAAACGAAGAGTTAAGGGGTCGTTTGATTCGATTTTGAAAGAGTTTGACCAAATAGATATATTTTTTTTTATTAGGTTTGTATACCCTTCAAATTTTACCAATTTTATTAAACTGAAGTTGGAGTGTAAAGAGTTTAATTAGGTATACATTTACTAAGTATAGTTATAATATGAGCTTAGTTTAATTAGAAGTACATTTAATAGAAGAAAAAAAATATCAAAAATGCATACTTAGCTAATTTGGCTTTCATCCTTAAAGGCTCGTAGACATAAATTAGTTTGTCTTTGTTAGTCGTTAAATAGATGGTTGAGATCAGGCGATATTAAAAGGGAAAAAATCGTG
The DNA here is from genome assembly GCA_033239125.1 of Fagopyrum homotropicum. Classification (NCBI taxonomy): domain Eukaryota; kingdom Viridiplantae; phylum Streptophyta; class Magnoliopsida; order Caryophyllales; family Polygonaceae; genus Fagopyrum; species Fagopyrum homotropicum. The sequence continues at coordinate 164,850,499 of BSWB01000001.1, forward strand.
TTATTAATGGAAGAAATATTCGTCAGACCTGACTCTATATATTCGACGGTGTAGTCACATATATTCGGCGGTATAGTCATATATATTCGATGTTTACATGATAAGAACTGTTGTTGAGAAATAACGATAAGAAAGTGAGTCACATATATTCGGCGGTGTAATCACATATATTCGGCGGTATAGTCACATATATATATATATAGGGTGTGGTTCCCATGAGAACACCCCTAACGTGTATACATGAGAACAATCTTAGACCGTCGGATGGTAAGTATTAAGAGTCGAGATTTAATGTAGATATCATAATTAATAATAATTAGGAACAATAATAATTAGGAATAACCACAATAACTACAAATAATACATTAAACGATATGACACATTCGTAACAAAACTAATAACAATTACGAATCTTTTCTCATGTATACACATTAGGGGTGTTCTCATATGATCTATGCTATATATATATATATTTGATTACAGTAGATGCACATTGTCAAGATCACACAGTTTCCAAGCCTGTGATAGTGTGATGTCTCAAGTGGCTTTCTTTTCCTCTCAAGTTACAACTGTTGTACATAGACAAGTCGAGAAATCAATTGAAAAAAAGAAAGTTAGAATATTTTGTCACTTTCATTTGGGGTCATATGAGCACAAAGCTCCACAAGAAAACTAAGTGTTGAGGTAGCTTAAGAGAGACACCTATAACCACAACCTAAACTAACTCATCCCCACCTTTTCTCTCCTCTCAACTTCATCCAAAGAAACAAGTCTCATGGCAATGGGACCGAATCTCGACTATCGTATAGCCCACGTAGATATGAGAAAACGAGAGAAAGAAGAAGAAGTCGTTGTCATTCTCGTTGGATCTTCAATACTTGAATGCAAACAAACAATTAGTTAGCTTGACATGGTTTGGATTAAGCTCGACTTTGAATTATAAATGATTTAAGTTAATTTATTCGTTACAACGAATATTGATATCAACGTTAAAAATCTTTCATGATGTTTATTAGAAAATATTTTATTTGATCACTTGTGAATTTTAAATGACATTTTACTTACACCATAAAATCTATGTATAAATAATGGAAGTTTTTTCCACCAAATATACTACCATGTTTACAAGACGCCATGAAGTTCACAACGTTTATAAAGACGCCATATAAAAATATGATCTTTGTATTCATACCATAGAAGAGTTTATATGTACTAGTGATTAATAAATAGAGTTTTCATATCAAAGTAAGATTTGAGTCGTTTGTCAGAGAAAAACTTATCAATATACCAAACACCTATGATTAATCGAGTTACTTTTATTCCCAATTTCAGTCAGGGTTTATTATTCTAACCCTATTTCCGAAGTATAACGGATGAGACTTTTAATAGACTTGTCTAAAAAAATGGAGCTATGTTTTCCTTGTTTGTATGAAGTTATCTTGCAACATTTTTGTTGATTAATATCCTCTAGACATGAAGATGATGCACGTTAAGTGAACCTACACATAGACGTTCGAGGTTCCATAAAAAAAGAATTGATTATAGAACGAGTAACCATAAGAGACTTAAATATTAGGTTCACGTGATATCATATTGCTAATTCGAGACATTTTCACACATCTCAACTATTTTCTCAAAACTATGTAGTTTGTCTAGTTATATCTATCCACTTCCATACAACTAGACATGTGCTACCAAATCATTCGAATGTTTCCAAAGGCCAAATGGCCAACAATGCGTGAAAGTTGGCCTTTGAAGTAGTCTTTACAATGATATTCCTTGAGGCTTAGTTAGCCTTGGCTTGTGCTTCTACTTAGCCTTCAGTTTCTAATGAAAGCCCCAAAGATATCTTCCGAGACAAACTATTTTCTTTAGGAATACTTTCCATTGAAGTTGTTGGATGACTTGTCTCTAAAGTTTACTAATCGGATGATTGATTTTTCAAAAAGATAAGTAGGCAATTTTGGTAACTAGGCCTTTTTGAGAAAATGGCCTAGTAACTAGGCTTTTTAATGTTTCAATTAAGTAAATATACCCCAATCTTTTGCATTTATTCTCAAACTCTACACACTTTTCTCTCAAGGGATACATTTACTAAACACAAAACTAGAAAAAGCGTAGTAAACCAGATTGTTTCAAGATAAGTATATACAAGAAGTAAATGGTTTGTGTATAAAATTTTTATTTTGTATGATATTTTGTATAATAAATTGATTAAGTTTGTGCAATAATACACGTTGTTTGTTATTTAATTATTATTTTTTATTCATTTGTTGAATAATTAATGTCTTTGTTCTCGAACTATTTTTTTTAATTCTTACAATTAAAACTATAGAAAATTTTAAATTAATTTTACATTTTTATCACTTAAATGATTTTAACTAACGATCATTAAATACAAATAAATTGTCTAATGTTTATCGTTCACCAAATAATAATTTATAAATGAAATATTTAAAAAAAAACCGATATTTAATACATTTATTTTTTAAAAACTAAAATTATTATATAGTGAGATATTTATATAGGGCAGTGAAACAAAAAAAAATCCAAATTATAATTTATAAAAATAAAGTGTTGAATAGGAGAGTTTTTTGGGCCAAGAAGCCCAAAATTATAAAAATTAAAACAAAAGCTCAAAATATAGATATACATTAAGATAATTATGAATCCATTAATTTGTCAATATTCAGTGTATTTATGCACCAAATAAACTCATTTATAGTACGAATCTACAAATATAGATATTTAAAATATTTTACCGATAATGCTAGACATCGAATAATCGTAGTAAATACTATGATCATATATACAAAAATAATATCCATGCCCAAGCTATATAAACCACTATTAGTTAGAACAAAAATACTACAACAAAACATCATTGTAAAACAACTCGATTTAATCAGCCATGACAACAAAAGGAAGCAAGCAACTCGCAATGATGTTAGTATGCTTGGTTTTTATGTCCATGGCCGTGGATTTGGCCACCTCTAGCGGTGAATACACGACTTCTTTTGTTTTTTTTTTTTTTTTTATTATGAAAAATATATATGATCGTATCGTTGCCTGAGTAAAAATGTGCGTTACATTGTGACAGTGTCCGGAGACAAATGTTATGAGGCTTGTCAGCAAGACTGTTTGAAGAAGTTTTCATCTGGTTCTCCGGAACTTGGATATTGTTTTTCGGATTGTCATTCAAGTAAATGTATTCAGTATCATAAACACGTTGTTGGTTAGGGTTATGCACCTAAAAATAGAAACAATGAAGGATAGATGAATAAGTATAAAGGAGATTCAAGAAGTTTGATCTCTCACAACATTGTTACTCAATATTTATTGATCATATATGTTAAATTTTATCATTTCGTAATGTTTGTAACTTATGTTCGTATGCTAGTTTCTTCTCGTCAACTCTATATAAGATCGTTCTTCACACTCAGTGATAAAAGAATAATGGGCCAAAAACCAATTAGTCGAGTAGCTCAAATGTAAGAAACCATAGGTATTGGGCTTGTGGAGTTGATTTGAAGGGCCCAATAAGCCCATTTATGCTCCAATAGTGCTACATATGGCCCAATATAAGAATAATGGGCCCAAGAACACATAAATTGTTGATTGAAAATTATTATTTCACATGTTATCGTGGTCGGTGGTGGATAGTCGTATCATACTCATCGCTACTTACCAAAATGTAGTTTGAAAAATTGAAAAGTTTAAACATTTATTTGATAATTATATGTGTAAATTATGCTAATGTTGAACTATATTAATTTGGTTTTCGATTATAAGAGAACAACACCCTCGTGAAATTTTTGAATACGTGGTAAATGTCAAATGCATGACCCACTACAAGTGTTTTTTATTTGTCTTAATATCTCAGATACGTGTTTTTATGTGCAACTTAATTTCTATACCGTAAAATTCGGAATGATAAAATAATATAATACTTTATCATGAAATCATAATCTAAATGTTATTAAGATATAATTATATTAGTTTACACTAGTTTATACTACAAGTTTCGATTCTAATTGAACAAACCAAACATAACATATACACGATATATCTTTACTTTGATAAATTTCTATTTTGTTTTAAAAATTGGAGTTTTCTTTTTCTTTTTTTTTTTTCCGTGTTTTTGTTTATATACTTAAACAAAGTAACAATGTTGTATTTTATGACCTAATTTGACATTTATCATCCAAGTTAATCTTTTTGTCAAACTCTTTAAAATTAAACGGGACCGGGATGGAGACGAAGAATTTTACGGAAAAAATCCATAAAATTTTATAATGCGAAAAATTAAACGGGAATAGGGATTCCACATTGGGGATGAATATCCAACGAGAACTTTACGGGAAAAACTCATAAAGTTTTAGAATAGAAAAATTAAACGTGAACGAGATTCTCGATGGATATGAATATCCGACAAAGATGTAGACATTTTTCAATACTAACGGGATGGGAATGAGGATGGGACATTATACTAAACAAGGACGGGATGGGTAAGGTATTCTCCGCCCCAAATCCGACCCATTGACGCCCCTAAGTAGCCTGTTAAACAATTAGCAATTGAAAATTAGATCTTTGTATTCTCATCAAAAATAAAAACCAAGTACATAAAAAATTCCATGCTATCCTTGGCATCTAAAATATCAAACTCGAGTTTGAAGGTTTTCACATCCTAATGAACATACATTAAACATCAAGTCCCATACAGAGTCTAAAAATGAACCTTTAGAAGATGATCATGGAAGCTGATTTCCACAAATGAAGCTAAAACCACTTGTACAATGTTGTAGCAAGAACAAGAATCCTCAAAAATGAACCGAAAGCATTCAAATTATTCCAGAAAATATAGCCAAAGGCCATTCATCTGTGCCTACATCACCAGTCCTCATTTCGACTTCTTTCCTTGCTTTTTCTTTATCACTTCATCGATGTACATTATACCTTTGCCCTTGTAAACTTCAGGAGGTTTGCAGTTTCTAACTGCGGCAGCAAATTGATGAGTCCGTTGCTTGTCAATCCCGGTACAGCAGATAACGTTGGGCTTGAAGCAGAAGACGCGGACAGCAGGTGGAACTGCCAGTTCAACTTCATGACTGTAACCTAGTTTGAGGAAAAGCAGGCGTCCTTCCGACTCGGCTCTTGCCTTAAACCCTACCCCCACAATCTTTAGGAAACGGAAGAATTTGGCTTCCATCCTTCAATTCCAATTGAGCTTAATTCAAATGAATATATGATACTCAATTCAACTGAGATACATATGCCTGTTAAGTAAATGCAAAGAAATATCAGAATTGACATTATATTTCAATGTTGATGAACCTAAAAATCCTTTTATGACTGATTCTGCTTCATCCTTTCTCAGAGGAATTATATCGAACACCTTACGAACACAAACAGATTATGCCTCCAAAAGTTTACAAAACAAACATGGCAGCAAAATTCAAGTACAAACTCCAACAAATTTCAGAATGACAAAACCAGCAAGTAAGCAAAGGCTCAACTTGGTTTTAATTTAGATAACTGAAGTCTTTATGACCTAGTAGCCTACACACATTAGGATTAAAGCTGAACAAAACCTAAATTGACCCGTTAGAGCTAACCAAGGCTTAAAACTAACTACACCACAACATTTCACACAGGAAGCCGATATTCATACTGAAAAAATTTTTGGAAACACAGCGGTGAGTACTGATCACAAGCGGAATCTGCATCTCAGGTGTTGCACAAGCGGAATCTGAATCTGCCTAGTATACATATGTGAGAATACTAATCTACAATTGTTAAAGATAAATGTCGAAACCGATTGTTACCTGAATCAGAGGAGATTGATCTTCGATTTCAGTGAAAGAAAACGAACGGATGAATGTTGGGAGAAAGAGACCCGTTTGTCGCCGCCGGCGAAGTGAGATTTAGGCTGTCCATATCTGATTTTCTGTGAACCTTCTACTAATGGGCCGCAAATTTGGGCTTGCTCGTTCTTCAGATCCAAGCTTTTTTTATTTTTTTTTATTTATAATAAGGTAAGGGGCTCGACTACACCAAACAAACTTGGTGTATTGAGAGGCCGAAACCGGCAAACGGACAAACCGTCGTGTAAAAAGAGACGAAATAAGAGATAAACATAACAAAACACTACAAGCAAATGACCGAAAGTGAAAAAATCTAAGAAAATCGGAACAAACAATCCGCGGTAGAAGACGAGAAGATTCGGGGTTGGCCAAACATGGAGAAGACACGGGATAGATGAGCTAGCACGGTGTCTCGCTGCTAGGAAGCAGGATAGTAAAAATCCTTTTCAAGGGGAAGGCATACCTCCTGCGGAAATGTGGATCCAACGATGTTCCCTCCATCTAGATGGAGGATCTTCGGAGACCTCGAACACAATCATGATCAACAGGGGCATGCGACTACGACATCTTCCGGAACATTCGTTTAGACAACACTCGAGAAACTTTTCAAAGGAAAAGTCATCCCAACTAAGCAATGTTACAGACTTCATCTCTTCATTTTCCAAAACCGAGCGACTTTCACGGAGCGCAAACCTTTGAAAGCTTTTAGGGAGCGCAAGACTCCTTTTTTCATCAATGTCTAAGGAAACTTTTTTGGGGCGCAACCATCACAACTATATAAGGGAACATGGGTCGAAATGCATAAGTAGTAGATTTAGTGGTTAACCCCGATTTTTGGTTGTACACAACAACAAATTTTGACATGAAAAGTTTTTTTAGATTTCAAGTTTTGTCCAATAGTTCATGTGTTCTTTTTTCTCAATTAAAGGGTCTAAACTTTTCTTTATTTTTTTTTCAAAGTTAATTTACGGAAAGGTGAAACTAAAATATGGATGTAAATCCATCAAAATTTCAATTAAAAACTTCATAATTTCTTCAAAAGTTTAAATAAACATTCTAAACAAAAAAAAGTTTTAAAAAAATTGACAAGTTTTCAACTCTATCACTAGATTCGATAAATTTCGGATCTAGATATGAATGATTTTAGATCCAAGCATAATCACTTTCCAAACTAGTGTGAAGTCCCATTTTTTTATATTATTATTTTTATTATTATTTGAAATACAAACATTCGTACTCATTATTATTATTATTATTATTATTATTATCATTACTATTATTATTATTATCATCATCATTTATTTTATTTTATTTTTGTTCTGGGCGGGTCGGGACTCGGAAAAAAAATTTGGGCTTGCTCGCTCTTATATACTTATATAGCGTGGTTAATAGTATTTTTTATACAATTAATTTGTATGTGTAGTTCCATAAATTTGTTTTCTATTATGTTGGACAATCTAAATTTAATATTTCATGCAACAGAAACCCAAAACTCAAAGTATAAAACAAAAAAATAATCCCAAAAGAATATATTATATATGTATACATTAAGAAAAGAGTAAATTACGGATCCATTATTTTTTCAATATTCAATGTAATTCTGCATCAAATAAACTCATTTATTGTACAAAATATGATTATGGAAAATTCAAATAATTTACCGTTATTGCTAGAGATTGTATACTCAATAATAAACACTACGATCTTACAAAAATATGCTCATGCTATATAAACCTCTATTAGTTAGTACAAAAATACTACAACAAAAATTCAATCTTAAAACAACTCGATTTAATCAGCCATGACAACAAAAGGAAGCAAGCAACTCGCAATGATGTTAGTATGCTTGGTTTTTCCGTCAAATTATTGTGGATTTGGCCACCTCTAGCAGTAAATACAAGACTGCTTGAAGAAGATTCCGTCTGGTTCTCCGCAACTTGGTTTTTGTTTTTCAGATTGCCATTTGAATAAATGTATTCCGATTCAAAAACACGTTGTTGGTTAGGGTTATGCACATAAAAATACGTACAAAGAATAATAGAAGAATAAGTATAAAGGAGATTCAAGAAGTTTGATCTCTCACAACATTGTTACTCAATATTTATTGATCATATATGTTTAATTTTATCATTCCGTGATGTTTATAACTTATGTTCGTATTCTAGTTTCTTCACCTCAACTCGATATAAGATCGTTCTTCACTCATTAATAAAAGAATAATGACCCCCAAAACCCTCAAATGTAAAAAAAAAAAACCATTGGAATTGGGCTTGTAGAGATTAGGAATTGACTTGAAGGGCCCAATAAGCCCATTTATGCTCCAAGCGTGCTACTTATGGCCCAATATAAGAATAATGGCCCCAAAAATTAATCGGGCGGTGGGTGGTTGTATGACTTCCATCATCCATACATTCATAAACTATTTACTCGAACTACTCATCCGAGAATTCTTTCATCTTAAACCGTATTTGTGGGTGATAGCGTGAGTCGCCCTTTCTTCTTTTTTTTTGCGGTTCACCCTAAAACTGAGCGATTTTCAAAACAAACAACCAATTATAACATAATGCCATAATTTGTTAATTGGATTACCCAATTGACAAAATGAAAATTTTAAAATTACACGTGTCCTTAAAATCCAAAATAACATTAGTTTTAAACTAAGTTTGTAAAATGAAAACCGAATTGTATTATACAGATCTTAAACGTGATCGACATTTAACTTCAATTGATTCCGATCCTCAGACTTGAAAAGTGTTCAAGTTTATGTTATTTAGAAAGTGAAGGAATATCTTGGTTTGATAATTTAGGCTTATATTTAGAAGGAGTGTAGTAATTTTATTTTTTTTTATAAAGAAATAATTTGGTGTTGTGTGAATGCCGTGGTGATTTTTAGTATCTTCAGAACCGCAACTACCGCAACTAGTGCTGAAATTATCCGACCCAAAATATCCTAGTCGTTCAATAGTTGTTGTTGGTTTGAGATTGATTTTTGGTATTTCTTGTTGATTAATCTTGCTATAGGTGTCGATTGATTGTTTATGCATGATGATGCACATGATAGTTTTAACGAGTTTGATTAGTAAGTTAATGAATCCCAACTTCAACCTCATTGATTTGTCTTCACTAGTCAAAAGTTGCAGGCTTGTGAGCTACGGATACTACCATGGTACAATGGCGGGGACGAGAAGCAAGCTCGGTGAAGAAGACACGTATACGAGTAGCCGTGAGAAATAAGGCGAGGACTAACACATAATTAACCTCTACATAATGGTGATAAGGTGTTACAAATATGATGAAACCATTAACAATAAGGGTTGATGAGACATATGACAATAAGTAGATGGCATGGTCATGATAACGAAATATCAACGACTAAGAATAATTGTAGGATATCAAAGTTGTTTCATACGTGTAAGGTTACTGTGTCGTAAGTTTAACACATAAACTCAATAAGATTCATTCAAAATCCAATCGACAAGACTTATTTATGTCAAATGTCACAAACTCATAACAATCAAGACTTGAAAGTGAACCATCTTCTTATCATGATAAATTTTAGTGGGTTAAATAACATGAGATGATTTGTAAATCCATTTACGCGTATTATGTGCTAGAAATCCACTACAAAAGTTCGATAAAATTTCACCGTAACAAGTTTTAATATATTAAGAAAGGAGTAAATTACGGATCCACTAATTTGTCAATGTTCAATGTAATTCTGAACCAAATAAACTCATTTATTGTACAAATTACGATTATAGCAAATTCAAATAATTTACCGTTATTGCTAGAGATTGTATACTCAATCATAAACACTATGATCTTACAATATAGTATCCATGCTCATGCTATATAAATCTCCATCGGTTAGAATGAAAAACTACAATTACCGTCACCACAAAACAACTCGATTCAATTAACCATAAAAACACAGAAAGGAAACAAGAAACTCACAATGATTTTAGTATGTTTGGTTTTCATGTCCATGGCCGTGAATTTAGCCACTTCTGACGGTAAATTTACAATTCCAGTAGCTTCTTTTTTATTCTCATCTTTCTTATACGAAAATATACTTGTATGTCATTATAACGTAGTCTAAGTAACTATGTATTTTTTTGTGTGGCTTATGTTGTTATAGAAGCGGGAGACAGATGTTACGAGAAGTGTCGTCAGGATTGCGTGAAGCAGTATCAAGCTGGTTCTCCACAACTCGGTTTTTGTTATTCAGATTGTCATTCGAGTAAATGTATTCCGAATCAAAAACCCATCGTTATTTAGGGTTATGCACCTCGGAAAATGGACAAATGAATAATTTATAGTTATAAATTATAATCATGTTTAAAGGAGATGCAAGAAACTTGATCTCTCTCTCACGAACATTGCTACTCAACTAATATGATCATATATATATATATATATATATATATATATATATATATATATATATATATATATATATAAAAGATTGTTCTTGACTCAATGATAAAAGAAGCATTGATCGAGTAGCTCAAACCTCAAATGTAAGAAATCCTTAGGGGACCAATACTCAGTTGATCTAGTGGTTGTGGTGATAGATTCCTTCAAGTGTTAGCCTTGAGATTCGACATGTGTGGAAAAATTATCCTCAAATTGGGTCACGATTTATACCCATTCCGGATGTAGGGCGACAAAGCCGATCGAATCGGAAGCTACAACCTTTAAAAAAACCCTAAGGGGTTGGGCTTGTAGAGTTGTGGTTGATTAGAAGGGCCCAATAGGCCCATTTATGCAACCTTGTGGCCCAATATAAGAATAATGGGCTTGTAATGCATATTATGCATGCGAGGTCGGTGAAGAAGACACGTGTACGAGTAGCCGTGAGAAATAAGGAGAAGACTACTATACGATCAACATATTAACTACTAGATAATGGTGATAAGGTGTTACAAAAATGATGAAACAATCAACAACAAGGATCGACGAGACATATGACAGTAAGTAGATGGTCATGATAACGATATATCAACGACAAAGAATAGTTGTAAGATATCATGTTGTTTCGTACGTACACGAACCTATCATGTATCACACGAACCTATCATGTAGCAAGATGTACGGACATGGACACGGACACAGACACGGAAAACGAACACGGCGAGAAATGAGAAGCGGCAATCCTAAAAGCATGATAAACGGGAACACGACGAAAAAAAACAAATAATAGATCATTTTAAAACTATTGAAATGTTAAATTCATATATTTAAGATACATGAAAAACTCAATTATATATGAGTTGATAAAAATATTAACATGAAAAAGATAAACGAAACAAAAGCTTAAAACCAAATATTTTCAATCTTACAAAACATAGAATTAATTAGTCTTACAATCTCAATTAAATATACTTAGTTTCAAAATAAAAAAACGAACATCCATTTTGCAAATCAACGACAACCGAACAACATGATCCACCAAGGAAAACAATACTAAAAGTTTGTAAATTAGAAAAAGTAAAAGTACGTGAATAAATTATAAGAAGAATGGAGAGAAGATCCGGCCGGCGGAACAACAACATTTCAACATTAGAATCGAAGAAAAAGAAGAAAAGATCGGTGTCTTGTTTTCGGCAACAACAAACTCGCAGGTGTTCACATGGGGCTAGGTTTAGTGGAAAAAATGAGAGAGAAGAAAAAATATTTTTTTAAGTTTTGTAAAAATTAAATTTATTTTTTAGCCTTAAAAAATAGGGTAAACGTTCGTTGACCGTGTTTTGACCGGACAAAATTTGCGTCCTCGCCGTGTCTTACCTCTGAAACGTGTCTTGACCGTGTCCTAAAATATCCGCATGTCCGACACGGCAGGACACGAGAAACTCCGCCTTCTAGAAGCGTTCGTGCATCATAGTGTATCAAAAGTCCGACACATAGGATGCTGCAACTTCTTCAAATGTTTATTGTTACTTTTTTCTAAATATATTCATGATCCCTCTCAGCATCTCATGATAAACATGTCTTATGGGTCAATTCTAATACACAAGTACAATGAGATTTATCCAAAAATCAATTATAATAGGTATATGTTAGGCTCGTATATGTCAAAAGCCCAACACGTACGTCGGAGAAACCCATGAAAATCACGACTCAAGAGCAGACCAATTTCATGCTACGATAAATTATGTTGGGCAAACGGTTGTCCACTACATAAATCCGATAATGTTTCAGCATCCCTCGACATGACTGTACCTATTTTCTCGAGAAAAAAATAGCATGAGAGTGAGATTATTTCTCTAGAAATATATTATCATCTCCATTAATTTTTTCACTAAAAATATTATGTTCTTTGCAAAAAAACAAAAAAAAACAAAATATCATATGAAATAATGTGTTTTTTTCAAGAAAGATGTACATTATTCCATGTATACATCATTCCTCCACTATATATGTTCGAGAAGTTTCACCAAAAGGGTGTAGGGTAATGCAACCTCGGTGGTTAGATGAGGGCCAAACAAACATGAAGAAGCTATAAGTTATGTGAATGAGAACGTACAATAACATAGAAAAGCAATGTTTTGCCATATTTGTTTCAACATCTTTCTTTCTCTTTTTATCGATCTATCTTTTATCGTATTTTCGATTGTCACATTTTATGATCTATCGTTTTCAAGTCCCTTTCAGTTTTCCGGTTATTAACTCAACTCAAAATGTAATGTAAGTGTGCATGCTTCCTTGCTACGACAACTTTTGATGTTCGATGTGCACCTATATGTCGAAAGAACCCACCCCTATGCCATGACATGTACGTGCAAACGCTCCTTCGTTAATCTATGTTATGTACTTTGGATTATATTTTCAGACTTTTGTTATTAAACTTCAACGGACCGGAAATAGGGTTGTGTCAGGAGTAGCACTAGAATTGAAAACTTTATTATTTTTAAGTTGTGGGATTGTCCGTCTGGATTTCTATTATAAAATCAATTCGTTATAAGATAAATATTACACCGACGTTACATACAAGATGATTTTTAATGGCTTGAACTCTGAAAACTTCTGAAATGTAAACTTTATAACTCAACACACGCCCACAACTTAGCAGACACTTGAACAAACAAAACGATCTAACATTTCATTCTCTTGATAACCAGTCTAAAAGCTTATAACATATTATAATATGACGACACTTCCAAGAGAAAACTATCTCATTCTACGTGTTCTCACATTTGCCACCAACATATGCGATATTTATTCGAACGTCTTTTTTCTCTTCGACCTACCTTTATCGTATTTGGATTGTCACATTTTATGATCCATCGTGTCTTTATATCCTTTCGGTCCCATAATTAACTCGACTAGGAATATAATGTACATGCACATGCATATATACATATAAGAACTTTCAATGTTCGATATGCACCTCTATATCTATATATTCAGAGAATCGACCCACCTATACGTACACTCATGTACTTAATTTGGATTATATGCTTAAATTTGTGGCTATGTACTTAGACAAATTAGAATGCGATGTTGCAATAAAGATTGTTTGTTTGTTTGTTTGCAATTTGTGCATAGTTGACAATTTAATATGTCATGGTCAATCATGTTTTCATACATGTGTAGTTTAATAGCCTTTCAATTCCCTTAAGTCGGCTGCCTTTGATTGGTTGATAAATATATTATCCAACTTATTAATATATATTGTTCAACTTTTCTCTCCATTTGAAATTTGAACCATTTATTATTAATTTTTTATTTTTCAAAAAACGGAAAACGGTTTGAAACCATTAGACGACGCACTGTCTACGGAAACAAAACAGTGAAAAAGATCATTAGACAGACTAGCTGTCATGACAAACCACACACGAAAACAGAAATACACCTATTTTGTATAAATAACATTTTAGTATTTTTTTTATGGTTGTAATTTTTAAATAGTCAATAATATTAGTAATATACGTGGTTTTTCCGTACAACATATACGCGGATTCAAACAAATGTTCATCCATACAGATTTTCATCTGTGCTTTGTTCCAATTAACTTAACATGTATTTCGACACTTTCAACATTGGTTCATGTCTATCCAATTTGACATTTATCCAACAACATCGACTTTGTCTATCCAAACAAGTGAAACAAATGTTCATCTGTGATTCGTTCCGACTCATCCAAATTAATTAACTCATATTGACGTTATCTAACAAATTTTGCTCGAACCCGACGTCGCCCGATACAAGTTTTTGTCATCAATCTATTCCCTTTTGCTACCTTCACATATCTTAAAAAGTTTTGGTTTATATTATTTTCTCTTTAACTATATTTGTCCAATTTTTAGTAAACTCCTACTTCAACTGTGGGATTATATTAGAAGAATAATAATTAGAATATCAAATAGCAATAATCCTAAGATATTTTTAGTTTAATATTGAATTTATGTTATATTTTATTATCCTTCCTAATGCATGCAATTTTTATATAGAAGTTAACCATATTAGTTATGTGTGATTTTTTAACCAATATTTGTGTTAACTATAAACCCAATACATTAATATTATAACTATACTACTTAGAAAAGTATTTACTCAGTAAAGTATAATGAGTTTTGATCATGAACTATAAATTATGTCATTTGTAAAATATTGACTATTAATATATGATATACATCATAGTTTTTAATTGAAAACTTTATAGAAAAACAAATCCATATGCATATTTTTGTCCTCATTGAATGATAACATTACTAATCATTTATGCTTTAGAAATTACAACTTTTGGAGCTTGGGCCATTAAGCTTTTGGGATCATAATGCTATTATGTCCTACCAAATACTTGAAAGGCATTATATAGGACACAATGTATTATTGCTTATACTATTTGCAATTTAATCTATAGATATCTTAATATATTAATTTTTATATCCATTATATTACTTTAAAAATTACTCTAATCATAGACTAGCCATTACTCAAAAAAAAAAGAAAAGAAGAAAGACTAGCCAAAGACATCCTTGTAATACTTACCACTTGGTTTCAAGACTTTTTTTTTTTAATGAGAAGAATATGTTAATAAAGTCTGTTTGTATCACTAATACAATCGGTCCCTCTATTTTTTAAAGAATTGAGTGAAATAAACTTTTTTTTTTGAGCTTTTATTTTGTAGACCCTCTATTTTTTTATGACTCTAATTGATTATCACTAATACTCTATTAAGGGTATATTTACTTAATGATTTTATGTTATGAGTGCTCTTAATTGAGTAATAGTGGTATACAACCTAGTTAACCATTTTACCTTCTATTTTTTTGACAAAATTTTAATATTAAAAGCAATTAATCAAAGGGTATAAGGGAAATTGAATTAATAACCCTATAAAATCACCTTCAATCGTCAGATTTAAAACTCGTAAATGGCTGCCAAAACCCTAATCGTCCCCTTATATATGAATGCGAGATTTGTAACTGTAACAACCGGATATTTCGTTCCGGTTATCGTCCTTTGAGACTTCTTTCGGAACCACAATAGTGGTGCCAAAAGGAAGTAACCTCCCCTGCGGCCCCAGGAGCCCGCGGGCACGGCAACCTGGTGTTGCCGCGGTCGCGGCAGGGCCTTGCTGCCGGTGCGGCTTGGTAGCAGATCGCGTGCGATCTTTTCGTAACCATCGTTCTTGTAATTTCCTTTTTCCTTTTATATTCTATCCGGATCTTCTTAGGGTTTTTTTCAATCTTTTCAACCTCCAGCCGCTTCTTCATTCTCCTCTTACGTAAAATTCATCTTTCTCTTCTCCATTATCTTTTCCCCCCTTGTTCTCCTTCCTCCAAGTGTGCACGAGTTGCAACTTTCTGTACGTGGGTGGAGACTGCAAACTTTGTGGCGAGCCTCTGGATCCGACAATAAGTCTTCCTTTGCATGTTCTTTCTTCTTCTTCATTCATTATCTCCTTAGCATGAACGAGAGTCGCTACGATCTTGCCTCCGTCCCCTTTCACCAACAAGAATATAACGTATGCATCATTCTATCACCTGCTGGACTGGTCGCGAGAGCACCTCCCAGTTTCCCCATTCTGAACTACACAAGCGGTAACCGCCCGGTTATAATACACTTGGGCCAATTAAGGTATAACAAAGTCAATCCTATTTCCGGTTATCAGTTAAAACGATATATAACAACACAACAAGCTAATACAATCAAACTAATACGAGGAATGAAGCTAAGTAAGTCCAAAGATCGGACTTACCTCACTCGAAGGTAATCTCAACACTCAGGAAACACTTAGAAAACCTCAGGAAATGAGCAAAGGGAAGCTTGTTCAACAAGGTATCACGAATCATGAACCGAAACGAATACTAAAAGTCTATAACTTTTAGTCTCCATGATCTCTAAGAGATCTACACAAGCTAGGGTCACAAACTCTAGTCTTACAGAACACTAAGGGTCAACAACATCCAGAAAAGCCAAGGAAATGAACGAGGAAAGCAAGGAAGATAGCAACTCACAAGAACGGGAGTTACTGCAAAAGAAACCGCAGGGGCAGCGGAGCAAGGCACAGGGGCAGCGGAGCAAGGCACAGGGGCGGCGGAGCAAGGCACAGGGGCGGCGGAGCAAGGCGCAGGGGCGGCGGAGCAAGGCGCAGGGGCGACTTGCCGCAGGGGCGGGGATGTGCAGGCGCGGGGGCGGATTCCGGTGCAAAAGCACTGTCAGCTTCTTGACAACAGCTTGCTCTTCCAACACTCTTACACTTCACAACTCAACCAAGAGAGCCTGTGAACATCAAAGGATCAACCACAGAACACTCCACAAGAATCAAGAATCAAACTGATTCTTGGAGAAACAGAAAAGAGAAACGAAGGGAGAAACGAAACCGAAGGGAAGCAAGGTGCAGCAACACATGAACGTGATTGAAGAACAAGGGAGGAAGAACTTACATGTTCGGCAAGATCACAGGTTGGAAGATGATGGTTGCAGCTCTCAAGGGTGGAGAAAACGTATGCAAACGGCCGGAAAAACGGGAAGAAGGCGGGATTATATAGGGAAGGGGTGAAAAGATAGAAGGAAAGACGTTCTAGGGTTAAAAAGAAGATAAGGAAGTATGTCAATAAGATAAAAGATCGGATTTTCTATTTATGGAAGGGAGATATAACAAACGAAAATAGATCGGCGCGATCTGCAATAAATCCGCATGGGCGAATTGTCATTGCCGCAGGGGCGGCCCCTTATCACCGCAGGGGCGGTGACAGGCACAGGAGGTCGCTGGGGCGGCCTACTTCACCGCGGGACGATGAAGGTAAAAACATAGAACTTACATGTTAGAAGGTATGTCATCTAGAGTTCAAAATTCTTTATACTAGACAAAAAAAAAAAAAAAAAAAAAAAACTATTTAACCAACCGCCCCTACCCTTTTCTTATTAGAATTTAGAAAGGCAATAACATTAATGTCAAATATTTTCAACTATGAATCTTCAATCGTATCGTTTGGCACATTTGAGAAATCCGTGAAATAACGTACACGTAGTCAGCCATTACTATCCACTCTTTTATTTTTGATTAAAAAAGTACATGTACCTGATTTAAAATAATTAAGTCATATTAATAATATACAAATATCTTTTTTTTTTCCTAAATATAACAATAAAAAATTGAGTTGGTCAAATATATATTTATATATAAGACTGTAATTCATTCACCATAAATGTCCTCCATAATCAAATTACAAAGTTCTTGAGTTGGTCAAATATTGGGTTCTTTATGAGATTAATTCAGGGTTTTTTTATTTATAAGAAAGACTAATTACAATTTTATATAAATTTTATATAAGTATGTACACGAATCATACCAAAAAAATAATCAAAATAAATAATTATAAAGAAGGATTAATTTCAATATTTTTATTTTTTGGTTCTTGATTTATTTATGGGACTCATTTTATGTTCTAATCTAATTTAATATCATAAGTTTTCAATTTTTTCAAACATGTAAGTAACATGAAATATTGCAATAAATAATATCCCCAACCTTAGACGAATAGGACTACACTATACTATTTTCAAAACTATTATATATTTTCAATAATGTAATCTATTTAATTTAAAGTAATTATAAAATTAGAAAATAAAAAAAAAAAAGACAAAAACAAAATTCGTACATTAGACGAATAGGACTACACTATTTTCAAATATTTCCCCAACCTTTATATGTGGGTCTTTAACACAGAATAAGTAACATGAAATATTGCAATAAATAATGTCCAGTTGACTACATTATTCTTCGATCCTTTATCTATTCGAGACTTTAGTAGAGATAAAAACACACAAAAAATCATTCATAAATTTCAATGAGCTAATATAACGTAGAATCCACATATAGGGTTGTTCTTCGGTTCAAGACCGAAAAATGCTTACTAAACCGGATCAACTACACCAAGTATGTCTTTTATACTTTTGGACGTAAAATTTGATAGAACGGTCTAGACGGGACCGGACCTGAATATCCGATCTAGATTCATTCATAACTGTCCAAGTCCGATACATACATACCGGTAGAGCGGGGGTCATGTGCATACGAGCGTACATGCGCATTAGGCCCAAATCCATCACATAAACCCGGCAAGGTTCCATCCTAAAACCATTTGGCAATAGGAGGAGTAGCCCACCGACCGCTCGGAGTGTCCCCATCTTTCGATACGGGACCTTATTATCTCCGACAATAACCGTGCAATGTTAGAGCCGAGCTAGGGTAAAGTGCGTGTGTGGCCTCATCATGAATCCAAGATTAATTATTAGGTCGCACAAGTCCCATCTTACTCGTTTTCCTATTGGCTAATAAGTTGTACTCCTAACTATTAATGCATTAATTTGTGTCAAGGCTTTTTAAGGTCTTTACGCGAAAACATACACCAAGGCTCCAGCTAATACATACAAATAGAACAACACTTGCGATACCCACTAAAGATTTCCAAGTGAGAAAACAAGAACTCATATATAGCAACTCTCAACATCAACCAACGCACCAATATTTACATCCAAATCCTCCCCACGATTTGCCCACGTATATTCAACATCCATAAAACCCTCTTTCGAACAATTCAAGTAAAACATAGTAAACACTACTGAATTTACTATAAATTTTAAAAAAAAAACGTTTCTTGATGTCGTCGTCGTCGAGTTCCTCCACCGGTCCTCACCCGAGTTTCCGGGGAATCCGAACACGAGGAGGGAAATGGGTTTCGGAAATCCGAGAGCCTCGGAAGACGACCCGGATCTGGCTTGGGACTTTCCCGACACCTGAAATGGCTGCAGCTGCTTATGATGTTGCTGCCCTAGCTTTGAGAGGAAACGACGCCGTTTTGAACTTTCCTGATGCTGTTGGGAAGTTTCCCCGACCGGCTTCGGCTTCTGCTGCGGATATACGCAGTGCAGCTGCAGCTGCGGCTGCTATGGTGGAGGAGAAGAAACTTGAGGAGAGAGAAGATGAGTTCATGGATTTAGAGGCGTATTTTGATATGCCGAATTTTTTAGTTGAAATGGCCGGCGGTTTGATGGTAAGTCCGCCGAGAATGGGGCCCACTCCGCCGGAGGATGATGATGATTCGCCGGGAAATATTTCTAGTCTCTGGAATTACGATCGGTGATTGTCCTCGTCGGAGATTATCGTATCATATCATATGATCAACATTTCATGGATCGGAAGAACTGATTTCATCTAGCTTGGTTCAACTATTGTATATTGTTGTTGATGGGCAGATCAAATGAGCATTTAATGACAGTATGATTTGGTAAAATGTTAATATTTTTTTTACCATGTTCAACCAAGACGGTTAATTTTGTAAGAATTGTAACTTTGGACGTTGGATTGCAGTATATGATTTCCTCTTCTTGCTGTCTATGGATCGATTGATCGAGAGGGTTCACTCTCAGTCACAGGTAAGTCATTGTTATTTGAAAATTTACCCTTTCTTGTTGAACCTTATTTTCTAGCTAACTATACCCTTTCTCCAAAGTTCGACGCACCAATCATGTTAGGCACGTCGTGTCCACCTATAAATGTCGGAGCACAATTGCACATTAAATCCAAAACCAACACAAGACTATTTTACTATTCCATTTCTTCAAAGTTAGATGCACCAATCATGTCAGGATATCATATCGATCTATAGATGTACATTTAAGCATACTTACACCTTAAATCCAAAACCAATACAATACTTCTAACCGTACTATACCATTTCTCCAAAGTTAGATAGATTCACCAATATCATGTCAGGGACGTCGTGTCCACCTATAGATGTCGACACACTTACACATTAAACCCAAAACCAACGCAAGACTAGTCAACTATTTTGTTTCTACAAAGTTCGGTGCGCCAATCATGTCAAGGATATCATATCAATCTATAGACGTTCAAGCATACTTACACATTAAACCCAAAACCAGTACAATTCCATCTAACTATACCATTCACTAAAGTACGGTGCACCAATCATGTCTATCTACGGATATTCAAACGTACTTACACATTAAACCCAAAATCAACACAACCATTTCCCTAAAGTTCGGTGCACCAATCATATCAGATATTTTGTGTCTATTTACATACGTCGGAATACACTTGTAGTTTCAACTCAAAACCAACACAATACTGATGGAGTTTCTAAATAGGCTGTATATCTTATATATTAGGCTATATTTTCTATGAAATTCACGTGTATTGCATCATTCACCATAGTCCGAAAACATAAAAGTTTCCGAATTCAGAACATATATAAATCGTTGATCTTCATGTATACCTTAGGTTTAAGATTAAGTTTTAGGGTTTCTTTCTTCTTGATGATGAAGAACAAAAGTTGTGGTCCTTTGTGGATGATCAGAAAGGTTCTTCAGGTAATGAGATGGAGAGATCGAGTGTATAAAGGATATGAAATTTCCCCTAAAGGAGGATAGACACCTTCCTTTGTTTACGGCTTTTCTTCTTAAGTAAATCATCAGGGCAACTAATCTTATGCAATCATTTATAAAAATGTATATTTTTTAACATGGTAGCTTGAGTTATGGCTAATTGTAGGTAAATACCTCAAATATTTTACAACTATATATATATATCTTTAAATGATATATTTGAGTTAAGATTCATATTTTGTCAGTGTTACTTTCATTAATAATGGAAAAAAAAGACATTGAATAAAAAATTTGTAATAAAATATAAACAACTACTTATATTAAAAGCAAGTAGATCAATGATTATACAACTCATACATTTTTTTTATAATAATTGTAACTTAATAAAGGAAATTACGTATTTTATTAGAAAGTTTTCACATTTGAAAAGTTTAAAATAAAATCAAATAACTTATAAAGAGAGGCGAAACCCTATATTTACCAAGTCTGGAAAGCCACCACTCCTGGTCTGACTTCTAGACATGGTTCAACACTCTCACCTGTAAGAAGAATGACCTTAAATCTCACCTCCGATTCTCCATTGTCACAAGCTACATATACCAAGTCTGGAAAGCCGGAAACGATCTTATTTTCAACCACAAGTTCAATCACCCTACATCCACATCTCACGAAACCATCTTAACCACAAAAGACTTCGTTGCAAGCACATGAAAAAATAGATCATCTGAATCCACCTCCTGAGCCAAGTTACTTGGCATTCAACTCTTGTAACTTTCTTTTCGTTTAAGTTCTTTTGCATTCCTTTCTAGTAGAACTCTCTTTACATACTTTCTGATAATACAATTCCATTTCAAAAAAGAAAAAAAAAAGTTTAAGTTTTTGTGATAGAAGGAATCGAACCTTATATTGTAAATATTTAACTAACATATAATCAAAAAACATATATGGTACGTTAAAATTGTTTTTTTTGGTAGGAATGGTACGTTAAAATTGTTAACTATGTTGATAGTCATAATGATAATAGTTTTATGTTAATCACATTGGGGTAGAACAAAAGAAGTAATAATTTAATCCAAGGCGAATCTTGCACTGTTTTGTAACATGATCTATCACATTTGAATACGGAGTAAAGTTTAAGACAATCAATTATTTAATGTGATAAACAAAGGCCTAATGATTATAGATTCATTAAAAAAAAAGTTTGTTGAAAACGAAAGCCACGGTCTAAAAATCGTATAGGTTGCGAGTTGATATTTCTAACACGATTCACCTTATACTTGTTTATATTTTAATCATTTTATGTATAAATTTATTTATAAATAACACTAATTTATATATATTTTTAACATGATTCAGCATTTATTGATAATAAAAAACAATACAAAATTATCAAACTTTTATGTTTAAAATTAAAAACCTAAGCTCTGATTTCAACACAAATTAAAAATTGAGAGAATTTGAGAGAAAAAAAACAGAGAAAATAGAATAAAGTTTAAATTATGATATATAGAAGTTAGATCGTGGCCTTTTTTTTTTAATAGGTTGTGAATCTTGTGATTTTTATCACCATTTTTTTTTTACTTATTTTAAAATGAAACCTGAATCTAGGTAATATTAGATTTGGGATTTTGATTTGGTTAAAGTTGGAACTTTTTTAAATATTTGTTTAGTATTAAATAAATGGTCAATTTTATTTATTTTTTATTAATTTAATTTTATAATTTAAATAGTTATAATTTTTAAATTTTTATTGGAATATACTGGTATATTTTTGTTGAACTGGCTAGGTTAGAATCCTAATATAATCTATTAAATTAAAACCGAAATCGACTAAGTGTGGTGTTTTCTAAAAAAATCTAAAATTTTCAACCAAATTTTATTTTGAAATTTTATTTAAATTTTAATTGGAATATACTGGTACATTCCAATAAAATAAATAAAATTATTTTTATTAATTTTATTTTTTATAATTTTTTTATTGAAATTTGGTTGGAGGAATTATATATAAGTGTGGTGTTTTCTAAAAATAATCTAAAAATTTTAACTTATAAATTTTAATTTTATCGAATTCAAGCCGTTATATTTAATATTAAAATACATTTGGAAAGTAAAATTAAAATAAGAAGCAGCAGTTGGGTTTTGTATAATGATTAGGGTTTAGTGGTATTAAAATACATAGGCCAAAGCCAACGATGTTGATACCTTCCAAGATCTTAATGTTTCCTTTTTTGGTATACTAATCATTTCCCCCTTCTTTAATGCACTTCACACACTATATTTTTTTTTTACACTTCGGTTTTATAATATATTGGACAATTTTCATAAATAGGACTTTTTGAAAAAGTATAGTAATAATTAGACTTTTTAATGTTTTAATTAAATAAATATACCCCAATTTTTTGTATTTATTCTCAAACTCTACTCACTCTTTCTCAAGGGGTACATTTACTAAACACAAAATTAGAAAATGTCTAGTAAACCAAATTGTTTCTAAGTAAATTCTAATAATTATGTTTTCTTGGAAAATAGTTTGGGTATAACAAGCTAACATGTATAGTACTATAACGGAAAATTCTAGACGGAACTTATCTAGATTATAATTTTTTTTAATTTTTAATGAGTATCCTTATATTTTAGACTTTTTTTTAATTATATCCTTTTACCATCCATAAGGACCATAATTATAAGTTAATATTTTCAAGAAAAAAAAAGATAAGATTATTTGCTAGTTATTATTGAAAGAATTTTGGCTAAATAGGTCATAATCTATTTCCATTAGGTTTGTATACCCTTTCAATTTTTATCACTTTCATTAAATTGAAGTTGAAAGATAAGAGGTACACTAAACTTAATTATACCATGGGCCTAGTTTGACCATTATTATTTGTAGTCATTCTAAAGATATGTATAATTTATTATATGAATAACTTATCTTTTTATTCTTTTAAATTTTTGCGAATAAAATTAAATTTATCCGAAAAGTTTAAAACTCAAGGGCACCATTCGAAAATTTTCGAATATAAATTTTAGGACGTTAATTATGGGCTTGATATGTTAGCCTAAATTTAATTCTGTAGTGGCGATTGACATATATTACTCTAGCTTGTGTGTGTGTATATATAATGAATCGGGTTGTTAATTATGTCAACAATAATTCTTATTTTCTTGTGGTTGAGTGAAGAAAAAAAAAACTCTAGTGTTAAACGCGTTTGAGCAGCTCTTATAATTCATTTGGAGAGGAATAAACTAGTACAGCTAAATACATGGTCATATTTTTTTTTTACTATTCATTCATAAAAGCTTCTCGGTGTTGAAGTTCGGATCATCTTTCTTGTCAGGAGAACTGAAACCAACGGCTCTAAAAAACTAAAATAACCTTACAATTTTCAATTCCAACCCAACCAAATTTCAACCAAATATAAACGTCCTAATATAGTATAACATAATCTATTAAATTAAATTTGAAATCGACTAACAAAACGACCAAAAAAGAGAATCAACATTGCGTGACGTTTGTCTTCGCTTTTGGAGGTGTCACCCTCCATTCGCCGAGAGTATCACAACAACGGAAGATCGATTCGTTTGTGGAGTCGGGTTCAAAGAAATGCTCATGCTTGTGGGTTTATCTCGTGTCTCGAAGGAAAAATGTTTGTGAGCAACAATATGAAAAAAGTGAATAATTTTGTAGGATTTCAACTTCAACACTGTCGTCCAGTCTCAAAACCGAGATGTTTTAACATCACCGTTACTAGAATCCGAAATAACGAATGATTAAACAGAATGGACAAATATCTTTTACTTCTTTGTCAGTCGATTATGTGGGGGACAAGAACATCGCAAAATTTAAAGTCAATATAGCACCACCATTGTCCATTTATAGCAGTAATTCCTCCAAAATCTCAATCCCTTCAATTATACAGTAACATAATTTGCAGATAGGCATCCATTAAAACTGTATTTACAGAAATGCAATCTTTAATGATGGAAGTTTGCAGATGTTGTATGAAAAAAAAAACGTAACGGTTTATCAAATATTGACCATGTTTATTTTAAAAACTTTTATCGACAAGTTTTGGATCATAGATAAAACATAACTAGTATAATACCCGCACCTTGTGCGGGTTTTGAGAAAAATGAGAAAGAATATTGTGAAATAGGTTTTTTTACGTGCTTGTGTTTTGTATACTTCTCTAATCTAATCCTGCGTCCACATCGCGCCACGTCATCAACCCGTGCTCTGTTTTAGTAAGTATAATAGATTTGGTTTCTATAAAATTATTATTTTAATAATAAAAGATTTTATGGTTTAAAAAATAGTGTAAAAAATAAAGATTTATTGGCTTTAATTGTGAGAGCTCAATTTCAAAAATCATGCGTCCACAGCGCGCCACGTCATCAACCCGTGCTCTGTTTTTAGGCTTCGAGAAGCATGGCGTTGACACGTGGCAATAGAGGCTTCTGCTTTAATAGATATAAGATAAGATATGGAGATAGAGATAATGTTTACTATATATATAAGTAACGAAACCGTAGAAAATCAAACCGCCTCGTTCCGCCGCCAAATTTACATCAAAATGATATTTTGTTAGTAAAATTTGATCACTGACAGGTCCGTCCAATAACACAGGTCTTCATTAAATTTTTTTTTTTAAAAATGAAAAGCGGTTAGTTTGAAGCAATCCCCTAGAGGTAGTCCAACCTAAAGCATCATGAGAACATGAATTTCGGGATCGTCAGAAAAACAGGCGTTGGGGTTCGAAATTCTCATATGGGTCAGACGGTTAGCACCACAGTTGATTTCTCTGAAAATATGTTTGATCAGAACTTCGTCAGAAAAGTGGAGATTCAGCATAGAGTGAGAAATAATCATCTCGACTTCCCACGGACAACTCCACAATTCTTGGAGCGCCTTGATAACACAAAGGTTATCCCCCTCGATTTCGATTTTTTTATTTAGACTCAATAGGTTGCAAGTTCAAGCCTCAATTTTTTTTTAATTTCATCATTTCCTACATAATTTATTAAAAATATTTTTAATCCTTATTTTTATTTATTTATTTCTACTAAGATTTTAATTTTAAAGTTGAAAGCCCTATTTTCTATTAATATTCCTTTAAAAAATATTTTGCTCTTTTAATTTGTTCTCTTCAAACTTTACATTTAAAATTATTAATAAGTTTATTATTTTACATTGATACATTATTTTACATTGATAATATATATATATATATATATATATATATATATATATATAGAGAGAGAGAGAGAGAGAGTATAGATCATATGAGAACACCCTCTAACGTGAGAACATGAGAACAGATTCGTAATTATTATTAGTTTTGTTACGAAGGTGTCATATCGTTTAGTGTATTATTCGTAGTTATTGTTGGTTGAGCGGATTATTCGTATTTATTGTTGGATTCCTAATTATTATTATTCGTAATTATTATTAATTATTATATCTACTCTAAATCTCAACCCTTAATACTCACCATCCAACGGTATACGATTGTTCTCATGTTCTCACGTTAGGAGTGTTCTCATGGGAACCGCACCCTATATATATATATATATCATTTTTATGTCATCTAATTCAGTGACAAAACAGTATTTAAAATGATTATAAAAAGTCCAATAATAAAATAATTTGATCATTGTAGCTATTTCCCAAAACTTTATATGTAATTTATGACTGAGGGGCATATTGTAACCCATTACATAAATACGGGTCTAATTCGTAAACCTCAGCATAAATGTACACACCTAATTAACGATGAACAATTGTTATCATTAATTCATTATCCTACCCAAATAGTTGAAAAAGACGATTTTGCCCTCCTAACTAATGAATTTGTAGGTGCAGAAGAAAAATAAAGTCTTGTTAGGTTAGGTTGTTGGACAAGAAACACACCCACATAATACTTAGGTATTTTGTTTATCAAACTATCTTTTTGGTAAGATACATATAAGTGGCTACAACATAAGACATGTATGTGTTATAAAATTTTAATTTGAAAATAAATCTTACAAAAGGGATTTAAATGAAAAGCTAAATGCTTTAATTTAAAACATAAAATTAGTTTTTAAAATCAAGATTATACTTTTAGAACATAAGTTGGAAACATGTATACTTTTGGTATTGTCTAGACTTTACAACACAATAACTTATGGTCATATAAGGCATGGCTAATAATTTACAACAAAATAGTGTTATATATAAGCAATAATTTATAAGATTAAGTTTCTATATCATATAACTTACATAAATGTGAATTTTATTTGAATTATAATTTACGTTATTCCTAAAATAATGTTTACATTTTACTGTAAAGGTGGAAATGATACGGGGTTGAGCCCATCTCATGTCTCAATCTCATACAACTATTATACATGGGTTTGAGATTGACCTTGTTTATCGTTGTCAAGTTAAGGACGAGACCAAATTCAGTAGCCCAATAACTTGTTTACAATCTATCCTTTATAATTTACACACGAAAATATTCAAAAATTTTCAATCACCATAATACTTTGTTACACTGAATTTTGTCCAAATTATGTATGTTCAATCAACAAAAATAACTCTAAAATAGAATTACATATCGATCACTCCATTAACAACGTAGTTTATATTTTTTCCGTTCTTCTGAAAAATCGAAAATAACATGACTATAAAAGTAAAGAACCATAAAATTATGGTTGTAGCCCTATATATGCAAAAGAAAAAGATTGAGTTTCAGAGTTTGTGTGATGTGAATTCTGATGTTTTCACATGCTAGATTGTATGATATGGGAGACAATGGATTTGGCCCCCTTACATCTTCTATTCATTCAAGCTTTTTACTTCTTTTCTCCTTTTTATATTTTCCTTTATTCACATATATATAAATGTGAAGATGATTAGATATCCAAGGAGTTGGGTAGTTATCAAGGAATATAAAAAGAAATTAGTTAAAAATATGATTATAAATGGATTATATTATGATAAGATGCATTAATTAGACATCTTTACTTAATGTGGGTCTTATGAGAGTGGTGGAGAAAGGCTTCTTGTTTAAGGAAAGGAAAGTTGTGTCATGTCATGAAAGTGATGGTGTTCCCCATTACCAACTTGCTAATTTTTCTCTTAATTTTATCAACTCTTGTAGTTATGTAACAAAGTCATTACATTTTTGAAAAAAAGAGATTAACAAAAAATAATTAAGGACTTGGTAGAGTCCGAGAGACTACATTAGGAAGAAGATTCAGTGGTCTCCGGCGTATTTAGATGCGCTTTTATTAATAGAAAAGGGCTAAGTAGTCAGCAAACGAGGGATAGCCCGACCACTAACATAGTCCAAAAGAAAATAATTAACACCCTCCGTCGGGTCACGCAATACAACAACCCCAAGGGGTAAGTTCATAGCGAAATTAGCCATAAAATCCGCAACTCTATTCGCCTCGCGGTAGGCATGACGAAACTGGATAGAAGAGTCCGAGGGACTACATACTAAAAGGTTTGTATATAAAGTGTTGAACCTAAGTCCAGCATAAGTCTGGTAATATTCTATCATAAATTCAGTTGACGTAGCCGATCAAAAGAAGTAACTTATCAACAAATTTATATACAAGACTATAAATTTGTTCATTATGACGTGAGATATAAATATCTACACGCTTTCACAAGTGAAATAGGAAGATGTGTCTTAGTTGACACTTGTTTAAAGTGATCTAACATCTCATTCCTTTTATAACTAGTATATATGTCATTATTAAATATTGTGCTGTTAAGTTAACCGCTGTAATACTAAGTTAATGTCCAACATTGTTAAGGATCGTGTTCGTATCAATGTACATACATGTTAGTCTAAACTTAACCTATACGATAAGTTGAACACAAATTCAGTGAAATTTCAACGTAATCTTTTTAAACGGTAATGGGATGATTGAACAAAATATGGCAAATTTCCATTCAACATAAACTCTTTTGTTTTGGTTTCGGTTCGATTTTTATGAGTTTGGTTTGGGATTTCTGTTGAAGTTACACTATTCAAAATATAATGCATGCATTTTTATGTACATTCTAGGTAGCCTTTGATATAATTTCATGTCACGACTATTTTAAAAGGCCAAAAAGACAAGAAACAATAGTACAATAAAACTTTATACTATATAGTTTATTTGAATTATATATAGACATCTCTAGAAATGATGCAGTAGGGCTGACGAACTCTGCTTTTACTCTGAAATTAATTGAATTTGTACTGAAAGTGGAATTAAATTCTCACATTGTGTTTGTCTTCTTCTCCATCTCAGATGCATAATATATTTCAGAATCCTTCTTTTTAAATTTGGAAGCTTTTTCTTCTCAATTTGTGTTTTTTTTGGTCATGGTGCATATATATCTTATTCTGGGTCGTTCGATCGCGGTTAGTCGAAGGATATTTATTGTCAAAGTCCGATACAGATGGACCGATAGAGCGGAAGTCGTGTGCATACGAAGGCATATGCGGTTAGGCCAAACCCAACACATAAATCCGGTTGGGATTCCATACTAAAACCAATTGAGAGTATGAGGAGTAGATCACTGAGCTTATATACTAGGCTCGGAGTGTTCCCATCGCCCCGCAAGTGCAATTAGAGGATATAGACCGAGTTGCACTTGTCCACAGGTTAGGATCGCGAGCCGAATTGAGGCTAACCGCTCTGATACCATGTCAAAGTCCGATACAGACAGACCGGTAGAGCGGAGTCGTGTGCATACGAGGGCACATGCATGTTAGGCCCAAACCCAACACATAAACCCGCGAGGTTCCATCCTAAAACCAATTGACAATAGGAGGAGTAGATCACCGAGCTAATATACTAGGCTCGAAGTGTCATTATCTTTCGACGTGAGACCTTATTATCTCCAACATTTATCATTTTAAAAATAATTTTTAAATTTTTTTAATCAATTAGGGTTAAGCTACGGAGATTATGAACCTGCACGGTTTCTGTCTAAAGAAGAAGGGAAGATACAAAAGGGTAAAATTTGGTACGTTAAACGGCTAATTTTCGATCCTACTTTGATAACCGGTTCGGTTCAAACCCGTGATCATAAAACTAGCCACTATCAGCCCAAATGAACCTGCATGGTTTCGTCCGGTTCGATTTGGTTTTCGGTTCTACTCCCCCAATTTCCGGTTCAGGATTGGTTTGATCGGGGTCTCAATCCATACAAAGGCAAACCCTAGATGTAATACAAGGGATTTGCCGACCTGAAAAGGGGAAAAGTAGTTAAAAGAAGAAAGACGATTGGCTCCCACTCAGCACTTAGCCTCCAAAAACACAGTGTCGATCTGCAAATAAATCCAAACGCCATGTTTATTTGGAATCTCGTTGTCGTTTCATAACACAAAATACCCACAGGCTTACACTCTACAGTAGGGCCATATACTCTATTCATATGTACAATACAATACTAGCTATGTAGGGAATGAATCGTACAAATATAACCTAAACTTACCAATTTGGAGCCTACTAATATCTCAAACACTTTTCCATGCAAGTGTATATTGAACTCATATGCGTTTCTATTATGAGTTTGGTATAAGTCTATCTGGTATATGAGTTTTCTGTATGAGTTTCTGGCATGACTTTGTCTGATATGGTTTCTGATATACAAAGTTCATGCCACCAAATCGAACTCAACAATGGAGATAGAAATAAGAGCAAAACAAAGAGAAGAGAAGAATACATAAATATGGAGATCAAACCCGACAATGGAGATCATGTCACCAGATCGAACTCGACAATGAAGATAGAAACAAGAGCAAAACAAAGAGAAGAGAAGATTACATAAATACGGAGATCGGACTCGACAATGGAGATTATGTCACCAGATTGAACTCGAAAATGGAGATAGAAACAAGAGCGGAACAAAGAGAAGAGAAGATTGAAGTATTAACGACAATGGAGATCGAACTTGGCTTCACGGAAAGACTAGAAACCTCCAGACTTCTCATTTTGATCGTAACTGCTATGAGAGAGAAGATTCACATATATGGAGAGAGTAAAAATTTAAACGGTAAAAATATTTAGTGGTATATTTACTAAACGTGTTTATGTTATAGATACTCTTAATAGAGTAAATATAGTGAAAAACTTAGTTAACAAATTTGGCCATTAAAAAAATTAGTTATCTACGGAACAAAAAGATTAACGCTCGTATAATGTGCCAACACTTCTTTGCTAGAACATGGGAAAATTGCTATTTTCAAACAAAATTTCGCCACGATAGGAAGTTATACATGTCCCTAATACTCATGAATAATGTTACTTTTTCCGTTCCGTTTCGATCCGATCCAATACATTTCAACTTCATCAATAATCCCAGAGAAAACTCAATCCATCATGTAATACACAATCATTTGCCCTAATACATAGTAATTATGAAGTCAATAATGATCTTGGGGAGCAAGGAGTATTGCGATCTTAGGCTTTCTTTTTCAGAGATATAGACTTCCTTGTGGAGTTATGGCCTTGTGGGGTTGCCTTCATGGCCTCTCAATCCCTACTTGTTCCCCCTTGGCTTACTATATATGAAAAATCCATATCACGTAAAGTGTGTCTTTTACCCTCATTGATTCCACTCCCATCACATACCCTTCATAATCGATCTTCTGTCATTTCACCCTTATCCTTTAGTGAAGCATATAAGGTAACATATAATGAAATGTGTACACCGGTCTTAATATAACGTGTTCGGTTCACTAAATTATTATAAACGAGTACATCTCATGGCTTGTGATAAGTTGAACTTTTCAAATAAACTAATCAACGTGTTTAAAAAAACGAATCAAACGTGGTAATTGAAGTAAGTTACTTAATATGTCAAAGTCGGATATAAACGGACCGGTAAAGTAGGAGTCGTGTGCATACAAGCGCATTAGGCCCAAACCCCGCACATAAACCAGGTAATGTTCCATCCTAAAACCAGACGAGGTTCCATCCTAAAACCAATTGGTAATAGAAGGAGTATCCCACCGATCTTATATATTAGGTTCGGAGTGTCCCATTTTTTTTTTTGATGTGAGAACTTATTATCTCCAACATAAAAAATATCACTTTCCTGTAAGTAGAGGTAGAAGTAAGAGCATCTTCATCCCAGAACTTCTGGGTAGATTAGGAGAAATAATCGATGCAATTAGTGAAAAAAAGTTCTCTGCAAAGATACTCATCCTGACTGCCCACTTCACACAAATCAACGAAAATTTTAATTTATTTTTTTGTTTTGCCCAAATGTAGAATGTAACATGTTGTTGGTTATAATTATACGTTAAAGAATGATGAATTTTGAGATGGAAGAGATGTTCTTCCATCATTTTATGAATAAAAAAAAATCAGATAAGAAATTTTTTGAGAGTTTTTGAAAAGTAAATGCTGTAAACTAGGTATAAACGTTATACACCTAAAGTTTGTGGTAGTTGGAGTAATTTCTGACTTTCTTCAAACGGTCATCTAAGGGACAATAACGAGGAAGATTAGAGTAGGAAATAAAAGTATGACCAAAAATATTTGTTTTTACCAAAAAGGAGGAGAAGAGTTGAAAGGGAACAATTATGGCCGACATCTCTTACCGCATTCAACTCTTCTTCTACACGTATTCTCACCTAATTTATACTTTGTATTTTATGTGCAAAATTTGACTAATATTTGCTAGCATTGACCTATTTTTAGTTATAAATTACGTTTGTATATTAAGTGTAATTCAGGGACTCCATATTTAAAAAAAAAAAAAATACAACTTTGACTTCATTTTAAAAAAATAAAAATAAAAACAGAACACATTTAATTACGTTGTATATTTCTGAAGAAATTGTCAGAGTCCGATGCTGACGGACCGGTTGAGCGGGGGTCGTATGCATACGAGCGCACATGCGCATTTAGGCCCAAGCCTAGCACATAAACCCGGCGAGGTTCCATCCTAAAACCAATTGACAATAGGAGGAGTAGTCCACCGACCTTATATAGCAGGCTCGGAGTGTCCCTATCTTTCGATGTGAGACTTAAGTGCAACTAGAGGATATAGACCGAGTTGCACTTGTCCACAGGTTAGGATCGCGAGCCGAATTGAGGCTAACCGCTCTGATACCATGTCAAAGTCCGATACTGACGGACCGGTTGAGCGGGGGTCGTGTGCATACGAGCACACATGCGCATTAGGCCCAAGCCCAACACATAAACCCGGCGAGGTTCCATCCTAAAATCAATTGGCAATAGGAGGAGTAACCCACCGACCTTATATAGCAGGCTCGGAGTGTCCCTATCTTTCGATGTGAGACTTTATTATCTCCAACAGAAATTGGTGTAATATGGTTTTTCTGCATCTGAGATACAATTCATGTACTAATTTAAATAGGATTTTTTTAGTTAATTAAATTAAATAATTAAAATAGAAAAGTAAGTCCAATAATCCTAATTTATAGAATCAACAACAAACACAAATTTGGAGGAAATTATAACTTCTCTTACTCTTTGCTTCGACCTTCGATGACCCTTGGCGTGTCCAAGTCTTGCGCTATCAACGGCAACATATTTTCTTCGCTTCAGTTCACAACGAAAGTTACAGAATTCATAGACAAGCTACAAAATTTGGATATTATGAAAATTGGACAATCACATTTACAAAAATAAATAACAAATCGTTATATTCATTGTAAAAAAAATAAAATTTGGGACATTTACCTTGAGAAAAAGATTTTTTTGAAACCGTGGACTGGGTCCAGTCCACGGTTTTAAAAATTCGATCCACCTCGGTTCTAGACCTGATGCATAACAGGACTTGTTTAAACTTTGGTCCAGACCGAAATTTTTGGACCGAACCTGGACTGGTTTGGACTGGAAAATTCATGTCTGGTTTCGATCCGGTTCAACCCTAGTTTATCAATTTTGTAAAGGTGCCAATTAAAAACAAAATATGAATGTTTGGATAGTGGACTTCAGTTGGGCTTGAGCCCAGGGCAAAATTACATCCGATTGCGTGCGTATGACAACTATTTACACTTTTGTTAAGACTAAAAAATAGTTCAAATCTAAAGTGACCCTAGCTTTAGCAACAATGGAAGGGCAAAGTGAAAGGTAGGAATATAACATAGGATAAACCTATAAGAGATTCAAATGGTATATCTATGGTATATAACCTTAGAGCATATGTTCACTGCCCTTCTTTCATTGTCTCTCACCTCGTGTATTCGGTTCCAATACGAGTATATAAACGCATCGATGCAAGTGGTTTTCGATCAAGTCGGGGATGAGGGAGTCTACAATGTTGAGTGTAAAGATTATAGCATTTGATAGTCACCATGGCTAAGCATGCTGGTTGTAGGGCATCTCTCCTTGGCATGATTTGATAAAAGCCGAAAAGCTACGAGTTATCGGTTTCGAATACACGCCAAGGGAGAGTTGCCCTGTGACTAGTTTTGCTTAAAACACATCCACGCAAGTTCTTTTTGATGTATTTGCAGATATGAGAAATTCTCATACTGAAAAATCAGTAAAATTAAAGAGATTTTTGTGTTCATGTTTTTCCTAAGTTAGTTAGGTGTAAATGGAATGAGAATGTAAAGATCTAGAGCGATCCGTAACATTCAGAAAACACAGAAGAAGACGGAGAAATGTTGACGCGGTTCGGAATCACCCTAATCCGCGGAATCTCATGAGGGGAGACTCACCCCAATCCACTATGTCGAACAAATCGAACGGTGTTTCGTTACAAGTCGAAGAACAAAGAACATGTATGTGGTGAAGTTGATGGAGTTGAAGGGTGCACTTTTGTGTTGGCGCAGGCTTCAGATAATGTGTTTCTGCTGCTGAAATTGGATAGGTTAAGAATCTGAAAGAGGAGTTATAAATATATGAATGATATATATTATGTACATAGAAGGTATATTTTTTTACCTAATGATGATAGAATGTGTGTGTGCACGTACTCTTCTGTTTTGGCTCCATCTTCAACCTTGAACGACTTCCTACGAATCTTGAATCACTTTCTGAAGACGAGCTCTCATTCAAGGTGTTTGTTCTATTATGTTGGATATCCTGCTACAAACTTGAGATGATGTATTGAAGCTGCTGGAGGTTGGAGTTGGATAGGCATGCATGATTGAGTTTCTTAATTTTATCCTGCAAGTAAACTAACAATCTCAGAGAGGAGTTATAGATATATGATGTACGTAGAAGATGGAGAGATTTTTCACCTCATGATAATATGGAAGTGTCCATGTATGAGCTTTTTATTAGTTAACCTCTACATTTGGAATGTGCTGAATGAGAGGCCAGTCTTTCCCTGTTCTTCTTTTGCAACGCTTCTTTATCTTTTTTGAGGCATTCCATATACGGAGATATCGGAGGACAGGAAGATGCTGAATTTCATGTGGTAAAGCTTCCATATCTGTTATATCTATTAGACGCAAATGTTTCAAGGAGGTAAGGAACTTCCATGGTATGTCAGGTAGCCATTCCACAGAGCCACCTTCAATTGTCAGTTGTTGGAGATTGCTGCAGTTGAGTTGTATTTGTGAGTCATAATCAACCTCAATCACTTCCTCCACATCTTCAAGAGTTAGTTTGTCGAGATGTTTAAGACTCAGCAGGGCTCTCCACGGCATATACAACTCTTTGCATTTACCGAGACTCAATTTTTGTAAGGAGGTAAGACATTCGACTCCCTTTAGGAGATATTTGTTCCTTGTCATCTCTCCAAATCTTAGGATCAAAGCCTCAAGTTTATGTAGGGGTCCCCATGGAACCATCATTTCCTCCTCTTCTTTAACCGAGACACTTTCCTGCTGCTCCTCATTCCAATTAGATATGGCGAGCCTTTTTAGAGAAGTGGTGCATCTTAGCCTGTTAAAAAACCACATGTTTACGTGTGGGATTTCCACAACCTCAAGTCTGGACAACACCGTGGTCTTCTCATTATTATCACCTACATCAACAAATTTCATCTTTGCACATCCTTCTATGTTCAATTCATGGAGGGAAGTCAAATATGCAAGTCCCCTAAAAGATACGGTTTCAAGCTCACTACATGACTCGATGATTAGTCTTTGGAGAGCAGAAAGATGTCTTATTTGGGATTCTTCAACCCTGCGTAGATCTGCAATTCCTGATATTTCAAGTTTCTTCAACGCACTGCTTCCACTGCCAATTCCTTGCCACAAAACATACTCACCTACTCTTTCCAACTGCAAATCTTCAACGTATGGAAACCAAGGCACACATGTTGTCAGTTCTGGGCAATCCTTTATATGAACCTTGACAAGATGAGGGAAGGAAGGTAGCACAATGGGTTCTTCCAACCACCAGCTCCTCAAATTTGGCATATAACACATTGTAAGAGTTTCCAGCGACGGGAAGAACAATTCAGGATCATATGGCCCATTACCCTCCACACTTAACATCAATGACATATATTCAATCCACAACTCCTTGAGGGATTGAAGACAACTCAATGGTGGCAGTTCAACACATACATGACAATGTCGGATTGTGAGAGTCACAAGATTACCGAGGCGCATAACCCAAGCTGAAATTATCTTTCTTCCAAACCCAGATAGCCTTAGATCCACAAGTCTATCAGGCGGTACAAGGGCATCCATCAACGTATCAACTTCACCTGAATCTTCTACTTTAGTTGACCGCCGTCCTTGTATAAAATTAATATGTAATGTATCAAGGCTTTCGTTCCTTGAGAAACGTGATTTCTGCACATCCACGGTGACATCTTTCCATCCATCTTCAAAAACCACAATTTCCAAATGTCCACTCACGTTTTCAAGACACTCCAAGTATTTCAGTCCACATCTAGAATACTTGATGATTATCTTATCTAGGGTCACAAGGGATGTCAAAGCTGTAAATCCAATTGGCATCTCACACAGACTAATACATCCTACAAGCACAAGGTGTCTCAAGCTTAACAACTTTCCTACGTCATTTGGCAATTTTTTAAGAGCCCAACACCCTCGAAGAATAAGTGATTGTAAATGGTGAAGGCTACAAATTGAACTTGGAAGCGTCTTCATAGAATTAAATGAGAGATCAAGATACCTCAAATGAATCAGCTTTCCTATAGAAGTTGGTATTTGTTTCACTCTCAACCCAAACCCAGACAGATCCAAAACTCGTAATCCTCTACAATATGAAATCAACTTGTTCAAATTGATATTGCATATTGGTTCAGATTTGAGGAGGAGGAAGGTCCTTAGATTCTTGGATTGAGGAAATAAACAAACATTTTCAACAGATGATTCCCCATACCATTCAATGATGGACATGTGACGAATAGTCCTACTGCATAATTTCTGAGCCGGTTTATCAATTAAAACACTCTCTAACTTGGCTACTTCCATAGCCAAATCATGCACTAGATCATGCATTCGCCAACTAATTTCTATTACACCATCCTCTGTTATCATTTCCGTATCTTGAAAAAAACATCTCTCCACCAAGTACATCAAGTATCCCTCGGCAATATCCTCTAAGTTTTGGTTCGCAACACAAGACTCAACAAACCCTTGAGCTATCCATAATCGAACCAACTTTTGTTTCTCAAATCTATGATCCTTAGGAAAGAGAGAACAATATGCAAAGCAACTCTTCACAGGATACGGAAACTCGTTATAACTAATCTTCAATATTTGCATGATCTTA
Organism: Fagopyrum homotropicum; assembly: GCA_033239125.1. Lineage (NCBI taxonomy): Eukaryota > Viridiplantae > Streptophyta > Magnoliopsida > Caryophyllales > Polygonaceae > Fagopyrum > Fagopyrum homotropicum. The sequence goes on from BSWB01000001.1 coordinate 164,887,899, forward strand.
TTATAACCTTCAGGAACAACTTTAGAAAGCTCGTCATTTAAGAGGGAAACCCACTTATTCTTGTCTCTATACCTCAATAAGCTTCCTACAGTGACTATAGCCAACGGAACATTTGCACATTTTTTCACAATCTGTCTCCCTAATTCCTCTACATCTAGACCATATTGTTCTTCCTCTCCCGAAAATGCCATTTTCTTAAACAATAACCAAGCACTCTCATCTGACATACCTTGTAGATGATAGTAAGGCTCAGTTGCATTCAAACATTGGGCAACTTTTATCGAACGTGTTGTGGCTAGGATCATACTCCCAGCCTTCCCAAAATTCAACAGGACTTTCAAGTTATGCCAATGCTGTGGATCCTCATCCCACACATCATCTAAAACAAGCAAAAACCTTTTCCCTTCGATCAATTTCCTGAACTCAAACTGCAAGGTGTCTAGATCATGCTCTTCAACATAACCCTGAGTGGCAGATTTAATTAGTTCTACCAAGACTTGCTTTAGAGGTGAAAAGTAGTTGATGCAAGTCCAGATGCAAAGATCAAAACCTTGTATAACTCTATCATCATTTCGAACAAGCTGAGCAAGAGTAGTTTTTCCTAATCCTCCGATGCCAATAACTACAACAACAGGAATGGCATCACCCATATGTCCTTGCAAACCCTCAGGCAACAACATCTTCACAATATCCTCCCTCTCTTTCTCTCGTCCTATCACCTCGTTGGCTGAAACATAAGAGTGGGTTGGGTCTCTACTTATTCTATAGGGTAATGGATGTTGTTCAGTTTGGACCAGTAGGAAGTTAAACCCCTTAATATCACTAGCAATGGCATCTAGACTTTCCCTTATTGCCTTCACTTTATGAGCACTTTCAACAAAGAAGGCAAGATTGCGAGGTTTAGAAAGGACATGTCGACGTACCTTCTTTCCAATCTTGCTACCTGACCTTGCCCTTTCATGCAAGTCTTTGGCTGCGATGGAGTCGAGCAAATCATCGGCTTCATACAACACAAGCCTGAGTCGTGTCAACCATCCTTGAACACGAGTGTCGCTAGCTTGCTTGCGATCAGCATCACACAGGACATCTCTTATGGTGATGATGGTGCCTTCAAGCTTCTCCAGTTGTTTCTTCTTGAAATGCGGAATAGGCAGATAAAATAGTTTATCCAATACTCTAGAAGGGGGGATGAATAGAGTATGGAAACTTTTCGCAATCTTAGGATAGGTAAGACCTTATCGAAAGAGATAAGACCTTATCAATTGAGATAAAGTCTTACTCGTAATTATAAGACCTTACACGTTTCTCTAAGATTGGAATTACGTATAAAGATTTAGACAAACCAGGAATATAAAGAGCAGTAAAGGACACGCGATATGTTAACGAGGTTCGGTCACCAACACGACCTAGTCCCCGCCTAGGATTGATTCAACCCTAGGATTCAAGTAGCTTTATTTTCCTTCTTCTTGATGAGTTCCAGATACAATCTTCAGAAGACCTTCCCTCTTCTAAACTCAGAAGTCTTACACTTCCTATCTAGCAACTCACTCACTCGAAAAGAAAAACTAAAGTACTCCAGATACAACACTCGTATCCAACGTGTATAGAAAAGATAACGGTTTGTATAATCCTAGTTGAATTGTACTATCAGCTCGAAAAAGATCTCACACTTCTCAAAGAAGTATAATGATGAAGCTTTGAATGTGAGATCGGCTCTTTGTGAGATAAATAGAATTTATCACTCGGGTTTCGAAGTAGGCAATGAACGTGTATTTTGTTTCTCCTTCCTTGTCTCTTTAAATAGGCAAGCATATCAGCATTTTTGAGTTTAACGTTTGAAGAAGATCTTGGCTGCATGATCTTAGGAGATCTTGGGTTGTTTGAGATCTTGGGTTGTTGAGATCTTGTTTGTTGAAGTCAAGCGGTCAAGTACGTCAATCATATTTTGTTGAGTTTAGGAAATCTTCCAATTTTATCTTTAAGAAGATTTAATTAAAACAAATCAAAGATTTGTTAAAATCAAATCCCTTAAATAACTCAACAAGAAGGAAAAGCCACTTGGACGTACGCCACGCAATTTTAGTTTCTGTCCAGTTTTGGTAAGGTCTTACCAGTTTATGTAAGGCCTTACTGAAACCTGGAAACCAAGGTTTTCTATGGTAAGGCCTTACCTGACACTGTGAAGACTTTACCAACACTTGTAAGATCTTACCAAAACCTGGAAACCAAGGTTTTGGCTTTCATCAACCATAAGTAATGTCTTATTTATCAAGGTGGAGTTAACAATCTCCCCCTTGATGAAAGACAAAACTTATGATCTATTTCCTGCATTTGAACAACACAACAACAAACAATATAATATAACATAAGCGCATATGTAGGATCAAGTTTTGAAAACGATCAAATCAATGCAAGTTTTTCAAAAACTAAAAACAACCAACAACCAAACCAAAAGTTTTCAAGAGTCTTCAAAACATTTCAAAAGACAAATATTCTCCCCCTTTTTGTCTTTCAACAAGAAAAATTTAGAATTTAAAAGGGTCAATCCGAGACTTCAACCACTTCTTCAAACCATTGCCCGTAATTTGAAGAAGACCCAGCTCGTCTTTTACGACAACGAGCACGCACCTTTTCCCTCCATCTCTTCTGTGCCTCACCAGTAGTGGTCCAAGCCATCATTTTGGCTAACTGTTTTTCCTGATCATTTCTGTATTTCTTAACTAAGCCATATTCCTCCACTGTCAAGATAGTCGGCTCAGGTTCAATGGGTCGAAGAATCCCTCTTTTTAGCACCTTTCGTTCACAGTTGATGACCACATTTTGACACACTTCTTGAATGTGTTCCACAGCATCCTCATCCAAAGGCATGATCGTAGTAGTTGCCCTATGAGCTAGAGATGTCAAAAACAGTAACTGGTTGAGCTTCTCATTAACAATTAGCAACTTCTCATGCGTATCATCCTGTCTATCCACAATATCAGCACGAGCAGTGTTCAAATCCTTCCTCAGAGCATCCACTTCAGCTTCTAAATCCTGAATTCTCTGTTCAGATGAGATTTGAACAGTTGATTGATGTTTCTTCAGAATCCAATCCCCAGACAAAGTTTTCTCAACCCCAAGCCTTCCTCAACAGTCCTCATCAATTTTTCCCTTATGAAATACCTTATCCTCATCTGTAGTATCAATTTCAAAGAACTCGAAGATCTTTGGAAATAAATTGGCATAAGGAAGAGGGGCTGTCAAAGGGGTATTCACAGTGTGCACCATGTAAGATAAAATCAGATTAGGGACATCAATAGGATACCCAGTAAGAACCAAATCCAGAATTTCTAAGAGATTGTCAGTTACAATCTCTCTGAAATGCTTTCGTGGTAAAACACACCTTGCAAGCAAAGTAAACACAATTTTGGCTTCTAAAGTTAAGACGTTATGGGTTTGTTTTTGCTTTGGCTTTGAGGAAGTAGCACCAGAAGAAATTGGTTTTTCAAAGAATGTTTTCTGGGCATGGGCAAGACACACATTTTTCGAAGGATGAGTTTTGGTGTCAATTCCCTCAGGGACGCCTAAAATGATTGCTAAGGAAGAAGCAGTAAGAGTAATTTGACGTCCTTTGATCTGGGAATGAAGAGTCAAAATCCCCTTTTCTCGGTGTGCAGTGAGGTTAACAAAGAAAAGACGAGTAAGACGAGGAAATGCAAAATCACCCAGATTAAACAAACTCCATAGATTAGAACATTTCAGCAGATTAACACACGGCAGATTCATAGACTCAAGAAACCGTTCATCAACATTTTCACTGAAGCTTAAGGGACGATTCGCAAAGCCATCTTTCCACATTCCCGCTTTAGTATAGTTCAAGAACCAAGAAAAAGGTTCTTCACTACTAACCTCAAATCCAGACGGTGGCGATCGAAGACGATGTTGAGGTGTATCCTTTGCGGCTGGGGGATAAATTGGTTGAGCCACTTGCCGAGAAGGAGAGGGAGTGGACATCGAAGAATCGGAATCCGAATTGTACTCTTTGAGAACAGCTTTGCCTTTTCTAGCCGCCGATCGCTGCTTCTTGGATGTTGGAGCAGAGGATTGAGTCGAAGAGCGTTTGGGAGCCATCGCAGATTAGGGTTTGCGAGTGAGAGAGATGAGAAGTCGGAGAGGTTTAAGAAGCGGAGAAGAGAATCCGAATAGAAGATCTTTGAAGATTTTATATATGACGGAGAGAGAAAATCTTTTTAAAAAATCTTTATAAAATTATAAGTAATTTTAAAAGATTAAAATTATAACCGAAAGATTTCCAAAAATAAAATAATCTATTAGTTAGATATCTATTGAGATAATAACTAAAAGATTTGATCCAATATAATCTTTTAAACAAAAATCAAGAACATACTATTATTTAGTAAGGTCTTGAGATGTATTGTAAGATCTTATTTTGAAGAATAAGATCAGTGTTTGTAACACTATTGTAGTAAGACCTTGAAATGCATGTTAAGGTCTTAATGTAGGGAATAAGATCAATATTGTAAAACAATAATTGCTCCCCCTACATTTGTGCTTCCCTGTTAAGCATACCAAGTTCTAACCTTATGAAGTTGAATCTCTCTTCGGGTAAAGGTTTTGTAAAGATATCGGCCAGTTGTAGATCGGTAGAAATGAATGTCAAAGACACATCACCTTTTTCTACATGATCACGTATAAAATGGTGTCTCACATCTATATGTTTCGTTCTTGAATGCTGTACAGGATTTTTCGAGATAGAAATAGCACTGGTATTGTCACATTTTATTGGTATATCTTTAAAGTTGAATCCAAGATCCTGGAGTTGTTGCGCAATCCATAAGATTTGCGAACAACAAGCTCCAGCAGCAATATATTCAGCTTCGGCTGTTGAGAGAGCCACTGAATTTTGCTTCTTGGAATGCCAACTTATTAGTGAAGTACCAAGAAATTGACAACACCCTGAAGTGCTTTTTTTATCCACTTTATATCCTGCAAAATCAGCATCGGAATATCCGATAAGACCGAAACTACTTTGTGTGGGATACCATAGACCTATATCTTTTGTACCATTGAGATATCTTAATATCCTTTTTACCGCAATGAGATGTGATTCCTTTGGGTTAGCTTGAAATCTCGATATTCTTTTTGATTTACTTGTTTGCCGGTAAGGTCTTGATCCAAAGAGAGAGTTGAGCTCATTGGTGTTTTGGCTATTTTTGATTCATTCATCTTAAACTTCTTCAGAAGGTCTCTTGTGTATTTTCCTTGATTGAGGAATATGCCCTTTTTGCTTTGATGTACTTGTAGTCCAAGAAAGAAGGTTAATTCACCCATCATACTCATCTCAAATTCCTTGCACATGATGTCAGAAAATTCCTTGCAAAGAGATTCATTAGTTGCTCCAAACAAGATATCATCCACATAAATTTGAACAACAAGAATATTCTTTCCATGAGTTTTAATGAATAAAGTTTTGTCGATCAACCCTCTTTTGAAGTTATTTTCCAGAAGATATTTTGAAAGTCGCTCGTACCAAGCTCTTGGGGCTTGCTTTAAGCCATAAAGAGCTTTGTCAAGCTTGAAAACATGATCTGGAAATTCATTACTTTCAAAGCCAGGAGGTTGAGCAACATAAACTTCTTCATCTAAATAACCATTCAAAAAGGCGCATTTTACGTCCATTTGAAAAAGTTTAATACTCATGTAAGATGCAAAAGCAAGAAGTATGCGAATGGCTTCAAGCCTGGCTACGGGAGCAAAAGTCTCCTCGTAGTCAATACCTTCCTCCTGATTGTAACCTTGAGCTACAAGACGAGCTTTATTTCGAATGACATTACCACTTTCGTCAAGTTTATTTCGGAAAACCCATCTTGTCCCGATAACTGATTTGCCTTTGGGTCTTGCTGTAAGTGTCCATACTTTGTTTCGCTCGAACTCGTTTAGCTCATCTTGCATAGCAATAATCCAGTCGGGTTCTTGAAGAGCTTCAGTATATTTCTTGGGTTCTACAAGAGAAACAAACGCATGAAAAGCACACAAATCTTTTAATTTAGATCGAGTTTGTATTCCAGATGAGGGATCAGAAATAATATCCTGAGTTGAATGGGATGATGCATGTTTGAATTTCCTCCGGACATTTCTCTGATTGTAAACATCAGGTTCAGAATTTATAGGAAGTGGGGAAGATGGCTCTTGTGGCTCAGGAAGTGACGTATCTTCACGATTGGTTTCATTTGTAAGATCTTGAGGGGGTGCTTCAAGGTCTTGAGACCCATCTGTAAGATCTTGAGATACGTCTGTAAGATCTTGAAATGGCTCTTGCATGTTTCTGACGTTCTTATCAACTTCTTCTTCCTCTTCCTCATGTTTATTTAGATCAAGATCTGCAAAGCTCTCACTCAAGATACCATTATCATTTTCATCAAACAAAACATGGATACTTTCTTCGACTACTTTGGTACGTTTATTGTATACTCGATAAGCCTTGCTTTGAGTCGAGTATCCGAGAAATGTACCTTCGTCGCTACGAGCATCAAATTTTCCAAGATTATCCTTCCCATTATTATGTACGTAACACGTACATCCAAATGGTTTAAAGTAAGATATACTTGGTTTTCTTCCTTTAAAAAGCTCATAAGGGGTTTTCTTTAAAATTGATCGAATCAAACATCTATTAAGAATGTAATTTGCTGTATTAACAGCTTCTGCCCAGTATGACTTAGGCAGATTATTCTCTAATAGCATTGTCCTAGACATTTCCTCTAGGGTGCGGTTCTTTCGTTCCACAACCCCATTTTGTTGAGGTGTTCTAGGAGCTGAGAAATTATGGGAAATACCATATTTCTCACAAAATGCATCAAAGTCTGATTGATCAAATTCTCTACCATGATCACTTCTAATAGAAACGATTGGTAGGTTTTTCAAAGTCTGTAATTCCTTACAAAGTTTTGAGAAGTATAAAAGTGCTTCAGATTTCATTTTTAGAAAGAAAACCCAAGTAAATCGAGAATAATCATCAACAATAACAAGAATATATTGCTTGCCTTTGGGAGATTTGACGCGCATAGGTCCACAGAGATCCATGTGGAGAAGTTCAAGAGGTCTAGTAGTACTTACCACTTGCTTCTTTTTGAAAGAACTACGAGTATGTTTACCTCTTGAGCAAGCATTGCATAATTCATCTACCTTGAACTTTAGGTCAGGAAGACCTCTTACAAGATCTTTTGATTTTAGTTTGTTAAGAGAATGTAGACTGATGTGACCAAGTCGTCTGTGCCATAGTCTTGAGTCATCTGATAAGACCTTGAGACATTTTAGATTTGTCCCTGCAATTTGGTTAGTATTAACAGCATAAATATTATTATCCCTGTGAGCTGTTAGCACTAAATTTCCTGTTATCTCATCTCGAACTTCACACTTCCTCTTGTCAAAGCTAACACAATTTCCTTTATCACAAAGCTGAGAAACACTGAGAAGGTTATATTTTAAGCCATCCACCAAATAAACATCTTTAATATTATTATTTGAATTAAGACCAACATTACCGATACCAAGAATGTCACATTTTCCTTTGTCACCAAGAGTTATAGTGCCAGTGATTTTCTTCTTTAGAGTATCGAAAAGAGATTCTTTCCCACTCATATGTCTTGAACAACCACTGTCCATTATCCATTTTTGAGTCTTGGTGATATCCTGCAAAACAGAAAATCATCCTTTCCGGCTTGACCAATAAACAGAGTTAGATCCATTATGGGGGTAGACCATGTTAGATGGCCTAGTCCCTTTGGGAACCCATATGTGTTTTACCCGTTCATTTAGACGTACAGGAAAGGTATTTCTAATGATGTATGGATCCGTTCTCCTATATGGACAGGTTTCTTTTACATGACCCTTTCTACAACAAAAGAAACACGTAGGAGATCTCCAATTTCCTTTTGCTTTAACGAATGTGGTAGTGGGTTTAGCAGGAAAATTCCTGTTATATCCTATTCCACTTCGATTTAAGGATAATTGTTGTTCTCCAAGCATTTTATCAAGAGTAGCTTTAGATTTAATAAATTGCACAAGAGCTATTTGCTGTTCTTGACATTTTTCAGAAAGTTTCACTTTTTCAATCTCTAAGTCAGTATTACTGGTCTTAAGAGATGAGAGGTTTGCCTTTAGATCGGAATTTTCCAATCGTAAGGCCTTAACCTCAGTGTCAAGATCTGATTGTATGCTGTCAAGATCTTGAACTTTCAGCGAAAGCATTCTTATGCAAGTTTCCTGATCATTGAGCTTTTCTTGTAAAATGTTGATTTCTTTGCTGTAAGATTCTTCATTAGAAATCATGTTTTTCAGTACTTCTGATAAAACATCGATAGGACTAGATATAAGGTTTCTCACCATTCCATCCAAATGTTGATCTTGATTTTTGTCGGATTTTGCCATAAGACATAAGTTTGCATGATCATCTTCAGAATCTGAATCACTTGAGGAGTCTGAATCGCTCCAAGCTGCTACCATGGCTTTCTTGCCAAATTCCTTTTTCTTGAATTTGTTCTTCTTCTTTTGAGGACATTCTTTAACCAGATGATCTGTTTCACCACATTCATAGCAATTTAGAACACGATTCTTCTTCAAGGGGTTAGAAGACTTACCTCTGTATTTAGAAGATCCAGCATTTTCTTTGTTTGAAAATTGCTTTTTCATTTTCAATATTCTAGCTAGTCCTCTTGTGATAAGAGCAAAAGGGTCTTCATCATCATCACTTTCAGAATTTTCCAATGGTTCCTCTTTCTTTGCCTTGAGTGCTAAATTCTTAATGTTTGTTGGCACATCCCCATCGTCCTCATTGAGGATCAATTCATGGGTGATTAATTTGCCTAGCAAATCATCAAGAGCGAGTGTATTGAGATTTTGGGCTTCTTCTATAGCGGTTACCTTGGGACCCCATTTTGCTTTAGGCAAGCATCTAAGTATCTTTCTGACTTTTTCTTCATTGTTGAAAGTCTTTCCCAATGAGTCAAGATTGTTAATGATCTCCGTAAAACGGGTGAACATTACTTTGACTGACTCATCTGGGATCATTTTAAACAATTCGTATTGCCTCAGAAAGATACTAATTTTGGTTTCTTTGACCTGGCTGGTTCCTTCATAGGTAACTACTAATTTATCCCATATTTCTTTAGCGGATCTGCATGAAGATATACGATTAAATTCGTCAGTACTTAAACCACAATATAACAGATTAATAGCCTTGTAGTTTTTCGCCACGCTCTCAAGATTCTTCTGGTTGAATTCAACTTCTGTCTTGTTTACTGTTTTACCGTCGGGATCTTCCTTGGTAGGAGTGAGAGGTCCGTTCTTGATAATATGCCACAGTTCCAAATCTTGATCGATGATAAACATCTGCATCAAGGATTTCCAGTGCATAAAGTTGTTTCCTACAAAGAGAGGTGGTCGAGAAATTGATCTTCCTTGACCAAATCCGCCTTGACCTTCACCTGTCATTAGTTAGCCTCACAGATAATAATATCTAAGAAAACGTGAGTTAGGCTCTGATACCAATTGAAATGCGGAATAGGCAGATAAAATAGTTTATCCAATACTCTAGAAGGGGGGGGGGGATGAATAGAGTATGGAAACTTTTCGCAATCTTAGGATAGGTAAGACCTTATCGAAAGAGATAAGACCTTATCAATTGAGATAAAGTCTTACTCGTAATTATAAGACCTTACACGTTTCTCTAAGATTGGAATTACGTATAAAGATTTAGACAAACCAGGAATATAAAGAGCAGTAAAGGACACGCGATATGTTAACGAGGTTCGGTCACCAACACGACCTAGTTCCCGCCTAGGATTGATTCAACCCTAGGATTCAAGTAGCTTTATTTTCCTTCTTCTTGATGAGTTCCAGATACAATCTTCAGAAGACCTTCCCTCTTCTAAACTCAGAAGTCTTACACTTCCTATCTAGCAACTCACTCACTCGAAAAGAAAAACTAAAGTACTCCAGATACAACACTCGTATCCAACGTGTATAGAAAAGATAACGGTTTGTATAATCCTAGTTGAATTGTACTATCAGCTCGAAAAAGATCTCACACTTCTCAAAGAAGTATAATGATGAAGCTTTGAATGTGAGATCGGCTCTTTGTGAGATAAATAGAATTTATCACTCGGGTTTCGAAGTAGGCAATGAACGTGTATTTTGTTTCTCCTTCCTTGTCTCTTTAAATAGGCAAGCATATCAGCATTTTTGAGTTTAACGTTTGAAGAAGATCTTGGCTGCATGATCTTAGGAGATCTTGGGTTGTTTGAGATCTTGGGTTGTTGAGATCTTGTTTGTTGAAGTCAAGCGGTCAAGTACGTCAATCATATTTTGTTGAGTTTAGGAAATCTTCCAATTTTATCTTTAAGAAGATTTAATTAAAACAAATCAAAGATTTGTTAAAATCAAATCCCTTAAATAACTCAACAAGAAGGAAAAGCCACTTGGACGTACGCCACGCAATTTTAGTTTCTGTCCAGTTTTGGTAAGGTCTTACCAGTTTATGTAAGGCCTTACTGAAACCTGGAAACCAAGGTTTTCTATGGTAAGGCCTTACCTGACACTGTGAAGACTTTACCAACACTTGTAAGATCTTACCAAAACCTGGAAACCAAGGTTTTGGCTTTCATCAACCATAAGTAATGTCTTATTTATCAAGGTGGAGTTAACACTTCTGACCCCACAACAATCGGAGTTCATCGAGTGCCGGAGATCCCAGTAGTTGCAGGATCGATTTAGCAAGGCCAGACAAGACTGCTTCTGACATCTTTCTTAGTGTTTTTTTTTGTGAAGTTTGCTCAATCATCAATACTGCACAGGTATAAATAAATGGAATATGCTCAATCACCAAAGAATTGGTCCTCTTCTTTAATTCTTCTCAACCACCAAAAATTGAAGAATGGGTCCTGAATTGAATCGCATAAGCTATACTTAATTCATTGTCCAATTTTGCAGTAAGATAATTTTCTTATTTTCCAACTTGATGAGATTGACGTATAACAACGACACGGTTTGTGGACCATGCATGTATTCATATGGTTCCTCAATCAGTAATATTGTGTCGTACAATATGATATTTCGTAAACCCGACCACTCCTATTGCCAATTGGTTTTAGTTTGTAACCCTATAAGGCTTAGTTGGAAGAGTTACACTTAGGTTGACGTAATATCGTATTCTCGATGTGGAACATTTTCACACAACTCAACGCTACCTTGTTTGACCTTGACAGTCCTAAGTCCTGACCCAAAATTCATTGAAATATGGCATCATTTACTTTGGGGATTGAAGAATTTTGATTCCTTGAATATCACCAATTGTCATCTACCTTGTTTCCTGAATGAAATATGGCATCAAAGCGAGAATCTACCTTATTATCTACTAAAGTTCATTGCATTTCATTCATAGAATATCAGAGTTTGTTACAGCATATATAGAATCAATCAGTCAATACAAATGTGACAAGTGTCCTATGATGTTGGGCTGATTGAGTTGGGCTCACTGGGCTCATTATCCCCTCTCGATTCAAGCTGGTGCAGGTTCAGTTTGGATCGTAATTGAATGAATTTGGCAGCCGGTAGTGGTTTTGTGAGGATGTCAGCAATATGGTCTTTGGTAGACAGGAAAGCAACTCTGAGTGATTTGTTTTGAACTCTTTCTCTAACAAAGTGATAATCAATGGAGATGTGCTTGATTCGGTGGTGAAGAACAGGATTCATCGCTAAGTATGCAGCGCCAAGATTATCACACCAGAGTATTGGAGGCTTGGGAAGATAGATACCAAGGTCAGTAAGCAGTGTTTGGAGCCAAAGAGTCTCACAGGTTGCTTGTGCCAGGGCTCTATATTCCGCTTCTGTGGAGGAACGTGCAACTGTGTCCTGTTTCTTGGACTGCCAAGAGATAAGGTTGGAGCCAAGATAGATGCAGTAAGCCCCGGTAGAGCGTTTGTCAAATTGATCACCTGCCCAATAAATCAGAGAAGGCTGACAGTGTAGCTCCTGAATTTGAGGAAATGTGAAATTGAAATTGAGAAGTGCAATTGAGATAGCGGAGTATGCGTTTGACAGATTGCCAGTGCCCTTGGGTAGGGGAATGCATTGCTTGGCAGACTTTGTTCACAACAAATGAGACATCGGGCCTGGTAAAGGATAGGTATTGAAGGCTACCAACAACACTGCGATAGAGTTGAGAGTCAGGGAAGGCATCTTCAGTGGAGGCAGATGGGACTGAGGTGGTGGCCATAGGGGTGGTTACAGGTTTGGATAGGTGCATTTGTGTTTTGGTAGTAAGTTCCTTAATATATTGAGATTGGGAGAGATGAAAGCCAGTGCTATCTCGGGTGACCTGGATTCCTAGAAAGTAGTGCAGAGCGCCCAAGTCTTTCATAGGGAAGTGAGCAGCCAAGGATGTGATGAATTTCCCTGCAAGAGAGTCAGAGCTAGCAACAACCAGTAAATCATCCACATACACTAGAATGAATACAAATTGATCCTCATGACGATAGGAAAATAAGGATGTATCAGCAAGAGAGGGTTTGAAACCAAGGATTAACAGTGTGTCACTGAGTTTGCCAAACCAGGCTCGTGGAGCCTGTTTGAGGCCATACAATGATTTTTGCAATTTACAGACATGATTGGGAAATTGAGTGTGGATGAAACCTGGTGGTTGATGGACGAAGACGTCTTCATCCAGATCCCCGTGAAGGAAAGCATTTTGGATGTCAAGCTGCCGGACCGACCAATGATTTGAGGAGGCTAGGGAAAGAAGGAGACGGATGGTGCTTGGCTTGGCTAGGGGGCTGAAAGTTTCTGAATAATCGACCCCTTCAAGTTGATGAAACCCTTTGGCCACAAGACGAGCCTTTCTACGCTCAATTTGACCATTTGAATGGCGTTTTGTCTTGAACACCCATTTGACGCCTAGTACATTAGACGAGGTAGAAGGAGGAACAAGGGTCCAGGTAAGAGTGTGGAGGAGAGCGTTGAACTCGTTGCTCATGGCTTCCCGCCATTCAGGGAATTTCGAAGCTTCAGTATAGTTGGAAGGTTCATCAGGGATGATAATTGAGGTATCACAGGATGGTTTTGGGGGTGGCCATGGTATAGTGCCATCAAGGCGCAAACGAGGTTTCTGTATTTGATTGCGGAGGCGGGTCTGCATCGGATGGAATGGTGGGCGATGGGCTGGTGAGGTTGTAGGGGTGGAAGAATGGGCCGGCCCAAGTGACGGTGAAGGAGGAGAGGTGAGTGTATCAGCTTGTGAGTTTTGAAAATGGGTTGGAGCAGGCGTAGGTGACAAGTTGGGCTCATGGGTTTGAAGTTGGGCCGCAGGAAATGGATTGTGAAAAATAAGAAGATTCTGATGGGTAGTGGGCTCGCCAATTAGTGAAATTGGGCCAGATTGAGCTAGGGGAAATTGAGATTCATGGAAAATAACATCCCTAGATATGTAAAATCTTGTGTTTAGCCAATCATAGCAAATATATCCCTTGTAATGGGTAGCATAGCCAAGAAAAATGGTAGGAGTGGAACAAAAATTGAGTTTGTGTTTATTGTATGGTCTAAGGTTCGGAATGGCAAGACATCCAAAGGTTTTAATGAATGTATAATCCGGAGGTTTGTGAAAGATAAGGTCAAAAGGTGTTTGATATTGAAGAATAGGTGTGGGAGTGCGGTTGATAAGGTAAGCGGATGTTTCAAAGGCAAAATCCCAATATGTAAGGGGAAGGGATGAGTGTTTTAGTAAAGTGAGACCCATATCAACAATACGACGGTGACGTGTTTCAACGCTTCCGTTTTGTTGATGAGAATATGGACAAGTGAGGCGATGTAAGATACCATTGTTTTGAAGAAAGGGAATGATAGGTTTAAATTCGGTACCACCATCCATTTGAATGACTTTAATAGTTGTGGAAAATTAATTTGTGATAAGTTTGATAAAGGAGGTTAAAATGGGTGTAACTTGGGACTTTGAAGCCATGGGAAAAAGCCATATAAACTTTGAATAAACATCAATAATAGAGATATAATATCTATGTCCTTTTAATGAAACTTGATGAGATGGACCCCAAACATCCATGAACAAAAGGTTAAAGGGCCTATCCGATTTTGTGTTGGAAGCAAAATGAGGAAGAGCATGGGCCTTGGCCCAGGAGCAAGATGTGCAAGGTAAATGGGATTGGTCTTGGTGGGCCTTAGGTTTGAGATTCATTCTTCGAAGGAGGGATGAGATGATACGTTGAGACGGATGTCCCAGGTGGCAATGCCAAACATCAACAATAGACGATGAAGAAGATGTGGTGGTGGTAAGGAGGGCGTTGGTCGGTACCGGAAACTTGTACAAGCCTCCTTCAACGAGTCCCCGAAGAAGAACCGCCTTGGTCTTGGAATCCTTCAAGACAAAACAATCAGAGTGAAATTCAAAAAACACACTGTTATCACAACAAAATTGGTTAACGGAAAGCAAGTTTTTGTTGAGAGCAGGAGTATGAAGAATGTTAGAAAGAAAGAGAGTACGATTTGAAGCAGTAAAGGAAGAGGAACCATGGTTAACAATGGGAATTGTGGATCCATCGCCAAGAGAGACACAATCTGTACCATCATAGGGAAGGGAATCAATACGAAGGTTGGCCAGATCCGGTGTGTAGTGGTTGGTAGCACCAGTGTCTGGATACCAATGAGTAGAAGTGGTGTTGTGTGCTTGCATTGTCGATGGTGGTGGGGCTTGATAAGCCTGATCAAATCGGTGCCAGCAAATGAGGGCACTGTGCCCTGGTTTGAAACAGACCTGGCAAATGGGCCTTGTGTCTGGCTGTCCTGCAAAGGTAAACTGAGACCCTCTGCTCCGATTGTTTCCTGGGGGCTGTGAGGATGGAGGTGCACGACCTTGGCCCTGATTGTTGGATGGGTAGCCTCTGTTGGAGGGAGGTGCACGGCCCTTGCCTTGGGTGGGTTGATTTCGTCCACGACCTCTGTTTGAGCTAGTGTTGTGAGTATAGTTAGCCTCCGGAGTGGTTGATGTATTATTTGCAGACATAGGCGGAGTGGGAAGAAGGGGAGTGGACTGAGCTGTTAAACGAGCCTCATGAACCAGGAGGTAAGACAGTATTTGATTGGGTAATGGTAGGATTGGCTGGGTAGATAGAGCAGTGACTATAGAGTCATACTCTGGACCAAGACCCGCAAGGAGATAGGTAGCAAATTCTGAGTCTGAAATGGCATGACCAGCAGCAGATAGGCTTGAAATCAGTGTTTTGGCTTTGTGGTAGTAAGTATGTATGGATTGATCAGCTTTCTTAAGGGAAGCCAACTGAAGTCGAGCGTGGACCACTTGGGCGCTAGATCTGGCAGCAAATGACTCCTGGAGGAGAGACCAGATTTGAAAAGAAGAGGTGCAGTCGAGTACCTGAGCAAGAACATCTTCGGTGAGACTAGCCATGAGTATGGCCATGACCAGTTGATCCTTAGAGACCCAGGTGCTGTGAGAAGGGTTAGGAGCATCACCAGTGAATCGTTCTGGACAGGGAAAAGTGCCATCAACAAGACCAAAGAGAGATTGAGCTCGAAGGAGGGATGAAACCTGGGCCTTCCAAAGGGGAAAGTTGCCCTGATTTAGCTTGACTGTGAGGAGATTAGTGATGGGAGAGAGGGAGAAAGGTGTGGTGTTTTGTGGAGGGATGACAGTGGAGGAAGAAACCTCTTCTTCTGTCTGAGAGGATAGAGAAGGCATGATGATTTTTTGAAGGTGGACGTTTGTCCTATGACAGCTCTGATACCATACTAAAGTGCATTGCATTTCATTCATAGAATATCAGAGTTTGTTACAGCATATATAGAATCAATCAGTCAATACAAACGTGACAAGTGTCCTATGATGTTGGGCTGATTGAGCTGGGCTCACTGGGCTCATTATTATCATAAAATAACATCATGAATCTCTTATCTCTACTATAAACTTCAAAGGTCTTTACGTTTTTTTACATCCTAGTTGACATTTTTAATAGATTTAGATGTAGAAAGGATATGAATCATCTAACAAGTTGAAGGGTCGACGTAGCAGTATATGCCAAACAAGGTTGCTTCTGACATTTTTCTTTCTGTGAAATTTGAATCGCAACTTCGCTGAATGACCAATTAATATTGCAGGAGTCAGTATAAATAATGAACTTAAATTTTCTCAATCATCAATAATTGAAAAATGGGTCAAATGTGACTTTCGGTACCTCCTTTTGTTTGGTGAAGTCAATGCAATAAGGTAACCATCTCATTACCATTTTGGATATTTGGACCGCTACACCTTAACGATCTTAACAATTATCTAACAAGTTGGGTGAATCAAATCGGATCTTAACAATTACAAGCGAACCTAATTGGGTTCAAATATAGACCCATTGTGCACAGCTAATTTCAATGAAGAGCTGCAATATAATGCGCAATCAACAAATAGATAGACCAATTGTGAACAACTAATTATTAGACTTGTGAACGTAATGAAAGTGAATTTTTATGTATCAGCTTAACAGATACACATGAGTATATATGCTCACTGTAATTCTGTTATAGTTTGTTACAACTTTGCTTTATTTACATATATTCCCCTTTTATTTACTATATCTACACATATAGTCTATACCCCCTTCAAGCTGGACTAGGGATGACAAGGCCTAGCTTGCGAGACAAAAACGTGTGTTGATGTTCGCCCAAGGCTTTGGTAAAAATATCTGCCAGCTGAAGTGTAGAAGGAACATGAGCGGTCTTGATGACTCCTTTCTGGACTTCATCTCGTACAAAATGACAATCAATGCGGAGATGTTTTGTTCGCTCATGAAAAACTGGATTGGCAGCCAAGTGTTGTGCTGCTTTGTTGTCACAATAGAGCACAAAGGGACGAGATATATTGAGGTGAAGATCTTGCAACAAACCATCAAGCCAAATGATTTCACTAGTCGTCATTGACATTGCTCTATACTCACTTTCAGCAGACGATTTACTAACGGTACGCTGCTTCTTTGTCTTCCAAGAGACAAGAGATTGTCCCAAGAATATGCAATAACCTGTGATAGAACGACAGGTAAAAGGACAGGAGCCCCAGTCAGCATCACTATAAGCTGTGAGTGATAGATTGGATTGTGGATAATAGGCTAGAGCAAAGTCCATTGTTCCTTTGAGATATCGTAAGAGATATGTAGCAGCATGCCAATGTGGAATACGGGGAGATGCTAGGAATTGACTTAGTTGTTGGACGGTGTATGCAATGTCGGGCCTGGTAAGAGTGAGATAGAGTAACCGTCCAATCAACCGTCTATATACCTCAGAATCATGGTATAGATCCCCAGAGTCAGATGATAAATGGGTGTTACGCTGCATGGGAAACTTAGTAGGGTTGCAGTTAATCATCTGGGTATCATGCAGAATATCATATATATACTTGCGCTGGTTAAGAAGCAAGCCAGTAGAACTGTGAGCAATCTCCATACCCAAAAAAAATCTAGCTAAGCCCAAGTCCATGATAGTAAATGCTCGATCAAGTGCAGCTTTAAGTGATTGGATTTCAGTTGGGATGTCACCAGTAATTAATACATCATCAACGTATACCAAGACAATGGTGATACCAAGGGAAGAGCTTTTAACAAACAAGGAATAATCTTGGTGAGATTGAGCAAACCCCAACTGAAGAAGTAATTTGGTGAACTCGATATTCCATTGTCGACTGACCTGTTTGAGACCATACAAGGAACGCTTCAAACGACAGACATGACCTGAAGGTACCTTAGTATAACCTTGAGGGGGCAAAAGATATACTTCTTCATCAAGATAGCCATGTAAGAAAGCATTATTAATGTCTAATTGATGCAAATACCACGAATGAGAAGCAGCCATTGCCAACACTGTGCGAATGGTAGCAAACTTTGCCACTGGACTAAAGGTATGCTTGTAATCCTTGTCTTTGATCTGATTGTAGCCCTTAGCAACTAAGCGGGCCTTATGTTGTTCAATGGTACCATCAGCTCGATATTTGAGCTTATAGATCCACTTGGATCCAATGGCAGTTTTTCCAGATGGAAGAGGAACTATTTCCCAAGTGTCATTCATTTCCAAGGCCTGAATTTCTTTGTTCATGGCTTCAATCCAAAGAGGAGATTGTTTGGCCTGGTGATAAGTAGATGGTTCGACTGATTGAATTACATTACAGAGAGCATGAATGTAATTTGAGAATGAGGAGCTAGATCAAAAAGAGCAAGAGAGAAGACGGTATTGCAATTATAATCTTGCAAGTAAGCAGGTCTTGTAATGGTACGAGTAGGACGAGTAGATGAAATAATTATAGGTGGTTGAGATGTAGGAATAATTAAAGGAAGTGAAGGTGGAGGTAAATATGGACTAATAGAAGAGGTAGAAATAGGATGAAATGGGACTTGGATGGGATTAGCAAATGAATCAGTAGATGAAGGGGATGCAACAGGATCAGGTGAAGCAATAACCTGAGGTCGTGAAGGTGATAAGAGAGCAGGTGATGAATCTGAAGTGGATGAATGCAGATGGTCTATGTCAGGGGCTGGAGTAACCAATGGTAAGGAGGAAATTGAAGGAGTTGGTAAAAAAAGAAGGTGTGTGAAAGGGAAAGATATGTTCCTGAAAAACAACATGACGGCTAATGATGATTTTTTTGGTGTTAAGGTTATATAACTTGTAAGCTTTCTGACCTGGAGGATATCCAAGTAGGATACAAGAGTTTGAGACAGGCTCGAATTTGTCTCTTTTGGGAATTAAACTGAAGCATAAGCATCCAATGACTCGTAGATGGTTGTAAGGTGGTTTAATGTGATGGAGAGCTTCAAAGGGAGATTTCCAGGCCAGTATAGATGAAGACATGATGTTGATAAGGTAAGTTGTAGTAAGAATGCATTCAACCCAGAAAATAAGAGGTAATTGAGCATGCAGACGAATTGCACGTGCAATCTCAAGTAGATGTCTGTGCTTGCGCTCAACTCTGCCGTTTTGCTGTGGAACATATGGCGTGGATCTTTGGTGAACAATACCAGAGGCCAAAAATAACTCCTAGAGAGGTTTCTGCATGAATTCGAGCCCATTATCTGATCTGAAAATCTGAACCTCAGTGTTAAATTGGTTCTTGACATATGCCAGAAAATTGGGATAATCCGGAGTACCTGCTGCTTATTTGACATCAAAAACGTCCAAGTGCATCTAGTGAAATCATCCACCACAATTAGAAAATAACGAGAACCACATAAGGCTAAAGTATGGTACGGACCCCAAATATCTACATGAATCAAACTAAAAGCCTTGGTAGCATGAGAAGTGCTAGACTCAAAAGGAAGTCTGTGTTGTTTTGCTGTAATACAAGCATGACAATCCAAATGATGTAGTTTGGAATTAACAAAATCATCTATGTGATGTATTTTGGACAAAGACATGTGACCTATTCTGGCATGAAACAGTGATACATCACAAGGTTTATTAATGACACTTGACACTGCGTGAGAAAACTCCAAGGAGCTTGAGGAAGCTAACTTGTAAAGATTCCCTTCCTTGTAACCAGAAGCAATGATAGACTTACGGGTAAGGTCCTGAAATAAACGGGATGTGTGAGTAAACATAATCTCCATAGGGAAATCACTGATTAAACGAGAGATAGATAGGAGATTATGTTTGAAATGGGGCAAATATAGAACATCTTGGAGAGTAATGACTGGAGAGATGATAACAGTCCCTTTGTAGTACACTTCTTTCACCGAGCCATCAGGGAGACCAATTAATAATGGTCTGTCTAGTTTAGTCATTACAGAAAAAAGATCATTGCAAAATGTGATATGGTCTGTAGCACCAGAATCCAATATCCAAGTATTGATATTAACAACAGTATTTGCAAACCGAGCAACAATACCTGCGAAATTGCTTGGAGAGATGGCCTGTTTGTCCATCATGAGCTTAATAACCTCTTGACATACAACATTAATCATTGAATGATCCATAGTGGAAGATGATGAAGGATTATCTGCAAGATCTAAAGGAGTTTCCGCAACAGTAACTTCAAGATTATTAGCACTGCGATAAGAAGATTTATGTGTATCAGCATAACTCCCTGAATTCTTATCTTCTTTGCTACGAAAATCCTTGTACCAATCTGGTATGCCAGTCAACTTAAAACAAGATTCACGCAAGTGACCTTTCTCTTTGCAATAGGTACATAGGCGATCAAGTTTATCCTTCTTGAAATCTTTGCGACCACCCCCTGCTTGTCTGTATGGAGGAGATCGTGACACAACACAAATATCATGCACAACTGGATGATGTCAAGTAAGTTCTTTCTACTTTTCAACTTGTAAAATCATGTGAAAAACACGATTCTCAGTAGGCAAAATATCAAGAGAAAGAATCTGGCTACGTATATGCTCAAACTGCTCATTTAAGCCCATTAGAAATTGCATAACACGAGTGTTAGCTTCCCTAGCAGTGATTTTATTCAACAACTCACAAGTACAATGAACAATTCCTCGACAAGAACAAGAAGGAAGAGCATCTATTGAGTTGAGCTCATCCCACAGTTTCTTAAATTTTCCATAATAAACAGCTGCAGCATTATTCTCTTGTTTGAGCAATGATAAATCCTTGTGTATTTGGTATATAAGAGGAGCATTGGATACCTCAAATCGTTTGACAATGTCCTTCCACAGCGCCAACGCCGACTCAGCATAGGTGAACAATTCAGCGATGTTTGATTGCATCGAGTGTAGGATCCAACATCGGATCATGTAATCGGCGCGAATCCAGCGAGCTAATCGATCAGATTCTCCAACAGGTGGTTTGGCACAAGTGCCATCGATGAAGCCAAGCTTCTGTTTAGCACCGAGTGCCATCCGAATACTGCGCCTGCAGGAAGTAAAATTGGCTCCAGTGAATAAAATTGAGACTAATCGCATCCCAGGATTATCAGAATTAGAGAGATGTAACGGATCATTGACATCAACAGAAGAATTTCGATCCAGATTTGAATTGATAGAATCATTGCTACCAGTAGCCATGGATATAGAGAAGAAATAGGAATGTGTTTTGTAAAGCGGAAGCAAGAAAGGTTTATAGGAAAATAGATCTGAAAAAAAAATCAGATCTGGAAAACGAGATTTACTTTCATGGCTCTGATACCATGTGAACGTAATGAAAGTGAATTTTTATGTATCAGCTTAACAGATACACATGAGTATATATGCTCACTGTAATTCTATTATAGTTTGTTACAACTTTGCTTTATTTACATATATTCCCCTTTTATTTACTATATCTACACATATAGTCTATAAGACTCTTCTGATCACTATATATGGCATATAATCTTATGGAAACGCTAAATGGAATTTATTGTGATACATAAACTTGAATCTGAGCTGCACACCTACAATTATGAAGCACATCACAAAATCACAATAAAATTAGCCTAACCTTACCTTTTGTTGAAGTTTATGACCTCTGGATTGTATCAACAACTTTATGTTTTCGGCTATTTGTGACAATTTTCTTAGTTAAAAGAAAGGAGTAACATAAGGAGGCATGACTGCATCATGCATACAACCCGCTTCTCATACAATAATGTTTTGCTATTTTTTCAGTTTTCACGTTCATCTGCTATATATGCATACACAGAAGAGATTTTCCAAGGAAAATCAGACAAGAATGATATGGCAAAAGAACAGTAAATGTAAGAAAGGTAACAAAAGCTTAGAGGATTGTGCCAGGGAACAGCTGAGGACATTGTTATATATGAGATTTCAATCTCCGGAATGTGCTGAATCGTAGGCCAATCTTCGCCGGTTGGTCTTTCACATCGCTTCAGCAGTTTGTCGGAGCTCATCCAGTAAGACAACGAAACTACACCATAGAATTCATTTGTAAACATCACAAGGTCGACGTGCTAGCCATTTTCGAACCCTGTATCTCGGGAGATAGAGCTCAGAAAGTATGTGAATGTTTGGATTTTTCTGGTTGCGTTAGAGTTGAAGCTAGGGGATTTGAAGGTGGAGGATCCGGAAAAGCTCGAGTTGATTGCGATTGATTACTTCCGTAAGTTAGGTAGTTTGTGCGCTCGCATGCCCACAACCCCCGCTCTATCGTCTGTATCGGTATTAAATATACACATCATTTTGATCGCCAAGGTGGGAAAACCTGAACGGATAAGAAGAACATTTTCTCTCTTTTATATTTTGTGGTTGTAACCTTTCTTATCCTCTCCGAATAACAAACTCGATCTCTAGAACATAAGCACCGTTAAGGAACCGCCATCGAAGAACACTCAAAACTCTCTCTCTGAACGTAAGCCTAAACGAGATAACAAGTAGTCGCTTTACCTCCTCCAAATTAGGATGAGCGTCTTATATTTCACCAAGTGAAGCAACACTGCATTTCACTAAATGAAACTCACATAAGGCAAGAACAGAAAGGAACCTTTATCATACATATTTGAGCAATGGCTAACCATTGAGATCGTCATGGTTAGTGAAATGCGGAATAGGCAGATAAAATAGTTTATCCAATACTCTAGAAGGGGGGGATGAATAGAGTATGGAAACGTTTCGCAATCTTAGGATAGGTAAGACCTTATCGAAAGAGATAAGACCTTATCAATTGAGATAAAGTCTTACTCGTAATTATAAGACCTTACACGTTTCTCTAAGATTGGAATTAAGTGTAAAGATTTAGACAAACCAGGAATATAAAGAGCAGTAAAGGACACGCGATATGTTAACGAGGTTCGGTCACCAACACGACCTAGTCCCCGCCTAGGATTGATTCAACCCTAGGATTCAAGTAGCTTTATTTTCCTTCTTCTTGATGAGTTCCAGATACAATCTTCAGAAGACCTTCCCTCTTCTAAACTCAGAAGTCTTACACTTCCTATCTAGCAACTCACTCACTCGAAAAGAAAAACTAAAGTACTCCAGATACAACACTCGTATCCAACGTGTCTAGAAAAGATAACGGTTTGTATAATCCTAGTTGAATTGTACTATCAGCTCGAAAAAGATCTCACACTTCTCAGGGAAGTATAATGATGAAGCTTCGAATGTGAGATCGGCTCTTTGTGAGATAAGTAGAATTTATCACTCGGGTTTCGAAGTAGGCAATGAACGTGTCTTTTGTTTCTCCTTCCTTGTCTCTTTAAATAGGCAAGCGTATCAGCATTTTTGAGTTTAACGTTGAAGAAGATCTTGGCTGCATGATATTAGGAGATCTTGGGTTGTTGAGATCTTGGGTTGTTGAGATTTTGTTTGTTGAAGTCAAGCGGTCAAAGTCAAGCACGGTTTGTTGAGGTTGAGGAAATCTTCCAATTTTATCTTAAGAAAATTTAATTAAAACAAATCAAAGATTTGTTAAAATCAAATCCCTTAAATAACTCAACAAGAAGGAAAAGCCACTTGGACGTACGTAACTCAATTGTAGTTTTTGTCCAGTTTTGGTAAGGTCTTACCAGTTTATGTAAGGCCTTACTGAAACCTGGAAACCAAGGTTTTCTGTAATATGGTAAGGCCTTACCTGACACTGTGAAGACTTTACCAACACTTGTAAGATCTTACCAAAACCTGGAAACCAAGGTTTTGGCTTTCATCAACCATAAGTAATGTCTTATTTATCAAGGTGGAGTTAACAATCTCCCCCTTGATGAAAGACAAAACTTATGATCTATTTCCTGCATTTGAACAACACAACAACAAACAATATAATATAACATAAGCGCATATGTAGGATCAAATTTTGAAAACGATCGAATCAATGCAAGTTTTTCAAAAACTAAAAACAACCAAACCAAACCAAGAGTTTTCAAAACATTTCAAAAGACACATATTCTCCCCCTTTTTGTCTTTCAGCAAGAAAAATTTAGAACTTAAAAGGGTCAATCTTCATCATCCGAGACTTCAACCACTTCTTCAAACCATTGCCCGTAATTTGAAGAAGACCCAGCTCGTCTTTTACGACAACGAGCACGCACTTTTTCCCTCCATCTCTTCTGTGCCTCACCAGTAGTGGTCCAAGCCATCATTTTGGCTAACTGTTTTTCCTGATCATTTCTGTACTTCTTAACTAAGCCATATTCCTCCACTGTCAAGATAGTCGGCTCAGGTTCAATGGGTCGAAGAATCCCTCTTTTTAGCACCTTGCGTTCACAGTTGATGACCACATTTTGACACACTTCTTGAATGTGTTCCACAACATCCTCATCCAAAGGCATGATCGTAGTAGTTGCCCTATGAGCTAGAGAAGTCAAAAACAGTAACTGGTTGAGCTTCTCATTAACAATTAGCAACTTCTCATGCGTATCATCCTGTCTATCCACAATATCAGCACGAGCAGTGTTCAGATCTTTCCTCAGAGCATCCACTTCAGCTTCTAAATCCTGAATTCTCTGTTCAGATGAGAGTTGAGCAGTTGATTGATGTTTCTTCAGAATCCAATCCCCAGACAAAGTTTTCTCAACCCCAAGCCTTCCCCAACAGTCCTCATCAATTTGTCCCTTATGATAAACCTTATCCTTTTCTGTAGTATCAATTTCAAAGAATTCGAAAATCTTTGGAAATAAGTTGGCATAAGGAAGAGGGGCTGTCAAAGGGGTATTCACAGTGTGCACCATGTAAGATAAAATCAGGTTAGGGACATCAATAGGATACCCAGTAAGGATTAAATCCAGAGTTTCCAAGAGATTGTCAGTTACAATCTCTCTGGAGTGCTTTCGTGGTAAGACACACCTAGCAAGCAAGGTGAATACAATTTTGGCCTCTAAAGTTAAGACATTATGGGTTTGTTTTTGTTTTGGCTTTGAGGAAGTAGCACCAGAAAGAATTGGTTTCTCAAAAAATGTTTTCTGGGCATGGGCAAGACATACATTTTTCGAAGGATGATTTTTGGTGTCGATTTCCTCAGGGACTCCTAAAATAATTGCTAAAGAAGAAGCGGTTAGGGTAATTGGTCGTCCTTTGATCTGGGAATGAAGAGTCAAAATCCCCTTTTCTCGGTGTGCAGTAAGGTTAACAAAGAAAAGACGAGGAAATGCAAAATCACCCAGATTAAACAAACTCCATATATTAGAACATTTCAGTAGATTAACACACGGCAGATTCATAGACTCAAGAAATCGTTCATCAACATTTTCACAGAAGCTTAATGGACGATTCGCAAAGCCATCTTTCCACATCCCCGCTTTAGTATAGTTTAAGAACCAAGAAAAAGGTTCTTCACTACTAACCTCAAACCCAGAAGGTGGTGATCGAAGACGATGTTGAGGTGTATCCTTAGCGGCTGGGGGATAAATGGGTTGAGCCACTTGCCGAGAAGGAGAAGGAGTAGACATTGAAGAATCGGAATCCGGATTGTACTCTTTTAGAACAGCTTTGCCTTTTCTGGCCGCCGATCGCTGCTTCTTGGATGTTGGAGCAGATGATTGAGTCGAAGAGCGTTTGGGAGCCATCGCAGATTAGGGTTTGGAGGTGAGAGTGAAACGAGAAGTCGGAGATTTTAAGAGGCGTAGAATCCGAATAGAAGATCTTTGAAGATTTTATATAAGACGGAGAGAAAAATCTTTTGTTTAAAATTCTTTGTAACAAAAATTAAATGATTTTAAACAGATTAAAATTAAAATCAAAAGATTTTCCATAAAATAATCTATTAGTTAATTATCTATTGAGATAATAACTAAAAGATTCGATCCAATTTAATCTTTTAAATAAAAATCAAGAACATACTATTATTTAGTAAGGCCTTGAGATGTATTGTAAGATCTTATTCTAAAGAATAAGATCAGTGTTTGTAACACTATTGTAGTAAGACCTTGCAATGCATGTTAAGGTCTTAATGTAGGGAATAAGATCAATATTGTAAAACAATAATTGCTCCCCCTACATTTGTGCCTCCCTGTTAAGCATACCAAGTTCTAACCTTATAAAATTGAATCTCTCTTCGGGTAAAGGTTTTGTAAAGATATCGGCCAGTTGTAGATCGGTAGAAATGAATGTCAAAGACACATCACCTTTTTCTACATGATCACGTATAAAATGGTGTCTCACATCTATATGTTTCGTTCTTGAATGCTGTACAGGATTTTTCGAGATAGAAATAGCACTGGTATTGTCACATTTTATTGGTATATCTTTAAAGTTGAATCCAAGATCCTGGAGTTGTTGCGCAATCCATAAGATTTGCGAACAACAAGCTCCAGCAGCAATATATTCAGCTTCGGCTGTTGAGAGAGCCACTGAATTTTGCTTCTCGGAATGCCAACTTATTAGTGAAGTACCAAGAAATTGACAACACCCTGAAGTGCTTTTTCTATCCACTTTATATCCTGCAAAATCAGCATCGGAATATCCGATAAGACCGAAACTACTTTGTGTGGGATACCATAGACCTATATCTTTTGTACCATTAAGATATCTTAATATCCTTTTTACCGCAATGAGATGTGATTCCTTTGGGTTAGCTTGAAATCTAGCACACATGCAAACACTAAACATAATGTCAGGTCTACTAGCAGTAAGATATAGTAAAGATCCGATCATACCTCGATATTCTTTTTGATTTACTTGTTTGCCGGTAAGGTCTTGATCCAAAGAGAGAGTAGAGCTCATTGGTGTTTTGGCTATTTTTGATTCATTCATCTTAAACTTCTTCAGAAGGTCTCTTGTGTACTTTCCTTGATTGAGGAATATGCCCTTTTTGCTTTGATGTACTTGTAGTCCAAGAAAGAAAGTTAATTCACCCATCATACTCATCTCAAATTCCTTGCACATGATGTCAGAAAATTCCTTGCAAAGAGATTCATTAGTTGCTCCAAACAAGATATCATCCACATAAATTTGAACAACGAGAATATTCTTTCCATGAGTTTTAATGAATAAAGTTTTGTCGATCAACCCTCTTTTGAAGTTATTTTCCAGAAGATATTTTGAAAGTCGCTCGTACCAAGCTCTTGGGGCTTGCTTTAAGCCATAAAGAGCTTTGTCAAGCTTGAAAACATGATCTGGAAATTCATTACTTTCAAAACCAGGAGGTTGGGCAACATAAACTTCTTCATCTAAATAACCATTCAAAAAGGCGCATTTTACGTCCATTTGAAAAAGTTTAATACTCATGTAAGATGCAAAAGCAAGAAGTATGCGAATGGCTTCAAGCCTGGCTACGGGAGCAAAAGTCTCCTCGTAGTCAATACCTTCCTCCTGATTGTAACCTTGAGCTACAAGACGAGCTTTATTTCGAATGACATTACCACTTTCATCAAGTTTATTTCGGAAAACCCATCTTGTCCCAATAACTGATTTGCCTTTGGGTCTTGTTGTAAGTGTCCATACTTTGTTTCGCTCGAACTCATTTAGCTCATCTTGCATAGCAATAATCCAGTCAGGTTCTTGAAGAGCTTCTATGTACTTCTTAGGTTCTACAAGAGAAACAAACGCATGAAAAGCACAAAGATCTTTTAATTTAGATCGAGTTTGTATTCCAGATGAGGGATCAGAAATAATATCCTGAGTTGAATGAGATGATGCATGTTTGAATTTCCTCCGGACATTTCTCTGATTATAAGCATTGGGTTCAGAATTTATAGGCAGTGGGGAAGATGGCTCTTGTTGCTCAGGTGGTGATGTATCTTCACGATTGGTTTCATTTGTAAGATCTTGAGGGGGTGCTTCAAGGTCTTGAGACCTATCTGTAAGATCTTGAGATGGTTCTGTAAGATCTTGAAATGGCTCTTGCATATTTCTGATGTTCTTATCAACTTCTTCTTCCTCTTCCTCATGTTTATTTAGATCAAGATCTGCAAAGCTCTCACTCAAGATACCATTATCATTTTCATCAAACAAAACATGGATACTTTCTTCGACTACTTTGGTACGTTTATTGTATACTCGATAAGCCTTGCTTTGAGTCGAGTATCCGAGAAAGGTACCTTCGTCGCTACGAGCATCAAATTTTCCAAGATTATCCTTCCCATTATTATGTACGTAACACGTACATCCAAATGGTTTAAAGTAAGATATACTTGGTTTTCTTCCTTTAAAAAGCTCATAAGGGGTTTTCTTTAAAATTGATCGAATCAAACATCTATTAAGAATGTAATTTGCTGTATTAACAGTTTCTGCCCAGTATGACTTAGGCAGATCATTCTCTAATAGCATTGTCCTAGACATTTCCTCTAGGGTGCGGTTCTTTCGTTCCACAACCCCATTTTGTTGAGGTGTTCTAGGAGCTGAGAAATTATGGGAAATACCATATTTCTCACAAAATGCATCAAAGTCTGATTGATCAAATTCTCTACCATGATCACTTCTAATAAAAACGATTGGTAGGTTTTTCAAAGTCTGTAATTCCTTACAAAGTTTTGAGAAGTATAAAAGTGCTTCAGATTTCATTTTTAGAAAGAAAACCCAAGTAAATCGAGAATAATCATCAACAATAACAAGAATATATTGCTTGCCTTTGGGAGATTTGACGCGCATAGGTCCACAAAGATCCATGTGGAGAAGTTCAAGAGGTCTAGTAGTACTTACCACTTGCTTCTTTTTGAAAGAACTACGAGTATGTTTACCTCTTGAGCAAGCATTGCATAATTCATCTACCTTGAACTTTAGGTCAGGAAGACCTCTTACAAGATCTTTTGATTTTAGTTTGTTAAGAGAATGTAGACTGATATGACCAAGTCGTCTGTGCCATAGTCTTGAGTCATCTGATAAGACCTTGAGACATTTTAGATTTGTCCCTACAATTTGGTTAGTATTAACAGCATAAATATTATTATCCCTGTGAGCTGTTAGCACTAAATTTCCTGTCATCTCATCTCGAACTTCACACTTCCTCTTGTCAAAGCTAACACAATTTCCTTTATCACAAAGCTGAGAAACACTGAGAAGGTTATATTTTAAGCCATCCACCAAATAGACATCTTTAATATTATTATTTGAATTAAGACCAATATTACCGATACCAAGAATGTCACATTTTCCTTTGTCACCAAGAGTTATAGTGCCAGTGATTTTCTTCTTTAGAGTATCGAAAAGAGATTCTTTCCCACTCATATGTCTTGAACAACCACTGTCCATTATCCATTTTTGAATCTTGGTGATATCCTGCAAAACAGAAAATCATCCTTTCCGGCTTGACCAATAAATAGAGTTAGATCCATTATGGGGGTAGACCATGTTAGATGGCCTAGTCCCTTTGGGAACCCATATGTGTTTTACCCGTTCATTTAGACGTACAGGAAAGGTATTTCTAATAATGTATGGATCCGTTCTCCTATATGGACAGGTTTCTTTTACATGACCCTTTCTACAACAAAAGAAACACGTAGGAGATCTCCAATTTCCTTTTGCTTTAACGAATGTGGTAGTGGGTTTAGCAGGAAAATTTCTGTTATATCCTATTCCACTTCGATTTAAGGATAATTGTTGTTCTCCAAGCATTTTATCAAGAGTAACTTTAGATTTAGTAAATTGCACAAGAGCTATTTGCTGTTCTTGACATTTTTCAGAAAGTTTCACTTTTTCAATCTCTAAGTCAGTATTACTGGTCTTAAGAGATGAGAGGTTTGCCTTTAGATCGGAATTTTCCAATCGTAAGGTCTTAACCTCAGTGTCAAGATCTGATTGTATGCTGTCAAGATCTTGAACTTTCAGCGAAAGCATTCTTATGCAAGTTTCCTGATCATTGAGCTTTTCTTGTAAAATGTTGATTTCTTTGCTGTAAGATTCTTCATTAGAAATCATGTTTTTCAGTACTTCTGATAAGACATCGATAGGACTAGATATAAGGTTTCTTACCATTCCATCTAAATGTTGATCTTGATTTTTGTCGGATTTTGCCATAAGACATAAGTTTGCATGATCATCTTCAGAATCTGAATCACTTGAGAAGTCTGAATCGCTCCAAGCTGCTACCATGGCTTTCTTGCCAAATTCCTTTTTCTTGAATTTGTTTTTCTTCTTTTGAGGACATTCTTTAACGAGATGATCTGTTTCACCACATTCATAGCAATTTAGAACACGATTCTTCTTCACGAGGTTAGAAGACTTACCTCTGTATTTAGAAGATCCAGCATTTTCTTTGTTTGAAAATTGCTTTTTCATTTTTAATATTCTAGCTAGTCCTCTTGTGATAAGAGCAAAAGGGTCTTCATCATCATCACTTTCAGAATCTTCCAGTGGTTCCTCTTTCTTTGCCTTGAGTGCTAAATTCTTAATGTTTGTTGGCACATCCCCATCGTCCTCATTGAGGATCAATTCATGGGTGATTAATTTGCCTAGCAAATCATCAAGAGCGAGTGTATTGAGGTTTTGGGCTTCTTCTATAGCGGTTACCTTGGGACCCCATTTTGCTTTAGGCAAACATCTAAGTATCTTTCTGACTTTTTCTTCATTGTTGAAAGTCTTTCCCAGTGAGTCAAGATTATTAATGATCTCCGTAAAACGGGTGAACATTACTTTGACTGATTCATCTGGGATCATTTTAAACAATTCATATTGCCTCAGAAAGATACTTATTTTGGTTTCTTTGACCTGGCTGGTTCCTTCATAGGTGACCACTAGTTTATCCCATATTTCTTTAGCGGATCTGCATGAAGATATACGATTAAATTCGTCAGTACTTAAACCACAATATAACAGATTAATAGCCTTATAGTTTTTCGCCACGCTCTCAAGATCCTTCTGATTGAATTCAGCTTCTATCTTGTTTACTGTTTTACCGTCGGGATCTTCCTTGGTAGGAGTGAGAGGTCCGTTCTTGATAATATGCCACAGTTCCAAATCTTGATCGATGATAAACATCTGCATCAAGGATTTCCAGTGCATAAAGTTGTTTCCTACAAAGAGAGGTGGTCGAGAAATTGATCTTCCTTGACCAAATCCGCCTTGACCTTCACCTGCCATTAGTTAGCCTCACAGATAATAATATCTAAGAAGACGTGAGTTAGGCTCTGATACCAATTGAAATGCGGAATAGGCAGATAAAATAGTTTATCCAATACTCTAGAAGGGGGGATGAATAGAGTATGGAAACTTTTCGCAATCTTAGGATAGGTAAGACCTTATCGAAAGAGATAAGACCTTATCAATTGAGATAAAGTCTTACTCGTAATTATAAGACCTTACACGTTTCTCTAAGATTGGAATTAAGTGTAAAGATTTAGACAAACCAGGAATATAAAGAGCAGTAAAGGACACGCGATATGTTAACGAGGTTCGGTCACCAACACGACCTAGTCCCCGCCTAGGATTGATTCAACCCTAGGATTCAAGTAGCTTTATTTTCCTTCTTCTTGATGAGTTCCAGATACAATCTTCAGAAGACCTTCCCTCTTCTAAACTCAGAAGTCTTACACTTCCTATCTAGCAACTCACTCACTCGAAAAGAAAAACTAAAGTACTCCAGATACAACACTCGTATCCAACGTGTCTAGAAAAGATAACGGTTTGTATAATCCTAGTTGAATTGTACTATCAGCTCGAAAAAGATCTCACACTTCTCAGGGAAGTATAATGATGAAGCTTCGAATGTGAGATCGGCTCTTTGTGAGATAAGTAGAATTTATCACTCGGGTTTCGAAGTAGGCAATGAACGTGTCTTTTGTTTCTCCTTCCTTGTCTCTTTAAATAGGCAAGCGTATCAGCATTTTTGAGTTTAACGTTGAAGAAGATCTTGGCTGCATGATATTAGGAGATCTTGGGTTGTTGAGATCTTGGGTTGTTGAGATTTTGTTTGTTGAAGTCAAGCGGTCAAAGTCAAGCACGGTTTGTTGAGGTTGAGGAAATCTTCCAATTTTATCTTAAGAAAATTTAATTAAAACAAATCAAAGATTTGTTAAAATCAAATCCCTTAAATAACTCAACAAGAAGGAAAAGCCACTTGGACGTACGTAACTCAATTGTAGTTTTTGTCCAGTTTTGGTAAGGTCTTACCAGTTTATGTAAGGCCTTACTGAAACCTGGAAACCAAGGTTTTCTGTAATATGGTAAGGCCTTACCTGACACTGTGAAGACTTTACCAACACTTGTAAGATCTTACCAAAACCTGGAAACCAAGGTTTTGGCTTTCATCAACCATAAGTAATGTCTTATTTATCAAGGTGGAGTTAACAGTTAGTCATGACGGGTCCAATGAGATTTTTCATAGCTAACATACACATAGATCAAATATCAATTATTGTGACAATCTCGATTATTAACAAACCAAAGTAAGCTGAGTAGATTAAAGAATTTAGGATTAACAAACATAACAAAATATATTTTTACCAAATGATAAAATGCAAGAGAGACTTAATTCCCGTGATTCTTCATTAATGAGTATCCTAAAAATTTCAATCCTTAGGGTTTCAAGACGAGCTCTCTCCACAACACTGAAAACATGTGATTGATACTGATGATAACAGAAGTTGGGTTAATGACAATGATATGAATATATTGAGATAGCTAGCTAGGAAGAAAGAATGAAGATCCAAGAGCCAACTTGCAACACCATGATTGTACTCCGCCAAAGGAAAGTAAAGGTCAGTATTTGAACTTTCGTGGCAAGTGTGAAAAGCTGCTTAGAAGGGAAATATATCTCGGTCAAATAGGGCAAATCTCGGCCGAGAAATTTGCAGATTTTGGGACCGGGATTTCGATTCTTCACGTGAGCCTTCATTTCATGAAAATCTCGGGTGGTGCAAAATTCAGGAATCTCGGCCGAGATCAACAATGCACAAACCCCATATCCCATTATTCTTCTTCTTTGCTCCATAGTTTGCTTTCTTCGGGTCCCGAGTATGCGCCGCCCCGAGACTAGAACCTCAATTGCATCAATTGCGTCCAAAGATCGCCGAAATGCCTGAAAAACCGACAAAAGCTCGTGTAGACATCTTTTCTAGGGTAATAAGAAAAATCAACCACAAATGTCACGAACTCAAGTCAATGCATGCAAAACAAAGGGAAAATCTACCTAAAGATCGTCGAAATGTCATAAATCATGTTATCAAAATACTCCCTACTTGTCTTTTGCTTGTTCTCAAGCAACATTCAAATCTAAGCTACAAGATGACATGATTTATGCAAGTGGAAAACAAATACAAAATATTTTTAGTAATGTGCTTCTAGTCATAGATCACCCTCATAGTGATGTTTCATGGCAAAAGATAGAGCAAATGTGTGTCAAAGAGAATTAAGCATGAAAAGACGATCATACTTTTCTCGGAATCCATACATGCAAAGCAAGTAAAAAATGTCTAGATCAATCATGAGGAAATCAAGTCTAAACCCCTAAGTCAAAACACATGTGCATGAAGGTCTTTAGGACTTAAAATAAGAAGAGGTCAAGAAACGTGTTAAGGGTGGGGATTCTTGTAGGTCATGTGGTCTTAATCCGGGAAAAGGAAGTAACTCCACAACATTCACTTCACTCAACATCCACCAAACAAGTGTAACGTTCTCTTCCTTCTTCTTCTTTTTTTATTTTTTATTTTTTATTTTTGAGATAATGACATAGGTCCACAAAAGCCGAAACCTTGGTGATTAGCGATCCTCGGGGTTTTTACCAAGGTGCCTCACACCGGATGCACATACCAAAACTCGTTAGGACTATCATTTAATCCGACTTTGGCAAGATACAAACACCCGATTATGTGAATGGTACCGAGTTACTCATCTTGATAACAACGTCCTCAAGCCTATTTTTTCTACACTTTTCGCAACACATTTCATCAACTTCAGCTATATCAACTCCTTCATCACAAACATCGCCATACACATTCTCTTTACACACTCAATCACACTAGCATGCTCCTAATTCCCGGATGGGTCAAAAGAGGTGATATATTTTTTCTTAAAACAAATGAGGTACTCAAACAATGTGGTCAAGATGAGAAGAGGAAAGAATCGAATGCCTTAATCATTCCAAAATGATGTGTAAGAACCTATCATGCGGTTTCGACCTTCTAATCTCAATCTAATCTAGACAACAATCGACATCACAATTCACATACGGATTCAAGTTAAGTATTCAAGCAAGTTCACAGATGCTAAAAATTCATTCAAACACACAAAGTTCATCCATAGCCAATTCACACACAAAAATCATCATAGGGGTCATATCAATCCTAGAAGCACAATTTTTTTTTCTTTTTTTTTTTTTAAATTTTTTTATGGCTTTTGTTATAAAGATAAACACAATGCAAAACGAAAGGAAACGTGTGACTAGAAATATGAAACTATCCTAAATTCAATGCAATAAAAAAACATGCAAATCCCCAATGTGAAGAAATAAAATAAAGGATGAAAGAGAGTACTCACAATGTGAAAAGCGATCCCACATTTTCATAGCCAATCCACACACATTGAATTCTTCACTGTTGTTCGATTGCTCGAAAGAATGGTTGTTGAATGCAAGTATGTAGAACCGTGGAATAACACTACCAACCACAACCTAAAATTAAGAAAAAACGTTCCAAAGTTTGTTAATTAAGGAAACAAACACTTGAAGAACTAAATATTGTATTTATATGGTTAATATATTTTTTTTATATTAATAGAGACAAATATGAATTTTGAAGGTTAAAACAAACAGTTGAAAGAATGGACCGCTCGCCACAATTTAATAGAGACAAAAAAGAGACGGAGTTAAAAATTATGTCACCTCTTTCTTTTTTTTTTGAAATAAATGTATTAATAGTAACCAAAATTTACAGTGAGATCCTCTTGGACAGAAGCATATACAGAGAGTAAGCATGAGAGGGGAAGAGCAGGGAAGCAGCAAATTACAGGAGATTTATACCGAGAGTGTTAGCCCAAGTAAGGGATCCTTGAGATCTATCATTCCAGTTATTGGAAGCAAAGTTTTTGGTGACTCTAATTGCATTGTGAGCACAAACAGTAGCATGGGTGATGTGGTTGTTGTAGATGATCTCGTTCCTGGTACACAAAATAGAGTAAATGAGACTGGTGATAGAGGAAATGCGAATGTGGGAGATGAAGTCATGATGCAGGGTTTTTGGTTGCTGAGCCAGGACCAAATACAGTTCCCAAAAGGATGGGGAGTGGGAAGCCTAGTCCAGCGAGCAACAAGGTCGAAAGCAAGTGATGAGAAGCTACAATGGTTGAGGAGATGGTCCTCATCTTCAGGCTGTAAACCACAGAGAGGCCAGGCAAGTAACATCCTGAACGAGATTCCAGGCGTGTAGCTTGGTAAGGGTTGGCAGCCGCTTATGACTAGCAATCCAGGCAATGAAGGAACATTTAGGTACGTTGAGTCCCTTTCAGATGATGCCGAGTGTTACGCTAGGAAAATAGCACAAAAAGCTTTAAATTTATAACTCGAACTAAATCCTAAACTACCTAGCGAAACCCGCAGTGTACGGGTCGTTTTGTAGAAAGGAAAGTATTCCGAGGTCGAACTCAAGGACTGAGGTGAAACTAAGTCATTCAATGATCGAAAATAGTGTGAATCTATACTAAGATAAGATGAGGAATAAAGAAAATGGAAAACACAATGTTTTTGGAGGGTTTTGGGTGATCAAACAAAGATCACCAATATGTGAACACAATCAAGCAACACAAACACACACTAACACTAAAGATAGGGGAATGGAAATAACAAAGCGGATTCTAGAGTTTGGAAGTCCGGGTATGGTATAGACTCAAGCTATCTATTCATTCCTCGGGTTAACTATGATATGTTGGGATTAAGCGTTTCTAGATTGGGATCGATTACCAGGTAGGTCTCATGGTCCACTAGTCCATTCCTAAGGTCTCATCACCGGGTAAGTCTCTAAGAACCTAAGGATAGGAATTCTACACAAACCGGATTATTACCTAGAGATCTAACCTATCCTTACCGGGTAAGTCTCGGAAAGGGAAGTTCTAAGCAACTATCCTAGCACACTTAGTCCAATGGCGGCTTGTGAGGCTCACCACTACCTAAGGTTTGTCATCTTCGAAATCTAAGAGTAGAATCACCGGGTAAATCTCTTCTAAACACTTAGTTGCTAACACTAGGTCACCCT
The DNA here is from genome assembly GCA_033239125.1 of Fagopyrum homotropicum. Classification (NCBI taxonomy): domain Eukaryota; kingdom Viridiplantae; phylum Streptophyta; class Magnoliopsida; order Caryophyllales; family Polygonaceae; genus Fagopyrum; species Fagopyrum homotropicum. The sequence goes on from BSWB01000001.1 coordinate 164,923,951, forward strand.
AGGATAGAATTAGCTCAACAAACATTAGGATTTCAACATTCAAGTCATCCAAGGGCAAGACTAAGTCCATCCTATCATAGTCCTAGCCATAACCCTTCTTTCCTTACCCTAGAATCGCAATCTATCTAGCCAACAACAAACATTTCAAGATCAATCTCCACAAATAAGGCATGCTTGCAAGTCATGGTCAAATGATGAAGAACAATCCAAAGAAAAGACATTAAAAGCATAGAATAGAAATTACCAAATTCTTACAAGGCTCCAAGAGCAAATCCAACTTGACAACAATGAAAGCTTCACTCGAATCCACTCTAACCTCACTCTAAAACGAGAATCTATACTAATCTCTTCCAAGAACACCCCTAATGGGTGCTTGGAAGAGAGGCAACAATGGCCAAATGTTTTGGGGAAGAAAGGTAGGTCAAAAGAGAGGAGAGGGATCCCCAATTACAGCCTGCAAAATCCTTTAAATACCCACTAAGATGCAAGAGCAATGGAAGAGATCGTGGCCAGCTGTCAACGTGGTCCTGGCAAGAATCACGGGCATAATCACGGCCGTGGAAAGGGCCTTGATCGTGGTTTGTTCCAGAGGCTTCTTTTAGGCTCGTTAAGCCATGATTTGGTGCATGGCTTGTGTTGGCAAGGTTCCATGAGTCCTCCTTAGCCCTTAGATTGCATTCCAATGAGTCCGGAAGTGTGTCATCTCGAGGAATGATCCTCGGATGTATCGATTAGACTCTTAAATCTCCCAAAATACCTACAAAGCAAGCAAAAGTCCGAGTAGACGTCTATCTCGACAAAATACGTGATTTGAGTGCAAACGCCGTGAACTAATGCTAAACCATGCATGAATGAGCGGGAAATCTATCTAAATGAGTGTCTAAATCTAGATCATAAATTGTGTTATCAAAATACCCCATACTTAAGGTTTGCTCGTCCCCGAGCAAATTCCCAACTATAGACTAAGAGATGACATGATTTATGTATGCAGAAAAATGGCAAAATCTTTTTGGAGTTGTGCTTCTAATATTGGATCACCTTCATAGTCATGTTTCATGGCAATGGACAAGCAATTATGTATCAAATAAATGAAAGCATGGAAAGACAATTACACTTAACTTGATAGCATGCAATGAAATGTAATAATGAAGAAGTCAAGATGATCATGAGTATATCCAATCTAAATCACTTAGTCTTACACACATGCAAGTAGGTCAAAAGGACTTGTAAAATAGAAGGCCAAGAAACGTTGTGATTAGGTGAGAATTTTCTAGGCTATGTGATGCTAATCCGGGAAAGGAACTAAACAACCACAACTTTTACATTCATGCTTCATCCACCAAAGTGTATTTTTCTCCTCCTTTTCTTTTCTTTTCTTTTCTTTTCTTTTCTTTTCTTTTCACTTATTTTTGAGACAATGGCATTGGTGTACAAAAGCCGAAACCTTGGTGATTGGCCGTCCTCGGGCTTTTTCTATTTTTTCGAGGTGCATCCACACCGGGCACACATACCAAAGCTCGTTAGGACTATCGGTTTATTTGACTTTGGCAAGGCACCAACACCCGATTATGTGAAGTGTACCGAGTTACTTGTCATTTAAACCAACGTCCCCAAACCTATATTTTTGGCTACACGTTCACAACAATTTCATCACTTCATTCATGACATTCCTTTCATCAACAACTTCACCCCACGCTTGCTTTTCACACACATCAACACACTAACATGCTCCTATTCCCGGATGGGTCAAAAGAGGTCAAATTTATCTCGATTGAGGTGCTCAAGCGACATGATCAAGATGAGAAGTAGAGGAAGATGAATTGCCTTAATCACTCCTAATTGATGTGCAAGAACTAGCATGTAATTTTGACTTTCAATCCTCAATTAAATCAAGGCAAGCATCATAATCACAAGTCATTCATGGAATTCAAGATAAGTATTTCAAGTCCACATATGCATCATCAATTAAACACACAAGGCCATCCATAGCCAATCCACAAGACAAGGTTCATCATTAGGGTCATATCCAAGCCTAGAAAGCACAAATTTTTTTTAAATTTTCTGATTTTTTATGGGATTTTCGAAATGAATATATACAATGCAAGACATGTGAGAATATTAAACTACCCTAGATGCTCATCATGCAAAAGATTATGCAAACCCCACCCCATACTTAGAAACACATTGTCCCCAATGTGTAAATGAAGTAAAGAAGAGTGAAAGAAGGTTCTCACAATGTAAAATGGTTTGCTTCGGTATTTGGGATGAACTCGTGTGGAGTGGTGGTGATGGATGATCGATCAAGCATGGTAGAGAGCTCTTCATAATCATTCCGGCGTCGAGACCCGCGCCAAGGTATATGTGAGATGGGAGCTCTTCCATCTAACAAGAAACCTCAAGCCGTCCAAGCCTCACGTCCGCTCCACCCATGTTTGAAAACGGAATCATCTTCATCGACTCGCCTTGCAAGGCTTCCTCATTACCTAAAATCTACCACAAACACAAAACACAAAAACACACAAAAGTAAAAACAAAGGCAAAAGAGAAAAGGGAAAGAGTTGTACCAATGGGTTGCCTCCCATTAAGCGCTTCTTTAGGTCATTAGCTTGACCAAACTCCGTGGATATGTTAATCCACCTCGAATACCATGGTTTGCTTGAGGAGTCCAAGCAACCATCTTTTCCCGGAATCCATGATGACAAGCAAAGGCCACTTGATGCCCAAATAAGCTTTAAGTTCTCTTTTCACCGGTGAGTAGTAGACTCCTTCATCACCGCTTCCTTGATGATAGTATAGAGTTGCAACCATAGGTGTCACCCCATACTTAGGCAATTTGTACTCCGCGGTCATACCGGTGAAACGCTTGTCATCCTCATCCTCTATGATCCGAGGAATGCCGATTCTTGGGAAGAATCCTTCATTGAAGTACTTCATAACCATCATGGATCCATCATGCTTGCCTCCATCATTCAATGATGGAGAATCCTTAGGAAAGGGGCTCCAATCTTCGTGTGTACTCCGGGCAAGCAAGAGAGGGTCAGAGGGAGATGAGATTGGCTTAGGATGGACCACCACAGTCCCTTCCACGGTCGTGGTTTGTATTCCGCGGCCGTGGTTTCCTCTGTAGCCTCCCACGGTCGTGGTTTGTCCTCCACGGCCGTGGTTCACTCTGTCGCATCCGTTCCAAGTGGGCTCTTCATGTATGGTTCCGGGGTTGATGGCAAGGATGTCCGGGGATGAGAATACTTCATTGCACTCCTCTAACGGTGAAGGAGATGGAGGTGAACCTTGAAGAGTGGTAGGATCTCTTAGCATAAGAGCATTCCTAATCTCCTCGATCTCCCTCCTCACTTTTTCTTCTCTCTCGGTATTCAATCTCCTCGCTTCCTTCAGGGCCAAATCCCTTAGCCACAATTGCTCTCGAGCTTCATTCAACTCTTCCTCAAGGCTTCTATTGGTTATGGTTGAATCGGGCAATCCTTGGATCTCCTCATAGTGAACCTCCTCTTGATGACATACTTCCGCTTCAAGCTCCATGTGGGAACTAGAAATGGAAGCAAGGTTGCTTTCTAGATCATCCATCTTCCTCAACATTTTCTCTAGCATTGATTCCAATCGATCTTCATGAGGTTGATGGTGAGGTTCCTCATGAGGTAATGTAGTCATGTGAGCTTGATCATGGGACTCATGATAGACATTGAACTCCTCCCAATACTCAAACTCATCATGTAGAGGTCCTAGATCTTGGCCTTCCATCCATCCCTCATACTCCATGTTGTCAAGGTCGTCTTGAAGGTACAATCCGTCCATGGCAAACATGAAAAGGCAAAGACAAAAACAACACAAGATCAAAAGTAACAAGAAAGATAAACACTAAAAACAATCAAAGGCAAATGACTTAATCTTAACCTAGTCCCCGACAACGGCGCCAAAAACTTGTTACGCTAGGAAATAGCACAAAAAGCTTTAAATTTATAACTCGAACTAAATCCTAAACTACCTAGCGAAACCCGCAGTGTACGGGTCGTTTTGTAGAAAGGAAAGTATTCCGAGGTCGAACTCAAGGACTGAGGTGAAACTAAGTCATTCAATGATCGAAAATAGTGTGAATCTATACTAAGATAAGATGAGGAATAAAGAAAATGGAAAACACAATGTTTTTGGAGGGTTTTGGGGGATCAAACAAAGATCACCAATATGTGAACACAATCAAGCAACACAAACACACACTAACACTAAAGATAGGGGAATGGAAATAACAAAGCGGATTCTAGAGTTTGGAAGTCCGGGTATGGTATAGACTCAAGCTATCTATTCATTCCTCGGGTTAACTATGATATGTTGGGATTAAGCGTTTCTAGATTGGGATCAATTACCGGGTAGGTCTCATGGTCCACTAGTCCATTCCTAAGGTCTCATCACCGGGTAAGTCTCTAAGAACCTAAGGATAGGAATTCTACACAAACCGGATTATTACCTAGAGATCTAACCTATCCTTACCGGGTAAGTCTCGGAAAGGGAAGTTCTAAGCAACTATCCTAGCACACTTAGTCCAATGGCGGCTTGTGAGGCTCACCACTACCTAAGGTTTGTCATCTTCGAAATCTAAGAGTAGAATCACCGGGTAAGTCTCTTCTAAACACTTAGTTGCTAACACTAGGTCACCCTAGGATAGAATTAGCTCAACAAACATTAGGATTTCAACATTCAAGTCATCCAAGGGCAAGACTAAGTCCATCCTATCATAGTCCTAGCCATAACCCTTCTTTCCTTACCCTAGAATCGCAATCTATCTAGCCAACAACAAACATTTCAAGATCAATCTCCACAAATAAGGCATGCTTGCAAGTCATGGTCAAATGATGAAGAACAATCCAAAGAAAAGACATTAAAAGCATAGAATAGAAATTACCAAATTCTTACAAGGCTCCAAGAGCAAATCCAACTTGACAACAATGAAAGCTTCACTCGAATCCACTCTAACCTCACTCTAAAACGAGAATCTATACTAATCTCTTCCAAGAACACCCCTAATGGGTGCTTGGAAGAGAGGCAACAATGGCCAAATGTTTTGGGGAAGAAAGGTAGGTCAAAAGAGAGGAGAGGGATCCCCAATTACAGCCTGCAAAATCCTTTAAATACCCACTAAGATGTAAGAGCAATGGAAGAGATCGTGGCCAGCTGTCAACGTGGTCCTGGCAAGAATCACGGGCATAATCACGGCCGTGGAAAGGGCCTTGACCGTGGTTTGTTCCAGAGGCTTCTTTTAGGCTCGTTAAGCCATGATTTGGTGCATGGCTTATGTTGGCAAGGTTCCATGAGTCCTCCTTAGCCCTTAGCTTGCATTCCAATGAGTCCGGAAGTGTGTCATCTCGAGGAATGATCCTCGGATGTATCGATTAGGCTCTTAAATCTCCCAAAATACCTACAAAGCAAGCAAAAGTCCGAGTAGACGTCTATCTCGACAAAATACGTGATTTGAGTGCAAACGCCGTGAACTAATGCTAAACCATGCATGAATGAGCGGGAAATCTATCTAAATGAGTGTCTAAATCTAGATCATAAATCGTGTTATCACCGAGCTTGTGGGGTGGGTTTGGAGAGGGTTGGTTACGTAAGAAATGATAGGCGGCAACAGTAGAGAAGGTACCATGAGGGGTGGTAACAAGAGTAGTGAACTGTGTACCATTCATTCTAGTAAGAATCTGATCTCGAATTTTTAGGATTGAGTTCCATCCGTAGCTGAAGTGAGGCTTGGGTCTGACGAGCCAGATGGAGTTCCCTTTGAGGATGATTTTGTGAACCCATTCAGACCAAATGTTGGGATGGGGGGATCCAAGGTCAATATTGATGTCGTAGAAGATCTTTGCAAGGCATGCTTTATTCCAGGAGAGGAGCTCTTTGAAGCCCAGACCACCGTCATTTATGGGGGAGCAGACGGTATCCCAGGCGACAAGAGAGCGAGGGCTAGCGTCTTTGCCATACCAAAGGAAGGATCGAAGTAGGCTAGTGATTTTTGCAATAACAGATTATGGGATTGGGATGACTGAGCACCAGTAGTGATGAAGTGTCATGAGGATAGAAGCAATTACTTGTTTCCGACCGGCATAGGAGAGGTTCCGGGCGCTCCAGGAGTTTATGCATTTAGTAATCTTGGTGATGAGGGGTAGGTATGCAGAAACACAAAGACGTTTACTACCGATGGGAATGCTAAGGTAGGTAAACGGGAGGGATTCGCACCGAAGGCCAGAGACAACAGATAAAGCGTCCTCCTCAAGAGGAGAGAGCCCTCCAAGGAGGATGGAGGACTTGGACATGTTGAGATTAAGGCCAGAGTATCTACCAAAGTGGTTCAATGTGTTCATCAAAATGTTAATTGAAGAGAGGCCACCCCTGCAAAACAATAGCAAATCGTCAACAAAACAAAGATGGGTGATTCGGGGTTGGGAGCACTTTAGGTGGGGGTTGAAGTCAGGTGAGATGGTGTTGACAATAATCATCGAGGAGAGGACTTCCATAGTAATGGTGAAAAGCAGGGGTGAGAGGGGGCAACCCTGCCTCAAGTCCCTAGAGCCCTTAAAGTACCCATGAAGAGATCCATTGATGTTGATAGAGTAGTGAGGGTGAGAGATGCAAACATCAATGAGCTTGATGAATTTGATCGGTGATCGATCGTATCAAAAGCTTTAGAGATGTCAACTTTGATGGCACATCTGGAAGAGCAATGGCTCTTCCCTTAACAAACGCACCTTGGTATCTCCCAATAATTGAAGGTAGTATAGAGTTGAGCTTTGATGCAATAATCTTGGCAACGACCTTATACGTGGTGTTGCAACAGGCAATTGGCCGGTAATCGGAGGGAAGGGATGGGTTGGTATTTTTTGCAACAAGTGTAATGGCAGTGTGATTGACATGGGGGCTCATGTACCCAGTGTGGAAGAACTCAAGAATAACGTTTGTGAAGGAATCACCGGTGATATTCCAGGAAGTATTGAAGAAGAACGCATTATAGCCATCAGGACCCGGAGCTTTGTAATCCTTCATGCTAAAGAGAGAATTCTTGACATCGTCCTGGGAGATATCGTTACAAAGAAGAGAGGCATCTTCAGGCGAAATACTAGGCAGAGGCAATCAGGAAAGCGGTTTTGAGGGTTAGTTGAGGTGAGGGGGTTAAGGATAGTGGAAAAATGTTTTGAAAGGATTGATGAGATTTTGTTGGGATCATGGGTGGGCCCATCGGTGAGATTAAGGGGATCATGGATGGCTTTGATAGTGTTGGCGGCTTTCTTTGTGGAGATGGATTTGAAGAAATAGCCACTACATTGGTCCCCATGCTTGAACCACGCAGCCTTGGAGAGCTGGGCAAGCATGGAGCGTAGGCAATCCATCTTGGAGTGAAGGTTAAGCGAGATGGTCCTCTCTTGCTCCATGAGGGAACAATCCAAAGGAAGTGATTGTAGCCTGGATTGGGTGAAGGCAAGTGAGTTCTTAAGGCCTTCAATAGTAGTGTGGAGGGTCTCCAATGATTCGTTTGGAAATTTCTTCAGATTGTATTTGAGCTTTTTGAGATTAGTCGTGAGGGTGGACATGAAGGGGGTATATTGGTTATGAGGAGGAGGGGAGGATGACCAGGCTTGGGAGATGAGGTTTGTGAACTGCTCATGCTTAGCCTAGGTGTTATTAAATATGAATTGGCGCTTTGAATGACGGGGCATATCTTCCAGCGTAAGAATACCAGGTGAATGGTCTGAAATGCCAGGGTTGGCAAAGTGAGCGGCAGACTTGGGAAACAAGCCGGTCCAGGAGTTATTGACAACGATCCGGTCGAGCTTACACCAAATCCTATCATCCAACCTTTTGTTATTCCGTGTAAGCCTACATCCAGTGTAGGAGAGGTCCGAGAGGGAGGAAGAGGAGAAGCAATCCGAAAGTTCAGAACTAGGTTGAGCGATGGGGGTGGGATTGATGGAAAGTTTCTCATCAGGTGAAAGAGTGGTGTTGAAGTCGCCATGGAGTACCCAAGGGTTGTTTGTGTTAAGGAGGCTGATGGTAGTGATATTGTCCCACAAAGGCCTTCTATCATTTGGGTCATTGTGAGCGTAGATGAAGGAGCAATCAAAGGAGGGGGATGGGGTTGGTAAGGAAATTTTGGTATGAATGATTTGGTTGTTTGAAAGAATGGTTGTGATGTTGGTGGTGAGGGGGTTCCACCAAAGCCAAATCCGGCATTTGTATTCGGTGGAGAAGTTTGATGTATGGTTCCAGTTTGGAAGCAGGGAATGAAGCTTCTTCATTTTATCCTCATTTAGCCTGGTTCCAATGAGTGCAATGATATCAAAGTTGTGGTTCTTAACCATCTCGCGAACCGCCTTATGCTTGTTGGGGTGGTTGAGTCCCCGAACATTCTAGGCACAGAGGTTTAGATTCATTTGGAACTTGTGGTGTTGATGCAAACATCCTTGATGCTTGCAGGTTGGGGGGTCTGGGTTTGAATTATGCCATCTGGAGTATTGGCAGAAGAGTCTGGATTGGTTTGTGAAGGAGGGATGGGTTGGTTATGGGTTTGATTTTCAGGAGTATTATGTGGTGAATTATCAGGTAGAAGCGTATCAGAAGGGATAGGTTGAGAATTTATTGCAGAAGGTTCCAAAGGTACCAAAGGATTGGTGAGGGAGTGAGAGGTGTTTTGGTTTTTACCCTGGTTCAAGATGAGTCGATTAGATATGTGTGATGCAATAGTAGCATGCAGACGTAGAGACTCATGGGGGGTAGGAAGAAGGGGTTTCGAGTTCAGAGAAGGAGGGGGTCGAAGTCGCTGGGAAGGTGGGTAGCCTGGTTGGCTTGAAGGAGTTTTGGTATTACGGCATCTGTGACCAAAGAGGAGACACGAAGGGCAGTGTTCGGGGACCCAGTCGTATGTGATCTTTTGCAGGATAGGTAGGCCATCCGACCCAACGAGGGAGATTTCTCGAAGGAGAGGTTTGGAGGGTGAGACATCGACAAGAATTTTTGCAAAGCCAAGCCTGTCCTGGTTGGCGGAGCATGCATCAGTAAGGATAGGAACACCAATGGCAGATCCAATCTTTCCCAACATGCGGGGGGACCAGAACCTGTAATCCAGGTCGTGAAGGGTGGCCCAGATCGAAATGGAGTCCAAGCTTGAGTAGTCTAGCGTCATTCCATGCTTTCAGCGTTTCAGTGAAAGGGAAGTGGCTCCGTTGATTATCCAGGGGCTCCCATGAAGAATAACGTTCAGGTCCTCCTCGGAAGAGAAATGGAATACGAAGACTCCATTTTCATGCCTAAGCACTTTTGGCTGAGTGACCATGTTCCAGGATTGGAAGGAGAAATCAGTCGTTCGTTTGAATGCACAAGGGGTACCAAAGGGAAACCCAACAAGGGATAGGTTCCACTTGGAAAGGTTGTCAGAGACATCCTCCTCGGTAAAATGAATAGTGCCGTCATCATGGTCAGGGGTGAATATCAGAGGAACGTGGTTCCACGAGGCGCTATTAATGAGTATGTTTTTGTAGGTGTCTCTTGATGTTCCTGGGCTCGACAGAACGGTGGCTGTATGGTAAGGGGAAGGGTCGGCATGCATTTCCTTAACTGCTTTAGGAGATAGAGCGTCAACATGGGGAGGAGAGCCATCAACCGGTGATGTGTGAGAGGGATCAGCTACCCCGGTGGGAGTAGAAGTGCCAGTGGGAAGGAGGGATGGAATCCCAGGGTTAGGGGTAGCTCCGTCATCCGGGGAGGATTGAGATAGGGCAATAACACAGGTGGGAGTTGAAATGCCAGTCAAGGTATCAACCGTAGCTTCGAAAGGAGGGGTTTGCAAGGGAGGGGTGGTAGAAGGAGGTGCAAGGTCTTCAAGTTTTGCCGAAGGTGGGGTTAGTGGGGAAAAAGGGAATTAGAAGTTAAGGTGGGTGATGGGTTGAGATGGTCTTTGGAAAGTCTGTGTTGTTGGTTTTGATGATTTCCTCACGGATAGGTTCATAAGGGCTCGAAGGCTTGGAGGGAGATGGAGAGGCTGGTTGTTTGTTGGGGGTTCGACTGGTGGACTGATAAAAATCCGATTGTTTGATGGACGGTTTCCTAGTACGCTTGGTGGTTGCCATGGTGGGGGAAGGGGGGAGGAGAACGCGCGTGAGGCGCGTTCTATTTTCAAGAAAAGGGATTTTTTGTGTTTATGGTAATGATTTTTTTCAATATTAGTTAAACGTTATGTCACCTCTTTCACTCTATAGTTTCACGTTTTGAATGTGGCGAATGAGAGGCCAATCTTCCCCTGTTGGATTTTCGCAACGTTTCTTTAACTCCTCCGAGGCTTCTTTAAGTAAAAGACGGGAAAGTGAGAGGGAGCTTATCCAAGATGGCAACGACACCACCCTCTTACAACAAAATATAGCGAGGACTTGGAGGGTAGTAAGATGCTGAATTTCATCCGGTAGAGCTTGCATGTCTGATATATTAAATAGATACAAAGAGAAAAGGGAAGAAAGGGACTTCCATGGTATGTCAGGTAGCCATTCCCCGGAGCCACCTCTCATTTTCAGTTGTTGGAGATTGCTGGAGATGAGTTGTATTTGTGAATCATAATCAACCTCAATCACTTTCTCCACATCTTCAATCGACAGTATCTTGAGATGTTTAAGACTCAGCAGGGCTCTCCACGGCATATGCAACTCTTTGCATTTACCTAGGCTCAATTGTTGTAAGGAGGTAAGGTTTTGGACTCCCTTTAGAAGATACTTGTTCCTTCTCATCTCTCCAAATTCTAGGCTCAAATACTCAAGTTCATGTAGCGTTCCCCACGGCACCATCATTTCCTCCTCCTCTTCTCTAACCGAGACACTTTGTTGATCCTTATTCCAACCAGATATGTCGAGGCGTTGTAGAGAGGTCGTACATCTCAACGTATTAAAAAACCACATGTTTACATTTAGGATTCGCACATCTTCAAGTCTGGACAACACTTCAATCTTCTTCTGATTATCACCTACATCAACCCATTTCAGCTTTGCACATCCACTAATGCTTAATTCCTCAAGGGAAGTCAAATACGCAAGCCCCCTACAAGACACGGTTTCAAGCTCTGGGCATGACTCGATGATTAGTGTTTGGAGAGCAGAAATATGTCTTATTTGGGCTTCTCCAATCCTGCGTAGATCTTCAATGAAAGATATTTCAAGTTCCTTCAACGCACTACTTCCAATAACATTACTCCCAATGCTCTGCCACAAGACAGATTCTCCCACGCTTCTCAACTCCAAATCTTCAACGTATGGAAACCAAGGCACGCATGTTGTCAGTTTTGGGCAATTTCTTATACGAACCTTGACAAGACGAGGGAAGGTCGGTAGCACAATGGGCTCTTCCAACCACCAGCTCCTCAAATTTGGCATATCCTGCATTGTAAGAGTTTCCAGTGATGGAAAGAACAATTCAGCTGGATCATATGCCCCACTACCCTCCACACTTAACATCAATGGCATTTTTTTGATCTTCAACTCCTTGAGGGATTGAAGACGACTCAATGGTGGCAGTTCAACACATACATGACAATCTCTGATTGTGAGAGTCACAAGATTAGTGAAGCACATAACCCAAGCCAAAATTTTCTTTCCGTCTAGGCGCATATACTCAACTCTATCAGGCGGTTCAAGGGCATCCATCAATGTGTCAGGTTGAACCAAATCGTCTACTTCAGTTGACCGCCGTCGTCCTCTAAAATAAATATATAATGTATGAAGCCTTTCATTCTTGAAGAAACGTGATTCTTGCAGACCCATGGTAGCATCTTTCCATCCATCTTCATAAAACTGAATTGCCAAATGTCCACTCACGTTTTTCAGGCACTCCAAGTATTTCAGCCCATCTTTACAACACTCAACTATTAGTTTATCCAATTGCCAATTGAATTTGGAAGCTGCCAATCCAATTGCCAATCCACATGGCATCTCACGCAGTGCATAACAACCGTTAAGCACAAGGTGTCTCAAGCTTAACAACTTTCCTAGGTCCCTAGGCAACTCTTTGAGTAAACTACACCCCTCAAGAATAAGATATTGTAAATGGTGAAGGTTACAAATTGAATTTGTAAGCGTCTCCATATTACTAAATGAGAGATCAAGATACCTCAAATGAATCAGGTTTCCTATAGAAGCTGGTATTTCCACAATTTCCCTGTTACCTAAATACAAAACTCGTATTCCTCTAAAGCATGAAATCAACTTTTTCACATCGATCCCGGGTAAAGGATTGAGGATGCAGGTTCTTATCTTCTTTGAATGAGAAAATGAACAAACCTTTTCCACACAGGATTTCCCATACTCGTCAAATATAGACACATGTCGAATAGTCTTACTGGATAGTTCCAGAGTAGTTTTATCAAATAAAACACTCTCTAACTTAGCTACTTCCGTGGCCAAATCATGCACTAAATCATGCATACGACATGTGATTTTGACGCCATCCATGCATTCGACGTCTGAAAAAAAACATCTATCTACCAAGTAATTGAAGTATCCCTCAGCGGTATGCTCTAAGCTTTGGTGCTTACTACTGTTACTAGGACAAGATTCGACATACCCTTCAGCTATCCATAATCGGACTAACACTTCTTTCTTAAATGTATAATTCTTAGGAAAGAGAGCACAATATGCAAAGCAGCTCTTCACGGGATACGGAAACTCATTATAACTAATCTTTAATATATGCATGATTTTATTATGATCCTCGGGAACAACTTTAGAAAGCTCCTCATTTAAAACGGAGACCCACCCGTTCTTTTCTTTATCCTTCAATGAGCTTCCTATAATGACTATAGCTATCGGAACATTGCCACATTTTTTCACAATCTGTCGCCCTAATTCCTCTAAATCTTGACAATGTTTTTCTTCTTTCCCCAAAAATGCCTCCTCCTTAAACAATGACCAAGCACTCTCATCCGACAAACCCTCCAAATGATAGTAAGGCTTGCTTGCATTCATTCTTTGAGCAACAACTATCGAACGCGTTGTGGCTAGAATCATGCTCCCAGTTTTCCCAGAATCCAACAGGACTTTCAAGTTACGCCAGTTTTGCCCATTCTCATCCCACACATCATCTAAAACAAGTAAAAATCTTTTCCCTTGGATCACTTTCCTAAACATAGATTGCAGGGTATCTAGATCATGCTCTTCAACATAACCCTGAGTGGCAGATTTAATTAGTTCTACCAAAACTTTTTTTAGAGGTGAAAAGTAGTTTATGCAACTCCAGATACAAAAATCAAAACCTTGTATAACTCTATCATCATTACGAACAAGCTGAGCAAGAGTAGTTTTTCCTAATCCTCCGATGCCAATAACAACAACAACTGGAACGACATCACCCATATGTCCTTCCAAACCCTCGGGCAACAACATCTTCACAATATCCTCCATTTCTTTCTCTCGGCCTATGACTTTCTTGGCTGAGACATAAGAGTGGGTTGGGTCTCTATTTTTTCCATAGGGTAATAAATTTTGTTCAGTTTGAACGGGTAGAAAGTTAAACCCCTTAATATCACTAGCAATGTCATCTAGACTTTTCCTCATTCCCTTTACCTTATGAGCAGTTTTAACAAAGAAGATAAAATTGCGAGGTTTTGAAAGCACATGGAGTACCTGCTTCTCAATCTTGCTACCAGTCCTTGCCTTTTCATGCAAGTGTTTGGCTGAGATCAAGTCCAACAAATCATCGACTTCAAGCAACACGAGCTTGAGCTGTGTAAGCCATTCTTGAACAGGAAGCTCGCTAACTTGCCTGCGGTCAGCATCAAGCTGGACTTTTTCTATAATGGCGATGGTGCGATGAAGCTTATTAAATTGTTTCTCATGCCCCCACAACAACTTGAATTCATTGAGTGCAGGAGATGTCAGTACATGCAGGAGTGATCTAGCAATGCCCAGGCAGACTAGTTCCGACATTTTTTTCTCAGTGATTTTTTTTGTTTGTGTATATTTGGAATTTCTATTGAAATGTGCTCCGTCTTCAACGTTGCACGAGTTTAAATAAACAGTGAACGGATCGATTTGAGTGGAGACCATACGGGCCCCAGAAAGGCATAAACCGCGTACACTTAAAGGCATAAACCGCGTGCATTTTGAAGTTTGAACAATAAAGATAGGAAAGTGACCGGCGGCATTGACTACGAACGTTGGCCGTTAAAATCTCTGGCCTACAAGCTTTTGGTTTTTTCTGTTTGGAAAGAGATGTATCCGAAATGAATATGACTCGATCTGTTATTTCTTATCCTTAAAATCTATAGGTTCTTTTGGTAAAGTAAAATTATGTAGATGAAGATGAAGATAATTATTTAAAAGAAGAATCCAGGTGATAAAATTGTTTAAAATAATGAATATGAAAGTGAAATGAGTGTTTGATAAAATGAATATGATTATGGATAAATTACAAAAACGTATATGCTAAATTTTTTTATAAAAAAAGAGATGAAAAAAAGGTAGATGAATAAAATTGAGATTTTAGCCTCAATAATCTCGATCTATACTCCCCATAATCTAAGTTTTATAAGATTACAAAATTCTCATAATCTAATTCTCTTAATCTCCATAATCTTAACCCCTTTAATCTCTTTAATTCTCTTACCAAACGAGATTACGAGAGTTATTTCTTCCTTTTAATTCTCATGATCTTAATCCCCTTAATTTATGTAGTTACCAAACGGAGCCTATTACAACAAATCAACAAAGACAAATAACCCGAAAAACACTGTGTTTGTTGTTCCATAACACAAAAATGGAACAAAGGAACCCTATTCTCAAGCCCTACAACTTCATGAGCTACGATTATTTATACAAATAATCGTAGTTCATGAAGTTTTTGGAATATTAGAGGAATGAGCCGGAATAACCTTTGGACAAATCTCGAAGCGGTTTGTAAAATCCACAAGATTAACATTATTGCCCTAGCAAAAACAAGATCCGAAAAACCACTAGATGACAATCTTTGGAAGTCAGTTGGGTTTGATAATATGATATATTGTCCGGCTAGCGGCAGGCCCGAATGCTTATGTCTCCTATGGAAAGAGTTCCAACTCAGAAATCTAACTATTTTTGTAAATTCAAAAATGACCAATTCATCTGTATTGAATTTCTTGTAAAATAACGGATCATAAAATGAATATCATTTTTGTGTATACTCCCCACAAGAAGTCTAAAAAATCCATGATGTGGGACCATCCTTGATCGCATCTACACCTACATTACATGGAGCATTCGCTAATCCAAGAACAAGAGAAACTCAAGGAAAGGTCGCTTACAATCTGCAAAGATGGGAGAAATCGATAGAGTGGAAGATTGCATGGAAGATGCAAAATCTCGGCCAACACTCAAGAATCTCGACCAAGATTCCACCCGATATTTCGTCTCTGACGCATGCTAGAAGATCCGGCCAAAGATCTTTTAATTTTGGCAACTATTTTTTATTTTCTTATCTTAAAAGCTCTCAAACATTCTTTAAGATAATTGTTAGTTTTGATCCTATCTTTGAGATTATTTTAATATCTTTCCTAGATTATTTTTAAAATTTTTTTTTTTAGATTATCTTTTAAAAGATATCTTTCTTAGTTTACATAGAAAAATCTTCTTATAAATAGTCTTAAAGGGGAGATTATTAGATAACTTAGTTGGGATTATTGAATTTCACATTATTGTGAGATACTTGTGACTTCGCTCACGAGGTTTGCATTTTAACATTTCTATTCAATTCAAAAGGAGAGTTTTTGCTAGGTTGTTCTTGTGTGTGTTAATATTTTTTAAGGGTGGTGCTACAAGTCAAATTGGTATCTCCTTGTGCTTGTCTAATCTAGAAGACTTGTGTGAAGTTAAAAAAAAGACTGGTGAAAGGTAATTCCTTGTTTAGGGTTTTGACACATAATTGGTCAAGGTTCTTTACAAGTCTTATAATAGTCCTATCTTCCTATATTTATCATTTATCATTTCATATTATCATCTTCTTATCTTTTCATATCATTCATTATTACGCATTCTGAAATCTGATAAATCTTGGTCTATTCTTCATTAAATCTCGCCCGAGATTTCATTGATTCATCTGAGATTTTTATTTTGTAGACGATCAAGGACTTTCAATCTAGATCGGAAAAATGCGGCTTCAACCCGGCATCAAATCAGTTTTGAGGTTTTTTTTTATCCAAGTTCATCATTGACTCTGATATTCCTTGTCTCCTTCTCGGAGACCTAAATGAAATTCAACAACATTCGGAAAAACTTGGTGGTGCCACAATTAATACAAACAAATTTAATAGACTTTTGAACTTTAAAAAGTCTACAATCTCGAGGACGTGCCAACCTCCGGTAATTCTTTCACGTGGAGGAAAAATTGTAGCGGGTCTAACAAGATTCTTGAAAAGCTTGACCGTGTTTAGGTACACAACTAAATCCTTCAGTGGTATCCACTTTTAAAAACAAAAAACTATGGATTCACCCTATCACATCACTGTAAAATTTTAATTGATATATCTAACTCAAAAATTATCACACCCCAACCTTTTAAGTTTGAAATGATGTGGACTGAATGTAATTCGTTTGGAAATATAGTTAAACAAACCTGATGTTCCCTTTTCAGTGGTAATGAAATGTACAATCTCACCAAAAAAATCCACCTCATGAAAACAAAAGCAAAAGAATGGAGTAAAAACAAACTTTGGGAACATATTTAACAACTTAAGAAAATTGAAGTAAAACTCAAAGAAGTTCAACACACTAATCAATCCACCCTAAACCAAAGAGATGACCTTCTACAAAGGAATCTACTAACTAAACAAAACCTCTTACTTGCTTTTCACCAAAGATGTTGGAGACAAAGAACAAAAAAATAACATCTGAAAAATAATGATTCAAACTCAAAGTACTTTCACCGCATTGTCACGGGAAGAAGAAATCTTAAAAGCTTGAAAGAGCTTACAACTACAGATGGAATTGTGATCTCGTCCGAAAGTGAAATCCGGGCTAAAGTTAGAAAGGAGTTTGTTGACAAATTTCTAAAACACAAATTAATAATTCTTTATTAGAAGAAAAACTTCTATTGATTAAAAATAAGGTTAATAATGAAGATAATATAAAACTAACAAAATCCCCTAATAATATTGAAATTTAAAATGTCATTTTTGGCATTAGTTGTGACAAATCTCCGGGTCCTAATGGGTTGTCCACTGACTTTTACCAAAAATATTGGCACATTGTGAGAAAGAATGTTACTAAAGCTATAAAGATTTCTTTAGGAGTGGTAAAATTCTCAAACAAATAAACCACACGTTTATAACCCTTATCCCAAAGACAAACAACCCAACAATTATTAATCATTTCAGAACTATTAGTTTGTGTTTCTCGGTATACAAAATAATAGCAAAAATCATAATAAATAGATTGAAATCAATTATGCCTAAATTCATCCACCATCTCCAAGGCGCCTTTGTAGAAAATCGATCAATCCACGACAACGTTCTCATTGCACATGAGATCTTCCACTCTTCAGATCCAAAAAAGACAAGGAAGGATGGGTGACTATTAAACTTGATATGGAAAAAACTTATGACCAAGTTGATTGAAATTTTATTCTTAAAATTTTGAAAAGACTCGGATTTAACAACAAATTTGTGGGATGGATCAAAGAATGTATTTCCACTGTATCCTATTCTGTCCTAGTTAACAACGGTCCTACAGACCAATTTTTTCCTAAAAAAGGACTCAAACAAGGTTACCCTCTTTATCCATATCTCTTCATCCTAGGAGCGGAAATTGTAAATCAAATGTTACAGGATGATTGCAACAACTATGATAAACATATTGGTTTCTCTGTTTCCAGACAATGAACCTCAATCATTTTCTTATCATTTGCCGATGACATGGTTATTTTTGCTAAGGCCAACTTTGACTCCTGTCAGAGATCAAAACAAATTCTGGATATGTATTGTACCATCTCAAGACAAAAAATTAGCTACCAAAAATCTTCTTTTCAAACAACCAACAATACCAATGATAACAAAATAACCCAAATAAAAAATATTTTAACTATTAATCATACCAAATCTCTTGATAAATACCTATGATGTCCTATCATTAACGGAAGAGTGACAAAAGATATCTTCGGGGATATAAACCTTAAGACAAAACAACAACTTATGAAATGGAAAACAAACTCTTTATCACAAGAAGGTAGAAATACGCTCATCAAGCAGATAAATGCGTCTAAATCAACTTTCACTATGCAAAGCTTTATGCTGTCAACCTATAATCTTAACAAAATCGACAAAACATACAACAAATTCTTCTAGAACAAAGGAGACAAGCATAGGTGTAAGACCCCAAGTTCTCGGAACTCGGGGATCTACTTGTTAGGACCTCACAATGAGTCCCGACCTTGGTTTAACAACAACTTTACTAGGATCTTACAACAAGGCACCAATGCAATCAAAACAATTTCAAAACTTAATATTTTATTTTACGAGTGTACTCATGTTACAGCCTTACAAAACCATAAACACACACACACACACACACACACATATATATATATATATATGACATGCATGCCGAAAGGAAGACTCCCCCGTCCCCATCTAATAAGTCTGTGGACCCGGCTGACCATCCGTCCCGAATCTCTCTGCAACTGTTTATCTCTACAAAATCTACAACACGGATAAACCGTTAACTAACAATCTAAAAAGATAAGAAGAATAAAGATAGCACAAACACAACCAAGATAACATAAAACAATCATCATGCTGGCACACAAACCGGTTATTATCTAGTAGTTACGTGATTCACCTTATTCCATTTTAAGGTTGTGGCACGAGAAATCTTAAGAGTTCTCGCCTCCGTTCCTTATCCAACTGGGTGTAGGTCTAGCTTAGCTCAACCGGTAGCATCACTACAAACCGAGTGTGGACTAGTCCCTAAAGAAACCTCCAGCGCCCTCAGGCTAACTGAGCAGAATGCCACCGCCCGTTAGTCTTAGGCCAATGTATAGATCGGTAGATAATTACTACTAATTATAAACACATCATTCACACACCACTATTAGTATTCACACTCATATCCAGAAGTTAGCTAAGTAAGCCCAAATGACTTACCTGAATCAATCTCGACTCTCAAATCTCAACCCGGTCAGCAACTGTAGATTGTCCAATTGCCTGTCACAAGAGGCAAGTGGATCAAAATATGTATCTCGCTTCCTTAGGAGTCTCCCACTTCTAAGGTATTTAATCGATCAAAAGAAATTATCAAAATACCCCATTAAGGGTAAAAAGACTATTTTACCCCTGGATCTCAAAACCCTAGAAATATTCTAGGAATATTTCTAAAAATTTTCTATGAAGTCCAAAACCACAATCTAACACTCACAAGAAGGACCTAGCTAAGTTGGAAGGTTTTCCAACTCCTTAACCTTTATGAAAAGTCACTATGGGTTTCACTTTGACCTCATTTAAAATACTCGTAACAAAATCTAAAAATCCCACATAAAATATCTCAACATCCTTTGCTATGCAATCTACTCATTAGGATAAAGCTATGATGCACAGACACTTCTAGAAGGCGGCGTGTCCCGTGTCCTGCCGTGTCGGAAACAGGGACACAACCGGACACGGTCAAGACACGTTTCCAAGGTAGGACACGTCTAGGACACGGTGAGGACGTGGATTGTGTCCAGTCAAGACATGATCAACGAAATAAAAACTTATGTATCGTAATATGTTTTCTTCTTTCCCATTTTTTCCGACTAAACCTAGCTCCACATGACCACCTGCGAGATTGTGGTTGTCGGAAGTACGACACCGATCTTCTTCTCCGGCTCTAATGTTGAAATGTTGTTCCGCCGGCCGACTCTTCTCTCCATTTTTTTATGATTTTATAAATTAATTTTGAATCATTGATTATTAATGTATTTTGTAATTTTTATTTGTTGAATGTTGACTATGTTATTCTAATTCTTTCACTTTTTATGATTCACAAATATTTATTATTATTTTCCTTTGTTGATCATGTTGTTCGGTTATTGTTGATTTGCAAATGAATGATTCATTCTTCAATTTTGATACTAAGTATGATTATTTCAGATTATAAAACTAAATATGTTTATTTCTATGTTTGTAAAACTGAAAATGTTGGTTTCTAAGCTTTTGTTTCGATTATTTTATCATCATGTTAATATTTTTATTAACTCATATATCATTGATTTTTTTTCCACATATATGTATCTCATTATGATATAGTAATTCTATATTTCCATATCTTTAAAATAATATATTAATTATTTTACTCGTCGTGTCCCCGTTTCCTATACTTTTGAGGATTGCCGCTTTCCCGTTTCTCGCCGTGTCCGTTTCCCGTATCCGTGTCCGTGTCCGTGCATCATAGGGATAAAGAGATTCCAAAATGGATCAAAGACTTATCCTACACAAAAATTCTAAGTTGGCTATTCCACACAAAATTTCTCATACTTAGCCAAAATTCTGCATAATAACAAACTGCACCCCTAGCCTACTTTGAACTCTCATGGATCCAGATCCGACCGTTGGATCGGCCTAAACTTTTGGTAAATCGAGAATGCATATCTATATACCACGTATCAAAATTTGGAGGGTGACTTATCATTTTAAGGTATCGAAGCATAGGCTCAAAGTGGACTGCTCAACACAGATTTCTAGAAATAGAAACAGGGTTTGTAAGTGGTCTTAGGTTCGAATCTCATCCATAACAGCAGAGGTTTCTAGGCTAGGCATGTAAAGTCCATAGTTTAATCCTTGAATGTGCCAAAACATAACCTAAGTCTACTTACATATGTATGCAGTGCAAGGGAGACAAGGTCCTTACTCACTTCCGACGACTCAACAGGCGGCTCGAGGCAAGGGGAACCGGTCAGGCTGGCTTGTTGTCGTGATGGCTCGCGCCTAGTAGAGTTGGTGGTCTCCTGATTTCCACCTCTCGAAGGTTGCCGGACTCACGCTTGTGCAGCCGGCGTCCAATGTAGGTTGATCTTGTTGGGAGTTGCAGACGAGGCCCACAAAGGAACACCGTCTCACTTGCACTAATATGGCGTCTGCACTAGGGTGGTCTCCGTCAGAAAGAAGAGGCAATAGAAAGAAGGGAGTATGGGGATAGACAGGCTCACCTTGCAGGCGGAGGAGAGGTATGGTATGGCTCGGCACATGGCGATCTACCCTCACTGGTTACTGTCGCCTATGTAGAAGGAGATAAGAGCACTCGACAGGAAGGGAAGCCGCTGGTGTCTCGATTGTCTTTGTGCAGAGAAGGACTCTTCGTTGTCTCCTGTGTGTAGGAGGTTGACGCCAAGACGCAGGTACCCCTGATGTTGCGTGCAAGGAGACGATGGCAGGGCGCAGGCTACTGGACGACAGCTCTGTAGATCTGGGGAGGAAAGAGGAGACAATAGACTTAACATACTCACCGTATGCAAAAGAAATCCAGAAAGAAGTTATCGGTTGGGGAAGAAAGGTGTGTACAGACCCCTTGTCAAGCTGCATCTGGACGTGAAATGGTAGGAAGGAGGTGAGATGCTTGCGAGATTTTCGGCGTGATCCTGGACATCTTGAGGGAGAGATGGGAGGAGTTGCAGCAACGTGATTCTAGGGGCGTTAAGGTAAGTAGATCTTCCCTCCAACTCAATGTACACACACGATGGATAAGAAGCATCACTGTTGGGCCGGCTTCGTTATTGGGCTTTCGGGCAGCTTGAGAGGTGGGAGTCTCCCAGTTGGTTGAAGCAAGCTGTACGGGCCTGCTGGTCTGTGCTGGGCCGGCTCACAAGTAAGGTAAGAAGGTGGGTGAGAAGAGAGGAAAGGTGGGCTGAGAAGAGAGGAAATGTGGGATGAGTTGTTTGACCTCGTCAAGGCTTGCCATTGCCTTCGTCTTGATCTCGTCGTGGTCTCGTCTGGATGTTGTCATGGCTTCGTCAAGAGCTTGTCATTGCCTTGTCAAGCACATGTCATGGTCTTGTCAAAAGACCAATATATATAACTAGGGTTTAATGTATAAGTCATCATTTTATGTGATTATAAAATTCACATGAAAAGATAAAATTAGTGTTAAACCTCAAGTTAGAAATCATAAAAAAAATCTACGGCTACATTTCCGGTTTGACTCGGAATTAAATGGAAGAAAAAAATTTTCGGATATTACATAGGGCTATCATTAGTTGGAATGTGATCCACAATTTTAAGAAAAATAGGGGGTTTGGACTAAGGAAAGTCCAAACTACAAACAAAGTACTATAAATGAAACTTTTACGAAAAATTCTTGTAGAGCCTTATAACATATGGGTAAAGATTATCAATGAAAAATACTTAAAAAAAAATCAATATCTTGAATTACCAAAAGAAATAATCAACATCTTGACAATGGAATAATCTTATGAAACTAAAAATCGAATTCAAAGAGGGTCTTATGTGGCAAGTTGACAATGGAAGACAATTAATTTCTGGCATGACAACTAGCTAACGACTTCACCGCTAATAAAAATTGGCACAAAATACCAACCTTATTGGCACAAACATCAAAGTAAGTCACTTCATTAACAACTCAAGAAAATGGGATAACACTAGAATTGAATATGAACTACAACACTTTATTAACCAAGATTTGTGGAAGAAAAAAAAATCAACGAAAGAATCATACCAAATAATGAAATTCAGGATAGACTTTATTGGAAATGTAGAAAAAACGGATAGTTTTCTACTAAGTCTGCTTCTGAAATGATTGAAGCACGGACGGACATTAACCACAATTACGCCTGTGAGTGGATATGGAAATTGGATACACAACCAAAAATCAAAAAACTTATTTGGAAAATCTCACAAAACGGAATTCCAACAAAAGTTAAACTCGACGAAAGACGAATTGCAGTGACTAGGAACTATGAAATTTGCAACCTCAAGAGGTTAGATTAGACATATTTTTAGAGAAATAAATGTGTTGTTGACCGGTTAACACACCTGGATGTATCAACCTCAACACCAATTTTGCCCTAAAATTAGGCCTCCAAGAGGCTAAAAGACTACATATTAAAAAGATCGAAATCGAAGGTGATAAGTAATAACCTTTGTGTTATTAAGCCACTCAAAGTTTTGTGAAGTTGTTCTTGGGAGATCGAGATGCTTATTTCCGACTTCAGTTTGGATCTTCGTTTGTTTGACGAAGTCTAGATTAGACATATTTTCAGAGAAATAAATGTGTTGCTGACCGATTAACCCACCTGAGTGTATTTGTAACACCCCAAATTCTCAGAACTCGAAGCGCTACTGGTTAGGACCTCACAATGGGTCCCGATCTCAGTTTGACAACAATATTACTAGGATCTTACAACAAGACACAAATAAGAAAAACCGAAATTCATAAAATGTATTTGAAAAAGGATGAATGCAACAAAGTCTAACAGCCTATCGTACTTAAACAACGGAAAAGACTAACTGTCTTAACAAAAGGGAAAGACAACACAACAACAACCCAAACCCCCACTCGATCTAAAGAGTACGGAGACCCGGCTGACCACTACTTCCGGATCACTCAGCTGTTGTTCTAACCTGCAGTAAAACTAAAAACACAACAAAACAACCATTAGCTAGTTATCTAAACATTAGGAGAATAACAATAGCACACACACACATAAAATATTAAACACTCATCATGCTTTCATACAATCCATTTATTATCTTCATTTAAGTCATTCACTCTAATGATACTTATTTTGTGACACGAGGGATTCCCAAACCTCGCCTCCGCCCCCGTGTACCCATCAAGAGTGGATCCGATGCATCTCACCGTGTACCTGTATGGTCTGGGTATAGAGAACCTCCCAGTCTCCTGGCAGAGCTGGACAGTGATGTCACGGCCCGTTATACATGCACTTGGGCCTTAACACAATAATAACGACGGTCGTCCTAACAAGTTGTTATTATATCACACATGGTACACACACCACTATTATCACTCAACTAATATCCAGAAACCAGCTAAGTAAGTCGTAAAGACTTACCTGAGTCAAAATACACTCTAACATGTCTCAAACAGTCCGTACTCGTGGTAACTCAAACGCCTGTCAAATAAGGCATGTGCATCAAAATCACATCCAGATGTCCAACCTCATGCTAAGGAATTACGGAACAAGTTCTTACGGTAAAAGACCATTTTACCCTCAGCCGAAGGCTTCTCAAATTTATTCTTAAACTTTCTTATTCCTTTTAAAACTTGTTTCCATACTTTGTGTCTCTCGGTTAGCTACTTATAGGTCACCAGTTCAAACTTGAATCCACTCGAAAAGAATAACACTCTTCCTCCTTCCCAGTTACCATCTATTACATATATTATCCGTATTATATACTTTAACTTTTCTCCTCAACTCACTTATTTAATTGTGTAATTATTCGGTACTCATATATATATCTACATATTTTATTTCCCATCTTGTACGGATTTAGGTACACTTACGTCATGAGTATATATATATTCTTATGTTTCTTTATATATACAAATCCTGAAATCCCAACTTATTTATATACATATTTATATCTCTTTTACATAATTTCATAAATCCCAACTCGTACTTATATATATATACTCGCATTTTTATATATTCTATATTTATGCTTATAAATATACTCTTATATAAAGGTTATATATCCATTAAATTCCAAGCTTCTATAAACATGAATAGACTTTAAAACACTTATGTGTACACTTTTATTTCAAATTATATATATATATATATATATATATATATATATATATATATATATATATATATATATATATATACACACGTATATGTATATACTCGGCATACACAACTCTCATATAAGCTCACACCTGCTCTTACTAACCTACCGTATTGCATACCCGTACCACCTCCAATCTATGGTTTATATATGTATTCAAATTAAATTTATATATGTTTTTCAACTCAAATATATATACGTATACACTCTCTAATATATACGTATTCTAACTCACATATATACATGTATTAAAACTTGATTTTATACATATTTCATTCACAGTTATATTCGCAGGACAGGAGGAAGAAGGACCGGAGGAGGCTCTTACCGGCTGCAGTCCGGCATCCTCACTGGTGGTCGGAAACGACGGTGCGGAGCTGCTGCAGGCCGAAGAGAGGCTGCAGTGTAGCGATTCAAGAGTCGAGAGAAGGTAGGCGGAAAGAAAGGAGGGAGAAGGGAGGCGGTCTCACCCACTGCAGCGGCGGAGGGAAGCTCGGCGGCACTGGCGGTTGACGGCATGGCGGAACAATCCCGTTGTTGTTGCTACTGGCTCGAGGCGGCGGCAGCAAGGGCGAGGGAGGCGTCGTCGCAGTGGCAGCCAAGCGAGGAAGACGCTGCTAGGGCTGATGTCGCCGGCGGACAGGGAAGGCGGACGAGGCGTGGTGGCGGCGTCGTCTGGGCGGTCGACGGAGGCGGCGCAGTGGCACGGTGGCGGCTTCGGTGTGGTACGTTGTTGCGGCTGTCCTTTGTACAGAGAGAGAGACGGAGTAACAGGACGCGGCAAGTAGGAGAATAGAGGATTAGGTTAAACGTGTTTAGCATTAGGATTAGGGTTTAGGGTTAGCTTAGGAAATGGGCTGCTGGGCTTAGTAGGTGGGCCTAGTAGTGGGCCACATCCGGCCTGCCCTCGCATTATAACACGGATCCGAAATTCGTTACTCGCCCCGGATTTTCCGTTTTGTGCGGGAATTTATATAATACGAAATTATATTCCGTATTGTATAAATTATTATTAAATTTTAACGTACGTAAAAATTATTTTCAAACACATAGTCTCATCATTTTATGTCAATTAAGGTCACATAAAATGATAGAACCTAAAACTCGTTTTAGTTTATTTATTTATTTAAGATTGACATATCGGAATTCGTTTAAAATCAAGGTTAACGGATTTTAAAATTTTCGGTTATTACAGTATCAACCTCAACACCAATTTTTCTGATGATCCTGAACAACGTGTTTTTATATGTAAAGATGTTTTAGAGTGAGCTACCTCTAGAAAGTAGATTAACCTAACTCCTATTGGTTATTAAAAAAACAAAAAAAGGAAAGTGAGTGGGCAATGTCCGAGGCCCAAAGACCACACTTTGGAAACGCGCTTAAATTTCAATATAATTCCACTTGTATTAAGTATTAACCCAACCCCGCTTTGGAAACGCGCTTAAATTTCAGTATAATTACGTTTCTGTCCATTGATTCTACATAATTACCATATTTGGTGAGAGAATAGAGTATGAAAACTTTTCACAATCTCAGAATAGGTAAGACCTTATCGAAAAGGATAAGACCTTATCAAACGAGATAAAGTCTTATTAGTAACTATAAGACCTTATCAATGGAGATAAAATCTTATAAGCAAATATAAGACCTTACTCGTTTCTCTGATATTGATTTTAAACGTAAAGGTTTAGACAAACCAGGTTTTTGTAAGACCTTACAAGTTTTGGTAAAGACATTACAGTGTCTGGTAAGACCTTACCATATTACAGAAAACCTTGGTTTCTAGGTTTCAGTAAGGCCTTACATAAACTGGTAAGACCTTACCAAAACTGGACAAAAACTACAAGTGAGTTACGTACGTCCAAATAGCTTTTCCTTCTTGTTGAGTTAATTAAGGGATTTGATTTTAACAAATCTTTGATTTGTTTTAATTAAATCTTCTTGCGATAAAATTGGATGATTTCCTTAACCTCAACAAACCGTGCTTGACTTTGACTGCTTGACTTCAACAAACAAAATCTCAACAACCCAAGATCAAATCTCAACAACTCAAGATATCCGAGGATCACGAAGGGAAGATCATTCTGGATCACGAAGGCAAGATCGTTTCTCAACGTACAAGAATGCTGATACGCTTGCCTATTTAAAGAGACAAAGAACAAGAGACAAAATACACATTCATTGCCTACTTCGGAAACACAAGTGACAATTCGACTTATCCCACAAAGTATTGTTCTCACATTCAAAGCTTCATCATTCTACTTCCCTGAGAGTGTGAGATCTTTTTCGAGCTGATAGTACAATTCAACTAGGATCATACAAACCGTTATCACTTCTAGACACGTTGGATACGAGTGTTGTATCTGGAGTACTTTAGTTTTCCTTTTCGAGTGTGTGAGTTGCTAGATAGGAAGTGTAAGACTTCTGAGTTTAGAAGAGGGAAGGTCTTCTGAAGATTGTATCTGGAACTCATCAAGAAGAAGGAAAATAAAGCTACTTGGAATCCTAGGGTTGAATCAATCCTAGGCGGGGACTAGGTCGTGTTGGTAACCGAACCTCGTTAACATATCGTGTGTCCTTTACTGCTGATCTCGTCTTGCTCTTAACATTCCTGGTTTGTCTAAACCCTTACGTTTAAAATCAATATCAGAGAAACGAGTAAGGTCTTATATTTGCTTATAAGATTTTATCTCCATTGATAAGGTCTTATCAGTAACGAGTAAGGTCTTATATTTGCTTATAAGATTTTATCAAATTTGAACAAAGATCAAACCAAGTATTTCAAATTTGAAACAAACCAAACCAAGGTTTTCAAAGACAGAAATATTCTCCCCCCTTTTTGTCTTTCAACAAGAAAATTTTAAAAATAGAAAAAAAAAATCATTCTTCATCTGATATCATCAACCGGTAAGGCCTTGAAATATATATCAAAGTCTTAATGTAGGGAATAAGATCAATATTGTATAACAATAATTGCTCCCCTACATTTGTGCTTCCCTGTTAAGCATACCAAGGATGTTGCATTTTCCTTTGTCACCAAGAGTTATAGTATCAGTGGTTTGCTTCTTTAGATTTTCGAAAAGAGATTCTTTTCCACTCATATGTTTTGAGCAACCACTGTCCATTATCCATTTTTGACCCTTTATCTTGGTGATATCCTGCAAAACAGAAAATCAACCTTTCCGGCTTGACCAATAGACAGATTTGGATCCATTATGGGGTAGACCATGTTAGGTAGCCTAGTCCCTTTAGGAACCCATATGTGTTTTACCCGTTTATTTAAACGTACAGGAAAAGTATTTCTAATAATGTACGGATCCATTCTCCTATAAGGACAGGTTTCCTTTACATGACCCTTTTTACAACAAAAGAAACAAGTAGGAGATCTCCAATTTCATTTTGCCTTAACGAACGTGGTAGTGGGTTTAGCAGGAAAATTCCTGTTATATCCTATTCCACTTCGATTTAAGGATAATTGTTGTTCTCCAAGCATTTTATCAAGAGTAGCTTTAGATTTAGTAAATTGCACAAGAGCTATTTGTTGTTCTTGACATTTTTCAGAAAGTTTCACTTTTTCAATCTCTAAGTCAGTATTACGTGTCTTAAGAGATGAGAGGTTTGCCTTTAGATCGGAATTTTCCAATCGTAAGGCCTTAACCTCAGTGTCAAGATCTGATTGTATGCTGTCAAGATCTTGAACTTTCAGCGAAAGCATTCTTATGCAAGTTTCCTGATCATTAAGCTTTTCTTGTAAAATGTTGATTTCTTTGCTGTAAGATTCTTCATTAGAAATCATGTTTTTCAGCACTTCTGATAAAACAGCAGTAGGACTGGATATAAGATCTCTTACCATTCCATCCAGATGTTGATCTTGGTTTTTATCGGTTTTTGCCATAAGACACAAGTTTGCATGATCATCTTCAGAATCTGAATAACTTGAGGAGTCTGAATCACTCCATGCTTCTATCATGGCCTTCTTGCTAAATTCCTTTTTCTTGGATTTGTTTCTCTTCTTTTGAGGACATTCTTTAACAAAATGATCTATTTCACCACATTCATAGCAATTTAGAACACGATTCTTTTTCAAGGGGTTAGAAGACTTACCTTTGTATTTAGATGATCCAGCATATTCTTTATTTGAGAATTGCTTTTTCATTTTCAATATTCGTGCTAGTCCTCTTGTGATAAGAGTGAAAGGATCTTCATCATCATCATCATCACTGTCAGAATCTTCCAGTGGTTCCTCTTTCTTTGCCTTGAATGCCATTTTCGGCAATTCCCCATCGTCCTCATTGAGGATCATTTCATGGGTGATTAATTTGCCCAGCAAATCATCAAGAGCAAGTGTATTAAGGTTTTGTGCTTCTTCTATAGCAGTTACCTTAGGACCCCACTTTGCTTTAGGCAAACATCTAAGTATCTTTCTGACTTTTTCTTCGTTATTAAAAGTCTTTCCCAGTGAGTCAAGATTGTTAATGATCTCCGTAAAACGGGTGAACATTACTTTAACTGATTCATCTGGGATCATTTTAAACAATTCATATTGTCTAAGAAAGATACTTATTTTGGTCTCTTTGACCTGGCTGGTTCCTTCATAGGTAAGCACTAATTTGTCCCATATTTCTTTTGCAGATCTGCACGAAGATATACGATTAAATTCATCAGTACTTAAACCACAATATAATAGATTAATGGCCTTGTAATTCTTTGCCACGCTCTCTAGATCTTTCTGATTAAATTCAGCTTCTGTCTTGTTTACTCTTGTATTGTCAGGACCTTCCTTGGTGGGAGTGTTGGGTCCGTTCTTGATAATATACCAAAGCTCTAAATCTTGATCGATAATCAACATCTGCATCAAGGATTTCCAGTGCATAAAATTGTTTCCTACAAAAAGAGGTGGTCGTATAATTGATCTTCCATGACCGAAACCTCCTTGTCCTTCACCTGCCATGATTAGACTCATAGATAATAATATCTAAGAAAACGTGAGTTAGGCTCTGATACCAATTGAAATGCGGAATAGGCAGATAAAATAGTTTATCCAATACTCTAGAAGGGGGGATGAATAGAGTATGGAAACTTTTCACAATCTCAGAATAGGTAAGACCTTATCGAAAAGGATAAGACCTTATCAAACGAGATAAAGTCTTATCATTAACTATAAGACCTTATCAATGGAGATAAAATCTTATAAGCAAATATAAGACCTTACTCGTTTCTCTGATATTGATTTTAAACGTAAAGGTTTAGACAAACCAGGAATGTTAAGAGCAAGACGAGATCAGCAGTAAAGGACACACGATATGTTAACGAGGTTCGGTCACCAACACGACCTAGTCCCCGCCTAGGATTGATTCAACCCTAGGATTCCAAGTAGCTTTATTTTCCTTCTTCTTGATGAGTTCCAGATACAATCTTCAGAAGACCTTCCCTCTTCTAAACTCAGAAGTCTTACACTTCCTATCTAGCAACTCACACACTCGAAAAGGAAAACTACTCCAGATACAACACTCGTATCCAACGTGTCTAGAAGTGATAACGGTTTGTATGATCCTAGTTGAATTGTACTATCAGCTCGAAAAAGATCTCACACTCTCAGGGAAGTAGAATGATGAAGCTTCGAATGTGAGAACAATACTTTGTGAGATAAGTCGAATTGTCACTTGTGTTTCCGAAGTAGGCAATGAATGTGTATTTTGTCTCTTGTTCTTTGTCTCTTTAAATAGGCAAGCATATCAGCATTCTTGTACGTTGAGAAACGATCTTGCCTTCGTGATCCAGAATGATCTTGCCTTCGTGCTCCTCGGATATCTTGAGTTGTTGAGATTTGATCTTGGGTTGTTGAGATTTTGTTTGTTGAAGTCAAGCAGTCAAAGTCAAGCACGGTTTGTTGAGGTTGAGGAAATCATCCAATTTTATCTCAAGAAGATTTAATTAAAACAAATCAAAGATTTGTTAAAATCAAATCCCTTAATTAACTCAACAAGAAGGAAAAGCTATTTGGACGTGCGTAACTCACTTGTAGTTTTTGTCCAGTTTTGGTAAGGTCTTACCAGTTTATGTAAGGCCTTACTGAAACCTGGAAACCAAGGTTTTCTGTAATATGGTAAGGCCTTACCAGACATTGTAATGTCTTTACCAAAACTTGTAAGGTCTTACAAAAACCCGGAAACCAAGGTTTTGGCTTTCATCAACCATAAGTAATGTCTTATTATCAAGGTGGAGTTAACATGATGGAATCACTATCATTTAGGGTAG
This sequence comes from Fagopyrum homotropicum, assembly GCA_033239125.1. Lineage (NCBI taxonomy): Eukaryota > Viridiplantae > Streptophyta > Magnoliopsida > Caryophyllales > Polygonaceae > Fagopyrum > Fagopyrum homotropicum. Next base: position 164,955,005 of record BSWB01000001.1, read on the forward strand.
TTTTTAGAGTCTTTTTATTGCATTTGTGTCAGTTTATGCTACTAACTCCTTGATTCAAAAGAAGAAAACCAAAAGAAGCTAAAAAAGGAGTTAAAAGCACTTAGGAGTGAAGAGAAATCACGAAGTGAAGCTTCTGCTACTTCACCGCCCCAGCGGGTGACGCCTTCCACCGGAGCGCTCCCTGCGCCTTCACCAGCGCCGGCCAAGATGCAGGTCACCGCCCCTCCGTCACCCATCGGCGCCCCTGTGGTGGCCTACCCTGAAGAGACGAAGACGTGCGCCCCTGCGCTTCCCACTGCGCCTCGCTTGGGAGCTGGAAGACGAAGGGTCCTCGCCACCGCCCCTGCGCTGACCTTGGAGGCGCCCCTGCGCCTTAGCATCAGAAACGCCAGGAATTTGAAGGGTCAGACGTTTGAAGAGCATTGAAGATTCGCCCCTGCGGCCATGAAGAAGTTCAAGCGTTTTTGCCTTCAACGCCCCTGCGGTTCCTGAAGGCCGCCCCTGCGGTTTAACGCCAGAAGCTTTACTCCGGCTGTTTACACCACCTTTATGACATTAAAGGTGGCTGTTTTAGGCCTGCTATTTACTCATAATTAAGTGTCTTTTGTAGTATAAATAGTCAATGGCTGATTGCTAGAATTATCCATGCTTTCCTTCACAAAATCCATTTTAGACTTGAGTTTTTCCATTGTAATGAGTTGCTAACTCCCTTGCTACATTGAGTTGGTTTGAAGCTGTTTTGTTACTTTGGTTGTAAGTTCCTTTTAATATAAGTTTTTATTCAGTAGTGTTTTGTGTTTCCTTGATCTTCATTGTTTAATTGCATGTTAACTATTGCTTGAGATTGATCACCTTAGGTTCTAAAGTGCATGTAAACAACTAGGATTAATAGGTTCCGGGTTCGGGTCTTTAATCTAGTAGAAACTTTTAGTAATAACGGGTTGTAATTACTTAAAGAAAAAAAACACAAATATAAAGATAAGTTTAACGGTTTTAATCTTCTCTTTATATCTCTTATGTCTTTGTTTGAAGGCTAACTTATTATTTGTTCTTGTAGGTTTACGGAACTTTAATAAGTTAAGTTGTGTTGATGCCGGTTGGCTCAACACATATGTATGATCAAGACGGGAGCTTACTTAAAAACTTGTAAAAGGAACGCACCAAAGTAGCAATTGCATGCCTAGAATCAACCTAGAGTAGATTCACCCATCATTTGTCTTACTTGTTGCGTTAATTGTTTTCTCTTTAAGTTTTTGTGTACTTATTTCAACCAAAACCCCCCCTTTCGGTTACTTGTTACTAGAAATCAATAATCACATCTAAAACCATCAAACTCTCTTGGGTTCGACCCTTACTTAATCACTATACTTGTTCTTGGTGCTAAGTCGGGATTTACTTTTGATTGGGTATAGACGACCATAGAAATACCGTCGGTCAATAAACTTGAATATGATCAGTTGCACGCGTACAATTATGAAGCACATTACAAAATCACAATACAATTAGCCTAACCTTTTGTGTTGTTTCTGATGTACCAAGAATTGAAAATGCACAGGCTTCGAACAAGCTATATCAGCATCTTTTAAGCTTTTGGTTATTTATGGCAATTTTCTTAGTTTAGATGCACCACGATCAAGAGTTGAAAATGCACAGGGCTCTCACAACTATTTTGTTGATGGAGTTGAAGGGTGCACTTTTTTGTTGGATTTATTGGCGCAGGCTTCAGATAATGTGTTTCTGCTGGTCAAGTTGCATAGGTTAACAATCTGAAAGAGGAGTTATAAATATATCATGCAAGTGGAAGAGACATTTTTACCTGATGATAAAATGTCAGTGTCTACGTACTCTTCTCTTTTGGCTCCATCTTCAAGCTTGAATCACTTTCTACGAACCTTGAATCACTTTCTCAAGACGATGTATTGAAGCTGCCGGAGACTAGAGTTGGATAGGACTGCATGATTAAGCTACTTATTTTGATCCTGCAAGTAAACTAAAAATCTCAAAGAGGAGTTATAGATATATCATGTATGTAGAAGTCTAGAAGATGGAGAGATTTTTCACCTCGTGATAGAATGGAAGTGTCCATGTATCAACTGTATATTAGTCAACCACTACATTTGGAATGTGTCGAATGAGAGGCCAGTCTTCCCCCGTTACACTTTTGCAACGCTTCTTTAACTCTTCTGAGGCATTCAATATACAAAGATCTTCGAGGACAAGAAGATGCTGAATTTCACATGGTAAAGCTTCTATGTCTGATATATTATGTAGATACAAATCTGTCAGGGAACAAAGGGACTTCCATGGTATGTCAGGTAACCATTCCCCGGAGCCACCTTTTATTGACAGTTGTTGGAGATTGCTGCAGTTGAGCTGTATTTGTGAATCATAATCAACCTCAATCATTTTATCAACATCTTCAATCATCAATCTCCAAAGATGGTTGAGACTAAGGAGGGCTCTCCACGGCATATGCAACCCTTTGCATTTACCGAGAGTCAAGTCTTGTAAGGAGGTAAGGCTTTGGACTCCCTTTAGAAGATACTTGCTCCTTGTCATCTCTCCAAATTCTAGTCTCAAATACTCAAGTTCATGTAAGGGTCCCCACGGCACCATCATTTCCTCCTCCTCCTCTTCTTCTTTAACCGAGACACTTTGCTGCTCCTTATTCGGACCAGATATGATGAGTCTTTTTAGAGAGGTGGTGCATCTCAACCTATTAAAGAACCATAACTTTACGTTTGGGATTACCACAACCTCAAGTTTGGACAACACCTTTGTATTCTCATTAGTATCACCTACATCAACCAATTTCACTTTTGCACATCCTTTGATCCTCAATTCCCGGAGGGAAGTCAAACATGCAAGCCCCCTACAAGACACAATTTCGAGCTCTACGCATGACTCGATGATTAGTGTTTGAAGAGCAGAAAGATGGCTTATTTGTGCTTCTGCAATCCTGCGTAGATCTGCAATTCCTGATATTTCAAGTTTCTTCAATGCATTGCTTCCAATAACATTACTCCCAAGGCCCTGCCACAAAACATAATCTCTCATGCTTCTCAACTTCAAATCTTCAACGCATGCAAACCAAGGCACACATGTCAGCTTTGGGCAATTCCATATATGAACCTTGACAAGACGAGGGAAGGTAGGTAGCACATTGGGTTCTTCCGGCCACCATCCTCTCAAATTTGGCATCTTAAGCAGTGTAAGCTTTTCAAGTGATGGTAAGAACAATTGAGGATCATCGGGCCAACTACCCTCTACACTTAACATCGATGGCATATCTTCGATCAACAACTTCTCGAGGTATCGAAGACCACTCAATTGCGGCAGTTCAACACATACACGACATGCTTTGATTGTGAGAGTCACGAGATTACTAAGGCGCATAACCCAAGCTGAAATTCTCTTTCCTCCAAACCCACGTAGCCTTAGATGCTCAAGTCTATCAGGAGGTTCAAGCGCATCCATCAACGTATCAAGTTCACCTGAATCTTCTACTTTAGTTGACCGTCGTCGTTGTCTAAAATTAATATGTAATGTATCAAGTCTTTCGTTCCTTGAGAAACATGATTTCTGCACATCCACGGTCACATCTTTCCATCCATCTTCAAAAACCACAATTTCCAAATATCCACTCACGTTTTCAAGACACTCCAAGTATTTCAGTCCACCTCTAGAATACTTAATGATTAGCTTATCTACGGTCACAAGTGAGGCCAAAGCTGGCATCTCACACAGTTGATCACAACCTACAAGCACAAGGTGTCTCAAGCTTATCAACTTTCCTAGGTCCCTCGGCAACTCGGTAAGAAAACTACACTCCTTAAGAATAAGAGATTGTAAATGGTGAAGGTTACAAATTGAGCTTGGAAGTGTACTCATATAATTAGATGAGAGATCAAGATACCTCAAATGAATCAGGCTTCCTATAGAAGTTGGTATGTGTTTCACTCTCAACCCAAACCAAGACAGATCCAAAACTCGTAATCCTCTACAACATGAAATCAACTTGTTCAGATGCATTCCTCTAGATCTGAGGAGGAGAGTCCTTAGATACTTTGAATGAGGAAATGAACAGACATTTCCCACAGATGATTCCCCATCCCATTCAGTGATAGACATGTGACGAATAGTCCTACTGCATAGTTTCTGAGCCGGTTTATCAATTAAAGCACTCTCTAACTTCGCTACTTCCATAGCCAAATCATGCACTAGATCATGCATTCGCCATATGCATGTCCTAACACCTTTCCTTGTGATTATTTCCATATCTTGAAAAAAATATCTCTCCACCAAGTACATAAAGTATCCCTCGACCGTATCCTCTAAGGTTTGGTTCCCAACACAAGACTCAACAAACCCTTGAGCTATCCATAATCGAACCAACTTTTGTTTCTCAAATCTATGATCCTTAGGAAAGAGAGAACAATATGCAAAGCAACTCTTCACAGTATACGGAAACTCGTTATAACTAATCTTCAATATTTGCATGATCTTACTATAATCTTTAGGAACCACTTTCGAAAGCTCGTCATTTAAGAGGGAAACCCACTTGTGCTTTTCTTTATGCCTCAATAAGCTTCCTACAGTGACTATAGCTAGCGGAACATTTGCACATTTTTTCACAATCTGTCTCCCTAATTCCTCTACGTCTTGACCATATTGTTCTTCCTCTCCCGAAAATGCCATTTTCTTAAACAATAACCAAGCACTCTCATCTGGCATACCTTGTAGATGATAGTAAGGCTCAATTGCATTCAAACATTGGGCAACTTTTATCGAACGTGTTGTGGCTACGACCATACTCCCAGCCTTCCCAAAATTCAACAGGACTTTCAACTTACGCCAGTTTTGTGGTTCCTCATCCCAGACATCATCTAAAACAAGCAAAAACCTTTTCTCTCCTATGACTTCCCTAAGTTTAAATTGCAGGGTATCTAGATCAAGCTCTTGATCAACGTTTCCTTTAGTGGCAGATCTAATGAGTTCTACCAAGACTTGCTTTAAAGGTGAGAAGTAGTTTATACAAGACCAAATACAAAGATCAAAGCCTTGTTGAACTCTATCATCATTACGGACAAGCTGAGCAAGGGTAGTTTTTCCTAATCCTCCAATGCCAATAACTACAACAACAGGAGCGACATCACCCTTAGGTTCTTGCAAATCCTCTGGCAACAACATATGCACAATATCGTCTCTTTCTTTCTCTCGGCCTATCACTTCATTGGTTGAAACATAAGAGTGGGTTGGCTCTCTACTTATTCGATAGGGTAATAGATCTTGTTCAGTCTGGACTGGTAGAAATTTGAATCCCTTAATATCACTAGCAATGGCATCTAGACTTTCCCTTATTGCCTTCACTTTATGAGCAGTTTTAACAAAGAAGGCAAAATTGCGAGGTTTTGAAAGGACACGTCGTACCTTATTCTCAATCTCGCTACCATTCCTTGCCTTTTCATGCAAGTCTTTGGCGGAGATCAAGTCAAACAAATCATCAGCTTCATACAACACGAGCCTGAGTCGTGTAAGCCATCCTTGAACAGCAGCGTCGCTAGCCTGCTTGCGATCAGCATCATGCAAGACATCTCGTATGGTTGCGATGGTGCCTTCAAGCTTCTCCAGTTGTTTCTTCTGACCCCACAACAGCCGGAATTCATCGACTGCAGGAGATGCCAATACTTGTAGGATTGATTTAGCAATGCCAAACAAGGCTGCTTCCGCCATTTTTTCTTTGAGCGTTTTCTTTGTGTGATTTTGTAATTCAATAAAATTTGCTCCATCGTCAATATTGCACCACCGGTATAAATAAACAATGAACCACGTTCTCTGTCAGTTTCGATCCCTTCCCTTTATAAAAATAGCACCAACAATGCACTGTTATTATAATATTACACACAATCCCACGTACTTGTATTACCAAACCCATTGCTAGTGTATTACCAAACCCACGTGCATTACCTAACCCTACTTTCGGGATTATCTCTCATCACACTCCATAATGTGCTTTATCTACCTCACTTTAAGCACAATTTACTCTCTATCTCTCAATTGATTCATAATTTGCCTCTGCAGATCACTTTCACTCATAATTCTTGTTTATTTCAGGACCATATCAATGATTCTCTAATTGCTACTCATTACAAGGAGTGTTTACAATCAATCTTCTTCTCCAGACTTTGACTTGTGCAACTTCCACACTTGATAATAAGAATAGTAATGTGCCTTTGTTTCATGCTTGTTTAGCACATTTATCTTTGTCAAAACTGCATCATGTTTATTTGGAATCTCGCTGTCGTTTCATACACAAAATACCCACAGGCTTACACTCTACAGTAGGGCCATATACTCTATTCATATGTACAATACAATACTAGCTGTAGGTAATGAACCGTACAAATATAACCTAAACATACCACTTTGGATCCTACTAATATCTCAAACACTTTTCCATGCAAGTGTATATTGAACTAGTATGAGTTTCTGGTTTGATTTTTGTATGATATGAGTTTCTGGTCGGTATAAATCTGTATGGTATATGAGTTTTCTGTATGAGTTTGTCTGATATGGTTTCTGGTTTACAAAGTTCATGTCACCATATTGAACTCAACAATGGTGATAGAAACAAGAGCTAGGACAAAGAGAAGATAATATTACACAAATATGTAGATCGAACTCGACAATGGAGATCATGTCACCCGATCGAATTTGTCCTTCTTTTTTTTCCACAAAATGTAAGTGAGAATTTTTGTTTAGCACGAAGTTCACTATAAACATTGGGTCAATGGTTTCAAATATAAATATATAAATATACATTGGATCAGTTTGGGAAGGGAGAACATTATGCCCGAGACTCCGAGGCCCAATGACCACGTTCTTCTGTCCACTTTCGGATTACCTAACGGCTAGGTCCTAACCCCACTTGTATTATTGAACGCAAATTGAGGCTGCTGTTAAAGTTTGATAATAGAATGCAAAGTGATAGATCAAACAAACGGCTTCTCTATGATCCGTAGTTTTGTTGTGAATCTTACACACGAGTCTTTGAAAACCAATTGACAATATGAGAGGTAGTCATATTAGTTATATGTTAGACTCGGATATTATTATATTGTTGATGTGGAACAATATTCCACACATCTTAACACAACCGTTCTCAGAAGAAAGTTGGGATAGGATTGAATTGCCCGATTGAGTATGAAGGTTTCAAAACGATATGTTTTCGTTGTGGGTGTTTGGTCGTCTAGCTCCTACCTGCCCCTTCTCGATCCAAAGCATCGAGTACGTTAATGCATGGGAACAAGGGTTTTGAAAGTGGTTGAGTCTTCAGGCCAACCAAACCATACTCAAGGAGGTTCATTAGAGGAACGCGCGCCCTACCGGCGCCGGCTATGGTCCATGGCTTCTTGTCAATTCACGCAAGAATAAGATCAGCCTAAAAGATTTATCGCATGTAGATTATATTAAGCTCATCCATCTTCTGGCAACATTACATGCTCGGTGAATCTGGCAAAGACCTCTATATAGCCTGATGTGTGTTAATAGATGGTGGAGAACATTTATCGCATGTAGATGCCATGCATGCAAGTATGAACCAGAACAGTGGCGGAGCCAGAAAATTTTTGTTGGAGGGGCACAATTTTTTCTTATAAGATATGTTGCATATTAAGTTTGAAATTAAACAATAAAATCTATAAATTAAATAAATAAATAGAAATTTACTTAAATTTTGTACTATAAATTAGAGCTTTTAATTTATTTATTTTACTTAGATGAAATTTAAAAATATTTTATATATTTAGTTTGTTTTATAAATATATTCTCAAATAAATTGGATAATGGTTGATGAATTATTGTAATAAAAATTATATTAATTTTATTGTATTAGTTAAGAGTTAATGAAATAATAAACATCACTTAGTTTCTCTATCTAAATAGATTGTAATTTGCTTAAAATAAAAATAAATTAAACTTTTTGCTACTCCCAGGACTTGAAACCTTGAACTTCAAGTATCTCCTTCCCTTCCTCTACCAAATGAACTATTAGAACAACATGTATCATATTCCATTTAAGGAGGGTTTTTCCCTTCTTTTCCCCCCCTTCCTTAGGCTTCCTTAGGCAAAACAAGATCGCAAGCCGGGGCACCGTACCACCCGTTACCCCCCTTAGATCCGCCCCTGAACCAGAAGGTATAAGTTCTTAAAGATGTGTGAAATATTGTCCCCCGTTGACAATATGATAATACCCGCACCTAACATATAAGAGTTAGGGCTATTACTCCGAATGCCTGCCACATTATAGAAGATACTTTAATATAAGTCTTCTTCTATATCCTCGTAATGTTGTATTTTTTGGTTTTTAATGAGTTTTATTTGTTATGGAATGTGTTCAGGGCGGATAAGACTGTCTTCCGATGAGCCATAAAATTCATGTGTAAACATCACAAGGTGACGTGCTAGCAATTTTTGAACCCCGTATCTCCGGAGATAGAGCTCAGAAAGTATGTGAATAACAAACTCGATCTCTAGAACATAAGCATCATTAAGGAACCGCCATTGGAGAACACTCAAAACTCTCTCTGAACGTGAAAGCCTAAACGAGATTACAAGTAGTCGCTTTACCTACTCCAAGTTAGGATGAGCGTCTTTTATCTCATCAAGTGAAGCAACACTGTATTTCACTAAATGAAACTCACATAAGGCCACAACAGAAAGGAACGTTCATCATACATATTTGAGCAATGGCTAACCATTGAGATCGTCATATATGGTTAGTCATGACGGGTCCGATGAGATTTTTCATAGCTCACATACACACAGATCAAATGCCAATTATTGTGACAATCTCGATTATTAACAAACCAAAGTAAGCTGAGTAGATTAAAGAATTTAGGATTAACAAACATAACAAAAGATACTTTTACCAAATGATAAAATGCAAAAGAGACTTAATTCCCGTGAATCTTCATCAGTGAATTTCCCAAAAATTTCAATACTTAGGGTTTCAAGACGAGCTCTCTCCACAACACTGAAAGCATGTGATTGATACTGATGATAACAAAATAACAGAAGTTGGGTTGATGACAATGATATAAATAGATTGAGATAGCTAGCTAGGAAGAAAGAATGGAGATCCAAGAGCCGGCCTGCAACACCGGGATTGTACTCAGCAAAGGTCGGATTTTGAACTTTCGTGACGAGTGTTGAAAAGCTGCTCCAGAGGGAAATTTCGATCAAATAGGGCAAATCTCGGGCGGGAAATTTGCAGATTTCGGGACCGAGATTTCAGATTCTTCAGGTCAGTTGAAATTAAATTTTCGGGTGGTGCAAAATTCAGGAATCTCGGCTGAGATCAATAATGCACCAACCCGAGATCCCACTGTTCTTCTTCTTTGCTCCATAGTTTCCTTCCTTCAGGTCCCGAGTACGCGCTGCCTCGAGGCTTGATCCTCAATTGCGTCCAAAGATCGTCGAATTGCCTGAAAAACCGACAAAAGCTCGTGTAGACATCTTTTCTAGGATAATAAGAAAAATCAACCACATATGTCACGAACTCAAGTCAATGCATGCAAAACAAAGGAAAAATCTACCTAAATGCAAGCCTAAACTAAGGTAAAAAATCATGTTATCAAAATACTCCATACTTGTCTTTTGCTTGTACTCAAGCAAGATTCAAATCTAAGCTACAAGATGACATGATTTATGCAAGTGGAAAACAAACACAAAATATTTTTAGTAATGTGCTTCTAGTCATAGATCACCCTCATAGTGATTTTTCATGGCAAATGATAGAGCAAATGTGTGTCAACGAGAATTAAGCATGAAAAGACGATCATACTTTACTCGGAATCCACACATGCAAAGCAAGTCAAAAATGTAGATCAATCATGAGGAAATCAAGTCTAAACCACTAAGTCAAAACACATGTGCATGAAGGTCTTAAGGACTTAAAATAAGAAGAGGTCAAGAAACGTGTTAAGGGTGGGGATTCTTATAGGTCATGTGGTGCTAATCCGGGAAAAGGAAATAACTCCACAACATTCACTTCACTCAACATCCACCAAACAAGTGTAACGTTCTCCTTCCTTCTTCTTTTTTTTTTTATTTTTTATTTTTTATTTTTTATTTTTGAGATAATGGCATAGGTGCACAAAAGCCGAAACCTTGGTGATTAGCGATCCTCGGGGTTTTTACCAAGGTGCCTCACACCGGATGCACATACCAAAATTCGTTAGGACTATCTGTTAATCCGACTTTGGCAAGATACAAACACCCGATTATGTGAATGGTACCGAGTTACTCATCTTCATAACAACGTCCCCAAACCTATTTTTCTACACTTTTCACAACACATTTCATCAACTTCAACTACATCAATTCCTTCATCACAAACATCGCCATACACATTCTCTTTGCACACTCAATCACACTAGCATGCTCCTAATTCCCGGATGGGTCAAAAGAGGTGATATATATTTTTTTTCAAACAAATGAGGTGCTCAAACAATGTGGTCAAGATGAGAAGAGGAAAGAATCGAATGCCTTAATCATTCCAAAATGATGTGTAAGAACCTATCATGCGGTTTCGACCTTCTAATCTCAATCTAATCTAGACAACAATCGACATCACAATTCACATATGGATTCAAGTAAAGTATTCAAGTCCACATATGCTAAAAATCCATTCAAACACAGAAAGTTCACTCATAGCCAATTCACACACAAAAATCATCATAGGGGTCATATCAATCCTAGAAGCACTTTTTTTTTTTTTTTTAATTTTTCAATTTTTTTTTGATTTTTTGCTATAAAGATATGTACAATGCAAAACGAAAGGAAACGTGTGAATAGAAATATGAAACTATCCTAAATTCAATGCAATAAAAGGAAACATGCAAAGTATTGCAAATACCACACCCCATACTTAAAACTCATATTGTCTACAATGTGAAGAAATAAAATAAAGGATGAAAGAGAGTACTCACAATATAAAAAGCGGTCTGGCATCTTCACAGCCAATTCACACACATTGAATTCTTCATTGTTCTTCAATTGCTCGAAAGAATGGTTGTTGAATGCAAGTATGTAGTACCGTAGAATAACAGTATCACTGGAAATCTAAAAATTAAGAAAATAGTTGAAAAGTTTGTTAATGAAGGAAAAAAAAAACTGTTGAGGAACTAAATATTGCATTTATATGGTTAATATTATTTTTTTATTCCTTAATATTAATAAGGACAAAAAAAATGAATTTTTATGGTTAAAATAGGATAGGGGTACACTTTAACTACACAATTAATAAAGACTAGTTCCTCCAATTTGGTCAATTAATAGCTAGCTAGTGTACGTGTTACAATTTCTTAATCCTAATCTATAAAAATTATTTTAAAAAATAACTTAATTTGTTTGCATGGAATAGAATAACATTTGTATTTATGAAGCAACAATAAACAATTATTTAATTTAAAATAAGTTTTATATACAAAATAAGATTATACCAATAAATTTATATGGTAACAACAACACTACTACTACTAATAAAACTGTGAAATAACACAAGGTAATTAAATTTTATAATTGTTAGAAAGGGAGATACAGATTTATGATTAATAAAATGAATATTAAAATATACTATTTAACTAAAAATGATATTATTGGCTAAAATAAGAAATTTAAAAAAAAAAAAAAAAGGAAGAAAGAGATATAATAAATGTGTTTGATATGTATTAGTATATGGTATAGAGATAAATTAAAACAATGCGGCTACGTTATATTAACTACGAAGTATTAATTAGCAAATGCTAGAAACTTTGCAATTTGTATGTCGGTCAGTATGTATTAAGGAAAAAAGGAGTTAAAAATTATGTCACCTCTTCCACTGTCTAGTATATTGAAGCGCAGAAAATTGGAATGTGGCGAATGAGAGGCCAATCTTCCCCTGTTGGATTTTTGCAACGTTCCTCTAACTCCTCTGAGGTCCTTTGAAGTGAAAGAGAGAAAAGTGAAAGGGAGCTCATCCAAGATGGCAATGACACCAACCTCTTGCAACCAAATATATCCATTTCCCGGAGGGCAGTAAGATGCTGAATTTCATCCGGTAGAGCTTTCATGTCTGTTATACACATCAGATGCAACTCATTCAAGGAGGGAAGGAACTTCCATGGTATGTCAGGTAGCCATTCCCCGGAGCCACCTTCAATAAACAGTTCTCGGAGATTGCTGCTGGTGGGTTGTACATGTGAATCATAATTGATGCGCCCTTGACCCCTATGTCCCAACATGAGGAAGACGAGGCACTCCGGGTTCGCTCCGATGGACCGCTCACCCGTTCACGTGCTAAGGCAATCGCCCAAGCTACCGGCTCCATCATTAGCCGCACCATTGCTTGTCACGGACCCATTGGATGCAAACCGTGTCTCTACGCCACAATGACTTGAAGCTTGTCAAGCCGGCACCATTCCGGCGCATTTTCCGCATTTTCCGTAATTTAGCGTTTTGTAATAATAAGTCTTTTTATTTTCGGAATATTAATTTCCGGGACTTTATTTCCGGGTATTAATTTTCCGAATTTAAGATTAGACTTTTGGTTTCGGAATTTAATTCGGAAACTTAATTCCGAACTTAAATTCTCAACCTTTCATTTTTAGGTGTTTCATTCCGGAACTTAAATTCCGACTTTATTTCCGTCATTTAATTTCCGACTCTTTGTATAGCCTTCATCCACTATATAAGGTGATGCTTGGCTCATTTGTAAAGCATGTTCAATTTGATTAAGTAAAGAGAAGTATTTTCCTCCAACTTACTTGAGCATCAATCCCTCTTCCAACCCTCTCAAAGTTCTTCTTTTGGATCTTCGATCCAAACTCAACCACATCCGAGGGTTCTTCAAGAACCAACTCAACCGACCCACTTCGAGGTTTGATCGATCAATCTAGATCGACTCAATCATACAACTTCCGCCTCCATCTCTAAGCTTCCGCAACCCATCTTCAATTGCATTCGCACTTCAACTAAGGAGTAGTTGAGCTTCAGCTTGATCTAGATCCGGAATCATTCATTGACGTGTCCAAGGACGCATCAAATTGGCATCAGAGCAAAGGGATCTAAGCTAAGTTATCTTTACTCTTGTTTTTGTGCGTTATTATATTCATCCTTTTTGCCTTTTGTTCATCACCATCTTCATCTTGTTCTTCGCATCTTCATCCACGTTCTTGAAATTTTTTTTTTCTCGATCCATTTTCAAAGCAAATTTAGGAGATTTTTGGTTTGCCATCAAACCATTAATCAACAAAACATTTTTCCTTACCCAATCCGACATTTTTGTTAATCAATTTCACCATTTTCTTGGGATTTTTTTGTTGACAAAATCGGATATCACGCCTTTTGATATTCCAAAAACCAAAAACAAAGCAAAACTCTTCAAAAAACGGATTTGTTTCAAAGAAAAGTGGATTCATCTCTTGCATTCCAAAGGTTGCATTCAAAAGTTTCAAAAAGAAACATTTCCACAAAAACAAAAGTAAAAGACGTCCGGCAAACCGGTCCATCCGAAAAATCGGATTTTTGAAAAGGTCAAAGACCAAAGCAAGTAAAACTTGCCGATAAACGATCCGTCCATTTCCTACCTCTCCATTTTCTCACAAGTTGCAAATTTTTCTCTTGAAATTGTGTGCATTTTGGTTCAAATTTGTTGGATTTGCCTTCCTTGCCTAACCGCCAAACGGCTTTCCCAAAGGTAGAACCCTAACGCACTTGAACTTGGGTAACGTTGACTTATCTTGTCACCTTGCTCATTTGATTGCTTGCAAATTTGTGTCCAATATTGGAGTTATGACTAACGTCACAATTGAAAATTCTCAGGAATCTAGTGAAAGGCATGAGATCACTACTTTGACCGAAGAAAATGCCTCCCTAAGGCAAGAGCTTGAAACGTTGAAGGCCCAAATGCTTGCACTTACGACCGCTCCACCAAACCCACATGGCACCTTGGTCGATGCTTCCACATCCGATGGACATCGCAAAGGAAAATGTATCTTGGGAGCCGAACCATCTAACGGTCGACGGCTTGCCTCCGTCATTGAGAACCACGGTCCCTCCCAAAATGACGGTCATGAGTCCCACAATGAAGGTGACGAGAATCCCGACCCTTCTCCAAACGATTTGTTATATGTTGACACGGAGAATCGGCACAAACGCTATGAGCATAACCGACGTAAGTATGGCTCTTCCCCTCCTCCATCTAGTGCCCAACGCACCAACCGTCCCTCCCGGATTGATGACCGGTACCATCATCAAACAAATGACCGCTCTCAACGGCCCGAGAATGATCGGTCCGGACAACGCCGCCAACGGCATAGCCGGCAACCGATGCATCATGATTATGAAGAGTATGATGAACGAGATGACTTTGACAAGTTCTCCGATGATGAGTCGGACTTGGAACGGGTGGCACATGTCCGTCCATGGCACCCACCCATCCGAGAGCCTTTTGAGAACCAGGATCGAGGAGAAGAATGGTTGCCTCCTCCTAACCCACAAAGGCGTGCACCACATAATCATGGGCGCCAAAGGCATAACGATGGCCACCGGCGAGCCCATCACGACGACGCCTATCTAGCACCACCCCGACCGGATCCCTACCGAGCTCGTAGGGAAGGTAAGGTTAAATTTCCGGTATTTTATGGTGAATATGATCCTTGTGCGTTTCTTGATTGGGCACAGGATATGAAAAGAGCTCTCAAGCATTGCCATTATGAAGAGTACGAGAAAATCGAAGCGGCAACACTTTACTTTGAAGGTGATGCAAAATCTTGGTGGAACCGGTACGAGACCAACCGTGAGAACCGAGGATGGGCACCGGTTGCGACATTTGATCAATTGATCTATGTCATGACTAAGAAGTACGTACCCGACGACTTCAAAAACGACATGCGGTTGCAAATTGCCGAATTCCAACAAGGAAGCCTTACTCCGGTGGCTTACTTAGCCAAGCTGGAGGACATGCATATGAAGGCCGGCATCTCGGCCTCCGCCTCTGCCCTTCGAACCAAATTCATGAGCGGCCTTAATCCGTCAATCCGGCGCCCCCTCGAGATTGTCCCATACAAGGACTTGGGAGCCTTATGTCATGCCGCCATGAAACTTCACAAGCAACAACTAGAAACGCCTCGATACTCAAGGTATAACTCCTCCACTAGTCAATACTCTTATACCACTAATTCTCGTTCTCGAGATGTTTCTAGTCCCCAAGATTCCGGAGCCGCTAAAGGATCACCACGGATGAGTCAACCCACCCGGCAAGCGGCTACCGAGAAACCACCATACCGTGGCACCGTTGCTCCACCACAAACGCCTCCGGGCCGACCCCAACAAGGATCTCAAACGGTGGCCCGCCCAAGAGAACCCGTGTGTTTCAAATGTAGCGGGTTTGGTCATGTCCGACGTGATTGCCCGAACACCAAGCGGGTGATGTTTGCCAACCCATCATATGATGATGGCGAAGAGGATTATAATGGTGATATCCTTTTGGAAGATGACCAAGATGCCGACCCATACTATGGCATGGAGCCATGTGACGACCAACTTGCTTGCGGTCCGGCACAACCAGGTAAGTTTGCTCTTGTCTCTCGTCGCATTCTTGCTATAAAAGAGCATCTCCCTATTGACCAACGCGAGAATCTCTTCCACTCTCGTTGCTTGGTCAATGACACTAGTCTCTCTCTTATAATCGATGGGGGTTCGTGTTGTAATATTATCAACGAAAAAGTGGTGAAACACTTTAAGTTGCCTACAACCCCCCACCCACAACCTTACGGACTCCAATGGATTTCCGATAAGGCAAGTGACACCGTCACACAACAAGCGTGGGTGACGTTTTCTATTGGCGCCTATGTTGATAAGGTCCTTTGTGATGTTATCAAAATGGACGCCACACATGTATTGTTGGGACGACCATGGCAATTTGACCGAAAAACTTTTCATGATGGTTATCTCAACCGTTACATGTTCCAATACAATGGAAAACGGATCACACTTTTGCCTATGACTCCACAGGAAATTTTAGTTGACTATGCAGAACGAAAGAGGCAACAAGTGATCGATGACACCACTACACCGACGGCCACATTGGACTCTTCTCGTCGTTCTCCCGATGTTGTGGATGTTCCTACTTCCGGTTCCCGTAATTCCGGCCATAAGGGTAATGCTACCGAAGCAAGAGGTAGTAAGAGCATTGTCCCGACACATGCACCTCCGGTTCCTACCATTCAAGGGCGATGTGAGCCCCGAATTCTTTTGGCCCGACGACATGACTTGACACCGGTCATGGAAGGTAAGTTTCCTTGTTTCTTACTTGTCCCTTTTTGTTTATCTATTTCCCATGACCCTAGTAATGTGCCGCACGAGGTGTCCTTGTTGTTGTCTGAATTTCAGGACATCTTGACCGACAAACTACCACCCGGCTTGCCACCAATCCGAGGAATTGAGCACCAAATCGATTTGGTGCCCGGCGCGTCTTTGCCCAACCGTGCCGCTTACCGTGCAAGTCCGGAGGAGACCAAGGAGCTACAACGCCAAGTCCAAGAGCTCCTAGACCGGGGCTATGTCCGTGAGTCCTTGTCTCCATGTGCCGTGCCGGTCATACTTGTGCCCAAGAAAGACGGATCTTGGCGGATGTGTGTAGATTGCCGAGCCATCAATCAAATCACCGTCAAGTATCGTCATCCGATCCCGCGCCTTGATGATATGTTGGACGAGCTCCATGGCGCCACTATCTTCTCAAAGATCGATCTCCGGAGCGGATACCATCAAATCCGCATGGCCGAAGGTGATGAATGGAAGACGGCGTTCAAGACGAAGCATGGCCTCTACGAGTGGCTTGTCATGCCATTTGGCCTCTCCAACGCTCCATCCACCTTCATGCGCCTCATGAATCACGTCTTGCGCAAATTTTTGGGTATTTTCGTTGTTGTCTATTTCGATGATATCTTAGTCTTCAGCAAGTCTTTGGATGCACACATCGAGCACCTTCGCCAAGTGCTCAAGTGCCTTAGGCAAGAGCAATTATATGTCAATTTGGAGAAATGTGTCTTTTGCTCGGACACCACAGTTTTTCTTGGCTATGTCGTGTCTAAGGACGGACTACGAGTGGACGAATCAAAAGTTCGCGCCATTCGGGAGTAGCCTACTCCTACTACGGCCACCATGGTTCGAGCCTTTCTCGGCTTAGCGGGTTTCTATCGACGCTTTGTCAAGGACTTTAGCTCGATAGCGGCACCGCTACATGAGCTTACTAATAAAGTTGTCACGTTTGAGTGGCGTGATACCCATGCTCGAGCGTTTGAGTCGCTCAAAGACCGTCTTTGTAATGCGCCACTACTCCAACTCCCAAACTTTTCGAAAACCTTCGAGGTAGAGTGTGACGCATCTAATGTAGGCATTGGGGGGGTTCTCCTACAAGAGAATCGGCCCATTGCTTATTTTAGCGAAAAACTTTCCGGTCCCTCACTCAACTATCCAACCTATGACAAGGAACTATATGCTTTAGTTCGTTGTCTCAAAACATGGCAACACTACTTGTGGCCGAAGGAGTTCGTGATTCATTCGGATCATGCGGCTCTTTCGTATCTCAAGGGTCAAACTACCTTGAGTCGGTGCCATGCGAGTTGGGTAGAGTTTCTTGAGACCTTCCCTTATGTCATTCGACATAAGAAAGGTAAAGAGAATGTGGTAGCCGACGCCCTTTCTCGCCGATATATCCTTCTTGTGCATATGGACGCCAAGATCCATGGCTTTGCTCTTATCAAAGAGTTATACGCCACGGATCTTGACTTCAAGGATATATTTGCTCAATGCCTTGACCTCCGAGAGCATGAGTCTTTCTTTATTAACGATGGCTACTTATTCCGTGCGGGCAAACTTTGTATCCCGCGCTCGAGTATTCGTCATTTGTTGATAAAGGAGGCCCATGAGGGTCGTGGTCACTTCGGTGCTACCAAGACTCTCGCCGCTCTACAAGAGCACTTCTTTTGGCCCCGCATGCGCAAGCATGTGACACGGTTTTGCACAAGTTGCATCACATGCCACCATGCAAAATCGCGCCAAGGTCCGGATGGATTGTATTCTCCTTTGCCTATACCAATGGGACCTTGGGAGGATCTTTCTATGGACTTTGTGGTTGGCCTACCCATGTCAAAACGAGGCAAAGACTCCATTTTTGTGGTAGTCGATCGTTTCTCGAAAATGGCACATTTTATTGCATGTAAGAGCACACAAAATGCTAGTGAAGTAGCTACCCTTTTCTTTGACAATGTTGTGCGCTTACATGGAATACCGCGTTCCATCCTTAGTGATCGGGACGTAAAGTTTGTGAGCCATTTTTGGAGAACCTTATGGGGGAAACTTGGAACCAACTTGTTGTTTTCAAGTAGCTATCATCCCCAAACCGATGGTCAAACGGAGGTGACCAATCGGACTCTAGGCGCTCTACTTAGAGCGACCCTTAGGAACAACCCACGCAAGTGGGAGGACTTACTTTCGATTGTGGAGTTTTCTTATAACAGGTCTCGACACTCGACAACAAAGCTTTCACCCTTTGAAGTTGTCTACGACCTTAATCCACACACCCCGATGGACTTCACTCCGCGTCCACTCAAAGACGGAGAACACATCACCGGAGCAAGTCGTGCCGCTCACATCATTGAGCTTCATGAGCGGACTAGGACACAACTCCAACGGCGTGCCGATCAACTTGCCACACAACGCAACAAAGGGCGCCGTCCAATGTCATTCGAGCCCGGTGATCTAGTTTGGCTCCACTTAAGGAAGGAGCGTTTTCCATCCCGCCGCAAAGGCAAGCTCTCGGACCGCGGTGATGGACCATTCCGCATCTTATCCCGCCATGGCCCGAATGCTTACAAGTTGGAGCTTCCGGACGACTATGGCGTTCACCCGACGTTCAATGTCAAGGACCTTACACCATACATTGAGCCCCTATTTGACGAAGGTGAAACGGGGACGTTTCACATCCAAGATGGGGGGACTGATGCGCCCTTGACCCCTATGTCCCAACATGAGGAAGACGAGGCACTCCGGGTTCGCTCCGATGGACCGCTCACCCGTTCACGTGCTAAGGCAATCGCCCAAGCTACCGGCTCCATCATTAGCCGCACCATTGCTTGTCACGGACCCATTGGATGCAAACCGTGTCTCTACGCCACAATGACTTGAAGCTTGTCAAGCCGGCACCATTCCGGCGCATTTTCCGCATTTTCCGTAATTTAGCGTTTTGTAATAATAAGTCTTTTTATTTTCGGAATATTAATTTCCGGGACTTTATTTCCGGGTATTAATTTTCCGAATTTAAGATTAGACTTTTGGTTTCGGAATTTAATTCGGAAACTTAATTCCGAACGTAAATTCTCAACCTTTCATTTTTAGGTGTTTCATTCCGGAACTTAAATTCCGACTTTATTTCCGTCATTTAATTTCCGACTCTTTGTATAGCCTTCATCCACTATATAAGGTGATGCTTGGCTCATTTGTAAAGCATGTTCAATTTGATTAAGTAAAGAGAAGTATTTTCCTCCAACTTACTTGAGCATCAATCCCTCTTCCAACCCTCTCAAAGTTCTTCTTTTGGATCTTCGATCCAAACTCAACCACATTCGAGGGTTCTTCAAGAACCAACTCAACCGACCCACTTCGAGGTTTGATCGATCAATCTAGATCGACTCAATCATACAACTTCCGCCTCCATCTCTAAGCTTCCGCAACCCATCTTCAATTGCATTCGCACTTCAACTAAGGAGTAGTTGAGCTTCAGCTTGATCTAGATCCGGAATCATTCATTGACGTGTCCAAGGACGCATCAATAATCAACCTCAATCACTTTCTCCACATCTTCAATAAACAGTTTGTCGAGATGTTTAAGACTCAGCAGGGCTCTCCACGGCATATGCAACTCTTTGCATTTACGAGACTCAATTCTTGTAAGGAGGTAAGGTTTTCGACTCCCTTTAGAAGATATTTGTTCCTTGTCATCTCTCCAAATTCTAGGCTCAACCCCTTAAGTTTATGTAGCGTTCCCCATGGCACCATCATCTCCTCCTCCTCCTCCTCCTCCTCCTCCTCCTCATCTTCTTTAACCGAAACACTTTGTTGCTCCTCATTGCAATAAGATATGTAGAGCCATTTTAGAGAGGTCGTGCATCTCAACATATTAAATAACCACATGTTTACGTTTGGGATTAGCACATTTTCAAGTCTGGAAAACACTTCAGTCTTCTTCTGATTATCCCCTCCATCAACCCATTTCAGCTTTTCACATCCACTAATTATTAACTTCTCAAGGGATGTCAAATATGCAAGCCCCGTACAAGATACCGTTTCAAGCTCTTTGCACCAATGGATGACTAGTGTCTGGAGAGCAGAAAGATGTCTTATTTGGGATTCTTCAATCCTGTGTAGATCTTCAATGAAAGATATTTCAAGTTTCTTCAATGCACTGCTTCCACTCACTTCACCACTCCCAATGCCTTGCCACAAGACATACTCTCCCACTCTAGTCAACTCCAATTCTTCAACGTATGAAAACCAAGGCACACATGTTGTCAGTTTGGGGCAATCCTCTATACTAACCTTGACAAGACGAGGGAAGGTAGGTAGCACGATGGGTTCTTCCGACCACCATCCTCTCAAATTTGGCATATTAAACAGTTCAAGCTTTTCCAGTGATGGGAAGAACAATGCAGGATCATATGGCCCACTACCCTCTACAGTTAATATCGATGGCATATCTTTGATCTCCAACTCCTTGAGGGATTGAAGACGACTCAATGGTGGCAGTTCAACACATACATGACAATATCTGATTCTGAGAGTCACGAGATTACGGAGGTGCATAACCCAACCTGAAATTTTGTTTCCTCCAAAACCATATATCCTCAGATGCTCAAGTCTATCAGGCGGTTCAAGGGCATCCATCAACCTATCAAGTTCACCCAAATCTTCTACTTCAGTTGACCACCGTTGTCGTCTAAAATCAATATGTAATGCATCAAGCCTTTCGTTTCTTGTGAAACGTGATTTGTGCACATCCATGGTGACATCTTTCCATCCATCTTCAAAGACCACAATTTCCGAATATCCACTCACGTTTTCAAGACACTCCAAGTATTTCAATCCACCTCTAGAATACTTAATAATTAGCTTATCTAGGGTCACAAGTGAGGTCAAAGTTGTCAATCCAATTGGCATCTCACACAGTCTATTACAATCTTTAAGCACAAGGTGTCTCAAGCTTAACAACTTTCCTATGTCCCTAGGCAACTCTTTAAGTAAATGACATCCCTCAAGAATAAGAGATTGTAAATTGTGAAGGCTACAAATTGAATTTGGAAGCGTCTTCATATAAGAATTATATGACAAATCAAGATACCTCAAATGAATCAGGTTTTCTATAGAAGTTGGTATTTCCACAATTTCCATCCAAGATAAATACAAAACTCGTATTCCTCTAAAGCATGAAATCATTTTTTTCAAATCGATCTCATGCATTACAGAAGGCTTGATGATGCAGGTTCTTAGATTCTTTGAATAAGAAAATGAACAAACCTTTTCCACAAAGGATTCCCTATACTCATCAAATATAGACACATGTCGAATAGTCTTACTTGATAGTTCCAGAGTAGTTTTATCAAATAAAACACTCTCTAACTTAGCTACTTCCATGGCCAAATCATGCAGTAAATCATGCATTCGACATGTGATTTTTACGCCATCCATGCATTCGACGTCTGAAAAAAAACATCTATCTACCAAGTAATTGAAGTATCCCTCAGCGGTATGCTCTAAGCTTTGGTGCTTACTACTGTTACTAGGAAAAGACTGGACATACCCTTGAGCTATCCATAATCGGACTAACATTTGTTTATTGAATCTATGACCCTTAGGAAAGAGAGCACAATATGCAAAGCAACTCTTCACGGGATATGGAAACTCATTATAACTAATCTTTAATATATGCATGACTTTATTATAATCCCCGGGAACAGCTTTAGAAAGCTCGTCTTTTAAAAGGGTGACCCACTCCTTCTTTTCTTTATGCTTCAGTGATCTTCCTATAATGACTATAGCTAGGGGAACATTAGCACATTTTTTGACAATCTGTCGCCCTAATTCCTCTAAATCTTGACAATGTTTTTCTTCTTTCCCAAAAAATGCCTCCTCCTTAAACAATGACCAAGCACTCTCATCCGACAAACCCTCCAGATGATAGTAAGGCTCGCTTGCATTCATTTTTCTAGCAACATCTTGCGAACGTGTTGTGGCTAGAACCATGCTCCCAGTTTCCCCAGAATCCAACAGGACTTTCAAGTTACCCCAGTATTGCCCACTCTCATCCCACACATCATCTAAAACAAGTAAAAATCTTTTCCCTTGGATCACTTTCCTAAACATAGATTGCAGGGTATCTATATGATGATGTTGAACATAACGCTCAGTGGCAGAATTATATAGTTCTATCAAGACTTTGTCTAGGGGACAAAAGTAGTTTATGCAACTCCAGATACAAAGATCAAACCCCACTTTAACTCTATGATCATTACGGACAAGCTGAGCAAGGGTAGTTTTTCCTATTCCCCCAATGCCAATAACTGCAACGACAGAAACGACATCACCCTTACGTTCTTGCGAACCCTCGGGCAACAACATCTTCACAATATCCTCCCTTTCTTTCTCTCGGCCTATGACTTTCTTGTCTGAAACATAAGAGTGGGTTGGGTCTCTATTTTTTCCATAGGGTAATAAACTTTGTTCAGGTTGAACGGTTAGAAAGTTAAACCCCTTAATATCACTAGCAATGGAATCTAGACTTTCCCTTATTCCCTTTACTGTATGAGCAGTTTCAACAAAGAAGGCAAACTTGCGAGGCTTCGAAAGGAAATGACGTACCTTCTTCTCAATCTTGCTACCAGTCCTTGCCTTTTCATGCAAGTCTTTGGCGGAGATCAAGTCAAACAAATCATCGGCTTCGTACAACACGAGCCTGAGCCGTGTAAGCCATTTTTGAACAGGAGGCTCGGTAACTTGCTTGCTGTCAGCATCAATCAGGACTTCTTTTAGGTTCTCGATGGTGCTTTTAAGCTTCTTAAATTGTTTCTCATGCCCCCACAACAACTTGAATTCATTGAGTGCAGGAGATGTCAGTACATGTACGACTGATTTAGCAATGCCCATCCAGACTACTTCCGACATTTTTTCTCAGAGTGTTTTTTGTGTGTGTGTAAATTTGGAATTCAATTGAAATGTGCTCCGTCTTCAACGTTGCATGAGTTTAAATAAACAGTGAAGGGATCGATTTGAGTGGAGACACAAAGGCATAAACCGCGTGCACTTAAAGGCATAAACCGCGTACACTTAAACTATTTAAGCGTGTCTTTAGGATCGCTTTTGCAAACGCTAAACTCCACTTTGGACTAAAAGGATATGTTTAACGTTAAGATATTAACGTTACTTAAAGGAAAGTGAGTGGACAATGTCCGAGACCCAAAGACCACACCACGTTCTCCCGTGACTTTCGGCTCCTTCCCTTTCAAAAGTACCTAATTTCACTTGTTTTACCAAACGTCCAGGCTATTTGGCGCAAGGCCAATTTACTAATCATGCCCATTTGTCCGTGACGGACAAATGGGCATGATTTAGTAAATTGATCCCATTTGTCCGTGACGGACAACTCCCATATATGTATAAAATGAAAATGTTTGGATTAAAGTTATAAATTTTGGTTTGTTTGAAAGAAATTTAATATGATCTTGAAACTTTTGTTAACAGAAAGTTTAAATGTTTTCAATAACGTCATTTAGATTTGATCGTATTTATGTTTGAATTTCTTAAAAATGTAACATTGATCTTGAAACTTTGATTCCTTTGTAATTGTTATGTTTGTAAGTAAGTTTGGTTTCTTTATTGAAAGAAAGTGTTAATCCTTTGAATAAAATATCTTTGATTTGATCTTCTTTTGTAAAAGGAAGTTTAAGTCCTTTCAATAACATTACCTTCATTGGATCGTAGATATGTATGATATGAAGTTACGTTTATTTCTTAAAACTTTATTTGTTTGTTACGAAAACTATAAATTTTGAACAAAAGAAACGTTTATTGATAGGAAGTTACGTAATTTTGATTAACAGGAATTTATAATCCTCGCAATAAATTATGTTGGTTGATATTTTTTTATCTCATTACGTTCTTTACAACTCGTTATGTTCATTCAAAGATCTTACTAAATTAAAATTTAACGAAAATGTTACTACAGGTAATTAAACTCATTAATTTAATGAAGTTGTACACATTATTGGTTGATCTAAGGGTTGAAGCAAATAAATATATGTTGTAAATACCAAGGGTTGAAGCAATGTTCTGTCCGTAACGGACAAAATGAGTTTGTCCGTCACGGACAGAATGAGTTTGTCCGTCACGGACAGACTCATTCCGTCCGTGACGGACAAACTCATTTTTCCCTATTAAGGACAGCCACGATCTTTTCTTTCCCTTTCTTTCTCTTCCTCTTCCTTTCTTCGCCGCGACGAACACCTACGACGATCTCGCTCGATCTTCGGCTGCAATCTCTCTCAATCTCTCTCCACATTTCTCGTATTCTCTACTGCTATATAAGGTAAGAACATAACTTTCTCGTTTTAGTTTCGTTTAAATTTGTTCGTTTTAGTTAGGTTTAGGTTTAGGGTTTAATTTGTTCGATTTGGGTTGTTTTAGAGAGGTTTAGGGGCTTATATGTTACTAAAATCGATGAATATGAGTTAGGGTTGAAGTTAATTAGTTGTTTTAGAGAGGTTGATTGAGCAGATCGCGAACGCCATTGTTGGCGTTCGCGATCTGCTGAACGAAGAAGACGCTTGTCCGTTGACGGACAAGCGTCTTCTGTCCGTGACGGACAAGAAGAAGTTGTCCGTGACGGACGGACAACTTCGGACAACTTACTTCGTCCGTCAACGGACAAGTAAGTTGTCCGCTACGGACAACTTACTTGTCCGTGGACAAGTTAGTTGTCCGCTACGGACAACTTACCTTTTTTTTTTTAAATTTCATTTTTCCCCTTTTTTTCTTTTCCTTTTTATTAACATTTGTTGTTTTTGTTTGCAGATGGAAAGGAACCCAAACAAGGACTCCAAGAGGTTCAGTGGATTGGGATACTTCAGGAAAGTATTCCACAGTGGCATGCGTTCTCTGAGGGGACAGCGGGATGTCCACTCTAGACACGAGGCACGAGAGCCAGTTCCTTACTCTGGAGGTGAGGAGCAGTTCCCGACAAAGGAGTCGGGAGTCACGTGGCGTAGTACATCTGGTATTGCGCGTGACATTGCTCCACTGAGCCCTCCTCACCATGCTTTTAGCGGAGCCAGACATAGCTCCTATACTGGAGGTGGTGCTTCGTTTGGTGCCGGATATTATTCTCAGATCGAGGATCTGAGTGCTCCTTACTAGCAGGAGCAGCAGTTTGCTCCTTCTTCTTCCCGACAGGAGCAGCAGGATGCTCCTTCTTCTTCCCGACAGGAGCAGCAGGATGCTCCTTCTTCCCAGCGGGAGCAGGAGTATGTTCCTTCTTCTTCACAGCAGCAGCCTGCAGCTGAGAGGAGACGCCGAGGGAGGAGGCCACCTTCGCCAGCTCCTGTGGAGGAGGTACTTGAGGAGGTACTTCCTCGTGCTCTGGGCGATCGTCCTAGACCAGTACCTCCTACTCGGCAGGCCTTTCAGCCCGATCTTCGAGGTCCTTGTGGAGGGGGACCTCGTATACCAGAGATACTCAGGAGTTTCCAAGCTCACACCGCTCTCCACGTCTGGCATGGCATGGTGAGTACGCAATAAATATGTTTAATAAATGCATCTTTAATGTTATAATATTTTTAGTTATATATTAAATTTCTTTTTCTATGTAGGATCGTGATACGCTTCACTATCATACCAGAGCCAGCCAGCTGGACGCCTGGCCACTGGATGAGGAGGCTTGGTCCGGTTTAGCGTACGCCAGTGGACTGACCCATCTGCAGGGTCTTATGTACAGGCATCTGAATGTGCGTCTACTGGACGCTTTTATCGAGAGATGGCAGCCCGAGGTGAACCAGCTGCACATGCCTTGGGGTGAGATGACCATTGCTCTTCATGATGTCCGGCTCATCCTAGGCATTCCCATATCCGGGACGGCGGTTACTCAGGTGATCGCCAGAGCTGATTCTGCCATCAGAGTGCAGGAGTTTTTTGATTTTACCGATGAGCAGATGACTGCCGGAGATGTACGTCGTCGAGGGCTGTCACATTCCTTTCTACTGGATCAGTGTGACGGATATTCACATCTGTATCCGACGACTGCAGCGTCCGGATGGTTGTTGTACCTGCTGGGATCGACGCTGTTCACCGACAAATCGCAGCACAAGATTTCTCCAGATTTACTGATATTGGTGGAGGATCTTGATCAGGTGATCACTACATCCTGGGGTACGGCGACACTCGCCTACCTCTATAGGCGTATGGGCGAGGCCACTAGGGTCGACTGTCGCCAGATGTGCGGTTGTCTCACGCTGCTGCAGGTAAAATATATCCTCTATACTCATATTATTATTCTCGTAACTTAATTTGTATTGTTTGTCTAATTTTTATTTCTTTTTTGTTAAAGGCATGGATCTACCTTTATTTTCCATGCTTTGCACCGGAGGTTGACGAGGGCTGGGAGTATGGGATGCCTTGGGCGTCGAGATTCGAGATCAGGCCTGTCAGGCGGGACACCCGTGATTATAGACGGATGCTTGACGAGATGACTGTTAATCAGGCAAGTCCACTACATTTGAATAGTTGTATTCTTTTTGTCAACTAACGTGTTTATTTTCTAAAAATGTTGTCTGTTTTTTAAACAGGTGAACTGGCAGCCATACGGCCAGTTGGACTTCACTGATAGAGAGTTACAGCGTTCGTTGTTTCACGGGCTGTTGACTTTCATGGACATATCAGAGCCCTACGATCCATACAGGAACATGAGGGCTTTTGGATACGTTCAGACTATTCCGCCTCCGCTGATACAGCCTGATTATGCCATTAGGGTCGAGGATCCGAGGAGCTACAGAGTTGGCTATCCTCGAGGTAGCTGGGCGTGGGATAGATGGGAGCACCATCACGTCACAGTTGAGAAGATGGCTGCACGTTACGGCCCTGGATATACCGCCACCGACGATTATATGGCGTGGTATACAGACCGATCGCACCGGTTTATACGCCCAGGTGCTCAGCAGATCCCTCCACCTCCACCTCCTCCTCCACCTCCACCTCCACCTTCGACCTTTGACAGCCAGTTGGACCCTTACGATTACGCTACACGATTTAGGGGGTATATTGGTGATCCTTCTATCCCTCCTTCCCTGCATCAGGACTTACGCAGTTATGTAGATTATTTTCCTGATCTCTGAGATTATTCTTACGATCATGGACAGGGTAGCGGTACTCGTCATGACGATGACGAGTAGGCTTGTGTATGCACTTTTTTTGGGTTTGTATTGTGTATTTAAACTTTTGAATCTTATGTCTACATTTTTTTGTATGTTTAAACTTGTTTCGTTGTATGTTTAAACTTCGTACTTAACTTTTTGCGTTATATTTAACTAAATATAAACGATAACTATATAAGCAAACTTAACCTTAATATAATATAAATGACTAAACCTTAATAAAATATGTCTGATCGTGAAGTTAAAATTAACAAGTTAAAATTAACAAGTTAAACTAAACAAGATCAACGAAGTGTGCCAAGATATATCCGTGTTATTCGTTCATGTTCTAAATGTAACTCCTTCCACCGAGTGAGGCGATGAGCTAATCTGACTTCAATACCATCAACCGTGTCGTTACGAAAGTGCGCCCAAGTTTTAAGCATCTCTGGTAAAGGACAATCCTCTTCAAGTGTTAGCTAAAACAAATAGAAAAATAAAACATTAGTACATATATGTTGTAAAGAACAAAACCGAAAATGATAAATGAAAAGATCTTAAAGGACATACCCTGATGTAATGATACTGGTTGGGAACTATTGATATATGGATCTCTGGAAACTCTAAGTTCGAAGTAACTCCTCCTTCTCGACGATATAGTGGAACATATGTGTAGTCGCACCCACCGTACGCTACAACAATACACTGCAATGCAGTGGCAGCTAAACACCCCATGTCCGTCACATTAAACCAATATTCTGGTGGTGCAAAACCGTCTCCATTCCATCCAAGTGCTTTAATCGTCTCATCGATGTTACGTTTATGACAAAAACCCTCATACAACTCGCGATGAGAAAGGAGCTCTGCTAACATCAGTCGCCTAATCATCCGCCATCCTTCGTCTGTGTCTGTGTCGTAGATTGCATGATGTAGTGCTCTGAAACCACAGTTTCCATCCCCTCTAACATTATTCCAACTGATTACATACTTTTTCATCCAAATGCGAATCGCCCCAGGCCACTCTACTAAAATATCAGGGTTATGCGTGGATATACTTCTCTTTAAAGGTGTTTTGGGTGGTAAATCGGTATTAGTAGATGGAGTTGATACTGGAATAGGAGATGGAGTTGATACTGGAATAGGAGATGGAATTGATACTGGAATAGGGTTCTTTGGGGGTCGACCTCTTTGTTTTTTGGGTGGGGTACCTGCTAACTCCCAATCGGATGGCAATCTTTTGTTTGGATTGTCCTTCGGTCTTCCTTTAGTCACAACCCTAGCAGGTTCCCGCAAACTGGTCCTCTCCGGAAAAGCAGTTTCTATAGCTTTATTTACAACATCCAACTGTCGAGTAGGGCTCAGGTTTGGAAAATCTTTCTCGCAGAATTCCGTCATTAAATTTCTTGCAACTCGACGCACGTCTCGTCCTTTTTCTGAGTCCGGAACCACGTCATCGATATCTAACTTTTTCCAGAATTCATGCACATCTGTAAGAGGGATAGACATTCCTTTCTTCATATAACCCCAAATAAAGTGCATACACGGCAGACCATGAGTCGTCGGAAATGAACATGTGCACGGACCATCGGGCTTGTTAGCACGAGCTTTATTGTACTCATCGATAATAAGTAAAAAAGCTTTGAGGGAGATGTTGTGGTGCAACGACTGAAATTGTTTAACACAAGAAGTCCATGTGATCTTTTTTGAAACGCTCTCGTTGAACGAACCGAGGATCTTATCCAACTGAATCCTCATCAAAGAGTGATAGAACCTGAAAATTGTATCCAACTTCGCAGAATTTGTTTTCATGAATTGTTTCAGAACAGAGTGTGCAGTTTCTGCCCTGTTGAAAAATAAAAGAGTTAACGTCAAATCGGGTAAATAAAATTTTAAATTGCTTTGAAATACGTACCTATTCGTCGTGTTACTTTTGAAGTTCAGATATTGATCCGTCCACGCGGAAACAATTCGTCTTTTGTAAGGATCTAGCCATTGCGTCCTCACATATTGCAGAAGATGTCCTCTCCTCTTCCACTTGTCTTCAAGTTCATTTAACCGTCTCTCGTAAGACTCTTCCGTTTTGGATGTAAATAAACCCGAGTAACTATTGGCAAATATTCGAGCGAGTTCTTTATTCATGTGATTATTCCTAGCCCTTCCTTCAATGTTTTTGAATATGTGACGGCGACATAAAAGAAACTGGATTTCTGGGAAAATACGATCAAGTGCGTTCATAAGAGCCTTCTCTCGATCCGTCACAATTGTAGTTGGTGTCCTCTCGACGCGCCTACAAAGCTTTGCAAGTTGTTCAATCGCCCAGACATAATTCTCTTCCTTCTCCGTGGATAGAAAAGCACCGGCAACGTTAAAGTTCAGCCATGTCCATGTAAACCCAATAATTTCAAAAAATGGCATCTTGTATCTGTAAAAAAAATAATATCAAAGCGTTAATTTTACATACATAAAAAAAGGACATCTAACGGAAAAGTAAATAACTGTGAAAGCTTACATGTTGGTGTTGTATGTTGAGTCCATTACTAATACGTAAGGGAATGCTTTAAGGAGGGCAACTGATTCCGGATGTGCGAAAAAAATGTCAGTAACTTCACCGTTCTTGTTTCCCCTATGCTCACAGAAATAACCCTCTTTACGACATTCGAAAAAGAATTGTTGAGCGACTGTCCTTTGATCCAAACCTTCTTTACGTAATTTTTGCCTCTGGTTGTAGATTTGTCTCATCCTGGTGTTGTTATCTTTATCAATGCTCAAAGCACTCGCAATTTGGGCAGGGGTGCAATTACTGGTCCACATGTTCTTTACTAACTTCTTCTCCTCCTCGTTCATCCTTCCCGCTAATGCATGACCCTTTAAATTTCTTCCAAGCTTGTGGTTGTGGACACCACACTGCACGTGAACTTTCCATAAACCTTGGTAAGTCTCAAAAACCTTAATCATGAATTCACATCCGCTTTTCTTCGTCGATGAATTCTTTCTCTGAGCTGGCTGAACTTTTTTTGGGTTGTATGCTCCATATTTCTCGCACGACAGCCATGTCTTTCCCAAACTACCGAGGACGGACTTCTGTACCCGACAAACAGAAAAAACCATTTTATTTTCCTGTCCCACTTTTCGAACCCATCCTATTACCTCCTCTCGACTATTGAAGTTTATGTCGGTTGTGAACAGGCTAGAGTAATTAATATTCGTCGCTTCTGAGGCGGATGCATTTACGCCATCTGTTGATCCTTCATCAATGCTAAGATTATCAACGTCCGCATCTATCTCCTCCAAACCCTAAAAAAAAAATTGGTCAATCTGTTCGAAGATTATCCGTAACGGACAAGCACCATCTGTCCGTTACGGACAGTCACCATCTGTCCGTAACGGATAGATTGTGACTGTCCGTAACGGACAGATGGTGCTTGTCCGTTACGGACAATCTTCGAACAGCCGTAACGGACAAAATATACGTAACAATCAAAAATCAATCCACTCGATCAATGGTTAAATATCTAAGTTCAAACACGATTAATGATTTCAACTTTAATGATCAAAATAAACAAAACTTACCTCAACATTATCTTCGTCTTCGTTCTCAAAACTCAAAGATCTTTCTTCATCATCAATATCATAATCTTCCTCGTATGACATTGTTAAGTTGCTTTTTTAATAAGAATAGACTTTATGAATAGATGGCTGAATGAGGGTTGGAGGGGATTGACTACGGTTTTTATAGGATGAAAAATATTGATTTAGGGTTTGTAAGATTTATGGAAATAAAGATATTATTTATCCAAAGATAAGATTTATGGTTTTTAATTTATGTAAATAAATATATTATTTATCTATCCGTAAATAAGATTTATGCTTGTTAAAATAAAGATATTATTTATTCAAAAATAAAATAAAATAAAGATTTATCCAAAGATATAATTTATGTAAATAAATATATTATCTATCCTTAAATAAGATTTATCTATCCGTAACTAAGATTTATCCAAAGATATAATTTATGTAAATAAATATATTATCTATCCGTAAATAAGATTTATCCAAAGATATAATTTATGTAACTAAATATATTATCTATCCGTAAATAAGATTTATGATTGTTAAAAATAAAGATATAATTTATGTAAATAAATATATTATCTATCCGTAAATAAGATTTATCCAAAGATATAATTTATGTAACTAAATATATTATCTATCCGTAAATAAGATTTATGATTGTTAAAAATAAAGATATAATTTATGTAAATAAATATATTATCTATCCGTAAATAAGATTTATCCAAAGATATAATTTATGTAAATAAATATATTATCTATCCGTAAATAAGATTTATCCAAAGATATAATTTATGTAACTAAATATATTATCTATCCGTAAATAAGATTTATGATTGTTAAAAAATAAAGATATAATTTATGTAAATAAATTTATGAGTTTCTTCTTCTTGACCTCGAGTTCTTCCACCAACTTAGTGATCATCTTCTTCTCTTGAGTGACTTGTCTTCTTCTCTTTATTTTTCTTGTCTTATTTACTCAAGTGAAGTGATTAACTCGAGAGATGTTAAGAAATCTTAAATCTGCATTCCTATATTTCTTGCTCGAGTTGAGAAGTTTTTTTGCCTGAGTGAGTGTCACTCGAGGTTAACTCAAGAGATGTTGAACTTTCTGCACACCAGAGTCCTCCTTGCTCGAGTGAAATGACTTCTTCTCTTGAGTTTTCCTACCTTCCTTGTTCGAGTTTTGGGTTCATACGAGACAAAGTGACAAGTTCCTCTATGCGGCTTCTTAGTTCGAGTTTTTTCCTACTCTTTGTCCGAGATTGGGGTCACTCAATACTTCTTCCTTGGAGGTTCCTTGAGACTATTTGGCCTACATGCTTGTATCTTTTATTTCTTTTCATCCTTCCTTTGCTTATGAGGTGGGTGAAGAGTTGATGTATGATGCTTGGATGACTTGAGTGATTAGATATATTCATTTGAGCTCCATTGTATTGCCAAAGTACCTGCAAAGACATGAAAGAAGTGAAGTAGGCATTTTTTTGACAACTTAAACTCTAGCTATGATATGAATGTCCAATCCATGCAAAGGTAAAAACACACAAAACACATCCAAAAACTAAGTTCTCTTGTCCGTGACGGACAAGAGACGTTTGTCCGTCACGGACAACTCCCATTTGTCCGTGACGGACAAATGGGATCAATTTACTAAATTATGCCCATTTGTCCGTCACGGACAAATGGGCATGATTAGTAAATTGGCCCTGCGCCAAATAACAGCGGCCTTACCAAATCCCACTTTGGAAACGCGCTTAAATTTCACTATAATTACGTTTCTGCCCATTGATTCTACATAATTACCATATGTTAATCAAAGGGTCTTATCTGCTGTTGGATTAACTAAACATTTTGGTGTGAGAGTTAATCACTTGTTTTCAATTCTCTTTTATCCCTTGTATGAAATTATTGCTTTCGTACGTAATATACATGTCTACCTAATCTCCTTGTTGGAAACTGTAAACTTTATGATCCATGTTTGTATAGGTTAGATTACGTGTGTGCACGCGATAGTATTGACTCGTAATGCCCCTGGAACTAGCTTAGTTGGGATAAGGGTATCGACGTGTGTTATAGCTGACTCATGATGTACTCGTTGCCGGTTCATTGGACCTTGGCGGCATGTACAGATTAGGAAACTGATGCATGTGTTGTATACTTATCTTGTGCATGTTGTGATGGCTTCGTGGCATGAAATGGTGTCTGATGGGCAACATGTTGTGTTATATTAGTGGACCGGGTTCACAGGTGGTGTGTGCTATTGACAGACGCTTTGGCTTGGTTCAGGATAAGATTAAATGAAACGCTGCGTTTCATTTATCATGTGGAGGTATAAAAGCGAAGCTTGGCCTCCGCTAACTCTAAGCAAGTTTGCAGCCCTTTGCCGCTGTGAGAGAAAGAGAGCTTCTCAGAGTGAAAGAAAGAGAGTGCGATCGGAGAAGAAGATTGGAGGTGGTTTGCTAGGGTTTGAGACGCTCATCCTCACCTGTTCCTCTCCT
Organism: Fagopyrum homotropicum; assembly: GCA_033239125.1. NCBI lineage: Eukaryota > Viridiplantae > Streptophyta > Magnoliopsida > Caryophyllales > Polygonaceae > Fagopyrum > Fagopyrum homotropicum. The sequence goes on from BSWB01000001.1 coordinate 164,988,570, forward strand.
GAAGAAGATCTTCACACAGAAGATTGCAAAGCTTTGACAGAAAGCTTTGCGTAGCCACACAGGGGCTATTTCTGAACCTTTGTTCTTCGTATCTCTTGATTCTGACTTGTTTCTAGGTTTAGGGTTATTGCTTGTTGATCTTGCGTGCACCTTTGTAATCAAACCTATATTGTAATCGATCTTGAATGCCTAGTGAAATACGGGATCGGACCTCCCCTCTTAAGGTTCCGCAGACGTAGGGTTTTAACACCCGAACTGCGTAATCATATCGTGTGTTGATCTTTCCTATTGGTATTAAAATCATATGAAAGCATAATAAAGAAATTCTACAGATTGGTATCAGAGCTTTCTGTTGCATCTTTTTCTTTTGAAAAACGATTCCTTTTTTGTTTATTATGTACATATGATCCTGTCTTCCGCTGTATTGTTTTTCCTTATTAGTGAAAGATCTGTTTCTGCACGTTTTTGGTTTTTTGTTTCCCTTTACTAGTGTATTCTGGAATCCCCTTGTTTGTGTGAGATCTGTTTACTTTGTTTTTTCCCAGCTTTTCTGCATAAGCACTGACCTTTTTTGTGTGTGGCTCTTGCAGGGGTAAAACATGACAGACTCCACAGTGAGGATGAAGCCATTCGATGGGAGTGGTGACTTCACCATGTGGCAGGTGAAGATGAGGGCTATTCTCACCAAGGAGAAATGCCTCAAAGCCATCACTGGAGACTACCTGGCTATGACGTCCGACGAAAAGAAGAAGGAAATGAGTGAGCAGGCAGATGCTGAGATCATGATTAGGTTAACTGACGACGTGGCTCGTCAGGTTGTAAGTTACACTTCTGCTAAAACCCTTTGGGATGCTTTAGAAAAGTTGTACTTAAAGAAATCATTACCTTCTAGAATCTCTTTACTGCATAGACTGTTTACCTTTAAAATGGACACTAACCTGACTCTTAATGATAACTTAGATAAGTTCTTAAGAATGAATCAGGATTTAGCTAGATGTGATGATGAAATAAAAGAAACTCACCTTGCTGTCTTGTTACTAGGATCCTTGCCCTCTCAGTTTGATACCTTAAGAGATGTTATTCAGTATAGCTCAGATAATATCACTCAAGAAAAGATAATAGAGGCTATAACAGAAAAGAATGACACTTTAAAAATCTTTAAGAGTAAAACTGAAAAGAAATCAGATGTGAAACCTGAAGTTCTTATGGCCAAAGGAAATTCTAAAAACTTTAAGAACAAGAAGAAAGAAAAATATGAAAAGGATAAATCTGGACCTTCTGACTTTGATAAAAATAACAAGAAATGTTATTATTGTGAGAAACCTGGACATTATGCTAATGAATGTAGGAAGAAAAAGAGAGATGATGCTAAGAATAGTAAAAACTCTGATGGAAAAGTGTCTCTATTTGAAAAAGTTCAAATTGAATATCCTTGTGAACTGCTTATGTGTTCTGAGCATGATTCTGTAAATCCTAATGTCTGGATCTTGGACTCTGGTTGTACTATGCATGCTTCTTTTAATAAATCGCTATTTAGTTCTTTGCATGAATTTGATGGTGGAGATGTTATGTTAGGAGATAACACTGCCCTGAGTATTAGAGGGGTGGGAAATGTACCTATATGCATGTTTGATGGTAAAATTAGGGTTTTACAGAATGTTAGATGGGTTCCTCAACTTAGGAGAAACCTAATGAGTGAATCAGCTTTAGATGACTTAAACTGTCAAATTAATACGAGTAATGGGATAAGGGAAGTCATAAGAAATGGGATAACTCTTATAAAAAGTATCAAAAAGGGTGGATTATACCATGTTATAACCTCACCTAATTTGATTCTTACCACTGCTAACAATAAAATGACATTAAATCATACTAAAATCTGGCACAATAGACTTGGACACATTGGTAACACTGGCCTTAAAAATCTGTATAAACAAGGCATGTTAGAAAAAGAACCTGTAGATATTACTCTTTGTGAAAATTGTATCTTAGGTAAAAAGAATAAACACAGCTATAATAACTCATCTTATAAAGCTCAAAAACCCTTAGAATATGTGCATTCTGACCTATGAGGACCAGCACAGGTTGACACCATAGGAGGAAAGAGATATTTTATCTCTTTTATAGATCATTATTCTAGGAAAGTTTGGACTTATCTCCTTAAAAACAAAAATGAAGCTTTTGAGTTTTTTAAAGAATGGAAACAAGCTGTAGAAAATCAAACTGGCCATACCTTAAAATGCCTTAGGACAGATAATGGCCTTGAATTTTGCAACACTGAGTTTAATGACTATTGCAAAGAAAAAGGAATTAAAAGACACCTAACAGTACCTGGAACTCCACAACAAAATGGGACAGCTGAAAGAATGAACAGAACACTCCTTGAAAAAACTAGGTGCATGCTCATTAGTTCAGGGATGAAACACTCAATGTGGGGGGAAGCCCTAGTAACTGCTACATACCTCATAAATAGATCCCCTTCCTTAGTAATTGACTTTAAAACCCCTCAAGAAATGTGGACAGGAAAGAAACCAAATCTAAGTCACCTCAAGCCTTTTGGTTGTACTGCCTTTTCCCAAATTTCCCAAGGAAAACTAAATCCTAGAGCCCTAAAAGCTGTAATGCTAGGATACCCAGAAGGGGTTAAGGGATATAAACTCCTAATAATTCAACCCCATGGTTATAAAGTCATCACTTCCAGAAGTGTAATTTTTAATGAAGAAGAATTTCATTTTAAAAATAAAACTGAGAATGCTGAAACCCATAGATCAGAGGAGAATGATGGTATAGAGATTGCTAGCTCATCCAGAACTTTCTATAATCATAATGAAGAACCTCACATAAATCATAATGATGAAGAAGAATTTGACATAGGTCATTATCAAACTGAAAGCTCCAGCAACCCGTACACCCCTCAATTAGACATTAATGAGGATGAAAATAACAATGATGATACTACTCAACAATTAGGGGGGGAAAATAATGAAGAAAGTGTTGGAATTCCCAATAAAAACCTCATAAATCCTGAATCTGATTATGGCCGTGACCATGAGAATTCTGACGACTCAGGTAGCAATGCTGACACTGCTGATAATGAGGGGGAAAATTCAAACCAACTCCAGTCGAGTGACAACAATGAAGACCTGCGTCGTTGGAATTTTCATGGTCACTACCAATTAACCAGGGACAGGGCACCTAGGTTAAAAATCCCTAATAAAAAATATGCTAATAATGTTGAGTATATCATGTTAACTGAAGAAGTGAACTTAGTTGATTATGCCTTCCTAACAGCTGATGTAATAGATAATTTTTACACCCCTGACACATATGAACAAGCCATAAAATGTCCTAATGCTAAACACTGGAACCAAGCTATGAATGATGAGATTGAATCTATGAATTCTAATAACACTTGGAATCTGGTACCTAGGCCAGAAAATGTGAAACTAGTTCAATGTAGGTGGTTGTATAAACTAAAAGAAGGGATAAAACCTAGTGATCCCCCTAGGTACAAAGCCAGGCTGGTTGCCAAAGGCTTCACCCAAAGAGAGGGTATAGATTACACAGACATTTTTGCTCCTGTAGTTAAGTATAAAACGTTGAGATTACTACTTGCTATGGCTACTGTGTATGACTGGGACATTGAACAAATGGATGTTAAAACTGCTTTCTTGCATGGTGATTTGAAAGAAACTATTTACATGAGCCAACCTAAAGGATTTGTAAATAAAAATAAATCTGAGCATGTGTGTTTGCTTAAGAAATCTTTGTATGGTTTAAAACAATCACCTAGACAATGGAACATTAAGTTTGACATTTGTATGAAGAATCTGGGTTTTATGAGAAGTAAATATGACTACTGTCTGTACTTTAAAAATCTTTCTACTCCTAATGTTCTTTACATTCTGTTGTATGTTGATGATATTCTGATTATGTGCAAATCTAAAGTCATCATCAATAATGTGAAAAGAGAACTGAAAATGCATTTTGACATGAAAGATTTAGGTGCAGCACAGAAAATTCTTGGCATACAGATTATAAGAAATAGGGTTAAAAAGAAAATGTGGCTTTCTCAATTTGATTATATTCAGAAAGTTTTAGATAGGTTTAATATGTTATATTCTAAACCTACACCTATGCCCTTAGGAGGGCACTTAGATCTAACCAAGAAACACTGCCCTGATTCCCCCAGTGAGCTGAAAAAGATGTCTAATATTCCTTATGATGTGGCTGTTGGCTCTGTGATGTATGCTATGTTGTGCACTAGACCTGATCTTTCTTTTGCTATAAGTGTTCTAAGTAGGTTCATGTCTAATCCTGGATTAGAACACTGGACTGCCATGAAATATTGCTTAAGATATTTAGTTGGAACTAAGAAAATGAGTCTGTGTTTTGCTGAACATTCTGTGAATCATGATGTTGTAGGATATGTAGATTCAGATTATGCTAGTAATAAAGACACTAGAAAATCTACCACTGTTTACTACTACACCTGGACAAATAACTGTGTTTCATGGAAATCACAACAACAACCTATTGTAGCATTGTCATCTACTGAAGCTGAGTATATAGCTGCTGTTGAAGCATCGAAAGAGGCCATTTGGTTAAAAGGCTTAATCTCAGAAATACAACATAAAAGCTGTACCCCTGTTTTGAATATTGATAGCCAAAGTGCTTTATATCTCTGTAAAGATCCTGTATATCATGAAAGATCTAAGCACATTGATGTTAGATATCATTTTGTTAGGGATGAGATAGAAAAGAAGCATTTTGAAGTTAAGAAAATTAGAGGAGATGTAAACCCTGCTGACTTTGGTACTAAAATTGTCTCTGCTGACAAATTTATCTTTTGCAGGAATTCCCTTCACTTGTGGGATGTTCCCTAAAGATAATTAGCAATGAACTGATGACGGACAGGAGTGCCTCCCCAATTTACTACTGGTGATCGAGATGATATGTTAACATGAATCAAGAGGGCATTTGTAAACTTTATGATCCATGTTTGTATAGGTTAGATTACGTGTGTGCACGCGATAGTATTGACTCGTAATGCCCCTGGAACTAGCTTAGTTGGGATAAGGGTATCGACGTGTGTTATAGCTGACTCATGATGTACTCGTTGCCGGTTCATTGGACCTTGGCGGCATGTACAGATTAGGAAACTGATGCATGTGTTGTATACTTATCTTGTGCATGTTGTGATGGCTTCGTGGCATGAAATGGTGTCTGATGGGCAACAGGTTGTGTTATATTAGTGGACCGGGTTCACAGGTGGTGTGTGCTATTGACAGACGCTTTGGCTTGGTTCAGGATAAGATTAAATGAAACGCTGCGTTTCATTTATCATGTGGAGGTATAAAAGCGAAGCTTGGCCTCCGCTAACCCTAAGCAAGTTTGCAGCCCTTTGCCGCTGTGAGAGAAAGAGAGCTTCTCAGAGTGAAAGAAAGAGAGTGCGATCGGAGAAGAAGATTGGAGGTGGTTTGCTAGGGTTTGAGACGCTCATCCTCACCTGTTCCTCTCCTGAAGAAGATCTTCACACAGAAGATTGCAAAGCTTTGACAGAAAGCTTTGCGTAGCCACACAGGGGCTATTTCTGAACCTTTGTTCTTCGTATCTCTTGATTCTGACTTGTTTCTAGGTTTAGGGTTATTGCTTGTTGATCTTGCGTGCACCTTTGTAATCAAACCTATATTGTAATCGATCTTGAATGCCTAGTGAAATACGGGATCAGACCTCCCCTCTTGAGGTTCCGCAGACGTAGGGTTTTAACACCCGAACTGCGTAATCATATCGTGTGTTGATCTTTCCTATTGGTATTAAAATCATATGAAAGCATAATAAAGAAATTCTACAGAAACAATCAAAGTAGTAACCACAAAAGTTTCATACTCAACTCAAGATTTAAATCCTATCTTATAATTAGAAAAAACAAACAGAAATAATTAAGGATTATAGATCTTGAAGTAAGCTTCATATTAAACTCTATCAGAATTGAGGTGAAATCCACGAAGCAGTAACCAAGCAAAAACTTCGATCAAGAAATGATAATTTCCTGAATATTAGGTCAGTCTTCTGTATATAACTTTGTCCTGGTGATATTACTCATGTTATGAATTCTCTCCAACCCACCATGTTAAAGAAGTAGCATTCATTAGTGTACAAAGCTAACAGCATGCATGCCTTTAATTCAAAGACGTCCGCGACACAACTACCATATAGCCGGCTCCAACTTCTGGTGATTAGAGGTGGCTCGGGGGAATGGATAAATGCAATTCAATGGAAGTCCTTTTCGCTCCTGCAAACCCTGGAGATGTATGTTGTAAGTGACTTCTACCAAACGGACTTCAGCACCTCACAGTCCTCCAACAACTCTATATAAGCTATTGTCGGGAGTTGATGTCATTGCCATTTGCCGTATTGGATGAGCTCCCTCTCCTCTCTTCGACGTCTTCACCTCTATTTGTGCTCAGTAGAATTAATGACGAGATGCTTCATGGACGGAGGAGTAGACTGGCCTCTCATTCAGCACATTCAAGAAATCAGATTTATATGATACTTTAATTTGTGATTATATATAGGAAGGCGGAAGGAATGAGGTTTGAAGCAGCACAAGTTATCATCGAGGAACAGTCTTGTAAGCATATTGTCACAAGCCTGAAACAAATCCAGAAGAAGAAAACATCTTATTCAACTCCAACAGGGTCAACACAATTCGGACAATAAAGAATCACGCACCACATATGATACATAAAAACACATAAGCATAAAACAATTAGCAATTACTCTATATAAGATAACGTTACTATAATTAGACGCACTTTGAAGCTTGAACAATAAAGATAGGAAAGTGAGTGCAGAATGTCCGAGGCCCAAAGACCACACCACGTTCTCCCGTGACTTTCGGCTCCTTCGCATTAAAAAATACCTAATTCCACTTGTTTTACCTAACCCCACTTTGGAAACGCGCTTAAATTTCACTATAATGACGTTTCTACCCATTGATTCTACATAATTACCATATGTTAATCAAAGGGTCTTATCTGCTGTTGGATTAACTGAACATTTTGGTGAGAGAGTTAATCATATCACTTGTTTTCAATTCTCTTTTATCCCTTGCATGAAATTATTGGTTTCGTACGTACAATACATGTCTACCTAATCTCCTTGTTCTCGATGTGAAACTTTGATTTCGATTCAGCTTATAAGTGATTAGCACAGTTGGAAGAATAACTCTAATTAGTACGTTTAATTTGTTGGAAGCAATTATCAAAGTAGTAACTACAGAAGTTTAATACTCAACTCAAGATTTGAATCCTATTTTATAATTAGAAAAAACAAACAGAAATTAGGATCATAGATCTTGAAGTAAGCTTCATACTGAACTCTATCAGGATTATAGATTCATATATAAGAGGAGTTATGATTGAAAAAATTTGTGATTCTACTGACAGATCAACTTCCACTTTTATATCCTGTCATAGTTGTGAAGTAGTTCATTCAATTGAGAATGCCATAACCAAATTGAAATACTCCTTGTGGATGATCTAATTAATAATTATCCTTGATTGAAGTAGATGTGCTGAAGTTGATTCGAAGGGTGTTCTCTTGTGTTGGATTTGTTGCAGCATGCTTGAGATTATGTGTTGAAGCTGCTGGAGTTGGACATTCTTGAAAATGTCCTCGTACTCTTCTCTCTTGGGTCCATGTCCATCTTCTGGCTTGAACGACCTCCTATATACGAATTTTCAATCACTCAACCACGTATATAATTTATGCTTTTAGATTTCCTATAAATGAACTCATAATTCTTGTGGATGCTAACAGGAAGGCTACTTCTAGTTTCTAAATTTCTCAACAAATCAGAAACTTTGATTGTTCTAGAGAAGTAAGATGATTGAGCCTCTTGTAAAGGCTCTAGTCTATACCCGTGCACACAACCGAAGTTTCTGTTTGAAACTTCAGTTGTTCTACACAATTTTCTCAAAAAATAAGGAAGCAAAGTTATATAAGGAGTTAGAACAAAGTTAAGCAATCAAGAAAGGTTAAGTCATCAAGCTAGCCATTCATAAGAACTGCATATTTTTCCCATTGCTTGTGACAATTTTCTTAGTTCATATGCACCACGATCAAGAATGATTGCAAATAACACTAATAAATCTTACAGGATTGTACCAGGCAACAGCTAAGGATATTCTCATGAGATTTCAATCTCAGTAATGTGCTGAATCTTAGGCCAATCCACGCCAGTTGGTCTTACCCATTGCTTCAGCACTTTGTCGGAGTTGTAGCGAATTTCAAGAGAATGAAGAGAATAAAAGGTAGCTCATCCAATACAGCAACGAAACGACACCATTTCAGCAGTTTGAAGGGAAGTGAGACGCTGAATTCCATCCTGGATAATGTAATTCCTGCCAAGAAAATGAAGTTGAGTCAAAGAATGTTCTCTTCTGTTGGATTTCTTGCAGAAGGCTTGAGATCATGTGTTGAATCTGCTGGAATTGGATACATCTGATTGAGTGTCATATTTTTATGATGCAAGTAATTAAGAACCTGAAAAGAGGAGTTACAGATACATCAAGTACGTAGAAGAAAGACTTTTAGCTCCATCTTCCATATTGATTATTGAACCATTAGATGTGGAATGAGTCGAATGAGAGGCCAGTCTTCCCCAGTTCCTCTTTTGCATCTCTTCCTTAACTCTTTCGAGGTATTCTCAAGATACAGACGGCAAAGTCAGGAGAATGAGCTCATCCAAGATGGCAATGACAGAATCCTCTCACAGTACCTTATATCCTGGTCTTGGAGGGCAGTAAGATGCTGCATTTCATCTGGTAGTGCTTCCATGTCTGTTATTCTAAATAGATACAACTCTAACAATGAGGATTCCTGCGTAGATCTGCAATTCCTGATATTTCAAGTTTCTTCAACGCACTCTTCCACTCTCAATGCCTTGCCACAAGACATACTCTCTCGTATTTCACGACAGAACTAAACATCTTCGTTTATATTGACCAGCTTTAAAATTAACGCTCATATTCTCTTACTAAATAGATAAGTAAATGTGATAATCAACTAAGACATGCATGCCAGTAAGTGTAATTAATTAAGCAAGGGCTTGTTTGAATTGGTAGGCCCGTGGGAAAATGCATTGTTCAAATATAGAATCGGATCGAAATAAATGACACTGTTATTTGACTCTATATGAATCGGAACGAAGAATCCTATACTATTGATGTCCGACCTCTTCCGTTGCAGATGCTGTCAAAACATAACGGATCTAGAGCGATCCAAATATTGACGAAGCGTTGTATCTATTTAGAATACATACACAACTTTTTATCTGATATGATATTAGTTATTGGAGTGCAGTAAGATGTTGAATTTCATCTGGTAGAGCTTCCATGTCTTCTATACTAATTAGAAGCAACCCTTTAGGAGAGCCGAAAGTTGTCTTATCTGGGCTTCTGCCATCTTGCTTAAACCTCCAATATCAGATATTGACAGCATCTGCAACACACTGTTTCCATGAGACGCAAGCCCAATGCTCTGCCACATGACATCCTCTCCGACCTTTTTCAACTCCATAACTCCAACTACCGGAAACAAAGGCATGCATGTTGTTAGCTTGGGACAATTGATTATCTGTACAAAGTAAACACGAGGACATATAGGTAGCACAATGGGTTCTTGCAACCACCAACTGCTCAGATAACATCTTTTTATTCAACTCCAACAGCGTCAACACAATTCGGACAATAAAGAAACACGCACCACATCTGATTCAGAATAACACAAAAGCATAATACAATTAGCAATTGCCCTAACCTTTTGCTGAATTTTATGAACCTTCTGATTGTATTCGGAATTTAGATGAATTTTCAGATGTACCCAGAGTTGTAAATGCCATATCTGCATACACGAGAGATTTTCAAAGGAAATCAGACAAAAATGACTAAAAAATGACAAATCTTGAGTTTCTGAAGAAAATGAAGTGAGATGCTGAATTACTTCCAGTAGATCTTCAAAGTCAGTTACTAGACGTAAGTCTAGAGATTGAAGAAAGAGAAACGATTTCCATGGTATGTCATGTAGCCATTCTGCTGAGCTATCCACAATTGTCAACTCTTGTAAAGAGCTGAGTCGTCTTTGTGTCATATCTAAATAAACATCAATCACTTTCATTTCTTGCTTAGTGTAACTTTACTGAAGAGCTGCAATGCGCAGCCTCGTTGCCCAATCAACAAATATAGACCAATTCTACACAACTAATTTGTTCTGATACATAAATTTGAATCTGATCAGCTGCACGCGTACAATTATGAAGCACATCACAAAATCACAATACAATTAGCCTAACCTTTTGCTGAAATTTATGTTTCATTTTCTGATGTACCAAGAACTGAAAATGCACAGGGCACTCACAAGCTATATCAACAGCTTTTAAGCATTTGGTTATTTGTGACAATTTTCTTAATTCAGATGCACCACAATCAAGAATTGAAATGCACAGGGCTCTCACAACTATTTTGTTGATGGAGTTGAAGGGTGCACTTTTGTGTTGGTTTTGTTGGCGCAGGCTTCAGATAATGTCTTTCACCTGCTGAAGTTGGATAGGTTAACAATCTGAAAGAGGAGTTATAAATATATCATGTAAGTGGAAGAGATATTTTTACCTGATGATAAAAATGTGAGTGTCCACGTACTCTTCTCTTTTGGCTCCATCTTCAACCTTGAACGACTTCCTACGAATCTTGAATCACTTTCTCAAGACGATGTATTGAAGCTGCTGGAGACTGGAGTTGGATAGGACTGCAGGATTAAGCTACTTATTTTGATCCTGCAAGTAAACTAAAAACCTCAAAGAGGAGTTACAAATATATCATGTATGTAGAAGACAGAGAGATTTTCACCTCATGATAGAATGGAAGTGTCCATGTACGAACTGTTTATTAGTAAATCTGTACATCCGGAATATGTCGAATGAGAGGCCAGTCTTCACCTGTTACACTTTTGCAGCGCTTCTTTATCTCTTTTGAGGCATTCCATATACAGAGATATTGGAGGACAGGAAGATGCTGAGTTTCATACGGTAAAGCTTCCATGTCTGATATATTATGTAGATACAAATATGTCAGGGAAGAAAGGGACTTCCATGGTATGCCAGGTAGCCATTCCCCGGAGCCACCTTGAATCATCAGTCCTCGGAGATTGCTGCAGATGAGTTGTATTTGTGAATCATAATCAACCTCAATCACTTTCTCCACATCTTTAATTTCCAGTCTCCTGAGATGTATAAGACTCAGCAGGGCTCTCCACGGTATATGTAACTCTTTGCATTTACCGAGACTCAATTCTTGTAAGGAGGTAAGGTTTTCGACTCCCTTTAGAAGATACTTCTTGTTCCTTGTTATCTCTTCAAATTCTAGTCTCAAATCCTCAAGTTTATGCAGTGTTCCCCACGGCACCATCATTTCCTCCTCCTCTTCTTTAACCGTGATACTTTGCTGCTCCTCATACCAATCAGATATGTAGAGCCTTTTTAGAGAGGTGGTGCACCTCAACCGATTAAAGAACCACATGTTTACATTTGGGATTTCCACAACCTCAAGTCTGGACGACACTTCAGTCTTATTCTGATTATCACCTCCATCAACCCATTTCAGCTTTGCACATCCACTAATTTTTAATTCCTGGAGGGAAGTCAAATATGCAAGCCCCCTACAAGAGACCATTTCAAGCTCTACGCATGAAAGGATGATAAGATTATGTAGAGCAGAAAGATGTCTTATTAGGCCTTCTTCAATCCTGCGTAGACCTTCAATTCTAGATATTTCAAGTTTCTTCAACGCACTGCTTCCAATGCCCTGCCACAAGACATACTCTCCCACGCTTCTCAACTTCAAATCTTCAATGTATGCAAACCAAGGCACACATGTTGTCAATTTTGGGCAATTCCATATATGGACCTTGACAAGACGAGGGAAGGTAGGTAGCACAATGGGTTCTTCCAACCACCAGCCCCTCAAATTTGGCATATCACGCATTGTAAGAGTTTCCAGTGATGGGAAGAACAATTGAGGATCATATGGCCCACTACCCTCCACACTTAACATCGATGGCATATCTCCGATCCACAACTCCTTGAGGGACTGAAGACGACTCAATGTTGGCAGTTCAACACATACATGACAACCTTTGATTGTGAGAGTCACAAGATTACCGAGGCGCATAACCCAAGCTGAAATTTTCTTTCCTCCAAACCCACCTAGGCTTAGATACTCAAGTCTATCAGGTGGTTCAAGGGCATCCATCAACGTGTCAAGTTCACCCGAATCTTCTACTTCAGTTGATCGTCCTCGTCTAAAATCAATACATAATGTATCAAGTCTTTTATTCTTTGACAAACGTGATTTCTGCACATCCATGACGGCGTCTTTCCATCCATCTTCCATAACCACAAGTTCCAAATATCCACTCACGTTTTCAAGGCACTCCAAGTATTTCAGTCCACCTCTAGAATAATTAATGATTAGCTTATCTAGGGTCACAAGTGATGTCAAAGTTGTCAATCCAATTGGCATCTCACACAGTTCATCACAACCTACAAGCACAAGGTGTCTCAAGCTTAACAACTTTCCTAGGTCCCTAGGCAACTCTTTAAGGAAACTACACTCCTTAAGAATAAGAGATTCTAAATGGTGAAGGCTACAAATTGAACTTGGAAGTGTCTTCACAAAACTAAATGAGAGATCAAGATACCTCAAATGAATCAGGTTTCCTATAGAAGTTGGTATGTCATTCACTCCCAACCCAGACAGATCCAAAACTCGTAATCCTCTACAACACAAAATCAACTTGTTCAAATTGATGTTGCACATTGATTTAGATTCAAGGAGGAGGAGGAGGAGGGTCCTTAGATTCTTTGAATGAGTAAATGAACAAACATTTCCCACAGAGGATTCCCCATCCCCGTCAAATATAGACACATGCCGAATAGTCTTACTGCATAATTTCTGAGTCATCTTATCAACTAAAACACTCTCTAACTTAGCTACTTCCATAGCCAAGTCATGCACTAGATCATGCATTCGACAACTGCTTTTTTCTACACCATTCTCTGTGATTATTTCCATATCTTGGAAAAAACATCTCTCCACCAAGTACATGAAGTATCCCTCGGCAGTATCCTCTAAGCTTTGGTTCCCAACGCAAGACTCAACAAACCCTTGAGCTATCCATAAACGGAGCAACTTTTGTTTTTCAAATTTATGATCCTTAGGAAAGAGAGAACAATATGCAAAACAACTCTTCACAGGATACGGAAACTCGTTATAACTAATCTTCAATATCTGCATGATCATACTATAGTCCCGAGGAACAGCTTTAGAAAGCTCGTCATTTAAGAGGGAAACCCACTCCTTCTTTTCTTTATGCCTCAATAAGCTTCCTATAGTGACTATAGCTAGTGGAACATTTGCACATTTCTTCACAATCTGTCGCCCTAATTGCTCTACATCTCGCTCATGTTTTCCTTCCTTCCCTAAAAATGCCATCTTTTTAAACAATGCCCAAGCGCTCTCGTCCGACAAACCCTCCAGGTAATAGTAAGGCTCGGTTGCATTCAAACTTTGGGCAACTACTTTGGAACGTGTTGTCGCTAGGACCATGCTCCCAATTTGCCCAAAATTCAACAATGCTTTCAACTTAAGCCAGTTTTGTGGATTCTCATCCCACACATCGTCTAAAACAAGCAAAAATCTTTTCCCTCCAATGACTTCCCTAAGTTTAGATTGCAGGGTATCTAGATCAAGCTCTTGAGCAACATTTTCCTTAGTGGCAGATCTAATCAGTTCTACCAAGACGTGTTTCAGAGGTAGAAAGTAGTTTATACAAGTCCAAATACAAAGATCAAAACCCAGTTTAACTCTATCATCATTATGGACAAGCTGAGCAAGGGTAGTTTTTCCTAATCCTCCAATGCCAATAACTACAACAACAGGAACGACATCATCCTTGTGTTCTTGCAAACCCTCGGGCAACAACATCTTCACAATATCCTCCCTTTCTTTCTCTCGGCCTATGACGTCATTGGCTGAAACATAAGAGTGGGTTGGCTCTCTACTTATTCTATAGGGTAATAGATCTTGTTCAATTTGGAGGGGTAGAAAGTTGAATCCCTTAATATCACTAGCAATGGCATCTAGACGCTCTCTAATTGCCTTTACTTTATGACTACTTTTAACAAAGAAGGCAAAATTGCGAGGTTTTGAAAGGACATGAAGTACCTTCTTCTCAATCTTGCTACCAGTCCTCGCCTTTTCATGCAACTCTTTGGCTGCGATGGAGTCGAACAAATCATCGGCTTCATACAAGACGAGCCTGAGTCGTGCCAACCATCCTTGAACAGCAGCGTCGCTAGCTTGCTTGCGGTCAGCATCACGCAGGACGTCTCGTATGGTGGCGATGGTGCCTTCAAGCTTCTCCAGTTGTTTCTTCTGATCCCACAACAACCGGAACTCATCGAGTGCAGGAGATCCCAATACTTGTAAGATCGATTTAGCAATGCCAAACAAGGCTGCTTCAGACATTTTTTCTTGGAGTGTTTTTTTCTTCTTCTGGTAGATCTGGAATTCAATTGAGGTGTGCTCTATCATCAATAATGCAGCAGTATTAATAAAGAATGAAGCATGGGTAAGTTTGGGGAGTGACTGGACACACTGTCCGAGGCCAAAGGCCACGCCGCTCTCATATGACTTTCGGTCCCTTTGTATCACCCAACCCCACGAAATTAGGGCGACAGTATATATAAATAATAAATAATGAATCATGGGTAAGCCATTGTGCTCCAACTTTAAGAGATATGTTTTAGCATTTCTGAAGTAGTTGAAATGCATGACTTGTGCAGAACATCTCACCATATGTGATTTCAATGAAGAGCTGCAATGTGCAGGCTCATTGCCCAATCAACAAATATAGATCAATTGTGCACAGCAAATTTATTGTGATACATAAACTTGAATCTGAGCTGCCCGCCAACAATTATGAAGCACATCACAAAATCAAAATACAATGAGCCTAACCTTTTGCTGAAGTTTATGACCTCCGGATTGTATTCAGAATTTAGTTTCATTTTCTGATGTACACAAACTTTCAAAAGGAAACTAGACAAGTACCATATCTGTAAACACACGAGAGACATTCAAAAGGAAACTAGATAAGAATGGTTGCAAATAACATTAAATTTATGAGAAAACTATCAAAAGCTTACATGATTATACCAGTCAACAGATGAGGATACTCTCACAGTCTCACAAGCTGTATCAACAGCTTTAAGTTTTTGGCTATTTGTGACTATTTTAATGGCTGCATCATGCATTAAACCCCCTTCTCAGACTGGCAAAAGAACAGTAAACATAAGAGAAAGGTAACAAAAGCTTAGAGGATTGTACCGTACAGCTGAGGATATTGTTATGAGATTTCAATCTCAGGAATGTGCTGAATCTTAGGCCAATCTTAGCTAGTTGGTGTTTCACATCGTTTCAGCAGTTTGTCGGAACTCATCCAGCAAGGCAACGCAACCACACCATTACACATCCAATAAGTCTAGAGATTGAAGTAGTAGTTACAAAAGTTTCATACCGAACTCAAGATTCAAAACTTATCTTACAATTACAAAATAAAAAACAGAAAAATGTATTATAAATCTTGATAGTAAGCTACATACTGAACTCAAGACTGAAATTTACGTACACAAACACGAGTGAAATCCCTATCAAGCAAAAACACTGTTCAAGAAATGATAATCTCTTCAATGTGTTGTATATTAGCCCAGTCTTTCCCTACTCCTTCCTTGCATCGCTTCTGTAGTTCTTCAGAGCTGCCGCGGATCTCAAGATACCGAAGACAAGAGAGGTATCTTATCCAACAAGGCAACGACAATACACTCTTACAAACCATAATCTTGAGCTGTTGCAGGGAAGTCAGATGCTTAACTTCTTCTGGCAAACCATGCAAGTTACGTAAACCCGACAAATGCAGATACTGCAATGACTTTAAGTACTTCCATGGTATGTCACCTAGCCATTCCGCTGATCCATTATATATCTTCATCTCTCGTAACCCGCTGAGTTGTGTTTCTCCCACAGCTGAATCATCATCATCATCAATCACTTTCTCTACGCTGCTAAATGTGAGGATATGAAGACGGTCAAGACTAAGAATCACTCTCCATGACATATAGAGCTCTTTGCACTTGGTGATTGTTAGTTGTTGTAGCGAGGTAAGATGTTCGACTTCCTTTACAAGATGAAGCTCCTGATTGAAAGTATATATCTTCAAAACTTTTAGAGAAGTTAGAAATTTGAACCCTTTGAGAAGGTTTCTGCTTGTAATTGGAATTTCCAAATACTTGAGTCGCCGCAAGTGTCTCCATGGAATCTCTAGCTTCTGATCATCAACATCAACCCATTCGAGCTTCTCAAAACCTGTAATCTTTAACTTTTCAAGGGAAGTGAGATATGAAATGGCTTTACAGGAGATAGTTACAAACTGTTCACATCTGAAAATACTTAGTTTCTGGAGATTCGAAAGATTTCTTGTTTGTCCTTCTGCAATGCTCCTTAGACCTCTAACTCTTGCAATCCGCAATCTCTTTACTACATTGTTCGAATTCCTTTGACAGATATGCCAAATGAGATCCTTTTGGATGCTTTCCAACTTCAAATGCTCAATTACCGGAAAAAAAGGCATGCATGTTGTGAGCTTTGGACAGTTGCGTATGTTTACTTTGTTAAGACAAGGGAATGCAGGTAGAATTGTTGGCTCCTGCAACCACCAGCTCGTCAAATTCGGCATATTCCAAATCCAGAGAGTTTCCAGTGATGGGAAGAACGAATTCGGGCTATAGAGTTTGGTGTCCTCTATAGTTAACATTGAAGACATGTGCTGAAGGTACAACTCCTTGAGTGATGGAAGTTGACTCAATAGAGGAAGCTCGACACATCTTCGACATGATTCAACTTTGAGGATCATAAGTGAATCCAAAGCTGTCAGTCCACTTGGAAAGTGAGATAGTTCATTACAATCTTTAATCTCAAGGTGTCTCAAGCTTAACAATTTCTCTATGTTCGCGGGTAACTCTTTAAGATGCTCACATCCTTGAAGAATTAGAGTTTGCAAGTGGTGAAGGCTATAGACTGAACTCGGAAGCCTTTCCATTTCGTTCTTCGAAAGATCAAGAAACCTCAGATGAATCAATTCACCTATACAAGTCGGGATATCCTTAATGCCCAAGTCGGATAAGTCCATAACCCGGATTGCCTTGAAACTTGATAGTAACTTTTTCAAAGAGTCTTTCTTCACAAAAGATTTGTGAAGACAAAGAAATGTTCTTAGACTCTTTGAGTGAGAGAAAGAACAAAAATGTCCCACTAAGGATTCCAATTCACAGTTTAATGACACATGAAGAAGAGTCTTATCCCATGTGTTATGAGCAATTTGATGAACTACAATGCTCTCTGATTTAGCAACTTCTTTAGC
Source organism: Fagopyrum homotropicum (assembly GCA_033239125.1). Classification (NCBI taxonomy): domain Eukaryota; kingdom Viridiplantae; phylum Streptophyta; class Magnoliopsida; order Caryophyllales; family Polygonaceae; genus Fagopyrum; species Fagopyrum homotropicum. The sequence continues at coordinate 165,006,108 of BSWB01000001.1, forward strand.
TAAATCAAGAACTATATTGTTCATCTTCCAAGTGTATCTTTTTACACCTTTGATCTTACTCATCTTCATATCTTGGAAGAAGCATCTCTCTACCAAGCAAAAGAAGTACTCCGCGGCTCTATCCTCCAAGCTTTGGCTAACATCACTAGGCTCGACAAACCCTTGAGCTATCCATAAACGAACTAACTCGTCTTTCTCAAATTCATAGCCCTTAGGAAAAAGAGAACAATATGCAAAGCAACGCTTTACATGATACGGAAGCTCGTTATAACTCATCTTTAGCACTTGTATGATTTTATCATACTCACCAGGAACAACTTTGGAGAGCTCATGATTCACAAGAGGAAACCATTTCTTCTTCTCTTTATATCTCAACAAGTTTGCTATAGTGACTATAGCAAGCGGAACATTTGCACACTTCTTCACAATATCTCGCCCTAGTTTCTCTAGATCCGGCCCATATTGTTCTCCTTCTTCCACAAACGCTATCTTCTTAAACAATAACCATGCACTGTGATCTGATAAACCTCGGAGATGATAGTAAGGCTCGGTTGCATTCATACTTTGAGCTACATTCACCGAGCGCGTCGTGACTAAAACCAAGCTTCCTTCCTTCCCATTATCTAATAAGATTTTCAACTTATGCCAACTTTGTGGATCCTCATCCCATACATCATCTAAAACTAACAAAAATCTTTTCCCCTTAATCTTCTGTCTCAAACAAGACTGCAGCTGATCAAGAACAAGGCTTTTAGGCTCAATGTCTGTGGTAGATTTTACTATCTCTACCAAAACATCATTTAAATGTGTGAAATAGTTTGCAAATGCCCACACACATGTATCAAATCTTTGTTGAACTCTCTGATCATTATAAACAATCTGAGCAAGAGTTGTCTTCCCTAATCCTCCAATCCCGATAACCACTACGACACGAACACCTCTTTGCTCAGAACTTTTCAACAACAACATCTTCACTAAATCATTCCTTTCTCGCTCTCGCCCTTCCACCTCATAACTAGGTACATAAGAGTGAGTTCGCTCACGCCCGGCTCTCTCAAGTCGATCATGATCAACTTGATTCGGTAGAAAGTTGAACTGACTAATATCTTTAGCAATATCATCTAAACTCTCCCTTATATCCTTCACTTTGTGAGCAGTTTTAACAAAGAAAGCAAGATTATGTACCTCTTTCACAACCTTACTTTTGTTATTGGCCTTCTCATGTAAGATTTTGTGGGAGATCATGTCGAACAAATCATCAGCTTCGTACAACACGATCTTGAGCCGTGCAAGCCATCCTTGAACAGCGAAATCTCTGGATTTTCTGATCTCAGCATCTTGTAGGACATTTCTTATGGTGGTGATGGTGTTTTCAAGCTTTCGGAATTGTTCCTTGTGATTCCATAGCAGTTGGAACTCATCAAGGGCAAGAGATTGGAGTTGGGTTAGGACAGTTCCAGCAAGACCAAGCAAGGTTACTTCCGCCATTTTCTTTGTTGGAAGATTGCAGTAGTGAATGAATTTGCTCAACCACAAATTTTCTAGCAAGATGACACTTTTATATTAAATATGGACCCAAATGAATATATGGCCCATGTTTAGTGTGGCTGATATATGATGACTTTCGATGCATTAATCCCTCTTTTAATTTGCTTGTCTTTGATAGTTAGACTTTTCAACCTTTCTTCAAAGTTATAGGAAAAAATTAGAGATGTGTTACTATTTCCTACCCATTGTGTTGCACATATGATATAAGCCCATTCGAGATTCATAAATGAACTTATTTCTAAATAGAGTATCATCTACATTGACCACCTATATGGAATTCTTAGAATCAAATTTTAGCTAACATTTGTCCCAAAGAAGGATCATTATAGATGTATCACAAGTAACTTCTTTTAAGCATAAAGATATATGTCATCTATCTGTTTTGATCCCTGTTTCAAAGTATACATTAGTAAGAAAATCAGTTTCTCATGCCATCATCATGTAGATAGAAGGATAATGCAAGGTTAACTAGATCAAAATCACTAAATTGATCCAAGACAGGCAAGTATTACCCTCATGAAAAAGCTCTTTAAGCACACGGTCAACATGTTGACCGTGTGAAATAATGGTATATCCATGGTATACTCCCTTAGAGCATATGTTCACTACCCTTCTTTCATCGCCTCTCAACTTGTGGATTCGGTTCAAATACGAGTATATAAACTCATCTATGCAAGTGGTTTTCGATCAAGTCGGGCATGAGGAAGTCTATAATGTTGAGTGTAGATTATAGCATTTGATAGTCGCCATGGGTAGGCATGCTACTTGTAGGGCATCTCTCCTTGGCATGATTTGAGTGTTTGATACACGCCAAGGGAGAGTTGCCCTGTGACTAGTTTTTCTAGTTATGTTATATATTTTCATGATAGATGCTCCTTTTTTATGTATCTGTACATTGCAGGTATGAAAAATTTTTATTATGTGAAAATATACAAGTGAAAGTGAAGAAGTAAATCTCTTGTAATAAGGCAAAAGACTGTTTTAGCACTGGCATGGCTTGCAAGGTTGGAACGCAAATATCTAAATTATTCAAAAACCGAGAAATCAGTAAATGAAAGTTTTTTTGTTCATGTTTTTCCTAAGTTAGTTAGGTTTAGATGGAATGAGAAAGTAAAGATCTAGAGTGATCCAAATACGTAAAATCAGAAAAGACGGAGAAATGTTGACGCGGTTCGGAATCACCCTAATCCGCGGAGTCTCAGGAGGGGAGACTCACCCCAATCCACTATGTCGAACAAATCGAACGGTGTTTTGTTACAAGTCGAAGAACATAGAACATGTATGTGCTGAAGTTGATGGAGTTGAAGGGTGCACTTTGTGTTGGATTTGTTGATGCAGGCTTCAGATAATGTGTTTCAGCTGCTGAAGTTGGATAGGTTATCAATCTGAAAGAGGAGTTATAAATATATCATGTAAGTGGAAGAGATATTTTTACCTGATTATAAAATGTGAGTGTCCACGCACTCTTCTCTTTTGGCTTCATCTTCAACCTTGAACGACTTCCTAGGACTCTTGAATCACTTTCTCAAGATGAGCTCTCATCCAAGGTGTTTGTTCTCGTATGTTGGATATCCTGCTACAAACTAATAAATTTGAAAGAGGAATTGTTGATATATCATGTATGTAGAAGATGGAGAGATTTTTCACCTCATCCATGTACGTACGAACTGTTTACTAGTAAAGGTATACATTTGGAATGTGTCGAATGAGAGCCCAGTCTTCCCCTATTCTTCTTTTGCAACGCTTCTTTAACTCTTCTGAGGCATTCCATATATAGAGAAGTTTGAGGACCGGAAGATTCTGAATTTCAAACGGTAAAGCTTCCATGTCTGTTATATTTAATATATACAACTCTTTCAAGGAGGAAAGGAACTTCCATGGTATGTCAGGTAGCCGTTCCCCGGAGCCACCTATAATTTTCAATTTTGAGAGATTGCTGCTGGTGGGTTGTATTTGTGAATCATAATCAACCTCAATCACTTTCTCCACATCTTTAATTTCCAGAAACCTGAGATGTTTAAGACTCAGCAGGGCTCTCCACGGCATATGCAACTCTTTACATTTACCGAGACTCAATTCTTGTAAGGAGGTAAGGCTTTCGACTCCCTTTAGAAGATACTTCTTGTTCCTTGTTATCTCTTCAATTTCTAGTCTCAAATCCTCAAGTTTATGTAGCATTCCCCACGGCGCCATCATTTCCTCCTCCTCTTCTTTAACCGAGACTAAGCAGGGCTCCTCATTCCAATTAAATATGTAGAGCCTTTTTAGAGAGGTGGTACATCTTAACCTATTAAAAAACCACATGTTTGCGTGTGGGATTTCCACAACCTCAAGTCTGGACAACACCTTGGTCTTCTCATTATTATCACCTACATCAACAAATTTCATCTTTGAACATCCTTCGATCTTCAATTCTTGGAGGGAAGTCAAATATGCAAGTCCCCTACAAGACAGGCTTTCAAGCTCACTGCATGACTCGATGATTAGTCTTTGGAGAGCAGAAAGATGTCTTATTTGGGATTCTTCAATCCTGCGTAGACCTTCAATGTCAGATATTTCAAGTTTCTTCAACGCACTGCTTCCACTCCCAATGCCTTGCCACAAGACATACTCTCCCACCATTCCCAACTTCAAATCTTCAACGTATGCAAACCAAGGCAGACATGTCTTCAGTTTGGGGCAATCCTCTATACGAACCTTGACAAGACGAGGGAAGGTAGGTAACACAGTGGGTTCTTCCAACCACCAGCTCTTCATATTTGGCATGTCACACATTATAAGAGTTTCCAGTGATGGGAAGAACAATTCAGGATCATATGGCCCACTACCCTCCACACTTAACATGGATGACATATATTCGATCTGCAACTCCTTGAGGGATTGAAGGCGACTCAATGGTGGCAGTTCAACACATACATGACAACTGATGAGTGTGAGGGCCACGAGATTACCGAGGCGCATAACCCAAGCTGAAATTTTATTTCCTCCAAAACCATATATCCTCAGATGCTCAAGTCTATCAGGCGGTTCAAGGGCATCCATCAACCTATCAAGTTCACTCAAATCTTCTACTTGAGTTGACCACCGTTGTTGTCTGAAATCAATATGTAATGCATCAAGCCTTTCATTTCTTGCGAAACGTGATTTCTGCACATCCATGGTAACATTTTTCCATCCATCTTCAAAGACCACAATTTCCGAATACCCACTCAAGTTTTCAAGACACTCCAAGTATTTCAGTCCACCTGTAGAATACTTAATGATTTGCTTATCTAGGGTCACAAGTGATGTCAAAGCTGGAATTTCACATAGACTAATACACCCTACAAGCACAAGGTGTCTCAAGCTTAACAACTTTCCTAGGTCCTTTGGCAATTTTTCAAGAGACCGACACCCTTGAAGAATAAGTGATTGTAAATGGTGAAGGCTACAAATTGAATTTGGAAGCGTCTTCATGGAATTAAATGAAAGATCAAGATACCTCAAATGAATCAGGTTTTCTATAGAAGCTGGTATTTCCTCAATTTTCATCCAAAATAAACACAAAACTCGTATTCCTCTAAAGCATGAAATCAACTTGTTCAAATTGATCTTATGCATTGCTCTAGAACTGAGGAGGAGGGTCCTTAGATTCTTGGATTGAGGAAATGAACAAACATTTTTCACATATGATTCCCCATCCCATTCAACGATAGACATGTGACGAATAGTCCTGCTGCATAATTTCTGAGCCGGTTTATCAATTAAAACAATCTCTAACTTAGCTACTTCCATAGCCAAATCATGCACTAGATCATGCATTCGCCAACTTCTTTTTATTACATCATGCTCTGTGATCATTTCCATATCTTGAAAAAAACATCTCTCCACCAAGTACATGAAGTATCCCTCAGCAATATCCTCTAACCTTTGATTTCCAGCACAACACTCAACAAATCCTTGAGCTATCCATAATCGAACCAACTTTTGTTTCTCAAATCTATGATCCTTAGGAAAGAGAGAACAATATGCAAAGCAACTCTTCACATGATACGGAAACTCGTTATAACTAATCTTCAATATTTGCATGATCTTACTATAATCTTCAGGAACAACTTTAGAAAGCTCGTCATCTAAGAGGGAAACCCACTTCTTCTTTTCTTGATATCTCAATAAGCTTCCTACAATGACTATAGCTAGTGGAACATTTGCACATTTTTTCACAATCTGTCGACCTAAATCCTCTATGTCTTGATCATATTGTTCTTCCTCTCCCGAAAATGCCATTTTCTTAAACAATAACCAAGCACTCTCATCTGACATACCTTGTAGATGATAGTAAGGCTCAATTGCATTCAAACATTGGGCAACTACTATCGAACGAGTTGTGGCTAGGACCATACTCCCAGCCTTCCCAAAATTCAACAGGACTTTCAACTTGCACCAGTTTTGTGGATCCTCATCCCACACATCATCTAAAACAAGCAAAAACTTTCTCCCTTCAATCATTTTCCGGAACTCAGACTGCAAGGTATCTAGATCAAGCTCTTCATCAACGTTTCCCTTAGTGGCGGATCTAATGAGTTCTACCAAGGCTTGCTTTAAAGGTGAAAAGTAGTTCATGCAAGACCAGATACAAAGATCAAAGCCTTGTTGAACTCTATCATCATTACGAACAAGCTGAGCAATGGTCGTTTTTCCTAATCCCCCAATACCAATAACTACAACAACAGAAAAGGCATCACCCTTATGTTCTTGCAAATGCTCTGGTAACAACATCTTCACAATATCCTTCCTCTCTTGCTCTCGGCCTATGACTTCATTGGCTGAAACATAAGAGTGGGTTGGTTCTCTACTTACTCTATAGGGTAATAGATGTTGTTCAGTTTGGACGGGTAGAAAGTTAAACCCCTTAATATCACTAGCAATGGCATCTAGACGCTCTCTTATTGCCTTCACTTTATGAGCAGTTTTGACAAAGAAGGCAAAATTGCGAGGTTTCGAAAGGACACGACGTACCTCCTTCTCTATCTTGATACCTGTCCTTGCCTTTTCATGCAATTCTTTGGCCGAAATCAAGTCGAACAAATCATCGGCTTCATACAACACGAGCCTAAGCCGTGTAAGCCATCCTCGAACACGAGCGTCGCTAGCTTGCCTTCGATCAGCATCAAGCAAGACATCTCTTATGGTGATAATGGTGCCTTCAAGCTTCTCTAATTGCTTCTTCTGACCCCATAGCAACCGGAATTCATCGAGTGCTGGAGATCCCAGTAGGTGTAGGATCGACTTAGCAATGCCAAACAGGGTTGCTTCTGACATTTTTCTCTCAGTTGTTTTCTGTGAGATTTGGTATTCAATTGAAAATTTTCTCAATCACCAATATTGCACCAGTATAAAAAATGGATAGAATTTTCTCAATCACCCATAATGGACGCTGGGTCGATTTGACAGGACACGGTTAGGGACCAGAAACCGCATCACTGTATGACTTTTGGTGCCTTTTAGTTTGTTCTCTTTGACAAGTCTCTGTAAAGAGATGTTTGTAACTTTGTATGATGTAAATATTCAATCTATTGTGTTGACTCTAGACAAAGCTTATTAGGATCGGATCTTAAACCGGATTCGTTGATCCATAAGTTATTATAAAACTAATAATTGATATAGTAAGATTTTTGTGTTATTTAAATGAACAAAAAAATAAAAATTATATGGTTAGGCTTCAGTGAACTTGAGGTTGACTTAATGTAGACCATTGATCAAAATTAAAGGCTAACCTTTTGGCTATTTGTTGCAATTGTCTTGTTTCACTGCACCGCGATTAAGTACCATATCTGCTTACACGAGATTTTGAAAGGCAAATTAGACAAGAGTGATTGGAAAAGAATGCTATAAGAGAAAAGTGACAAAAGCTTAGAGGATTGTACCAGGAAATGGCTGAGGATGTCGCTTCAGCAGTTTGTCGGAGCTGTAGTGAATTATAGAGAAGAAACGTAGCTCAACCAATAAGGCAACGAAACGACACCATACACATCCAAATCTTGAGTTTTTTAAGGTTAGATGTTGAAGTCCTTCTAGTAGAGCTTTCCAACTCAGTTACTAGAGGTAAGTCCGGAGATTGAAGAAAGGGAAACAACTTCCATGGTATGCCATGTAGCCATTCTGCTGAGCTATCCAACTCATATCTGAATCAACATTTAATGTTCAGGATCTGAAGACGGTGGGACTAAGGAGGACTCACCATGAAAACTGAAGCTCTTTACATCAGGAGATTGTCAAATGCTGTAAAGTTCTCTTAGTAAATTTCTCAATAAATCTAAGCTCCATAACACCAAGTTCTTCACAGCCGAATGTGTAATCTTCAGAGACTAGAAAGATGTCTATCTCAGCTTCTGTCAAGCTGCTTAGACCTCCAATTGCTGAATTTTTTAATCTCTTCAGCATGTTGTTTCCATGAGATGCAACAGTGTGCCAAAGTATCTTCTCTTGAAGCCCAACGAGCAACAAATCCTCAACTCGCGAAAACAAAGGCATGCATGTTGTCATGTCTTTATCATATTTTATGGTACTGATGGTGTACTCAAGCTGTGTTTTGCGACCCCATAGCAATCGGAATTCATCGAGTCAAATGTTGCAAGACTGATTTAGCTATGCCAAACATAGCTACCTTTGCCATGGTAGAGTTGTTTCTTAAGGTTACAGTAGCCCAAGTAAAATTGCATATCAGCGTTATATGATGTAAAACTTACAGTTTATAATTAGAAGAGGAAAAAAAATTAAATCATTTCATCTTCCACACTGCCTAGCTGAGCATTGACATTGCAGCTGAACCTTCACTATATGATTGCTGCAAATATATATTCAACGCAGCTAAATTAGAATATTGGTTAGTCAAACATATTATTGAATTATACCATAAAAGACATATTCTTGAACTTAATCGAGAGGTACATGCAGCTTGTTCAGAGTAATATGCTATGCCCTCAGTCAAACATATTATTGAATTATACCATAAAAGACATATTCTTGAATTTATTCGAGAGGTGCATGCACATTCACAAGACGCTCAAAGTTAGCTTGTTCAGAGAAATATGCTATGCCCCCAACTTCGAATCTCACGCAATCAATTGTTAGGCATCAAATGTGTTTTCATCATAATTTAAAATCACTATTGCAAGATCAAAGGAGGTGATTCATATACATCAACAATATCCCTCTTGCGTACACGAAAACCAAACGTAATCATTTAGCTTACAATCTCCTGGATTGCTGGGGAATGATCTGAATTAGGTAAAAGATTTACATTCCATAAACCAAATGCATTAAACAATTAAGTACAATATTTGATTAAACAAAACACACAAAACTAGTAGCGCCAGACTAGCAGTAGTAGAAGTAATATAAGATTATCAAGCACAAGCACAAGCATTATCAACAGCAACAACACTGGAAGAAGACCTAAACAGAAAATATCCAATCGCTAACCCAACAGAAACAGCGATCAAAACACCGTAATTAAACGACATCACCGCAAGCATAAGCATGTAACCGATCGCCGAATTGATTCCGAACATCACCGCTCCAGCCAATCGCCATGCCAAGGCTTCACCACCGGGGAGCTTAGTGGTGTAGCGAACGAGTAGAGGGGTTTGAATCGTCGGATCGACTGCGATTGATGATGACGATGCAGATGAATGAACCTGGAGGCGGAGATTCTCGAGGTATTGGTAGAAGACGGAGAAGAGGATGCAGAAGAGAAGAGTTAAGGAGTATTCAGTCCATGTCTGAGTTTTCCAGAAATCGAAGAGGAGTGTTACTTGTTTCCCCCAGTAGAAGGTCATGTGCATCATCTTGCTCGGATCGTTGCTTAGATTTTTGATTGCAATGGAGGAAGAAGATTTGCTGGTGAAATTTTGAGACGAAGGAACGGCAGTTGAGAGAGGATAAAGGGGAGAGAAGCGTATTGGGATTTGGGAAAAGTACGGCCTGTTTAGGAAGTACTATTAAGAGTAGTACATTTTAATATTTGAATATTGTACTACAATTTATTTCGGCCCATTGGGCCATGTATATGGATGGGTCCAGGCCCATTTCAATCAGATGGAAGACTCGGCCCGTTCACCACTGATTGTAGGATGAATCTTTTAATGTTACTCCAAAAATCAATCAAAAAAATTATTTTACCAAACACTTATTAAGATATTTTTTTATCAGATTTTTATATTTAGAACACTAAAAAATAAAATTAATCAAACAACTATTTAATAAGGTAAAGTTACTTTACACAAAAAATCTTCAACTACTCAAAAAGTTTGTCATATCGAAACAGACTAATTGTGATAAATACGAGCATACATAAAAATAAAAGAGGATTTTTAGTCGACTATTTAAATATCAAAATGTGCAGGGTTTGTTCGGTTGAACGAGATTTATCGTAGATGAAAATGAAGCTGAAGTTGAGGATGAAAAATGAGAACAAAGACGAAGGAAATGAATTAAAGAAAATAATTGGTTTGGTGTTTGGTTTTTGGTAGAAAAGAAATTATTATGAAATGTAGCCATGTGACATACACATGATAAGAGAACATGGTTGTTTGCACTAAAAATTGAGTTGTAAACGCATACATGTTTAAGGTAACTTGACTAATTATGTTTTATAGCAATTTGTCACCACCACTTGCTTAATTTCATACATTTGGGCACTGTAAATTGTATGTTTTACAAAGTTACAAATCACCCTCACTAACATAGTTCTTGCATTCAAACACAGCTGCAAGCCTTCAACTTCTTGCTTTCGGTCCTGAATTGCTTGTATATCGCCTTGAGGGAGTGTTTCTGAAGGAGGGATCCACTCGGGGTGCTCATTAGTTCGGATGATCCTTTGGTAGTTGAACAAGACATTGCTTCTCGTACTGAATTACTTCTATAGGAATTGTAGAGAGATGGTTGATCAAAGACAGCCATTTGGCTGCAGGCTCTTTGTTTTCTAAGACCAACACATTTCCAACATTCAAGGGAGTCAAGGGGACTATCTCCTGAAAACTAGACATATATAAAAGGAAAGATTTAGATTTTTTTTTTCATACATTGCAAATACTATGACAATCCAACTTAATTAGGAAAGCATCGAAACTGATACATATATTGCTGATTTTAGTGGTAAAATATCCTGCCTTTCTTCTATAACTGATGTAAAAATGTAGAGAATCAAAATAAACAAGTAATGCAATCAATCTTCATTGGCATTTATGGTATTTTTATAAGGTAAACCAATATCCATAATCAGTCTTGTAAGTCAATTGAGCGTGTGAATTGATATGATTATGCCAGCTTTGTCTCCACAAAATACATCAAATATTGCACAGATGGTCATAGATTGTCATTTCACACTAAGATAAGATTATTATTATTATTATTGGGTTTATATTTCTTATTAAGAGAAGTATGCACTTATGCTAAATACATAACAGTTCTTCACAAGAAGACGATTCTGCAAAACAAAGCTTTTTTAATTAAAAATACAAGAATCGAGTTCATCAAATTTTGGAGGTATAATATAGGTGCATCTGAATGCAAGAACCGAGTAGGAAAAATGGTAATGCCAGAATCTCAAATACATTTCATGTCTGCAATGTACAACGGTGTATACTCTATCAAGATAGAGTGTATCAGAGACTCTAACTTATTGCCTTCAAAGTCAATTTGCATCATTATTCATAAAATATACAAAATCATTAAAAACGTAAAATAGCTTATAGGAGGAGCTAAGGAGCAAGACATTAGTGTTCATCAACAAGTTGTCAAAGCTTTCATGGTTTGATGGTATAACTCAACATCAATACCCCAACTGAATTTAAAAAATGACAATCAAAACATATACTAATTAATAAATTTTTTTAAAAAAAGCAAATTTATAAAACCTTTACCCGAACACAATGAAGATGGATCAGAAAATTGGCTTGGATACTCAAAAGAGTATGCATTGCTCAGTTTAAGCAGTTTCGATCATTTGGGGAAAAAGTCCTCATTTCCATAAAGTATAAAAGTATATGAAACAAGCCTAAATCACAAATTGTGTGGGTGACTCATACAAATGTACCTCGGCGATGAAAAAACAACACATAAGAACTATTAAAGAGTATGAACAAAGCCTAAATCTTGAATAATGAATGAATGTTGCGTCTCCTTATGATCTGCAACTCCATTGAATAACATAAATAGAAGCACAGAACATGGAGAAGATGAAATTGTTCATTTATGTCCATTAAAATTCAAAATGGACCACTACATAAGCTTCCCAGGTTTGCCAAGATGGACTAATTCAACAATTAGCATAATAAAAACTAATACTTTTTTGTTTTAACCAGATTTGAGGAAGAACTTCACAAATCAATAACATATATATATGAAGTTGAAAGAAGTTTGTATAACACTAATTACCTGGATATGTTACGGATTTGTTGACAAATGAGAAGGGATCTTGTCTCAAATCTAATAAAAAACACAAACTTGTTGATAATCGACTCAAAGAGGAAATAAGAAGGGGAGAGGAGAATTGAAACGTACCTTAGGGTTTAGAAGGGTAAAACTGAGAAGTCGAATTATGTAATTCCCATAACCTGATAGGTTGTGGTTGAAGAAAAACCCCATACTTCATCCCCTTCATTCTCGACTATTCAAATTTCAAAATGTGTAAATCTGATGCAGGTAAATTTCACTCAAAAATTTGAATTCACACAAAGCAATCTCAGACTTCATTTCAAATCAAGAGAGATTATATGCTTCAACATCAATACAATCAAGTAATCAACTTCCTGAATCCTAACCCTCGACATCAGTATCCGAATCCAGCTTCCACCATGGATGATCATCTTTCAAAACCTTCGAATCATCCTCCCCATCAGTCATACAAACAGGATCTCCAATATCCGGATCATACGTCCACTCCAACTTCTTCAAAATATCACGATCCCTCCACCTCCCAAGAACCACAGGACCCTCCTTCCTCGCCTTACCAGCCAAGATCTCCCTCCACGAAAACCAAGCATCAGCGTTCCTCTTCAACAAGCCGTCGTTCCGATCACCCACCACAACCGTCTTGAAACACCTCTCTCTCGCCTCACTCAACACACCTACAAAATCCGAGTCATCTGAAACGAGCACTAAACACTCTATTCTCCTATGATCCATTGCATCCACCATGTGGGCCCTCAATGCCGAGTCAGCCGCCTGTGGCCGGTGTGCCACAGCCTGAACCCAAAACCCCGCCCTCTTAAGCTCATCAGATAAACCATACCCAACTTTAGGAGTCAAAATCTCACCTTCAGCCTTCTTATACTTCTCCATTTTTATTGAATATTTACCCACCAAATCTAGCCTCTTCCTTCCCTTGGCTGAATCAATCTGATTCAACCGCTTCTGGTTCTCACGCTCGTGGATCTTGAAGTGGTTCATTAGCTTTTCATTGTTGTAAAACTTCCTCCCACAAACGTGACATTTGTGAGGCTCAATTGGCTTTATTACTCCCTTGTTTTCCAGTCCGTTCAGTACTTCTTTCACCTTTCTTTGGTCTCTGACCCTCGGTGGCACGTAGCTGAACGCATGTGGGTTGGCATAGGCTACCATGTACTTGATTACACCAAAGGACGAGACTGCCTTCTTCAGCCTGGTGGCAGCTTCATAGGGTGGTAGTGAATTGGGGGGCTTGTTCTCCAAGTCCCAGAATATGCCAACTTTTGCCTGGGAGGTTTTTTCTACGGTAGAAGGGTAAGGGTATGAGGATTTGGATTTGAAATGGAGAAATTTAGTGGGAAAGTGATGTTGGAGAATGGGTTTTCGGGTTTTAGGGTTTCGTACGAATCCAAACATGCCAGATTTTCTTCAAGCAAGCAAGTAAGATAAAAATTTATAGTCGGGTGAGTCAGAAGCTAAGAGTTGATACGAATCTAAATTTGTTTAAAGAGGTATGTCAACGATGAAAATCAAGAAAGCCGGTATACTTGGTGAAAGTCTTTAACCTCTGCTTGATGATCAGCTGATGCTACAAGTTCCCTTGGTTCTCCTGGATTTTGTAATTGTGTATGAGTCCAGTGGGCCTTGCTTTGCCCTTGGTTCTCCTAGACAATTTTGTAGAAAGAAGCCTTTCAATTTGCTCTGTCAAAGTTCGACCTGCCACATGATCTTTGTAGTTTCATTATGCTTATCTCACAAGTTAAAAGAAAACAATAATATTACAAATTACCATGAAATTGTTATCATTTATGTGAAAACTAAGCAGGATGTCACACGCCAATCAGCATAGACGACCATTATAAACATAAATACACGACATCAATAGCACTGAAAACATTGTTGAATCATATCCAAGCCTATGAACACCTCAGCTGCACATACACTAAAAACGGCTGTCAGCAAGGCATCATTCCTATCGTCTTTACTTTGGGTATTGCACAATACAAGTGTAGGTTACTCATGATATTCAACATACGTGACAGAGCTTTAGGTCATAATACTAAACAGCCAACAATCTCCTGAATTGCAATAATTCAAGTATATGAACTAGGAACCTTCTAATCTGTAGTAATATTTAGAACAAACTATTTGCCCCAATAATCGAGAGAAAATTTAATAGAGAAGGACAACAAAGACTAACAAACTAGGACAAGCAGTTTACTATAAGGATTAAGGAATATCATCAAGCACTTGGCATGCAAGATCATTCCCTCACCTACAACCCAATAATATAAGGAAGGCAAAAAACAAAGAACAATTATTTTACCCAAATCCCTGTTGTGCAGTTCATCAAATATGTGCAATTGCCAATTTAGTGATCATTAGTCAATCTTGGGAAATGCTGTGTCTAGTAATCCAACCCATTCCAATAATAATTTCAGATTCCATCAGAATATCAATGTACCGTTAATATCTTTCTAATTCAATGACTAGAAGTGCTCAAAATTTTAAAAATCTAAGAAAGGCAATGCCTGAAGTATTGAACTCCGAAAACTGCATTTGAATGATAGCATCAGTTGAGTGTGGGTTGCTGTTCTAGAATCCAAATTTTGTAAAATCTTGAACTGCTATTAAGAGCTTTGTTACAGAGGGGGATTATAAAAGAGGAGATCTACAGACATGGAGATAGCGGTCACTGGAGGAACAAGAAAGAAGGGCAGCGATCAAGCAATGTTAACAAGAGTATTTTTATACAATTGTCATTCATCAAAAATATTTAGGATATTAAGAGGAATGTCCATGCTAATAAACTGATTGCATTATACTGAAAAAAAATTGATACAATTGGGCGTCTCCAAAGTCCAAACTGGATATTTCCCGGCACAGAGCAGCAGACCAAACAGAATCGACTTGGTCACATTCAGTTTAATGTGTAATTTAGTTTCTTATCTACATCCCATTGAATTGATAAAACATATCCAAACCAACATTTTAGACATATCATACAGAAATGAAAATATATTATCATACAAACGGAATTTTAAAATGGGCATGTGAAAGGGCTCATATGAGTGTTAACAGATGCATCACAGTGGCTGAAAAACTTCAAATTTCTCACAAATTCAAAAGGGGAGAGAAGAAGAAATAGAGTTACAGACGAGAAGAGCCAAACCCTTTCTTCCAATCAGACAGAATAGAAAGGGGGCGGCGAATTGATTCACCCATTCTTCTCTCTGTCCCTCATTTCCAACATCCCAAACTCCCAATCAAATGCATAGCAAGAAAATGCGCAGAATTTCACCCACTTCACCCTCTCTATGTAATCACTGCCCAGAAACAGCAAGGGCGTTAATTGAACAAGAAAGAGTACAAGAGCAGAGCTTTACGTTGGCAAACACACCCTAAGATAGGATGTTGGTACGATACAGAGAAAAGTATTGGTGGTAAGTATGAAAAGAGGAGAGAGGGATGAAACCACATTATAATCATCGCCCGATGCCCAAATAGAAGATAAATGTGAAGAGAGTGAAATGAATAAAATAGATTGGTTTATGGTCTATGGGTCATAATTGATGAAGCTTACCGTGGGTTCTGTGATGGTGGTGGCGGATTCCGGTGCACCGACAGAAGCGAGGAAGTATTTGATGGATTGTAGCCACTAGCATATGGTAGGATGCTTTGTGGTCAAATACAGGCAATCTATGAAAAATAAGTAGAGGAAACGGATGGTGGGATGGGTTGTAGCACCGGCGACAGGGAGACGAGGAACAGTGGTCCAGTCGCCGGGTAGAATAGAATATGAAGAGAGGCGAGTTGGTCTTTTCCAGACGAAGAAAGGGATGAGTTCAAATGTTCAATCTTTGGTTTTATTTCCAAAGTATTATTAGGGTGTGTTTGGCAGTGGGGGGTATTATTTAGAAGATTAATAAATGGGGTTATTACGGATTAAATGTTATGATGGGTTTATAATGATTGACTGTATCACTTCACCCACTCTTAAAGTTTAGATCGAACTCTTTGAAGCTCTAAGCAATAAGGATATGATCAATTATTATACATATATACTCGATAATGCCAAAACTCTTCTAAAAGCAAACTATAATGACTATGATAAACGATTAGTAATAAGCTGGTTGGAAGTTGATCACTCTGCTTGTGGGATTATCTATATGTCAAAACTTAAAAAATGCAAGCCAAGTTATTCTCAGTTTTGAACTTTTTGACTACAAGGGACTTAGATCCACAAAACACGAATCAACCTGGATAAAAACTATTGTATTCATGCGGATCTTTCATTTTATTCAAGGAATACTTAACTCACAAAAAAAATGTGGATCAACTACATACCAACGGATAGTAGATAATTGATGAATCCTATAAGGCAGGTAATACTATTAAAGTCAATAAGAAGTAAAAGTAAGCAACAAAGTTCCAGATAGATGTGAAGAAACACTAAGGTGCTCCGTGACAACTCAAACAGACTCAAATATGCTTTTTCAGTAATGAAATACAACACCAGTCAAGTGACATAATCTAATATATCATAAGCTGTGTATAAGAGTAGTATGTCGAAGATTTTCCGATCCAAACAAAGAAGAATCATGCTAAAACCCAATCAGTCATCATAGGTTATGGTTACGAATTTAAGATCAAATAGAGAGGAATCACAAATTTGATTGACATCACAATCTCATTTATCACCAATTTGATTAACAGCACAGTCAAAATGAGACGAATCAGCAAATTCTAAACTCACTCCTAATGAGAGTCATAAATTGTTTAACAACAAAGAGTCAAATCACTAATTTATATGGTAATGAATTCAAAATGGGAGTTCTCATAAGTGGAGAGAAGAATCATTAATTTTAAAGCAAAGAACAATAGTGAAAGATGAATAATATCTCACCGTCAGGAGCCTGGTCGGAACCAATTTCCTCCCACCGCCATACTCTCTTTTCCTGATTTGATGGAGAGCTCTTTGTAATGGTGAAGAAGAACGAATGAAACCGACTCATATTTCTCTTCACTGTCGTGTGTTTTGTTTCTTCATCCAAGGGTATGAGTGGTATCGTAATTGATAAAAAGAAATTAATCTCCATTAACCACTTATCTAGTCCAAAACACACGACATCTACTGTAATTGAATAGTCATTTGAGATTCTTCATTTGATGGAGGCGTGATGTGATCAACGGACACTCGGGTAGATGGTGTCGGTGTATTCGGCACTCTAGCATCTACTGTAATTGAATAGTCATTTGAGAATGTAGGGCTCTCGCATGTGATGCTCTAAGAGCTCTATATAACCTCTAGCAATGGCTCCTCAATTGACATATTTATAGCTCCATCTCGAACTCTAGCTCTACCCCAAGTTCTACCTCAGCCACGAGAACGGAGTGTATGTCGTCTTGTATCTCTTCCTCCAACAGTGGCACCTCTCGAAACTCTCGGGCGTACCATGTCTACAGCGTTGTGTTTCACGATCAACATGAACAAACTATAATCTAAAACATCCTATAACTCCTACAAACAAAAATTTAATACTTTAAGTACTACTTGAGTCGACGATGAATATCTCACGTTTCTTACTAACCCAACATCCCGACATTACACGTGCATTTACAAACCACAAAAGACCAAATAGAAAAATCTTTCAAATTACAATTAACAGTTATTTCCATTTTAATAATAAATAAATATTATTAGTATGTTTTTGTCACATTTTCCCGAATATTTTTTGTCGAATACGAGACTATAAATGTAGTAGTATAACGCTTACACCAACATGGCCTAAGTAGGGTAGTTAAATAAATATTCATGTTTAAAACCTATTAAAAGTATCTGAATTAACAAGTTATTTTCACAATGTAGTTTTCGAAGAAGACAAAATTTAAAAATTTTGTTGACATTAATAGTATCTAGTTATTTACCTTCAACCGTTATGTATATTTGTACCATCAAAAAACCTTTCATTTTTTAATTGAGTGATTAAAAATTAAATGAGAAAAAATAGAGGTTAGATTCTATGATAATTTTTTTCTAATTTAAAGAATATTATTTTTGTATAAACGTGACATTATAACTTTCAGTCTCTCACACCAAGTATGACCTATGTAGAGTAGTTAAATAAATATACATGTTTATAACCTAATGAAATTATTTGTATCAACCAAATTTTCCATGATATAAACTCTTGGCTTTCATAATTTAATGTACCTAATAATTATTTATTGTATATAAAGCTTCATTGGCTTTGGTTATAAATTTGCCATAAATTCAAAATTTTGAGCAAATTATTAATTTTAATCCATGAATAAGAAAATGTAAAACATCTCCATTTGATAAAGAGATTATTTATAGGGTTATTAAAAGATTATCGATAATTAAATTAAAATATAAAAGTTAATATTTAAAACTAGTGCCTATATCAATACTGTAAAACATCGAATCAAGGGGGTTTAACCCTTCTGCTCCAACGAACAATCCATGGGCTTTAGCCACACATATAAGCAACACAATCTGCACAGCGCTGACGTGCAGTTGAGGATCTACAAGAAGAATTTTTCTTTAATTGACTCCCAATCTCTCTCTTCGTTAATCTCTATTCGTGCTAATCTGGTTGTTTGTGCCAGGTAGAGAGAAAGAACGGGCCCTATCCACGTGGTTCTTCCCATATTTTCCAAAACCCCAAATTGCAGAGGAGAATTCCTGATCTGGGCGGCTTTGTATTGTCATGGTTAATCATTCAACCAAGAGAAGAAGAACCCATTAATCGCACCCTAAATCCAAGCAATGAAAGCATTTAAAGGGGCTTTTACTGTGCCCGGAGACTATGTGTACTTCAAGTCCCAGGTTCCCCTTCACAAGATCCCTGTGAGTTTACCCTTTTCTCTTCATGCGTTTTTCTACTTTGTATTGCTTCTGGTTTGCCCTCTTTGATTTTTCAAGCTTTGGCCTTTATGGTTTTTGCGTGGGTTCAATTTGTGAGGAATGTGATTATGCTGGTTTAGCAGATCGTGGTGTCATAGTGTTTGGATTTGAATTGACTTTCTAGTTTTAGTGTGTGTTCGAGTTCATATCCAACAATCTGCTACAGGGAATTGATGAGTGGATTTGCAATCCACTATTGATGGGCAATTGTGAAAATTTGACTTTTGCCGTTCATATTTGAAATACTTTTCTTTCAATTTATGGTAGAAGAATTGGGAGGAAACTGTAACTTTGACCTGACAAAACTAGATTCACTAGCAGTTGATTTGGGAGAATTTACGTGTCCTTTTCAGATGATGATTGCTAATCAGTGATGCTTTTTAAGCATCGATTCTAGTTCTTTTGCATTGGATAGATACTACACTTGTCTATCTTTTGCATATGAAGATCTGGATTGTATCCTCATAACATTTTTATTCTTTTGACTTCTCTGATTGACTTGAAGCTCACTTGTCTTGAGCTCAAGGGACCGTATTTGCTGCATTTTAACATACAAGTGCAGAAGTAGGAGATGTTGAGATATTGCTTGTTGAGGTGAAGACTTGTTTGCCACTTTTGTTAGTTCGTTAATCCAGTCAATATAATCCCGTGCCTGAATTATTTCCCTGTTTTGTAAGTAATGTGATTTGATTAAAAAGCAAGCTGAACCAAAGATAAGCAATTACATGACGAACCTAAGTATTACTGAGGATTGAGTAGTCCTGAATGACTAAAAATTGTTTAATGGGTAAACAAGTAATATCCGAGGAATGAGTAGTCCTGAGGATTAAGTATTACTGAGGAATGAGTCATTGTGGTTTTATATTGTGAATAAGCTCGGTCTGGTAATATCATGAACCTTGTTAAAGGTGTTGCATGCCCAAAACTATTGGTTCTAGAATCCATCTCTTTCCCCTAAAGTTGGAGCATGGCCATGAAGGGAGGTGTGTGATTGTACCAGCTTGACAGTTGACAGTGAGTCTTTAGAGGATATTTTTCCCACGTTTTTTCACTTTGCAGTTTCTCTCTCCACATTAGTGGTCTACTTGTCTTTCCCCTTTGCTATTTGTTAGATGGCCTATTTCATAATGTCTTTTTGTGGTATTTACATGAGCCCGTTGTTTATGCACTTTGGCTTTGTTCCATTTATGTGAAGCTTTGTGAAATTGTTTTCTGAGTGCTGGACTGAGGGTTCTTTTGATTATTCAGTTTGCTGAATCCTGGTTTCTGCTGGAATTGATAGAGCTTAGAGATCCTTTGCTGCTTCTTTTGATAATGCTTCTGCTTCTTTAGTTAATATCACATCTTATAGTATAATTTCGTCTTTTAGATTGGCACAAAGCAGTGGAGATACTATGACTTTGGGCCAAAGGTTGTTCCTCCACTTATCTGTCTTCCCGGGACTGCTGGAACGGCAGATGTCTACTACAAACAAATCATGGCATTATCAATGAAGGTAGCTTCATCGACTGGCTCTGTGCTGTTTTTTTCACTGATCCTTGATATGCATCTTCCTCCTTTCAGCTAAAATAACTTGTTAAGTCTTTAGACAAAATAAGGATCTTGAAATACAAGAAACTGATGTAAACCTCTTCTCGATTCAATGGACTAGCACAATATCTTTTGATTTTTTTCCTGCATTCTTTTCTTTGTTAATCAGTCCTAAATTATTATAGCAGTTGAACTGGCATTTGTTCTCAATGCTGCTGAATTTTGAGATGATTGATTGATTGTGTCCATATCTACTATTATTTTTATGCGACTTATATTTTTATGGGCATAGCTGTGCATTTTAACTTAGTAGGGATAGCGTGTATCATGATAAATTTAATTTCTATTTTTCTAGCTTGAAATTATATAATTTTCAGTGATTAGAATTTCATGGATGATCACTGTTTAGCTATTTCAAATTATATATACCGAGCTCTCAAGTTTCAGATGATGTACATCAAACACATTCAATTTATTTGATTCTCTCTTGCAGGGTTATCGGGTGATTTCTGTTGATATTCCTCGAGTATGGAATTATCAAGAATGGATTCAGGCATTTGAGAAGTTTTTGG
This sequence comes from Fagopyrum homotropicum, assembly GCA_033239125.1. Taxonomy (NCBI): domain Eukaryota; kingdom Viridiplantae; phylum Streptophyta; class Magnoliopsida; order Caryophyllales; family Polygonaceae; genus Fagopyrum; species Fagopyrum homotropicum. Next base: position 165,027,117 of record BSWB01000001.1, read on the forward strand.
ATGCTCTTGATGTTCATCATGTAAGGATGTGTTTGAAATTTATCTTGCTGATTTGCCCTCCTTTACTACAACAATTTACTTGTGTCTGCTTTTTTAAAAACGAGCTTGACTAAACATTTGATGGACTTCCAACTGCTCCTGGGTATTAAACTCTTGCAAAGTTAAGTTTTCCTGAAACAATGGAAGTAGACACTACTAATTACAAGAAAAATTACTTCTCATCTAACCAAAAAAATAAAAATAAAAAATTACTTCTTACCGACTTGAATGATGAAGTTTGATTAATTCGCTGTATACCGTGGTTCATTTATCTCAGTTATGGAATCTATTAGAGTCAACTTGGTTGTCTGCATCTGAGAAACTCAAGGGGCAACTTAAATGGGCATATTCTGTAAAATTTCATGTTTCCTTTTAAAAACGAAAATTTTCACTATACGGAGATTCTGATTATTTTGTTAACGGTATAGGATCACATTCTATACTCATCTACTGCTCTTCTGACACCGTGCTAAACAGTCTGCCTTGAATGTCACATCTCTCTTTTTCTCTGACAGGTACATATATATGGGACATCACTTGGAGGCTTCTTGGCACAACTTTTCGCTCAGCATCGCCCAAGACGTGTTAGGTCATTAGTCCTTTCAAATACGTTCTTGGATACACACACTTTTTCAGCTGCAATGCAGTGGGCTCCCGTGTAAGTTATCAAATTTTGAGTTTTCTGATATCAACCATAAGTGATATGTTCTCGCCCATGTCAACAAGGAATGAATAAGTAACTAGTAGTTATTTGGTTGGGGTGAATGATGTACAATATTCTTTAGATCCAAGATTATAAAAATCGTGGAACATAATTTCTTTAGCAAGAAGCTTTTGACTTAAAGGAGAAAGCAAAGTTTGAGTCATTGAAGCAAACTTCAGATTTGACTTCTGTTAAGTACTTTGTCCAACAAAAATGAGGTTCGAGAATTTTTAAATATTCCATGTTTACTTAAAAGGTGGTTAAAAATACCAAAACCATAGAAATCACCCGATAATCTTTACACCTAAGGTAATTAGAGAATCATACAACTCCATTGGAAAAGAAAGCAAAGATTATTAGAGCTGGAAAATTATCTGCTAGAGCTGCATTTCATTTACACTAACACCAAGCTTAAAAAGATTGCTCTATTCAGTACTAGTTTATCAGATGAACAGACCTCAAAATGGGTGATACCGCGATGGCTTAATAGTTGATTATCGGCCATGAAAATAAGGCTTGAATCCCATATTCTTACCTTAAGCATTTATTGTGTCTTGAATCCCATATTCATCAGTTAAGAAGAAAATAAGGCTTGTATGCCAGTGAAAAGTATTTTGTGTGAAACAGAAACATAGGGAAAGATGCCTGGTACGAGTCTTGAAGGTAAAGGAATTCTCCTTACCTACAGTCAAACATATAAAGGGAAAAGAATACACAACTGTAGTGAAAAATCTAGAGGTCTTTTGTATAAGTTGAGGATCATTTTCAAGTTGCATACTTATAAAGACAGATTTTCAAGTTTCTATGAATCTTTTGTTCCCGGTATACATAGTCTTATGAGGTTACAAATGGTGCGTAGTGTCAGCTGGATGCCTTCTTTTCTGCTAAAGAGATACGTCTTGACTGGAATCAAATCTGGCCCCCAAGAGCCATTCATTGCTGATTCTGTTGATTTTGTTGTATCACAGGTGGATTTTTAATAAATGCTTCGCTATGCATCTTCCCGTCTATTTTTATACAAGCATCCTTCTTAAATGGTATGTAATCATTGTATTATGTAGGTTGAGACACTTTCAAAAGATGATTTAGCATCCAGATTGACTTTGACAGTTGATTCCACTTTAGTTGGACCTCTTCTGCTGTCAGATGCCTTTATAACTATAATGGATGTAAGTCCTCTTTCTGTGTCTATCAAGTTTTAAGTACATTTCTGCAGTGGTGTATGGTTTCTTTTGCTCTGGTTTTGTATGAGATACCTGATCTTGATCAAAGTTTCTAGTGAGTTATATAGCATAGAGAGAACTACAATCCTTCTTAGAGAGACTGATATGATTGTCAGAATGGGGGAAAAAAGTGATGATTTCCCATTTTTTCCGAATATTTGATGTTATTCTTTGTAATTGATCGTGATCGGCTATGACGAGTAAGATCACCAGTAAAGGAAGATCCAAATAGTCTGTGTACAACAATTCAATTGATAATTCATAGATTGATTCCACGACAAACTAATCATATATGGAACAATCTTGTCATATGGTATGCTCAGACAAATGATTATTGTGCAATTCCTCAAGAGTGTAAAGATGAAGTAGGCGAAAGGTATCCTGGAGCCAGACGAGCGGACTTGAAAACTGGGGGTGATTTCCCGTTCCTTTCACGCCCCGATGAAGTTAACCTACATCTGCAGGTATCCTTTCAACATCACTCCAAACCATTATTCCATCTTTCTAGCTCAAAAATGAAACTTTTGCTATTTGCCGACATCAATAATGACAGCTCCATCTCAGAAGAGCCGGAGTAGAGCCTCGATCCGACCTAGTTGCAATAGCTGCAAAGGATTACACCAGCAGAGGCATTACAAGTGAGGAAACCGAAGTTGAAGTAGACCCACCAAGCGATTACAACGCACCATCAGAGGAGGAGAAAGACGAAGAACACCGAGAGAGTGCATCCAATGAAGGTGAGTTCGGGTACGAGAAGGAAAACCCTTCAAAGAATATCAATGATTATGATCTAGGTAGCTCTAGCAGCATACCTCCAAAGGAGGATACAACTACAGAAAGCCATGACAATCATAGTCAAGAAAATGGTGAAAGTGAAGATTCTGTTGATGTTACTGTGAATCATGTCTTGCCTGAATCAAGAAATGAAGTTGAAGTGAATAATTTGGCTGGATCAACACCACTGGATTGATTAGTATTTTGATGTGGTTTGGGACAGTTGTACACTAGTTGGTTATATTGATGCACATTTAGACAATCTGTGTAATAAAATTACTTTTCTTCCCTGGTTTTCAGGTTGTGATTTTCCTCCTTTAGTTTCGGCTTACTGTGTATCGTATTTTTGTTCGTTTCATGACAGCTAGTTCGTCTTCCGCTTCTCTACATGTTTCATGAATGTAATTTGTTCTTGCATTATCACCGCAAGTATCGTTTTCATCTGAACTTGAACTTGACTCTAGGGTTATTTCTTTTTGAGATATTGTCATTGTACAACTTCAATCTTAAGAAAACTCTAAGGATAGTCAAGACGGTCGAGTTCTTCTACAAATTTCAAATCTTGGGACTTCAATCATGTCGAGAATGGCGGAAGAATAATTTTAAAGTACGTACCTTTGTCAAAGTTGTCCCATTTTTCTACTAAAATACAAACAAAATTTCAATGTGAGTGAAAAATATCTTATTTTTTCTATTAATAGATATACAATAAGATGAATTTTACACACATAAGGTATAGCTTGTTATGGGTCTCCTATGTACTGTCATGTATCATGTACTATTACATATGCGTATAATCTTTATATCATCAAAATTTGTTCGTTGGAGGAGTCGTGGATAGGCGAGAAATCCGAAGACTCAATGGTCCCGGCAGTTTTGATATGCACGGCTTTGATTGACACATTCTTGTTGCTCTTTCACGTACGAGCTGACAATTTGAGGCTTTCTCTTGTGCTTCTCATTGTTCGGCTCTCAATTTCTCATCATTTGATGTGTTTTTTTTTGTTTTTCTTCATGATGGTCAATCATTTTTCTGATTCTTTTCGACCTTTCGATATATTAGGCAAGATACTATCTAGTGCATCGAATGCTTTCTTTTATAAAAGTAAAATAAAATGAAATAGAGGGTGTTATAGCCTATCAACGAAACCCTAATAACGGGTGGACTTTATGATTAATATAACAGGTGGATATCTGTAAAACCCATATTATAACTAGTTTTGAATTGAAAATAGTCAATAAATAGTTAACTTATAAAATTTAAAAGTCATTTCGTTATCAAAACTTTTGAATCCAATAAGTTGCATAAATCCAACCATCATGAACCATGGCCCCTACTAGTTACAAAAAGAAAGCAAAAGTAGGTTGCATGCAGTGTAGCCTTGTTTAAAAAGGCCTCTCAATGCCTCACTTACCCTAAATGCTAACCCTACTCGTGCCTTTTATTTGTAGACCATCATATTTACACTACTCGGGTTCAGTTGAAACTCGTTTACTTCTTAATCGAACGAAACGTATGTACATGTTTAAAGATCGGGCTCAATTTTTATATAAATAAGTCGAACTTGAGTATGCCAAGAGAAGTATTTAGAGGAGGCAATAAACCTCGCTGAACTTTTATAAATTAGTTTTAAACACGGGATAGATTGAGAAAGTAATAAAAACATCACATAGAACGAGTTAGTTCAATTGTTTAGCATCTATGTAGATGATTAAACATGATAATATCCGGCCAACCCGACCAGAAAACGGGCGGGTATCAACAGAGAGAAGCCCGATCGGACCAGATCCGGCACCACTCTAGGTCCGACCGGGTCGAAAAGCCCGGTCCGGGTAAAAAAATAAATAATGAAAATACATATTATATTATACATGATAATATCCAGCCAGCCTGACCAGAAAACGAGCGGGTATCAACAGAGAGAAGCCCGATCGGACCAGATCCGGCACCACTCTAGGTCCGACCGGGTCGAAAAGCCCGGTACGGGTAAAAAAAATAAATAATGAAAATACATATTATATTATAAATATTAAGCATAAAAATAAAATATTTAGCATAATTATAATAAACTTAATATATTTTACGTAAAATATCTTAAATATAGTTTATCTTTTTAAAAATTTTATTACAAACATTTTTATATTTTAAAATAAAAAACGAGTACCCGCAATCCCAGCTCATCCGTCTGAACGAGTGAGTACGACATTCATTACTGACCTGGTAGTCTGGCTCAACCCAACTCGAGTACAGATAAGCATGTTTAATATTTTATAAAGCTCGGCCTAAGCCTTAGAATATGAATAGATCTATAGACGATGCAATAATAAAAAAGGTTATAGGCCCTAGTATCTATTATATGTGAGCTTTTTATGGATTTAATCGCCATAAAAAAAAAACTTGATTAAATCCTTATTAATTCAATAAGACATTTCTTTTACTAGTTTTAATTTATTATAATTGAGATTTTTATTATTACCTAAAAACAATTTTTGTAAACCCTTCTAGTCCCTTGAAACAAATTTTTGATACCGAAATATGTTAAAATTCCATTCATTCAACTAGTATAATAACCCTACTTGTCTTGATATCTGAAGTGTGTATAGGGCTGATACATGAGACAAGCTTCTCGGGCTCGGCTCGCGTTCGGCTCGTTAAAAGTTCGGCTCGGGCTCGGCTTGTTTATAAACGAGCCGAGTTTGAGCATACCAATGCTCGGCTCGTTCGGGTAAAGCTCGGCTCATTCGACAAAAATAACACTATATGAGCATTATTTTATACGAGCTACTTGGGCTCGGCTCGTTAAAAGCTCGTCTCGGGCTCGGCTCGTTTATAAACGAGCCGAGCTTGAGCATGCTAAGGCTCGGCTCGTTCGGCTCGTATAACACCCCTAAGTGTGTACGGATCATATAGAGATGGCAAGTGACCAAGTCCGATCCACCGCCGCACATGCGCCACTAGCCGCCGCAACCATGCAACTAATTAAGGATTTCTCACATTCCCACGTCTTTCTCAATTACTTATTGTTATTATTGTTTCCCTTATATTTTAAATTATTAAAAAGAAAAAAGCTTACATTTTTTTATTTTATTTATTTGAATAAAGGAAAGCAGTTCAAAACCATTAAACGGTGCGTCGTCTAGTGGATCGAAGGCCGAAAAAAAATCGGCAGACTATCAAACCGTCATGAAGGACCACAAATACAAGAGAAAAGAAATAAACAAAAATACATTAAAATGAAACCGAAAGCAAAGAAGTCTTCAAGGGAAAACAAGATGATCCAGTCAGCGAAAGACAACGAATATAAACGTTCATCTTCGAAGGAAGTACAAAGCTTAAAAATATTAGTTTTCAACGTCAGGAGAGAGTATCGATGAGAATACCCAAATATTCTTAACTTGTTATTTAATTAAAAAATATAATGAAATTGAATATAAAGATGAAAATTTTGAAATCATTATTCTTTTCACGATAAAAATGAAAATTGATTTTTAATGATAAAAGAAAGTAATGCGATTATAATACCTTCCAAGTATAAGGAGACATGTTAGTATGTTACTCGTCAGAGAAAAGTGATATTTGAGTCCTACAAAAAGTTAATTTTGTAAAGTAAGACACACTAAAAGTTAAAATCTTACAAAGTGTCACGCAAAAGTTACCTTTTTAATAAAATAAAAAAAAGGAAGTAACTTTTGTAGAAAAATAATGAAATTATTGCCATTTTTTTTATAATATGTTGCCATTTTTTTATAATATGTTGAAAAAATGTAAACTTTTTGCTTCTTAATTTTATAACTCTTACTTTCATTTTAAACATTGAAACTCAAATCACCAAAATTTAAAAAATTTGATAAAGTAGGTGTAAGATCCTAGGTTTTTGCCTTCACCGCCCCTGCGGTGAAGAGGGCCGTCGTTGCGGCTGTGTTGATCCGTCCCTGCGGATTTACGACGGATCGTGCCGATCTTTCTTCCGTTCTTTTTATTTTCCTTCCATAGATAGAATGTCTGATATTCTATCTTATGGGTTGATTTCCTTATCTTCTTTTTGAACCCTAGACGCCTATCCGTTTATCTTTCCATCCCGTCCCTATATATTTTCTCTTCTTTCTCTCCTTTTTCCCGTTCCTTACTATCGTCTTCTTCATTCCTAGAGAGCTGCAGCCGTCTTTTGCTTCCTACAACCTCGCTAAATTGGCATGATATGGTGAAGCTAATAGCTTAATCGGTTTTTTTCTAACATATAAACTTTATAATCTTGATTTTAGGATAATTAAAAATTTTATATACTATGGTTTTTTAAATTTATGTTTTAAGGATGGATTTTATCAAAAAAAAAATCTTCCAATATTTATCTATTAATACGGTAAAGGTCAAAAAAAAAAAAACTTACTACTGGTCGTGTTAGTGATATTGACATAAGACTCGTTCGGTTATTTAGTCAAAATTATTTTGGGAAAAATAATTCCCAAAATAACCCTCACAATAATCTCTTAACCGAACACATTACACACCCAAAACAAACCTTGTTACAATTTATGAGTGATAGCTTAACCAAATTAAGAAAATTTTAAAAATTATAAGGGATAGTTTGATGTAGATATATATTAGATATAATATTTGACCTATATATATATGAAAAAAAACACATAAAGATACCTTCTTGTTTTTATCGATTTGATGTATTAATTTATTGGACGATAAAATACCACAACTCTTCTATGTTAAAAACCGATGCATACAGTTCGTAGAGCAGAATCGTGTATATATAAGCGTATATACACGCTCAGTTCAAGCCCAACACATAAACCTAACGGATTTCATCGTAAAATCAATTGTCAATAGAACAATAGTTCACCAACCTTTATATACTACACTCAGAATATCTTCACTTTTAACGTGAGAACTTATTATCTTCAACAATCTGTAACACAGTACAATTTCATATCCAATATAAATATCAAAACGTAAACATACAAGGCCTAACTCATTAATGAGTCCAACCGTTATCTTCACAAGCAAGTGTACAAATAACTTAACATCCATGATCGATCATCACCTCAACAAAACTCAAAATCAACCATTCATTTACATATAAAGATATTCCTTTTTTATCTTTTAGCTGCAACCCTACAACTCTCTAATGGCGACTTGACATACAAATTCATAAACCCCACTTCGGACATCGACAAAGAACACAACTTGGACATATGCTTTACATCATCTTCTTCACTTTGTATTCTCCATTCTTTATACACACCATTTTGCTCTTCAAATTTGTTCGATCTCTCACCATTTCAACATCTCTTTGAAGTTCTAAGTTTAGTGTCGTTTACTATTGTATCCAAAAACTAAATGGTATTGCTTAGTTTTACGTATAAATGGAAAATGACCTCACGTTTCTCTTTAGCTATACTTTACATATTCTCTTGTAATGTAATGAGTATAGACTTCACGTGCAATTTTTGGTACATTTTCATTTTCCCTACTCTAGGGCCTCTATGCTCTAGCTAGTCCATTAATCCATTATCGTAGAAAAGAATCCGAGATTTATATCCGTACCACATGAAACATGCTATTCATACCCTGATTACGCGTACGCAATGTGTAGCCGTAACAATAAGCTCATTTCGTTCAAAAATAAAGGAAAATGGCTACGACTACGCTTGACGGATGCGTAACCATACTACGCATACGTCATGCGTAGTCGTAGAGCATATGTGTAGTTGTCCATAATATACATTTGATTCGAAAAAATTAAGAAAAACTTACTATGCCTACGCAATGCGTAGGCGTAGTAAGGTTAAAAAAATATATATATGTGTTTTAATACGCCTACGCATTGCGCATAGTAAGGGGTACATATAACATGACTAAGGTGGTACGAATAGCATGAACCAAAAGAATAATATAGAATTAATTAGGGAAATAGGACCCCTTGAAATTCTCTTTTGCAAACTAGCTCTCTATACAAAAGGAAGAAAAAATAGGTATGGAAACTAAAAAATAGGGGTAATAATTTCTCTAATTGAAATGATGGTGATTAGAAAGTATCTTTTTTACATGGATTGGTTTTGTAGTATATTTCTTGGGTATGGTTTTGGGTATGATTGTGAAAATAGAGGCAATATATTTCTTGACAAATTTATTTTTGGGTATGATTATGACATTATTTGGGTAAACGGGTTTTTGGGTATGCTTTTATATGTGTATTGGCTTTGTAGTATATTTCTTATTATTAAGTATATTTTTAAAGTGATATCGTGGGTATGTTTTATGGTTACCCAAACTGTGTTATAATAATCAAATTCAAGCGAATTTTTGGGTAATGATCAAATGTCATTTGATATTGATGTTTGTGTATAATATCGAGTTTTGAAAATTTTGGGTATGACAAATTTAAATTGGGTATGATTTTTGTATTAAGTGATATTTAAATTGGGTATAAATATAAAATATTATCCAATTTATGGATATGATTTTATTTTGATATTTGATTTTTTGGGTATGTTGTTTTCGAGTATGTTTATGTACTTTGACAAATTTATTTTTGGGTATGATTGTGACATTATTTGGGTAAGCGGATTTTTGGGTAATAGGTGATAAAGTAAGAATGTTGGAAATTCCTTTTTCTGATTGATGTGACATGTGAGATAGTACAACATGTCACATCCGATGGGTTGTCAAACTTTGCCCTCTTTTGTACTCTATTTCCTCTATTCTATTTTATAGGGGGTCAAAATACCAATACCAAATAGTATGAGTCTTCTTTCTCAATTGATTTGCTTAAAAGTCTAATTTGCCAATTTTGCCTAATATATTATTATGGTACATTTGGATGACATATTTATAAGATATATAATTTAGTAGTATTAGTCCAATAACATGTAGGAAATTTTTTTTTGATAAATTTCAATCCCGTAAAATCTAATAAATAGTTAATATTATATACGAAAAAGCTAAAGGCATGGGTTTGTTTTACTAACGTAAAATCCAAACGCATTTTGATAGCGCTCAACTAGTAAAAAAAAGAAGATTTGAGCGTCAACGCTTTCCGATGACGCTCAAATCCTTAAAAAAAAGGGAAAAGTAAGAAAAAAGTAGGGTTTTGGTCGCTAGCGCCATGCGTCGGCGCCAAAAAACCTAGTTTTCTCGATTTTTTGTCTACTATTTTTTTTTTTTAATTTGAGCGTCTTCGCAAAGCGCTGTAAAATCAAACGATCGATAATTAGATTTATAGGATGTAGTAGATATATTTTTTTTATAGGTATGTACAATATAAAAATAAAGGGATAAAATGCTTTAAAATAGAAATAGTTTGTAGTAGATATATTTTTATTATATAGTATTTTATTTTATATTCATGAATACATGATAATAATTCTAGAAGATCGATTATTAGGTGATGTGAAATAGTCAAAGAGAGGTGTGCCAAAGGTTGGCCACTTACTATAAAACAAAATGTAGTTATTTTTTGGGTTAATAGATGTACCGGCGAAAATTTATAATTATCACCCCAACTACGCTATTCGCGTGCGTAGTTGTTAGGATCCACAACTACGCTTTTGGGAGCGTACTTGGAGTTTCAAAAAAAATAAAAATATTAACTACGTTCCTCAAAGGAGTAATTGATATTTTTATTTTTTTTGAAACTCCAACTACGCATCCCAAAAGCGTAGTTAAAGACCTTATCAACTACGCACTTCGCATGCGTAGTTATGGTCACTAATAGAGATTTTCACCGGTACATTTAAAAATCACGTTATTTTTTATTGAAACAAATCCAACGATCTCCCACTTCATAAAATCCAAGACCTACACAATTAAACACTAAAACACTATTAATCTTAGTTATTACTACATAGAAAGTATATATTATTGATGGTAGTTACAAATGTATATATACTATAACAAAGATTTATAAATATAAGGATATATTTCTTTTGCTTTATCAAGCATGCAACGATTTGAATCCGTGTTCAATTTCTTTTAGAGGGCGTTTAGAATATTGCCTTAAAATTACATTCGGTTTTTACGGAACTGAAAATTATATAATGTGCCGACGGTCTCCGTTCATGTCAACTATTTTGCACCAACGGTCTACACAAGCGCTCTCATGCGGCGTCAGACCGCGACTTTCGTCGACAAATAGTAGATCGAGTGTTGGGTAAATAACACACCTTTTTCCCCCTTTTTTGATGCAAGGATAAATAGAAAGGGAGGGTCAGTTTGTAGAGATCGACTTTTCCAATGGATCCAAATGGTTGAGGTCTTCAACATCTTCATGTAACACATCGTCGTCTACTGCTAGGGAAAAACCATGTAATGCAAGTCTATATGTCACGGTTTTGATTTTCCTAAAAATATGATAAGCACTAAAAAGCTGAGATTCCGAGATCATGGTGGAGATATCTAAGATGATCATCATTGTGCTCTAACTCAACTCGTTTATAAAACGTGTCAAGCCCATTGCAACCCGAACCTAAATTTTAATCGAGATTTAAAATATGATAATATTCAATTCATTTTAAAAATGAACAAGTTCGAGTCAAAATTTTCTTATAAAGTCCTCGTAGTTCGGCTAATACAATGTTATTGAATTATTATAGCTAAAGAAGACGAAACTAAATTTTAACACGTTTATTTTTGTCTAATGATATACAAACGTATTGCTTAGGATTAGGGCTGATACATGAGACAAGTTTCTCGGGCTCGCCTCGCGTTCGGCTCGTCAAAAGTTCGGCTCGGGCTCGTCTCGTTTATAAACGAGTCGAGCTTGAGTATGTCAAAGTTCGGCTCGTTTGGGTAAAGCTCGGCTCGTTCAGCTAAAATAATACTATATGAGCATTATTTTAAGCGAGCTATTCGGGCTCGGCTCGGACTCGACTCATCAAAAGCTCAGCTCGGGTTCGTCTCGTTTGTAAACGAGCCGAGCTTGCGCATGCTAAGGCTCGGCTCGTTCGGCTCGTATAACACCCCTACTTAGGATTCGAATTATTTCCAATTAACGCCGAAAAAAAATATTATCTCATCGCTTCTGCTGTATGACTCGAATCTATCTATAACAAATTAAATTTGTCTTGTACTAAATCAGTCAGTATCATTCTCTGCACAAAACCAAATTGGGACCCTTCTTCTCTATTTTCTCCTTTCTCACACCAAACTATTTGAAAATCAGACCCTTTTCCACTCATCTTCTCCACGTTCCCACTGTATCTGTCCCATGAACTACAGCTTTCCACTGCATCTCCTTCCCCATCTACACATTTCCCCCACAAATCAAGCTTAAACTGTCAACAATCCACTCACAAATCCATTTCTCTTCTAAATTTCAAACCTTTAATCCTCAATCATGTTGAATTTCTATCTTCTTTTCTTCGCCGTCATTCTAGCCCTCTGTAATCTTAAACCCACTTCAGCCAGCACAGAGGTCGGAGCTTTGATGGAGGTGAAATCAGCTTTGGACCCGGAAAACAAGTTCTTGATAACGTGGACGGTCGCCGGAGACCCGTGTAGCGCCGGAGAGTTTGACGGCGTTGCTTGTAATGACCAAGGAAAAGTTGTTAACATTTCACTTGAGACTAGAGGACTTTCCGGTCAACTCTCGCCGGCGATCGCGGAACTTGAGTCTTTATCTGGTCTTTACTTGCATTATAACTCTTTGACAGGTGAGATTCCGAGAGAGATTTCTAATCTATCGGAGCTTACGGATCTTTACCTTAACGTCAATAATCTCGCCGGTGGGATTCCCCCGGAGATCGGCCAAATGCAGAGCCTTCAAGGTAATGAATTAAATATAAAGTTTCGTTCTTTTTTTGTTGATTTGTATTGGGTTAGCTTCACAATTAGGTTGGTTAAGTTTTGGGGAATTCAAGATTGAAAATGGATATCCATAAGCTTTTACTTTGTCTTCAAGCTTATAACTAATTTACTGCTGATTATGATAATTGCACTTGTTATGTAGTTCTGCAACTCTCCTGCAACCAGTTAACAGGAACCATTCCTGCACAGATTGGCTCTTTAGAGAAGCTAATTGTTCTTGCTATTGAATTCAATCACTTCACTGGCTCAATCCCACCGAATCTCGGAAACTTAACGATGCTAAACGCGGTTTATCTAAGCAACAACAATCTCTCTGGTCCGGTTCCTGCTAATATAGCTAACATTCCCCAGCTTCATACCTTCGACATTCGCAACAATTTACTTACCGGAGTCGTACCTTCCGGTGAGCATCTCTTACCGGAATCTAATGTGTGAAATGTCATAGCTTTATTAAAGAAAACTATGTTTGTTTAGAGATATTTTGACACGTAAAGTAATCGCATCATTCCCAATTTACTTTCGTTACTCTTATCAGATTCCATTCCGTTTTCATTCTACCACTCCAACAAACGGACACTAAAAGTTACTGACTTCATTGTGTTTCATATTTATCTAAAGGATTGAAGAGGCTAAATGAAGGATTCCTCTACTCGAACAACTCGGGTTTATGCAGTAACAATGTATTTCCTTCATTAAGGCAATGTACATCTTTTGACACTGGAGCTGTGACTACACCTGAGCAGCCATTGATGGTGCCTGTCATGCTCAACACTACAGCAGTAATAGCACAGTCCAGCTCGAGTTGCAACCAAGCGGCCTGCTCGAATCATTCTCATTTCCGGCATATCATCATTGTAGTTGTGGGTGTGATTGTGGCTACTGTGATGCTTACAGCTTCTGGTTTTCTCGCTTTCTTACACTATCGGAGACATAAGCAGAGAATCGGAAATGTTGCTGACGCTTCTGAATGCCGAATGAGCATTGATCACAGTCATTACACACCTGATCCCTACAGTAAAAGCCCGTCGCCGTTGGTCAGTCTTGCGTACTCTTCCGGATGGGACCCGCGTGCCGATGGCCTTAACAGCAATGAGTTCTCCCAAGAGATTCTCCAAAAGTTCAGGTTCAGTATTATGACATTGACATATTGTCACAAGAAACTTACAGTACATATTTCACATTGTTAATATGCTGATGTTTTTTGACAGATTTAACATGGAAGATGTGCAATCAGCAACTCAGCATTTTTCGGGTGCAAATGTGTTGGGGAAAGGAAGCTTCTCGACGGTTTATGGAGGGATTCTAAGAGACGGGTCAGCTGTGGCGATAAAAAGCATCAATGTAAGCAGTTGCAAGGCGGAAGAGGACGAGTTTGTGAAGGGGATGAAACTGTTGATTTCTCTAAGACATGAAAATCTTGTCTCTTTGAAAGGCTTTTGTTGCTCAAGAGGCAGAGGAGAGTGTTTTCTGATTTACGAGTTTGCTCCAAACGGAACTTTGGCAAGGTTTCTCGACACGAGTGATCATGGAGGAAGCAATGCCAGCCAAGTTCTTGATTGGCCTACTAGAGTCTCCATCATTCATGGCATTGCTAAAGGTCAGGCCTTTCATTATTGCTTATGATTTTGTTCTCTTCTCTTATTCATGTCTTTTAGGGTGTCTTCCTTTCCCATATACTCATATCAGTATCAAGATATGGGTATGAGATTGATATATGATATGTGATACGTGAGGAAGACGTGTGAGGAAAAGAACTTGAGATAAAAAGGTAAATGATTGATATCTGGGTATATCACTTTAATACCTATTTAATCAATTATCAAACGTGGATATCAGATACGAGATATTCATACCCATATCTCATATCAGTATATGGAAAAAGAATATGCCTTTAAGCTTTTCACTTTAAGGTATCTTACTATTATTGAAAATAGTCTTCTTATTTATGTTCATTCACGTCTGTTATCTGTTACGAAACGAGCTGACATAAACATATCAGAGCAGAATGAGTATAAACCGCGATTTTGGTACTAAATCTATAGCAACTTTGCAGGTGTTCATTATCTACACAAAGAGAACACAACAAAGCCATCACTAGTTCACCAAAACCTCTCAGCAGAAAAGATCCTAATAGACCATCACTTCAATCCCATGATATCCGACTCAGGCTTACGAAAGATCCTAGCCGACGACCTGATCTATTCGGTTCTTAAGGTGAGTGCAGCCATGGGATATCTAGCACCAGAGTACATAACAACAGGAAGATTCACCGAGAAAAGTGACGTGTATTCGTTCGGAGTCATAGTCCTCCAGATTCTATCAGGGAAACAAAAGCTCCCAAGTAGTACTATGATGAGAATGATATCTGATCAAACACAAGTTGTTCAGTTAGACGAGTTCATAGACTCGAATCTCAACGGAGAGTTCTCGGTCTCTGAGGCTTCTATGCTTGCAAACCTTGCTATGGCTTGCACTCATGAAGATCCTAATGAACGACCGGATATGGAGACGGTGGTTCGCGAGCTTGAGACGAGATGCTGATTGGTATTGTATTCGTATTAACCGGATAACCGTTACTCGATCTAGGACATAACCGAAATAGAGCTGCTCTTAGAGGAGTGTTTTTCTTTGATATGAGCATTGCAGACTTTGTAGTAAAGTCTATGAGTTTGATTCACAATTATGTACACAATTTGTTTGATTTTTTTATTAAAGTTTAATCTATATACATAATGAGATAAATTTTATTTATTTTTGGTTACTTTTTTTTTGTCATAGGCTCCGCCAAAATATGGGCCATTTGGCCCATTTGGATACAATGGGCTCTTTTCCTCGTGCACAAGTAAAAAAGAAAAAGAGTATTTAACCTCAACTTCAGTATTATTGGGCATTTTCCTACAAAAAAAAGAAATTATTGGGCCAAGTTATGTGATTTCTATTCACTTGATGTTATAGTTTAGATTGTTGCTCTTTAGTTGATGTTTTATAATACTTCACCCCGTTGTAAATAAACGACTTTCTAGGATTTAAATTTTGATCAAATTTAAACATCGTTTTATGTTTTTAAGATTATTAAATAAGAGAGAGGTGTGAGAATAGTTATTGAAAACTTTTTTTTTATTAAATATTGTTATAATAAAATATTCACTCATTGGTCTAAAAGGTGGTGAATATTTAATAAGTGATAAAATTGAGAAAAAAAACTTTATAAAATTAAGGTTGTTTAATAGTTTTCTTAATAATTGTGTCAATGATTAAAAGTCATTTATTTATGATAGGAGGAAGTAGTTCTTTTGGATTTGAAATTTTCTAAAATCTTGGCGAGATGGATGGTGTGTTTAATAAAATTAGATTTGTAACGGTGTGGACTTGATAAAAAACGAAAAAGTAGGCGGCATTGGTTTAAATCCAGGACACATCCTAAGATGAGGTGAATTGAATTTGGACTCGAACTCCGTTTCGTATTTCGATCATTTTATGTTTTAGTCCATATTAAAGGGTGAAGGAGTTGTCTTGAGAACGGAGAAGGTTTTTGTACGGGATTTTTCTGCGGCATTAAATTTGAAATGCAAATGTTTGTTTAAATGGGATATAAGTTTGAACGAAAGAAATTAGAGTATATGTTATGTATTAAAATTAATCAAATTTTACTTCAACTACTTAAATACCTAACGAATGGTTCTATAAATTTTCATAAATAAGAGTATATATATGGATCGATTTGGGTGAGGGTCCTTATGGAGAGGTTGGTGAGGAGAATTTTGTTTTGTACTATCGAGATCTTTTCTGTAATTTTATAAAAATGAACATTTACCCTAAAAGTTGAAAGCATATTTTTGTTTCAAAAAAAATAATTAATATCATAAAAAAATTTCCTCCCTCCTATAAGGAGATCTTCACCACAACCATATTGAAATGCGGAATAGGCAGATAAAATAGTTTATCCAATACTCTAGAAGGGGGGATGAATAGAGTATGGAATCTTTTCGCAATCTTAGGATAGGTAAGACCTTATCGAAAGAGATAAGACCTTATCAAATAAGATAAAGTCTTATTCGTAATAATAAGATCTTACACGTTTCTGTAAGATTGATATTAAGTGTAAAAGATTAGACAAACCAGGAATGTAAAGAGCAGTAAAGGACACACGATATGTTAACGAGGTTCGGTCACCAACACGACCTAGTCCCCGCCTAGGATTGATTCAACCCTAGGATTCAAGTAGCTTTATTTTCCTTCTTCTTGATGAGTTCCAGATACAATCTTCAGAAGACATTCCCTCTTCTAAACTCAGAAGTCT
Source organism: Fagopyrum homotropicum (assembly GCA_033239125.1). NCBI lineage: Eukaryota > Viridiplantae > Streptophyta > Magnoliopsida > Caryophyllales > Polygonaceae > Fagopyrum > Fagopyrum homotropicum. The sequence goes on from BSWB01000001.1 coordinate 165,043,973, forward strand.
TACACTTCCTATCTAGCAACTCACTCACTCGAAAAGAAAAACTAAAGTACTCCAGATACAACACTCGTATCCAACGTGTCTAGAAGTGATAACGGTTTGTATGATCCTAGTTGAATTGTACTATCAGCTCGAAAAAGATCTCACACTCTCAGGAAAGTAGAATGATGAAGCTTCGAATGTGAGAACAGCACTTTGTGAGATAAGTCGAATTTATCACTCGTGTTTTCGAAGTAGGCAATGAACGTGTGTTTTGTTTCTTGTTCTTTTTCTCTTTAAATAGGCAAGCATATCAGCATTCTTTAACGTTGAGAAAGATCTTGCCTTCGTGATCCAGAACAATCTTTCCTTCGTGATCCTCGGAGATCTTGGGTTGTTGAGATTTGATCTTGGGTTTGTTGAGATTTTGTTTGTTGAAGTCAGTCAAAGTCAAGCACGATTTTGTTGAGTTGGAGGAAATCTTCCAATTTTATCTCAAGGAGATTTAATTAAAACAAATCAAAGATTTGTTAAAATCAAATCCCTTAATTTACTCAACAAGAAGGAAAAGCTATTTGGACGTACGTAACTCGCTTGTGGTTTTTGTCCAGTTTTGGTAAGGTCGTACCAATTTATGTAAGGCCTTACTGAAACCTGGAAACCAAGGTTTTCTGTAATATGGTAAGGCCTTACTAGATACTGTGATGACTTTACCAAAACTTGTAAGGTCTTACAAAAACCTGGAAACCAAGGTTTTGGCTTTCATCAACCATAAGTAATGTCTTATTAATCAAGGTGGAGTTAAAACACACATATATATATATATATATATATATATATATATATATATATATATATATATATATATATATATATATATATATATATATATATATATATATATATATCTCTAAATTACCCCAAACTTAAAGGATGTTAACTTTGTACTACAAACTTTTAACGAGAATAAAAATACCTCAATCTTCATTACATATGCTAACACGTTGCTATAAAAATTTACTCTTGCCAAAATTCAGGCAGAGAGGGTGACGTATTATCTGAGTTGGATATATAACACGTCACCCTAGCTCTCTGCTGGAATTTTAATCGGAGTAAATTTTTATGACAACGTGTTACCCTGTGTAATGAAGATTGAAGTATTTTTATTCCCGTTAAAAGTTTGTGGTACAAAGTTACCACCCCAATAATTTTAGGTATTTTAATTAATTTTATCAAAATTATACGAGCATGAAACTATCTGAAAAAACTAATTATACTAAATAAGCTATCGATTACTTTTGATCAATAAGTAAATCCGGTTTTCAGAACCGGATCCTAAGGCCGCCGCTTCCGCCGCATTAGCACCTTTCTGTCGGGCAATTAGCTATAGCCTATAGATTATTGAAATGGATCAATAATAAGCGAGGTTGTTTAGGCATTCATTAACTAGTCATTAATATAACTATGTTCCACTAACACGATATAGATTAATTAATACCCTAGTCACCTCAAACCACACCTAACCAGCTAACCTATGACGCAATTATAATCTCGTACCCGAATATATGGGAATATACTCCAATGTCAATTAGGTTCGAGATGAGCTTTCGATAAATTTTCGGATCAATATTCCGGATATTCAATCGAGCTAGATAAGGGATGAGTTAATCGAATACTTGTAAAAACTATCTCATATCGATGGTAAAACATATTCGTAGACGATGAAACCTCGTTATGTTTACGTATCGGGTCCGGACTTAACATACATACAAAGCTATGAAACTCAACGGCATCTATGGTCTAATAGGCCATTTTGAAAGAATTTGGTCAAATAGGCCTTTTTTTTCTATTAGGTTTTTGTACCTCTTCAATTTTTATTAAATTGACGTTGGAAGGTAAGAGGTTTGATTATATATACATTTTTTAAACATATTTATAACGTAACCTAGTTACTAAAGAAAATTTTCAACTTACCTTGCTAATTTGGCCTACAATTTTTGATTATTTGAATTGAATATCTTTGCATGGTGGTTAACAGATCGATCATACCTGTATATCCAGGGTCGTCTCAATGATTTTTGAGGCCCTTCTCAAAGAATAACTAGTGTATTACCCGCACTTTGTGCGGGTTGAGCTTTATAAATATTTAATACCTAAAAATTTATATGTATATTTTTGTAAAATAAAAATCCGGAGAATAAAATTGTTATCATTATTATGATTTTTAATTCTCTGTATTTATCTCTTCTAATTAATTATATTTTTAATTTAATTTGTTAAGATACGCTTGTTGCTAAAAAAATCCGTAAAAGTTTAAAAACTATTTTTATATAAATAGTTGTTTAAATAATTTTTTTTTTAAAAATAGAAATCAATTTCCAATTTATATTAAAATTTAGAAATTAATTTTTATTATAATTTTTTTAGGCTTCGAGAAATATGGCGTTGACACGTTGCAATAGAGGTTTATGCTTTAATAGATATAAGATATTAGGCCCTTTAAAGAGCGGGAAAAAAGCGAAAAATTATCTATACAAAGTACGCCACTTACATTTTTTTTATCCACGAAGAAATCGTTAAAACTTGATTTGAAAAAGAAAAAAAGTTCAAAAGAGGGAGCAATAAAAAGTAAAATGAAAAATAAAAAGTGATGAGTGAGGCTCGGAAAAAAACAAGGAAAAGAGTGATACATTACAACTTAGATTAAGCGATTTTTGTAACGTATATTGAACATTTTTTTATACATAAGGGCCCTCAAAAATTTAGGGGCCGTGTGACCCCATCGAGCTGGCTCTGCGTATATCTAGACATTGAACAACAAATTTTCGATAAATCCCGATTCATATGGGATCAGATACCCGAAAATCAAATAGATTTTTTCTCAATTTTATTTATTAAAAATCGAAGTAAAATGTAAGAGCATTCCCAATAGCTTCTCTATTTTAGAATATTTAGAGAATTTTAAAGATTTTTTTGGTTCACATTATTTAAATAAATAGAGAATTTTTCAAGATAAAAAATTTGTTAGATTTGATAAAAATATAAAGAGTATATTTTTATTTTTAATTCTTCGAATTGGATAAAGATTTAGGTAAGTTATTGATGCTCTAACAACAAGATCAAAATCAAAGTCAAAATATATGACCATTATATATATTTTTCTAATTAATAAATAATATATTCCCTCCGTAACAAAATGTTTGTTATTTGAGCAATTAGTTTAGTTTAACAAAATGTTTGACACTTCTATAATATTAATGCATAGATAGAATGATTACACTACTATCAATGAATTAATTATTTTCAATTTAACTCCTTATACTTTCTAATTGGCTAAAATCTATTGAAAAATGAGTTTTTTTTCTAGAAAACATGAATAAAATCATTAAAGATTGTACTTATCACCAAAAAAATTAAAAACTTTATTTGATTATTTAAAGTCATTAACTATTCCTTAATTCATGTGTCCAACTCTCAAATGACAAACATTGTGTTACGGAGGGAGTATATGTTTAAAATGTAGAAATATCTGAAAAGGACGTCAAATTTTGAAAACATGAAGCTTATTGATAAGTTCAAACTCCAAAGGATAACATCCAAGTGGGCTTAGTGTGGCATTTATGACTTATCTATTTGGAGTATTATCTATCAACAGCATTACTTGCTAATTTAATAATTAATTTAATATATATATATAATAGTCCGTATATGATAACTGCTACACACTACTTATATATAAGTGATAAGTCAACGTAAACTTATCGTATAATAAGTACTTTCAATTATATTTGTATATTACAATTTGATAGATTTTGTTTCACCAGCTAAGTATTAGATTTAACCTTAAATAATGATGCAGTTAGGTGGCTTTCGTGTTAACTAATACTAGGGGTCACATCTCCGGATATCCGTTCAAAAGGCTCGGATATTCGATCCAACAAACTTTGAAAAGTCCGATCCGAGAACACCCGGATATCCGACGCTTTTATCCGGACGAATATCCGATCCGAAGATTCGACCCGATTCGAATATCCGATTCGATCTGAACATTTATTTTTTTACTCACCCCTAACTAATACTATAGTTTTTGAATTTTCATTTTCAAGCTAAAGACAAATCAAGTGAGGTTTATAACTTTTTTATTTTTATTTTCTAGAAAAGGAAATATTTCCCTATTTTAAAATGTTCTTTTCGTTATTATCTAAAAATAAAAAAGCAGAAATTAAGTGGTAATATTTTCCTTATTTTGGATGAAGTGTTAGCTGGCTAGCTTGATATATGATTTTGTAATAGATTATTGGAAAAAAAAATATTATGAAAGAAAATGTTTAAAAAGTGATTAAATATTTTTGCAATTTCCAAGACAAAGTTAACTTCTTTGCATATCATTTCGTGAATCGTGATTGATATGAAAGTCTCCATGTAACAAAATGTTTAGTATTTATCAATTTTGTATATATGAACTATTGTTCTAGTATATGAATTTTGGTTTTTTTTACGAAATTTAGGTCAAATATGTATTTAGAGAAATTATTGTGTTGCTATAAATTGATGCATTTTGAAATTTTAACTTCAACACAATTTTTTCTGATAATCTCAAACTCCGTATTCTCATTCAAAAATATACTTTAGTTTGAACTATTTTTAAAAGTTAGACCAATCTAATCGCTTTCTGTATTTAAAAAAACAATCATTGCTTTATATATATATATATATATATGGGTTGACTCTTGTAAAATGAGAATAAATTATATTCGTTAGATCGTTAAATAGATGGCTGAGATTAGACGATATTAAAGGAAAAAATAAAACCGTGTGATTAGTGGAAGAAATATTCGACAGTATAGTCACATATATTCGACGTATAGTATATATTCTGTAATTTGTTCTCATTTTTACCTGGTAAGAGTTATTTATATATGAGTCAGAAAATATATATACTGTGAGTGAAAAATATGATTATGTCAAAATTTATTATGAGAAAATAAATATTTTTTCTATTTTACCCTTATTATTTAGATAAAATAATTTTTAAATATTTAGATAAAATACTTCTTAAATATTTTCGGAGTGGTAAGCCATGAAAATTGGCCAATATCTTCAAAACAAATTTATATTCCATTTCATGCATACTTTTTTTTTTTTAAAAAGAACATCATGTATAATTAATTCTGTTTATGACAAATATATATTACTAATAAATAAGAACACATCGACATGAGATGATGATTACCGATTAAGATTTGTTCGTTGTACAAATTGTACTCAAATTTGTGTTACTATATAATGATTGTGATATATTCGCGAATTAGGAAACCAATTTATATATTTTTATAGTTTATAAAAATATGAAATATAAAAGCAAAATGTATAGCAAAATTGTGTTGAATATTTGACCTGATTATTATTATTTTTGAATATGGATAAACGGCAACATATTACATCTTGGGCATTCAAAGTTGTAATGCTATTTGACTCTTTAAATAAGTTTTATAATAATGAAATAAAATATATATAAAAAATTTTAGATGTACTTATTTAGTTTTTTCGGATTATGTCCGAGAATTTTTTAAATTTTGGATGGTGACTTTAAGTTTTATAATTTTGTAAAATATACACTTCGGTTATCCACAAAATAACTTAATTTTGCTAACATTTTAGGGGTAAAAATATTAGTTATTGTTAAAGTCATGCATTAACGGACTGTAGAGCGGGATTGTGTACTTACGAGCGAACATGTTTGTTAGGTTTAAACCCAACACATAAGTTCTATAAGATTCTATTCTAAAATCAATTAGCAATAGGAGAAGTAATCTATCGATCTTATATACTAGACTCGGATTCTGCCAATTTAGATGTGAAAAGTTAATATCTCCATCCAACAGACCCCGCAAGTGTAGTTAGAGAACAACATAATTGACATTTTTACGTATTAGATACGACGTCGATTAGAGTCTAGCTAGCATGATACCATGTTAAAGTCCGACACAAACGAATTATAGAGCGGGTTGTTTGAATACGACCACACATGCACATGATACTCAAACTCAACACGTAAGTCCAACGGAAATAACACAATAAAATCAATAAAAAATAGAAGACCAAACTTTATCCATCTATAAAATTAGGGCAATTTTGGTAATTAGGCTTTTTTGAAAAATTAGAGTAGTAACTAGACTTTTTAATGTTTTAATTAATTAAATATATCACAATCTTTTGTATTTATTTTCAAATTTTACACACTCTTCTCTCAAGGGTACATTTACTAAACACAAAAGTAGAAAAAGCCTAGTAAACCAAATTGTTTCATAAAAAAAAAATTATCTAGATACTCAAAATAATTATTAATAAAACTAGTAAATGATAATTATCTTTTTATTTACAAATAGTAACGTATAGATCGTCAAATGGTATATTACGAAAATTAAAAAGTTTAGGGGCATCATCCGAAAACAGAAAATTTTATGAACACAATTCAAAAAGTACTAAAGTATAAGGATCTTATTTGAAATTTCCCTAAAATTAGGTAGGAAGAAGGCACTTGGCAAGAGGTGCAATCTTCCAACAAACCCTAATTCGTAGGGTTGAATTGAGAAGACATACGAAAGCCGTGACCTCTCCAATATGCTTTCCCTATGCATATTTCTTTACTCATTTCTTGAGTTCCACGTATACTTGCCCTAATTGTCAACTAATCCCACGTACGTACCAACAAAGTGTCAAGAACTAATAGTCGAACGTGTGTATCTATACGGCCGGCACAACAAGGTTCATGTGGCGAGTCGCTATCACGAAAGGTTGTCACAAACGACACACCTAATATATCTCGGATTAAGTTGTTTGGGTAAACAAATGTCAAAATCTCTTTCGTTATTGATTATAAGTGTAAGATCAACAATAAGTTATCGATAAATTAGAAGGCACGTAATTGTAAGTTTCAAAACTTTTAACCCTTGTTTGGATACTAAAGGTCCGTTCGGTTGGTAGTAGTTGAAGAGTATTAAGCGGTTTGTGGATATTAAACTTATCAATTTTTTTTAACCACTTAGTGCTAGCTTATTAGTTTATGGGACAATTTTTAACTTACGTGATAGGATTTTGTCATAAAATCAATTGCGGTGTTAATCTTTTGTGATGATCAACTAGATAAGACAATAGAGAAAAAAAAATTGATTTAATTGTGATTATTCGTACAGAAATATGTCAATTTTTTTGTATAAATGTCAAACTCTTAAATAAAACGGTGTTACATCCTTGTAAATACAGCAAAATAAACCAAACTAATTTAATATTTGCATATTATGTGGTATATATTTTAAACATTGATGATCAAATAATTACTATTAGAATCTTTTGAGTATGTTATTATTAAATATCTTATAAAGTTATTATATATCATCTATTTAAAATAAATAAAATAAATATATATATTTTTACCATTAAAATTTCAGTATTAGATGTGTAGTTTTCGATTATGTAAAATAAATACATTGTAAATAATTTAATAACATTAGTAATAAAGTTAACACCCCGCTTTTAAATTATTCAAAGATCTACACATATTAAAATAGATTCGAAAATTTTAACTTATTTTCTCATTTTTGTTAATAACAGAAAGCAGCTAGATCAACTTTTTCTCCGGAATATAGTTCAACTTAAAGCATCATTGTGGATGAGAAAAATAAGTTTAGGATCGTTAGAAACGTTGGTATTAGATGTCGAGATTTCTGAATAGGTCAAACTATCAGTAATACAATTGACATCTCTAAAGACATGTCTAATTAATACGGATTTCAAAGATAATCATCTCGACCTTCCATAGACAACTCCAAGAACCTTGAACTGCCTTAATAACACACAAATTATCATCCCCAATTTCAATCCTTTGAATTTACAATCTAATAGCCTTTTCAAGACTAACAATCACATACCCGATAAAAGTAAATCATGAATCGAGATCAGATCCATCGAGGTTGATTACATGGAATTTAACCCATCTTTCATTGTTTGTAACATGAATAATGAATGTATGTATGTAGTTCTAGAAGTATGGTAATAAAGAAGGTGCAACAACATAGGGAGACAATATTGTGCAAGTATTTAGGTTATGGTCATTCATTCATGAATAGCCCCACATCCCACAATCGCATTATATTCGAATTTATAATGAATTTGATTCCTCTTCTTTTCATCGACAAATATTAGAATATTCTAATTCCTATTCTTTATTTAATTAGTATCATTTTTTAATCATTATTCTATGGACATTAGTTCCCAAGATCTTTTACATAAGATATTATAACATATGTCATGGCCCATGAATATAAAATATCATTGCTTTGAAGTAATTAGACATTTGCAATACCTAACATATTTAGGGGAAGCTAGGAAATGAATTAACAATTGTTATTTTTGATTAATTATCCGATTTATAATATTCTAGCAAGCGAAAACAATAACTAGGTGAAGTTTGTGTTCTTCACGGTTGATCAATTTCTAAAATTTTTATATACAAATACATTTGAGGTGTTCATAACTGTTTTCTAAAGACAAAGAAAACGTGTGTTTTTTTACGGACTTCTGGATCCTTGGCGTGCTCACTCGCTCCATTTAGGGTGCTTTTCTTTTTTTTTCTTCAAATTATTATGATGTCTTAATTTTTCATTTTTTTTTACGGTTAGTCTATCTAACGCTTAAACAACCTTCCAACACATCAATCGACGTGTTATCAAATCTCTTTATGTAAAGAATCTGGCCAACTTTAAAGTTGTACTTACAACAAGAGAGCTTTTGGTGTCTACATATATATATATATATATATATATATATATATATATATATATATATATATATATACAAGAAAACAATGAGGAGGAGACGATAAAAGTATGTTATCGTTGAATGCGTCAGATACGACGACGATTGCATATATATGAGAAAAATATGTATGTCTTACTAGAACTATTTTTGTACTTTGTTATAAGGAAAAAACACATCCTAGCTAACATGTGTCATGAATATAAGTCGTGTATCTAAACCAAATTAACGATTTATGATTATTCTTATTTCTCACATTCCAACTCGCTAGCAAGGAAGTGAGAAAAAAACCGACGGTAGAAGCGGGTTGCGCATGCACATCCCGAGTGCGTGAGGCCTGACATTGAGACAAGACCCACTGCGTGCGACGCTTGTGGCGCATGTGCCCCAAACCCTACTTAAGGTGCAAAATACAACGCAACTGTCTTCTTCCCCCTTTGTCCTGGGACGTATGCAAAGGGGCATGCACCCCAATTGTGCGCCTCAAAAAATGCGCACAGAGAAAGCAAGCACGCACATGCCCACTCCGCATGCACTCCATGAGAGTCGCGTATGGGGAGCGGGCAATTATAGCGTATTCTTGTTTGCACTTCCCCACTTGGACAAGTAATGTATATTCAACCATTAGCTTGTAACACATGATGCCATGAATGACATACGAATAAAGTTTGTACATTTAAAGAGTAGAAACTTGTACATAAAGTTACAAAAAAGAAGTAATATACGACCATCGTAAATCACAATCAAGTCAATAAAGTTAAGACTCCACAAGATGCTCATTTTCTACCTACGACCTAAGTTCAATAACTTAGCCGTCTAGCTACGACTTTTTTTTTAGTCATTCTATTACTATCGACTTCGTACATTGCTACCTTAATGATGTATAATGTTAATGGTAATTGGTGATTGATTTTTCTACCACCCATTAATGAATCATTAAAAAATACACAAAAAGCAAGTAACTTTTTGACATATAAGTTCACCTAACATCAAGAGATTTGAAGGATTAATGACCCACTAATAATAATCCAAATTTGTTGACTAAACCTGGGAGACAAAATCGCACTTGTGTGTATTGACAAGGATTGTGTTTGGAAGATATTGTAAATGAGTGGTCATCACATACGTCCTTCACAACTAAATTTCATCTCTTTATCTTGTAATTAACATTTACTCAACGACAAGAAATAAAATTCAACGATAATACTTATAATATGATACTTATCAACACGATTAGATGAGAGACATGCATGATTATTTTAAATATGATCTCTGGTTGCAGTCAGACGATAGCCATATCTTTAGGGAATTTTAAATCAACGTTGTCGTAAAGAGACTTGCACTGCTAAGGCACAACTCGCACGCAGATAATGAGATAGATTTTTTCACAAGACGTTGAAAATCTCAGCTGCAAGCATGTCTTAGACGGCCGATTTTTAAAAATCGACCCCCTTTTCCCTTACTTTTGTATAAAACATATTTGTTATTTCAAAATCTATTTTCGTCATTATACCTAACGATCTCTTCATTTATTGGGACTTTTTTTTACGAACACGTACCCTAATGTGCCAACTTCTAAGAAATGTTCATGACTTGTAGGATTGTTTTGTATCATGTAAGGATCCATACCTCCACGCAATAGTCCGACCAATTTTTTAACAAATGTAAAATATCGACACATCAAAAATCACGTGGGTTTCATTGCATATTCGAAAATGCACATAGACTTTGAGTCCGAGCTCGTGACATAATTCAGGCCTACTAGTATATAATCAAACAAGATAACCATAGTCCAGGGCCATGAATTCACCATCAAACGTTTTTAGACCACCAATTAAGTCCCATAATCTAGAACTAAATATCAAGTTATAATAATATCACGTGAAATTTTGATGGGTCAAAGATCACGTAGGTTTTTGTTTCACGTACGAATACATATGCTCGGTATACCCAACTCGACACATTTGCATCAAGTGATAATTCATTTTCAAACCTATTAACAATAAAATGAATAATACCGATTATATACATTATGTCCTTTATTACTTTTATTATATAGATGTTATTGATACACCGAAAGCATATATTATGATTTCAATGTAAAATAATCAATTATAAAGCAAATAAAATTTAAATTAAAAAGTAATAAAATAAAGAAAAAGAAAAAGAAAAAGAAAACACCTAGAAAAAGCCGACTATTCTTCTGGAGAAAAAGAAATGTCAACGATTTCGTATTTAAAAGGGCAGGCTTTGTCTCCTTTCTCATTCAACTGTCCAGACCTAATTCTGTTTTGCATTATACCTCTCTGTTCTCACTTCAACCACCATCTCTATAAATCGCTTTATCCATCAATATCTCTCATCTTCTTCCTCTCAATCTGGACAACAAAGTACTACAAACGTACAAATCACCAAATCGGAACGAAAATGAAGCTAGTTTGGTCTCCAGATACCGCTTCCAAAGCTTACATCGACACCGTTAAAGCCGTAAGTAATTGCCACTCTTTTCTCCTCTTGATTCACTCAATTATCACTTCCATGCTTGATTTGGAATCGATCTGGTGAATTCGTTTCAATTTTAGCGAATAATCGAACATGTTTACAGTTAGGGTTTCGAATTGAGCGATTTGGTAAAAACTGATATCGTTTCTGGTTTCGATTTTACAGTGTAAGATATATCAAGAATCAGGAGTACCGGAGCTGATTTCGGCCATGGCGGGAGGTTGGGATGCGAAGCTGGTAGTGGAAACATGGCAGCAAGGTGGTGCAATCGCAACAAGCATCGGTCTCGCTATCGCAAGCCGACACACGAGCGGTCGACATGTGTGTATCGTTCCTGACGAAGCTTCCAGATCTGACTACCTCCGGTTGATCGGTGAAGCAGTGGAAGGAATCTCACCAGAGGTGATAGTTGGCGAAGCGGAGGAAGTCATGGGAGAGCCGTCGCTTGATGGTGTGGATTTCTTAGTCGTTGATTGCCGGCGACGTGACTTTTCTAAGGTTTTGAGACTGGCGAGACTTAGTCAGAGAGGATCGGTGTTGATTTGCAAAAACGCTAGTCTGAAATCGGCGTCGGGATTCCGGTGGCGGGGTGTGATAGATGGTAGCCTTTATAAGGTTGTTAGGACGGCGTTTTTGCCTGTGGGGAAAGGGATTGATATGGCACATGTTGGAGTTAACGGTGGTGCTAACGGTAACGCTGGTAAACGGCGGTGGGTTAAACACGTCGACCAGCGGTCAGGCGAAGAGTACGTCATCAGAACGTAAAGGGCGGTTAGTAATTGCAGTTTTTTTGCATCACTTATAAAAAAAAAAAAAAAGGAAAAACAAACTAAAATCTAACTTTTGCAGTGATTTTTGCCCTGTATTTTTGGCTGACCTCTACCTATATACTTTGTACAGTGAGTTAGCAATTACGAGGGTTATAGAATGTAATTATTTTGCAAATGTGTAATTTATGTATTACTTAATGAATGTTATGTCTTTGTGTTGAATGTTGAGATTTTTGTTGCAATGATCTTGTTTGATCTTTTTGGTGTTGGATCCTAAGTTTTTGAGATCTAGAAAATCCATTGATCAATTTATATGTGTTAGATTGATACGATCTACATACCTTACAACCAAACAAACTTTACAAATTATGTTTGTCATATTTTGGATGAATAAATACATCAGTTGGTGAAAATCTTAATCTTAAAAGGCGTATTTCATAAACTCGTAGGGTACAAAGGATTGTGATTCTATAGGCTGAGGTTTTGAGGATCAACGCTATACGCTAGACCAGTGATGTGCGTGCCTCTGTGCGTGCCTCTTTGCACTTGCAGTGATGAGTTGCGTCTAAAAATCTCGGGTTTTATTAACCGTTTGGGTTGTTTTGGTTCAACGGACCAGTTTTTTTAAAAACCTTTTTTGACCCGAAAATTTTGTCATTTCATGTTAGCCTCTACCATTTCTTCTTCTTCTTCGGTCTTCACTTCTCACATTTGTCTTTTCATCTTCTTATCTCAGTATCTCTTTCTATCTCTCGATCTCAAACTACATAAGACCCGCTCCTCCACTTAAGGGGTGAGGCACGAGGCTCTAGAGACCTTTTTGCCTCGTCACGTCTCACTTTCTGTAAAACTAAGGCGATGATCAATTGTTACTTTTTAAAGAACGTGATTTAAGACATACCATCGTAATTATCTTTTTAATTTAAATATATCGGTGAGGTAGGTCTTATCTTACTCCACGAAAAGTGTGATTTATGACAAGTGACCAATACTATATAGTGATATTCCGGTGTACTTTTATTGTCACGTTGTTTATGCGGTGTTGATATATTCATATCTTTCTAGTTGAGTGTGTCAGATGAAGTCACTCGTGATTAAACATATTTTATGTACAAACTCGAATTGTACCGGAATTATGGCATGAACTATGCTGAACAAGTCTAAGCTAGATTGTGCATGCGATATTACAAGTTCAATCATGAAGTTGGTATACAAAGTTCAATATGTATATGCAAGAATGTATAACTCTCCAATTTAATGTATATGCATGCCAAATGTCTTTACAATCGTGATGTATATGGCCATATTGTAAATACTATCACAAGTGTTTCATGCATGTTATCAAGATTTGATCAATTCCACCGTCTTTTCTTACTCTTTTTTTTACCTCTTTCAAACCCTATTATGACTTTACCGGAAATTTACCACCATCCATGAAATTCTAGAAATTTACTGTTGGAAAATTTTCTAGCAATGAGTAGTGAAATAAAGAAAAGTATATTATTTAAAGAAAAATGTAGCATTTGACCCATTGATTTAGTTTTCTCCTATAGTAGGGAAATGAAGGAAAAATGTATTGTCAAACTTAAGATTCAAAAAGATGAATATATAAAGTGAGAATTGGTCAATATCGGAAAATTGAGAAGTTCTAGATATAGTGTTTGAAAATCGGCTAGCTTAACAATCGGGATGGTTAAGACATGCAAGGAGCGAAGAGGTTCCGTCTTCGAGTCTCACAAACTAAAAAAACGTTTAAGTTATGTGGGCTCGTAAACCTACTATTTTAGTCACACCTCCTCAACCAAAACGTCATTATATTATTGACTTTTCTTAACAAACCGTCCGATTTACTAGTATTCTACTCGATCTACTAAAAAATCGCAAATATGTTAGAGTATGGGGTCCATATGTTGAGTCGTGTAATGAGTTTGTCCCCTATCTGTTATTTACAAATAAAGTTTTCGGTTTACAAATTTGATCGATGAAATAAAGTTTTCGGTATACAAATCTCTACAAATACCGACAATAAGCTCGAATCTTTCCGATATCTTAACACGGTAAAACCTGTTTTTTCCTTATTCCATGTTTGCCTAGCTTACACGCAACTCTTCCTCAAAAAGGTGCGGTTTTTTCTCTCTACATCCATTGACATTTCAACTACCTTAATTCACAAGAGACAAGCATCCAAGTCTATGATTCCCTATTAAACCTAATTGACAAGAAAACAATAAAACACTTGTTTAATTCAAATGATGATTATATATCTAGTCATTAATGACATGCTATTAAGGATAATCTACTTATTAATCCTCCGGATTTCTAGTTAAAGCCTGCATGTTGTGCATTTATAAAATGTTTTTTTTTAAATAATGGATTAAGTTGTACTCAAACTTAAGTTTATATTAATGGCCCAAACTTGCATTATCAATTGTTTAATTGATAAGTATGTTCAAATGGAGGACTAAGAATGGAAATGTTAATGTAATAAACTAATGTGCACCATATCTAATGTGACTTTGCAACGAATTCGTTGGAAGAATGTTTATACAACATGATTTTCATTTCTATTATATTACTCTAATGAAAGTCAAAGACTAGTATAAAATAAAGCCAAATTGTTATAAATAAACTTGGAATTAAAATATTTTCTAAACTTTTCCTTTTATATAACTCTAATGAAAGCCAAAGACTAGTATACAATTATACAAAATTTATTTCAACTGATGTTTTGTTAATTTTTAATAATATTGCAAGGTTTAGTAATTTGAATTAAGGATTACAATTTCGATATATTCACCAAATTTGATTTTTGAAACAATTTGGTTTACTAGACTTTTTCTAGTTTTGTGTTTCCTTGAGAGAAGAGTGTGTAGAGTTTGAGAATAAATACAAAAGGTTGGGTTATATTTACTTAATTGAAACATTAAAAAGCTTAGTTACTACTCTAGTTTCTCAAAAAAGCTTAGCTACCAAAATTGCCCTTGATTTTTTGGTATATTTTGAGTACTGTATTTGTCCATTTCGTTCGATATTAAGTTGTACACCAACTTAAGTTTATATGTACTAGTGACGGTGGAGGCGGTGAAAACAGAATGGAGTCGGTAATGACGACAGCAGTGATATGGCGGTGGTAAATTGGTATGGGTAGATTAATAGTTTTTTTTAAAAAAATTTTCTTCTCTTATAATAATTTTTTAAAAACTTTTTTTAATCGAATTTTAGAATATAAAGAGTAAAAATAAAAAAACTCAAGGATAATACTAAAAATTTCATAAGCACTTGTACATTAATCGAAATAGACAAATTTTAGGGCTACATATCAAAAATCTCACTAAATTATTATATCCATAACACGTTGAAATAAACTATCAAGAAAATGCAACCTAATTAAACAACACAAGTAAATTTATAGTCCATTTTATTGGTAGATTCTTAGTTGTTTGATGGGAAATCTCAACGGTATATTAATTGTTATAAACTATCTACAAAATAATATATATCCAGCAAGCAATTAGAAGATAATATTGCTTCAAGGCATGTTAAACTAGTGGATATATATATATATATATATATATATATAATTTGGATTATATAGGAAGGGGTCTAATGGTCAAAAGTGGATCGCTCTTGGATCAAAAAAATCAAAAATTATGATTTTGTTTAAATTAATTAATACGTGTCATATAATTGGAAAAAAAAATTTTAATTGAATAATGGAACATATAAATTAACATTTGAATAACAAGTCATATAATTGAACAATTTCGAATATAGTCGAACAATTGACATATTTGAACAATTACGAACATAGTCGAACAATTTTTAATTGAACAAATATATTTTAGATTTGAACAATTATTACTTAATCCAATAATTGAGGATATTTTTTACCCTAAAACCCCTTTTTACTTGAACCATAAACCAATATATACGTGCGTATATTTGACATAAGAAATTTTGGTTAGAGATTTAAGAATAAACCTAACTATGCAATGCACAGGCCCATTCTGAAATCAAGCCCAATTTTATCAGGCTCAGCCCAACACTAGGCCCAATACTATTGATCCCAGCCCAAACTGAGCCCAATAGTTGAGGCCCAGAACTAGGTATTGGCAATGGATGCTTGTCATTTCACTCATTTGTCAATCCAAAAGACAACATTAACATTTTTATCTTGCAAATGCACATTTAATAAACCCGAAAATTCGATAAGTACTTTGATCATTTTTAATAACCTTATTTAGGAAAAAAATTTATATGAATAAATTGAAAATACTAGTAAAATATAAGACTACATATAGCTTAAGTGTCCATTTGTTTGTAAGTCCGGAAACGAAAACGGAATGGAACGAATACAGTCTATATGTGTACCTAGTTCATGACATTTTTTGGAATGATTTCATTCATGCAAAATGAACTCAGTCCCCTCCATTTTGTTTTTCTATAGGGTATTAAAAATAAACAAGTTCTACTACAATTACCACAAACTATAAGGGATGATTTCAAAAAATTTCATGAACAAGAATATACTTATGAACTAAATTCGTTTTCATTCTGTTTCCGATTCTGGAGTTACAACCAAACGGACCCTAAACAAGTTCTACTACAATTACCACAAACTATAAGGCATGATTTCAAAAAATTTCATGAACAAGAATATACTTATGGACTAAATTCGTTTTCATTCCGTTTTTGATTACGGAGTTACAACCAAACAGACCCTAAATATATTAGGGTTTTTTTTAAAGAAAAAGTTGGAGGTCCATGTGAAGATGTTGATGATGTCGCAGCAAAATTTATTGCAAATTTATTCAGAGACTGCTTAATTACGTCAGATAATTCTATATTTGGCTTATTTAATGCTTAACGTAAACTCTCTATTGATAGTTGAGTGCCTTAAATTACCAGCTTCACAAATTTTACGTGGGTTAGTTTGGTAACGTAAGATTACGTAGATGAAGATGAGGATGAAGAGAATTATTTAGATGAAAAATTAAGGAGATAAACCTGTTTAAGAGAATGAGGATGAAAATAAGTTAAATGAGTGTTTGGTAAAATTAATATAATTGTGGATAAGATTACAAAAAATACGTGTTAAATTTGTTTTAGATGAAAGAGATGAAAAAAAGAAATACGGTAAAAGTGAGATTTTAACTTCAATAATCACCATAATCATTATAATCTAATTTTTATAACATTAAAAATTTGCATAATCTAATTTTTCTTAATTCCCATAATCCAACCCCTTTAATCTCCTTAATTTCTTTACCAAACAAGATTACGATAATTATTTTTCCGTATTAATTCTCATAATCATAATTCTCTTAATTTAAAAGCTTATCAAACAGAACCATGATAAAATGAAGGTGAAAATCGGGTGACGTTTCAGTTGCAGTTTCGGTGAAGATTTTAAAAACCATCACCTCAGTCATCACGTCACCCGGCCTCCCAACCAACATGAGGTTCACCGCACACTTTAATTAAAAAATAAACCTTGAAATTATTACTATCATACTAAATTAAATCCTAAATTCATAAACCGAGATATGTTCCGCTCTCAATTGAAATATTCCTTCATTTTCAAAAAATATCGCAAGTTTGAACATTTTTTCAATTACCAATTTAGTTTCAAACTAATGTTTATTTTATATTTTAAGGTAACACGTAATTTGAATTGTCAGTTTGCCGCTTGGGTAATCGAGTTATCAAATTATGATATTATGTTATATTTGGTAGTTTGTTTTAAAAGTTGTTTAATTTTCGGGTGAACTCGAAAAAAAAAACTCACCCGATCACCCACAATTATGGTTTATGATGAAGGGATCATCAGGTGAGTGATGGTTCGTGTGAACGGTGTCTTAATATGGTGACTGTGATGGAAGTGATACAACCACTCATCACCTGAACCATTGCCGTAGTTATCAGTACCTCATCACACGACGATAACCCGACCCTTAACATCAAGAAGGAAAAAAGTTAAAACACTCTCTAACGGGTCAAACAATACAGATAAATCCATGTTATAACCTAAAGTTAAACTCGTTAGGTGGTATATGGCGCTATTCATTCCGTTGAATATGTCAAAACTAGATAATCTAGTCTTTTCTGAGAAAACCTTGACGTTACTACACTAGATTTGCAAACGGCTAACACCGCGACATTTGTTTATTCAAAAACATCACCACAAACCGATCGTCCGCTTCTGGAACCGCCCTCCTATAACCACGCTTCGAGGGCAACTGCGGGACATAATGTGTCCCCCAAACTTATAAAGTTACGAGACTATACTTTCGTAACTTCATAATTCTTGATAATCAAACATCTCAAATGTAAAAGACATTTAATTTGGGGAAAAAGACCACTTGAATGGCAACGTTGAATAAAATTCCTATTTATATGCAATATGTCACTATATCACAATAACTTGTTCCTTCTTTTAACATCTAGATACAAAACTGTATCACATTGATAATTTAGTACCCGAAAATTATTTTTTCAAGTAACCTTTTGTCTTAGGATAAAATATTTATCAACGCGCCTATACATTGTAAAATTACCATATTATAGCTTGACCTGTCAGATCTGAAATTTGGAACGTCTGCAAGAAACCCTAACTGAAGATGATTTTATAGGATTTTAATTTTACGTATTCCCCTTCATCAACAAGAAGTAGGCGGCGACATAAAACAACCAGAGACAACGGTGGGTCTCGTCATTTCTTCGGAGCTGGGCTCCTGTGCGAAAGTCAACCATTGATTGAGAGAATTCGTCTTGAGACTATGCCGGAAAACGCAGAAAGAGAGAGTGAGAGTGAGTTCAGATCTGAAATCTGGAACGTCCGCAAGAAACCCTAACTAAGGATGATTTTATCGGATTTTAATATATGGAATTCCCTTATACCTCTTTAATTATTTATTTTACTCTTTAGACAAAATATAGAGGGGCTAAGTTAGTTTACAAGTTACAAAAAGTGTTTTAATACACCAATTTTCTTTTAAAATTTCACTTAACGAGTGAGATATAATCCGAAAACCGAGTCACCCTCATTTATTGATTTCACATGTAGTTTTCTCTCTTTTATGTGGTGGTAGGTTTTCCATACTGAAGACCCCAAAATGATGCAATCGTATTCACAAATGGAGGGGTTGGATTGCAATCGAGCATTGAATGCTTGGTAGTTGGGGCTTTGATGGTTCTCAGAAGACCCTATTTAATGCAGACAACGAAGATTTCCACACAAAATGTGTAATAATGTCTCAAATTCATTTCTTGTATATGGTTATTAGTGCCCATAGGGTATGGTCTTTTGTACCCAAGCTTTAAAATATTGTAATGTCCATTGGTATCTTATGATATCTATGTGAATGATGAATTGTAAATATCTATAGTTGTACTAACATTGTATTCAATCATCTAATAATTAGCATTGATGTACTATCATGTGATACAAATTGCGTGTTTGGTGTTGGAAGATTATTAAGGTTATCGGGAGTTATAATCTCGAGAGATTATTCAGATCTTCAATTTGGGTTATCTGAGAGATTTCAATTGGGAATAATTCGTATTTTATCAAATATTTTAAGATTTTTGTGTATGTTGTAAATGAGTACTATGTGAATACATCCGACTATATAGTATGAACCATGGACACTGAAAATCAAATTTCGTCAACAAACTCGATTATACAAAAGAAAGGTTTATAAGATTCAGTTAAACGTAAATAATATCGAATTGAGACTCTCCAATATATATTATCGGTGATTAAATGTAATGAAGAAATTTCACATGTACACATGCGTATGTTAGACGTGAATTCAACCTAAAATCATTCAACAATAAGAATGATCCATCAACCGTGTATACTGAGGCCTGTTCAACATTATTAACCAGATTATTTGAAGATTTTATTCCTAAAATCCCGATAATTTGATGATCTAAGTTTTTTCTTTTTTGAAAAAGGAAAGCAATTCAATGCACAAGACGACAAACCGTCAAGTGGATCGAAAGGCCGAAAAAATCGGCAGACGGACTAACCGTCAAGATAGAACCCAAACAAGCAATAAGGAAAAAGGAAAAAAAATCATCAAACTTCGATCTCAAAGAGCTGATAGGGAGGAGCACCAAAGAAGAACCGGCACACCAAGTGAGGAAGAACAACGAGACACTGAAAGTAGAAGTAGTGTAGAGTACAACTCTCAGGGTCCACCGGTGGAAACCTCATATTTGAACTTCTTCTAACTTCAGAATTTCGATCACCTGTCCTCGACTACTTCTCACGAACAGAATCACTTGTCCTCAGATTTGATGATCTAAGTTGAGTTGGATGAAAAAAATATGAAATAACTCATATTTAATCTTTTCACTGTAATCCCCAAACAACCCATACCAAACACGCCCTAAATCCATTTTATATTCTATGTGATCAATTAGATAGTTAAGTTACAACTTACAAGCACGTAAATATGGTCATTATCCATGCAAATCGCGGTACTTAACGTGGGAACATGTTAACGTACTTGAACAAGTATATATCGCCATATCGGTAAAGTCACGTACACATCAGTAATCACTATCCAATAGTATCATGCAACAACAAATTCATACTAATTAATATTATTATATTAATTGCATGTCACGTTATCCTACTTGTACGTATAATATACATATTGCAACTTATAAATACATTATTGTAACGGTCAATGTTACACCTCAACGCGAATATTTTAGTTGATCTAACATCAAAATCTTGTCCATACAAAAACTCGACAACATTATCTAATGTTAATGCAGAGAGTACGTAGCCAAATTTGGTTGTAATAATGATTATATAAAGAAGAATCTCTCACCTAAATTTTTATAAAAAATATTATAAATACGTAGAGTGTAACATCATTATAGATAGCAAAATTTCGAATAGTATCCTTACTTTAATTTTTTTTAAAGTATGTCAATTTATGGTTGCACTATTTATAAATTAACAATTCGAAGGACAAAACTATTATTTATTAGTTATTTAAAATATATATAACCTATCGATTTATCATTATCTCCTAATGTTAATAAATTTTAAAAAGCCTAAAGTTCAGCAACATATCTTTCATTCATATATATATATATATATATATATATATATATATATATATATATATATATATATATATATATATATATGTATATATGTATATATATATCGGGTGTGGTTCCCATGACAACAACCATATTGTGTAATCATGCGAACAATCTTAGACGTCGGATGGTGAATATTAAGGGTCGAGATTTAGGGTAGATATCATAATTATTAGATGAATAATATTTTGAAACTAATAATAACTACGAATAATGCATTCAACTAACAATAACTACGAATGCATTGCACGAAATGACACATTCGTAAAAAAAATAATAATGACTACGAACTGTTCTCTTGATTACACGATAAGATCTGTTCTCATATGAATAATACTCTTTCTATATATATATATAGAAAAAACACGTTAATAAATATATAACCCTTATTTTTTAAAACCCGCACAAAGTGCGGGTATTATACTAGTTATCTAATATAGGGGTATTATCTAAAATGTCCTTATAAATTTGTAGAATTGGTAGACAAAATCAATACAAGTGCAGTTGTCTTATTTAATACTTCTGAAATGTGATTAAAATAAGAGATTATATATTATTACTATTTAAAAATATTTAAATAAATAGTAATTTATTAATCAAGAAGCAAAATACAAGAAGATAGAATCAAATGCAGCAGTGGGAAAGATTGCTAGTTTTGTTTGTTAGTACTGTTGACCTTGCAGGGTAGCTGGGTAGAACAAAAGAGTCCAAGGAACTTCCACGCTTTGGTTTTTAGGATTATTTACAAAAAATGTTCCAACTTTTTTATTGTTACAGATTCTATCCTAATATACTCAATTTCCCAAAGTGTCCGATGTATATGTCGTGGCCCGTGGGTGATACCTATAAATACGAGTACTTCATCATTATTAGACCTAGGTTACTATTCATGTTTAAGGGTGTTAATGCAACTGAAATGAGATATAAATGGGGACGAGAATGTGGATGATGCTAAACGACATTCTTTCGCGTAAGGATGAAGATGGAGGCGAGGTTAGAGGTCTTCGGTCCGATTAATGACCCAACCCGTTGGGAATACCACTTGAATTGACGATGAGTAGATAAAAAGATATATTAGTGGAGATTTATATTTTCTTAATACAATTTAGCATTATATTTTAAGATTTTAAATTGGATTTTTGTTTTTTTATTTTATGTTAAATATATTATTTACACAAATGGTTCTTATATTAAATTATTTGAATTTAATAAATGAAAGTTTAACATGAAAACTTACGGAAAAATCTTTTGACGGTAAGTATAAAATGAAAAAAAATAGGTAAGTATGAAATTCTCTGCCAGACGGGGATAAGAACGCGTACAAACTTTATCTACAAGTGGGTACGGAGAGTCGGGGACGAGGATAGGATCATCATGTTAAACGGAGATGAGGATGGGTATGTTACTTCCCAACCCGAATCCACCCCGTTAATACCCCGGTACATCTAAAATATTGGGTTGTTTTATAAAATATGGTTAAATATTTCATTTAGAACTTTACTTTTAAATAAAGATACACACTTTAACATCGAGTTTCATCATATGTGTTAGGTACAAAACCAATTCATAAACTTCATAGTTTTCGTAAATTTCGTCGAAAAATCAATTAACAATAATAAAAGCAATACAACCATGTTATATACGGAGTACTATTCTAGATTTTTTTTAATTCTAAATATAAAATGTTATTATCTCAACATAAATAATACTTTTAGTGATCAACACATTAGTTTGAAGCATTACACATCATATTAAACACTTAAAACTTGTATGATTTTGACAGATTTAAGGTACAGCCAAAGTATGAACCTTTTTTCGTAAATTAAGATTATTTGAGGGAATAATACATCATAAACATCCAAAAATTTAGGATCTTTGAGAAATTAACTCTAGAGAGAAAATGACCCAAACAAGGACCACCAAAGGGTCACACCAACTATTCACAGAGCCTCTACTACTGGATCCCTATTTTTTGATGGGTCATCTTCTTATCTCTTCTCACTTACTGCATTCTACCATTTTCAACTTTTTACAGTCACAACCCACTGTAACTATTTTATGCATTTACTACCCCAATTTAAGACTCTCTTCACCCATCATCTTCTATCATTTTTCTTATTGTACACTTTCAACTATTTTGCACATTCACAAGAACATAGCATTTACTACCCTGTTTTATGACTCTATTCAGCCATGTTCTTCCATCAGTTTCTAGAGTATATATTGCATAAAGACTGCAACTTTAGTATAATTGTAAAAAAAAGCTTCAATTTTTAAAAATGGCGATTCAAACACCAACTATTGTACTTGGCTTACATTTTTCGAGTGTGATTAGTGAATAGGGGTGTAATACGAGCCGAGCATCGGCATGCTCAAGCTCGGCTCGTTTAGAAACGAGCCGAGCCTAAAATTTATACGAGCTTTAAACTGTGCTCAAACTTGGCTCGTTTAGAAAGTGAACGAGCTCGACCCGAGCTTTTGACGAGCCGAACCCGAGTAGCTCGGCTAAAATAATGCTCCTATAGTGTTATTTTAGTCAAACGAGCCGAGCTTTACCGGAACGAGCCGAGCATTGTCATCCTCAAGCTTGAACCGAGCTTTAAACTGTTTTATGACTCTATTCAGCCATGTTCTTCCATCAGTTTCTAGAGTAAATATTGCATAAAGGCTGCAACTTTAGTATAATTGTGAGAAAAAGATTCAATTTTTAAAAATGGTGTTATTTACATGATTAGTCAAGGTTATTTTGTAATTTTGAAAAAAAATATGCTATTTTCTAAGATTATGGTAAAGGTTGCTGTTATTTACATGATTTATGCTTAGGAATATAGATAGGAAATCACATGGAAGTTGTACAAATGAACCTTTTACACTTTTGAGCACTAAAATATATAAATATATAATATATGTATATATAGTAATCCATGTGCATTTAACCTTAACCCAAAAGAAGTTACATCTTCCTTCCTTTGACTTCAATCTACCTCTTCAAGACTTCAACCCACTTGAGGCTCATAAATCAGAACATGAGACCATAGAAAAAGACAAATACCAGTGAGGATTAAATAAACAAAGAGGGAAGAAATCAAGTGAACCCACCGGAGAAGAAAGCTTTTGAGAATCCATGGCTCCACCTTCTTCATGTTCATCTTCTTCGTGTTCTTCTAACTCCCCACATCTTCCTCCCCACCGCTCACACCATTTCACTCCTGTAAGAATCGTCGTATATTATCAGTAACTAATTTCATCATCTTGAATTTCTCCTGATTTGAGGTTTTGTTGCAGATTGAGGAAGGAGATGAAGCTGAGGAATGCTCCGAACGACGTCGTCCTGGTTCAGCTTCAAGCCGTCAACTCACAACTCCAACCCCACTCCATACTTCATCACCGGCCTCTACCACCACCACAAACACCATGACAAGCAAGCATTCCGGTAAGAAGCGGTCGGCGGAGAAAGTTGCTATCATGTGCAACAACTGTCGGCCGACTAGCCGTGATAAAACGACGACGTCTTCTGTTGTTCCTGTCGCCGACGCTGTAAGCAAGCAATACTCTTCTTCCTCTTATTCTCTCACCATGCCAAGCCCTAACGCGATACTGAAGTCAATTCTCTCGAGTGTGGCTCGTCGGAGTCCTAGACCGTCGCCGGATACTTCTTCCACTACCTCGGCGGTTGATAAGGAGGAGAGATGGAAGATTGCGGTGGCGGAGCTCTCTAATAAACTCGTTCACGCGAGTCGGAAGCGCGATGAGGCTGTTCTAGAAGCTTCGAAACTGAAATACTCCATGGCTGAACTCGAGAAGAAACTCAATAAACTTGAGATCTACTGTCATGGCCTCAAATCCGGCCTCGAAGGCGTCGCCGCAGCTTCTCCCGGCGGAGGAATTGCTAACAATCAGAGATTCTCACCGTTTAACCACATCCGAATTGAAGGACACGATCAAATCATCGAGAATTTCCTAATCTCCGTCTCCGATGCTCGATCCGCCGTCCGACTCCTCAGCCGAGCTCTTTCAGTCCAGATTCGTCAGATGGGAGTCAAAGTATTCGAGCGAATTTCATCTCTCTTCCAACCTTACGACATCAAAATCTCCCTTTCCAAAAATCCTCGAAACCTCATCTCCTACCTCGAAGCTCTACTCAACCTCGCTCTCTTCGAAGACTTTGAATCAGTCGGGTTTGTTAAAAACTCCACGAACCGGATCCTGAACCCACTAGACCGGTGTGAGGCTCAATACGCTGCGTTTAACACTCTACAAAGCTTAACATGGGAAGAAGTCCTTAGCAAAGGGACAAAGCATTTCAGTGAAGATTTTAGCAAGTTTTGTGATAGAAAGATGAGTGAAATTGTAAGCATGTTGGGCTGGAACCGGGCTTGGTCTGAACCGCTACTACAAGCCTTCTTCTGTGCTTCCAAAAGTGTTTGGTTGGTTCACTTATTGGCAAACTCGGTTCACCCCGGTTTACCAATCTTTAGGGTTGATAAAGGATCCAATTTCGACTCATTGTACATGGAAGACATGGGTGGAGATCGAACCGCACATAGTTTGGTCCCATCCGTGGTTCGGATCATGGTTGCACCAGGATTCTACGTGTACGATAACGTAGTCAAGTGTAAGGTTCTTTGCAGGTATCATAGTAGTAGCAATGGTGCAAATAGTGTGGCTACTCATGTGAAAGGGATAAGTCCTTGAAATATCAAAAAACTCGATTAATGCTTGTTTGTATTGGATAGTAGATGATGAAATGTTACTATGTTATGAATTTGGTCATATTTGTATAAAATGGGCATTTGATGGTGTTTTTTTTTTTTTAGTAGAATGAGGCCCGGTATCCCTCTAGATAGAATAGTCGGACTAAACTAGCTAAATGGTCTGCGACGTTATTTACTTTACAAAAGATTTTACTATATCAATCTCTTTAAAAATCTTAATTGGTCATTTGATATCGGTATTCTGATTAAAGGTATGGGTATGAGTATCGCTCGTACCCATACCCAATGTTTAGTATTTTAGCTTATGGGTATCAAGTTAATACCCTCGTATCTATAACTTCCCCTTTTAATATACCGATATTTTTAGAGGTATTAGGAGAGATCAGTTGCTTGAGCATGCTTCCTTACTTCTCCCTCACATTTTCCAAATTCTTTTCTGTCTTCCTTACACAACAGCTCTTCCTTCCTTCCTTCCTTATCTTGCGGCTGTCTACCGGGGATAACCGTTGCCGACCGTCTGCTGGTACTGCTGCCGACCGGAGCAAAGAGCCGCTACCGTTGCTATCCCTTTCGCACGAGACAGCTAGCGCCATATTTATCGTTGTTGCCCTGCTCAGCCGCATCCGTTTGTCCCTCTTCTGACCACTTCTGAGTTGTTGTAGTTGTTGGAATCACTAGTGATTCATCCATCAAAATTTCTAGCGTCTTGAAAATCCTTCTTTCATTTCCTTTTTGATACTCATATCACGATACCAAACAGAGATATCAAATATCAATCTAATATACATATCTTAATACCCATATCAGATATCTTTAATCAAAATATCGATACTAAACTATCGTAAAATGTTGGTTGAAAGAATGATTTGGAGTTTTGTTGATTGTCTAGGTCATGCAACCGGCAAAATAGGATTTTGGACTGATCTTACTCATTGGCTTTTGTGTGGTGTTTTTATGTAATTTTATCCTTTTGTTATTCTTCTTTAGAGGCTTGATTGGTCATTTTCGAGATTCAAGGCTTTATTCAGAATATCCTTCTTCTTGCATCTTTTGAGTGTCATGTGATAGCTGAACGATGACGATGGTACACTGCACTATTTAGTTTGCATTCAAAATTTTGGATCTTTATGCAATTTTGAAATGCTTTTTCTTGACAACCCAAATGGTCCATTTTGTTTTTCACTACGTCAATGTAATGTATACACGTAGTCAATCAAAGCTAATCAAACCAACGCATGTTGACTCAGGTCGTAATAACGACTGTGCTTCCATTCAAAGAGAATGTGATTCAAATTTTAGTTGTTGATACGATGATTATTGATGAATCATTTGTAAGTATATATATAAATGATCTTATGTTATGAAAACTTTAGATCGTCCTATAATCTTATCATTATAACATGTTTGATATAATAATTTTTGTAATTTATATTGAAGGTATAATTTGTGTCAGACTTATTTAGTTCGACTTATATGATTATAAGGGCCCGTTTGGTTTTAACTCCGGAATCGGAAACGGAATGGAAACGAATCTAGTTCATATGTATACCCTTGTTCATGAAAATTTTTGGAATCATTCCTTATGGTTTGAAGTAATCGGAGTAGAGTTTGATTACTTTTGATAACCTATAGGGTAACAAAATGTGGGGAAGTAAGTGTATTTTGCATTAAACCACAAGGAATCATTTCATAAAATTTTATGAATCAGGATATAAATGGGAGGTGCGAAGCGAGTTCCCGAGTCAATAGGTAAGCGATTGTAGGTATGCATTTGGACTAAATTCGTTTCCATTCCGTTTCCGTTTCCGGAGTAGTAACCAAACGGGCCCTAAATATTATGGTGTAATTTGAGTTACGGTTCAATTATGATCCCTGATCATACGCTCCAAAGTCACAAAAACGAGCACAAAATCATATTGAAACTTTATGGTCTAAATCAATCAAACTTTTCAATCCGAGTCATTTTGTATACCCTACCTGTCAAAGTCCGATACAGACGGACCGGTAGAGCGGGGGTCGTGTGCATACGAAAGCACATGCGTATTAGGCCCAAGCCCAACACATAAACCCGACAATGTTTCATCCTAAAATCAATTGACAATAGAAGGAGTAGCTCACCGAGCTTATATACTAGTCTCGGAGTCTCTCATCTTTTCATGTGGGACCTTTTATCTCGAACACTACCTCTAGTTTATAGTGATGATTGAAAATAAAGAACTAAAAAAAATTCGAAAAATGGTTTGTCGGTCCATAAAAGGTTGTTCAAATTTCAATCCGGTTTGTCGGTCCATAAAAGGTTTTTCAAATTTCAATGCGGACCGAAAATTTGGATTAGACTTGGACTGAATATTCAAGTTTGGTCCAAACCAGTCCCTCAAATTTTCAAAAGGAATAATGTTGGACAAAAAATTCAAAAATAGTTATAAAAAAACTCGATCTAGTCGAATTGAACCTAAGTATTCGATTCATGTCCGATCTTAGACCGATGAACGACCCTTATAGAGTTAAAAGAAGGTTGGTCGTGTATCATAAAGTTTACCCCAATTAATCAACTCCAGTACCTACACTTGTAAATTTCATGGCACGTACGCCATATCTTGTACCTAGCAATCGTAATTTCACAAATTATAATAATAATAATAATACAAAATGGTCCAAAAGAACTAAAGAAGAACACTTCCCTGGTCATTGTGCCTTACGAAAAGGAAATTGCAAACTCCAATTGAACATAAAAAAAGTAACAAAAAGAGCCCCATAAAATACAATTATACGATTAAAAAACAATATATCTTAAGGGCAATTTGTGACGTTTAGGGTAGATTTGTAAGATGCCAAAAGTTGTAGTTTATAAGTATATGATTACAAAATTTTTGTGTTACGTATTTCGAGAAAGTTAATGAGCGTTGCTTTGGAGGATTCTCGTTGGAAATGGGTTGTCACGATGTTATTTTTATGTCGTAAAATGTGACATGTAGGGATTATGTTTGTTATTATATTAGTAATTGTTAGTTAATCAGTCTGCATGAAAAGATTCTATATGATTTGTTATGTTAAAGTTGTTGTATGTAACACATGCCGGCGGATTCTAGGAATTGGAAAGTTCGTGAAAGTATTTGTATACGTAGAAGTGTCCTTTTTATTTATTTAAGGATAATTAACATAAATATATATAATTTCCGAAATACTTGAATTTAGTAAGTGACGCAGAGCTTATGTGGTGAACTTGAATTTAATGTGTATGTGTGTTCGGATGTGCGACAAAAGTTCAAAGTGATCTTTGATCCATCAGAATTTCACATGGCATGGAATAAATATAAATAAAATGTCGGATAGCGAATAAAAATACTTATGTAATGATGATAAGATCTGTTCCGTTAAATGAAATTACTTTCATAAATCCTCCTTCACTCCCTTATTTCACAAACTAAAGTGATGAGATTTTGGGTAAGTTTATTATCAGAAACTCAATAAACCCTTTACGAATGCGTCCGTAACTTTTTCAACAGTGACACTTTGTTGTCATTACGACTCTTCTTCGGTGACTGGAGCTTTATCCTTCGACCACAGTTAATGATTTTTCCATGACAAGGCGAGGCGAGCATACAATGATGCGAAAGGAGGAGGGGAAAAAGAGAGAGAAAAAGGCACAACTCTAACTAATTAAGATGTTGTTTGGTTTTCATATCTAGATATGAGATATGAGTATCGACGTAAAAAACCTCATACATAGTATTTGACATATAGTATAAGAATATCAGTTTAATATATTGATATACTTTTGTTATACATTTTCTCCTTTGTGTTATACTCCAAAAACTAGAGCTATCAGAGCATCCCCAATAGCTTCCCTAAACTCTTTTGGAGAATTAAAAGTAAAAATCCACCCTTTAGATTTATCAAATCCAACAGATTCCCTATCTTGGAAAATTCTTCATTTATTTGGAGAATGTCTTCGAATTTAGGGAAGAGTTCCCACTTTTTTCTATTATTCTCCATTTTGAAGAATGAAATAAATAATCTGTTGAACCAAAAAATCTTTAAAATTCTCCAAATATTATAAAATGGAGAAATTGTTGGGGATGCTCTCACATATCTTATATTTTCACACTTCCTATTATTTCTCTCCAAAACTCTTTTTCTAGTATATACAATCTCATACCAATATATATATATATATATATATATATATATATATATATATATGAATATCAAACATGCCCTAAGTGTCCGTATTTGCACTACAAGTTGTACTTAAGCTACATTTATAGAGGAGACTATTTAAAAGATGAAAAGGTATGTGTTCATAATGAAAACTAATGAAACTATAAAAAACATAAAGAGCATGTAACAAATAAAAAAACTTGAAGAGGGCGAGGGTCCTTCCGGCTGAGAAATAAATCAAATAGATCATGTCAATGAAAAATTTACAAATATGTGATTTTATAAAATTATAATACTTTCCTTGTTTAGCAAATTTGGTGAAATAAAAAATGATTTGATGAAATATAAAAGAAGGAATAATTGAGATGATGAAAATATGTGACATTTGTGATAAATAAATTTACAACCGTGTATATAACTACGTAATGACGGCAACTCTTAATTTCATAAACTATAAATAAAACTATATCATGTCAATAAAAAATACGTATTAGCATAGATAGACTTTTAAAAAAGAACTCAAGTGACAAATTGGTGATGGAAAAACAATCAAATATTAGACCGATATTTGGATCATCTTTAAGCCATTGATTTTGAACATTGTGATTATTATCGGAGATTAGGATGCAAATGTGGTATTCATGGATCACGGGAAACTCCTACATCTACCAATTTCTGAAATGAAGGCTTCGACTTTGCTCAAATGACCATTTCTACCGCTAATGTTGATGAGCTCCAATGCTTCTCTTGATGGTCTAACCGTTTGTTGTTTTGTCGGCTTCTCGATTCATTGAGGTTGTTTGGTATGGTGTCTCGAATTTTTTTTGTCGTTTTACACAAAAAATAAACCCCTTCTATTTTTTTTTGATAACGGAAAGCAGTTCGAAACACTAGACGACACGCCGTCTAATGGATCGAGAGGCTGAAAAAATCGGCAGACGGACAAACCGTCATGACCACAACAAAAGAATTAATAAACACACAAAAATAAATTGTAACAACCCGAAAGCAAGAAGGTCTTCAAGGGAAAGTAGGATGATCTAGTCAACAGGAAGCGAGGAGCAGAAACGTTCATCTCCGAAGGAAGTACACAAGTCGAAAGTCTGAGGAACAACTGTGGATACCTCATATTTGGACTCGCGTCAGAGTCGTCAGGAGTCGATCACAAATTCACACCCCCCTTCTTGGACAAAACATTCGAAATGCTACCAATAAACCCCTTCTATGTATGGATGAAAATTACCCGCAATTATGACCTAATCAATGGTCTTGTAGTAGTTATAAAATGAAAAAAGGTCATTTTTGTGGACTTAATGAAGTAAAGGATGGTTGTTTGAAATTAACCAAAAAGAAAGGGTGTAAAACAAAAAACTAAAAAACTATGAAGAAATTTTGAATTAAATATTAGTATTGACAAAAAAAATTGATATCCGTTTTTTTAGTTTTGGAGGGTATATTTAAAAGATAATTAACGGTTTCTCAAAAATAAAAATGATAATAAACCGCGAGATTCGAGAAGACGGAAAATCACGCTTGTCGATTGAAAGAAAAATGTGAATCTCATATCTGATTTCTCTTCCATTCTTCCAAATTCTCCATTAATCTCCCTCTTTCTCCTATGAAACGCCGAATACCTGCAATCAGGCCTCCAATTGTCGATTAATTGAAATCAAGCACGCAGTTGCGGAAATTATAGGTTGTCCTTCCAATCATGTCCATGTCTGATTCCGATTTCTCTTCCTTTGCCGGGGAGCTCAAAACTTTCCGCCAAATGACTCGCGATCGTAAGCTTGCTCTTACCTCTACCTCTTAATATTTCCATGCATTATTTGATCTAAAGATTATTCGCATGGCATTTTCTTTTGCTACCGGGCCAATTTTTAATTGGTTTGGTTGGTATCATGATTTGATTCCCCCCGGTGCTTGTGTGTTTTGAGCTTTCGTCGTTACGTGTTGGCGTTTATTATATGCGTACATTTGTAATTGAGAAAAGTTTAGAATGGCGGAATTTCGTATCAGCTAATGATTTGTTTCGTTTTCAAGTGATTTTGCCGGGCAATAATAGGTGGTACCTTTTAGACGATGATTTTAGGGTTAGGTTCTCAATCGAGTTGGTATGGTTGGAATATGAAACTTGGTAAGAGTTTATCATTAGATATTTTAGGTTTAGGTTTCATGAACAATCATCTATTTTTTCTAAATGCTGAACGAGGGAATGCAGTGCTGTTGGTGGTCAATCTGAAAATTATTGTCAACTTCAGCTGCTATAGTAAGAGATTAGTAAGAGATCAATGATGGCATATTTTTCCACATTAAGAGGAAAGTAGATGGTTGAATTAACAAAACTTGAGCGGTAGATCCTCTTCGATGAGGGGTATTGACATGGTTGTAGTGGATCAATGACTCTGTGCCTCAAATAGATATTATTTATTGGTCTATATTGTAAAACTATAAATGATTCAGTCCAGTAAATTACCACTCAAATGGGTCGAGTGGAGTTGAGACGGTGCTTAATGCTGCATGTCATTCAAGCAACTAATAGTGCATGAGGATGGTTTAAGACTTGGGAAGGAGTTCTGTTTGGATTTTGGAGATAAATGACGTTGAGCCTGCATCCAAAGAATATGTGTATGATGAGAAGGTTTATTTTACTAGGATGGATGGGTGATTCCTGGACTAGATTTACTCAAGGAAGCAATCAGCTCTTGAGTATCTTTTTCGATATAATTCAGAAGGTGAGATTTGGTGCTTTGTGTGTGATGGAAAATTTAGAAAAGAAAACAAGGGCCCCCTTTAAAAACAAGTTATAGTTTATGTTTCATCACTGCTTATCAGTTGTCACACTGAAGTGAGGACTATAGGATATCTAAAAGCTTGTAAGAGAAATGTTGGAAGGTATATTATGTGTGACCTTAGGCGATTGCTTCAAATGACATTTCTTACATGAGAAGTTGAGAAGTAAATTCTGTTTTTTCTTACGAGTCCGTTGCATGAGGCATTATAACATCATATTCAATAGATTAAAGTGCACATCCATGTTTTGGAGAAAGTTTTTCTTCAAATTCAGTCGTAGTTCTGAGCTTTATAAGAGCTACAGAATTGTACGAAGTAACTAGTATGGTATTTTTTCTTTTACAGTTTCATTGTGAACTTTCCTCTTTTGGTTTTTAATTTCTTCCTGGTGCACGTTTATTCAGTTATGTCTTTCATTTAACTTCATAAAGTAATTAAAGACTAATTCTTTTTTTAAACCTTGCGCTGGTTGATGGTATAAGTCAATCCAATTTTCACTTTCTTTGTCCTTCCTCTCTCGGTCTCTACCCGTATCCTTGTATTGCAAGAACTTAGTTGTTTTGCTCTCAAGATTTGGGAAATCCATGTATCTGCATTGGTCAGGGAATTTGTTTGACTGTAAATTATTAGCTGAAGGTTACATATCTTCGTGAATGACACACAACTAAGCATATTTCTTTTTTTCTTTGGTCTTCTTATGTTCAGGGTTGCTTTACGAAATGATCCGTTCAGCAAAATCAAAGGACTCGAAATCAAGTTGGAAGGCATTTATACCTTTTTTCTTTTCAAATGAAGAGCAATTTCCTTTATTAACTTCTTACACTCGGGTGGTGTTTTAGGAATGGGATCGGCAAACTACTGTTTGTCTGACATAATCTGGTTGTGATTTTAGGTCCTCATTACGGATGAACTTACGGTCAGAATATTGTCTGTATCTTGCAAGATGGCAGACATCACTGAGGAAGGAGTGTCATGTAAGTTGATATCAGTTTCCTTGAACACTGAAATTCTATTAGCCATGAATGAGACCTTTCTTATATCCGACACTTTTGAAGTTGCTTTTTTCTTATTGCCAATAAACATTTGATCGATGCCGTTTGCCTTATCCGACACTTTTGATCTTCCACTTCCCTTCTGTTTGATTCCCCTGATTGTATCTGAAGCAGTACTATTATATATTGAATTGCATAGTTGATTTCTATTATAAATTTCTTAGCATGATGAAGCCAAGTATCTCTTTCCTTGTTGTCAATTGATGAGAATATTATAGAATTCTTGTAATAAATTTGATTGTGGTATCTTGCATAATGTCTTGAAAGCAGATGTTTTTCTGGATAAATGTTGAAACACTTCTAAGTCAAACATGGCAAAAAAAAATTGGGTCCAAAAAGAATTATCTAATATGATCTTATGCTGATTTTTTTGGGTCAGAAGCCACACTTCCCTGGTCTATGTTTTTGTTGCTGCATTATATCTTCTTTTATTTTGGTTATGTGCCTCTCCATTAATGAATTTTGTAAGTAGATGTGACAAAGAAAAGGATTATTCTAAATTGTATTCACTAGGTTTTGGAGAAGGACGATTTAACTGATTGCAATTATTTTTACGAACTCAGTGGTGGAGGACATACACAAGAGAAGACAGCCTATGCCCAATATGGATGCTGTATATTTCATTCAGCCTTCAAAAGAGAAGTAATCCTCGACTTCTTCTCCCTCCAAAATTTTCATTTCAACTTAAAAGTTTGGCATTGTATTGTCAATCGTTTCTATTATCTTTGACGGCTTTCCTTTTCTCTTACATTTTCAAATGTTCTCTGTGGAGCCTCTATCTTTCAAATTGGATGCAGTTGCCCACCGAACTCCTCTGAAAAGCTAAATTTTGCATAACTTCTTTTACATTATCTAGAAATTTCCTTTTATTATATTGATTATTATTATTATTATTTCTATAAAAGGTAATCACTTTCTCTGGGTGATATTATTTCCACCTCAAAATCACTACTTTGAGAGGGTAGATTTAAGGGTTTATTCTCATTACCAAGATGGTTATAAAAAATTCTACAAACACAAAGTTTCAGAATAATGGAAGAGTTGGGAGGTAGGGAATGTTATTAGAAGAAACAGAAGGTAGGTTTGTACAAACTTAGAACTAGAAAGACGACACTGGGATTAGGAGGTGAAGGAATTTGATGAGAAAATAGTGAAGGAGAATTTGAATATACCATTGTATTATGATAATATCCAAATAGATAATCATCGATTCAACCCAGTCTTGTTGATCTAGCCCCAGTCGGGTAACTCTTATTAGTTCGGGAAAGAATCTATTGAAAGATATCATATATTCTAATTAGATAAATTATCTTTATATATTATTTAGTTTATATTTAATTTTATCCCGATAGTCTTTATTATTTTCCTTTAATTCTCTAGTAATTCCTATATATAGAGGTCATAATAGTGCAGCAATACATTTTGTGGTGTTATCACCATAAACTTATCATGGTATCAGAGGACACCATAAATTTATCATGGTATAGATGAGTTCGGGTCCTAGCTTACTAATTGCGGGCATGGACAATAATAGTCTATCTACCACCACCGATTTACTGGTGGTGAACCTATCAATCTACTCGTTGATGTAGATGTTTTCTTTGCTCATTGTCAATGAAATGATAAGTCTTCAGGATCGTTTGCCTACCTACGCTTTGACTGCGGGAGCGTATTGAAAGATATCGTATATTTTAATTAGATAAATTATCTATATATATTAAGTTAGTGTATATTTGATTTTATCCCGATAATCTTTATTACTTTCCTTTAATTCTTTTTTTATTCCTATATATATATATAGATAGGATCATAATAATAAAATACATTTTGTGGTCTTCTCCACCATAAATTTATGGGAATCCTTTATATTATTTTGTACATTGTACTCTCCAAATGGGTAATCGTCACTTCTAGCTTGCCGTTATCTTCATTAAGTACAAATGCTTAGTAATTTTGAATTTTACAAACAACATTATAAGAATGTTTAGCAAGGTACTGTGGCAGAATATTTTTTCATGACTGGACAAATTAGTAGCTATTTTATGCCCTCCATGTTGTTTTGTTGAGTGATTTGCATTGAATTTTGTCACTCTTCGTTCCAGTCTAATCTGCCTTTTTTCTCGTGGTGCTTTACAGGGTCATAATGTTCCTCTCAGACATGTCTGGGAAAAAGCCGTTGTATAAGAAGTATGTCAACTGTGATTCTAGTTGCAGTGCTTCATGCACCTAAGGCTTTTAAAATTCATTTTAGATTTGATATTTCTGCAGAGCATTTGTTTTCTTCAGCTCACCAATTTCCAAAGAACTTGTAGCCCTTATCAAGAAGGATGGTACGGTTTCAGCTCGTATTGGTGCACTGAGAGAGGTTATAATCCAAAATTTATATTTTTTGCATACGGAAGATGTGGTTCTTCATAAATTATACAAAACTGCATTAATATTATTATTTGTTGTTATCTTTGGATGTTAACTTGCTCGTGGTTCACATACAGATGAATTTGGAGTATTTTGCTTTTGATAGCCAGGTATGTAGTTTCTTAAATAATTTTGCATCTTCCTTATGAAGGATGAATGAACTTTGGTTTTGTACTCTCTCTGTTGTTACCTGTGATATGTTGGAAGTTTAATGTTCCCCTTTTCCCTCAGGGCCCAGGATTACTTCTTATTATATTTTGGGCTTGATAAAGATGATAATATCTGATAGAAAATGCAAAAACGATATTTCTGATTGTATTTTCTATAAATTTCTATCTCAAGTGAGATTGATTAATGACAACAAATTTGTTAGCTTTAGAAAACATTACAGAGCCAAAATCTTACTCAATTTAATAATCATAACAGTAACTGGGAGTTTTTTTTAAGTTCTGGGATACTTTATATTATCGCAATATCAAGCATGTTTCACTTGAATTTGTTGGTAGGGTTTTCTCACTGATAACGAGACGGCTTTAGAGGAACTTTTCTGTGACGAGGGAAATCATCAGAAAGGTGATGTGTGCTTAAATGTTATGGCCAACAGAATAGCTACAGTTTTTGCCTCATTACGGGTATTGTAAAGTTTCTAGAGTTTTCCTAAATGTATAGGAGCTGTTTTTGGGATTCCTAAAGTTTACCTAAATGTATAGGAGCTTCCTTTTGTTCGTTACCGTACTGCTAAGTCTCTTGATGCATGTACTATGACCACATATCGTGACCTTATTCCTACAAAACTAGCTGCTGGAGTGTGGAACTGCTTAACAAAATATAAGACAACCATCCCTAACTTCCCACAGACTGAAACATGTGAACTGCTCATTCTGGACCGTTCTGTTGATCAGGTTTGAGATGCACCTTGTTAATTATCTGTGACAGAATGACATTCTCATTTTCCATTCTCCTGAATATATCTGTTTCTAGATTGCTCCTATCATCCATGAGTGGACCTACGATGCCATGTGTCATGATTTATTAGATTTTGAGGGAGGTAAATATGTGCATGAGGTATGTCTTGATGTGCTTGATTTTCCTTCTGGTGTCTAATTTGTTCATTTGTTCTTCTCGTTCAATTTTTATATGGTTTGGCTTGTTAGATCTAAGTTATTTGTTGTCTTTTTCCTTTAGGTTCCCAGCAAAACAGGGGAATCCTTAGAAAAAAAAGAGGTTATTTTGGATGAACATGATCCTCTATGGCTTGAGCTACGGCATACTCATATAGCTGATGTGTGTTGCTTGTTTAAGTTTAATTTTTTGAAAGTGTGATTTTTTGCATATATCTCTGTATTTTACTAGAAAATGTTTGATCTTTGTTGTCTGATTAGGCCAGTGAACGTTTGCACGATAAAATGACCAACTTTGTAGCAAATAATAAAGCTGCGCAAATTCAACATGGATCAAGGTCTGCAAATGCTTGTTTTAATAATTTTAATATATTTTTGTCGATGAACTATGTTGCTTGATTCCTTTTGGGAACTGTTCATTACCTTTATAAGTAATATTTGGATGTTTAGATGTTCAGCATTAAAAAAATTGATTACTTTTGTTTTCCATTTGCTGAAGTGGCACGGTAGGCTGGATATATTCTGACATCAGTCTGATATGTTTCAAATATGGTGTGGTTTAAGGGGATCATTGAAGCTGAATTAGGAATCTTACAAAGCATCCATCCATAAGTAAATTTTGACAAGTTTCCGACAGTTTTATGGTGGAAAACTTCCATTCAGAGCTTTTTCTTCTCTCCTATTGCACTCCTGAGTTAATTTGGGGGACAGGACGTTGTTTTGGAACATTCTGTAAGAAAGTTGTCACTGATTAATTAGATTTAAGTGCTAGGATAACTGAACACTGCTATTCTTGTCTTGCTAATTAAATTTGTGCTGGCTCACGGCATTTGTATTAGAAAAGTTGCTTTATGATAGTTGCATGGAAAAAGAACTCTCTCAAGGCTCAACATTGGAATTGTGGGTGATTGAATTGATATACTCTTATATAATCATTAATATTCTTGATAGGTATTATGCAGAATTTTGGTACTGCTCAGATTCACCTGTCCTACTCTTAGACCCTTCCTTGTAAAAGAGTCAAATTTCGTAAATTCCATCATTTTTTGTAGTTAGTGGCTTAGTGTGCAAAAGGACCTTGATAAGACAGCTAAAAACATAGAATTATGCTTGTGATAAATGCAGTCAGTAATTTGATGTGCTGTCCTATAGTTTGGCAGATTTTTTATGGCTCAGCTGCCTAATCCTTGAATTTTCTAGTCTTCTGAAATTTTGGTTTTGGTCATGATGAGAAGCTTAATGTTCTTGCATATTCCTTTTTATCCAGGGGTGGGGCTGAAATGTCTACACGAGACTTGCAAAAAATGATCCAAGCATTGCCACAATATAGTGAACAAATGGAAAAGCTTTCGTTACATGTGGAGGTCAGTAATCTATGCATGAGAATGCTATGTTTTTATCAATTGTCTATGGCTAGGATGTTGCCTTTTGCATTAGCTCTCGTTATATTTTCTTCTTGAATCCTTAGTAAGTGTTTTGAATAGATGGTAAAAAAGAAGCCTGGAGGTGTGGGTTTCGAACTGACAGACATTAACCTCCATGTGTTCGCAAAGTCGTGAACTACCATCCCTAGATTAGGCACAACACAGCTGCTTGAGAGTTATTATTAATAGTTGCTGGAGATATCTGTGCTCATATTATCACTTATCAATTCAAGTTATATTTTTTTTAATATACAACATTACTAAACTGTAGGAGCAATTTCCACCAAACATAGACATCATGGCATTACTGGTACATCAAAATGTTTTCACGATGCACCTAGTTAAAAATTAGCTTGCGATTTTAGATTGTTTAAACTAAGATGAAAATTGCAAAATTTCTTTTATCTCTTGTTTTGTTTTACAAATTTATAGAATTATATCAATTTGTACAAAATGTTTTTCCCAGCTATGTGCTTGACTTGATAGAGTTGAGAGGGTCTGGACTCTACAGTAAGCCACTATGTGACTTTGGGTTGTTATTTGATGGAAGGCTGTCTATTTTAATAAAAGCAATCACAGAA
This sequence comes from Fagopyrum homotropicum, assembly GCA_033239125.1. Classification (NCBI taxonomy): domain Eukaryota; kingdom Viridiplantae; phylum Streptophyta; class Magnoliopsida; order Caryophyllales; family Polygonaceae; genus Fagopyrum; species Fagopyrum homotropicum. The sequence goes on from BSWB01000001.1 coordinate 165,083,426, forward strand.
CTTTCCTACTCATCTTTTGCCATGAAGTCGTTAGTGGGTCAAGAATTGTTTCTTATATAAGGCTTCCAACAATCTAGACGTTTTATGACAAACTTGTTGGGTTGTTAAATAGTTGTGCTATTGTTCAGATCACAGTGGCTCTGACTTGGTTCAAATCACTTCACCATATGAAGTCGTTTCCTGTCTGATATCAAATACTTCATTAAAGAAGGAAAAGCATCAGTTCTGATAATGTTTATTTGCCTCATCTTGTCATATACTAATCTGAACAGTCATCGGCTATACAGTAATTACACAAAACTGTGCAGATTGCTGGAAAAGTAAACAATATCCTGAGAGAGCAGGGCTTGAGAGATCTAGGTCAACTGGAGCAGGATCTTGTTTTTGGTGATGCTGGAATTAAAGAACTAATAACCTTTTTAAGGACAAAAGAGGTGAGGGAATATTTATATATGTCAACTTTGTTTTACATTCAGTATGCAGTGCATGAAATAATGATATGATATAGGGTGTTTCTCGAGAAAACAAATTGCGCTTGCTGATGATATTTGCTGCTGCATATCCTGAAAAATTCCAGGGCGAACATGGATCGAAGCTGGTTCAGGTAATGTCTTGTTACACCTTAACTTTTCTGCGCGCCCATGCATGAACAGATGAGAAGACTGTTTTAGCAGTGTTCTCTAAATACCTTTAAATATAGAATTTTACCGTTTGGCCCATGTATGGTAATCCTTGTAGAACATTAAGATAATTTTAGACTTTAATCTATACATAGGAATCGAAAGTGCAGACATACCGAATAGATTTAGTTCTTGGATAATATATTGATATATATCTTGATCATTTAGAATTTCAGATGTTACTAACATAGGTGACTAAGACTTACTGAATTTAGTGTTTCATTTGTATCAAGGTTCCTGACATTGATGACTAAGACTTGCTATATTTAGTAATTTATTTGTTACCAAGTATAATCTTGAAACTTCTGCAAAACATTTATCTCCTTTTCTACAGTATCTCATGCTTAGATTAGGACATGGCGACATGCCATATCTGAGTATTCTATGGCCTTTCCAATACTTCTAGTTGTACCTGGTTTCTTCGCCTGGATTTCTGTGACCCGTTTAGTTACTGTTGCCTTTGTTTTCTTTCCTCTTTTTTTGCCTGCTCATGTTTTATTAAATCAAAAAATTTCCAATCGCCTACATTTCTTGATATGCAGTAGCATGTTTAGCGGATTGAACTTTAGACAGATATCTAACATTAAGACGAGTTTAATGTGTTCTAGTTCTTTGCCTTTTCCATTTCTTCAGTTCTTTAGAACTTGGCTGACCTGTCCTTTCTACCCCTTATGTAGTTGGCCAAATTGCCATCAGACGATATGATTGCTATAAGAAACTTGAAGCTGCTTGAAGGTGTTACACCAGAGGCAAAGAAGAGCACTTCTGCAGGGTTCTCTTTGAAGTTTGATATTCACAAGGTTACTGTTGTTCAAATAGATTTTTTTCCCTCTTTCTGGTTAGGTATGTTCATAGTACTTCCTTCTCCAACACAAATGTTCTTTTCAAGATTAGAAGAAGCATGCAGCTAGAAAGGACCGCATTGGAGAAGAAACAGAATGGCAGTTGTCACGCTTTTACCCAATTGTTGAGGTTTGTTGCTTCACCTGCAAATTGCTAAGTTGAGACTGTATGGAATATTAGGATTGTTGTTAAATGGCTTTCTAAAGTCGTTATTTTGGCGTATGATCCGTTGCTGAGTTTCTTAAAAATCTTTGGTTTATTTTGGGAGTTTAAGCCTGCTCCAAAACTGCTATACTGTATATTTGGCACAATTTTCTGGTGAAAACTTGAAGTCTGTAGGTGATGTGTTGTTAATTTGATATGTAGAGGATGAAAATTTCCACATCATGAAAAATAAAAGGATAATGAGTCTAGTATATAAGGTTGATGGTTGATGGACCAGTCCTTGGAATCTCACATATTAGAGGCTGAATTGCATGTGTGGGAATAAAGCAGTTATCGTCTGTTAGTTCTTCCTCTGGAAGTATTATTCCTTACCGTTACTGGGCAAGGACTGTGAAGTAAAAAAGTTTCTTGTCAAATGGAGTTTGATAGTTAGTTTCGAGCGCCATGTCCAATAAAGCTATTATTGTCTGTTTGTTTTGATAAAGCTATTATTTTGATATCATTTTATATTTGAATACAAAGCAACTGTTTATTTCTGCTGTTTTCCCCTGTTTAATTTTGTGAAGCGTTTTGATCTCTTAGGATCTCATAGAAAAACTAAGCAAAGGAGAACTATCTAAAAATGACTACCCATGTATGAATGATCCAAGTCCTACTTTCCATGGAACAAACCCTGGATCCATGAAAAACTTTGAAGCTCCTGCTGGGCATTCAGTGAGAACAAGACGGACAGCATCCTGGGCACGACCTCGGAACTCTGATGATGGCTATACAAGGTATTGATTAAGTTTCGAATCACCCTTGCCTTGTAGCTATACAAGGTATTTGATTAAAACTATTTGCAAGACTATAAAATGTAAAATTGTAATATAATTATCCAAACACCAATTCTGCTAGGCATATAACATGTTGCATAATGCATCAAAATGCAGTCTAAGGTTTTGCATCTGTTAACAGTGATTCTTTGCTGAGACGTGCAACAAGTGAAATTCGTAGGGTAGCAGGCCAGCGTATATTCGTATTCATGATTGGTGGAGCCACAAGATCAGAAGTAAGACTATGAACATCAATTCTACTTTGTTTACTCTTACTCTAGAATTTCTCCTTATCTTGCCTTTTTTTTTTTTTGAAAATGACTACTTTCAGCTCAGAGCTTGCCACAAGTTAACAACAAAACTGAAGAGGGAAGTAATCTTAGGAACATCCAATATTTTTGATCCTCCTAGCTTCATCAAGGTTACATTCACTTCGTTTCTAATTCTTTTGAGTTCTGATGCTAGTAGTCCTGAAACAATATCTGCAGTTTGCCAATAATCATATGATTCTGTGATATTGCAGAAAGTAAAATCCCTATCATTCTCTGATGGAGACAATTTGTCAGTGGATGATATTCATATATAGACAAGACGCCAAAGCTGATCTCAGGTCAGTATGCACAGCCAAACTACAAATTCTGTACCTTAATATATACGAAATTCCGCAGGGAACTCGGAACTTACCCATGTGTATAAAATCGTTCAGGAAACTCTAGTTTCCTGACTTAGATATAAGATTACTTCACAGGTTCTATCTTTGTTTAGAGATTAAGCAAGCCTTGTTTGAACTTTGGTGTCATCTAGGGAAGATTATTATGGTTTTGCTCCCTGAATTTTGTAATTATTTTCACAAGGCTGATTTAAACCTATAGCTGGTTTATATATCATAAACTAGAGTTTGAAATGCCTGTGACTGTAATAGGGTTGTATGTTCAGCTTGTATAGAATCGAGCCGAACCTACTTTTGAATATAGAGCCTTCCACCAAGCTCGAGCTTGATTAGGAGCATTTTTCGTGACATACATTCCTAAATGAGCTACTCGGTTCATTAAAACTCGGGTTTAGCTCAAGCTCGATTTGAGCTTCACATTGTGCTTATATACACAACTTGTTTTGTAATCTGAACAAGCCCGATCCGAGCTTTTGTTGAAGGACTCGACTAGATGGGTTCACCTAACAATTTCACTTTTAAAGTTTAAACCATAAGCATCCGATAAGCAATCGGCCCAAATGGGTTGGGTTTTGGCCCATAATTGGATCCGGACCCGACCCGTTTTCTGTTCTGGTGTGTGGGCCCGATGTTTTGGGTGGAGGTTGAAGTGGGTTAGTGTTTTTTTGTGGGGTTGATTTTGGTGATCTCTTTTGGAGACAACCCACAATGCTAAAGATAGCGAAAATGAGAGGGAAAAAGAGCCGTTAAAGGAGTGGATTTGGATCTACATACGTGGCCCCCTTACGTTTTGACACGTTTTCATTTCACCTTCTAATGACTAGAACTTAATAATGACCAAAATCTATGTTAAGTAAAACTAGTATAATACCCGCACCTTGTGCGGGTTTTGAAAAAAATGAGAAAGTGCTATGTTTTAGTAAGTATAATAGATTTGATTTCTATAAAATTATTATTTTAATAATAAAAGATTTTATGGTTTAAAAAATAGTGTAAAAAATAAATATTTATTGGCTTTAATTGTGGGAGCTCAATTTCAAAAATCCTGCGTTCACAGCGCGCCACGTCATCAACCCGTGCTCGTGCTCTGTTTTAGTAAGTATAATAAATATGCCAAATAACTATTCATGTGTCTAACGAAGTTTTAACTAATAAATTTTTTTTTATTTCAAAAATTTTAAATAAATATAATTTAAATTATAAATTATATCTTTAATTGTTTGTTATTAAAGTATAATATTCTCATTTACTAAAACTCCAAGTCCTTGCAGTGAATGGCGACAAACTTCAACGAATCTAAATTGATTGGGCCCTTATCTCACTGTCTTGGGCCCCCTTTGAATTTATGGGCCCAATTCAGTTTTCAAAATTGTTCAAAATTTTATAATTTGGTCAATCAAGTTTCTTGTAAATTGCAAATGTGTTAAGGTTTCAAAATAAAAATTCCCAAAGAATTTGGAACAGTCAATATCAATGGCAAGTAAGAAACTTCCAATTTTGTTCAACAAGTTTGAATTTCCCCAAAAATTAATCATAGAGATTTATAAATTTAAGCTCCAAAGCAAAAAAAAAAATTGTAATATTTAACAAATTAACAACACCAACTTTTGACTAAAATTAAAATAAAATAGTGTGCTAACAAACATAAAAAGTATTGTATTTTATGAGATTTTTAATGGATTTGTTTGTTAACTAAATAATTATAGTAAAAGAAAAGAAAGAAAATTAGTAAAGGTGATTAGCAATGATAGTACATTATTATGCATAATGAATTATTTTAGACAAAAATAAATTATGATAACCACTCCCATTATACAATTTTCTAGTTATGATGATGATGTGATACACCATAGTTTATACCAACGATGATGTATAACGATATCATTTGCACGTGACCATCTTTGTGTGAGCACGTGAGTGTTGCGAATGTGTTTTTCTGATGTCCACGTGCCAATCATATGTGGCCTGATATGATTGGATGGATTGATTTTCTTGATTATTGAGTGGGTCCCACAGGATCATCTACCACCAGGTCATTATACCATTGCAAAACAACAATAAAATGCATAGTCATCAGGCGATGTTAATTTTTGTCAGTTTGGTCGGTCTTTCAAATAGAAAACGGTAAGAATAACATGTCATGTTTATACATAAAATTTATATACTTTTCGATTTTTTAACGAACGAAATGGTTCATTAGCAGGCCCGACCCAATGACCGGTGCAACCTGTTCTGTTGAATAGGGCCCCAAAATTTTGTGGGCCTCTATCAAACAGTTATATTTTAGTGAAAAGTAAATTTGTATAGCTTGTAGTGTTGGCCTAGCTGATAAATTGGTGTTAGCTCTTTTGATCTAAGAAATCGTTGGTTCGATTCTTGGGATCTCCATCTCTATTTTATTTTTTATTCTTAACTAAAATCGGTTTAATATTTATAAAAAAAATTCTTTCAAATTTTTTTTTTTAATTACTTGTATTATGTTAAATTTTTCTATACTCTTTAAATTTAATAAATCATTTATAGCATATAAAATATAGGTTATGAAATACTATTATTTAAAATAAACCGTGCAATATCGTTTTAGTTTTTGTAAAGGCCTCTAATATTTTTTGGCACGGGGCCTCTAAAATCAGTGATACGGCCCTGGTCGTCGGTGTTCAAAATTTGAGTCTCGGTGTGATGTCGTCGACGCCTTTTATATATAAAAAAAATTGTCTAGGGTGTCGGTAGCCAATGCCCTAATTTTGGGTTATAAAACCGGCCATCACCCGAGTTTCGGGCATTGTCCTAATTTTGAGCGTCGATGCCATCCGACGGTGTTTAATCTAGTCTCGACGCTAGAGCCTTGTAACTTTCGTCAGCAACCGGCCAACACCCTAATGTTGGGTTGGACTTGTCAATCGATTGATATTTTTTGAGTTCAAACAATATAGATTCGAACTTACATGTAGAAGTACTTCTTAGAATTGTCGATTATTTACGGTAAAAGTCCTATTCACGGTGACCTAGTCGAATTAAACAAAGTTGTAGGTATTATTGCAGGACAATCCATTGGAGACCCGTTGACTCAACTAGCATTAAAAACTTTTATATTGACGGAGTATTCGTTGGGTGTACTATAGTAGATGTATGAGCCATTTCTAATCGGAAAAATAAAATTCAATGTGTGTGTTTTTTTTAAGTTTATGTTTATAAGAATAAGGTAGGATTGTACAATAAGTCTACTAGACTAGAAAAGACGTAAGCAAGAGATTAAGTATGTAAGTACAAGAGAAAGAGGGAGAGAGAAGGATCAATGGAGGTGGATCCCAATAGCCCTAGCCCAAAAGATGGATTCAGTGTAATCAATCTTTCCGGGCTCGGGACGGGTCATACCTCAAAACTCTACCCAAAAGGTGCGGGCCGGGCTGGCCCGGCTTGTCCGGGCCCCAAACACTACCCATGTCCACCCATGTAAAAAGCGGGTGGGCTACCGTGGCGGCCCGGATGGTCCGTGTGTATTTGCTTGTGCGTTTTTTCCCAGAATTTATCGTTCAAAAAAAGTAATACAATGAATTTAATACACATTTTTAATTCAATTATACTTGCATAGTACACTATCAACAAGTTCAATAACAATCAACACACAAAAATGAACAAGTTCAAATACCTACAAAAAAACAATAAGTACCATTACAGTCAAGTTAGTCCTACAATCTTGTGTTGCAAACGAATATAACTCGTCAAAATAATCCAAACAAACTAAATGAACAATCATAATATGTAACACTCAAAACAATATAAATTATATACACATACATATAAAAATATTTTATGTATGAAACTATATTCGGGTCGGGCCGGGTTAGCCCGCGGGCCAAAATGTTTACCAGTACCCGTCCCATCAAAATGCGGGCCGGGCCAGGCCCGAACGGACCAAACTTGCTGCCCATACCCATATTTTTTTTCCGGGCGGGCGGCGGATTGGACGGGCCGCCCCGGTTTTGTACAGGTCTAGTTAGCACATGTGATGACAATGGTTTGAATGGTGTTGAAGATGAGCTTGTTCCTTGACTTCCAAATGGAGCAGATGAAGAAAGTAATGCTAGAGACTCGAACATTTTTTATGAGGCTTTGATGGGTTCTAGATTGAGACCTTAACCAATTCAATGACGATTTTGTTTATCGTATACTTTATATTATATTCAACATAAATGAACAAACATTACTATTTTTTAACTATCTTTTCGTTTTTATTTCGAAATACTAACCAAACAACCCCTAATTGTATAAGGCCTTGTTCAGTGAAATTGGGTAAAAATGTATAAACCCCATAATGTTTTGTAATTTCCACAATCTATCTATGTGAAATTGAAAAAAATTCTATAATTCTCCAAAGTTTTCATTCTCGATAAGTCAGTCTCATAATTCCTCCTTACCAAACGCGCTATAAGTGTACTTATAGTTTACGGACTTATTTCACACCTCCTCACGTAAAATGTTTTATCATTGAGTTTATTAGTGTTCAAAACGATACTTCGAGTTGATTCTCAGTAGAAAGTGATTAGAATATAATTCAAATAGTTTATATTTTGCAAATGATTCAAACCTTGTACTTTTATGTGGTGATGATCAAGTTTAGTAATAAATTAAAATCACTAATTAATCATTTTATTCTAACTCTAGTCTTTTAAAACTAAAGATTTAATAAACTAATTACTCTCATTTTCATTCCTAATTTCCTCAGGACAATATCAAATAAGCCCTAATAATTTCAGTATGTCTACCTACGTAGTGAGTATTAGGGGTGGACATTTCCGAATATCCGATTCGTTCTGAAGACTCGTATATCCGATCCGATAATCTTATAAAAGCACGATCCGAATTTGATCCGAGAGCACATGGATATCCGGCAGTTTTATCCGAATCGGATATCCGATCCGGATATTTATTATTAGAATAGTCGGATATATCCGATCCAATCCGATTTTTCATCCAAACCACGATCCGTATACGATCCGATGATCCGAAAAATATGTCTGGATCCGATCAGACTTGGATTACCAATTGCCGGATATTTTCAGATTCGGATTATTCGGATCAGATCTTCGGATTAGTGGATCGGATATTTTTTATCACCCTTAGTGAGCATGTGTTCTAGTTCCATAAAAGTATTGGACTTGGGATCCTTTCGTGCTCTCTCAAAACGTTGTCCGGTCAATAACTATATATATATATATAGGGTCTTATTCAAGTAAGGTTCATTATTAGGGTAGGGTTGTGAGGCGGAATCTGGACCGTAGATTACAATAACAATCAATGGCTGGATGGAAGGATAAGATTACAAGGTTGCGGTGGCAAAATTGTAAATATAGCAATTTGTAGAAAACACGATAGAACGTTCAGCGAAATCTCAAGCTCCCTCTCCCTCTTGCTTCCATGGCTATGGATGATTGTTTTTGCTTAATCTCAAGCTTGAGAGAGAGAAATCAGACATGAAGCTTGATCGAAATCCATCTTCTCTCCATCTTCTATGAGAATCTTGAACGAGATCCAACAAGAACACTAATTAGGGTTTTTGTTTTCAATTTCCCTCTTGCAAATCATGGATTTCGGTGGATTTGAAACATCAAATTACTGTTTCGTTTTTTGTAGTTGTTGATTTGTAGTTCTTATTGAGTTTGTGAAGATTTAATTTCATTAGATTGATGTTATTTCAAACTTGAGATTTTAAGGTCCAACAATGGAGTTTTAAGGTCCAACAATGGTGTTTTAGCAATCAATGACAGTTTTCACTGATTTAATGGGTTGATTTGGGGTTGTTGTTGAAAATGTGCTGAACTAATCTGATGTGCTATACGAACTAGTACTAATTGTACTGTGCACTATTATTTGTAATACAATGAACTAATTCTTGTTGTAATGTGAACTACTCATTGATAAACTAGTAGTTCATAATTTTAAAGCTTTTGTTTTTAAAAGCATAAACTAATCTTTTAAATGGCATGAACTACTTGTTTACAAATTATTAACTACTCTAATTTATATGATGAACTACTCTTATGTATATTGTGAACTAGTCTCATAAAATTAATTAGTTGTAATTATATGTACTTTCAAGTTTGCAGCCCTTAACAGCGAAAATGTTTATAATAGAATAGTTCAAAACTTATTATAGGATAGTTCATGAATTATAATAGAATAGTTCATGGATTATATTAAAAAGTAATAGTTCATGGATTATATGAGAATAGTTCAAAGTTTATAGGAGAATAGTGTATAAATTATAACATGGTAGTTCAAACAAATTTTCATTCGTTTCCGAAAAAAAAAAATCGTTACAGAAAAAAAAAAAAAAAAATTTGGGACACGTGTCGCCCGTACGGTCGGCCGTACGACCGTACCGCAATATATGGGCCGTACCTGAACATTTACCTCTATATATATATATATATATATATATATATATGATTCAAAGTAATTTCTGACGTTCAAATTCATCGAAACTTTATTAAAAAACCGAGATTATTAAAATATAAATATCTGGATCCAGCATTTTTTTTCTTCTAAATTTTAAGAATACATAATTAGTTTCACCAATTTCGCTGGTCAATAGAAATTAGACATTAAAACCAAATAAAACAACAAAAAAATCACCGAAAATGACGTTGGCCAATTGGAGGAGGGTGACGTCATATTGTACGGAAAAGTTGACTGATGGCGGATCTACTTATGAAAGCAACCGTGAATTATTAGATTACCACGTGACTTGCACCTACTTGTATATGTTACATACACCAAATATGAGTGGTTCCTGTGCATGTGGATGTACCATACCTACGGTGTACCAACGCCGTATTGTTCATTCTTTTTAGGGTTAACCCAAACGTGCAAGTATCCAAGACTACATATATTCTATACACTTTTAACATTTACTATTTGTTTATATATATTCTACACATTTTGTGTACATACTATTTACACTCTCTAGCCAAATAACGCATAAACATGTACATATTATTTGGTGTTCGTGATATTCATATCAAACTCAAATGTAGAAAATTATCACGTGATAATATTTGTGTTAACTAAATACGAAGTTTGATTTTAATAACGAAAAATCGAAGTATAACTATACTGTAACTTATAGATATTGACTAAGGATGATGTTCGGCGAAACTAATGTTAATTACACTTAAGGCCTGTTTGGTTCCAACTCCGGAAACGGAAACGGAATGGAAACGAATTTAGTCCATATGTAAATCCATATTCATGAAATTTTATGGAATCATTCCCCATGATTTAATGAAAAATGCACTTGTTTCCTCACATTTTGTTACCCTATAGGGTATCAAAAGTAATCAAACTATCATCCAATTACTACAACCCACAAGGAATGATTTCAAAAATTTTAATGAACAAGGGTACATCTTAACTAGATTCGTTTTCATTCCATTTCCGATTCCGGAGTTAAACCAAACGGGCCCTTAGTACCAACGTGAGATAACAAAACACATATTGTGACCACCGTGACTATAACATCTAAAATTTAATTTGACGATTTAGTGACGTTGACCACATCCTTGTTAAGCTGTATTTTTTTTTTTAGTTATACTTAAAAAATATAGATGATATATTTTAAACCCTCATTGAACTAAATTTAAAAAAAAAGAAATAATTTGATTTACTAGGTTTTTTTGAGTTTTAATTTTAGTAAATGTACCCCTTGAGAGAAGAGTGTGTAGAGTTTGAGAGAAAATACAAAAGGTTGGGGTATATTTACCTAATTAAAAAACTAAATGGCCTAGTTACTAAAAGTAAAACTCAGAAAAGCCTATTAACCAAATTAGCCCATTTTAAAATTCAATTTGAAATCCAATGAAAATTAAGGAAATTTTATATCCTAATTTATAAATATTGTGAAATATATTAAGCGAGTTTTTAGTGCGGGGCAACTTTGGTAAATGTTCAGGTACGGCCCTTTTATTGCGGTACGGCCGTACCGCAGGGCGACACGTGTCCCGAAAAAAGAAAAAAAAAATTTTAATTTTTTTTTTTTTCTCTTTTCTGAAACGATTTTTTTTTTTTTTTTACGGAAACTAATGAAAATTTATTTGAACTACCATGTTATAATTTATGCACTATTATCCTATAAACTTTGAACTATTACTATATAATCCATGAACTATTACTTTTTAATATAATCCATGAACTATTCTATTATAATTCATGAACTATCCATAATAAGTTTTGAACTATTACTTTCACTCCTTTATAAATTTTTGCACTTTAAACTATTCTATTATAATTCATGAACTATCCCATAATAAGTTTTGAACTATTACTTTCACTCCTTTATAAATTTTGCACTATGAACTATTCTATTATAATTCATGAACTATCCTTTTAGAAGTTATGAACTATTACTTAATAAGTTTTGAACTATTACTTTCAATCCTTTATAAATTTTACACTATGAAATATTCTATTATAATTCATGAACTATCCTTTTATAAGTTATGAACTATTCCATAATAAGTTTTGAACTATTACTTTTACTCGTTTTTTTTTTTCGGGACACGTGTCGCCCTGCGTTACGGCCGCACGGCCGTACCGCAATAATGGGCCTTACTTGAATAATACCCGGGCAACTTTAACGTTAAATTTGTTTTTATCAATTCTCTCTCAATCTTTAATCTATTTTCGGAATTAGACCTTAGGTTTTAATTAAAATTTGACGATTATGTGTTTTTTTTTTGGTAAATGAAACGTTAAAGTGGAATATATAACAAAATGCACCATACTTATTGATCAAATTTCAAAAATTTTAAAATGAAGAGACATGTTTGTTTGTTTAGAAAACATAGTAAACCATGCCATTAAAATGTGATATTATAGGTTCATTCTCCTTCCATATTTTTTTGATAAAGAAAAACAGTTCGATACACCAACGAGTCAACGACACATAATCTAACATATTTATAGGCCGAAAGAAATCGACCGACGAACAAAATAAAAATCACTAAAAAAACAAAGTACAACAAGTAAATTCGAAAGGAGCGAAATTTTACTTTCGTATTAATTTAGTATAGAAAATTAACAATAATATTCATATTACATAATATAATCAAAGCAACCCAAATAGGAGTGGACAAAAATAGTGGGCCCAAATTTTCATAGGTCGGGTTGTGTTTGTTATTGGCCCAAATTTGTTCTTCAATAACGATTCTTACATTCAAACATGCATCTTTGTGATGGATTCGATCAATCTTATTATCGAGATTTTGAAACAAAAAAAAAATTATTCAAGAAATTTATGACGTCATTATATTGTAGGATCATTATAAAGCATTTTTATAATGCTCTTAGATATATCATGATAAATATGAAACGATTTAAGTACGAAATCATATAAAAATAATTATGTAGTAACGATGAAATCAATTGTTTTGATAGGCTTTTTTTTTTTTTTACTATATTGAAACTTTTTAATGATTTTTTGATCATGAAAATATCATATGAGATGTTCCATTTTGCTAGATTTTATATATAACTTGAGGTTACTTAAAATCCATATAATCTTTTTCTCTTTATGTTCATTAATTGAACCAATGATTTTTTTTTTGGTAGAAAAGAATACATAAAATATTTGCTAAAAAGAATTAAATTGATTTAGCATGAATAGATGAAAAGTATTTTGGAAGCTAACTATATTATAGAAAATATACAATGAAAAATAAATAAAATATAGTACACATGCATGTATATATAAACTAATAACTAAAGTTTAAATTCATATTAGTTAATAATAATTAGAGAAAACTACATAAAACCACCCTTAATAATCACTTTTTTCCAATAAACCACCCTTTATAAAAAAATTAGCATAAAACCACCCTTAATGTTCAACTATTTGCAGTAAACCACCCCTTATAATTTTTTGGCATAAAGCCACCCTTAATTTTTAAATTTTTGCAATTAAACACCCATACTAATTAAAACTACTTCAAATAATTTAAAATTGAAGCATAGACATAATAAATTTTCATTATTAATATCATAGATGATTTCAATATGTTTGATTAAGTATTACAATTTATACTAGAAAAATAAAAAATAAAACATATTTTATTACCCATAAACAATACATAAGCCAAAATACTTTTGTGTTATGCACAAAATTAAACGTTGTGTTTTTAAAGATATAGCTTATTAAAAATATGTTTTTTAATTTAGGCTTGAAAATATGAAATAGTATATAAATTACTGAATATAAAATTTCTATAGTTTTTTTTTATGTTTTGTACATGGGTAATAAAAATTGTATAATTTTTTGAGAAAACTGCATAAAACCACCCTTAATAATCACTCTTTTGCAATAAACCACCCCTTATAAAAGTTTTAGCACAAAACCACCCTTAATGTTCAACTATTTGCAGTAAACCACCCCTAATAATTTTTTTGGCATAAAACCACCCTTAATTTCTAAAAGTTTGCAATTAACCACCCATACTAATTTAAATTACTTAAAATAATTTAAAATTGAAGCATTGACAAAGTAAATTTTATTATTAATATCACATTAATTTCTATAGTTTGATTAAATATTGTAATTTGGTTAGTATCACAATTTAAACTTGAAAAATAATCAAAAAAATTATACAATTTTTATTACCCATGTACAAAACATAAAAAAAAACTATAGAAATTTTATATTCAGTAATTTATATACTATTTCATATTTTCAAGCCTAAATTAAAAAACATATTTTTAATAAGCTATATCTTTAAAAACACAACGTTTAATTTTGTGCATAACACAAAAGTATTTTGGCTTATGTATTGTTTATGGGTAATAAAATATGTTTTATTTTTTATTTTTCTAGTATAAATTGTAATACTTAATCAAACATATTGAAATCATCTATGATATTAATAATGAAAATTTATTATGTCTATGCTTCAATTTTAAATTATTTGAAGTAGTTTTAATTAGTATGGGTGTTTAATTGCAAAAATTTAAAAATTAAGGGTGGCTTTATGCCAAAAAATTATAAGGGGTGGTTTACTGCAAATAGTTGAACATTAAGGGTGGTTTTATGCTAATTTTTTTATAAAGGGTGGTTTATTGGAAAAAAGTGATTATTAAGGGTGGTTTTATGTAGTTTTCTCTAATTTTTTTGATTATTTTTCAAGTTTAAATTGTGATACTAACCAAATTACAATATTTAATCAAACTATAGAAATTAATGTGATATTAATAATAAAATTTACTTTGTCAATGCTTCAATTTTAAATTATTTTAAGTAATTTAAATTAGTATGGGTGGTTAATTGCAAACTTTTAGAAATTAAGGGTGGTTTTATGCCAAAAAAATTATTAGGGGTGGTTTACTGCAAATAGTTGAACATTAAGGGTGGTTTTGTGCTAAAACTTTTATAAGGGGTGGTTTATTGCAAAAGAGTGATTATTAAGGGTGGTTTTATGCAGTTTTCTCTAATAATTAAGTCCGTTTGCCGATCTTTCGGGTCTTATGTTGTATTCTAGTGTGTTTCTCCGTATGGTTAGTTTGTCTGCCGATTTTTTTCAGCCTTTCGATCATGCCATCTAACTTTTTGAACGGTTTCGCATTTTTAAAAAAAATTAAAAAAAAAATAAAAAATAATTTAGATGTTAAATGTGGTTGAAGAACAACCAAATAAGACCAAACCCACTATAAAAATAACATAATATAAATATATATACACATAATGGGAAAGGTCTTGTCATGATATATATCATATGGGCAAATCATGTCTACCCGTAGGGTTTCTGGGCCCTTTTTGCTTATATAGTGCAAGTAGATGTATGTACATATAATTAATATAAATATAGTACGTACTATTTCTGCAATATTTTATAAAAACTATACTGTATTTGTGAAATAAAGGTGAATAAATCAATAACCACTACTTGTACTATATTTTTATATATTATTTGTCGTATATATGTCAATAATTCAATGAGATTCAAGTATCATAGTCAATTTTGATAGCTTTTTATTTTATTATTTTTAGATATAATTAAGTATACCAAATACTCAACCATAAAGGCAACTGGATTTTGTCATTATAAAAGGTGTTGTTTTTTTGTTGGAATTCAACTATATGTGCTTATTCTGGTTTTTGTTTAAGTTAATATAGTTTAATGTAATTGCATGTGCAACTACATAGAATGTATTGCTTAAAAAAAAAGAGAAATTTTGATTCATTTTTCATTAATTTTGATGGTTTTTTTTTTTTTGAAAGGTTGATAAGTAAATCTACATCCGTGGCCCATTGCCATTTAAGGAGTCTAGCACCACATCCCATTAGACCAACTGAGTATTGGTTTGATGGTCTTATTGTTAATATTATTTTAGTCTTTTTATATAAGTGTTATTGAAATTAAGTTGGAGTGCTTTAATTTCCCTTCAAGGAGGTATATATATTCCACCAAGAAAAGGAGGTATATATATATGTACAAACTTAGAATATTACGATTTAAAGTGACAATTTTTGTGTTATTAAGGTTCTTCAAGCATTATATAGAGTTGTACTTTGAAGATTAAGATAATTATATATGATTTCATGGTGTAACTCCGGTTTTTTTGACAAGATTCAAATTAGATATTATATAGAAATTCACCGTGTGGTTGACTGTCTAACACATCTAAGATAGTTCATTCCTTAACAATTTATATGTTGATCACGAATTTTAAAGTATTAATTTATATGCTCAACTCTTCAACTTAAAATAAGATAATTTTGAACAAGATAGTTTAATGTAACTTGTACGCATCTTATGAGGAACGTCAAACAAAATACTAGTAATATACAATCAAGTTTATCTCATATAAACATCACAGTTAAACCTAAACCTAACAAAGAATGTCTAGGACATGGTTCATCAAGTCAACTATATAAGTTCCTAACAGTAGCATATTATGACATAACTATCGAAAACGCCAACAAATAGTCTAAGCACAATAAATAATAAGAAAGAATATGCACACTGAACCATTGAACTTGTAAACAAGTTAATTATATAGAGGTAGTCAAATATCAGAATAAATATTATAATGCTCGAAAGCGATGAGAATGCTCATGATACAATGATTGTGATGATCTGTAGATAATGTAATTCAGAATGTATCATGTCCCAACTCTCGGCAACCAAGGTAACACAACGCTCTCTCAAGTCCACATGTGCCTTTCTAGCGTACAAATGGTTACGAAGATTTGTAATCATGTCTCCCATTTTATAGATCCATCTTCTTTCCCTGCTCGATCTCTATTAGAGCACCGTCCAAAACATGTATGCAAGTTTTAAAAATGGAAGGGGCTCCCACCTCATCGCACGATCATGCATAGGACATCACTCCCTCATCAAAGTCACATGCCTATACGGCTATAAATGTACCGGTGGTTACCAATTGTAAAATAATTTGAAATCATAATTATATAATATTTATATAGGTGTATAAGCCTATAAAATCTCTGAAAACAAATTAGTCCAACTATCCTCAAATACAACACCCCCACTCACAAAACGTTTTTTCAACATCATTCATCAACATATATAATTCCAACACATCTTTATATTGTCCTTAGAGTCAAGCATCACATTCACATCACACGACACAATCATCTACTCAACTTCTCATCTCCGAAATTCATAACACCATATCATTCTTGCCCCCTACACATCTATCTACACGAGGTCTTAGAGGATGATAAGTTACTAAACACTAACTCAAAACCAAATCAAACTCTTTACCTAATCGAATCTCCTTAAAAGGCTATCTACACCAATACATACCTTGGATAACCCAACTATCAAACATATCTAACAGTTGAGGACATATCATGCATGCTTAATTCCTTCAATTCTCACCACTAACAAGACGACTATATAATCACATATCTTATTACAATCCTCATCATATCATATATACTTCCATCACATGCAACCATCAACTTATATCTTCCTCCATAACCGCCATCATATCCCATCACTCATACATACATTCACGTGTGCCATCGTCTATACTATCACCTGTGTCATCATATCTAGATACTCATATTAAGCACATCTCACACGCTAGCTCGTCGCTACTTGTAACACTTTCCAATTCACTTTCCACAATCACCGAAACAACTAACCGAAACAAATGTCACGACATTCAAGTACATATTGAAGGTCAAATGTCGTACATCGATGTCAAATCAAATCTCTCTTCATATCCAAATGTATCTCTAAAGTGTAAAGTTCCTAAACCAGCCAACTACACAAATTTTAGCTCCATTTACTACAATTTGGGCCATACAATGTAATTACATATGTTTGGGACATTTTCTACTATTACAAGTTTATGCCATTTCATATAATTATACAATCCAGGGCATCCATTGAACTTCTAAAAATTTGGGCCTTTTTTATAAATAAAAAAAACCTTTGTCATATTATGTAATTAACTTAAGGGCAGATTTACTAAAACTTGGGCCAAACAATCTAATTATAAATGTTTGAGACATTTCTTGCAATTACAAGTTTAGGCCATTTCTAGTAATTATACAATTCAGGCCATCAAGTCAACTTTCAAAAGTTTGGACCCTTTTTGTAAATAGAAAACTTGGGTCATATTCCATAATTAACCTTGTAAGGGCAGATTTGCACATTTTGAAAGTTTAGGCTATTGACGTAAATAAGAATATCGGACGTGTAAGCTGTAATTATACCAAAATGCAAGGTAACCCCGATTAAGGTTTGTGGTTTTCTCCAACGGCGGTTTTTGGTGGTGTTCCCGGCAATGGAGTTTCCGGCGAGACTCGAAGAAGGTGGTGCAACAAGAGAAGGCAATGGCGGCGGCGGGTTGGGGGTGTCTCGAGCGGCTGTCGGTGGCTCCAATCTTCAAACGATTCCGATCGGGACTGGTGCCAGGCGTGAGATCTGCAGGTTCGAGCGAGGAAGACGACGACCACCCTTCCCGATTAGGGCTTTCTTCTGAGAAGAGTTCTCAGCAGTCAGCAGTGGCTCCTTCGATCCCAGCGGCGGCGCTCGATGCAGGCGGAGGTGGCTCCAAAGAAGGCGGCGCAGGTTTCTGGTGGTGACGACAAGGGAAGCTGGACTGAGGCGGTCTACGGTTGTCGGGAATGGTGGATCTGGACTCACAGGCTCGTGTAGTGGCGCGGTAATTGCAGATCGGGGTCGTAGGAGAAGAACACACGACGGCGGCGGTGTTGCCTTCTCCGGCCAGGCCTGATGCGAGCGGCAATCGACGGTGACCCTTCTTACCGGCCGACAACGACTGTCTTTGGATTTGTATACACGAGGGAGGCGACAAATCTATTGGGATTGGGCGGTGTAGAGTCGAGAGTTGAGGCCCGAATCTGGACTCGTAAGTGGAGGTTCCGGTTTCAAATTTGGTAGCGGCTACTCGAAATGGATCGAGGTTCCGAGGATGAATAGTACCTGTGTTGGGTTCGGATCTAATGTGCATATATGTACTCGGACGTGCAATAAACCCTTGCATGTTTGACCAGTCGCAATTTCACATGGTATCTGAGTAGTTTGATCTCTTATGTCATGTCTTATAGGACTGGTCGTCCTTAAGAGACTTATTGCGGGCATATACTAATGATAATCCATCCAATTCCACATCGATAATAGGCATAACGAACCTATATATACGGTTGGTGGACTACTCCTCTTATTGTTAATTGGTTTTAAGATGAAACCTCACTAGATTTATGTGTTGGTTCGGACCTAATGTGCTTGTGTCCGCACGTGTAACAAAACCCCAGGTGAACTTTAATAGTTGGAATTTCACAGGATGTCATCGAGTTAGTTTGGTATACTAGGGTTCGTTTTATCATATGTCCGCAGTGATAATTGTTTCTATACCGTTGGTTTTCGAATTTCATGACAGTTAGTCGTCTCTTTAACACTTTCGAACTTTCGTTATATTAGATAGTTTGTCGCATCCTACATTAACTAAAATAAATAAATGTAGTTTTCTAACTTATATCTTACAAAGATTAGCCAATGTACTCTAAATATCAATGTTATCCAAATTTTAAAATTTATAAATATTATTAATTTTTTTTAAAAATAATTTTTTAGCATAAATCCTCGGGATTATAGATTTATAAAAATCGATATAAATAAATAGTACTTATATCACAAAATTTATATAATTAACTCAACTAGCAAAATGTTAAAGGACAATTTTGGTAACTAGGCTTTTTTGAAAAAGTAGAGTGTTAAATAGTCTTTTTAATATTTCAATTAAGTAAATGTACTCAACCTTTTATATTTATTTTCAAACTCTACACACTGTTTTCTAAAAAAATCATAGTAAACCAAATTGTTTCGACCGTTAAATATGTGCACGATAACGAAACAAAAAGAGAGGGGGAAAAGTGCAATATAAAAAGATAAGAGCTTTTTTTGGTAATATTAAAGTAGGAGATATCATTATAAATCTAAAGAGAAAAAGAATAATACAATATACACAAATCCAACGTTACATATGCCATGTGAAACAACAGTAAATATACAATCATTTTCGTAGATGATGAAAATAATTTTAATATTGTCCTTAGCAACATGTATGTACAGTATGTTAATTAGTGGACCACTAATCTAGATTATTATACACTAATTATTCAATTAAAAAATTATGAAGCATAGAAAAAAAATTAGAGCACTTTTAATGGTGGGTCACCAAAATCGTATAATTAAATGTAAAAAAAAAAAAAGAGAGAGCTTTGGTAATGACAAGGCTAATCAATTTTAAATCTTTTGGGGATGTTTTGTAATTATTTGAAAAAGAGGGCTCCATTTTATTATTTTTTTGTGTTTACTGTTGCCCTAAAACTTCTTTGTGAAGCAATATATAGTTGAGTGGATGTAACATGACTAATTAATTGTCACAAATTAAGTAAATAAAGTAATGATTTGGTAAAGATAATTATTGCTTGTTATTGTAGTTAGTTCTTTAATCAGTATTTCAATTAGATAATTTGTACATGTGAAACAACAGTAGATATATGATTATTTTTGAAAAATAATGAAACTTATTTTAAATATTGCCCTTTGTATAAGCGTTGATAGAGTTGGGTCCGGTTTGGAGGGAAATTGTCAAACTAGCTCAAATCGTCGGTTTATTCAAACCGGTAGTTTAGGTTGACCGGTTTGGCAAACCGGAAGTTCACGGTTTATGTTTAGGTTTGGGTATGTTTTTATTTTTTTAAAAGTAGACCCACCGGTAGTTAACCGTCGGTTTTGGGATGTTCTTTTTAATTGTGAAAGTGGACCAAACCGATTGGATTTATTTTTAACAAACCGGTGCTAAGCCTGTGGTTTGCCGGTGTTGACCTACCAGTTTAGGAATAGGTTTGCCCTAAACCCAAACCTAAATTGGCGGTTTGAAAACCTAAACCTCCGGTTAGGTTTCCAGACCATGTCTATTTTGGGGGTGAGAATGATTTGGTGTTATGAGTTTTGTGTCGAGTAGTTGAATGTTGTGTTGCGTGATGATGATGTGATAGTTGGCTCTAAGAGTGTGTTGAATTTGGATATGTTGATGAATGATGTTGAGAAACTCGTGTTGCAAGTTAGGGCGTGATGTATGTGATTATAGTTGGACTTTCTTATTTTTTTAAGATCTTTTTATAGGCTTAACACTAATGGTTTTAAATTATTTTACAATTGGGAACCTATCGGTACGGTCATGAGCATAGTGACCTCGATGAGGGAGTGATGTCCCATACATGATTGTGCGACGGGATGAGAGCCCCTTTCATATATAAAACTTGCATACATGTTTTAGACGGTGCTCTAGTTGAGACGGAGCTGGAAAAGAAGGTGGATATATAAAATGCGAGGCGTGACAAATCTTTGTAACCATTAGTACACCGGAGGGGTACATGTGAACTTGAGAGAGCGTTGCGTTACCTTGCGTTGTCGAGAGTTTAGAGATGACATATTCATAGCATTGCATTGAATTATTTGCAAGTCATCCTAATCATTATCATCATAAGCATTACCATCGCTTTTGTGTATTAGAGTATTTATTATGATATATATTACGACAACAAATTTACTCATACATTTCGAGGATTTTATTATTTTTGGTTTCGCTACTTCTATATAGTTTATATGTTTGCAAGTTCACTGTTTTAGGGTACATACTCTTGCTTGCCGTTATTATGCTTTGACTATTTGTTGGTGTTTTCGGTGGTTATTTCATAGTATGCTAATGTTAGGAAGTTATATAGTTTGAATTGATGAAGCGTGACTTGTGCATTCCTTGATGGTTTATGATTAATTGTGATAGTTCTACGAGGTGAACTTGAGTGTATATTTTAGTATGATATTCATCATATGATGAGTACAAGTTTGATCCGATTCTTGAGCTGTGACTCTAATTTTAGGACACTAGCTAATGGTTTTATATGATGTTGAATTTTAGTAAAACTTCAAGTTTTAGGTATGCTTTGGAGAAACTTATCGGAGTTGATGATCAGTTGGACCGCGTGTGCCTTAAGATTTGGACAGGAGGTTGTACTCTTGATCGTCTTTATGTCTTGATCTTGAGATTAAGTTTGTAAGGTTGTACCAGTCTTTATCTTTCCTTTGCGTGGTTTAAAAATGCATGTTACTACAACCATTTACAAATTAAAGGCCGACTATATTTTATTGTTTTTTCAGGCTCTTGTTGAAAAGTCTACTAGTAAATTTGTTGTGAGACAAAATCTAGTGAGCCCACTATGTGGTACATATCCTAATGGCACTTTGGGTTTCCAAATTTGGTGAAAATCCCAAAGTTTTGGGAACTTGAAGCGTTACGGGCTAGAACCTCACAATGAGTCCCGACCCTCAAAGTAGCAACGACAACATCGGATCTTACAACAAGACACAGATAAATGAAAACCAAAACTTATTATACAACCAAAGGTAAAACAAAGGGAAGCGTCAAATACTCGTAGCCGAGTTCAAAACAAACTGAAAAGCAACAACAGAAAAATAAACTCGATCTCGTCCTATAAGGATGATAATTGATTAATTAGTTCAACTGGGTTCCGCTCCACCTGGGGACGAGAAACATATATAGAGGAAGCGCTCGATCTTCGAGGGGCCTCGGAGATGTCCCACACTATCTGGGGACGAGAAACATATATAGAGGCAGCGCTCGATCTACGAGGGGCCTCAGAGATTAAAAGAGAAAACGCTCGATCTACGAGGGGCCTCAAGATTAGATAGCCGAGGTCAGCGCTTGATCTACAAGGAGGCCTACGACGCTATCGGGTTGACCAACCTAAAGAGAAAAGAAAGAAAGAAAGAAAAGAAATACGAAAGCACATGATAAAATATATCATATGATCACTTGAGGCTAGTTAGTTAATTATCACCTATGCATCGATGTGATCGAGTCTAGCATGTTATATGTTTTGTTATGATTATTCATATGTGATGTGTGATAACATGCTAGAATGTTGATATGAATGGTTGTGGAATTAAATGTGAATGTGGATATGTATGTATGGACTTTAGAATTTGAGAAAGGGTATAGAGTGTTCTTTGAGGACGATATATTAGATATTAATACTTATATATATTGAGGAGCGTGATTTGTATACCCTTAATGAGCTTGTGGCTCATTGTTGTTATATCCACATTTTTCAGTTACTTAGACTCAACCTGATCAAGGCAAGAACATTGGACCCAACACCTGGATTTGAGATCATACCAGGTGGGTTGTTATGGGATGCTTCCGCCTAGGATGTTTTGTGTGGTTTTAAACCGTTTATGTGGTTAAACAAGTTCTCATGACACATGTCAGCATGTATATATGTTGTAACATAAAGTTTTAAAATTTTACGTTTTCTGCTTTTCCAAACAGGGTTAATTAACTGATAATCAACTAGAAATGAAATAGGTGTCACAAAAGGCACAAACACACATAAGGTAATATAAACATATAACATGTTCGCACTTAACCGGTTATTATCTTTTATTATGTTATCCATTACTAATTCAACTTCTTTTGTCACACGAGCATCTCCCGAAACTCGCATCCGCTCCGTCTACCAACGGGATTAGATCAGTATTATCCGTTACTTGCAGGCCTGGGTTGCAAGAGCATCTCCTAGTCTCTTGTAGAACTAGACAAGTGATCACCGCCCGGTTATCATACACTTGGGCCAATTACGGTTATAAAGGTCAATCCTAGTCCGGTTATCCGTCATAACAAGAAACAACGCAAACAAGCCAATACACTCAAATCTATATACGGAATGAAGCTAAGTAAGTCCAAGAGACTTACCTCACTCGATGGTAACTCAAGGGTCAGCAATCAACTCAGTTTCCCGTTGGAAAGAAGGACGCAAAGCCTGCTCATCAAGGCATAAGGAATCAAGAACCAAAACGATTGTTAGAAGTCTATAACTTCTAGTCTCAATGATCTCTAAGAGATCTCCACAAGCTAAGGTCTCAACCTTAGTCTTTCAGATCAGGAAGGGTCGACAACATCATCATAAGCCAAGGGAAGGAACGAGAAAAGTAAGGAAAGAAGTAACTCACCAAAGACGGGAACACTATAGACAAAACCGCAGGGACGACTGGACAGGGCGTGGGGGCGGCTGTGTGCAGACGCGGGGTGGTTACGGTGTAGAAGCGGCTGTCGACTCCTTCGATAGCATGGAACGCAACAAAGGCCAAAGCTTTCTTCTCTCAACACACACGTCACAACTAAATCAAGGGAGCTTGTGAACATCAACATATAAACCACGGAACGGCTAACAAGAATCAAAACTCGATCTTGATCCTTGAAGAAGAAGAATATGAAACACGAAAGGAGAAAGCGAAACTGAAGGGAAAATGCATGCAACAACTCATGAACGCGAGGGAAAAACAAAGAAGGAGGAGACTTACATGTCTAGTAAGAGATAACAAGGAAGATTGGTTGCAGCTTTCAAGGTTAAAGGAAAACGTATGCAAGAAACGGAAAAAAAAAAAAAAGAGAAAGATGGAATTTATAGGAACGGTGGGAAATGATAGAAGGAAATACGTTCTAGGGTTTAGAACATTATAGGAAAGCCGACTCATAAAATAGAAGATCCGATCTTCTATTTATATAAAGAAATAAAAACGGGATAAAACCAGATCGCCGCAATATGGGACAAAACCGCAGTTTTCCAACCTTATATACTTGACTTGTATCATGATTATAAAATAGTAATCGTCCACAAATCCCATTATTTTCAAAAATATATATATTTTTTATTTTAAAAATTTTTAATGACTAAAAAAAGTTTACACAAAATTCATAGCATTTAAAAAGGTCACATCACTTGTTCCAAAAATTATATAAAAAATTGTATATATAGTTTATTGGTGTAAATTGTTTTGAGCGGAGGTCCAATAATTAAAATTAAATTGAAACAATTTGGTTTATTAGATTTTTTTCCACTTTTATGTTTAGTAAATGTACCCCTTAAGAGAAAAGTGTGTAGAATTTGAAAATAAATACAAATGGTTAGGGTATATTTACTTAATTGAAACATTAAAAAGTCTGGTTACTACTCTAGTTTCTGAAAAAGGTCTAGTTATCAAAATTGTCCATTAAAATTTTAGACTTTGTGAATTTTTTTCGAGTGCTATAGACCAAAATATTCACTCGAAGTATCTAAAATTGGACAGCATCACATTCATTGCTCCAAATTGTCATGAAACATATTCTAATGTATTGCTATTAGATTACAATCTTTTTCTTTCTAATTTGAATTTTTCTAAGGATATAAATTGGAAGATACGTATTCTAATATATTGTTATTAGATAAATAAGATAGTATATCATTATATTAGGAGATTATATATTTGATCTTATTTTTATAATATTTATTTTGGGTTAGGTTCACAAGAAAAAATGTTTTAGTAAAAAATAAAAAACGTATCTAAATCATCGGATTACATAATAAACATTATAGATTTAACGATTATAAATGGCAATTATGCATTGCAATTATTGCAGTATTAATATAAAAGATAATTAAGAGATACAACAAATAAGATTAAGCTTATATGAAAATACAATATGAAAATTACAAGTAATCATGCACGTTAATGCACGTTAATGCACATTATCTATTCGTGCATCATATATAGACATTGAACTTAGTTGTGCATGCATTTAATCTCGTGCATATATGAACATGGTCAAACTTTCTCGGGTATCTAGTCGTGGTATGATATAAAAATATGAATTGGTATACACATTAGACATAGTATACAAACACATGTCTCATGTGATTATGCACAAGGGAAGTGCCTTATTTGTGCAAACAAAACTAATATGTAAAAGTGTTATTTATATAAAACATAGAAAAAGTGGTAGCTGCATAGTAGCATTCATAAATATAAATATAAATATAAATATAAAAATAAAAAAAATAAATAAAAGATAATGATATTTGAGAGGGCCTTGGGAGGCCCAAAGATTCTTGTATAGAAGAGGGCCATGTCGTCCTTTCTACTCATCATCGTGTCACACTTTTTCTTAATTACCTTTCAAATATACACATCATTTTTTTTAATTATTTATACCAATTTACATTATATTTTAAGTGTTCAGTTCGGGTTTAATTCAGATTCGGATCGGTTTAGAAATTTGCGTAGATGTTATGACATATACTTTGTATTTACTTTTTTTTATTTAAGAATTACTTCATAAAAACTAATGTTAAATTGAAGGATTTTTTTTTTAAAAATGAAAAGCGGCTCGAAACCACTATACGGCTCGGCAAACAGTCTAACCGTCATGAATGATCACAAATAAAGTAGAAAAAAATACACAGAAATACATTAAAATGAAATCGAAAGCAAAAAAGTCTCAAGGGAAAGCAGGTTGATCCAGTCAACAGGAGACAACGAGCATAAACGTTAATCTCCGAAAGAAGTACACGGAGAGGAAATATGGGGAACAACTGTGTACAATTCAGATTTTTAAATTGAAGGATTTTTGTAATTAAAATGTTATAAATGATGATTTTACTACTTCGATTTTGTTTTTGTAAAGTCAAGTGGCATGGTTTATTCACTTTATTGAGTCAAGTTATTATTAATTTGGTTCAAATGATTATTAATAAAAAAAAATCACTTAAGGGTTTTGTTTAATTAATTTTAATTATATATTATTTTTTTTATTAAAATAGTTTTGATTTAATGTTTTATGCTTATATTTAATGAAAAAACAACGCGCAAAATATGAGGTTATAGAAAAACTATAAATAAATATTTTAAAATAACGTCAACTATTAAAATTAAAAGCAAAATAAAAACAATTTAAAAGGTTGTTTTTAACCATGGTAATTACCAACATGTTTATCAAAATGAATACTAATGATTAAAAAAATAGTATTAGTTCAAAGTTTTACGTGTTATTTTTATAAACACGCTGATAGTTTGTATCGATGTCAAGAGCATTACTCAATTTTGATATTATTTTAATAATTTTTTTAATATTTATAAATTAACAATAATTCGTGAGGGTTTACTTGAATGACCTAAAAATATAGAAATAAAATGGTAAGCTTTATTTATTTTTAATTTTTTTTTACCTATTTTTAGGAAATAAATATTAATTAAAATAGAGATACATAATGAGAAACAATACCATATAATTATTACATACTTTAGTAGGTAAGCAGTCAGCTAAGCGACCCCCTTGCCGACAGGAATTTCTGTCCTTCCACTAATTTCAGCAACTTTAATGTATATATATATGCAGGAAATTTATTTTTATATATTTTAAATGTACTATATTTTCATTAATTAATTAATATGAGTATTTAGATATACTAACAAATGTTCCTAATTTTATTTAATTACAATCTAATCAATTAATAACCTTAAAATTTCGGTGTGTATTAGAACAAACCCTAATCATCCCTTAAATCCGTGGCAAATCTAACAATCTAACTAGACATGGGTCGCAAACCTAAACCGAATATGAGTATTTAGATATACTAACAAATGTTCCTAATTTTATTTAATTACAATCTAATCAATTAATAACCTTAAAATTTCGGTGTGTATTAGAACAAACCCTAATCATCCCTTAAATCCGTGGCAAATCTAACAATCTAACTAGACATGGGTCGCAAACCTAAACCGTCGGTTTAGGTTTGCGAAGCGTTTGACGGAGGTTTAGCTGGTTTGTAACAAAAATGAAAGTAAACCAAACGGCGGTTAACCGCCGGTTTGGGATAAACCGCCGATTTAGATTTGGCCGAAGGCCAAACCTAAACCGCAAACCTTCGGTTTGACCAAAACGGCAAACTAAACCGCCGGTTTGGTTAAACCGGCGATTTGCCCCGGTTCACAAACCGACGGTTTGACGGTTTGGTTTGAACCGGTCACATGTCTAAATCTAACTATGCTAAATGAGTTACAATAATGACATTCCTTTTCGTGTATTTTGTATCCAAATCTGAATTAGGCTAATCCTTGTATATTATAGAACTTTAAGAATTGAAATTGCTTTGTAGTTTTAGTAATACTAAATAAATATAATAAATTATTATTACAATTTAAAGTGGAAAATAGAAAACAGTATTAATGAAAATAAAATAGTGTCACATTTTAATATAGTTATTAATTTTCTTTCAAAATTATAACCGGAGTAATTATAGAAATAATAATAAAATTATGTAAAATATGTAAATAATTTTTTATCATTAAAATATAATTGATTAACATGGAGAAAATTTTTATTTATTTAAATATATATATTATACATGCAAATTTGATAAATACTTCCAAAACTCTCTATAGGATTATAACAATGATATGATAAAATTAAGTAAATATATAAATAGTTATTATTATTATAATGCAAAAAATATAACAATAAAAAAATATAATTGATTAACGTGGATAAAAATATAAAAATATATTTTATTGTTACATTCAGTATATATATAAATTTGATAAAAAAAAATCCAAAACTATATATGATAATTTCTTTTAATTAGGACCCTAATAAAAAAAACAATATTTTTATGGTTGCACTTAACCCGCGTTAAATGTGAAGCTTACCATGTGTACGTACGTTTAGGGGTGAGCATAGGTCGAAAACTGAATCGCTAAAAGACGAACCGAACCTAAAATCGATTTTTCAAAAACATTGGACCGAAAATCAAACCTATAAAAGTAGGTTCGGTTTCGGTTTGGACCTATAACCGAAAACTTGAAATATTGGAACCTAAACCGAACCTATTAGATCGGTTTCGGTTCGGCTTATGTTTTAGACCTAAATGGACTTAAAAAATATAAAAATTGCAATAACCCAAAACCGTTTTTTTTATTAAATATAAATTCGGTTTTCGATTTTTTTTATCGGTTTTGCGGTTTTGTACCAAAACTGAACTGAAACCGAAATCGTAAAAAACAAGGATCTAAGACTGAACCTAAATTGTCGGTTTAGTTTCGGTCTGAACCGAAATTACTCGGTTCGGTCGGTTCTGATAAACCGAACCTAACTTGCTCAGCTCTATACATAACTTAGCGTGTACATTTAAATATTGGTTGTATAGCTACCCTTCATTGACTCTATATTCCCAAAGGCGACCACTTTGGTTATTTTCTTTTGCTTTCGACCTTTTCACTGTGTGTGTGCCCTTGTCACATTGTGTAAGTTGGTGGATCAAATCAAATCTATATCTAAAAAATAAGAAAAAAAAATCATTTTAAATAATTAAAAAAAACGGGTAAACCCTTGGGAGGGAGAATTTTCAAAGTATGATTACTTTGTGGTGGTAGACTATATGTATATTATCATGAAGGAATAAAAATGATTAAAGTTGTATGTTTGTTCATTTGTTGGGAGATAAAATATGAAGAGGGTAATCATGCATCTAACCCTAATACCAAAAGTAAAATAATTTAAATAGTTACATAAAATAAAATATAAAATGTGAGGTTTGATGAGTTTCCATTAATGGAAATTTTAATCTTCAATCAAGTGAAAAATAATTAATTTAGATTACCATTTTTATATCGATTATTTAAAATTTATTTCCTAAATATATAAGTTGAAAATTTTTAAAAATAAATCTTTTTATGATTCAATAAAAAAAATTCAATCAAGTGAAAAATAATTGATTTTTTAATTTATGTTCTAAATATATAAGTTAAAATAAAATCTTACTATGATGAATAAATTTTTATTTAAAAAAACTAAATAAATAAAAATAATCTAAAACTTCTTTATATGTTTGTTTGCTTTTCTTTTCTCAAGTAAATATACTACACATTAAACTTTGAAGCAAGGAATACTAACCACATAAAATATAAGATAATTACAGAAAATATAATGGAAACTTTAACCTTCAATCAAGTGAAAAATAATTTATTTAGATTACCATTTTTACATTAATATTTTTTAACTTATGTTCTAAAATATATATGTTTTTTTTAGAATGTAAAATACAAACTTAAAAAGTCTTAAGCTGAAAATAAGCTTACTATGATTGAGTAAATTTAAAAAAGAAACCCTAAGGGCCTGTTTGGTTCAAACTTCATAAACGGAAACGGAATGAAAACGAATTTAGTCCATATGTATGCTATTATTCATGAAATTTTTTATGGAATCATTCCTTGTGGTTTCATGCAAAATGCACTTGCATTCCCCATATTTTGTTTCCCTATAGGATATCAAAAGTAATCAAATTCAACTTCAATTACTTCAAACCACATATCATTTCAAAAATTTTCATGAACAAGGGTATACATATGAATTAGATTCGTTTCCATTTCGTTTCCGATTATGGAGTTAAAACCAAACAAGCCCTAAAACTGTTATTCTATGAAAGAAAAATGATTTGTATTTTTATATGTTTTGTTTTCTTCTCTTTTCCAAGTCATTATATAACAAATTAAACTTTGAAGTAAGGATTAACAATCTAGTATCATCAAACATGTTCTTAAAAGGAGCAAGTAAGAGGTTCGAAGGTGACACCCAAAGCATAATTATTGGAAAATTCATTAGTTAAATTAGTTGAGAGTCATTGGACATTATAGATGTGACACTAATGATTAAAAATAATTTAAGTTTCAAACCCTTCTTTAATTAAGAATAAAAGTTACTATTGGAAAATGAACTTTGAGGTTTCACTGCACTATAAAGCATGTAACATGTTCTTATAATTAATCTTTTTGTAACCATTTAAATGATGAAAGGCAAAGAAAAGAAAAAGGAATGTTCTTTTTTGGGTATAAAGTGTCACAATTTTTACTTTGCTTCTTTCTAAATCTCAAAGAGAAACATAAGTAACAATTTCACCTACAAGTGCATGTGCCTTAAGATATATATAAACATATATCACAATAGTACTTCTTTATGTCAATTCATATTCACCTTTTCACCTTACAATTGTCAATGTGAATAAGATAGAGTGCTTATACTCAAACAACATACCATACATACAAACAATTATGCTTTAAAAGTATACAATATGATATGAGTATGATAATTATTGGTTTGTGCAGCCTGATGTATTGTATGATTTTGACCATTTAACTTAATTGTACATACGTTATCGTTATTACAAAACACTAAAATCCTAATTTGATAATGTATTTGATTGTAGTCGTATTTTTTTGTCTCTCGGTTGCATGCTATTCATACCGGACATACAAGTTTGATTAGAAGAGGCATGTTTTCATACATGTACAAATATGGTAATAAGCATACAAGTTTGAATAGATGATGCATAAAGATTGTCAATGGATGGTTCAAGTGCTTTGACCATTCCTCAAAAGCTTGGTTTCTAAGAAATCTACATCACCTTATGTGGACCAAACCTTGTACACAAACTCACAAGATATTGACTTTCAACATAACTAGATTTCCATCAACAACTCCATAAGAGGCGCCCATGATGGAGCTTGAAATTTGCTCGATTCTTGTAGGGACAATACCAATTTGGAAAAAGAACGAGTTTATATTCTTGATAAGCGTAAAGCAAAGCTAGTATACAATGTCGGTGAACTACTACAGTAATTGACAGTTAATTTAGTCTAATGTATGTTTGTATACACACGATCCTAAACTATAGTCAGCTGAACTAATTTCCACTCATTGATATACGGTCACGCGGTTTCGTTGAGGAGTCACGGAGAAAGATCTAATAGAATCAAAGCTAGTATACAATGTTGGTGAACTACTACAGTAATTGACAGTTAACTTAGTCTGATGTATGTTTGTATACACACGACTCTACTCTATAGTCAGCTGAACTAACTTCCACTCATTGATATACGGTCACGCGGTTTCAAGTCACGGAGAAAGATCTAATAGAATCAATCCTATAGGTAGCTTCTATTGTGCTTTACCCAAGTGAAAGGTGGGAAGCAATTTACCATGGTTGTTAGACACATTTATAGGTTAGTTTATGAGGTGAAAAACTTTTTACAACATATGCCTCTCTTGAAAAAGCAAATGCTAGAAAAGCTATATACCTTAAGAGAGCGTTGAAAGACAAGGTTGTAACTAGAAATGAAAAAGCTTCAAAGAGATTAGACAACCACTTCTCTCATGGTGGGGTTTCAAAAGAGACACAAAAGCCAGAAGATATGGATGAGATTGGAGAAAACATGCAGCAAATTGAAATTGCAGCAAAGTGCTTCTCCAGCTAGAAAAGCTTCACTTGCTTCTTCATTTCCTTTGTAAAGAGAAGGATCAGAAACCACTAAGTTATGTGATCATAATTGTATGTGTATAATCCGACTTGTTTCAATAAGGATCGAGGATGGTGAAAAGCCCTTCAAGATTGAGCTTTGCTTCTTAGATGGGATGCCTTGTTCTTTTTTTGCAAGTGTTGTCTTCTTCAATGATCATGCAATACTTGTTATAGCACTATGCAATGTTGCTGCAAAATGAAACACCAAAATATTTGGAAACACTAAGTCTTACTACACATACCATCTTTGTCACACTTTACATAATCATGCAAAAGTTGGAAATTTTATACCATGAAAATTGAGACCATTTGAAATGTATATATTATAAGAGGGCATTCCTATACTTTTATGTAGAAAACGGTTTAAACCTATTTTGTGAATAAATGTGAATCGTTGTTAGCTTTAATGGAAGCGGACATTCCTATACGAACTTAATTATATGTACGTGTATAGTAAAAAAAAAAAGTTACTCAAAGCCGGTCTAATTTGAAGGACTAGCAAATCTAAGAGTAAAAATAATATCATGTAAAAAAAATGTTTACCAGATTTAGGAGTGGATTGAGGTTTGCTACATCCTACCCATATTTTAATTAAAAAATAATCTATGTACATAAAATTCTGTGTAGCATAGTGATACCAAAGTTTGTGAGAGGAAAATGTGTTCAGTTGGTGATTTTATGTTTAAATTTATATTTTATACTACATTTTAATTTTAATTTTTAATTTTTACTAATTAGTGCAAAAATCTTATATTTTTTTAGGCTCTAATTGAAGGTAATTTATTAAATTATTAAATATATAATTACTAATTTTATTTAAAGATACGTTATTATTCATAACAAATAAATTTTATTTCAATAAATTTTTTTAAAAATTAATTTTCTTCTTTATATAAAAGTTTAAAGTAATGAATATACATTTATTATATAGTTTTTATATGATATTGACTTTGATTTGTGAAGTAAATACTATTTTATAACTAATTTTAATAGGCCAAATTAGCTAAGTAAACCTTTTTGAGATTTATCTCTAATAACTAGACTCATGGTATAAATATGTTTAGTAGACGTACTCCTAATCAAACCTCTTACCTTCCCACTTCAATTTACTAAAAGTGATAAAAATTGAGGAGTACACAAACCTAATGAAAATTGAAAAGAGCCTATTTTGCCAAAAAAAAAATTATATTAATATGGTAAAAATTAGACACTAATTTATCAACCCTAAATACATAACGTTGGATGGAAACATGTTTCTCACGCGAATTTTATTCTATGTATTTACTATCAAAAATTGGTGACTCGAAGGGGATATGGTTCCAAGTAGGGCTGTGCATACGGTCCGAACGGTGGACCGTAAATTGATAAAACCTTGGACCGTAGACCGGGTCGGACCGGTTTGTACCTAAGTTGTGCAATTTTGAATATTTCGGACTGGACCGGTTTGTACCTAAATGGTGCAATTTTGGTGAGGTTTTTCGGTCCAAAACCGGATCGGAATGGACCGGATCAGACCGAACTGGACCGGAAATCCGTAGTTTACGGTCCAACCGGGTTACGGTTTTATACGGTCCAAAAACCGGACAGGACTGTAACCCGGATTTTTCAAAAAACCCTGGACCGACCATAGGCCGGACCGTAACCGGTCTGGTCCAATTTTGCACAGCCCTAGTTCAAGGACTAGCTAGACTAATATTTTAAAAAACAAAAAGAATTTGTTTATAATATAAACATGGTTAAGAAGAGATCCTGTCAATTAATTAAGAGATACTTTGCATAAGATAAATGCAGGAGCTCCCAATAACAAGAATACATACAAAATTTCAATACCCTAGCAATGTAGTAGCTCCCTCTTTCACCACATGGGTGCCCTAATGGAGTCTTAATTCCTATTGTGAAAAAACAAAAAAACATTACAAAGGATTCAAAAATTAAAGAAGAATTCAATAACTTCTACAAAATATACTAATAAATCCTAACAAGAATTAAAAATGAAATCAAGCAAAAATGTTTGCTTCTTTTGTTTTTCTGAACAAAATACTACATTGAAGAAGCATCAGCAAAAACATCATTCAACACATCATCTTGATCACCATTAGCTGATGCAGCAAACATTTCAGCATCCTTTTCCTCTTCACTTGTGAAATCGCGTCTTTCGAGTTTCGAGTTAGCTGCAATGAAGATCATTTTGTGAGCCTTTTCGATCCCGGTTCTGGACTGTCCAAGGGCTTGAATCCATCTCATGAAACCCGGGTTACATTTATATCCGCGAGATGTCGCGTGGAGAAAGATCAACCTAACCGCTACTTTTCCCAATGACTTGTACTCAGTTAAGTGTGTTTCCCACACCAGTCTACTACTTTGCGGGTTTGCTGTTTTCATTTTGCCTGTTATCGGATCTCTTTGCTTCAGCTGTACAGCTTGAGCATAAACCGGATCAAGTCCTTCAGCTCGCCATTTCATGAGCTCCATTAGAGCAACATGAGCTTCTTCTTTCGACACCAGTCGAGTTATCAGCTTGTCGACGTCTTTCTCCTGCTGCAGCGTCAAGTTCTTGAACGGCGGCAAGTACTTCCCACTTGCATCCTTGACTAGATACAGTGGATCAAGAATATAAGCTGCAGCCCAAGCTGGATGGTAGTTTTTCTTGAACCGTCTTTCGACAATCTTCTCCACTAAAACTCCTGATACTCGGAACTTGGCACACCATTCCTTGATTCTCGACTTGAGCTCGTCCCATAACGGAAGACATTGGCCGACGAGAGGCCGGTCGGATTCAATCTCATGAGCCATTTCTTTGATCAACCTCACAATGGACCGAACCGCTTCTAGATCATTCCAAAACCCGCCATCCCGGATCATCTCACCGAAATCCCTTGCTTCGGGTTCCTCCATTGAAATAACCTTATAAGACTCATCAATTGAAAGACCTTGGAGAGCTCTAACTGATCCTAGAATGTCTTCAATCATAGCAAACACAGGATCAAAGCTTACCCTATTGTTATCATTTGCTGGTAGCTTCAGTAAGCCTGAATGACCATACTCCTGAAGCTGATACTTTCTGAAACTGTTTCTCACATGGGTTTTGTTGTTAACAAAACCGGCGAGTTTTCGACAATTCTCGGCGACATTGACGAATAAAGGAAGCTCCTTGTAGAAATCCTTGATCAAGGTCATGAAACCATGATACTGACAAGATAGATTCACCATCCATTGATGTTGGCTCTCCAAATTCCATAAAGCTTTGTTCTTGAATCTGTCAGCTACAATTCCAACACATTGTTGAACAGAATTTCCACCGCAAATATCTCCGATTGTCTCCCACAGAATTTCTTCTGCGTATTTTGAAGGTACTTGAGAGCCGCCGGTGAAGACTGCTCTTCTGAACACACTGGTACCATTTGGAAGATTAACTGTCAAACTCACCAAATTATCACCTGTTTTTTTAGGTTTCCAGCCATCACACCCAATTTGAAAGAACATAGCATCTCGAATTCGAGCTTCGGCTTCGGATTTAGATTCTTTATATTTAGAATCTAATCTTGAACCAGAAAGCTCCTTTCTTGAGACACCAGGGAGACCCACCTGGTTCAAGAAGAGCTTGAATTTAGGATGCTCAAAACTCGAAAACGAAACCGACCCGAATGATTCATAAACCCAATCAGCCAAACAATCAAGTGCAAACTCGATTTGAGTCTTACTCAATGGAGGGCCAGGTGAAGTCTTGGGACTTCTAAGCCTTTTAACACTATCCTCCAACATAGCAAGAGGACCCAGATCCTCTTTTCCGCCGGATAACTGGGGGTGGATGTGGTGACCGGAGTAGCCAGAAACAGTTGTCGGAGACACCATGGTGTGAATTGGAGTTGGTGACGGCGAGTAAACCGCAACCTCTTGACAGTATCTAGAAGGATCGATAATTGAAAGAGGGGAAACGTTGTATGACGACGATGGAACTCCGGCAACGGAAGAAGAAGAGCTCCGTTTCCGGTTATTCACCGGTGAATCGAGGTTTATGGTCTGATTAGGAATCGAATTGGGGGAAACACTTGAAATAGGGCGAGGAGAAGTACTTGAAGGTTGTGTAGAAGTGAAATGAGGGCAAGTGCCGCGTTTGAGATGCTCAGAAGCAGTTCGAGAAGGATTGGAAGCAGAGAATAGAGTGTCACAAAGACAACACTTGAGCTTAACGGCTTTCGGAAGTCCGGTGTCGCTGCTTTGAACAAGAAGAGGCTCAAGGTGAGCCCAATACCAAGCTCCTTTCCCTCTAATTGCTTTGTTCCGTACCATTACAAGACCTTCATATCGTTTATGAACAGCCTTCGCCGTCGCTTCTTCTGCCGTCAGTGTGGGTTGTGATGGTGGTGGCGAGAAAGATGGTTCCATCGCCGTGTCTGACGCCATACACACTTGAAATACAAAAAACAAAGAAACCTCGCCGGAGATTTGGAGAAGATGGGTTTTCAATGGGTTAATCTCACCGGAGGAGCCTGCCGGAGTACGAAGCTCCGTTTCCCCATCGCATACGGCGATTTAGTAAGTGGGTAGGTGTTGGTTTTTATTCGTGTATGTGAGATTCTTAATGGGTCAAAAAAAATTCTCAAGTCTGATACGAAGGTTCAGAGTGTTCAATTTCAGAAATTGAGAGAGATTTTAGAGAAGAAGGTTAAAGCGAGTGAATCACAATCTCTCTAACACCGCGCGTGGTTATAATATCCTGTTGACGCCTTAGAATGCCAGGTCATACAGGGGACGTCGCGCCAAAGTCCAACGTACGAAAGCAGAAAGCGACCTTGTCACCCCACGCGCTTCACATACGCGTGCAACTCACGCGCCTTTAATATTTTCAAATTAAACAAGTAAAATTTCCTCTCTTTTCTTTTAGTGCTTGTTGGGGTCATTGAGAGGGGCCCAATTGTGGTTTAAAGAAAATTTTAATTTGAAGTAGTGGGACCCAATGTGGGTCCTAGAGTTTTAAAATCATTTTTTTAAACATTTATAATTTATTTTGGGTGGGAAAATTTTGAATTTTTTTTTTTTAATAATTGTAGATGCAATGTAGACTACTAGGTAGAAGATAGTATATAAGTGTATGGTAAAGAGAAAGTGTGGTGATTGGTGGGGCATTTGCTCCACAAGCAAAGGGATTTGGTGCATGATTTGGTATTGATTTGGTATACAAAAGTGTATATAGACAAATACATAGACTCTTGATAATATTGATTTTATACAATATTGGGAAAAATCTAATCTCAATGATTGATGAGTTGAATGGAAGAAATTAATTATCTTTATACATTATTATGATTAATTATATTTTATTATAAAAGTGGTAATTAATCTTGTATTCACCTCAAAACAAGCCTAAGTCAAAGTTTATATAATAACTTGCTTGGTTCGAGTCATCTACAACACTAGTCATGGGTGAAGATTTTCTATACTAACATGGATAGTCTTCATGAGAAAAGTCTATAAGGAAGGTTGGTAAACAATTTCATTTATTAAAATTAACTTTGGATTGAAATTTTGTAGTTTAAATAAAATGTGTAGACTTATTAGGTTGTTTAGTTTTTTAACCTTGCTCGTGAATAGTGAGAAGTCGTTAAAACGGATTTGTTAGACTTTTATTAGATATTGAGGATTGGAAACCTAGTAGAACAATTATACCGTTAAGAATGTGGGCTACTACTAAATCCACAACATTGCAAAGTTGTATTACATGAAAGAGAATAACGGTTTAGGATCATGTTGTATGATGCTCATTTGATCCTAGTCGTTTTTCTTTTGTGTCTTTTCGTAGAATAATCAATAGAATGTAATCCTGAACTACGTTCTGCCATGCATGACGGTGGTTTAAGACCGTAATCCCAGAAGTTCAAACTCTATCCTCCAAAGCACTCGATTCCAGAAATTCAACTTTGGATGCAGATCGAACCAGATGACGGGTTATAACCGATAGAGAAAAATCCACAAACTGAAAGTATATGTACGGTCTTGAAAACTCGAGCCCAAAGAACAAGACTCTCAACCAAACACGACCCCACGTAATCCAACAACCAAACTAAAGATTAGAAAAAGAAGGGGGAGATGTTGATAAATGTATGCATCTAACACAATAGACAATTGGAGTGTTGGATCTAATGTATGAGTAGAGAGTTATTATTGCAAAGACAGGTGGGTATGTATGGATGAAGTTTGAAGGGTGATTGCTGAAACAGTGCAATATAGTTGGTTTTTGCCTGAATAGTATAAAAAGGTTGATAATAGGTAGCAGCTTACACATAAAAAGTATAGGAATAGAGAACATTGAAGAAGATGTAAATTGAAAAATACCAAATCTTGCTTTCCATTATTCAAATTTATTCAAGAGTAGGTTTCTGGTGGGATTTGGTACACAATGACTTCTCTGCCCCCTCACTCTTTATTTTCTTTAATTATCTATCACATCTTCTATTTTATATATATGCCTCTATTATTATTATTTTTTATTTTAAAGTATTGTACCGAGTTGGAAATGAGAAATTAAAATTTATAGTATTTTTGAAAAGAATTTAAGAAAAACAACGAAAAAACGACACGCATATTTACTAATGGTTTAGTGGTAGAAAGAACGATGCAATATACACAGTAGGAATATTCCTAATAAAACATATGACACACAGGTATCCGGTTGAGCCATACAGTATATGTTCAAAAATACAATCGATGACTAAAACTATCGGCTGAGGATATTTTATATAGACTTGTACAAATGCAGTTTCGGGTTGGGTTCGATGGACTAAATAAATAAATAAAATATACTCCTTATTTTGGCATATAACATTGTTCATCTCCACCCATATCTAATTTCAGCCCGATTCGGATGAACCTTATTAAGCAATTCATCAATTTACTCCTAAAATTATCATAAAAACAATAATGTAAACCAATTCAACATAAAATATCAATATAGTTATAGTTGTGTTGCAAGTTCAACACACGAATAAACTACAACAAATTTGCAATTCAAACACATAAAAAGATAAGTGCATTGCAGTCAAATCATCCTCGACTACAAACGAGAGGGGCAACAGAGTTAGGAGAGACTTTGAGAATGACGGCACATTTAGAGTTTTATTTTATATAAATACAGATCAAACCGACCAAATTAGTTGTCCGTACCCTCAATTATCTTCGGATGAGTCAGACAGATCAACCCTTTTTATATATCTCTAATTTTATTCCTCAATCACTAGACTCGTTACCCGGACATCAAAAACCTCGTCCGAGATCCGAAGATAGCGCCTCCCAAACCCTAAACGAGGGGATGAAGTCCTCCTCAACCCAAAATATACAAGGTACTTCAATTTTGAAATTTAAAATTTAATGGTGGATTCATCATGGAGATCGATATTGCTTGAAAAAGTAAATATATATTAGAGATCGATGAATAATGTAAGAAAAGTTACCATGCAAAGGGTTAGGTGTAAAAGTACAGAAGACTTACGTACTCGAGTATACATACATATAGGATCATCTAGGTAAGGCTAGATCTAAGCAAGTAGGACGCATGTACTCGATCACAACTCATAAAATACCGACGTAAACTTGTAAATATATCCCAACGTGTGAAAGATTAAACATTTTCTAATCCTAAGTAAATAAATAATATAAAACACCCGGCAAATGTAACTAGGACACAAACTAGACATGGTCCTGTTTGGGCTAAACCGCCAAACCGGCGGTTTAGGTTTGCCGGTTTGGCCAAACTGTGGGTTTGCGGTTAGGTTTAGTTTTGGTCAAACTGGCAAACCGCCAGTGAGGTTATTTTTTTATTTTTTTAAAAAATGGACCAAATCGGCCGGTTTGGTCATCAAACCGTCGGTTAACCGCCGGTTTAGTCCTCAAAACCGGCGGTTAACTGTCGATTTGGTCCAATTTTTCAATATTTTTTTTAATAAACCGGCTGAACCGCCGGTTTGGATTTATACGGTTTAGGTTTAGGTTGTGACCCATGTTTAGTACAAACTGACTTGACACACATACCCACATATTAGGATCAACGGACTGAATAGAAGATAATCATTTTGATACCATATATTACAGGGTCGTATGTATAGAGCACACATACACGTTAGACACAAACTCAACAATTTTCATCTTAAAATCAATTAACAATAAAAAGATTAGTTCACGAACGTTAAATGTCACCGCTTTACATATGTAATAACTTATTACGTACAATAAACGGTAGGTAGGTGGTAAATTATTTTTTTACTAGTGTAATTGTTTTTAATAATTCTTCAGATACACTATATAATATTCTAAATAATTATAATATTTTTGTGATCTAAATAAAACGATAAATAAATTAATATTATTTTTTTGTCTTAAAAATCAACCTTGTACGGTTCAGAAAAAAAGTAGGGAGTTGTCTAATTAATTTAATGTAAAATATTAAAATAATGTACCACGTTAATTAAGTGGAATGATAGTATTCCAATCTCGATTAACTCAAAAGCATAGTCCAATTACATTGCTAATTAGCCAGCTAATCTAAATTATTGCTGCTTCTGTATATCATTAAATTATTTACTGTTTCACCACACTAGAAAAATAATTATTTACTGTTTCTGTATATTTTTGGGAATTTACCCTTTTTGGGTTGGTCAGCCAATAGAGATTAGGGACAGTAAAACTTAACAACTGGCATTCACGTACTACAATACACTGTCACTACTTGACTACTTCGATGTAATTTGCTAGGGTTTCTTCTCATCCTCATTTTTCTCTAATTATAATTAAGTATATATTTTACGCCTGAAACATGATATTCATACCCCGACTGCGCGTACGCAATGCGTAGCCGTAACAACAAGCTCAATTCGCTCATAAATAAAGAAAAATGGCTACGACTACGCTTTGCGGAAGCGTAGTCATACTACGCATACACCATGCGTAGTCGTAGAGCGTATGTATAGTAGCCTGACGTAGGCATAGAACATGTACATATAGCATGACTAAGATGGTACGAATAACATGAACCATATTTTAGTTTTAAAAATTTATTAATCCTAAAAACTATAAGTAAACATCTATAAGGTTATAATTTTGGGAATATTTATAGTTTCTTTCATCAATTTTCCTCTAAAAAAAATATATATATATATATAAAATTCTAAAAATATATGATTGGTAAATAGATAATGATTACATGAGAATATTAAAAAAAAGCTAAGCATAATGTGTATAAACAAACGCCGAAGACTGAATTATAGCAATCCATAGGAATATTAGTTTGTCAATATCGATGTTAGGTAGTTTTAACACGAGCATAATCGAGCGGGACTATCATACCAGCTTCGTCGTTAATGTCTTGAAACGACAAATCGAGTAAGCCCAAAAATAAATCTTTAATATAGTGTGGTGCTCCACATGTTCAAACCCAACACATAAGTGTAGTAAGAATCTTTCTAAGAAACCAATTGAAAATATAAAAAGTATTCATTGACCTTATATAACAAACGACATATTTGTTTATTGTTGACGTGGGATTGTTATCAGAATGGTATTATTATGGGTCAGTTTGGGAGACTAAGCTAGGCTCCATTCGATATGTACCTCATACAAGTTTATA
The DNA here is from genome assembly GCA_033239125.1 of Fagopyrum homotropicum. Lineage (NCBI taxonomy): Eukaryota > Viridiplantae > Streptophyta > Magnoliopsida > Caryophyllales > Polygonaceae > Fagopyrum > Fagopyrum homotropicum. Next base: position 165,124,959 of record BSWB01000001.1, read on the forward strand.
TAAACTCTTCATGAACCACCATAACTTCCATAATCTATATGTAGTGTTGGTCAAAGAAAAGTGATAAATTTTAACCTCATAGACCCCCCACAAACCCTTCAACTTTGCCCTAATAACTCTTGAACCCATTTAGAACCGAACGACCCTTAGATTATGGAGCTTATCAAGCTTATGAAAAAACACACACAAGTAGTGTGATAGGATGAAAGACTTGTGGAAGTTTATGGATCTTAAAATTTTATTTATTTTATAAGCTACATAAATAGAGTTTGTTAGATTATGATATTTACTGAACGATACAATACCTGTATAACCCTATAAAAATAATCTTAAATAAAAAAGAAAATTTTTTATATAATTTTACACGTATATTATCTAAATATTTTTTTTTGCTCAAACACCCATTAAACTTATAAAAAAATGTTAATCAATCAACTTAATATTTGATCTATCCAATAAATTTCGGTTTCAGCTTCAACTACCAATAAATTTCATAACTATTAATAGTTCCAAACGAAACTTATACCCCATATAATATATATATTTTGTTTGGGTACATACCATATTTGTCAACTACACACAACTTCTTACACATGTCCTTGTAAACTTTAGCTAAATTATTTGTTCAGATTTCCAACTCGATCTTCATATCTTTAGGGTCAATATGAATAATAATTCGTACCGTTACAATAGTATTTGCTTCTTAGTTGAATGTATTGTTCCTTCATTGAGTTTCATAAACTTTGGATTCCATACCCCTTTTTTGGGAAAAAAGATACACTTTTTTGTAGGCCCATAAACTATGATGTAGATCCATGGTATTATTGTATGTTATATATATATATATGTAACAATTTTTATCACACAAAATAGTTATCATCTAAGTTTTATTAGCGACTTGAAATTAAGGTTGTTTATCGATTCATGAAAGAATTACATCCGGACCAAAAATCTATAGTCATACCGAATTTGAATATTAAGTCTAGATCCGTTCAAACAAGATTATTTTGGTCCACATATAGTTCAAACGGGGCCAGATCAGGTCAAAAACTCCAATATGATCCAAAATTTGAACAACCCTACTTGAAACTCGTTTAAAAACATAAGTAACATAGAATTAGACCTGATCATATCCGGAAAGTCCGGCTGAGCCGCCTGCCCCACTATATATATATATATATATATATATACATATATATATATATATATATATATATATATATATATATATATCGGGTGCGGTTTTCATGAGAATAGTCTTATCGTGTAATCATGAGAACAATCTTAGACCGTCGGATGGTGAGTATTAAGGGTCGAGATTTAGGTTAGATATCATAATTATTAGATAAACAATATTCTGAAACTAATAATAATTACGAATAATGCATTAAACAATATGACACATTCGTAACAAAACTAATAATAACTACGAATTGTTCTCATGATTACACGATAAGGTCTGTTCTCATATGATTTATACTCTCTATATATATAATTGAATCTATAGAAAATATTAAGTATAAATAGAAAATATTTAGTATATATAATAAATTTAATATATTTTACAAAAAATATCTAAAATATAATTTATTTTTAAAAAATCATACTAAAAATAATTTAAAAAACAGGTACCCGCAGGCTCGGCCCACCCAAACCTATTGATACGGCATCCATTTTAGACTCGAATCTGGATAAACGGACTTAATATTTTATAAAAAATCGACCCAAACCCAGCTCAACCAGATATAAACTTGTCTACATAGAATATACACACTTATTAAACTAGACATAAATACATAGATGTGACATAACGAGTTATGATTACGAACGTATTTAAAATTGTTGTTGATTCATACCTACAAACTTATAGGTAAATGTTCAGGTACGGTTGCTTTATTGCGGTACGGTCGTACGGCCGTACGACAGGGCGACACGTGTCCCGAAATTTTTTTTATTTTTATTTTATTTATTTTTTTTTTTCCTCTTTTCTGAAACAATTTTTTTTTTTTGCGGAAACTAATGAAAATTTATTTGAACTACCATGTTATAATTTATGCACTATTATCCTATAAACTTTGAACTATTCCCATATAATCCATGAACTATTACTTTTTAATATAATCCATGAACTATTCTATTATAATTCATGAACTATCCCATAATAAGTTTTGAACTATTACTTTCACTCCTTTATAAATTTTTGCACTTTAAACTATTCTATTATAATTCATGAACTATTCTATTATAATTCATGAACTATCCCATAATAAGTTTTGAACTATTACTTTCACTCCTTTATAAATTTTGCACTATGAACTATTCTATTATAATTCATGAACTATCCTTTTATAAGTTATGAACTATTCCATAATAAGTTTTGAACTATTACTTTTACTCGTTTAAAAAAAAAAAAAAAAAAAAACTCGTTCAGAAATTTTTTTTTTTTTTTTTTTTTTTTTTTTTTTCCGGGACACGTGTCGGCCGCACGGCCTTACCGGAATAATGGGCCTTACTTGAATAACACCCCAAACTTATATACATAAATATAACATATATGTCGAGCTTAATCTAGCTCTAATCCAATCATACATTTGTTTTCTTCTTACACTAATGTGTTTTCGTACTGAAAATATGTAATTTCAAAACTTGTCACTTTCATCTACAATATTTCGTAGCTTAAATTCGACATATAATGTACCTATAGTTTATATTATACAATGAGAATATATTTCCATTTAAACTTACATGTATTGGCAAAACGTTGCTCAAAATCGACATTTAATATAGCTATATATAGTTTACATATGCATCTTATCTTTGTTGCACGTATATGAATAATTCAAAGAATAATTTATATGCATATTAAATTTCTGATAACTTTATATTTTGATTAAATGATTAGTGTATGTTCTTTTTGTTTGTTATGATATGATAATAACATAATTATTTGTTTAATGTCAATATTATGACCTTTGTGTGCTCTAATCAGTAGCTGCTACACACTAAGGGCCCGTTTGGTTATAAATCCGGAATCGGAAACGGAATGGAAACGAATCTAGTCCATACGTATATCCTTATTCATGAAAGTTTTTGGAATCATTTTTTTTTATTTGAAGTAATTGGAGTAGAGTTTGATTACTTTTGATACCCTATAGGGTAACAAAATGTGGAAAATCAAGTGTATTTTGCCTTAAACCATGAGGAATGATTCCATACAATTTCATGAATAAGGATATAGATATGAACTAAATTCTTTTCCATTCCGTTTCCGTTTTCGGAGTTAGAAACAAACGGGCCCTAAATACTTTATAAATGTTTTTCCACTTTGTAATAATTAAACACGGTATTGTGCAATTTGTTTGATATATGAAGCTTTAAAATCAAGTTTTTTTTAAACTCGAATTTGTGATGTTTTAAAATTAAAAAGATTGAATGCAATTTTTTGGTTAATTTGAAGGAAATTTTAGGGACGTGTTATATAAAAAATTTTGAATTTACTTGGTATCGAATATGAACGTTTTGTGTTGACGCTTAACGTAAACGCTGTTAGTTGGCGCCCAAAAGGCCAAAACCCTTTTTTTCGATTTTTTTCCTTTTTAATTTAAGTTATTTAATTTCAATTTATCAAATTCATAATTTACACAAATTTTATAATTACTCAAACCCTTTCAGCTTACCCACCACAATTTTGTAATCGTCATCATCTAAAGATTTTTGCTTTTTTTAGTTTAAGTTATTCAATTTCGATTTATCAAATTCCTAAATTTTAACAATATTTTGACTTGATAAAAAAAGGTTTTAACATCTAAAACACAAAAGAAAGAAAGGAAAATGTCATATTCAATAAAACAATATTTGTATGTAACTAATGTGTTTTGAGTAATTTGGTATATATAGTTTTTAAAGAAATTTCTCAACAATTCAAATAACTATAGAAATTAGTTTTTTATTTTAATAAATCTAATATACTCAATCATTTGTTTGTTGTGGAATATTCCAACTAGATTTTAAACTCCTTTATATTTACATAATTACATCATCTAATTAAAACACCTAAAAAACAAAAAAAATATAAACAAATTTTAAAACTCGTATAAAATTTAGGTTAGATTTGTTCATCAAATAACACTTTATAAATGTTATATTAGCCGAGCTATTCGGTTGAAAAAAATTCGGTTCGAACACGTTTACTTTCTAAATGAAAATATAAATACATTTTATAGCTCGACTCGTTTATAAATGAGTCGAGATTGAGCATGTCAATGCCCGTCGTGCTCGTTACACAACCTAATGAAGCCAAATCAGTGAGATTAGAAGACATAGATGTGCAATTATGTATATTGCTAAAATTTTGTTGGTTGTTTTAAACTTTAAAGCTTTATTTAGGTATACAGCTCTTTGCTTTGGAAAAAGGTAAAACATGTACACTTTTAAGAAGGTAAACTTGGACCCTCTCTAGATGATACATCAAATCTTGCTATTTCTTGGCATTGTCACTTTACACCTTAAGATTAGCATATATCATTTGATATACATATATCATAACAACCGCTAGTAGTCAATCTAGGTTTTAGGTATGATCAATCAAGATCTTTAGTAGAAATTGGAAGAAATTCACTGAGTAAAGTGTTTTTGTCTTCAATGACGCTTCATAGATGTTCTTTCGTAACGATATTGTAACAAAACGATTCATTTGATTGTTGGTTCAAAAATGTGAATCGATTATTGACAATCGAGACATGTTTGACATGTCAAACGGTTGATCATCGGTTAAAGTTAGATTTTTGTTACCAAACACTATTAAAAACACTAAAACATTAAGGGCCCGTTTGGTTTTAACTCCGAAATCGGAAACGAAATGGAAACGAATCTAGTCCATACGTATACCCTTGTTCATGAAAGTTTTTGGAATCATTCCTTGTGGTTTGAAGTAATTGGAGTAGAGTTTGATTACTTTTGATATTCTATAGGGTAACAAAATGTTGGGAATCAAGTGCATTTTGCCTTAAACCACAAGGAATAATTTCATACAATTTCATGAATAAGGATATACATATGAACTAAATTCGTTTCCATTCCGTTTTCATTTTCGGAGTTAGAAACAAGCGGGCCCTAAATTCTATTTCTATCTCTACCAATCGTATTGGCATTATTGAAGACACATTGATTTGGGTTCAGCTTTGTAGTACAAAATGCTAGCTCTTGGTTACCATTTTTGCCGAAGAATCAACTTGTGTATGAATCTAGTGTTGATTTTCTTTGTGTTATTGTGGACTGAGTAACGCTTCTTTTGGGTCCAATAAGATAATTAGGCCCAGCCCAAAACAAATCCCAACTTCAGCCCATAACAATTAGTCAGTGCAAACTGTGCCATTTTTAGTGTATTAATATTAATCTGTAATCGTCAGTGACTGCATGGGCATCGCTGGATAGACGAGATAGTGGATACAAGATAGATACCCCATAGGCCCATATATTGATTTGTTGTACCACATAACGTATAAGTTCAATTGAGGACGATCCACGACATTACCAATACTCAGTTGGTAAAGTGGGTGTGGTGCTATACTTTTTAAGTGTTAGTCCGGAAAGGGTATTTCCTTAATGGACCACTACTATATACCCTATCCGGACATAGGCAAAGCTGAACCGGAAACGTAACCTTTAAAAAAAAATCCACGACATTATAAGTTATAATTAAACTCTTATTAGATCATTTCCCACGAATAACCTTTGTCCAAAACGGGCTTTATCCTATTTTTTGTCCATTTGTATGGACCGAGCCTGTTCTCGGACTTGGGACTCCTGTCCATACCCGTTCAGCCGTTCTGAGCCCAGTACCTAGATGACAACCAGTTTTTAAAAATATTTTTAATATAATGATTAAAAAAATTTAATATATTTTTTACATGCTATGTGATATGTATACTTAATGTACTGCAAATTTGTTGGTTTTTTTATAATTGTACATAATATTATAATCATACATAATATTATAAATTATTTAATAAAATTAACTGTAATTTTTAATATTAATCCAAACTGGGTTTTATGGTTGAGTGGATCTGGTTCAATCAGGTTGGACTGGGCCATTTTGTCCGGGCGGACTTTTTTCCTTGTACCAACCCGCATAAGTTGCCTATCGTGATCATGACAATCAAACCCTAAGGCTTATACATACTACATGGTTGTTAAGTGTGTAAATTAAGAAGATTAAGATTATGAGAATTAAAAGGAACAAATAATTCTCGTAATCTCCTTTGGTAAGGGAATTAAAGAGATTCAGGGCCCGTTTGGTTTTAACTCCGGAATCGAAAATGGAATGGAAACGAATCTAGTCAATACGTATATCCTTGTTCATGAAAGTTTTTGGAATCATTCCTTGTGGTTTGAAGTAATTGGAGTAGAGTTTGATTACTTTTGATATCCTACAGGGTAACAAAATGTGGGGAATCAAATGCATTTTGCCTTAAACCATAAGGAATGATTCCATACAATTTCATAAATAAGGATATAGATATGGACTAAATTCGTTTTCATTTCCGAAGTTGGAAACGAACGGACCTTAAAGGGATTAAATTATGAAGATTAAGAGAATTAGATTATGAAAATTTTATAATTATGCAAAACTTGGATAATAAGGATTATGAAGATTATAGAGGCTTAAATCTCACTTTTAATCATTTTTTTCTTCTCTTTCATCTATAAAAAAATTCTAACATGTATTTTTTTCGTAATCTTACCCACAATTATAATAATTTTACCAAACACTCATTTCACTTAACTTCATAATACTCATGATCTTAAACAATTTCATCCCTTTAATTCTTCATCTAAATAATTCTCTTCTTTCTCGTCTTCGTCTACGAAATCTTACTGACCCATAGTATAGTTGTAGCTTGCTTGATCAATAACCTTAGCATGTATCATCAGTACAAAGTCGCAAAAGCAACAACATTAGCCCCTATATCATAAATACACAACTCACAAAAGCAAAAAATCAAGTTATGAACTTTATGATTGTGCAAGTTCAAATCACCAATCCACAATACCTAGTTTTGATTAGGTGCAAAAAGATTAAACGACAACACACAACGCAAGTGAAGACACACACTTTTTTCATTCAATGTTCAAACCAAAAGGCTAAAACAAAGAGAAAAGCTAGAAACTGTTACAAGTCTGCGAGATACTATAGGCTACAGCTCCCTTCAACACTTAAGCTTACACACTGCACAAGAAACACATAAGCAAAGCTATGGCCATTTCCATGTTAATACTCGCCTATATTACCACCTTGAATACTCTAGTTGCACCCCGTTGACGGAGCAAATATGGGAGGGTCTTAGCGTAGCTGACTGGTTAAAACTCCAGTATGAACGGATGAGACATTACTCGGCCTTGAGATTTTGAGACAACGTGTAGTAGTTACTGCTGTTTTTCTGGTCACTGTTGCTTATTTCCTCTTTGATCTGCAGCATACAGACAGAAGTTTAGAAATCGGATTTGCAACTAATTTGTTCAGGGTCAATGGCTAGTTTGTGTTCAGAAGATTGGGAAGGAGGATTACCTTGGCGAGGAGCTTTTTCTGATACCGGAATCCCTGGATATCAATAATCATGTGAATATCAGCGTGTTAACTAGCAAATGATATGCAAGACAATGATGACTAACCTTGTCAGTTCCGTAAATGTAATCACAATATGTGAACACTGAAGCAAAGTTGCTCTGGCTTAGTCCACCAACATAATGATGATAATCATGATGCTCAGCACCACCATAGAATGGTATATACTTCATCGGGGTCCAGGGGAAATCGTACCTATAAAACAACAGTTACTTAAATCAAGTGCACTTGCACATCAATCAAAGACTTTTTAAATATGTTGTGTAAATACAAAGAGAGTACAACAGAAGACCCTACAAAGGTGGGATTGCATTTGACTAATCTAAACAAATATTTAACAAGTTCCGTGTATCTTATTACAAGAATGCTGCAACCTGCATACATGTGAAGATGGCGTACACAAGCATGTGAATCAGCAAATTCAATATGCTGAAGACAATTGGAGAAGATCATTAGAACAAACTTCAAAATCTCAAACAAGCAGCGCAGATGAACAAGATATTCCAGTTTATCCACAATGATTTTTTCATTTGTATTAACAAAAACAAAATATCAATGAAGGCAGTTATAGCATTATCCTCACAATTAATTGCCATAATATACTTCCCCCAATCAACTTGGAAAACCCAATGAACAGATTAAGTTCTCAAACTAATAAGAGGTGGGTTATCCATCTCATCATCTCTTTGCATTCCCAACCAATGTTAAGCTGGAATTAGACGTGAAGACAGTTTTTACTGCTCATAAAGTCACTAACACCTCAAACATCAGATTTGCTAGACTTCATCCATAGATTATATTTGAATGAAATCTGCCTGTGCACACTAAGGGTGTATTTGGCAGGTCCTTATATGGTCTTTATAATAAATGCTGCTTACAAACTATATAAGCACACCCTACAGTCACGTTCATAGATACAGGAGATGGTCCTTGAACGACTGCACATGCAGGTTCCTCGTGGGATGAAGAAAACTGGCATGAAGTGATTAAAAGGCAATTATTAATGATTGAATATGCACTATACATGATAAAATTATGCAGTCAAAAGAGGCATCCAGCAAGCTTGTCTGTTTTACAGGGTTTCAAAAGCATGCTAAAAACAAGTCCTTGGGGTTAAAATAGTTACAAGAATCATGTTCAAGGAGATGAACCAAAGTACATCTGAATTAAAGGGATAAACATGAGATCACTAAACTCCTGATACCATTACAGTGGAAAAATGAGAAGTAAACTTTTATCTTGCATTACTAATTTTTAATCAATCTCATCAGAAAATAGGCTTCCAGCAGGAACTTCCTCTGGATTTTACTAGGATAAAATAGGCTAATTAATTTGCATTCATATACTTCAATTCTCATACCCTTGTTTCATCTATTGCATGATGAATTGTCCACCATGTTCAGATATAAAATTGAGATTTTGACTAAAAGCCCAAAGGCAATAGGCAGGATCACTGAGCAAGTTCATCAAAGTGTCATATCTCATAATACATGACACTAGGGGCAACACGCTGTAGAATCAATCATTAAGAGAAAGATAAAAGTTGAAATAATAGGAAAGCATAACCTTACAATTACCGCCGAAACATGCTAGTAATTCAACTCATCAAAAAAAGGTGAATGAACAGCAGAAGAGAAAAGAAATCATTCTTTTGGTCATAATATCCATTATGGATAAAAAGCAAGTCACACTCACTAGTAGGATCTAAGAAATCACACAAAGAGACTTTTCTGATGCTATCAGGATTCAGGAAAAAGGAGCCTTAAAGCAAAGTAACTGTTGAGAAATTAGCATCATTAGCATGTCAAGATCAAAGATATCATTGACCAAAATGCACAAAGGGGAAGTATTAGCATGCGTACCCACTGTGAGTTTCAATCGCCTCAATCTGCCTCAAAGCAATCCACAACCAGAAAGTAATCATGTGACCAGGAACCATAGCTGGTCCAAGGAAAGAAGGAATCCCAAGGATCAAAATCTCCGCCCAATGAGCATACGGCGCCGCAAATGCAATGGGAGCACTGTATTCATGATGAACTTTGTGGATATTCTCATATCCCCACTTACAATGCAACCACCTGTGGATCCAGTAATTGGTGTAGTCTTCAACCAAGAAGTAGACAGCCAATTGAGCCAAAATCTCCCACATAGACGGCAATGGCAGTCCAGTTCTTATCCCAATTAACTGGCAGACACCAATCAAGACAAGAAAAACTCTCGAATCATCACAAAATTTGACGAATCCAAATCTCAGTACCACAGATCAACAACATATCAGCCAAATTCCAAAACCGCATTTTCAAATCCACAAATCAATCAATCTAACACTAAAATGTCCGAAACAACCGCCAATCTCTTTATAAAAGAAAAATAAACAAACAATACCTTTACGGAAGGGTAGGAGACGAGCTGGAGAGGACCAACAACGAAGAAGAACATCTTCATAACGGTCTTGTAGCAGGCAAGCATCTCAGAAGGGGAAAGCTTGACCTTAGGCTGGATTTTGAAGCGATCGAACTTGGAAGAGCGGAGGAGCTCAATGAAGACAACGGGGAGAGGAGCGAGAGAGAATACGACGAAGAGAAACAGAATGTTATGACAGAAAAGGAAGTAATCGGACTTATCGGCGGAGTAATTGAGCCAGATAGTCTCGGCAAAGGTCAGACTCCGGTGAAGCGCCGCCTCTGCTTCGCCGATCGTCTTGTAAGGCAGCATTTTCCGGCGACGGCGGCGGAGGTGGAAGAAACGAGAGAAGGATATTTTGGGGTTTTTTGGGCCCTGATGCGCTGGAAAGGAAATAGGAAGAGTCTCAGTTCGTTGAAAGATTATGCGGGAAATTCAGGCTTCACAGAGTTCCTTTTAAATAGCCAAATTATTAATAGATTGTTAAATAGTAAAAAAAAAATATAATATATATATATATATAATCTCGGTACTAAAACTAATTGACAATAGGAGTTGTTACCCTCTTGGTTTTTCTTTTTGCATGACGGTTTGTCCGTTTGCCGGTTGTCGGCCTCTCGATACACCAATCTGGTTGGTGTACTCGAGCTTCTTACCTCTTTATTCAAAAAAAAAAAAAAAAAAATTGACAATAGGAGTGAGCGATCTTATATAGGGTATGTTTGGGAAGTAGCTTATGGAAGCTGACGGAGCTTATAAAAACTGAAGTTCGCACAATATTAATTTACTAAGGGCCCGTTTGGTTTTAACTCCGGAATCGGAAACGGAATGGAAACGAATTTAGTTCATACGTATACCCTTGTTCATGAAAATTTTTGGAATCATTTCTTGTGATTTAAAGTAATTGGAGTAGAGTTTGATTACTTTTGATACCCTATAGGGATACAAAATGTGGGGAAGCAAGTGCATTTTGGATTAAACCTTGAAGAATGATTCCATCAAATTTCATGAATAAGGATATACATATGGACTAAATTCGTTTTCATTCCGTTTCCGTTTCCGGAGTTGGAACCAAACGGACCCTAAGTATTTGGTAGTTTCGGCTTATGAAAACTTATAAAAGCTTGAAACGATGATTTTCATAGCACTATAAGCTCTTCATGACAAGCTTAACAAGCATAGGAAGCTTATGAAAATTTTAGTTCTTGAAATACCCTTCTTTGATTATAATTTTCCACATTACACATTACAATATAATATAAAGTATTCAATTAATAAAGGTCAATATCACTAACTAGTCTTTTAGCAATATTGTTCAAATAAGTAGGCACATAACATAATTTCATTTAATAAATATACCCTGATAGAATAATAGACTAATAATGATAAGTCAATTAGAGTCGTAAAAAAGAGGGTATATAAAATAAAAGCCAATAAAAAGAGCATATTTCACCAAATTCGTTCACTAATAAATCCATAAACTAAGTTTTATTAATTATTTATCAATTTAAAACTTTATTTATTTTGTTATCAAAAAATCAAATTTAGTTTAACAAAACTACAATTTAACTATATAATTTTTAATTATCTATTAGTACTAATAATATTTTTTTGACAATAATCTCCATAAAAATATAATAGACTTATTTATGTTTACTATTAAAATAATAGCCCCAAACCACTTTTACTCTTTATTTTTCAGCTTAAAATTTTGTAAATTTAAAATTTCGAATTTGTATAACAAAAATAAAATTTAACTACAAATTAGACATTATAATATAATTTTTAATTATCTATTATTGCTAATAATGTTTTTTAACTATAACTTCTATTAAATATTTACCAAAAAGACATGAATTACACTATTAATTATTTTTTAGCTTAAAATTTAATAAATTTAAAAACTCAAATTTTGTTTAACAAAACTAAAATTTAACTATATAAATTTTAATTATAATTATTAGTACTAATAATATTTTCTTGACAATAATCTCGATTAAATGTTTACCAAAAAAAAATATGAATTACACTATTAATTATTTTTCAGCTTAAATTTATATGTCAAATTTTGTTCAACAAAACTAAAATTTAACTTCAGATTAGACATTATAATATAGTTTTTAACTATCTATTAGTACTAATAAGAAATAGTATCTATTAAATATTTAACAAAAAGACATATGAATTATTATACACTATTAATTATTTTCAGCTTAAAATCTTATAAATTTAACATTTAAATTTTTTTAAAACTAAAATTTAACTATGTAAATTTTAATTATATTTATTAGTACTAATATATTTTTTGGTAATAATCTCTATTAAATATTTACCAAAAAGACATGAATTACACTATTAATGAAACACTTATTGGTAATTTTACGTTTCCATCAGCTTCGATAAGCTCGTACTTCTCAAATACCCAATAAACTTATCAAAATAAATTAACGACTCCAGTCAGCTACTTATTTCAACTTCAACTTCAGTTACAATAACTTGTGATTTCCCCAAACGGACCAATATTATATAGTTAACATCTTCTTTAACTGACCCTTGATATCTTAATACCCGCTAGTCTAATCGAATAGGCATGTACGTGTTGATCAGAGTCTTAAAATCAACAAACTCTAAAATTAAAGATAAAACTTGTATTAAAATAGAAGATGTTACTTTTTGATCAAAAATATCGAGAATCTTATTAATCTATAATTATTTAAAATTTATCATATATGAGGATTAAAGTCAATATTTTAAGTGAAAGAGAAAAAAAAAAAAAAAAACCATTCCAACCTACTCTAATATTATTTGTAAGTAGCTGAACTATTTTTTAAATCGGATTTTTTTCTCAAATAATAAATAAAAAAATCAAACTGATTCTAAAACTAGGTATGGATAAAAGTTAATTCCGAGAATGAGAAGATCTCCAATTTGAAACAACGATTTATTATACATCAATCGCAGTTTAAATAGGATTGGGCATGGATAAAAGTAAATTTTAAATTTATTAAAAAAAAAAAAATTTCATCCCGCACGGGCCTTATCCCACGTGAAAACGGGACGAGCCTAATTACGCAAGAATTCTACACTTAATATATTCAACATTTGTACTTGTGTTTCTCTCATGTTTAAAGAGACAAATGATAAAAAAAAATTGATACTGAAATATCGATCCAAAAGACCCACATTAGTTGTTAGTATATTTAAAACGAATACAAGTTACACCATAGTGTGTCTTACCGACTCAAATTCAAAAATAATTTTTTTTTCAATGTAAAATTATAATTTATTAAAGATTAATGATAGTTTATCAAAGATAACATTCTTAATTTACATGTTTTGATCCTTTAATGATAATTTATAAAAATATTGTTTCAATGTAAAATTATAATGTATACATATTATTTATCTATATAATATTTTTTAAAAAGTAAAATATCGTTTATATATATGCGGGATGAGATTAACCGGGATGACAAGTTTACGTCCTACGTCCCGTCGTACAAATTTTTCACAGGACAATGTACACATTGTTTTCCCAAATTTCACCGAATTCGGGACGTGACCGGGGCGGGATACTCCGGATTTATGTACCCTCCTAGTTTTAAATAGCAATTTTCTATTTTTATTTTACACGAATAGTACTGATTTTTTTGTACTTGAATCAGATACACACTTAATTTATTGTAGGAGAAAAAAAAAACAATAACCGTAGCTTGAAGCTACCGCTATTGATTAAAAAAAATTGTTTGATTATGTGATTTATAAAAAAACAAATAATTAAGTATTTGATTAATTAAAAAAATCTGATTGTTAATCAAACAGATCTGTTGGTTAGGCAAATGTCCACCCACTATTCAAATACTTAATTTTTTTTTTTTTTTACAAATCTGATTGTTAATCAAACAGATTTTTAAGGGTATACTCCATCCATATTTTTAAAGAGTTTGACTAATTTTTAATAATTATATAATATTTTGATTCCGTGAGATATTTTAATTTTATATAGTACATATTCTGTGAAAATCTTTATGTGTTGGGAGAAGATTTTTATAGACTTTAGGTAGTTATATAAATAATAAAGAATCCTGCAAAATAATGAAATAATAGATTCTTTTAAAATCAACGAACTTTTAAATACCTTAGAAATTTTATGGAAAATTTAAAATTCTAATTGAATATCAAAAGATTTATATGGACTTTTCAAAATATATATTGAATACCCATACACTTTTAAACTCCAAAAAGTTTCTGTAAAATTTTAATTAAATACACCCTTTAGTATTTTTTTTTTATACATTGGTAAAAGAATTAGGCGAATTAGTTTCTAGAAACCAATCAGCCTAAAGCATCCTTACGAATAGGTTTTGAACATCTTCTGGAATGATATTAAACATGTGGGTCTTTTGGAACTAGAAAACTTCCTATTTTTAAAATTAACTTTTATACCTATTTAGTTTCAGAATTACTTTAAATTTTTTATTATTTTGTGAAAAAAATACTTTAAAATCGCACTCTTTGATATTCTATTAATTAAATTTGTTTTACGTATGAAATAGGGGTACACGTGGGGCCAGCCGTCTCATGCTGATTATTTTTTTTTTTCTTTCTATTTCTGTTGGAGACAAATTCACGTTATGTAGTGGTGGTGACGAACTGGCAATATTGAAAAAGATGCTAAATAAATAGCCTTATCTTCGTGGTCCTTTTTGATAAAATAATAAAAAGAAGAGGGAAGTGTATTATTGTGTATGTTTATTAATATATTATGCTTTAACAATAATATATATATATATATATATATATATATATATATATATATATATATATATATATATATATATATATATATATATATATATATATATATATTAATCACCCTCTCACAAATGTGACGTATATAAAACAAAAAGTAAATACTTATTTATACTAAACCAACTATATGTTCAAACCGCAATTAGACAACAAATAAAAAAAATTAAAATTAAAGGGGATAACGGCCTATTAAGGAACTCTAAGGATGCTGGAGTTGTCCTTCGAAGATCGAGATGATTATTTCCGACTCCAAATTGGACCTCCGTTTTTTTTACGAAGTCCAAATTAGACATGTTTTCAGATAAGTTAACTGTGTTGCAGACCGACTAACCCATTTGGGAATTTCGACACCCAACACCAACTTTTCTGATGATCTTGAACTTTGTGTTCTCATCCGTAAGGATGCTTAAGGGTGGACTACTTCTAGAAGATAGTCCAACCTAACCGATTTCCGTTATTAAAAAAAAAACTATATGTTCAAACCAATGAGATTGCAGGCTGCTATTGTGTACACTAGCATCTTATTTTTAGTTGGATATTTTTAGTAGGAGTTAAGTATTGTTATTATTTTTTTAGTAGAATGTTTGATTTATTAAAGATTTATAGATGATATATAATACATTCAAAAAATTTTCTAATGTACCCACGTCATTCGTTGGATGCGGGTAAAATTCTTGATAGATGATAGATCAGGTAAACGGATAATTTTGAGTGAATTACGGTATATTTGATGACTCTCTTATTCTTATTCATGTTTTTTGTAGTTCTGTCACAACACATAGAAAGTTAGAGAGGACTCTCCCTCCCACGATAAATTTACATATAAAATTAAGTATGATTTGTTTTTTGGGATTAAGAAGGTAAAGTATTCGAATACACCAAATATAATTGGTGTATTGAGAGCCTGAAACCCGACAAACAGATAAACCGTTATGCAAAAAAAAAAAGAAAAGAGAAAAACACAAAAAAAAAAAAGCACTAGCAAATGACTTGAAAGGTAAAAAAAATCCAAAAAAGTCAAAACAAACAAATCACGGGAGAAGGAACTAGCACGGTGTCTCGCTGCTAAGAAGTAGGATAGTAGAAACTCTTTTCAAGGGGAAGACATACCTCTAGCGAAAACGTGGATCCCACAACGCTCCCCATTGAGATGGAGGATCTTTGGAGACCTCGCACAACCACGATTAATATAAGCATGTGACTATGGCATCTTCCGGAACATTCGTTTATACCAAGCTCGATAAAATGTCTTCAAAATTTAAGTACGATTAAATAGTAAAATATTATTATTATTTATCAATTTCAAATGAACCTTTGTGGTTTGTGTATATTAAGTAATTATTACATTAATGCATGCATGCTTTTGACAATAGTAAGAGCTGGATATCACAGTTTGTACTTTAATTTTAATTAATACTAGCCAAACAAGATCCACTATTTCCCTTATTGTAGACCCCAAATTATAATTTTAAATAAAAAATTTTCATCATAATATTATATAGTGTCGCTCTTCATACTTGGAGGGTTTCGGAGAATAAGGTTAGGGTTAGAACAATTTACGTTTGGTTCGATAAATTAACATAGCATGGTTGTTCAATCAATCAAGTTATTCGGACTCGATTTAAACTCGTTCAATTTCTAAGTGAGTTAGAAAAGAACACATTTAAGTTTAGTTCAAACACACCTCTCGACCTTAAACATATATACCAACTACCCCAAGTTGATTGGTCATTGGTGACAAATGCCATTCCTTTTCATTTGTCATAATGTGACATAACACTTCACTTATTATTAGGTCAATTGTAAGGTTAAAAGCCCAATTTTAAATCACCAAAATTTACACGCTTGTAGGCCAAGCTTTTCTTCTTTTGTTTGAATGTGACACCATTTTCAGTTTATGCTTATCTTTTTTCATTACCCGTGACATAATACAAGCACGCTAGTTAAACGCATCCAACAACGTAATTGGATTGTTCATCAGGTCAAATTCGATTCGAATCGACCCAAAACTTCAAATATGTTGGGTCGGAATTTTCCGGATTCAATCATGATTCGAGTAGACGTAGCAATACCAAAAATCAAAGTATTTCGCTGCCATATAAGGTAGCTAAATGTTCGGAATCATACATGGACAAAATCCGAACTAACCTAGCCGGATTTCTCCCCTTTTTAGGACTAAATCTTAGGTTCGAGTCTAAAGTGTCTATTTTGATCTAACTCCAGATTTTTTTTTTTAAAGGAAAATAATGTTCATATCCGGACCCGGATATGAACATTGTTAGATGACGGTTAAGACTTGTAGTTAACTGTATCTTGTTCGAACTCTATAGTCCTAGACCTGTTCATATCCGGCCGGGTTGGGTTCAGGTCGGGCTTTTATAAAATAATAATCCCTCTTCTCTAGACCCGATCCGAGCTTGGATATCAAGTCTGAAATGTTTGTTGTACTCGTCCGGACAGGCGAATCGGGCATGCGACTGGGTACCCTTTTTCATTAAAAAAATAGTCTTAATATGATTTAAAAAAAATTATATTTAAGATATTTTAGGTAAAATATATTATAATTATACTAAATATTTTATATTACTTAATATATATACTTTATATTTTATAATTTTACCCGAGCCAATAGGCCGGGCTTTCGACACGATTTGGCCTAGAGCGGTGTCCGGATCCGGCCCTGTAGGCTTGACAAATCGGGCTATTCAGCTCCGATGAACTTCTTCCTCTATTTTTTCCCGGACGAATGGACTATCCGGCTATGATCGACCTATGTAGTCCAACGGACATGGAGTCCGTGCTCATATAATTGCATGCTTATCTGGACGGGTGGAACGACCTGACTAATTGACTTTGCACATATCTATCCACAAATCAGATGACAATAAACCAATAAAAGTGAATATAGAAGAAAATTAAGAATTAAGTCCGATCGCACATTGTTATACAAGACGTGTTGCTCGATCTCTTTCATTTTCTAAACGAGCCGAATATGAGCATATCTCAAAGAATTTAGTCCCTTTTCGTTTGTTCTTGGTTGTTGGGTCCGAGGGGCGGAAGAAAGAGATGCATCCTCTGAGTTTTATTATTCCGGGTGGTTTGACTCGAATTGCTTGTTGTCTGGTCATGCGCGACAGACTCAATCTCCGGAGTAGGAGGATCTGGATGTAACACTATAGATGCATTATATTAGCCGAGTCACCCGGACTCAAAAAAATGTTCGGCTCAAAAAAAACTCAGCTCAATTTTGTTTCCTCTTACCGAACCAAATATTAAAACATTTTAAACCTTATTTAAAATTTAGTCTCAACTCATTTATAAATAAGTGGAGCGCCAACACTCAACTATATATAGCAACCCAACCTATTTAATCCAAAAGCCCAAATTTCTGGAACCTATGATCAACTCTAACCGTCAAGGGTCGATCTAGCTTCAATCGAACGGCCTAAGGCCTATCTGAACACCTCTTAACACTGTACTTCCCCGTTTTACCGAGTAAATCCGAATAATTCGGCTTTATGCTTCTTTTATCAATGTTGCCTAAGCCCGGAAAGAATCGGACCCTGGGCCTAAGCCCAATCGTCTAATTTTTTGGGCCTTTCAATAGTCATACAACCGATGGGCCTAAGCCCAATAACATACGGCCTACACACAGCTTTCACGGCTATGGTTTTTCCAAACGGCGTCGTATTTTTCTCGTATATTTGCAAAACAGTTGTAAGTTATTTAAATGCAAGGACCGGTAGGCAGGCAAATCACAGTCTTCAGACATGCATACAAAATTTATCTGTGTCATGCATTTAACATTATAACCTTTGGGGGCGCGAAAGATCGGATTTGTTTAATTTCATTAAAAATTTGGATATTGAGAAAAGACAAAAATGAAGGAGCTTTCGAGAAATTATTTAAGGGAATAGTTTTATAAACATGATTTAAAACAAGATAAAAACGTAATTAGAATCGGACGACACCCCTAATGTCAGATGGTATTGAGGGTTTTGGGAGTTATTTAAGGAAAAAAATTAAAAAAAATATTATTATAATTTTTTTAAAAAAATATATCGGTAAGTAGTTAAGTCCCGTCACTACATATTGATGCACTATCCTATGACATCTTTACCGATGAGACTGTTGATTTCTTACGGTAACTTTATTTCGAATGAGGGATTGTCGTGACCTTGAGAGCTTATTTGAAATGCCATTCACTTCCTTAAAAATGTAGTGGATCTGAACCTGCGTGAAATCGGACAAAAGAGGAGGTTTCTATATGTTTTTAATTGAGTTGATAATCATAAGATTATCACCCTCTATTTCTATGTTTTTTTATTTTCATTTCTATTCCCTTCAAAATTCCTTTCCTAAGGGTCATGACTTCCGCACGTAGTATCGATTTGTTTTCACATTGTTCATACTCGTAGGCAATTGCGGACTCATGGTTCCTCAAACTATAACCAAATGCACATTGATCATTTTATCTTTTGGATCCATCAAAAATAACTTAAGACATTTCTTAATGTTGGTCTTGCCCATCTTATTTTCTGATCTTTCTTGGTTGCATTTTTTGTAGTCATTTTGTTGATTGGTTTGGATGCGTCTCATTCTTGATTTGTCTGATAACTAGTTGTCTGAATGTTATGTCATCTATATGTATATGGTTTTTGTCAAACACCCGTGAGTTTCTATCTTTCCAGATTCCCCACAAAAGAGTCATCCACAAAGTATGCTTATCATCCTAATCCTGCATAACATGATCAAACCAGTCATGAACATCCCTTGCCCTTTCATCCACTTCTTGAAGATGGTCATGCATAAACCACACATGGAAAGCCCGAATACAATAAAAAAGAGCGTGTAGTTGTGTCTCTTCTCAACCATAGACCTTTAATAAGGTTAGGTTTGAGTGCAATCGATGAGAAAATAATGCGAGAATCCGTGATCCAATTCATCATAAAACTATCACTATGTTTAAAGACTATCAAAATAGGACTAAGCCTACAAACACCCTTAATAAAGAGATGTGACAAAAGATTTACGGCCTCTTTGATTCCAACTCCGAAAACGGAAACAAAATGAAAACGAACCACATTTTGTTTCCCTATAGGTATTAAAATTAATCACATTCAACTCCAATTATTTCAAACCACAAGAAACGATTCCAAAAACTTTTATGAACAAGGGTATGCATATAGACTAAATTCGTTTTCATTCCGTTTTCGATTCCAACCAAACGAGCCCTTGGTCAACAAACACCCAAAAAATGGTTATTAATTTATTATTTGAGATGGATAAAACGACAAACATAAGACGCCCAACCTGGGAGCAAGAACGATTCGCGGGACATAATTTGCATCACGCAATTCAGCAACTCTCTGCTGCTCTGCATCCCCAATTCTCTACTTCCCTAGTTCCAACCTAACAACTAACCGTCAACCTCAAAACCCCAAATCCTGAATGTCGTCGGGAAACTCGCCTCGTCTCCGATCACTGTCTACACTCCGTCGATCCAAACACCGTCCTTCCTCTCCTTCCCCGCGTCGCCGTAGAAGCCCTATCACAACGCCTCGCAAGGTAACTAATCGCTCGGAACCGATCAATATTCTCCCCAAGTATTCCTCCGAGCCTCTACTTCCTGGTACTTCTAGCGGCAGCGATGGATCGCCTAGATCATCCGACGGCTGGTTCTACCGTAATATGACATGCAATAATTTGTTTCATCCTTCCTCTCCGTTTCTCTCGCCTGAACGTCTTTCCAGCTCCCAATCGGTAAGGAACTTCGATTTTAGGGCTTTCGCTTCTATTAACGCTTAGATCTGCTCAATTGTTGTTGATTAGACGAATTAATGTGTTGTTTATGTCTTTATGGAAACTGATTATGATCTTAAATTGGGGGTGGCTAATTAATGTTGATTAGGGATACCAGAAGGATACAAAAGTAGTGGTTACAGTGACGGTGGAAGGGAGCCCAGGGCCTGTTCGAATAATGTCGAAATTGGGGTCAACTGTGAATGAAATAGTCAAGCTGGTGGTTGAAAAGTATGGAAAGGAAGGTAGGACGCCGAAGCTTGATCAAAATGCAGCTTCAATCTATGACTTGCATCTCTCCTACTTCAGCCTTGAAAGTAAGTCTTCTGTTCTCCTCTCTTGTTCGAGTTTTTTGTTTACTGTGACGATAATTTCATTTACCGATTCATTTTACCTCTCAAATTGGACTTGGTTGGCAAGAATTGGTATTGTTTACTTTTAATAATGTAATTACGGTAACATTCTTGAAAGATCCAAAGTAGATTAGAGGAAAAAATACTGAATTCAGTAATGCTTTTTTCTTATTAGAATAGAATCCATGTTGCTCAGGATTACAGTCTCTTGCTTTTCGCTTTAGCCAATCTATCTATCTATGACTTTACAATGTTGTGGTAATTTTGATTGTATTTATTTTTGTATTTAAAAAATATATCTAGATTTTGCTGTATATTATTATATTTTCACATAAAAATAAAATAAGCTTGAATAAACCAGATAGATTATAATCCATACTAAAATTATTCTTATACATATTGCATAATGCATACCCTCTAAAATTCTGACGATACTACTCTGGAGTCTGGACTGACCAAGAAATCCATTACAAAGAAACCGGCCCAAAAGAACCCAAACTCATCCCAGTAGAAAATGAGTGTGTCCGGTCCACCCGGCCCAAGACCAATAGAACCACTCCGAACCGGTTTAACCGGCCCATCTGGCTTAGGCTTAATGGAAGCGTGATAATGTCTTTACTGTATAACCAAGAACTATTTGTAACTAACACAATGCAGTTCCTTTGTTGAACAGGTCTAGATAAGTCCGATTCGATCGGGGATATAGGAAGCAGAAACTTCTATCTTCGAAAGTGTGAAAATTTTGACACATCGAAACCCACAGCCTTACCCTCGGAGTTCGTCTCTGCTGAATTGCACTCGCGCACACCTCCATCGATTATGTTCCTCTCATCTCACTTCACCCGGAAATTCGCCAAAGTTTCGAGGAGGATGCGTAGGCTGTGGAAGGTCTTATGCTTACATTGTTCTTGATGTGCATTATTCATACACATATTAACACATAGAACTATTATTAGTTGCTAATTTCCCGTATTTTTAATGGGAAATTTATTAAAATATAAGGAAAATTATGTTATTGAGTTGCCAAGGGGAAAAAAAAAGGAGGAACAAAAGTTCCCCATGTCCTCTTGGCTCTTGATTAGTTTTTGTGCATAAATAAAATGGGACTTTAATTTTGTAAATTTGAGAAAATGTATACTGATTACTGTTTTGTACCTGTGATTGGCATTTGTCAAACACATTATTAATAATGTAATGTATATGTAGAGATAAATTTGAATTGTCTTTTTGGTATGCTAAAATATTGTTCATTATACATATAAAAACTTGTCAAAGAACAAGTAGCCGATCAAAACTTGAAAAGTATCCGTTGAGCTATAATGACGTTTTTTTTTATCGTTTAATAGTTAAATTAAAATTTGCACAGTCGGTTGTGGATTGAACGTGATGTTTTATAATATAATTGTTGTTTTCAAAGTATTTATTTCAAGATTATGCTGTGACATATTTAATATTAGATATTAATAATTGCAACACTATTCGTAGCTACAGAGCTGAGGCAGACCCCACAATTTTTAAAATGTTTAATCGTCAATTGCATTGAAGGACCTTTTAGCTAGATATTTGCATAAGAGGACCTAAACGGGATGAACTTCCCAAACAAGATCTCATACAACACAACTAAGGTGATTGTCAATGTTTGTTACTTGATATATTGGTGTTATCCATCAACTTGTAACACATTTTTTATTGATACAAGTTGTTTTAGGGCTTATATGTTAGGTTCACTTAGTGTCATATTGTCATTATTGACTTAGCCAAACAAACGGATAACATAAAGTAAACATACACACGACTTCGGGTTGGCTTAGTCAAATGGGTGGATAAAATAAAGTGAGCTTACACAAGACTTTGGGCTTCATCCTGAAACCAATTAATAATAAAATGGTAACTCTATGACTTATATAGGTTAGGTTCATGTAGTATTATATTGTCAATGAGACATTTCTACACATCTCGTGTCGTCTTTTCAAATTGAGTAGCTTATGAGCCATTATCCTTGAGGCTGTAAAAAAAATGTTAAGAGCTACAAAGAACCATCCACAAATTTTAAGGATGCGATAAAAATACGATTTTGATTGTAATTTCATAGTGTTTTACTTCTCTAAACATGTTACAAAGAGCCATCCACAGATTTTGGAAGGGAAAAAAAAGCTAATAGCTACAAATTCTATCTTCTGAATTTGCATTTTGGAGATACCCTCTGCAAATCCAACGTATCAAACTAACCTGCCAAATTGCCACTTGCCCTAATTCTACCATTTTTGTCTTTACATCCTCTTCTTGATTCAAATGGATAATGTATATCCCAATCCTCATAACATGCAATCCAAGTTTGCATAAACACCTTAACCTTGTTCATACTAATAGATTTGTGCATATTATTCATTTGATTATTAATCGAAAAGATTTTTGATATGTAGATCATTATAACTAACAAAACGAGATTTAACCTGATGTGAAATTTCGACAGGTCAGATTTAATGTGAGGGTTTTGTCGCATGTCCGGGTGCACATGCGGTAGGCTCGAGGTTGACAGATTAAACACATAAACCCAATGAATTTCCATAGCTTTCTTCCTATAAACTTCATGAACCCATAAAACCCTATTATCGATTCAAGAACATTTCATCTACCCCTCACGAACAAAAACCAATCATCCATAACTTGTGATACAAGATTCATATCACAAGATTCTTGATTACGCTTTTATCATAAAACACATTGATTGCAAATTCACGTCGACCCATCTCAATCAAAGAATAACACATGTGACCATTTGAGGTCCACATAGTGGCATTGTACATTCAAATTGTGACAAGAGCACAGAACAAGATAAACAGTGAGAGAATGAATCTTACCCTTTTCTTGCTATCATTCAAATCTCATATACAAAGCGGCAATGGCGACAACAATCACCTCTTGACAACTCGCCTTCTAGGAAATTTCTCAGTCTGCAACACATGTAACTCACAAGCTAACCAATCTGTAGAATCATGATCATAATCAATAACAGCAACAAAAAACACACTGCAACAGAGGCACCGAATAGGTTTTATTTGAAGTCCGAAACTTGGATTTTGCCTATGGGTTTTGCATATAAAACGACCTTCATTAATCTTGAACTTGAAGCTCTCAGAGACATTTCGTCGAGCACCTAACCGACATATACTTAGAAGGAAACTCTAAATCATCTCACGACAAAGACAAATCCTCAATCTGTGAATACTTATTGGCGATGCTAGAGGGTCGTACGACGGAGTTAGCTCGTCGGAGGGGAGGGTTAATTTGCGTTCCGGCGGCAGCGAAGCGGAGACCGGAAAGAGGCGGCGGCGGTGGAAGAAGGCTGACGAAATTGCTACTTAATGTGACGGTTCAGGGGAGTTTAGGACCTGTTCAGGTGGTGATGTCGCCGGAAAATACAGCTGAAGATCTGATTGAAGCGGCGCTGGAGGTTTACATGAGAGAAAGACGACGACCATTGCAGGATCATCGAAATCCTGGTTGTTTTCAGCTTCACTATTCTCAATTCAGCCTTGAAAGTAAGTACTAAGAATTGTCAAAATTTATAATCTTTGATGAAATGATCAACAAAACTCTTATTTTTCAGGTATAAAACCAGGAGAGAAACTGATAAACTTGGGATCAAGGAACTTCTTTCTTTGCCGAAATCCGGCATGCTCGAGGAACTTGTGTTGTTCTGATGATCCAATGAAGAAGACAGCGAAGAACTCGTTTCCTTTTATCAAGTTTATGGATTTCTTGCTCTGAAACTTCCATGATTTGTATAGGGGAGCATCAAGTTTATCATATCAGTCCTCTTGTCTGTTATCTTCTTCGAGAAAGCGAGATGAATTGCAGGCTAATGGGTTTCTGGAGATTCTGTATGTTCGTATGTATAAAAAAACGAAGAAGATTTAAATGCATGCAACGATTGTAAATATGAAGCTTAATCATGGTATGAATGTATGATGATGATCTGGGTCGAGAGTTATTCATACAAATAGCGGGTTGCCCAAAGGATCGGAAATTTTCTTAACTATGGACCCTAGACCAGAATGGTCCGACCCGGATCCGTCCGAATCACCGAACCTATATGCGCGTTAACCCAACACGTGTTAGTCCACACCCCTACAAGTGCAACTAGAGGATATAAATCGAGTTGTACTTTTTCAAAAGCCGCAAGTTAAGATCGCGAGCCGAATATAAACTAAATCCTCCAATACAGACGGACCTATTCTGCATCCATTGATTTAATATAAATTGAGATTTAGGTAGCTACCATAATCAATAATAACTACGAATAATATATATTAAACAATAATGCTTGTTCTCATGATTACTCGGAAGGCAGGTTCTTTTATATATATATATATATATATATAGTGCCGAATATATGTAACTATTCCACCGATATATACCGTCGAATATATGTGACTATACCCCTGAATATTTCTTCCACTAATCACACGATTTTCCCCCCTTAATCTCGTCTATTGTCAACCATCTATTTAAAGATCTAATGAATACAATTCGTTCTCATTTTAAATGGTAAGAATTGTTTACATAAGAGCCAATATATATATATACCTTGACTCATATGTAAACAGCGCTTACCACGTGAACATGTAAACACCGAATATATGTGACAATACCGCCGAATATATAGAGTAAGGTCCGACGAATATTTCTTCCATTAATAACAAAATTTTCCCCCTTTAATATTGTCTAATCTCAATCATCTATTTAACGATCTAACGGATAGAGGTTGTTCTCATTTTACATGCTAATAGTTATTTACATTCGAGTCTAACACTATATATATATAATCTATTAAGATTCCATAAACTTGTGTGCTAACAAATGTCCTATTTTTAACTTCTTTTTCCCTCATAAATTTCATAAACTTCTCAAACCATGCCTCTCAAATGGACCAACAATCTACCATCACAACATGAAAATATATTCAATCAAATTTAGATAGTTCATAATAATATCTATAACCCTTTAGAAACTATGATATTTTAAGCAATTTATCCAAATTTAACTCCATTTAAAAAAAATATATATTGAAATTGAGGATTGAATGGATTTTGCTCGTTGTCCAATACCATCCTAGTCTATATAGTGAGTTGGTGACCAATTAGGGACAATAGATGTTGCATAGTTTAATAGAGATTTCCTAAGTCAATGACTCTATTATACTAAAACTATGCCACCAATAGAAACATCGTAACACTTGAGTTATCTATTAAATTGATTCCACTAATAGAAGACAACTTTCACTTATCACTATTTAAGGTACCATGAAGATGTTGTTGATGTTGACATATATCCTAGTAGTATTATAAAAACTTAGGCCTACCTCTTTTGTTCCTTGATGATCAAATGATCATATTATTTTACATATCTTTGCTAGCTTTGAGGTTAGTTGCAACCTGCATGATCCAAAAGAAAAAGAGTTATTGATTGATTTTGTGTGATGGATCACAATCAATATTATTTTGGGTGTTTATATTCAAAATTTGAAAGCTTGTGTCACAAGTAATTAGGGTTGGTATCTGAGTTAAATCAACCGAGCTTGGTACATTGACGTTAAGCTCGTTTAGAATCGAGTTGACCATAATTTTTAATCCAGTTTAAAGATGTCTTATACTCAACTTGTTTAGTCAAGTGAACAAGGTTGAGACGAACATCTTTTTAACCGAGTTCGAGTAGTTCAGCTCGTATAGAATCATATTGAAGATTAGCTTATTTTACCTTATTTAGGGTTGTTATTTGAGTCATAGGAGCCAAATTTTGGTATGTTTATGTTCTCCTCGTATAAAATTAAGCTTAAAATGTGTTAATATTTGACCTGGTTTGTTTACTCGAATGAACAAGCCCAATGATTTTCTTTTTAGCCAAACTAAAGCAGGCATCTGATAGGTAGTTGTTTGAACAAGTTTTTTTCCCCGGAAAAGCTTGATGAGCGTTGAAGAATAAAACTTATTATAGATTATGTAAGTGTGAAACTATTTTTAAAAAATGATTTATTATTTCAATTTAAATTAACTTTTTTTTTTGTAAAATTGTAATTTTTAATATATATTCAATAAGCTTAGTAAACCATAAGATTCCTACATATAGATTATGAAATTATATTTTTGTAAACTCTTGTAAATTTAGACACCTGAACACCTAGTTTATGCTTTTTAAGATCATTCTCATATTCTAGTATTGAATCATCAACACTAAATCACATAAACAGCAAAGATCAGCAAGTTTAGGATCACATAAATAGTAGCAATTTTGATCTAAACATTTAACGATATACATAATTTCTGTCTGTAACTGCAAACAACAAAGTTTTTTCTATCTATGTCAACAACAAAGAAAATGACGAAGACATGGTTTCACACTCACTTAACATCCAAGTTTATGAAGCAGTCCCAAGTTGGATGTCAATACTGATACTAACAACTCCGGTCACCGGATAATGTACATTTCCTGATCTACTTTAGGGCTAAACTTGAATCCCCTAACAATACTACAAAGATAAAACAACATTTAGAACAAGAGCTTCATCGGAACACCGCCAGTCCGCCACCAGCGAGAAAACGCCATTGTACAAGCCGATCAACCTTCACGGAAAGTAAGTTTCGTGTGAGCTTTATATTGTGTGTGAAGATGATGAGTGAGGTTTATATTGTACCTGAAGAGGAGTGGTGTCCGGTGCCTGCGTGCGAATCATGCATTGCGATAGCGGAAATGGGAACCACCGCGAGAGATGGAGCAGTGATTACAGTCTCGGTTTTCGGTTTCTTTGGTTTCTGTTCAAGCTGGTTTCCTGCTAGAAAACTTCCTACAACAATCTAATACACACAGATATGTTCAGTAAAGGTAGTTGTAGAAATGCATAAAAATTGGTAGTGAAATGCCTATGAAGTTTTACTTGAATAGGGCTTGCAGCAACTAGCAAGCCAGCAACTCCTCCGCCAACAACGCGCCCGTCTGGGCTTGCCAAAGAAACGCTCATTCCTCCGGATCTGTTCCTAATACCGCCGCTTTCAGAGGGCATGAAAGACCCGGTCAGCGTAAGGATCTCAAAGCGGCCCTGTTGTAGAGATAGAATAACAGCATTAACCAAATTGTAGATTGGAAGTTATCAAGCAAACATGGCTAGCTAGAGGGAGGACACCCGAATGAGGTTCTCCGGGCATCAACGAGTTCTACTTTTGTTAAAGCCAGTTCTCTTGTTAATAAATGAATGATCAAAGAAGTATGAAATGACTTTTGATGCAATAAGATCATTAATGACCATTTCTAGTCATAGGAGGAAGTCCATATGAGACATATTTTCAGAGAGATAAACTCTGTTGCTGACCGTTTAACCCATATGGGATTGTTGACCCACAACACCCGTTTCTCGGATGATCCCGAACTTTACGTTCTCCTCCGAAAGGATGCTCTAGGTTGGACTACCTCTAGGAGATAATCATCCTACCCGCTTTTCATTATAAAAAAAATGACCATTTTCTAGTCATAGGAGGAACTCTATACAAGCAATCACATCGATAATATTGAAAGCTATAGCTAAATATACCAAGTTACTATGGCAGACTTGTAAGCTAAACAATTTGAAAGGGATAAATGCATTACCTCATAGGTGAGTGTACCGCCTGATGAATCAGGCTGCCGTAAGGTTACACTTGAAATCACACCATTTGCCGAGAGGATACATATAGCTCGAGGGCCTTGCTGGGAAAATGATATAACCTTCATCATGATATCCTGAAGAATCAAGAAACAAAGAGTGCACATTGATATACTGTAATTGAGCAAATCAGAAACATCTTCCTACAACATGGGAAAAAACAAAGTAAAATAATACAATATGTCCAAAACATTCACTTTGATTCCAAATCAGACCAAAATCCTGTTTGATGCTCTTTTATGAAAGCATTCAGCTTTCTGTCCCCACAGTTGCATCATAAAACATAACCACCATGAAAAATGCAACCTTTTCATCTCAATGTCAATTGAAAATATAAACTCATAATACACAAATGAGATTTCAAATTTTCAACAGTACCTCGCCGGCATTCACCGTGATGATGTGAGGAGTGAAATTGCCACCAACCGAGCAAGAAACCCATTCGCCTTCAAACAAACAATTTGAAACATATGTCACTTGTTAAACATCACAACACAGCTGAAAACTGTCTTCCTTCATTTGAGGAAAAGTAGTTCCATTTTATATTTGACTAAGTATGGTCCTTACCCACCAAAGCAAACAAACCTAACAAATGGAAGCAAATGAAAGAAGACAACAAATGATGCATACAAAGTGCAAACAAGTGGAACTTTACACAAAGCAAAGCTCGCTATTCGCCATCTGTCACAAAAATTACCAGCCAGACTTAACTACACAATACATTTCATTATCAGCAACACAAAATGCCTAACCAAAGAGGATCAGATGATTCAGATGCTTCACAAAGCCACAAGCTGCAGGCTTTATCAACTGGATAGCATAGTAACTCTATTCATGAATGAAACTATACCTTTTATTAAAAGGGTGAGTTTAGGTAGTGTAGATACTGATATATACACAGCTTTGTGAGTTTCTGGAAGTTTCCTACCTTGAAGACAGCAGCTACCTTAATTAGGTCAAATTGACATAGTAAAACACTAAACACCTTTCCCCACATCCAAAAACAAAATATAAAAGACCTTTCAAACCAAGAAACTGCCCCTTCAGCTTGAGGAAGATCTCTAGTATTGAAAGCATCAATTCTGAGGTCCCACGTCTATGACCCTTCGCCCCCAGTAAGAAAACAACAGCAGAAGACTGATCTAAATCCCTAAATCCCCAAATCCACAATAAAAACACCTACCAAAACGACTTCAACCTACAAATACTTTTATTTGTACCTACAAAAATTAGATCTGAGAATAAAACCCACAACATGCAAACCAAAAACATCAAAGTTAGATTGCAATATCACAAAGAGATGAAATTGAAAGATTAAACCTTTGTTTTTACCTAAATTCTCCACCTCAAACTTTGGCTTGTGCTGCTTAATCACGGTTCCGATAACCGGGCGTACTTTGGGTTGTTTTCCGACGGCCGGAAACTGGGGCCTTTCGGCGGAGAAGTCAATCACCGGCGGTGGAGCTGCCGAAGAGATGGGCTTCGGGGAAAGAGCATTCAAAGACCCATCTGGAGCGTACTTTCTGGGTCTTCCTCTTTTCTTCTTCAGCACAGACCCCACCGGAAGTGGGCCACCGGGCTGGGTGTTCGCTGGTGGTGCCGATCCGGTGGTGTTGGAGGCGTTTTCGGTTCTAGGAGCTATATGGTACTCCGTCGGAGCATCTGATCCCACCACTGTAACTCCTCCGCTGCTTAAATCACTGCCTTGTTTAGCTTCCATTTTTACATGAAAATTTGAGTTTCTGGGTAAAAAGTTTAACAACAACCCATTAAAATTCAGACTTCAAACTTCGGAAACTGATCAAATTCCCAAATTTCCGCAGACCAATTCAGGTAAGGAGTAAGAAAAACGGCTCAAAAAACACTTCTTTACTAACGACAGTGGGGGGAAATTTGGCTTCAAAATTTTTTCCAACGAGGTATAATTTCCACCATTGAAATCGAAGAATCAAGCTTCAAAGGAACCCAGAAAATTTTCCCAGAATTATTAGTAATTTTGGGAATTTTTTTTTGATTTTAGGGATGTATAGAGAAGAGAAAATGGATTATTTCAAGAGAAATTAGGTCTAATTTTTGATGTGGTAAAATGGATTTTGTTGTTGGAGCTGCATATGAAATTTCTCTCTACTTTCCTAAATGTAAATAGATTAATATATGAATTAAAAAATAGCGTTACAAATTACTTTACATTAAATATTACATATTGATAATTATGTAATATTATAATACTAATAAAATAAAGAATATGCGTTATTGTGAAGGAAATGGTTTGGTGCCTGAAACAGAAATACAAGAATTTTTGGGTAAAGTAAATTAGGTTGCCAACGCAAAAGAACATTTCTTGAGCAATAAGGTTAAAAATAAGATAAAAAGATAAGATATTTATAATGATATTACTCCAAATAGTAAAAAAATAAAAACTTTATATTAATTTATAAAAATGAAAAGATAATGTTTTTTGACACATAAATTCAAGATCTTTTATTTGGAAAAAGATTACAAATTTGATTGGTAAGGAAATTTTTTATTTGTATGGTTTGTTGTCAAAATCTTGTCCTCAAGAAAGCTATAAAAGTCTATAATGAGATTATACTTCATCCACATATATAAGATAATTGTTGTACATGAAAATAAAAATAAAGGTTCAAAATTTATTTTGAAGATCCACTAATATTAAATCATAATCATAATGTTTCCTACAAAGAAGAGTTAGTGAGGTAACAAAGGCTTAATAGACACAAATCTCTACTTTTGTATGCTTAAACTTTAAGGTTATTATGTGATCATCTTTTTTAAGAAAAGAGAAACAAAGATTTGGTTTGGATTTTGCATATGTATTGGTGACCTCCTCTTGAAAGGTCTATGTACCTGAATAATTTTACTTTGGTAAACCCTAATATAGCTTTTGAAGTTTGAGGTATGGAGGAGATTCCATTGATATTTTAAAGGCTATACCAACATATAATATGATATGAGGTCAATAATATCATAAATTACCGAAGAAAGGTCGAGATATAAAATCGCTTTTACAGGATGAATTCGAAAAAAGATGTCGTTGAGGTTATGATTTTATGTTGGTAGAACGAGAGTTTTGGTTAGTTTAAAATTTTTTGAGTAATTTTTTTAGTGGATTTTCGAAAAGTTTTATAATTGATAAAAATCTAATAAATATTTAATAAGAGTAAACTTGTGGACATATTTTATGCTAATTATAAAAAAAAAACACGTTAAAAACAAAAGAATAATGAGCCGCCACCAATATTTTTTTGATTAAAATTACTAAAAACTAATTAAAAAAATCTATAAAATTTATTTTCTAAATTCTCTAAACTATCAAATAATATAACAAAATAAATTTCACCTTGAGAATATAGTTAAATTTTTAGCACAATAGTTTATTTTCACACATAGATTTTTAACTACTAATACATAATTAAATTTAAAACATAATATTTATTTTTACTAATGATTTTAATTAATTATAAAAGTGTTGCTTTCTAATAACTTAGTAATATATGTCTATTAATATAGACCTTTCATGATCATTAAAATAATTAAACTAAAAATTTTATATGTTTTTTAAATGCATAATCATTTTAAATTATGATACAATTAGACGGGTTTTAGTATTGAAGTTGTTCATAAAACCGTTATATATATGTAAAATAAAAAAACTCTTTTTTTAATAACGAAAAACGGTTAAGTTGATATATCTCATAAAGGTAGTCCAGCATATTATTGCATATGATAACATAAAGTACGAGATCGTTATAAAAATTGTTTGGGGTCAAGATACCCAAATGAATCAATCGGTCAGCAACTCATTTGATTTTTGGGAAAAATGCCTACTTTATTTTCAGTTAAAAAATAAAAATTCATTATAGAGGGATAAAATATTCTCACCTCCAATTTCAATATTGTATTATTGTCTTCATGACACAGATTATCACCATCAATTTCAATTTCAATCTTGTACTCGTTTTTGATTCATTGTCTTTCAATAAATTTAGCATTTTAAACACACTTGTTTTGGTAAATTTTATATCTTAATGTAAATATAATAATATGATGAAATATATAAAGATGTAAAATAAAATTGTAAAAAATGACATTTTTCGTTTGAGTAATAAAGTTTGTAAAATTATTATTATTTTTCTAAAACTAACAATAAGATACCCGAGCAAGGTCATGCAATGGAGATAATAATACAAGATAAGTATTTTATTTTGAATTCAACGAAAAATACAAGATCAGTATTTTATTTTGATTCAAGGAAAATCGAATAAAAATATATATGTGACATATACACAATAATCCAAATTATTAGTTTATTATTGTATATTAAATTATATTATCGGAAAATTTTAAAAATAAAAAAAATAAAAGAGTGGCGTGATATTAATTTTTATAATTTAATTAATTACAGGTATATTATTTTTTTTCTTTGTGAAAAAATTATAAAGTAAATTGCAGGACCACCAATATGAAAGCATTGACCCAGAGAGGTTGCACTCAAATAAATTAATGTATATTTAATTTTAAATGACAGAGAATAACTCGTAATTATGCTTTGATCCAAAAATATATAAATACTTGCTTTTTAATAAATAAATATTATATAATTGTTAAGATAAGAACGAACTTATATCAATTGTATATTTTCTCTTGTTTTTTAGTGCGGCGGCAATTTCAAAAGAAATATATATAAATAGCAATTAGATGCAGTGTTATACAATTCCCTATTATTTTTTATTTATTTAGTTATATATATAATAATTAATGGTAAAATAATATATGGCTCTTCTTCTCATTTTGTCTAAGCATGTCCACGGGTAGAACCCGTCAGGTTGAGGGTTCGGAAAGGGTGACCCGAACACATGTAAAAGGACAACTTGTCGGGTTGGCGACCCGTCGGGTCACGGGTCAGGCCTGATGGGTCGGCGGGTCAACCCTTTTGTTTTAAAAAATCTTTTTTTTTTTGCGGGTCGACCCGCCAACGGCTATTTTAGCCGTTGGGATTTATTTATTTATTTTTAAAAATTGACGCTTGCCTGGACGACCCACCGGGTCATGATCCACCGGGTCACGGGTAAGGATCACCTCGACCCTTACCCGTACCCATAACCTGCCGGGTTAAAACTCGTCGGACCACGGGTGATCCGTAGCATGCTTAATTTTGTCCTCTTTAAAGTATAAAAAATTGACGCAATTCCAACTTGCATGATTTAAAAACATTATATTCAGAACAATTATATTACATTAAATATTAAAAAGAAATTAATTTTATAATAATTTCTTATTTTTGTTTTATTGGTTTCCTTTGAAAACACTCAATTAAAATATTAAAAATTAGTCCTTAATAATACTATCACGTCGCTTGACTTCTATACACCATGGTGCCTACTCATTACTAAAATTTTATAACAAAATATCTAATTTTATTTTGTATTATTTATTATTTTCTAAATTATTATAATTAAAAACTAATGGGTAAAAAAATGGTAAGCTGGAGAAAAGTTTGCCTATGAAAAGGTGTTTACAACTTACAAGTTAAGCATCAAACACACTTTGTTGAAATTTGTACGCCTTTTTATTTAATTCTAATTGTTAAATGAAAAAATATTTAAGTTAATAATCTGTATCGTATTTTGTTTAAAGAATAATTTTTTCCCCTCCTTTCATAGGCTTCCTTAGGCAAAACGAGATCGCAAACCGGAACACCGTAACCCGTTACCCCCAGATCCGCACCTGGGTTGTTGACAATTTCCCCCTCGGATATTTAGTAATTATAATTTATATTATGGCTATCGTGAAGGTAAAATACAAAATTAATTAAATATGAATATATATGAGTTGAATGCGACTATTGAACATATTCTATACTAATATATAGTCGTATAAATACAAATTATAAGAAACCAAGAATTTCGGTTAATGTGAACAATTAGTCGTATGCATAAAAATATTTTGTGTATAAATATAAAGTATGTTAATAGTAGAATGTGATAAGATGGGCTTATTAATGCAATTTTCAATAATAATATATGGCCCGAATGTGATAAGATGGGCTTTTTAATGCTAATTCAGATAACTCGGGCTTCTTAATTCAATTTCAAGAAGATTGTATATGGGCCAGCCCATATAAGAAGAAGGGCCCAATTTTTGAACATGCAAGGAGCATTTGCTAGTCTATATAACTTTAGAAACATTGTATGACTTCTTTTTTTTTTGAAATAAATCTTATACTAAATGATTACTTAAATTATAATTTTTTTTACTAAATCAAATATCTAAATTGTAATCGTGAGTATTTAAAAATTTTAAGACAATCAAAATTCGTAAAAAAAATAATTCTTAAATCAAATCTTCAACCGAGAGTACGAATATCTTATCATTTAAATCAACATGTAAACTTCTCACGTACAATTTTCAAATAAGTTGTACCCAATTTAGATAATCCGATGGTGGGAATGGATCGATAGATTGGTAGATTAAGGTCGAAACCTAAACAACGACCTGGAAACACAAAAGGACACAATCGAGTGTGTCAGTTAACTCATAAAATGTAAAAAAATAAATTCAATACGACTTCTTAATACGGGAGTATTTGTCCGTGTAGTTTGACCCGATTTTTCAACACCTAAAGACTCGATAGAAAAGACAATAAAAAGAAAGATATATGGAAAGAAGATAATCCGATGGTGGGAATGGATCGATAGATTGGTAGATTAAGGTCGAAACCTAAACAACGACCTGGAAACACAAAAGGACACAATCGAGTGATCGCCCTAATACACAACCAGCAAAGTTCTGTAGAACCCTTCTGTTACAACCAAACACAATAAGCGTTTGTGAGAACCTTAGAGCACCCGGAGGATTGTATGTGACCAGTTGAAGCACCCTACTATTTCGTGGCAAGTAGAACACATTCAAACAAGTCCAAGCGAGTTGCGAGCAAGACGTCTCTTACTCAGGTTTGTTCTCCACACGTGAAGACGACGACATACAGACACCGAAAAAGATTACACAACGTGTTAATTCAAAATCTATTCCATGTTAAGAAAACAAGAGGTATCCCTATTTATAGGGTGTGGATCTGGCATATGGGTCTTGTAACCTAGCCCACAAAATCATATCTTATTTAGAATAAGATATGATTTAGATCTAAGAAACTAATAAAATAAGATCGATGATCTAGTAAGATTAGATCTTCTAAGAATTGGGCATGAAGTATCTCTAAAGATATAATTTCTAAATGTATTTTTGAACTTCCTTATTAGATGACTTAGAATATTTACAAATAAATAAAAGAACTTGGAATGAAAATAACACTTAAAGCCTACAAATTAACCCATATTTAAAATATGTCTTTATGGATTATGACACATGAAATAAGACCGCATATTGGGTTCTTGGATTGGTCCACCTTCCAGGCCTATACATGTGTTTGGCCACTTCTCTAAGTCCATGTGGGGACTTGTCTCGCATGTTCTCTTCTCGTCCGTTACTTCCATGCATGTGTCTTGCGCGTCCGTGGTGTCAGTCAGTTGGATATGCAAGATGGTGACGAGACCTTCTTTTATTGCTCCCAGTTTGGCTAAGTAGTTCTCTAGAGTATGCAATTCATCTCCTACTTATTTGCCTATCTCCTTAGTATGTGCTTATGTTATTGGGTCTCCTTGGGTAACCTTGTGGCAACTTGGATGCTCTCGCATCACTTTTCAAATATACTTCTCACATAAATTGTACCGGAGAAACAATGTGTAATTCCTTTAATTTTCAATATATATATATATATATATATATATATATATATATATATATATATATATATATAGAGAGAGAGAGAGAGAGAGAGATTGACTCACATGTAAACAGCTCTTATAGTGTTCAATAAGAACAAATTGTAACCGTTAGATCGTTAAATAGATGGCTGAGATTAGGCGATATTAAAAGATAAAAAAAATCATGTTATTAATGGAAGAAGATTCGCCGGACTTGAATCTATATATTCGGTGGTATAATCAAATATATTCGGCGGTATACTCACATATATTCGGTGTTTACACGTTCACACGATAAGAATTGTTTACATATGAGTCAGGATCTATATATATATATATATATATATATATATATGGATCCCCTAACTATTGTGTATTCATCAATTTCAAACGTTCTTATAAACTAGAAAACAGTCTCGTTATTCAGGATAATTCTTCCGATTTTTTTACTCATCTTCTTTAATCGTAATCTTCTTGATATATACATATTTTGATTGTCTTTTGAATACTTAACGAGTTTTTATCGTCATCTTTGATCATCTTCTTTGAGAGTTTGCCACTTTATTGAAATATTTTGATTATATTACTACCGATTTCTTACCGCCTTCTTTGATCGTATTCTAATTTCCTGAATTAATCCGTTTTTTATCGATTCATTTATACATTGTTTTCATATATGGTCAATATTAACAAGGAAGGATTCCACACAATCAAGTAGTAGTCTTATATTAGTTTTATCTTTTTTTGTTCATTATATTTTTTTATATTTTTGTTAGACTAAGTGTCCGTTTGGTTGGAACGGTGAAATGAAAACGAAATGAAATCGGATAAAGACAGGGAAATGAAATGTAAATGATGGAATTACTTTCATGTGTTAAAACACCTTAACCAAACGTAGTTTTTGATTGTTTCGGAATCATTCCGTTACCGGAAATGATCCTTAGAGATTCCAAACGAGCCCAATGTATTGCTTGACTTTCGTGAGGGTTTAGTTGACTTAAATTTCTTATTATGTAAGAGGTAGGACTTTTCCTTTATTGATTACTATTTAGCTCTATTTTTTATTAATAAAAACGCGTATAAATATGTCAAAAGACCACCGACTCTCCTTTCAACCAAAATTTTAAGATAAAATAATATCAGACGTTAATCATTATCAAAAGTTCTAAAAAAAATTTAACTAAAAAAACGGTGCAGTATAAACTAGTTTGGCGAAAACCTAAAAACAATGAGTAGATTAGACATGTCCAATAGCCGATTCAGTCTGTTCAGACCGTTTGGGGACAGTTTCGATGCATTCAGGAATCGGGGTAACTCCACCCGAGCCGAGTTGGGTCAAAGGACCATAACCTTTATAAAATTGCACATTCCTCTATTTATATTCGTTACACATTATTTATCCATAGAAATTGGAAAATCCATTCGGCATTCTCAAGGGACAAATGAAAATGCACCCTTTAATACCTTTATGTGATTTTTTTTATATATTAATGAACAAATAAAATAACGAGTATGCTTTACTTTACAAGTCTTAGATGATAGTTAAAGACCAACAAATGCTTATCTCAATCAATATTCATCATTTTAGAACACTTGTTAGAAAAAAGCATACTTTTTTTTTTCTTGTCAACGAAGACCATATATAAAAATAAATGACATAATTGTAACAATTGAAAATTTCTTCCTTGGATTCATAATAAATACCTTTTTAAAGTTTGTTTTTATATTTTTAGTGTTATTTTTTAAAATTTGACATATTGGGCTTGTAATGATTAATGGGTCATTAGTTATTATTTTTTAAATATTTAATTTATATATTTGCCGTTGGGTTTTAGTTATATTTTTTAATAAAATAAAAGTTACATATAATAGTTGAGAATACAATATATACTCGAGTCATACATTGAAATTAATCGACTATCCTCGGACAAGGGCTTAAGATTTTATTGTTTTTATTAACATAGTTGAGACTTACTTTTTAACTACATGTTTTCGGATAATTGTATAGTTCTTTCTGTACGAAAATGCGGTGAAATGCGACACTAAATACAGATTAAAAAAAATCGAGAACACTTTTTAGTTTAATTATTTTTGTACAATTTTTCCAAAATTTATGTTTAAAATTGT
This sequence comes from Fagopyrum homotropicum, assembly GCA_033239125.1. Taxonomy (NCBI): domain Eukaryota; kingdom Viridiplantae; phylum Streptophyta; class Magnoliopsida; order Caryophyllales; family Polygonaceae; genus Fagopyrum; species Fagopyrum homotropicum. Next base: position 165,163,560 of record BSWB01000001.1, read on the forward strand.
GTTATGTTATGTACAAGTTTAAAATAACATATCTTATAATAAAATGTACTATTGAAAATTTCTGTTGTATAAATGTTACTAAGAATAGTAAAAAAATAGATTACTGGTTCTAGACCCGTGAACTATATTAGCAAAAAACTTTGGTTTTTAGTATAAAAATTTAAACTTAAATTTTAACAACTATGAGTTTTTTTTTTTATTATTTTTTTATCAGAATGTTATATTAATTCATGCCCTAATTGTTCATTAGGTTTATTTACGAACACAATATAACATTTACTTCATGTTCTAATAGTTTATGTTTTACCTACATATATTTTATTTGTCCCTAATTTCGTTTGGAAATGAACTATTTTACCTCAAGAACTTTAGAATTTTTGACACAAAAGTTTGAGTTATCTTTTATTTTAATAATAAAAAGAAATACACATAGACAAACTTGGCGTATTGAAACCAATACTCAGTTGACTAGTGGGATGTGGTGCAGTCTGGAAATTCGAGTTGGCGGCATGTATGAAAAAACTGATATTGAGAGGTTGTCCCCCAACAATGACCAAAATACAGAGAAAAACGTGACGAACTAAGAAAAGGGAACAAAGTGGACGATATCCCAACCTCTCAACACATTCTTCAAATCCATCTAATGTTTCTCTTATCAAAACAATATATAAATTGCATGATACATCCATGCACAATGTAAATTACATTATATGTTTCTATCATGAAGTTGATATGCACATCTTATTGTTAGAACCAGTCTTCAACTTATACTTTTCCCTTGCCACAACACCATATAGCTCTCTCAAGTGAATTGACATACATCCTCAAAGTCAAAGGTTAAGAATTTGACAATATCAAGTAATTAATTACAACTAATAATCAAGGTCAAATCTTTTTAAATATTATACATGGAACTTCAAATGTACAAAACGGCGCTATACATGATGCTATGAACATATATATATTCACACTTCCTATACAAATTTACATGTCAATGCTAACACAACTACCAAGTTAGCGAAACGGAAAATCAAGAATCCGAAATTGCTGAAATCAGTTTATGTGCAATGTTGGTTTAGGGCAAAAGCCTAGACTATACTTAGACCTGTTCAAACTCGAATTAGATAGTTCTTGCTTAGAATGGTTCCGAGTGATATCAAGATTGCTCCGAGGGCACTAATACCTTCTTTGTTGATCCCTTGTGACGGCTTCTGATGGTGAATTGGAGATATTTGTGTAACTTTCAAGTTACTTGAACCGATCTTCTCCCTAACATTGGCAATGGTTTTGTTATCCGGGAGGAAACCATATGAGTTTGTGATGTAGAACGTGTGTTTGGCTACATCCATGCTTGTTGATATCTCTGCCATTATTACGTTTAGGCCATTCTCGCGAAATGTCCTTGTAACATCAGCTAATAGCCATGGATGATCATTTGTGGATAGTTCTATTCTTACACCCTGTGAATTTACATCTTAAGGCTTGCTTATCTATGCAGAATGTATTCTAAGACACAGATTTAGCAAGTAAAACTCGTGAGTACCTGTGACATTCTTCTCTCAATTGCGGCTTTTAAACACTTTATGACGCGTTCCTCTTCTGCGTTGGAACTAATCGGGTTTCCATCTTTATGCCTGATGTAGAAATCCTGTTACAGAAAATAATTTAGAACTTGCTTGATGTTTTATGAAACAAGTTACAAAATTGAGTAAGCATCAGAGAAAAAAATACCAGATGGGCATGATTGGCTTTGGTGTTAGAAGTTGCATGAAAAACAACATAACCAATGTCTATCAACGTAAAGGTAACATCAAAGAACAGCTTCATACGATCCTTGCATTTAACAGTCACAAGAGAGTAGCCCCATCTTTTCAAGTTCTGGATCGCGACATAAGAAGGATCAGATTTAAGCACACTTTTCGGTGTCCTCTCGTAATCATGGTCAGCAAACATCATCTGATGTAACATTCTCTCCGGTTGAGTGAGTCCTATCGACACTTTGATGTTTACACTGCTAATGTCATCATCCCCTTTTAGAACAGGTCTCAACCTAGCTAAAATAGTGAATATCCTCGGAGAATCCATGGTTTGGCAACCGGAATTGCAATCTTTCACATATATAATCAACGCTATCCTTCCATTATGTGTCCATACTTTAGCTTCTACTACACGGTACATCAATTCGGTTATAACTGCAAACACCTCGGATAATAATCCAACTCGATCATTTCCCATTAGCTCTAAGGCTGTTAGACCTTTAACTCCAATCACTCTCTTCTCATGGATTGTTCCTAAAGACTACAGAGGAACAGTTAAGGAAATACAATTACAAGACTTATGAAACAAAATCGTTTACGAAAATGAAGATTAGATCTGGCAATTAGTTACCTCCTCGATTGTACTTATAACACTTCTGTCAGCCAATTTGTTTCCATTCGAATCCGTTACATGGAATACTGCAAAGATTACACAGAGGCAGCACAATTAAGCAAAGTTCCACAATACAATAATCTCTAGATGTTAGAGAAGAATATCTAGGAGAAGGGGATAATTCACAGGGTTTAAGACCACACCAGCCATGAACCACCTTCCATCAGAGAATACGTTGGCTTTCTTAATATTAAGATTCAAATCTGCAAGAACCTGAAGTGCTTCTAGAAGTATCTCATCCTTTCTAGCGCAATCGACCTATGTTCATGAATCGAAACGAAAATAAGAAATAAGATCTCAAAACCCCCAATCTTCCCAAATATGTAACCGAGAGGAAGAATTGTCAAAACGATAAGCTCTAACCGTAATTACTGTGGAGTTAGGGCAAGCGCCATTGTCGATCACCACACTGGAATTACAATTCAAGCAAAGAGAGCCAGTCAAAAGCAATTTTACTTGATTCAATAAGTTTTTGCAATTTAAAATTCGAAATTGATGATGTCAACGTGGTCGGCCATGAATGAGTGGCCGGTGCGTGCAAGTGACAGATTGAACCTTGTAAATTAAGAAAAGCATATACTGAAAAGGTAGAAAGTACGAGCACAACGAAAATTCGAATTCTTAATCTCGCACTACTGAATAACTTTTCATAAAACAAATTGCTCAATGACGAAACAAATCTGGTAACAAAATCTCATCAAAAATCACAATGATAACAAGAATACAGCAAAATCTTCTCGAACAATCTTCACATATGCATCATTTTATGCGTTCAAGAGCCTAAAAACCACAACAATTTCGACTTAAATATGAGTATTTCTTCAAACAATCAAAAATCATGAGCGCACATACCTCCGATTATGAAAATAACAGAAACAAAAAAAGTCATAGTAAAAGAGAGTGATCAGACCTTGGAACAGTAATTCTGGAGATGATTTTCTCAAACTCTTGGGAGTAACCAGCAGTCCAATCCATCTTCCTTTGCTAATTTTTGAGTAGATCAACCCCAGGAACCGCCTATTTGACGTAATTGTTTGAATAAACAAAACGGATCAACCACAACTTCTACCTAAATAAAACCATATCACGAAGCTTCGCCATCTACTTGCTTCGATCCACTTATCTCTCTGTGAATAAGAATCGCCGATTTCTCAGTTCTGCTATGCATGTCATAAAAGCGCGCAAAGAAGGCAGAAAAATCTCTCACCTGCCTCTAGAAGACGCTAATTTATACCGGCCCCTAGCTTTTTATATTATTTGTGTAACGGCCACTTCTTACTTTCGGCAAGTTAATTAAAAAGATTAAAGAAGATTTCGGATGGGTCGTATACTTTTATACTTTTGATTTTTTGGATTTTAAAAAGATTTAGGGCTCGTTTGGTTTTAACTCCGAAATTGAAAACATAATGGATACGAATCTACTCCATACGTATACATTTGTTTATGAATGTTTTTGGAATCATTTCTTGTGGTTTGAAATAATTGGAGTAGAGTTTGATTACTTTTGATACCCTATAGTAAACAAAATATGGACTAACAGTGCATTTTGCATTAAACCTTAAGGATTGATTCCATAAAATTTCATGAATGAGGATATACATATGAACTAAATTAGTTTCCATTCCGTTTTTGTTTCCGGGGTTGGAACCAAACGGGCCCTTAAATTTATTTGGATTATGTCCTTCTATTATCTATAAGAGCATCCTAATAGCTTCTCCATTTTAGAATATTTGGAGAATTTTAAAGATTTTTTGGTCAAACAAATTTTCTATTTCATTCTTCAAAATGGATCTCAACAATAAATGATGATCCAATGTTTAGATTAACTTTATCCTCTCTTCAAAATTTTTTTTATTTACAATTGCCTTTTATTGAGTTTGATTGTTTCAATAGGATTTTTGGAACTTCACCTAGAGTAATTCTAGAAAAACCAAACCAATTCTCCAAATAGATGCAGAATTCTCCAACATAGAAAATCTGTTGGATTTGATAAAAATATAAAGGGTAGATTTTTACTTTTAGAGAAAAAAAATAAATAAATAGTAATTGATAGTTATTGTAAATATTCGTTTAATGGTATAAATAATTTATTGAATGAATAGTTTATTTTACGTTCTTTTAAAATGTTAATATATGTTAATTTATCAATGATAAAAGGCATAAATAGAAAAAATCTAAAATTGAGGAGGCATAATCCAAAAACTAAAAAAATATTAACCTTAACATAATTAGACTTTTTATTAATACTAAAGCGTATCTAGATCAGTGACTCTACCATTAAGAAAAACAATTTTAATCTTAACATAATCAAAGTAAATCAAACTCACTACGAGCATGTTCTTTTCTCATATCTGGTGTCAGTATATCAGATATCGGTATCGGTATCAATATTAGGGATATGGATATGAGATTGATATCTATATATGATACTTGCGTTTAGTAAGATGGTGAGGTATATTAGATATCAAGAGGATAAGTGAAAGAGAGAATAATTTGATACCAAACTATTTGTAAAGATATCGGAAAATATAAAAAAGCAAATTATTGATATATGAGTATATCACTTTGACCATATACTCAATTACGAAACATGAATATCAAATATGTCATATTCATACCCATATCCCATATTACTATATCAAGATATGGAAAAAGAACATACCTACATTTTGAGAAAAAGTAATCTATCTTTACTCCTTACTAATTGAGTTAATAAATTTATTTTATCTAGAAGTTAAGTGTAAAGGTTGTCGGTGAGAATAGTTGGAGATTTGTTATAATTAGAAGCGTAATACAAGCCGATTATTTGCATGTTTCATATCAACTTGTTTATAAACGAGTCGATGTCAAACTCAAATTTATATGAGTTTTTAAATGTGTTCATATTTAGCTCGTTTAGAAAGTAAATGAGATCGACCTAAGATTTTGACAAAGTCAATATCGAGTAACTTTGCTAAAATAATGCTCCTATGGTATTATTTTAGCCGAATGATCCGAACATTACCGGAACTAGTTGAGTCGAGTCTAAAATTCATATTAGCTTTAAAGTTGTGATTTTAGGGTGATTTTGTGTAAAGGCAATTTTGCGTAGGCCGATAAACTATTGACTATTCCCATTACCAGTTTCCATGTTAATTTCAAACTGAACTTTCATATTGTAAAAATGTCACAAATGGTCCCAAACTCTTCATAATTTTCGCCTGATATCCCTTTCTTTGATTAGTCCATTACTTTATTATGCATCTTTGCCTTTGCTTGGACTGCCTCTAAACGTTTTTCTCGACCTTATCATTTATCTTGTATTTAAATACTATTTGAGATAACGAAAGTCGATCATCTAAATCCGAAAAGGCGAGAAAAGCCTTCAAAAAATTGAGCGACGAGCGAAGTTTATTTTATAGCTATGCGTCATCTCGATGGGTCAAGCTCAACATTTTTGGAAAAAATTGGACTTGCTCGGATCCATTTTCGAGCATCTATAATAACCCGAATTTGAAATGATCCGATCCTACTTCGATCGAACTAATTTGTTTAAAAGGTCTAAATTAAAGAAAGTTGACCTTGCCCATTTAAGTGAAAATACATGTAAAACAACATTAATAAATGGGCCAAATTTGATAAGGTCAAACTTAATGTGCTTGCTGCCCACATATCATACAAGTTTGGGACCTAATTCGAGTATTTGTAAGTAGGACCAAATTACATTATTAGTGTGTACAGGAGTTGTAATTTAGTTTCTACCCTAAAATAATTTTGATTTTTGTGTAATCTCCGTGAAGCTGTTGGAGATAATAAGGTCCCAACTCGAAAGATGGAACACTCCAAGCCTAGTATATAAAGTCGGTGGGTTACTCCTCCTATTGCCAATTGGTTTTAGGATGAAATCTCATCGAGTTTATTTGCTGGATTTGGGCCTAATGTGCATGTGTGCTCGTATGCACACGACCTCCGTTCTACCGGTCCGTCTGTATCAGACTTTGATAAATCGGGATATAACCGAATCAAATTGAATAGGTACTATGGCAAGTTATGATAGGCCACCTGAAATTCAATTTGTGTTATTCATACTAAAATTAATTGATAATTAAATTATAATTAACTTTATGTTTTAAATTAGATACTTATATATAGTCAATGCAGTGTATTCTCTATTTCGCATACCAAATTGCATCACAAAGCTAAGTTTATCATCTATCTATATTTTTTTTTATTTACTTGAATTTGGATAACATGTTGGACCAGAACAATGAGAAAGGGAATGATTTCGAGAAGGAATATATAGTCAAAACAAATTATTATTTACAGTGTGATAACTTGTATATTCGGTTAAAATAAAAAATCATGTTAACTACAAAACTATGTTTAAAATTAATTTGGGAGCAAGCCAATTATGTTAGGATGAGCAAATTCGGTTCGGTTTTGGATCCAAGTTGAGGTATTCAACGTCTTAGAGCCTTCTTTCGGTTGAGGTATTCAACGTCCCACGAAAGGTTCTCGTTGCCCGGAGTCGAGCAATGACCTAGATATTCGAGTGTATTTGTGACGACGTTGATTTCCCTAAAGACATGTTGGACTCTAACTTTTGTACACGTTGAAATCAAAATGAAGATGACATAAATGATCATATCCGCTTCCCATGACAATTTTCATATCTGATTGATTGAGTTAATGAGTTCAAGATTATACTCTCGATTTCAGTGGTGTTGAGTGTTGAACTTATGGCCTTTTAGAGGCTCAGTCTTAAAACATAAGCTTCTTCTTGAAGGATATATACATCGACTCATTCACGTAGCAGTGTTAAAGCATTGTGGTCTCAAATGATAATTAAAACCAAAAACACATTGATCATTAGAGTTTTTTTAAGTATCAAAATTACTTTTGACAAAGTTGAAGTTTGGTTTTTGCCATACAATGGTTTATTTTTTTTCATCTTCGTTTTGGAGGCCATGTATTATAATTTAGGTAATTTTGAAGTAGCATCAATCTTTAATTTGTTTTTGAATCAAATGATTTAAATCATGTGATATTTTTTTTTCTTGTTAAAGACTGTTTGATTTCTCTTTAGTTAAATATTTCACCATGTAACCACTATTTTTTATCTTGTTGGGTTGCATTTTTCCCTTATCTCCATGATGTCCATTATTTTGTGGCATGTTAAATCAAAGTTGTATAAGAGAGTCTTAATTTTATCATTTTGTATATTATGTATTGCATACTGACATTTGAAAAAGAGGTGCTTAATACTCTCTACCGGGTGTTGACAAAATTCATAATGCATTAAGATTGAAACTTTTTGTTTTTTAGGTTCTCTTTTGTTGGGATGCCATATAAAGACAATTTTCACAAAAAAGTTTTTAATTTTTGGCATTATGTTGATATTCCAATTCCATATTTTGTCACTGTGTATTCCCGCCTTAAGTTTTTCGATAACATCTATTGCCAATTTGGTAGAGAACCATCCCTTTTCACTTGACATCCAATACAACTTGTCTTATATTTCATTTTGAGGTAGACTGTACATATTTAATTTTCTAATAATGTCATGTGGTAATTAAGTACCCAATTGATGAAATTCTTGTTGTTACCCTTGTTGATTTGTGATAAAGTTGATGACTAATGTAGCCGTATTGATAAATGTTTTTTTATTCACCAATTTTCTAATGGTTGTTCGCTTATACATCGATCTTTCTAAAATCTAATGATTTTTCCATCACTGACGCTCCATCTGAAACCTTTAAGTCTTCTTTTTAATTTATTAGTTTTTCCATTATCATGATGTGTTATTCCTGGCTTTGTAGTTCCACATGCATGTTCAATTCAGTTTAGGTATTTCTCTTATACAATTTTAACCCATATATTATCTACTTCTGCCATTATTTTCAATAGTAGTTTCATTTACAAAGCCTTGTTCATATCTTCTGCTTTCATGATTCCGGTTCCTCCTAGCGTTTTTGGTTTGCATATTTTATCCCACCTGATGACGGGGTGAAAATGTTCGTCCCTTGTTCCAAAAGAAAGATCTATTTATCTTGTCAAATTCTTTATGAATGCTTGCATGAAGCATGAATGATTGCATTATGTAACTTGTTTTTGCATTTAAGTTGGTTTTTATCAAGGTTATTCGACATTTGTGAGAGAGAGACGAGACATAGTTGTTGTTTAGTTTTTTAAATGACACTTGATAGGTGATGGAATCACTATCATTTAGGTTAGTTTTTAGAGTCTTTTTATTATATCAGAGTCGGTTTATGCTACTAACTTCTTAATACAGAAGAAGAAGTGAAAAAGAAACTAAAAGAGAAGTTAGAAAGCACTTGGGAGTTGAAGATCATCCACGAAGACAAGTTTCTGGTTCCACACCGCCCCCGCGGAGCAGTGTCACCGTCCCTGCGGGTAACACTACACTCTAGAACGCAGCCTGCGCCTTCGCCAACGCCCGGAACGAAGTCTGTCACTGCCCCTGCGTCTCTTCTTGGCGCCCCTGCGGTGACTCACCTTGAAGAAGTGAAGCCGGCGCCCCAGCGCCTCTGCCCGTGGACCAACCTGCGGAGCTGTGAAGCCAAAGAGCCAATGTCACCGCCCCTGCGGTGACATTGGACCGCCCCTGCGACTCGAGGTCAAAAGCGATAGAAAGATGAAGAGTGAGACGTTTGAAGAACATTAAAGATCCGCCCCTGCGGAATTCCCAAACTGCCCTGGCGGCCAAGAAGAACTCCAAGCGTTTTCGCCTAAACCGCCCCTGCGGCCTTGAAGCCCGCCCCTGCGGCCTTGAGCCCGCCCCTGCGGTTTAGCGTTAGAGACTTTACTCCGATTGTTTGCACCACCTTTATGGCATTAAAGGTGTCTATTTAGGCCAGCCATTTTGTAAAAGCTAGGATTTTCGAATCCTAATAAAGGATGATTAAGGGTGATTAAGTTAATCATCGACATCAATTGGCCCATAAATCGCGAATAGTGTGTAGATGACGAGTAGAAATTCCACCGTCACGATCCTGACGTAAATTTGGAGTTATGGGGGAAATTTTACTTTTTCCTCCGGAGAATAATTTTTACCCTCTGGTATTATTTGGAGCATTTGGGAGCTTCAATTAATAAAATTGCAGTTGAGAGAAATGATCAGGACATCTGATATGTTCTAGATATGAAATCACATGGAAAGGCAAAATGGCCAAAAAAAAAGCCGCTATTTCGTTTCTTAGCGGCTAAGAAAGACGGCTTAGGAATACGCGTTTTCCGAGAAAGTTGCGGAATAAATATCCACACAATATGTCAGATTTATTATTCCAATTTCGAGAAGTTTGGAGAAGGGGCTCAAACCGCCTTCGGATCGATAAAAGGATAATTATCGACTTTGCTAAAGGATAATTATCGTCTTCGCTATAAATAGCGGAAATTCATTTATTAATTCATTTCCTTTCACGTTTCCTCGTAAAAGCTCTGATTTCTCTCAACCTTAAAATTCAGATCTATTCTTCGTTTGTAATCCGATTTCAATTCCGTTTGAGTTTTCGGATTCCTCTCTTCGTCCTCTTCATTTCGGTACCGAGTTTGTGTTTTTCCGAGCACATAAAGGGCTGGTCGAGCATAATAGTGTTTTGGTCGGTCCCGTCGTTCAGATTCCGGTGAATCTGATGGTGTCCGAGCGTAGCCTGCGTCGTTGTGATTCCGAATCTTCTTTCGGATCGTCAATCGGGTTAGTAACGAATAAGTTATGAATTTATTCGTTTTCAGTATTGCGATTTGGCCTAAATTGACCTTAGGCTTGTCAAAATGGATAATTGGAAATTCCATTATGCTCGTTACATTATTCTGGTGATTATGGACTATTTGTTTGATGAGATCTGATGACAGTTGGGTTGAGAAACTGCCTGCGGGCAAAAGGTTATTCTGATAAAATTTAATTAATTAATTAAAGATTAATTAATTAAATTAGGAATCTAGAAAACGCTATAAGCTAATTAAATTCAAAGGAATGAATTTAATTGATGTTTGAAACAAGAAGTTTAATACGAGGAATATGATATTCTCGACAGGTGGTGTTGAAGACGGTAAACTAACTATAGCTTAGTAGCTCAGTGAGCGTATCCAGGTAAGTCTTCGGACTTACTTAGCTTCGATCTGCAGAAACCCGTGCCTGAGAGATTTATATCTCACTGTGTTGATATGTGTTGTTGTTTTGAAATGCCTTGTTGTGTTGAAATGTGAATGTTGATATGCATTGAGATGTGTTATGTGTAAAGCATGCTTGATGTGTTTATGATGAAAATGACGTTATGATGTGTAAAGCATGTTTAATGTTGTTGTGAGTGTTATCATGTCATAATTATGAGAAATGGTTAAATGAACATGTGTTAGCCTATTGAGGTGTGTTATTAAATGACATGATAAGCTCGCTGAAACATGATAATGTATGAGATGATAAGCCTTTTGAGGCATGTGATATGATGATGACTTGCAAAGGTCAAGAGTATGTAAAGCGAGTATTTTGCAGTGAATACCGGAGCTCGGCCAAGCCCGGATCACTTGCGTTCGTATAAGAATGACACCGAGTCTGATGGACTTCAGGCTCGGGTCGCACACCTAATGAAAATGATAAATGTTTGCATTAACATGAATGGCAAAATGTTGCATGTGGTTAGGAGTTAAGACCATAACTCACCACGAGAAAGCCTGGCCCGTAGACTTGATCAGTCTGGCTACGACCTAAGAGCAAATGTCTGAATTAACCTAATCTGTGCAATGGTGAGCTCACACCAAAGCCAGAACCGTATAAGCAATGGTTCCGGATTAATGGGTCCGGGATCGAAAATTGTAAATTTCATACTGCATTCACGTGCATCATTCATAAAAGCATGATATCATCTCATGAGCACGGTATATGGTATTTGAATATATTTGTTGTATTGTGATGTGATGATATAATCTCTCGTGGATAGATTATGATCAGTAGCTAACGGTTTTAAACCGAATCTTTTTAGGTAATGCTGATCATAGGAACGCTTCAGGGATGTCAGCTGCAGGATGTGGACAGCCGGGGCAGTGTTAACCCAAGGGTTGGTTGAACTACTTTTGAAACTAATCGCTTGCAAGCGAGTCTTTTGTTGGTTGTGTGCAACTGTGTACACATGTTGATTTCAGGCTGAAGTTTTAAGACACCTGTTCAGGTGTCATGTTTTAAAGTGTCGTTTTGGGATATACATACTAACTGCATGTACGGTTGTTATGTAAATGTTTTCTAAATGACAGGTTGGATGTTTTCATTATTTTTCATGCTTCTTGTTGCAAGGTCCTATTTGTAAAGTTGTTGTCAGGCTAACTGATGGGACCCACTGTGTGGTCCTTAGCCTAGTGACGTCTTGGGTTACTTAAAACTCGGGTCGTTACAGATTGGTATCAGAGCTTAGGTTGACAACAAGGGCACATGTGACTTGAGATGAGACATGATAGTTCAACCTAACTACAACCCAGTCCGGGTTGGTTTTGAAATGACATTTAAGTTTTCAAAAGATTTTGGAAATTACTAACATATGGTTTTAATGGATTTAAAATCATATGCATAGAGTCGGGATTGTGGGTAAAGACACTGCCTTCCACTCCTCAGCGTGACTCCTTGTAAGTGTAGTTCTCTCTCTCTAACTTCTTAAGATCATAGTATTCTTATAGATATCACTATTGTTATAAGTAGTGGATATATATGAAGAGAGAACGATCGTGAATGTTCCGGTTTGTCGAAACCGTGATAAAGGCAACAGTAAGCGTTTTGATTAAGGGACAAAGAAGTTGCAGCTTCATTACGAGTATGTCAATGGAAGCACAATGTGCAAGTGTGCCAGTGGAAGCACGACAAGCTAGAAGTACATGAGAGTATAATATATTTAGTAAGTGGTCAAGGTCAAGTACCTTTACCCATCGAGCTACATGAGATGTGAAGATGCAAGAATATAACAGTAGAAAGGGCTATTGCTACGATAAAAACGCAAGGGCAAGCACGAGTTGTTGTACCCCAAACACTAGAAGTTCCATATGAGGAACAAGAAGGTAGTGAACTTCATTAGAGAAGTGACTAAGGCCATAAAAAGAAGAGATGTGTTAGTGTTTGCAGTAGCTTATGTAATGCAAGTTGATTGGGGGTTGAACCACATAAACATGACTTTTGGGGACATTGGAGGGCTAGAAAAATATAAGATGAAACTTGCAGCAGCCTTCATGCCGAACATTGGTGCATATCGGTGGATGAGAAATTGTGCAATCATCGTGGATTACGAGACTTTCAAGAGTCGGATTTGGACTAACTTGTTAAAATATTTTCTGGAAGCAACATTTGGAGGTTCTCCTATGATGGATATGAATTTCACGAGGAGTATACATCGTTGGATGAGAGTGCACCACTTTATGATCAATTGATAAGAGTGTTTATGATAGGATGAAACAACCTCTTAGTTGGTGTTGTCACCTATAATATGATGTTACTGGAGTATTAGGAGATGATAATAAAGCTTGAAGTAAGACAAGGCTTTAGGAAAGAGGTGGATTCCTAAACTAGTGGAGGAAAGAGGCAGAAGTCTACTCCAAATTTCTTGAACCTACAAGTACGAGACGTGTGAGTCAAGAAACAAGGCCTTCTCCACAACCATGATCATAAGATAAATTGGAAGGAAGAACATGTTTCAATTGTGGAGACCTAAATCATTACAAGAAGGATTGATCAAAAAGTCCAACTACATGTTTCAAATGTAGTTAACCTAGAGATGTGATAAAGTTTGTGAGGCTAGGGGATAATGTTAACTCAAGGATCTTGTCCTAATGTGAGAGGAGGAGAAAGTCAAAGTTTACATGGAAACTAGGCAAGTAAAGTAGCCAACCGATATCCTTATTACCGGATTGGATAATGATGACGTGATTCTAGGCATCGATTGGATGATCAAGTATATGGATAAAATAGATGCGGAAATGCTAACAATAATGATGTTAGCCAAAGATGATACTTGTCATGTGTTCAAAGGAAGTGAGCTATAAGACCCGCTAGTGATGATCTCTATGATGAAAGCAAGTAAGCTGGTAAGGAAAGGATGTGAAGCATATTTATGTTATGTTTTGGAGAAAGAAGGAAAGATTCAATTGAAATACATTCCAGCTGCACGCGAGTTTAAGGATGTTTTTCAAGATGAATTACCTGGATTGCCACCTACTAGGCAAGTTGACTTTAGAAACTATCTAGAGCCTGGAACTAGACCAATTTCTAAAGCTCCGTACAGAATGGCACTTGTGGAAATGCTTGAGTTGAAGAAGCAATTGGAAGAATTGGCAGATAAAGGATTTATTTGGCCAAGTGTATCGCCATGGGGAGTGCCGGTGTTGTTTGTGAAGAAAAAAAAGATGGTACAATGAGGCTATGTATCGACTATAGAGAATTGAATAAGATGACGATTAAGAACAAGTATCCACTACCACGAATTAATGATTTGTTAGATCAGTTGCAAGGATCAAAGGTGTTCTCCAAAATAAACCTACGGTCAGGCTATCACAATTTGAAGATTCAAGAAGATGATATCCATAAGACAACATTCAGGACTCGGTTTGTTGTGGTCTTTATCGATGACATATTGGCTTATTCACGAAGTAGTGAAGAGCATGCAAAGCATTTGAAAGCAGTTCTTCAAGTATTGAGGAAAGAAAAGCTTTATGCTAAGTTGTCCAAGTGTGACTTCTGGATGAAAGAAGTAACATTCTTGGGACACATGATTACTGCAGATGGAGTCAAAGTTGACCCATCCAAGATCGAAACCGTGCTAGCATGGGAACCACCCAAGAACGTCAAAGAGATACGTAGTTTCCTAGGATTAGCAGGATACTATAGACGTTTTGTAAAAGGGTTTTCCATCATAGCAAGACTTATGACCAACCTACTTCAGAAGAAGGCAAAGTTTATGTGGACTGAAAAGTGTCAAGCAAGCTTTGAAGAGATAAAGAAGAGGTTGACTACTACACTTGTGTTAGCTCAGCCGAATGGAACACTAGAGTTCATTGTTTACAATGATGCATCTAAAATGGGCTTGGGATGCGTCTTGATGCAAAATGAAAGATTCATCACCTATGCATCAAAACAACTGAGACAATATGAGCAGAACTACCCTACACATGACCTGGAATTAGCAGCAGTAGTTCATGCACTTAAGATCTGGCGGCATTACCTATTTGGGATGATTAAGGGTGATTAAGTTAATCATCGACATCAATTGGCCCATAAATCGCGAATAGTGTGTAGATGACGAGTAGAAATTCCACCGTCACGATCCTGACGTAAATTTGGAGTTATGGGGGAAATTTTACTTTTTCCTCCGGAGAATAATTTTTACCCTCTGGTATTATTTGGAGCATTTGGGAGCTTCAATTAATAAAATTGCAGTTGAGAGAAATGATCAGGACATCTGATATGTTCTAGATATGAAATCACATGGAAAGGCAAAATGGCCAAAAAAAAAGCCGCTATTTCGTTTCTTAGCGGCTAAGAAAGACGGCTTAGGAATACGCGTTTTCCGAGAAAGTTGCGGAATAAATATCCACACAATATGTCAGATTTATTATTCCAATTTCGAGAAGTTTGGAGAAGGGGCTCAAACCGCCTTCGGATCGATAAAAGGATAATTATCGACTTTGCTAAAGGATAATTATCGTCTTCGCTATAAATAGCGGAAATTCATTTATTAATTCATTTCCTTTCACGTTTCCTCGTAAAAGCTCTGATTTCTCTCAACCTTAAAATTCAGATCTACTCTTCGTTTGTAATCCGATTTCAATTCCGTTTGAGTTTTCGGATTCCTCTCTTCGTCCTCTTCATTTCGGTACCGAGTTTGTGTTTTTCCGAGCACATAAAGGGCTGGTCGAGCATAATAGTGTTTTGGTCGGTCCCGTCGTTCAGATTCCGGTGAATCTGATGGTGTCCGAGCGTAGCCTGCGTCGTTGTGATTCCGAATCTTCTTTCGGATCGTCAATCGGGTTAGTAACGAATAAGTTATGAATTTATTCGTTTTCAGTATTGCGATTTGGCCTAAATTGATCTTAGGCTTGTCAAAATGGATAATTGGAAATTCCATTATGCTCGTTACATTATTCTGGTGATTATGGACTATTTGTTTGATGAGATCTGATGACAGTTGGGTTGAGAAACTGCCTGCGGGCAAAAGGTTATTCTGATGAAATTTAATTAATTAATTAAAGATTAATTAATTAAATTAGGAATCTAGAAAATGCTATAAGCTAATTAAATTCAAAGGAATGAATTTAATTGATATTTGAAACAAGAAGTTTAATACGAGGAATATGATATTCTCGACAGGTGGTGTTGAAGACGGTAAACTAACTATAGCTTAGTAGCTCAGTGAGCGTATCCATGTAAGTCTTCGGACTTACTTAGCTTCGATCTGCAGAAACCCGTGCCTGAGAGATTTATATCTCACTGTGTTGATATGTGTTGTTGTTTTGAAATGCCTTGTTGCATTTGTGTTGAAATGTGAATGTTGATATGCATTGAGATGTGTTATGTGTAAAGCATGCTTGATGTGTTTATGATGAAAATGACGTTATGATGTGTAAAGCATGTTTAATGTTGTTGTGAGTGTTATCATGTCATAATTATGAGAAATGGTTAAATGAACATGTGTTAGCCTATTGAGGTGTGTTATTGAATGACATGATAAGCTCGCTGAAACATGATAATGTATGAGATGATAAGCCTTTTGAGGCATGTGATATGATGATGACTTGCAAAGGTCAAGAGTATGTAAAGCGAGTATTTTGCAGTGAATACCGGAGCTCGGCCAAGCCCGGATCACTTGCGTTCGTATAAGAATGACACCGAGTCTGATGGACTTCAGGCTCGGGTCGTACACCTAATGAAAATGATAAATGTTTGCATTAACATGAATGGCAAAATGTTGCATGTGGTTAGGAGTTAAGACCATAACTCACCACGAGAAAGCCTGGCCCGTAGACTTGATCAGTCTGGCTACGACCTAAGAGCAAATGTCTGAATTAACCTAATCTGTGCAATGGTGAGCTCACACCAAAGCCAGAACCGTATAAGCAATGGTTCCGGATTAATGGGTCCGGGATCGAAATTGTAAATTTCATACTACATTCACGTGCATCATTCATAAAAGCATGATATCATCTCATGAGCACGGTATATGGTATTTGAATATATTTGTTGTATTGTGATGTGATGATATAATCTCTCGTGGATAGATTATGATCAGTAGCTAACGGTTTTAAACCGAATCTTTTTAGGTAATGCTGATCATAGGAACGCTTCAGGGATGTCAGCTGCAGGATATGGACAGCCGGGGCAGTGTTAACCCAAGGGTTGGTTGAACTACTTTTGAAACTAATCGCTTGCAAGCGAGTCTTTTGTTGGTTGTGTGCAACTGTGTACACATGTTGATTTCAGGCTGAAGTTTTAAGACACCTGTTCAGGTGTCATGTTTTAAAGTGTCGTTTTGGGATATACATACTAACTGCATGTACGGTTGTTATGTAAATGTTTTCTAAATGACAGGTTGGATGTTTTCATTATTTTTCGTGCTTCTTGTTGCAAGGTCCTATTTGTGAAGTTGTTGTCAGGCTAACTGATGGGACCCACTGTGTGGTCCTTAGCCTAGTGACGTCTTGGGTTACTTAAAACTCGGGTCGTTACACATTTACTCCCATTTAGTGCAAAATATAGTATAAATAGGTTCATCTAGAATGATCCATCATTTCCCCATTTTATTCTCTCTTTTCTCTTGCTTCCTTTGTGTAATGAGCTTCTAATTTCCTTGCTACATTGGGTTGTTTTGAAGCTGTATTGCTGCTTTGGTTGTAAGTCCCTTTTAATATAAGTATTATTCAGTTCATGTTTTGTATTTCTTGAGCTTTATTTATCTAATTGCATGTTTCTTATCACTTAAGATTGATCACCTTAGTGTCTAAATTGCATGCAAAGAATTAGGATTAATAGATTCCGGGTTCGGGTCTTTAATCTAGTAGAAACCGTTAGATAAAAACTGGTCGTAATTACTTAAGGGAAAAAGAATACAAATATAAAGAAAAGCTTAATGGTTTTATTCTTCTCTTTATATATCTTTGTCTTTGTTTGAAAGCTAACTTGTGACTTGTTCTTGTAGGTTTACGGAACATTAACTTGTTAAATTGTGTTGATGCCGGTTGACTCAACACATACATATGATCAAGACTGGAACATTGCTAGAAAACTTATAAAAGGAACCAACCAATAATTGACATGCTCAAGCTTGACTCATTTCAAACCTAAATTTTGTACGAGCCTTAAAATGTGTTTGCATTCAGATCGTTTAAAAAATGAACAAGCTCGAATCGAGCTTTTAACGAACTAAGAACTGAACACGAGTAACTTGTCTCGTATTACGGCCCAACCTCGAATCGAATACTATCACAAAACCTATCATATGTAACCGTGTAAATAAAGCGTAACGAAACGTTCACTCTAATCAACTCCAATCAGAGTCCAAACAAACCTTAACAATAATTAAAAAAAAGCATTAAGTATAATCTGCAAAAGAAGTCAGAAGCGCATGAGTAATGACAGCCAAAAAAATGTGGTTAATAGAGTCATTAAGCAGACAAAGGAAGAAGAAAAAAGATTAATTAACAAAAACAAGTCAGAGATAAAACAATGGTTTCCACACTCCCACATGGCCTGCTTATTTGGAGCTTTTTGTAGTCTTCTTGATTAGCTTCATTATTTGCTAAGTATGTCATTAATGAGCTTAATTGGATGTCGTGGCAAGAAAAAGGGCTTTTTCTAGGGTTGGCTCTCACATGTTGGGCTGTGGGTCCGATCCGGACCGGTGGACCGTAAATTAAGAAAACCTTGGACCGTAGACCGGACCGGGACCGGACCGTAACGGTCCGGTCCGAACCGGTCCGGTTCCGGGTTGGACCGGTTTTTACATAAATTGTACAGTTTTGAATATTGCGGACTGGACCGAACCGGATTGGACCGGTTTGTACCTTAATTGTACAATTTTGGTGAGGTTTTCCGGTCCAAAACCGGATCGGAATGGACCGGATTGGACCGAACTGGACCGGACGGACCGGAAATTTGTAGTTTACGGTCCTACCCGAGTTACGGTTTTTTACGGTCAAAAAACCGGACCGGATCGTAACCCGGATTTTCAATAAACCTGGACCGTAGACCGAACCGGACCGTAAATTCCAGACAATGGTTGAACTATAATTTAAAAGTAGAACTATAATTTAAAAAATTTATACTAAAACAATGGTTGAACGTATAGAGTTATATGAGAATAGACAAATAGTATTTTAAAAATATAAATAATAGATAAAATAAAAATATAATTCTATTTATAGAAAGTTTGAGTAGTAATGTCACTTGTAAGGTTAAATATTATGAATAAAAATTTTGAAGTTTTAATGAAAAGTATTGAACACCAGGAAACAAAAAACTTCAAATTAATGGTATGTGTACTTGTAGATTGATTATAAACTAAATGATTTATACGGGTTTATAGTTTATTTTCAGGTTTATTTTTTTGATGGGTTTAAGGTTGTTTACTTGGAGCTTATATTTTGGGTTTATTTTACTTCAAAAGATTTTCATGCCCTTAAAAAAATCGAACAATGACGTTGAATACCCAGGGATATACAAATAATATCAGGATGGAATAACACATGGTCAAAATCGGGGTTTTAAACAAAAATAAATTCATGAAAGCAAAAGTAACATTAGTCTGAAAAGTTTATTTTTTTAGTGGTTTATAAAACCAAATAAACCCATAGATAAATAAAACAATAATTAAAAGTGGTATATATATAGTGATAAAAGTGGTATATAATATTGGGTTGAAAAGTTTAATTTTGAGTGATTTGTAAAATATATAATATTATACAATTAAAATTGTTTTTGAGTTGTTTTTTTATTCAATTATAATATTTTGGTGTAATGTTTGATTAAATTATTATACAGAATAACAAATACTAAAAGTGGTATATATATATATATATATATATATATATATATATATATATATATATATATATATATATATATATATATGTATATATATATATATAAATGATAATCACTTTATCTAATATTATGCAAGGAAAGAAAACTCTTTACTTGGGTCCGTTTAGGAACCATGAACTTATTGTACCCGAAGATGAAGCTGAAACTTATAGAAGTTGTAGCTGATTGAGTAGCTGACTGATCAAGATGATTTATGTTCACAATTTTGGTGGGTGTTTGGGAGAACAAAGCTTATCGAAGCTGATCGAAACGTATAATTACTAAAAAGGACATAATTTTATTTTTTATTGAGTTTAATTAGATTAAAAAAATATATATATTTTTATACAGTTGTGCTTTTTTTTTACATGGATTTCATTAATTATTTTGTTGTGTAAAATTCATCGTCCCTTTTTTAAGTAAAAAAATATTCTTAAATTTAGATTGAGCTTTATTTAGCTATCATATATTATTTTACTTGATTTCTCTCATAAAGATACGTAAAATATCTATTAATGATTTTATTCAATATAATTTTGAAATATATACTAATTATAGTAATATGATTTTTTTTCATCATCCCGTTGGGAATGCTATACTTATCCGACTTGTCAAAGTATTCCGTGCTTTATGAACCAGTCGAGTTTAAAACCCACTCGTATTTCCGAACGAATACTAATTCACCTTAACTCTTTCATCACAAGAAATAAAAACCTTGACTAGACAAAGAAAATTGGTCACAAATCCTTGTCAATGCATGTCCAAATCAATCTACACACTATACAAATATACAATGCACACAAAGTAGCTAGGTTTCTTATTTGACCAAAGCTCAATTATAAAAATGATTATTGACTTTCACACAATAATACATGAAACTATTGTGAATATAAACTAAAAAAAATCAACTAAATTAATATAATTAAATAAGAAATAGTCGAAGAAAATGGTTAGTGAAGAGGGTTGAATGATGCATGTATGAGGCCGACAAAGAGCATCTTCCAAGTTTCAAATTTCAGAACCATTTTTACAGTTTACAGCCTCGACAAGATTCAGCATTTATGCTTGTGAGGTTTTGTCTCCGTGGGTGCTTTCTTTCGGTCTATTCTATTTACTATTAACTAGTGTATAATTCGTATCGTGTGCGGGATTGAGTTTTAATAAATAGTAAAATATTAAGTTTTTCAAAAAAATATTATTACTATTTGTTAAAATTAATAGTGAGTCTATGTTGGGTTTAGATCTACGTGCATGATGCACCATGTTGGAACTAATATTTTAAATAAGTAGTGCGTTGGGAATTCAGGCAAATTTTCGGTTGCTCAGGCCATCGTTAACACCGAAAAACGGAAACATTGACTTCGTTTCTGCGAACACTAAATCGTGGTATACTTATTTGCTAAAATTGAATTTTAAGTGAATGAGATAATAATGCCCGAAGTGACGTGTACGAAACGCAAAACTTGGAAAAAGGAACAAAAATGTGGTTATCCACACTGACTAAAAGAAGTAAAGTATTTATAGCACATAATGAGGGAACACATTTAAAGGCCGTGACCTTTGGGACACTACCCATTTTCAAATGAGAGCGGACATAGCTAACTCAGAGTCGAGACGTGCCGTGTTGTTGGCTCAGACTCAGGCATAACGAGAACATATTTGAATTCTCGGATTAATCCGGGATGTTTTCAGAATTAAGCACAAAAAATTTCTATTTCAACCCTACACATACTATCGGTATTGTAACCGTAAGGTCCCGCCAATTCAAAATTCCATATGGCATAAGAGTACTTCGATATTTTGGGTTGTCGACTTTAAAACAGTTGATGGTGGGCCTGAACTATAATAGTTCATCCGATTGGACTAACAGATCTTTAAGTCATGTACCGAAGTGACCTAGTCAAACAACACCTTTATATATACAAGGTTTAACGAAATTTACAGTGTTACATGGAATGAATGATGGCGCCAATCCAAATCACGAGTTCTTTAATCATGTAATAAAAGAAAATTCAAGTCAAATAATATTAGACCAAATAATTTTAGCGACACAAAGCAAGATTCATGCCGCAATAAACCAAATAGACGGCGTATAGAACGCGTCGACGTGGGAGTTGGTGAGTCCCAACAAAGGCTCAATAGACATCGGCACGATACGTGCTTTCTCCCCGCGATCCTTGCTTACTTTCTTCCAAGTTTTTGATCTTATCCGATCAAGAATCAAAATCACAAAATGTATATATATTCGATTTCTGTCTTTTTAAGATTTTTTTATAAAGGAAAGATAGTTAAAATATTGGATAAACCCATAGATTAGCACTGTGGGAGACATTAACGTCTCACATCGAAAGATTGAATACTCCGAGCTTAATGTATAAGGTCGGTGGACTATTCCTCTTATCGCTAATTGGTTTTATGATGGAACATCATCGGGTTTATGTGTTGGGTTTGAGCCTAATGAGAGTGCAGGAGTGTGTTGGAGATAATAAGGTCTCACATCGAAATATGGGGACACTCCGAGCCTAGTATATAAACTTGGTGAGCTACTCCTCTGTGTTGGGTTTGGGCACAATGCGCATGTGCGCTCATATGCACACGATTCCCGCTCAACCGGTCCGTCAGTATCGGACTTTAACAAAGGACAAGACAACTGATTGGTGGATTACCCCTGATCCATCACTTATAATTATTCATCTCATTAGATGGGGGTAAGATTTTGGGTGTTCTATACATTATTTAAAAACTTGTAAGAAAATCATATTATAACAAACCAATAATAAGGAATAAAATAAATTAGGAAATAAAATGAGTTAGGAAATAAGTTATAATGTTTAATTTAAATATAATGTATATAGTTAGGAAGTAAAGGTACAATTTTTATAATATTCAAACCATAAATATTAAAATATGTATGATTTTAAGCGGGTGAATACCGATATGAAGAATGTGTGGATGATGGGTCGGGTGATGGTGGATGAAACGATGACCCAAATCCTACCCGATCCACTACACGTTTCATCCACCGCTCGTTTCGTCCGTACACGCTTCCAAATCTTATTAGATAATAAATTACTACCCGAAATATTAAAAAAATATTAATGATCAAACTAGTTGTCAAAGTCCGATACAGACGGACCCGGTAAAGCGGGGGTCGTGTGCGTACGAGCGCACATGCGCATTAGGCCCAAACCCAGTACATAAACCCGGCGATGTTCCATTCTAAAACCAATTGGCAATAGGAGGAGTAGCTCACCAAGCTTATATACTAGGCTCGGAGTGTCCCATCTTTCGACGTGAGACCTTATTATCTCCAACACGCCCCGCAAGTACAACTAAAGGATATAGGCCGAGTTGCACTTGTACACATATTAGGATCGCGAGCCTAATTGAGGTTAACCGCTCTGATACTATATCAAAATCCGATACAGACGGAGTTAATAGTTGATTTCCTATTGAATGCAACATATGCTATTTAAATTAAGGTCATATGACAATCTATTAAAATACAAAGAGATGCATGCATACTAAAACAATCTTTGTTTTTGACCGATACCAAAACAATTAAACAAAGAACACACATGTGTTGCTCCTAATACTACTATATATTTAGTTGCACGTATTCATATATACCACATTTGTTAAAATATCAATTTTTATATTTACAGAATTTTGTCTTGTGTTTGAATCTCATGTTTAAGATTTTCTAATATTTTTCTTAGTGTTTAAAAATATGTTTTAATTTCATCTATATATTTTGCTAAAATATCTAAAGAAAATCAAGCTCAACACATTAAATGGAGTTTGTTTAACTACTTGAATAAAATGCTGAATTTTATTTTAATATAAATTATTTATCCAATTTCTTTTCGTTTTTAATTTATAATCTCTACTTAAACATCCCAGCCTTGTGTTTATATTCGACTTCGCTATTATCGATTTTGTTTTAATATAAATACCTTTAACCATTTTCTTTTTGTTTTTATCCATACCCCGGCTTAAAAATCTCAACCTATACATTTATAACCGAAATTGCAATTATCAACTTCACCTCCATAATCTAATTTATGTACCATTTTCTAAACCTATATTTAACAACCTTATAAAGGATGTTAATAAATTGGGTAAATTATGGATGATCCAAATCGCCACCGATCCGTCACCCAAAATCATCTCTCCACCGACCAGTCATCTGCCTAAACTCTCAAATATCCATATATACCAAACAAACGAAGTAGGTAAATCAGATGAGATTTCGAGTGTTCATCAAATCAATAACTATCAAAGGATAGAACATGTGCAACCATTGGAACACTCAAGTGGTGAAGTTGTTAAAGTCCGATACAACCAAAGGATAAAACATGTGCAACCATTGGAACACTCAGCACAAGACCTAACCCAAAGAGCAATCTGCTCGATTGCACTCGCATTGCATCAATTACGGCCTTCATCTATTTCACCTGGAAGGTTAGGAACAACCTCGTGTATAACAACACCTTCACTCGTGCGATCGACTGCGCTGCTGAGGCCATTCGAGCCATAAAACTTCACATTGCGTACCACTGGAAAGACCGCTCCTCTTCTACCATTGCTACAACAAGAATGTTCGAAATTCCCCTCATCTGATTCACTGCTTCTTCTTCTCTAAGTCCCTGATGTTAAAATATGCTTATGTTCCCTATTTCTCTCCCTCATGTAAATCTTCTTCTTAATACAAGTAAATTTTTTTTTTAACACCCCCCCCTAGAGCGGACGTCGTGTAAATATGAGTGTATATGCAAGTTAAGCCCAGACTCAAATTTTCTAGGCGGTGGATACGAGTGGGTATTTCGTCCAGTGAGATCCAAACCGATTCATCCGTATTTATCCGACTAATAAATTTTAGAAAGTTAAATATCTGGATCGACAAACATTGTAGGAAGTTGATTAAAAAAACTAGTTTATATAAGCATTGCTAAATATGTGCCATTATATATTAAACTCACCATCAACTCAAACTCTCCTAATTGGTCACATTCACATATATGTTTGTGTATCATCGAGAAAGACAAAGAAGAAAGGGTTACGAAACTCCATAGGTGGGTCCCGCGCCGGAACTGCCCATGTTCAGGCAATTCTTGACTCAAATTCAATCAAATCTCTCTCCATCTTCTTCTTCTCCATCTAACCCTAAACCAGCAATACAGAAGAAGAAACTCAAACTCACAAAGAATCAATCTTTATCACTTCAATCCGAGCTAGACCGAGTAGTAATTGAATGGATCCAGTGGCGGCGTCGACGCACGGCCACTCACTTCCACCGTCGTTCCACCTGCACCACCAATTCAACCTCCAGTCTCATCACCATAACCCGAACTCCGAGGATGAGCAACAAAGCGGAACAAAACGACATCGTCAGGAGGATAATAACAATAGCAACGATGACAATCAAGCAAACGGAGACCACTCTGAATCCGGCGGAGGGGGTGGATCCGGGTCGGGTGAAATCACCCGACGGCCACGTGGACGGCCGGCGGGATCGAAAAATAAACCTAAGCCACCGATTATCATCACGCGTGATAGCGCGAACGCTCTTCGTACTCATGTGATGGAGATCGCTGATGGGTGTGATGTGATGGAGAGTGTAGCGGCGTTTGCTCGCCGCCGACAACGTGGTGTATGTATCATGAGCGGTACCGGAACTGTTGCTAATGTCACTCTCCGGCAACCTGCGTCTCCTGGTCAAGTCGTTACTCTCCATGGAAGATTCGAGATCCTTTCTCTCTCCGGATCATTTCTTCCTCCCCCAGCTCCACCAGCTGCAACCGGACTCACTATCTACCTAGCCGGCGGTCAAGGTCAGGTAGTCGGAGGTAGCGTCGTCGGACAATTACTAGCTTCAGGACCCGTTGTCGTTATTGCTGCATCGTTTAGTAATGCCGCTTATGAAAGACTTCCGTTGGAAGACGAAGAGCAACAGATGCCGATTCAACATAACTCCGGCGAGGGTTTGGAGTCTCCAACGGCGGCGATGGGTAGTGGAGGAGTACATCAGGGGATGCTAGGTGGAGGCGAACACGGACATGACCCGAGCTCACAGATGTTTCAAGGAATGGGTTCAGCTCCTCCACCGCCGAATCTTTTGAATTCGATGCAGTTGCCCGGAGATGCTGCGTATTGGGCCGGAGCTGGACGGCAACCATTCTAAATTAACGCGTATTATACGGTTGGTTTTGATTTTCTAACTCTATAACTCCATGTGGTTATGTTTTCATGGCAGATCGATGAAGTTAGGACTTAAATTGATGGTTAGAATAGGACTCTTTAGTTTTCTCGATCTCTTGTCAATGTTATACACCCTGGAGAAAAAAATTAGGGTTTTGTTCATCTTTCTTCTCTTTTTTTACATTGCGTTGACCTTATAAGATGTTTGCTTTGATCTTTTTCCCCATGAATGGGTTGTTCTTGTTGATGATTTCAATTAGCTTCATCTTCCTGTCCAAAGATCTGTTCATCTTGGTTGTTCTTTGTTCTTTTGCCTTCATTTTATGTGGCATTTCTCCCTATCAAGCTTGACAAGAAATTATGTACATTAATGTTATAGCATACCGTTATCAATGTTGATCTAAGACGATACAAGTATATGTACCATATAACAAATCGTATAATGCATAATTGCTTAGATATATCTTATTCATTGAATTAACCATTGAAAAAGTTACTCGAAAAAACTCAGTTCGGACTCGTGTACTTTCTGAACGTTACGAGGTGACGTTCAGACTCATTGACGACATCACTAAAGACAACGTTACGAGATGATGTTCAAAAACGCCATCAAAGGTCTTCCGTGACGATTTTAAACGTCGAGAAAATCTTATGTACTAGTGCGAATACGGAAAAGGCTTAATACTTGGTTAAAATCTAGACTCAACTTACATTTGACTCGTTTATAAGCGAGTCTATTCCTCTATATATTGATTTAAGTTAAGTCTAAACTCAACTAAAATATCGAGATTGTAAAACCAATCTAATAAGAGAATAAATTTATTAAATTATTAATTTATATATACATGTGATATCGATTAGCTCATTGAGAATATGAGATGGAGATTTACTTCTTATTTCTATAATGAGTATGATACTATTTGTACATATATATGATTAATGAATTAAATTTGGTATATTAACAAGTGTTGATTTGAATGAAGGTGTGCTTATGTACGTAACTACATAAGTGTGATGTGAGTTAGTGACCTCAATTGGTTACTTGATTGTGCATTGCATTCATCACTATATAAATGCATGTGGTGTTTTTAAATTTAGTAGGCATATATAAGATATTTTAATATTAAAAGATTATTATATAAAATTATTATTTTCTAGTAATTTTTCATCATTTTTCACTTCTTAATTCAATTCTTCACCACCTTCATTTTCTTTTCTTTCTTTTTTTTTGATATAAGGATAACAAAAAAGGAAGGGTCAACCTCTCGATATTGATCGTCCTAAGTCATCCTTTCGGAAGAGGTTTTCAACTTCTTGTGGCAGAGAGGGTCGACGCAATCACCCGGATTGTGTCCAAGCAGCGTAATCAGATCAACAACAGTGTTAATTTTCCTAAAGATATGTCGCACCATACTTTCTCTGTGAAGCCCGAAATCATGATGAGATGATCATGTATGCTTCCCATTATGGTTTCTAGATGTTGAGCGAATTAATGAGTATCAAGTTGTCTCCCTCAATCTCAATGATTGGATCCCAAGACTTACGGCCTTTTGGAGGCTCTCTCGAAGCGCAAACGCTTTTGCTTCAAGGACAGAGTTGGCTTGGCATATTCCTTTTCCTAATGCAAGTGTCCTTGTTAGGTTGTTTCTGATAATGAACCCAATTACAAAAAGATTAGAAAAACTATTTTTATGCGTCAAAATTGATTTTGACAAAGGTACGTCATCTTATTAGTCAAGCTTTATAAACTAAAATATTTTATATGTATTATATATACCCGAAGGAACCGACTGATCTGATGATCAATCACTGTTGAGAGATGAAGACGCAAAATTGACGCTGGAGACATTTGGTATATTTGCATTGTGCCAAGGGCGGGTGTAACTATGGTCTTCAAATTGCATGAGAACTGAGTTATTGTCGAATGGAACTTGAGATGAATTATCAATTGATCGTGCAACCGCTTGATAGGGAGTTGATCGATCCACTTACATTCGCTTCCTAATCTTGCGATATACTACCAAGGTTTCATACTAAGAACCGGGAGATTCGGTTTTCACCATGTATATTTCCGCAAAGCGAATATAACTGCAAATTTCATTCATCACATACATTTAGTTTTTCTTTCACCCGCCCGAAAATATGCTTATATTTTTGTCGAACAATGTTATGGTATTCCGAGCCACGTTTTTATTTCGATAAAACATACTTTGGTGAGGTTTTTGGACTCGAAAAACATATTATCAACATTTTTCTGTATCAACATACGGTTTTCCCCTTCCAATTCTTATGTGAAATCTTACATAAGATAAAACTAGAAACCAAACTTTCTTAGCAATAATCTATCCACAAAATTACGTACTAAGATAACCAAAAGTTTGTGTTGAGCATTAAGGAATCGTTTGATAAAAACTTACAGAACAAAAATATCGGATATCAATCACATACTCGTATCTCAGTACTAAACTGATATGGAAAGCGATAAGCATGATTGGATGGTCGGTTGTGAATAAGAGATTGAATGAGTAAAGGCAGTCAAAAGAAAGGGGATGGGCTTAACTTGGTTTGGATTCATAGATGGGGACAGCAGGCAGTAAGCATGCATCTCTATCTGCTACAAGTGCAGGTCATGGATGTGCACGTGCACCTCTGCTTACTCGCCTTAATTCTCTGCCCATCACCAACAAAATGTTCCTTTCCAATAACACGTAACACTTTGAATGTGCCATGGCTGAGAATCGAGAGATGTCATGTGTGTATAGCTTTTGAATTTTAGTTCCTTTTCCTTTTTACTAGCTAATATCAACATTGAGTCATCAAACCTCTTTTGATGTTTTTGACTTGGCCCGTCATGTCTCCCTATATACTTGATTGGTGCTTTGAAAGGCCAAACTAAAGCTTTAGATAGATATCGAAACTTTTTGTTTGAATTCGTTCATTCTATAAACGAATTGAACACGAACATATACTAAAATCTAAATTCTTTAGGTTCGATTCGGACTTGACTTGTTTCTTAAAGAGTGTACTATGATTATGTCAAAGTTTGACTCGTTTATAGAAACGTTAATTGAGACGAGCTACTTGAGTTCGTCTTGAGCTCGTTCACTTTCCTAACAAGCCAAATATGAACACATTTTAAAACTCGTATAAAATTAATGTCCAGTTCGTTTATAAATGAACTAATCTTGAGCATGTCAATGCTCGGCTCGTTCGGCTAAAATAACATAGTAGGATTGTTATATTAGCCAAGTTACGTACTCGGGCTTGATCGGCTTGAGCTTTTTATAAACAAACCGAGATTGAAAGTTGTTGGAGATAATAAGTTATCACATCTAAAGTTAGGACATTGCGAGCCTAGTATATAAGGTCGATGTGTTACTCCTTCTATTGTAAATTAATTTTAGGATGAAATC
Organism: Fagopyrum homotropicum; assembly: GCA_033239125.1. Lineage (NCBI taxonomy): Eukaryota > Viridiplantae > Streptophyta > Magnoliopsida > Caryophyllales > Polygonaceae > Fagopyrum > Fagopyrum homotropicum. Next base: position 165,192,648 of record BSWB01000001.1, read on the forward strand.
CCGCTGTTTATGTATTGGGTTTGGGCCTCACGCGCATGTGCACTCGAATGCACACAACCCTCGCTCTATTGTCCACTTTTGTCGGACTTTGACATTGTATCAAAGCAGCTAGCATGTACTCGGCTCGCGTTCCTAACATGTGGCCGATGTGGACAAGTGTTATCTAGGTTTGTACTCTAGTTGCACTTGCGGGTGTGTTGTTGGTGTTGTAGATAATAACTTTTCACACCTAAAGCAGAGAGATTTCGAACCTATTATATAATGTCGGTGGACTACTCCTCTTATTGTCAATTGGTCTTATGATGAAATCCGATGTGTTTGATTTGGGCCTAACCTGCATGTGCTCTTGTATGCACACGACCCATTCTACCATTCTTCTGTATAAGACTTTGACAAACATGTCAATGTTTAGCGCGTATAACAATTAATCCTTTTTGTTTTTCGCGAGATAACATTTTAAGGCGGTTATATTTTGAACTACTTGGATTTGTATCAAACTTATTCACTTTCTAACGAGTTTAGTGCCCGTTTGGTTGGAGCGGTGGAATGGAAACGGAATGAAATCGAATAAGGGTATAGAAAGGAAATGGAATGGATGAGATTAATTTTATGTGTTAAAATACCTCTAACCAAACATAACTTTTTGATTGATTCGCAATCATTCCGTTACCGGGAATGATTTCCGGTGCTTCCAAACGGGCCCTAAATGTTTAGCTCCGCACAAAACTCGGATAATTTATAAATAACCCAATTATACAAAAGCATATCTTGTTCTTCTCGAATAAGTAGCCCCTTTCTAAGACTTTAATTTCGAATTTTCAAAAATCTATGAAAATTGGAAATGGTCTTGTATATTATAATACTTTTTATAAAAAATACCCTGTGCTAAATTAGCTGAAGTATATAGGTTAAAAACTTATAGAATGATAAGCATAGTGAGCTTCGACTGGGTAAACGTGTGTTGCCCTTGCAAGTGGAACCCAAATTTGATATCCCTTTTACTGTTTTTTGGTTTTTTTTTTTTTTTTTTTTTTTGGTAATTGAGATGATGAAGCAGGTTTCACCGTGATGAATTAAAACCAAAGAAAATGGCTAACAAATGACAAGCCGTTGAGTCGTCACACCTCGGGCATCGTTTCTTAGAAAAGAGATTATAGAACTAAGAGGATTACTTAAAATAAACATGCCAACAGGGTATCCCGTAGCAAGAGAAGCAAAATGATCCGCAGACTGGTTGGCCTCCCGATAGATATGACGGATCTGAACTTGTCAGTTCCAACTAATGAAGTCTTGGCAACGAGATACCAAACTAAAGAGCGGATGTCTTTGTGAAATCGGATTATTGATGAGTAGTAAAACAGTGGCAGAATCAACTTCCACCAGAACTTTGCGGTAACCCCTCTCCCAAGCGAGATGAAGACCAAAGAGAAGTCCCCACAACTCCGCAATCGGCACAGTAGCTATGCCAATGTTCATAATAAACCCACACACCCATTGACCGTTCGTATCTCTGATAGTTCCTCCAGCAGTGGCATGCCCATTGTGAACAGATCCGTCGGTATTAACCTTAATCCAACCAAGGTTAGGAGCCAACCACCTGACGAGTTCAAGAGTTCTACCAGGACTAGCAGCAAAAAACCTACCACGAGAGTGGGCTCGTGTAGAACTTCTAGCATACTCCAAAATGATCTACGCCATATTTTAGGGTGAGACGTACGTACCTCTAATATAAGCTCGTTCCTCCATTTCCAGCACTTCCATAATGAGATTGCAAATAGAAATTTCCAAGTTAAAGTAGGCTCAATTACATCGGTTGAGGATAGGTTCAGCAGCAACCAATCATGTAAATTCGATGTGAAAAATTATTTTGAGGAGTTTCTTTGCAATAATTCCATAATCCCCAACAATTTTCAATAACCCTTCTCCACTAAACACAACGCATGTACGTGACCCGTATAATAACAAATTGTTTGAAAATGGATTGCGTGGTAATTCCAAAATGACTGGAAATTACGGTCCTTTCTATAACCATACAGTTATATTTTAGAGTGAATTTGCTATGTAGCATTACTTCACTAATTTTGTTTAGTAATTGTGAAGCTCAATAATTTTGCTACAATATGACCTTTTTAAATAATTTTAGACTAATTTGCCCTTCTACAAGAATTTAAAAGATTCCTAATTATTTATTACCTTTTAATTGACCTACAATTCCTAATTGAAGAAGGTGTATTTTGAATAAGTTACCAATTTTAATAGCGTAATCAATTAGTAAATCATAAAGAATATAAAATTTTTTTACCATGAATTGATAAAACTAGCATGTTACATGCTTGTACTTTTCATGTAAATCATGAAGAGTACAAGAAAATTCTTAATAAAATTTTACAAAAAATTTACAATAATTGATCAGCGTAATCAATTAGTAATTAATCAATTAGTAATTAATCCATTTTACAAGAAGATAAATCGTGTACAATAAAATTTTACAAGAAGATAAATCGTGAAATCCAACTTGTCCAGTTGGTATTAGGGTTGGAGGGAGGGACAACCAACCAGAGATCGATTCTTGGTGACTACATTCGTAATTAGGATAAAATTTATTATAATTAATAAGGGTAAATCTGCCATTATTTGTTTAATAAGGCTATTCACTTAAAAGTTTATAGGCCTAGATTATTTACTAAACAAAATTAGTCACTGGGTACATTTTATCCAATTTTCTCTATATTTTATGGTCTTGGCCAATCCAAAATTGTGATATTATTGTCCATACCAAAATAAAGTGGACTTTTAGTTGATATTTTAATGTTGAAGGAGAATCTAACGCCTAATCCGGCCCCGTCCAATTCCACTCGTATTTGAACCAAATCAAATCATATCTAAATCATTTAACTACTTGAAAAATATGATAAACTAGTTTATAGGAAAGGACTGTAAAGAGGAGAAGAGTTTGTGAATAATGCTTGCATTTTGTATTCATTATGGCATATGTATATATACATCAGATAGAACGTACTCTTGAGCTAATTACATTTAGTGAGCTTAATTACAATATTTGTTTAAACTCTTGAGTTTCAAAACCGCTGCTTTATATGATGCATTAAGTGGGCTTAATCACAATAGTCTGTTTATACCCCCGGCAAGCTCATGGATGTTCACGGACTTGAAGCTTGAAACATAAGTCGGAGAAGCAAGTAGTTCCGAGTGGTTTGGTGTAGATGTCCGCAGTTTGGGCAACCGATGAGACATGACGAACAACAATGTTACCATTCTCAACCTGTTGTCGAACAAAAAAGTAATCAAGTTGTATGTGTTTGGACCGAGGGCCAACTACGGGGTTGGCGGTCATAAAAGTGGCACCGACATTGTCACATAGTAAGAGTGGTGGAGCGGAAAGCGGAAGACGTAGTTCATGCAGAAGTTGACCAATCCACATTAGTTCTGCCGTGGTGTATGCGAGAGCCCGATACTCAGCTTCCGTACTCGAGCGGACTACCACCTTCTGTTTTCTCGAAGTCCAACTAATAAGGTTCGACCCAAGATAGATGGCAAAGCCATATTGGGAGCGATAATCCGTCGGATCATATTTCCATCCGGCATCAGAGTATGCTGTTATTTTCATGGTGGAGGAAGGACGAAGTATGAGGCCAAGTGAGGAGGTGCCCTGTAGGTAGCGAAGAATTCTTTTGACAGCTTGCCAATGGGGAAGACGTGGAGCGTGCATGAACTGACAAACACGATTAACAGCATAAGTGATCTCAGGTCGTGTGATCGTAATATATTGTAGAGCACCTACACTTTGCCGATATAGTTTGGGATCTTCAAAGGGATCGCCGTCATGAGTGAGGCGAGATGAGGAGTCGGCTGGTGACCCGATTGATTTGTTGTTGGACATCTTAGTGCGTTGGAGGATGTCATTGATGTACTTAGTTGTGACAAATGAATGCAATCCCGTTGTTGAGAAACATGAATTCCAAGAAAAAAGGCAAGTGGTCCTAAGTCACGGATCGAGATGGCAGAGTGCAACAGTGCAACGGATCATGTCACATCACAATTTGATCAGCTAAGTCTCAGATCCTTATACGGGTAATGACCGCCTACAAGTGAAAAACGGTAACCAATTGTCTATTTCAAATATTGGCTCTTCATGTTTAACTTCGTCGCATGCTCCTATTATTTTGCCTAACATCCTTCACGTGCCTTCCATCACAAAAAGCATTCTAAGTGTTTCTAAACTCACTAGAGATATCAATGCTTACATGCTCTTTTTTCCAAACTATTGTCTTGTTAAGACTTAAGACCATGCAAGGAAAAACCCTCCTTCGCGGCACACTTGACCAAGGCCTCTACCGTCTCCTTCCAGCCGAGACCACCACCCAACCTAGCACATCGTTGAGCTCTCCTACAACCTTGGAAGGATGCCACAGACGCCTCGCTCATCCACACGACTCCATACTTCGCAATATTGTCTCGTCATTTAATCTTCCCGTGTCTAGCAATAAACTTCCCTCTATTTGTGGAGCTTGTCAATTATGAAAGAGTTGTCGTCAACATCTTCCCACCAGTCATACCATTTCGTCTTAACCTTTTGATTTAGTCTACACGGATATTTGGGACCTCCCCCATTTTGTCGTTGAATGGATCGCGCTATTTTGTCTTCTTTATTGATGATGCTACAAAGTTCATTTGGATTTATTTCTTATCCCACAAATCTCAAGTTCGTGATACCTTTATTGCCTTTCATCGCATGATTCGAACCCAATTCAATGCCACTATACGCTCGTGTCAAACTGATGGTGGTGGTGAATTCACCACTCTCACTCCTATATTCACCGCCCCGCATCTCTTGTCCTTACACCCAGGAACAGAATGGTGCTGCCGAAAGACGAAATTGTTGCTTTATAAAGTGGGCTTAATCACAATAGTCTGTTTATAACTCGACCGTAACAATCCGATCCACGGTACCTTAATTTTGTTAATTTTCGTTTGACCGGACCATAAATTCTAGTCTGATCCACACCGTTTATGCTACTAATAACCTTAATTATCTTCGTAATATTGCTACTCAATTCACCTTATATTTTACACTTGTAATGTATTTTGTTTAGATATAATAAAATTGCAATATGAATGATCAAATTATCAAAATAAGATCGGGTTAATTTTTGCATTTTGACAAGTAAAGTTGATCAGCAAAATTTTGCATTCTGCAAATAGACAGTTTCCCTGAAAGCCCACAAAGACCAAATTGTAGGCCACTGGGCTGGGCCTCCAGGGACAACTGCAGTCAAACTCTTTTGCACTAAGACCCATTTCTCAATTCACCGGTCCTAGGACCGGAACGCGGTGCTACCGATCCTAAGACCGGAATGCGGGATTTCAAGTATTGACTTGACTGTTAGTGTTGTTATATGAGACAAACTATTTGGGCTCGGCTCGAACTCGTTCATTTTCTAAACGAGTCAAATACTGACACATTAAAGTTCGTATAAATGTTAGATTCGGCTCGAGTTTGGCTTGTTCGAGTAAAACTCGACCCATTTGTCTAAAAAACACTAGAGAGACATTATATCATCAAAGTTACCTGACTCTATGCTCAATTCGAACTCAGCTTGTTTATAAACAAGCCTAGGGGGTCAGTGTAACATCCCTAATGACAATGCATGTTATATAAAGTTCATTGAGGTGGGGTCAAAATACAGACACTCAATTAAGGCATCAGAAAAGGATGGCTCAGTCAGTCAAAACACAGTCAATTAAACCCGGTTCAGACCAGCTTGCTATGAACTGGCCAACTAGGCCCATAAAAGAGAGAATCTTTATTTCAACCAAAGATCGAGGTCAGTCATACACATGTGATAACCCGAGCCCATAAGAGACAGACTCTTACTAATTTTTAATACCAGGAGAAACCCACGTTTCGGGTCTAAAAACCCGAGCCCATGAACCAGCTAGCAAAACTCACGGATCAATTAAACCGGATAAATAAGTCGTAATGATAAATTATCAAAGGGAAATTTCAGTTGGTATTCTGGTATAGGTATTCCAGATTTTGCCCAACAATTTTGTTTAATTTATACTCCAGTCATTTCTTACTAATCTTGGTTAAATATCTTATGTTACGGTTTAAAAATAAAATAAAATTGTGCGTACTAAAAAGGGAGGAGGACCCGAAGAAGTTTTTGTCTTCTTCTTCGATCGAAGAAGCTTGTTGTGAAGCCTCGCATGAACCCTCGTTTGCGCCTTTGCAAACTTTTTTTTTTAAACCATAACCTAAGATATTTAACCAAGATCAGTAAGAATTGACTGCAGTAGGTAACTTACGGAAATTTTCTAAACTGAAAGACATAAACCGAACTTGAAAAAACTGTTGGGAAAAATCAGAATAACCCATTCCGCATGGTACCAACCGGAGTTTCCCATGATTAAATGATGTACATTCTGTAGGTAGCCAAGACAGCACATATCTTAGGTCATTAGAATTCTACTGAACTTCATCATTTTCCACAATAGCTTAGCACAAAGGAAAACAAAACCAAACATAAATGCAAGAAAGGTATCCAGTGACAAAACTAAAAGCAGCAAGCTCTGAAAGCTTACAGGACACATTCTGAAGTCAATTGGCTTGAATACAAATTCACTGCTACAAAAAGAGCTCTGAAGATGTAAACAAACTTATGAAACAAAGACTGATAAGTCTGTCAAGAAAATACTGAGTATTGCACTAATGCAGCATTCAATGAACCACAGAGACAGCTGGATCTCATCAGAAACACTGCCTGTTTAGTACAACTATTACTGTCTATCTTCAAAAGCTTACTTACCAAGAGGCAATTCATTTGCTTTTGGATGAAACCAGTGGTAATCCACTTAGTACAGTATAAGAGGCATTATACTAACAGATGAACCTTATAGAACTACAACTTAGACAAGAATGACTTAGGGTTAAATAGGATATCTACAAGACATTTAAGAAGAATTCCTCCTTCACCAATGCAGAGATGAACTTGATATAAAACCACATATAGTTTACAGAAAAGTTTCTTGAAACCAGCATCATGATATTGATCTATAATCCAGCTATGCATACATCATTACCCTTCAATGAAGAGTCAAAAGATTATATTGCTTGAGATTTCAATCATAGTACATGGAAATTCAAAGAGAACTAGATATTTTCATTGGATCAATACATTAATCCATTAATGCAAGTAGATAGACAAACACAATCTCTCTAATGAATTCATAATTGCCCATCAATCAACAAACAGACCATACCCAAAGCCAAACTAAACAGAGAAGAACACCAAACTGAAAATAAAAAAAATAGCATAAACAAATCTCAATGATCATCTCCTCAGAACCTCTCCAATTTATCAGCTTTAACAATCGGATTGGACTTTGCAATGGCAACTTTGCCGGCACTCTTGAAATCAAACGAACATTCATGCTCCTCTGGATACCTATGAGACCCACAGAATGTAATCCCACATCGGCACTTAAAACCAATCATCCCGATCTTCTTGTTGCAGCACCCACACCGGTTAGTCGCCGGAGGCACCGTCGCAGTTCCACTGGAAGACGACGGTTCTACAACCACCGGCTCATCGACCGCCTTAACCGTCGCCGTAGGAATAGGGAGTGAAATCATCGATTTCTCAACAGCGGCGATAGCCGAAGCGGCCAATTTGTGGTCCCTGTAGCATTTAGAACATAGATTCATGGTCGCCGGAGTACCGAAGAAACCGCAACCGTTTGAACAGAGGATCGGATTGTCTGATTGTTGAAAGCTCGCGACGTCGTTCGTCTTGTTGTCGGAACCCATCTCGTTGATTTCCTCTGTTTGATCCTTCAACCGTGTTTTGAATTTTATTCCGTCGTAAGAATCGACAGAAAAAAGGAAAAAACAGAAGAACGGATCAAGGAGATAAGATTTTCAAAGTTTGATTCTTTCTTGTATACGGAAACTCGAAATATAAGTTTGATCAATCTGTGGGTCTTCTTCTTCTACCGGACCTCTCCGGTTTTGGGAGGGGTTTTGAAGTGATTTTTGTAGGCAAGTGGAAAGCGAAGTGTCTAGAAGAACAACTGTGCGTATGGAGAGGCGACAGAGCGGCACATATTGGTTTGGCCTTCCCATTCGCCCATTGTATAATTTGTATCTTCCAATTTTGGGGAAATTGCATAAACTACCCTTAAACTTTACCTGTTTGCAAAAACTTAACTTTCACAAAAACTTTGGCACAAAACTACCTATAATCTTCCAATGGATTCACAAAACCATGGCTTATAAACAAAATTTACATAAATCACCCCGTTTTCATACTTTTTTTCTTCTTAAATAAACACCAAACTTATTTTCCTAAATTAAATTATTTTATGGAAATTGAATTGAATAAACCATTTATTCTAATTAAGATAATAAAAATATAGTACAAACTAAATCTAATTTTATTTTCGTGTAAAATTTGCCTTCTCACAAAGTAACACAAAAGAAAACATAGATCTCGACGTTCAATGTACTTTTAATAACAATCAATCGTAAAACATAAATTTTAATGTCCAAAATCAAATTAAATTATGGTGTGAAGCAACTAAGAAGGAGAATAAATAAAAATCCATCAAAGTAGAGAACAAAAGAAAATAAAAGATATTTTGTGAAAAAAAGCGGAAAGAGACTTCGTCAAACTCAACTTTGACGGATCTAGACTTAACAATGACAATTGTGTACTTTGGATTCATCTTGAGAGACCACGAGGTCTCACCTACTACCCTATGTATACAATGAGCAATGTTGAAACATGATTGTCCTCCTAAAGCGTGTGCGTTAAAGAAGGGTGTAAAACCTTTGAGTTGGCCATCAAGAGCCTTGAAATTTGAGAGAGACAATCTTACAATTATCATCAACTCGATCAAAAATATCTAAAAACATCCCATGGAAAATTGTCTTGTTAATCTCAAATGTTGCTAACATGATTCGTGGTTACCACATGTTATGTTCTTTCATACCTGCGGAGGAGTCAATAATGTTGCCGACATACTAGCGGCATTGGACATAACACCCCCTTGCTCTCGTCCGCAACCACTCCAGAAGTGGACGACCTCATCCATAAGGATGCCTAGAACGGTCATCTCGTAGGAGATGATTATCCTAATTGCTTATATTAGAGTATAAAAAAGAACACAATTCCACCTAGATCAAGAAGAGACACCAAAATCAACCGAACATAGACTGGATATATATTTTTTTAATATGAGTTGACTAACAAATATCCATTTTTTAGATTGATAAAAAAAATTATAGGAAATTTGTTTTGGTTGTAATTAAACATTGAATTAAGAGGAAATAATTGGGTATTTCTTTGATTTTTCTTTAGTTCCAGTTTTCTATGGGACGATTTATTTGTTTATTCTTTACCATGAACGACAATAGAACTACTTTTATTAATTATTAGGAGCCTCAAAAAGATTGTTGAATGTTTGAGACTATAACCCAAATGAACGAGAGCCTCAATATTTGGATAAGACATAATTTTGCCACAAACTTAACTTTGTGTCTCACTCAAACACAAGCTAAAATTCAATATACTGTGGCCTGAGGAGCTTGGAATATATCAACCACAAATGACAAAAGCTCTTTGGCTTACACCAGCAAGATTCCAACACCACCAACTCCTCCGACCACCACCACCACCACGGCAAAATCCATGGACGTTCTCCATGCGACTCTCCGGCGACCAAAAGGAGACCGATCAGCTATCTCCATCGGAACAATTAAAACCACTCTTCTCAACCTTCCAACGTCGGATCTTCGTCGGTGTTGGCTCAGCTTCCCTGGTAGCCATTGGAGCCAACTTTGCCGGAATCACTAGCATTCTCCTCGGAACATCACCGGAATTTGCTCGGAACCTCAAGCTCGACGTGTTGTATCCCGTCAACGGTTATAACCGTTATTTCCAAACAAATGAAGGTTTTGGTAAGTCGAAGCAAATCATTGATTTCTGATACTATAGCGTTTCCCTTTTTTTGTTTCTGTAACATAGTTTTTAACGTGAAGCTCAAATTAATTTTGGATTGGGAAAAAACATAAGAGCAGAATTCATCTATCCGGCGAATTGGGTTGGCGATCAGACACTACTATACCGAGCAGCCGAGAAACTCGCACAACAAAGAACTCGAGACCTCATTCCCAGCGATTTCAAACCCGCAAATCAACGAATCAAGAACGTTAATGAGCCGGTTGTGGCCTTTGGACCGCCGGGATCTTCCGGTGAACTCAACGTTAGCGTCGTCGTCTCCCCTGTGCCACTTGACTTCAGGTGTTTATAAACTTGATCCCACATCCACAATAAAGTAAAGATAGTCTTATTATATAAACTTATTACCCGATTCAGTTTTAATAAATATTTAATACATAAAAATTTATATATATAATTATAATCAATATTATTATTTTTAAGTATTTATCTCTTCTAATTAATTATATTTTTAAATTCATTTGTTAAAATATGCTTGTTGGTGAAAAAAAAAATCGTAAAAGTTTAAAAACTATTTTTATAAAAAAAAAATTAAGTTTTTTCTAAAAAAATTTAGAAATCAATTTTCAATTTAAAATAATTTTTTAGATTTCGAAAAACCTGACATTGATATGTGGCAATAGAAGTTTTTCCTTTAATAGATATAAGATAAGATTCGTTGGTCCGCCTCATCCGATCATTGTTTCGTTCTCTGTAGGATCGAAGCCTTCGGCGGAGCAGAAGAAGTGGGAGAGGCGGTCCTGAGGACGATCACCGGCCGAGGGAGGAAAGATTTGAGAGCGACATTGTTGCGAGCAGCTGTGAGGAAGGATTTATTGAAAGAGGTGAATTACTATGAGCTTGAGTTTACCGTTGAGAGTCCAACATTCCGACGACATAATGTGGCGGTGTGTTGCGCGAGAGGTGAGAGGCTTTACACGCTGAATGCTCAGGCACCGGAATCCGCGTGGCCGGAGGTGAAACCGTACTTTAATGTCATTTCCAATTCCTTCAACCTCACCTCGTATCCACAGGAGTTCTAACTAGCAATGAACATACTATGCACAACTTCAGTTGAACAAGGGATCCCAAAGTTTTGTATTATTTTCGGTAGACATTGTGGGCCGACTGATCTGTCCATTTGGGCCCAGGCCCATATATAGATGCCCAATTTGTCGTTGAATTGACACATGTGGGTCGCACCATAATTTTACTACGTCTATTTTAGGATGCACATACTTTTTATATATATATATATATATAGTTTGGCTCCCATGTAAACAACCCTTATAGTGTTCAATGAGAACGAATTATATTCGTTGGATTGTTATAATGGATGGCTGTGATTAAGTGAGATTTTAAGGAAAAAAATATAAAAATAAAATTGAAACTGCATATTTGGAAGTAATAGGAGCGTGATACACACCACACCATATCTACCCCAATATTAAAATTCCCTAAAATAAAATCCCTAAATCTTTTACAGTTATTGCTTCCTCTTCTTCCGCCTAATCAAGATCGTGTGTTGTTCGTCCTCAAGCATACCATCGATGTTGTCTTCTTCTTCCGGTATCCGATGTCGTTGGTCAAGCCGGTGTTGTGTTCCCCCTCCATTCTACATTAGGTACTGTGTTCGCCGGTGTTGTGTTCTTCCTCCTAATCAACATTTCAGTGCCGATCGTCATTCCGATTAGTGTATTGTTCGACTCGCCGCTCCCCTCCGTCACTCGAGGTATTGTCGACGGCAATGAAATTTCTGGTTCATTGATTCCGATTAGGGTTTTGCGGATTAATGTAATATTACCTAAAATAATACCCCTCAAATAAAACCCCTAAATCTTTTACAGTTTTCCGTGCCGTCTTCTTCATCGGGTATTCGGCGCTGTTGGTCTCGTCGGTGTTGTGCTCGACCTCCAATTTACATTCGGTGTTGTGTTCGCCGGTATTCGGTGCTGTGTGCGCCGGTATTCGGTGTTATGTGCGTCGGTATTCGGCGCACACAACGGCCTAATCACCATTTCAATGTCAATCGTCATTCAGATTAAGGTATTGTTCGTCTCGCCGCTCTCCTCCGTCACTCGAGGTATTGTCGATATCAATGTAATTTCCGGTGCATTGATTCCGATTATGGTTTTCTGATTTGTTTTTTTATTTTGAAATATGGTTGCCGAATTGGATTGGTTGTCCATTGTTGTTGAATGTTCGTTCATGCCCTGTCGAATGCGAGTTAGGCTGCAGCCATTCAATACTTGTCTGTTCATAAATGATTGGTGTTAAGGGCTATGAGTTTTTTTTTTCTGAACACACTTGTGGATGCTTGGGCATCGTATCTGAACGCACTTGAGTGGTTTAGAGGCGAAAATTCACCAAAGATCTTTTTTTTGTTGGTTTAATGCACGGTAAAATGGAAATACAACTCGCTATTCGGTCCTTTTATTATTTATATTCGATAGCATACTACTTTTTTATTCGCTAATAGCTGTTTTGTTTCTGTGTGAAAGATAACGTTAAAAATTGTTACAGACTTGTACGCAACTACTTTCAATTGGTGACGAAGGGAGCGTTGAGTTCGAAGAAATGTACGACGTTTTCAACTACGAACTGAACAAGTGCATAATATCAACTGATCACATGGAAGATTTCAGAAATCTTGACATGGTAAAACACAGTGTTGTTAGAAATACCGCGTATAGTTGCTAGAGGGGCATTGAAGACTGACAATGCTATGAATGATGAGGAATAGACGATTCAAGTTGTTATTTTGATATGTTGTTCCGGACAACTGTTTTGCTACACTATGTCAAAACTATATGCTACAGTTTATTTCTCTTTTTGGATATTTGAATCACTTATGTAGGGATTAATGCGTTTGACACTCTTGTCTATATTAATGTCAAAGTTTTATGCTACAATGTCAAACTCTTTTGATATGTTGTTTCGGAAAACTCTTTTGCTACAGTGAGTATAACACAACAAACATTGGAAGACAATTTTATCTTGTATGCAAACACTGTTTACCATGCATAATATGATAGATTAGTAAGTGTATTCATTACCGAATATGAACGATATAATTTCAGAATATACATGATATAGTTAATGGATGCTTCATATATTAGGTGTTGTATGTTAAAGAGCGCAACCTTTACACTTGAGGAAACATACGAAGACGATAGTTATCTTGTATGCAAACTCCGTTTACCATAGATAATATGACGGATTAGAAAATGTACTTTTTACCGAATATGAACGATATATTTTATAGAATATACAAGATATATTAACCGGATATATAATATTTTAGCGTGTCATATGTTAATGAACGCAACATGTACACTTGGGTAATGGAGTTTACACTTTCTTATTTGGTGTTTCAATACTATAAAATGTAATCGTATTACAAACAAGATTACCGAAAATAATATTTCTATATTAACGAATATAGTTATAAATATTTCTATATTACCGGAAATAATATTTCTATCAATGGTTCTTTTTTTGGAAATAATTTGTCTTCACAAAAACGGTGAGAATAACACAGCCAACATAGAAAGACGAACGTTATCTTGTATGCAAACACCGATAACCATACAAAAAAATGATAGATTAGTAAGTGTTCTTCTTATTGAATATAAACGATATAAGTATGGAATATAAAGGATATAGTTGCCGAATATATTCGATATAAGTTCTGGATATTATACTGTTCGTGTACCGGATTCAGATGAACGAATTAAGTGCGTATGATCGAGTAAATATAACAAGTAACACCACAGTTGGTTATAGAATTCATTATAGTAGTTCACCGATTACGAAATATCACATTCATCTAAGACAAGTTTCACAACGTACATGATATAAAGTGTGAAACTCTTTGACACTTTCCGGTAGTGAGTACATTTTCCTTGAGAACGACTACACAATATGCGACGATGCAATAGAGTCCCGTCTTGTGTGCATAGATGACAAACGAACATCAAAACCAACCTTTTTAGCATACGCCTTATAAAAATCGATACCTTCCTCCGGTGTCTTGAAACACATTTCAATACATGGATGTATGGATTCATCGTACTGTGGAGTCCAATATTTTGTTTTCGCCGGTGATTGCGTCATGTCTATTGCATCGTTGAGCTCTTCATTTGCCGCTGCTTCATAAAAATCATCCATACTCTCCATGTTAGCATCAATGTCGAATCCATCAACATCCCAATCCCTTTTATTTCCGGAATCTGTAAAAAATTCACTACATATTTATAATCTGATAATTGAAATATCTTGCCAGAATGCCCTACACAAATCAACCGATAAATGTGGACATATAATGATAAAAAAACGTAAGACTGTAAAATGACTCAAGCCGTTTGAAGAACAAAAACCGAGTGGTTGATATTTAGGTAAGACTGCTTCATAAAATTCATCCATACTCTCCATGTTAGCATCAATGCCGGATCCATCAACATCCCAATCTCTTTCACATGGGGAATCTGTAAAAAATTCAATAAATATTTATATTATGATAATTTAAATACGAGTTTGTTTAATAGTTGGTATTTAGGTAAACCTTCACCGTCACCGAATCGTATTCTGTGGTATATTCAAATATATTCGTTAATATGAAACCAAATATCCGTTAACATATTACTTTAACTGTTTATGTTATTCCACGTTCAGTTACCTTCTTCCATTGATTCCGAATTTGTTGCTTGCCTGAATCCCCTACACAAATCAACCGAACAATTGAGGACATATATTGATGAAAAACGAAAAAATTGAGGACAAATCAACCGTTGTTTGTTGATGAGAATATTGTATACTGAAAAAGATACACTTACTGTTAACTATTCCGGCGAAAATATGTTTAGTTCTTCCGGCGACAATGGAGTGTATGGTGTTTCAGCAAAACGTATCATCCATATAATTGATATTGCTTTGATCGATTTTGTTGATATTAATTGGAAGATTCTGTATATTGTAACTCCCTAAAATAGTGGAAGAAGATCTCATTTATAATTTTTCTAAAATATTGTAATTGCCTTATTTTGGAGAGTGTATTACACATTCCAATGAGGGGAGTGTGCTGAATTTTTCATTGAATATTTATGTTAATTTTCAGCCTTTAGATTAATCAGATCAAGGGCTACTATTTGTTCTCATTGTACACTATAAGGGTTGTTTACATGGGAGTATGATTCTCTATATATATATATATATTGACTCACGTGTAAACAACTCAATGACATCGAATATATGTGACTATAACGCTGAATATATGAATCAGGTCCGACAAATATTTTCTTCCCCTAATCAGTATCTTTTTTTTTTCCTTTAATATCGCATAATCTCAGTCATCTATTTAACGATCTAACAAATACAATTTGTTCTCATTTTACATGGTAAGAATTGTTTACATGAGATTCAATATATATATATATATATATATATATATATAGGGTGTGGTTCTCATGAGAACACCCCTAACGTGAGAACATGAGAACAATCGTACACCGTTAGATGTGAGTATTAAGGGTTGAGATTTAGAGTAGATATAAAAAATAATAATAATTACGAATACTAATAATTAGGAATCCAACAATAACTACGAATAATCCACTCAACCAACAATAACCACGAATAATACATTAAACGATATAGCACATTTGTAACAAAACTAATAATAATTACGAATATGTTCTCATGTTCTCACGTTAGGGGGTGTTCTCATAGGATCTACTCTCTCTCTCTCTATATATATATATATATTTAAAAATCAAAATTAAAACACTATCTTGCTCACTAAGGGTATGGTTACTTATAGATTGATTTATTTTCGAGTTTATAAATTACATGAGTTTATATAGGTTTATAGTTTATTTTTTGAGTTTACTTTTAAATGGGTTTATATAAATAAACTACAAAGGATGCCTACTTGGAGCTTATTTTTTTAAAATTTGTTTTATTTCAAAAGACACTTATGCCCATAAAAAATGGAACAATAACGTTGAATACCCAGAGATGAACAAAGAACATCGGCATGAAAAAGCACAAGACCAAAATTGGGTTTTACATAAAAATAAACTAATCCAAACAAAAATAACATTGGTTTGTAGAGTTTATTTTTGAGTGGTTTATAAACCCAAATAAACTAGTAGATAAATAAATCAACCCTCAATTAAATACCAACAAAAATCAATCATAAGTAAACAAGCCCTAAGTAGTTCCGGAACGGTTTGGTTTTGGTTTCCACCATACGAAATAACACATGAGCCATCGCGAATGAAATTCTGCCGAGCCCATATCAATTTACGATTTGGAGCTCGCGGAAATTTCGGATCGGGACTGTAACGACCGGATTTTTCGTTACGCTTTGATAGGGTTACAGGAGTTTAGAAAACGAAATTAAAATTTAGTGACACTAGGATATACAAGTTTAATTTTGGAAGTCGTTTGATTTAAATACATTGTTCTAAGTTTCGGGACGAAACTTATTTTAAGGGGGTACTAATGTAATATCCGGAATTTTTATTCCGTTTAATTCCGTAGCAAACCGGATTTCGATCTTTTGATCCTTAGCTGTCTACGTAGTTGGACACTATATCTCAAAATTTTATCATTTATGTAATATCACCTCACATAAAATGATAAGATTTTATTAGTAGCAAACCCTAATCCAAACCCTAGAGTATATCATGACTTGCCTTTGACAAAGTCATGACGTCCTAGTGACGAGATGAAGACGAGCCCAAGACGAAGTCAAGACGAGACCATGACGAGTCATGACGAGGCCATGACAAATTCATGACAAAACCATACATGGCTATGACAAGCTGTTGACAAGTTTTGACAACTTCAGCCCACTCTTCTTGACAACCTCAACCCACATTTTATTCCCTTGTTTCAGCCCATATGTAGCACACAATCTGGGCCCGTCAAGGACTGTCAGCTGTGTAGCACACCATCTGGGCCCGTCAAGGACTGTCAGCTGTGTAGCACACCATCTGGGCCCGTCAAGGACTGTCAGTTGGGTAGCACACCATTTGGGCCCGTCAAGGACTGTCAGCTGGGCCATTGAAAGAACTCTTTCTTCTCTTCTGAGTCGTTACTCTCTCTCACGTTAACTGACGCTTCCCTTCCCTTGCATTGCCCTAACAGTCCGCCTCCCCTCCTCCACGCCAAGCCGACGAACGCCTCCCCTCCTGCGCGCAACCGTGAACCACCAGGGCACAACCGCCGCTCGTGTACGCAGCAGACGAAGTCCTCCTCGCACACCCCTTCGGTCTTCACCCCCTGCACACAACGACCATTTCGGCCACCAGTAGACGCAGATCCGACACCACTTCGTGATGGGCTGCCTTCGCCGGCATGGACAGCAGTGCAGAGCATCGTTCCAGAGACAACAGGCGGTTGTTGGACTCGTCTTCCCTGCTCCAGTCGCGCGACCAGAATAAACCAGACAGAAGAGGCGGCTTTGTGAGCCGTGTTTGCAGCCTCCTCAGGCGCTGCTGGTGCAGCGGGCTCAAGCTGTTGGTGCGCCTCCAAGGACAGTAACCGCCTCTTATTTTTGCTGCTACAGCCTCGAGCAATCAGGGACCATGGCTTCTCCCCTTCTGTGCAAAACGCATACTCAGCAGCAACCTTGGTACCTTCTTTCCCGTGCATTCGAGTTTCGGAATCGGGTAAGGCTTGTACCCCTTGCTACACTACATTTCAGTCCACCTTTCCCTTGCCTAACGTGTACTAATTCCGTCTTTTAAACCTACTCAGAGCAACCATAAGTGAGATGTACAGATTCAAGCGTTTTCCGAGTTTTCGGAAGTGAAAAATAGTCAATTTCTGGTCAAGATTTGAGTAAGTTATACTCCTTCGTTGCTGCTGAATTTTGGATATGTTGTATTCAGTAGTACATAGTAGATCATATTAAAATTTAGGAAGAATCAGAGTTACGGTTTGAGAGTTATTGTGTTCTAAAGTTGACGCCTCATATAGTTTGTATATATGTGCTGAGTGTTGGGGAAAACAACAAGTGATGCTGTTTTGTGAGATGGTTTTGAATAAGCTCTTGATCTCCATTGGACTTAAATTGAGGATATGATATAGTTGACATATTGTTGTAGAACATATTAAAATTTGAGAGGCATCAAGCGAGTGGTTTGGGATTTATGATTTTTCAAAGATCGAGTCGTAAGCAGTTTTTCTGTTGTGCTGAAATTCGGTTTTGTGAGATAGTTTTAAATAGGATTTTGATCTCCTTTGCGGCTGAATTTTGGATATATTATAGACAAGATTTTATAGTAGAACGTATCAAAATTTGGGATAAATCCAGCGAGTGGTTTAGGAGTTATGATTTTTCAAAGTTAAGACAACGTGTTGTTTGTTAAGTGTTGTAACCAACTTTGGAAATTTTTTTAGAAGTGATGGTTGAACAGTTTTAAGAAATTCTTGCTCTTAGGAGTAGATGAGATATCATATATGATCTAGGGAATTATTTCAGAATTTTTATAAAATTATTCGAATTTTATATTTGAAGGCGAAGTTGAACCTTAACGATCTTTCCGAAAATAGGAAAATGGGTAAATTGCCAGTTTGTAACCAAACTCATCTTTAGGAGTTAGAATATGACTCTTTATTCTCAAATAAGATTTTAGACATAAATTATGGATTTTTAGAAGTTTCGGGACCAAGGGTAAAAGAGTCATTTTACCATAAATTAATATTGTAATCAATTCCGTTCTATTAATACCTACTATCTTAGAAGTCTTAGACTTCTAATCACCTAGGAAGTGTGCTGACACACTTGCCTCCTTTGACAGGCCACTGAACCCCTACTGTACAAATCGATTTGCGAATTAGAAAGTTGAGAACTGATTCAGGTAAGTCCACGGACTTACTTAGCTGGCTTCTTGTATGAGTGTAATGTGTATGAGTGGTGTTTGTTAGTTATGATAAACAATGAAACCGGATTAGGCCGACTTTATTATTTACGTAATTGACCCAAGTGTATGATAACGGGTCGTGACATCATCTGCCTAGCTCTTACGAGAGTCTAAGAGGTTCCCTGCGACTAGCCCAGTCCGGTAGACGGTCAGATGCATTAGTACCATTCCGCGTTGGTAAACGGGGACAGGGGCGAGGTTTGGGAATCCCTCGTGTCACAAAATAAGTATCATTAGTAATAACCTATCACATAATTAAAGATAATAAAAGGATTGAGTGTTGCATGTTGATTGTGTATGTTGTGTGTTTGTGCTTTTACCTTTTATACTTATGCATAGAATGTTAGCTAACGGTTTTATACCGCTTGTAGATGCCTTGCAGGTTAAGACAGTTGTAGAGAGATCCGGAGGAAATGGTCAGTCGGGTCCACGTACTCATTTAGTTGGGGACGGGGATGTCTTCTATTCTTTATATGCATCATTTTAGTAGCTTTTCTTGTAAGGCTGATACATATTCTCCATGTATATATTATTTACAGTTTTCAAATGTTTTAAATGCTTTTGTGCCTTCTTGTAATATCCAAGTAAAATTATTGTCAAACTATGGTCGGGACCCATTGTGAGGTCCTAACCAGTAGCTCCCCGAGTTCTCAGAATTTGGGGTGTTACGGGGACCGGATGCACAACCACAATACTAATAATTTCCGCTTTAAGGTGGATAAGCATAAAGAAAGTGTTAATAATTTACAGCAAGTAATACACAATGCCCTATAGTCCTGGACACAAGGGTAAGCATCCCATGTTAAATGAGGTGAAAATCTGAGTATTAATATTTGGCATGATGAGAGAGAGGCCCACTCTATACAACATGACTTGTGTAGTTGAAAACATTGTCTACAACCTTTTGAGTTTACTTGCACTATACTCTTCATTAAACTCCAACTTTTTCTCATTAGATATTTTAAAATATCTGATAATTTATTATTAAATGAAAAGTATTGATTTGATCAAGATTTGTGACCAATTTCACAAAAAAAGGTAACTTTTTTTAAAAAATTTATATTTCTCTTTTCTAATAATTTCTTACAATTAAGAGTAATCATTAATGATTTTTTATACCGAGTAGGGCTGATATATGAGACAAGCCTCTGGGGCTCGCCTCGCGTTCGGCTCGTCAAAAGCTCGGCTCGGGCTCATCATGTTTATAAACGAGCCGAGCTTGAGCATGTCAAAGCTCAGCTCGTTCGGGTAAAGCTCGGCTCGTTCGGCTAAAATAACACTATATGAGAATTATTTTAGGCGAGCTACTCGGGCTCGACTCGTCAAAAGCTCGGCTCGGGTTTGTCTCGTTTGTAAACGAGTCAAGCTTGAGCATGATAAGGCTCGACTCGTTCGGCTCGTATAACACCCCTAATACCGAGTATTATTTTAAATTTTTGTTTGTTTTTTCAATAGCTTTTTCATTAAAACTAATCTAAAATTTATGTCATAGCCCATTCTTCTTTATCTTATAACAAAAAATTTTCACAATACAAGTTTTAAATTTTGGTACAATAAATCTAGTTGTTCTTTCATCTAAAATATAGTTATTCAATCATGTAAACGAAGTTGTTTTCTAACAAGGAAGGCACTTGGACCGGTCCAGTCTTAAAAGATTCGAACATGATGTATTATTCTGGTCCAAAACAGTCATGTCCACCCACCGTCCAAGGTTTGAGAAATTTCGATCCTTCGGTCCGGACCGGACCCGGCCATGACCCTAAGCCAAATAATACTAAAGTCCACTCAATCACATAAATCGGATAAATTTTCACTTAAAATAATCAACAATAAAATAAGAGAAAATTGCCTAAACAATACCCCATCTTTTAGGCTGACTAAACTTTATCACCCCGTTATTTAAACTGTCAGAACAGTACCTCACTTATTGAGTCTGACTAGAGATTAGTATCTGAGTTACTGTTCACACGTTAAGTAAAAGGGTTATGACATTTGCAATGAGACCTACGTGTAATGAATATCCAATAAGAAACAAAGGGGAAACTTCTAGGAACAAAGCTATTGTGTCAACTTTACGTGTGAAAAGTAAATAGTACTAATCTTTGCTCGGACTCAATAAGTAATGTATCGTTCTGATAGTTTAAATAATGAGGTATTAAAGTTTAGTAAACCTAAAAGATGGTACCTATATTCCCATCTTCATATTCATGATTTGCAATTTAGAAGGTCAATATTAGCAGGGGCGGCCCTTTGGGGGGGGGGCAGGGTGGGACGGCTGCCCCACCCTCCAAAATTTTATTTTTATTTTTTTTTTGTATAAAAATCGTTTTAAAATGGGTCGTGGCTTCTCGTTTATAAAAAAATTTTCTACGATTTATTATTTTTTTTTATATCACTATTCTTGTGTTATATTTAAATGTTGTTTTGGATCTTTCGCTGAAGTAAACGAAACTTCAAAAGAATTTCCCGTTTTAGGCTCGGAGTTAAATAATTCACCAAAATGCACGAGGTTTGTTGTTTGAAATAGAAGCGCGGTCTTAGACCGCACTATTATTTGTAAAACGCGTTGTCGAGGACAGCGTTTTAATATCCGAAATAAAGATAATAAAAACACAAATAGAAGTGCGGTCCTAGACCGCGGTTATAGTGTAACGTTTTTGAAAGAAAAAAAAAACTAAAGAGGCGCGGTTATAGACGCGCGCCTATAGGACAACTATTTTTTTTAAAAAAAATTCATAGACGCGGTCCACGACCGCGCCTTTAAGTGTAATGTCTTTTAATTTATTTTTTTTGTTTATTATAAGTAGATAACATATTGATTTTGTTTTTATCGCTATTTTATTTTCATAGATATATTTATCGAAAATAAATTTCCGTCCCCTTCGAAATCCTGGTGCCGCCACTGAATATTAGGTTTGGCCAAATATTACGAGCCTTACGCAACCCTCATTGTAAGCAATTCACGCGATCACGAAGTCATTGTGAGTTGTCCAATGAATTTATTAACATTTATAACTTGTGATGGAGAATTAAACCTCATTGGTGAACAATCAATTTCTAAATCAAATGTAATTCATCTCAATCGTCCATTGATGTTGTACCAAAAATGTTCTGCATTAAATATTAATTACTTATAATAGTGTAATAAATTGATCCATTAAATTCCTTTCCTTTTTCGTGTAAAACTCCAATCTTGTAGCATGAATCTTCGTTTGCCATCTTTACACAAACATATTGATCACCGGCTCCCCTAGATCAATTAAAACACACAATTTTAAGTATACAAATTAACTAAATGTTTCAAGAGTTTAAACCCTCAAGTATGATAATATTATATATATATAAATAGTATAGCCTTACCGTTTAATCATAAGAACAATTCTTAGTTATTATTAGTTTTGCTGTGAAATTGTCGTATCGTTTAATGTATTATTCGTAGTTATTGTTGGTTGAATGAATTATTCGTAGTTATTATTAATTTCAGAATTTATCTAATAATTATGATATGTACCATAAATCTCGACCCTTAATACTCATCATCCGACGGTCTAATATTATTCTCATAATTACACGATAAGGTTGTTCTCAAGGGAACCGCACCCTATATATATATATATATGTGGGTGTGTGTGTTAATGTTCTTTACTTTTTCCGGCACGGTTGTGCGGCTGCCACGTGTCATTTTTATTTTTTTCTTCTCATAAGCGAATGAAATTTTTTTGAACTGTCATGTTATAAATTTTGCACTATTCTCTTATAAACTTTGAACTATTCTCATATAATTCATGAACTATTATTTTTTAATATATTATAACAAATTATTTATAAATTAATCATTTGTATGTTATGAACTATTCAATAATAATTTATGAACTATCATTTTATAAGTTATTCACTATCCTTTATAAGTCTTACACTATGAAGTATTCTATTGTAATTAATGAACTGTCCTTTTACAAGTTATAAACTATCTCTTTATAAGTTTTGAACCATCATTTTCATTTGTTTCTGAAAAAAAAAAAAAAAAATTTCTGGACACGTGTCTACCGCACAACCGTACCGGAATAATGAACCGTACTTGAACAGTAATATATATATATATATATATATATATATATATATATATATATATATATATATATATATATATATATATATATATATAAATTGTTTATATGAGAGTAATTATAGAGAGATGACCATGTGGGTGGTAGAGGTTAATTAGGCCCGGAGCTTACCTAAAGCATATAAAGAACAATAGTTATGGATTTTTGTTATTAAAAGAATGTTATTATATTCTCATTACTTATAAAATAAACATTTAATGAAGAAAAAATATTGACCCAATTACATCACAGATCTACTTTGTAATATAACTCTATAGAAGTTTGGTATGCATAGTGCAGTTTAAAAACAAATATTTACAAAACATCACCTTTAAAATTGTTTATATGAAACTATAATGATTTATTATTTCAAACAATTAAAAACATTGGTTATTAATTTTTATAAGAATATTATCAAATAAGGTAATAATTTATAGTGTTTTGTACCTGTTAAGCTTACTAGTGTGCGGGTTTTTTTATTGTGATTTGTGGTCGTGGATAGGGAAAATGCGGTAGGGAGTCTCTCATACTCGATGAGGATCACCATCACATTGATAAGAATTGAGGAAAATAATGGGAACGAGGACGAGGGTGAGGATGAAGATGGGGTTAGAGGTCCCGTTCCCGTTCCCGTAGAAATTACTATGGGAATTTTCGGTAAGTAGACTAAGCGGACAAATTAATGATGATTTATATTTTTTAAATATAATGTATAAATATTGTTACTAATTTTATGATTGTATTTTAGTTAACTGGTTTAATGTTTTATTTTATTTTATTTTAATTATATTATTTTCACCAATAAGTTCTTGTATTTAATTCATGTGAATTTATACAAAAAATCTAACTAAAAAACCTGCCGGTAACTATAAGTGGAAAAAAAATTAGACGGAAATAGGTAGAACCTTTAATTTTCGAGCAGGTATAGGACAGAGATGTGGAGCAATATGCTAAATGGGGATGACAGGGCAATTTTGATAACTAGGCCTTTTTGAAAAACAAGACTAGTAACTAGACTTTTTAATATTTCAATTAAGTAAATGTACCTCAACCTTTTGTATTTATTTTCAAACTCTACGCACTCTTCTCTCAAGCGGTATATTTACTAAACACAAAACTAGAAAAAGCCTAATAAACCAACTTGTTTCTTTAATTTTTTATATATTGTATTCAAATCCTAAAAATGGTAATATATAACATGATTTAGTGTCAGTTTGGTAATTTGAATTTATATAATTATATGGGTGATGTTGTAAATGTTACATATTTTTAGGTCGAGTTTGTGTAATTACAAGAAACCTAAGAAGAACTAATTTAGTAATTTAATTTAGAATTTTACCAAAGAAACAACTAATTTATTTAGATAAAACAAAACAAATTAAGTATTAATCTGACCGTAGATCATAGACCTTCCCTCCAGATCCAACGGTTGTCATTATATCATTCTCTCTCCTAAGCCACCAGATCCACCAATTCTTATCCCCCAACTCATCTCTCTCGTCTCCAACGCTACTCTTCAGATCTTTTTTCTTTCTCTCTATTCCACCAATCAAAAGGCATCGGCAAATGGTGGCGGTGGATGGTCAGAAATGGGCCACCCGTCGGAACAGCAACCCTCGCCTCTCTCTAGACTCCTCCGTTAGTCCAAACACCGCATCCACCGCCACTGCCGACCACCACCGCCTAGACATTCCTTCCACACCTCCCGCGGAAGCTCGTCCCTCCGCCTCCGTTTTCCCCTCTCTCTCCCCCTCCGCTATTACAGCCACCGCTATCGCCGCCTGGTACACATCCAACATTGGCGTTCTTCTCCTCAATAAGTACCTACTCAGTATCTATGGCTTTCGTTACCCGATCTTCCTCACTATGCTTCATATGCTATCTTGCTCCGCCTACTCCTTCGCCGCCGTTCACTGGCTCGCACTCGTTCCTCCTCAGTCTGTTCATTCTCGTCGGCAGCTTCTCAAGATATTTTCTCTTTCCGCCATATTTTGCTTCTCTGTTGTATGTGGAAACGCATCTCTTCGGTACATTCCGGTTTCCTTCAACCAGGCTATCGGTGCTACAACTCCGTTCTTCACTGCCATCTTCGCTTTCATCATTACTTGCAAGAAAGAAGCTCCTCAGGTATACTTCGCATTGTTGCCAGTCGTTTTCGGAATCGTGCTTGCTAGTAACAGCGAGCCGCTCTTCCACCTATTTGGATTCCTCGTCTGCTGTGGATCCACCGCTGGCCGAGCTCTCAAGTCCGTCGTTCAGGTAATTTGTAATCTGATTTCTTACTCTCTATTGATTTTTTGGATAAAATTGAAGATATGAGATCTGAATTTCTCTTAACTGGACATTTGGATTGATTTTGAGAATTTGGACCGGTGATTTAGGGTTTCTGTATATTTAGATTGATTTAGACTTAGAATGGACGAAAGCAGTCAAATTAGTGTCTGTCAGTGCTGATTGAGAGGATGATATGAACATGAAATCCTAAAATTTTCAAGGAATCGTGAATCACACGACTCCAATTTAACTCCAGATCTGGATTTGTGTCCTGAAAACAGGGACTGATATTGACATCGGAATCAGAGAAGCTTCACTCAATGAACCTCCTCCTGTACATGGCGCCAATGGCGGCGGCGATCCTCCTCCCGTTCTCGCTATGCATTGAAGGAAACGTGCTTGCGAAGACTGTAGAGAAGGCGAGAGGCGACTGGTTCATCGTCTTCCTCCTCATCGGGAATGCAACGGTTGCTTACCTGGTTAATCTAACTAACTTCCTGGTGACGAAGCACACCAGCGCACTTACGTTACAAGTGCTTGGAAACGCCAAGGCGGCGGTTGCTGCGGTGGTTTCAGTGTTGATATTTAGGAATCCGGTGACGGTAATGGGAATGACAGGGTTTGCCGTTACTGTTATGGGAGTTGTACTTTACAGCGAGGCCAAAAAACGGGCCAAACTCACAGCTCACTGAGAATTCTTTTCTCTTTTTTGCCACTTTCTTTTTTTTAAAATGTATTTTTTTGTTGTAATTTTTCATTGATTTATTGTTGGAAAAATGAATTTAGAAAAGATTACAATTGATTTTTTAAAATATATTTTCTGTATATGATATAGTTTTTAAATGTATTGCTTCTCATTTTGGTTCATCTAGTGTTAAGTGGATTAGTGCTTATTGCTTCAACAAATGATTACAAATAATTGTTAAAAATTGTTTCTCTCATCTCGACAATCATCATTTCGTTTTCATTTCGGATAACCATTCAAATGGGTTTGACAAGAAACTCTAACTCACCATATTATATCATCATATTTTATACAACTTGTTTTATTTTGATTAGGTATGTTTAGCTTGTATGGTATTTTAAACTTATTGTCTAATAAGATATGGTCACAATGATACATATCAATTGTCATAATATCATCTATTCCTCTATGGTAATCTCTTGTCGGTATTAGGAAAAAAATCGAAAGACAAGAGTGGGCTTCCAAGCCCAACTCCTCCCCCATCATTTAATGGGCTTCAATTTCAATCAAGTAGGAGTATTCATAGGTCCGGACTTGGACCGGATTTAGACCGGACCGGACCGGACCGAAAGAATGCAGACCGAAAATGGACCGAATTATTCGGTACAGGTCCGGTCCAGGACCGGATGGACCGAAAAACTTGTGATATTTACAAAATTGTAGGTCCGGACCTGGACTGGACCTGGACCGGAACAATATCTAAACAAGTTTTTTATTTTTTACTTTTATTTTTTTTAAATATAGGTCTGGACCGGACTGGACCGGTTGTGGATCGGACCGGACCGAATTGGTTGGACCGAAGACCGGACCTGTTGTTTTCGGTCCTGTCCGGTCCGGTTTTCGGACCGGACCGAAAAATGCTCATTCCTACAATCAAGTTTATAAAAGCACCGGACCGAAAAATGCTCATTCCTACAATCAAGTTTATAAAAGCAATTTCATAGGTTTATAACCAAATTAGTTTATTGAATAATATTTTAAAACTTAATATTAATTAAATATGTTTAGAAAAATGAATAAGATTGCTTAGAAGCATCAGAAGATATAAATTATTATTTTTTGAATTTATTGAAACATGGTACCCAAAACACAAATTACCCAATATGAGAATTGGAAATGAGAAAAAAAAATTGGCGTCGCCCGGGTTCGAACCGGAGACCTTCAGTGTGTTAGACTGACGTGATAACCAACTACACCACGACACCGTTTTGATGATGTTTCATGATAAATGTAATTATTCTTAATAATAATATGAGACAAACATATAAGTATATCACACAAGTCACAACACAAGCTCATTGACATGGTAACCATGGTTCATTATCGATGATTCCAAACAATGCATTATCATCGTTCACATAAAAACGGATAATCCGTATATCCAACAACCGGATCAGACATATAAAACGTAGAACCATCATAATCATTCAACTCCGCATTCATCTCAAACCTCCGAACCAAATCCGGGTTCGAGACAAACAATCTCCCAAACCCAACCAATTCAGCCTCTCCATGTCCAACAACCTTCATACCACTCTCTTTACAAAACCCACCAATCAACATCAACGTTCCATCATAAGCTTTCCTCAAAGCTCTCAACAATCTCGCTTCTTCATCGCCCGTTCCATGCCTAACCGGGTCAACTTGAATATGAAGATGGGTCAACCTCGTTCCAACTCTCTCTTGAATCTTATTAAGCCTCTCAACCACAGCTAACCCAAGCGATATAGGATCAGAATCAAAACAATCCTCGTAGTTAGATGTAGGAGAGATCTTTACTCCAACTTTATCGGCTCCGATAGCTTCAACGACGCCGTCGAGTATCTCCGTCAAGAATCTGCAACGGTTATGAAGCGTCCCGCCGTAGTCGTCGGTACGGTCGTTGACGGCGTCTTTGAGGAATTGGTCGATGAGGAAGCCATAGGCGCCGTGGATCTCGACGCCGTCGAAGCCCGCTTTGATTGAGTTGATTGCAGCTTGCCGGAATTGGTTTACGACGTCGGTGATTTCGGTGGTTGTTAAGGGTCTAGGTTTGGAGTAGGAGCCGTATGTTCCGTCCGGTAAGAGAAGCTTCCATTTGTCGGCGATCTTCTTGTTTGTGCTTGATATTGGTGGATGACCTTCCGGTTGATACACTAATAGATCCGATTAACGTTGGACGTAAGTTTTGTAAGGAATCAATCTAATGAATCTATCATAGTGTTCTTTTTGAGGAGATTGATGAATTACCATGATTAGAAGCGCGACCAACGTGCCATAGCTGACATATAATGATGCCGCCTTTGGCGTGGACGGCGGCGGTCACTTTCTTCCAAGCTTCAATTTGCTCGTCTGTGTAAATTCCTGGAGTGTTGGGATATCTGGGAAATATTTAAATCAGTGGCAGCAATGAAAGGAAGCTATTATTTCGTGAAATAAGTGGAGTTCACATGTCAATTGATGTTCAAACGGTTCGAACTTAACCGGATCGGATCATTACAGTCAACCATGGTCCAATCCGGACCAGTTTTTTTTTTTTTTTTTTTAAAAAAATAATAAAATTTTTTTTTTTTATGAATTAAATCCGGTCTGGATACTCTTTTTGTATTATGGACCGGACCGGATTTTTATAATTAGGGTCCAGGATCGGACCGTAATATCCGGTCCGTTTTCCGGTCCAGTCCAAACCTATGCAACCCTACACATCCGTATACATATGTTGAAGTTTGATTATAGAATGAACTTTATTAAGTTTGTGTGTTGGACAATAGTCTATTGCAATGTACATAAATGTGCGACCGACCGATGATAAAAAATGCAATAGGACATATAACATATGGACGATCCGGACTCGTGAGAAGTTCGGATGTGTGAACTTCATGCCGGACTACTATCATGAACGATTTTGTTTTTGTAATATTTTTTATATTTATTTCATTAATTAAGAATTATTATCTTTCAAAAATTAAAAATTAGGGATCCGTCCGAGACTCGAAGCCAGACTTGGAAGAATTTGAACAAGACTTTAGACCCCAATTCCGAGCTTGATCCGAATGCGGATTATTTTGAAAAATTCGGCACGAGTTCGGAATTGCTCATATATAAATATATGTTCGTCAGATAAAGTCCAACATTTATTATATTTCTTCCTAAACCAATTGACAATGAAAAAAAATAGTTTATTGACTATAACAAGTTCGCAATCTCTACGTTGCATCTGATAACTTTATTATCTCAACGTGTCCTAACCGGAATAACAAGGCAGAGAGACATGAACTTACCCATGACCAGTAGAGGAAATGACAGTACCCTCAGACAAGAGAAGGCCACCACGAGTCGCTCGTTGAGAGTAGTATTCAACATGGGCTTGGTTCGGGAGATGGTTCAATGCTCGGCATCGGGTCAACGGCGCCATGACCACCCGATGAGCCAGCTCCCATCTCTTCCCCATCTTGTATGGACTCAATAGCGTCGTCTCTAGAGCTTCCTCATTAGGCATCTTGACCTAAAACCAAACAAACACTTCCACTTTCCCACAACCAATACAAATAGATCCTATAGCCAATGCATGCAATCAAGGCCTTTAATATTTTATTTATTAAGATAATCATTCACGCCAAATTATGATGATTTTGCGATCACGAATCTTTTTCTTTATTTGTTGTTTCAATGACAGTTGGATCTATTGATCTTCTGACATCGACCATATTCAGCTAAGTGAGTCTAATACGTAAGTGTACCAGCTTACTCCTTTTATAATCGATTCATTTTACGATAGAAACTCGTAAACTTATGTGTAGGTTTATTTGGGGTGCATTCCCTCCACTTTCTAGATTCATTGAATCGTAATGTTAATATAATATCGGAGCAAGGTTCGTACGGGTCTTGTTATATTTTGTTTGTAGTTAACGTGCGTTTTGCTAAGTCGACTTTAAGCTTCTCTCAAATGTTATACCCAACCTATTTGCGTATATTCACTCTGCAGGCCTTCATTTCACGTCTTAGACCAACTATATATATATATATATATAGAGAGAGAACAGGTTTTATCGTGTAATCATGAGAACCGTTCGTAGTTATTATTAGTTTTGCTACGAAGGTGTCATATCATTTAATGCATTCTTAGTTATTGTTGGTTGAATGGATTATTCGTGATTATTATTAGTTTCAGAATATTATTTATCTAATAATTATGATATTTACCTAAATCTCGACCCTTAATACTCACCATTCGATAGTCTATGATTGTTCTCATGATTACACGATAAGACTATTCTCATGGGAATATATATATATCTATATATATATAATAGATTTATGGTGAAAAACAATGATGGAAAAACAATTTTATAAATATTATAATAATCTTTATATAGAATTTACAAGAAAATAATGATTAGTTATGTATAGAAAACTAAATAATAAAGATATTATCACGATCTTATCATTCTCACAATCTTTATTTAATTATAATATCGATCTTGTTATTATGATATCGATCTTATCAATGAAAATATTATTTGTTTTTAGCCCTTTACTAATTCCTTAAATTCGTGGAAATTCCACCTAATACTTACCAGTCAATACTAGTATACCGCTATGCACAAAAAATATTGGTTTTCTTTCATGATGACGTAGCACACCAAGCTTGACTTGCAGTTTTGACGGGAATGTTATTAAAAATAAAAAAAAATATTATGAATAAAATATATTTTTATATTATATAAAGTATACCAACTATTAATGTTATTACAACTGTTTAACTATAGTAACTACTATCTGAACTATCGTTAAACATCTGGATCGGCAAACCACAAACGTATTCGATGTTACGCGATAAACTTCAGTATTGATTTCGATCTTCAATTTATCGTTTTTTTTTATCAAGAAGGTAAGAGCCTCGATTACACCAAATATAATTGGTGATTGAGAGGCCGACAACCGACAAATGGGCAACTGTCATGCAAATAGAAAAACCAAAAAAGGAAACAAAACAATCACCACAAGCAAAAATCGAAAAAAGAGAAAGATCAAAAAAAATCGGAACAACTACACTTTGGGAGAAGACGCAGAACACACGAGGCTGGCAAAAAATGGGGAAGGCACAGGTTAGATGAACTGACGCGGTGTCTCGCCGCCGAAAAACAGGATGATAGAAACCTTTTTTAGGGACTCACGTACCTTCAATTTATCGTTGAATACACTTAGATTTCTAACTCAAATATTTTTTTAAAATTATTAATAAATACCAGTACAAATATTAGGAATATCAGGCTTATTATTGGCTTAACAAAATACGAAACATTAGCATACTTAAACGGATAACTAATAAGCCATTAACATAACGTTACTAAGTATCTTATATAGCAACAGGAACCGCAAAGAGTGGCTTGTTCTTTTGTAAAGTGAAGGCAAACTTCTCTTCCATATCCAAATTTTCAAAAGTCAATCCATCTGGAAGTTTCCAGTCAAAGCCATGAAGCAAAGCCCCCAACACCAAATGCAACATCCTATGACCCAATGGCAAACCGGGGCAAATCCTCCGACCCGACCCAAACGGAATAAACTCGAAATCTCGGCCTTTGTAGTCCAAC
Source organism: Fagopyrum homotropicum (assembly GCA_033239125.1). Lineage (NCBI taxonomy): Eukaryota > Viridiplantae > Streptophyta > Magnoliopsida > Caryophyllales > Polygonaceae > Fagopyrum > Fagopyrum homotropicum. The sequence goes on from BSWB01000001.1 coordinate 165,224,298, forward strand.
TCTGAGTCCAAGAACCGCTGTGGTTCAAACTTCTCCGCGTTCTTCCAAATACTTTCGTCTCTTCCCATAGCCCATACGTTTACGAAAACCTGCGAGTTTTTTGGCACGGTGAGGTCGTAGAGTTCGGTGTCTATGTCGACTCTTCTCGGGACTAGGAAGGGAATCGGTGGGTGAAGCCGGAGAGTCTCTTTAACCACTGCTTGGAGATATGGAAGCCGAGAACTATCGGATTCTTGGACGATGTTGACTTCACCAATTACCGAGCGAAGCTCTGACTGGGCTTTGCGAAGCTTGGATGGGTTGTGGAGGAGTTCCGCCATTGCCCATTCGACCGTGCTCGAAGTCGTGTCAGTTCCCGCTGGTAGGATATCCTGCGCGCAAAATAAGTACATTTACTCAAGTCAGATTTAGTCTCAGGCTAAAAAAGCTCGTTCATTTTTTAAACAACTCAAGGGTTTAGTTCAAGTTATGTTAAAGTCCGCAAGCTATTCAAGCTCAACTAGGAGTTGACTCGAAAAATGCCATTTCAAACTCGTTATTGACTAAATAAGCAGAATATGAACATATTTTGAAACTCGGTTAAAGTCTAACCTCGACTCACTACTAAACAAGTTGAACATAAAGCTCGACTCTAATTAATAACGACCCCAAATAAACTTACAAGGAAAAAATGACGAATGTCTTGGAGCTGAAAGCCGCTATCTTTATGATGAGCAATGTTGATCAGAGCATCAATGACATCTTTCTCCTCTGCAACAATAACATTATCGCCTCTTGCCTTCAACCTCTCCTCAGTGATGTCGTCGAAGATCTTGAACATGCTCCTCATGTGCACTTTCATTCGAGATCGAAACCGCTGAGGATCTGCTAGCTTGAGGATAGGATAGAAATCTACAACGTTGGGAGATCCGGCTTCCTCCATTATCCCCCAAACTAGTCGCTTCATTTCACTGGCTTTCTCAGATCTCGGGTCAGCCATGTCGATCGAGAAGAAGGTGTTTGATAAGAAGTTGAGCGACATTGTAAATGCCGCTTCACCTATGTTCACTGCCTTCCCAATCTCACTGCAATCCTGTACATATTTGTAAAATTTACTATTAGGAAAGGTACCTTTCGGATATTTGTAGAATTTAGTACCCATATTTTGGCTCGGATATGAGTATTAGATTTATATATGATATGTTGTTTGGTATAAAGATATGGGTATTAAGAAGAAAAAGGAAGAGGGGTTTTCAAATTCTAGAAATTTTGATAGATAAACCACTAGCGGTTCCGAAAATTGTAGTAGTCGGAGGTGGATGGAAGAGGAACGAACGGAGGCTGTTTAGCAGGACAGCAGCAACACAAGGCGTTGGCGGCCTCGTGCAAAAGGGACAACAACAATGACGGTTCCTTGCTCCGTCGGCAATAGTAGCAGCAAGTAGTCGGCGGTGACTAACCCGGTTGGTGTGGCATGAGGGGGGAGAAGGGAAGGAAGGAAGGAAGAGTTGCTCTTGTGTGAGGGAGAAGAAAAGAAAGAAAGCTGGAAAATGTCCTGAGAGTGAAGTATGTGATCTCTCCCAATACCTCTAAAGATATCGGTATATTAAATTGGAGATATTCACATGTTACGGTATCAATTTGATACAAGTACCCTAAAATACCAAACTACGGGTATGACTTCATGGGTACGGGTACGGGTACGGGTACGGGTACGACTGATACTCATAGCTTTAATTAGGATATTGTTACCAAACGACCCCGTGAAGTTTATTTAGCTTTAAAATAACTCTAAATATATCTCTAATCACACTAACATAGTTAGGAGTTTAAGACTATTCAAAATTTGGTTTAGATCAGAATTTTAGATCGGACTGGACCTGAACCGAAAAATTATTACATGTCCAACTCAGGTCCATTCCAAACTGAACCGGTTTGTCAATTTTGTAAATGATCCAATTCCGGGTCCAAAAAGCCCAAAAAAAGTTATTTGGTCCATCCGGACCGGACCTGAACCGGAAATTTAGGTCGTCCAAACCGGACCGGATGAACAGTGCTAGACAGTAGACATATCCGAGGTAGAAAATTAGCTCTTAAATAGTTAAAAGGTGATTACCTTAATGTAATCAAGAAGCTGCTGCATCTTCTGGCGACGAAGCTCACGGCTAGCATCAAGCCTACTGTTAGTAAAGATCTGGGTATTACAAATCTTGCGGAGAACTCTCCACCTGTCATTAGCAGGCAACACAACGATGGAAGACTCATTATGTTCAAACACAGTATGTGAATCAAACGCAGCTCTATTCGAGAAAACGGCGTCGTTTTTCTGGAGCACAACTTTCGCAGCTGCGGGAGATGAAACCACGACAGTCGTTAGAGTGCCTAATTGCAGCGTCAGTACGTCTCCGTATGACTTGGCGAGCTTAGCGAGCGACACGTGTGGCTTGCTCCCGAGACTCAAGAGGTTTCCGATTATCGGAAGTGGTACCGGTCCGGGTGGCAGCCGTTTGCGACTGAACCGGGTTCGTTTAAAGATGGATAAGAGGAAATTTATTGATAGCCATGTGAGGAGAATGTGGAGAAGAATGCTCCACGGAAGCATTGTGATTTTGAGTGTGTTTGAATGTTAGTTTTCGTTTGGTGCTAGATATCTATACTTGATTTATTTTTATTAATTTATAGATCACCAAAATTGACTATTATTATTTATAAATATATCCTAAAATGGTCTTTGCTTAAATAATTAATTTAATAAAAGTTGAAACTTCTTTATTTTATAACATGAATTTTTTTAGTTTGTAGATCACCAATATGGACTATATTACCATATATGACATAATTTCAACATATTACTCCTTGGCAAACTAGGGGCTTTCCGGATTTTTGAAATGAAATAGTCCAGAATTCGGACATAAGGTCATGTACATATCCTCTTGAGTTGTGATTCATGTCAAATAGACGGGTTTATGTGCTAGGCTTGGGTCGTATGCACGTGACCCCCATTTTACCGGTCCGTCTGTATAGGACTTTGACATGGTATCAGAGCGATTAGCCTCAATTCGGCTCGCGATCCTAACCCGTGGACAAATGTAACTCGGTTTATATCCTCTAGTTGCATTTGCGGGGGCGTGTTGGAGACAATAAGGTCCCACATCGGAAAATGGGGACACTCCGAGCGTAGTATATAAGGTCGGTAGGCTACATCACCTTTTATCAACTACGCTAATTAAATTTAACTAATATGTTATTTTAAAAAAAATATAATTGCACTTCCTATCAATGTTAACACACAATACGAATACACAAAGTAATAGAGGATTTTAATAACCAATTTTAATACTCAAATTACAAATTTAAGAAAGTTGGATTATTTTTTATGATTTATTTAGAACATATATGGTAATTTATCAGAATAATGGGTAAAATCTATAATTTATTTGGGACTTATTTAGTAGTTTATCAAAATAATGAGTAAAATCTATGCTTTTATAATTGAGTAAAGATATGACTTTATATCAACAAATATGCATTACATGCGTTTGTTAAAGGACAACTTATAAGCAAATGCCAACCTTTTTAACGTACTAGGACAACTTATAAGCCATTAGCATAAATTGCATAATGTTTATAAGTAAATCTTATATAGCAACAGGAACCGCAAAGAGTGGCTTGTTCTTTTGTAAAGTGAAGGCAAACTTCTCTTCCATGTCCAAATTCTCAGAAGTCAACCCATCTGGAAGTTTCCAGTCAAAGCCATGAAGCAAAGCTCCCAACACCAAATGCAACATCCTATGACCCAATGGCAAACCGGGGCAAATCCTCCGACCCGATCCAAACGGAATAAACTCGAAATCTCGGCCTTTGTAATCCAACTCGGAGTCCAAGAACCGCTCCGGTTCAAACTTCTCCGCGTTCTTCCAAACACTTTCGTCTCTTCCCATTGCCCATATGTTTACGAAAACCTGCGAGTTTTTGGGCACGGTGTAGTCGTAGAGTTTGGTGTCCACGTCGACTTTTCTCGGGACTAGGAAGGGAACCGGTGGGTGAAGCCGGAGGGTTTCTTTTATCACCGCTTGGAGATATGGAAGCCGAGAACTATCGGATTCTTGGACCATGTTGACTTGACCAATTATTGAGTGAAGCTCAATCTGGGCTTTTTGAAGCTTGGATGGGTTGTGGAGGAGTTCCGCCATTGCCCATTCGATGGTGCTCGACGTCGTGTCGGTTCCTGCTGCCATGAGGTCCTGCGTGAGACCAACGAGTTGAACATGAACGAGCATATAAAAGTGAACATATAAGAGTTCAGCTTGCTTAACTCGAATAACATCTCTAACGATAATGACTTAATCTTTGGTATGATTGTTATCCGAGGAAAGCTACTCGAGCTAACCTCTCAACAAAAGGTTGACTTAAACTCATTCATTTACTAAGTCGAGTAAGAACATATCAAAACGCAACTTGCTTAACTCAAATAACACCCCTCGAGTCAATTTTAATATGGTTATTATTTGAGACGAGATACTCGAATTTAACTATCGAAAAAAGCATGGGTCAACAAGTCTAACCTAAGGATTTCAAAGCTCAACTTTTACATAAACTTACAAGGAAAAGATGGCGAATGTCTTGGAGCTGAAAGCCGCTATCTTTATGATGAGCAATGTTGATAAGAGCATCAATGACATCTTTCTCCTCTGCAACAATAACATTATCGCCTCTTGCTTTCAACCTCTCCTCAGTGATGTCGTCGAAGATCTTGAACATGCTCTTCATGTGCACTTCCATTCGAGATCGAAACCGCTGAGGATCTGCTAGCTTAAGGATAGGATAGAAATCTACAAGGTTGGGGGATCCGGCATCTTCCATTATCCCCCAAACAAGCCGCTTCATCTCACTGGCTTTCTCGGATCTCGGGTCGGCCATGTCAATGGAGAAGAAGGTGTTTGTTAAGAAGTTGAGCGACATTGTAAATGCTGCTTCACCTATGTTCACTGCCTTCCCAATTTCACTGCAATCCTATACATATATGTCAAAGTTACTATTATTAAAGGTACCTTTCGGATATTTGTAGAATTTAGTACCCATATTTTGGATCATGTGTATATATATATATAGCAGTTTGGCTCCGATGAAGTTTAAAAATAACTTCACGGTGAAGTTCAATCGATCTAAACCGTTAACTAAATTTAAAGGCTAAGATCTTCTCATTAATTAAGGTTAGTAAATAAAAAAGGCAATTTATAATAAAATAGAATTTTAATAGCACTAAATAGGGAAGGTAATATCATAAAAATCAATCAAATTTATTTATTGTTCAATCTCCCTCTGTTTATTAGCATTTAAAAAAATTGGATGCATTTCTGATTAATCGAATTGTATTTATATTGCTTCAATGTTTTTTATTTATTTAAAGACATGTAACATATATACTACCTCATCTATCTAATTAGTATTTTAAAGTTGTTTAAAAAGACAAACGGTTTTTCAACCTTGTTCGTTTTTTTTTACTTAAGAAGTAAAAGTAATTTTATTTTTGTTTGATTAGTCTTATAAATTATTTTTTCAAATTATCAAAGGATACATAAAAATAAAAATATAAATATAACTAATACACGTTTTTCTTTTACTAATTAATAATATTGTTATCAAAAACATTGTTAATTAGTAGAAGAATAATGAAGGAGACGTTTTAGGAAAAATAAATAAATATTTTTTATTTATATATCATTTTTTAAATTTAAGAGGATCAATATTTATATTTTTTATAAACTATCTTTTCGATTAATCAGAAATGCATCCAATTTTTATAAATACTAATAAAAAGAGGGAGATTAAACAGTAAATCAATTTGAATAACAAAATAAATTTGATTGATTTTAAAATACTGCCTTCCCTATTTAGTGATATTAAAATTCTATGTTATTATATATTGTCTTTTATATTTACTAACCTTAATTAATGAGGAGATCTTAGCCTTTAAATTTAATTAACGGTTTAGATTGATTGAACTTCACCGTGAAGTTATTTTAAACTTCATCGGAGCCGAACTGTATATATAGAGGGTGCGGTTCCCATAATAACAACCTTATCATGTAATCATGGGAACAATCTTACACCGTCGGATGATGTGTATTAAAGGTCGAGATTTTAGGGTAGATATCATAATTATTAGATAAATAATATTCTGAAACTAATAATAACTACGAATAATCCATTCAACCAACAATAACTACGAATAATGCATTAAACGATATGACACCTTCGTAGCAAAATTAATAATAACTACGAATTGTTTTCACGATTACACGATAAGGCATCTTCTCATATGATTTATAATATATATATATAAAAGACTATTCAAAATTGGGTCCATACCTAAATTTTGGATGGTATCCGATCAAAATCTAAAAAATTATTATTGGACCGGACCTGAAAATTCAGGACTAGTTCAGGTTTGATCCGGTTCACCTATTCTGTAAAAGATTCAATCCATAGTCCAAAAAAGATATTTGGTCCATTCGGACTGGACTTGAACCAAAAATTTTGGTCCGGTGCAGATCCGGTCCTAATAGGACCGGATAGAACAGTCTAGACATGGCCTAGGTAGAAAATAAGCTCTGAACTAGTTAAAAGGTGATTACCTTAATGTAATCTAGAAGCTGCTGCATCTTGAGGCGACGAAGCTCACGGCTAGCATCAAGCCTACTGCTAGTAAAGATCTGGGTATTACAAATCTTGCGAAGAACTCTCCACCTGTCATTAGCAGGCAACACAACAATGGAAGATTCATTATGTTCAAACACAGTATGTGAATCAAACGCAGCTCTATTCGAGAAAACGGCGTCGTTTTTCTGGAGCACCACTTTCGCAGCTGCCGAAGATGAAACCACGACAGTCGTTAGAGTGCCTAGTTGCAGCGTCAGTACGTCTCCGTATGACTTGGCGAGCTTAGCGAGCGACACGTGTGGCTTGCTCCCAAGACTCAAGAGGTTTCCGATGATCGGAAGTGGTACCGGCCCCGGTGGCAGCCGTTTGCGACTGAACCGGGTTCGTTTGAAGATGGATAAGAGGAAATTTATTGATAGCCATGTGAGGAGAGTGTAAAGAAGAATACTCCAAGGAAGCATTGTCATTTTGAGTGTGTTTTTGAATGTTAGTTTTCGTTTTGTGCTAGATATTTATACTAGACTTATTTTGAAAATTTACGAATAATGTCACTATACTTCAAACCTTTTCAGATTATACTCAAAAGAATTTGAAGCAATTTGGTTTATTAGGCTTTTTCTAATTTTATATTTAGTAAATGTACCCCTTGAAAGAAAAGTGTATAAAATTTGAAAATAAATACAAAAAGTTGAAGTATATTCACTTAATTGAAACATTAAAAAGTGTAGTTATTACTCTAATTTTTTAAAAAGGTTTAGTTATTAAAATTGTCCAAAAAATTTTTCTGTCCGGACCTTAATTTTTATAATTTGGGAATGTGTTCATCTTCTACCATATTATTATCCACAGGTTATCGTATTGAGAATAAAAAATTATTATTATTTACTAATTATTATTATTAGTTATTTTAAAGATCTCAATCAATTTTTTAATTGAATAATTTATTTTTTTACTCTCTTAAAATATTAATTTATAAATAATAAAATTAAGGTATAATCTAAAAATGTCGAAGTTCAAAGTCATCATCTTGAAAATTAAAATTTTCTTAAACATAATTTAATTATGTGTAAAAATTGTTTGATGATCTTGACATTTGCCGACTGATTTTGTTTTGTATGTTGAAAGGTATTACCTGTAGATCACCAAAATGGACTATTATAAACATATCCTTAAATCTTCTTTGCTTAAATATTTTAATTAATAAAATTAATACTTTTCATTTTAAAACATTAAAATTTAAATTTACATAATATTAAAAATTTTAATATATAGTATATAGATTATAGATATATCGGTTGAGTAAACTATTTTAGTTAAGATTTGTTCTAATTTCATGGTGTTATAGAAATTGTAAATAAATTTAATGTCTCCATATGTGTAATATATTACTTATTTTCAATTTTTTTAAATTAAATATTTTTATTAATATTAAATTTATTATATTAAAGAATGCTATTTTCAATATTTACAAAACAATCCCATCAAGTCATCAAATCTTCTTTGTGAGGTTGTATATTGACCTTTATTCAAGCCGCCCTTATTCAGGGTAGTTGTTTTTTGAATATTGACTAATGAATAGTCATCAAAGTTCTCAAACTGTGATCTATCCGATATAAAATATCGGGTATTTTGATCGAGCATATAAACTGTTTTACGGTTTTCAGACGGTGAAATATGAGAGTAGTCATTTATTTACTGGAGTCGTATTCGCACGGTTCAAGATTTCGTTATTGCACCGTGCATACGGATTCCGTAATCGTCATAATTCCACGGTTACGGGGTCCGTAACCGTGAACTTTACGGGTTTCGGATCCTGATAATTTTCTACATGAATTCTAACCCGAAAAAAAAAATTGGACACCTTCACGGTTACGGGTTCCGTAACCGTGATGTCAGAATTTTTTTTTTTTTTTTTTTAAGTTTACGTCACGGTCACGCATTGCGTATGAGTGGTGCGTTAACGAAATTTTGAACCGTGTAAATAATACCCACTTTATTTATGTTTTTTTTAAAAAACTTTTTATTTTATTTTGATTGTTTTAGCTAAAAGTCCTATTGATCGCCTCAAGGGGTTGAAATGGTTATACTACGTTAACGAGAGTAATTTGTGCGATCGAGAACGTCGGAAAGTTGATGTCGGGGAACTGGCCGGAAGCCAATAATAGGATGTGCAGATGATTATTTCCGACTTTAAACTGGATATCTGTTTTTTTACGAAGTTCAAATAATGCATTTTTTTAGAAAAGTAAATGGTGTTGCAAAACGATTAGCTTATTTGGGAATTTCGACACCCAATACCAACTTTTTTGATGATCTTGAACTCTATATTATCATCCGTAAGGATGTTTTAGGATGGATCACTGTAGGAGATAGTTCACCCGAACCGCTTTCCATTATCAAAAAAATAAAATAAAATAATAATAATAATATGATGCGCAGATTGATTCTTGGTATGAAAATAAATTTGGTTGAGTCGGTTAAGTTGACATTTTTTTGACTATGTAGCATTAAGTGGGGGATAGGTCTTCCCTTACATCCTTATATCAGCTGAACTATATGAATTTTGTGTATTTTTTTTGTTGATATACAATATTAATACACAATGTTGATACATAATTTTAATTACACAATGTTAATCCACAATTTTAATTACACACTGTTTCATTTACAATGTAAATTTACGTAGTTAACAAACTCTGTCATTTTTCAATTACACAAGTTTCGTTTACTTACATAAAGTTGAATTAACAATCTCAAATGAGCTACACAAGCCAAAAAGTCCGTCATTTACACAAGGTTTGGTTACACAAGTCTAAACTCATCGAGTTACACAAGCCCAATTATAACTATAAAAAATGTAGGCAATATCCCGTATTTATAAAGTTTGGTCAAATTTTGTAATTAAACAAATCGGGGCAATTGATGAGCTTTTAAATTACGGTCCTTTCTTGCAATTAGAAAACATGGGTCATTTTTTGTAATTTTCAATTAGGAGTAAATTTGCAAATTTCAATGGGGATCATTGGGATTGAGAAGATTTATAGAAGGCGGGGCGGCACTAGTGGCTTCAATGGGGATCATCAGAGGTTGGGTGACACTGGGAGGATGGCGGCGGTGGTCTTGTGTAAGCCAGAGGAAGAGGGCGCAACCAACGTCTTCACTGTCGGGCCATGACTGAGCCCAAAAAACGCAGCCAACCTCCGGAGAGGACACGACAAACCGCTAGAAAGGACGTAGCAAACCGTTGGAGAATCCAATCGACGTCTAAGACACCTCGTTCTTTTTTTTTCTTACTTGCGGAAAGCCACATGTATTCTTTTGGATCTTGTACGAAGCATATGCACCATCGTTGCCCAGTGTCTTTGTTGCTACCCAACAAACCGCCGGAGAGGACGCAGAAAACGTAGTCAGCTAGTGTCTTCGTCTTGAGGTTGTGCCGGAAGCCATACTAGAGGAAGCCAAGGTCGTCGATACCCAGATCCGCCGCCACTGCTTGACGCCTAGCTATTGCACTTGATCAGGAAGAAGGCTTCGACACTGCCAGAAGCAAACCGTCGGGGATGCAGGTTGCAGAAGACCACCAATTTATGATTTGGAAAGATTGCGAGAAACCCTAACTGCTTCAGATGTGGAATCTGGCGATTGGGGGTGATTTTACGGGTTTATATTTTACGTTTTCCCTTATGCCCCTTTAATCAATTATTTTTAGATTTAAAATTTTAGGTAAAAAAAAATAGAGGAACCTATTTTGTATCAACGATACAAAAACGACTTCTATACAGCAAACTTCTCAATAAAATTAGGATACTGTGAGGGAATTGATGTTAGGACGATACCATGTAAGATTAGGGTTTTGCTTTCGGTCCAGACTAGATGGGTGAACCAAAATTTTTAAAAAATCTGGATTGTAAACCTGTCTGATTTCGTACCGGAATAAAATAAAATAAAATAAATTTATATATTTTGCAAACACTAAAAAATATTTTATTAAAAATACCAAGATATATGATTATATATATATATATATAAATATATAATTAACTCTATTACAAAAATATTTCGGTCCGGACCGGAATTCCACAAAATCATGGAACGAGGACCAGACCGGACCATAAAAAACTGGTCCGCTCCGGTCCGCTCCGGGTCTTCGGTTCGGGTCATTCTTGCACAACCCTATGAAAGATTATGAATCAACTTACTTTACACATGGAGGACTATGTTAACTAAGTTACATAAAATAACAAATGCAGTTATGTATAAGATTTGAATCATATAGAAAGGAATTTTAGAGTTAAAAATGTGAAATACTCATAATTCTTTGATCAAAATAGTTAAGTGTTGTGATTTATTCAAATTAATTAATGCTTGTCGTATTGTTGAACAAAATGTAGTTAAACAATTGAAAATATCATTTAAATTTTGAAGAATTGGGACCGATACAGAAATTAAAACTGAAAAATGTGATTGAAACTGAATGAAATGAAACAAATTATTTTGTTTTCATGTTCGTTTAAGATGAGAATGAATGAGATGAATTAGCTTTTAAATGTGAAATACTCATAATTATTTTAGTATAAGAAATTATAATACATTGAAAGCCAAGATCTGTCCTTGTGGCACTCTCCCCTCTCATGGACTTTGGTAAATACATCCAAACATATACCACATAGCAATTTACCCATAACTTCAACAAACATGTCATGGTTACTTCCATAATCACTAAATTCTAATGTAGCAAACATTACCCAAAAATGCACCTATCTCAAACCTCTTCTAACAAACTGAACTTTAGCTAAAGTGAATAATCTCATAATGATAACAATATATGGTAATAGTATTGTTCAACAATGAAGCAACAATGGTATGAAGTTCACAAAAAAACATTTATGCCTACTGATCATTTAGCTATGAAGCAGTAAGAGAAGAGAATTTGAACTCATCACGGTAACGTTAGACGAAATCATATCCTTTGATATCCTTAAAGTCTCACTAAAACGAACATTCTTTACACTATCCACTGATCATTGAATTCCAAGAGACCACTGTAAACTTTATGATTCATGTTTGTATAGGATAGATTACATAAGTGCATGCAATGGTATTGACTTGTAATATTTCCTAGATCTAGCTTAGTTAGGATAAGGGTATTGACGCGTGTTGTAGCTGACTCATGTAGTACTCGTTGCCGGTTCATTGGACCCCGGTGGCTTGGACTCATTAGGAAGTTGTGGCATGTGTTGTATACTTATCTCTTGTATGGTGTTGTGGCTTCGTGGCATGAGATGGTGTCTGCTGGGCAACAACTTGTGTTATATCATTGGACCGGGTTCACGGCGTGATGTTCTATCTTCAGACATTTTGGCTCGGTTCGGTACCGCTTAAATGAAACGGTGCGTTTGGGTTATGAAGAGGAGGTATATAAGCAACCCTCATCTCCTCCAAACCCTAAGCGAGTTCTGCAACCCTTGCCGCTGAGAGAAAAAGAGAGAAAGAGAGCTCCTCTGAGAGAAAGAGAGAGAGAGAGCGATCGAAGAAGAGATTGGAGGTGGTTCACTAGGGTTCGAGACGCTCATCCTCATCTGCTCCTCTCCAGAAGAAGATCTTCCCGTTGAAGATTGCAAAGCTTGAACAAAAAGCTTTGCGTAGCCAAACAGGGGCTATTTCTGAACCTTGTTCTTCATATCTCCTTTGTTCTGACTTGTTTCTAGGTTTAGGGTTTTGCTCGTTGATCTTGCATGCACCTTTGTAATCAAACCTATATTGTAATCGTCTTTGAATGCCTAGTGAAATATGGGATCGGACCTCCCCTCTTGAGGTTCCGCAGACGTAGGGTTTTAACACCCGAATTGCGTAATCAATTTCGTGTGTTGATCTTTCTTTTGGTATAAAATCATATGATCACATAATAATAAATCTACAACCACATCTTTGTCGGGCATTTTAACTACTTGTTAATATTTATCAATATTTAATGGAAATTTTAATATAAAGATACAAAAGTTATTTTTTTAAAAAACAACTCTTGTAATTCCTTCAAATGAACCGCCTAAAAAGATCCAAAACAATCTTTTAAACTAAATCTAAATTCTATCATCTCATCTTCTCTGAATTCTCAAGTAACCTCTTAAATAGTTAAAAGTTGATTACCTTAATGTAATCAAGAAGCTGCGCTGCATTTTCATGCGACGAAGCTCACGGCTAGTATCAAGCCTACTGTTAGTAAAGATTTAATTGGGTATTACAAATCTTGCGGAGAACTCTCCACCTGTCATTAGCAGGCAACACAACAATGGAAGACTCATTATGTTCAAACACAGTATGTGATTCAAACGCAGCCCTATTCGAGAAAACGGCGTCGTTTTTCTGGAGCACTAGTTTCGCAGCTGCCGAAGATGAAACCACCACAGTCGTTAGAGTGCCTAGTTGCAGCGTCAGTACGTCTCCGTATGACTTGGCGAGCTTAGCGAGCGACACGTGTGGTTTGCTCCCCAGACTCAAGAGGTTTCCGATGATCGGAAGTGGTATCGGCCCGGGTGGCAGCCGATTGCCACTGAACCGGGTTCGTTTGAAGATGGTACTGGATGATATTATCATTTATAGATCACAAAAATGGACTAGTTTAAACTATAGTGTTATCGATTTACCGTGATTAATTGATGGTAATTCTAAATATATGTTCATCTTATTCTCAATATTTGCTATTAAAATAATTATTTATATTGAGAAAATTATAAGCAGAAAGTGTAATATCTCAAAATGTGTTATCATAAAAAAAATATTGTGTAAAAATAATGGTGAAATGTGAAAGTTAGATGGAAATAGAGAAAATAGAATTTTAAAAAATTATAAATAAAAAGGTGGATAAAATTCTATTTATAAAACATTTAATAATATTAATAATATTATATATTGTGAACTAAAATTTTAATCCAAATATCCTAATTAAACTTATTGAAATGTATGTGATTTAATATTTTGATATTTGTTGCTAAGAATAATAAATCTATTATCTAACAAATCTTCTCCACCATAAATCTATGGTGGTATCATAGTATGTCTATTCGAAAGATCAACCTACTAAGATTCTATAAATTTACTAGTAGTCCTATGAATCAAATGTTATCACCGATCTACAGATGACTTCATCATATAAATGTGGTCAGTGCGGAGCCAGGAAGATTTGCAAGGGGGACTAAATTTTAAATTTTTTCAAAAGAGATAATTAAAGTGAAAAGTGGTGTCACTATGTCTCAAACCTACACCTTCATGTACCAAATTTCACAAAACTTACCGACCCAGCTACTGTGACATTGTGATTTACTCTACCCTAATAAAATTTATACATATTTCAACAGGAGTCATGACTCCCTCCAACACCTTCTAGCTAGCCAATGAATGTAGTGTCACCAAATTGAGAAATATATTTCCATACCTACGCTTTGATCGTAATAAATGATATATTATAAAACATTTAGATATGCGTTATGCTTCGTTTAGAATAAGATATTATCTATTTCTTAGCCTAATTTATATTATTTTATATTGCAATCTTTACTAATTTTATTTTCATAATCTCTATATACAGAATAGTAATAAATCAATACATTTTATGTGGTATTCTACAGTATAAATCTATCAAATTATGGTTTTTCCGCCCATCATTTTGGTGTATGTTGATTATCAATCGAGTCATCAACACGAGTTTTTATATTGACTTGTATTTCCTTTTCGAACAAAATATATTGACCTTAGCTGATGATTTTGGACTGTTGACTGATAAGTGATGAATAGTTATTAAAGTTTTAAAAAGTAGTTGGATAATATTATTCCTTGGATATACATTACTATATATCTCCAATGTTAGATATTTTCAAATCGCTATCAAATGTTATTTATTAATATTTTAATGGATATGTCTTCAATTCGCTTGTGAATAGACCGGTTCATATCCGGGTTCGGACCGGGCATTTTCAAAAAAAAAAAAACCCGTTTTGGCGGACCCGGACCGGACTGAGCCCGGTTCACGGGCCTGCTAGGGTTGCCGTACCCGCCCGGCCGGGTACCCTTTTTTTTTTTTTTTTTTTTTTTAAAAAAAAACTTTGACTTTATTTGTAAATTGTAATTCAGTATTTCAGCAATATATACCTGTATAATTTGCAGTGTGACTTTATTTTTTTTGCCGGTCGGGCCTCTGTCGATGTTCATACCCGCCCGTTTTTGCGGGCGGGCGGTCCGGACCGGGCGGACTGGCCCGGACTTGAACAGTTTTACTTGTGAATGAGCTTTCAGTATGGTGGATTTTTCTTCAAAAACAAATTAGATTTTTGTTTCTCTAATTTGATAGCTCGGTTTAAAGATTTTTTTGGTACAGTTTGGTATATTAGTATTTGGTTATTCAATGATCACTATTTTGGATTTTTGTTTATTCAAAAAACTTCAGCTATTTTTCATCTGAGCCGAATCCGTTTTTCAGTTCACAGATGTACTGTATATGTATCTCACATGGTCAGTGGGAATGTGTCACGTATGAAGGAATTCGTCAAAACTCGGACGTTGGAGTAACGATCATAATTCTAGCTGTTAGATTCCGTTCCGGACACTCCACAAAGGTGCATCGCGAGTACCCTGCATATGCACCTCAAAGTTCAATAGGAATGCTCTCTATGTCAAAAATCGTCAAAATTCGAACGTTGGAGTAACGATCATAATTGCACGAAAAACATTTTTCAGGTTTTCAAGTCGGCGCACTCACAATGCGAGTAGGAGGCGGATTGGTGATGCGTCTGATGGTTTCGTAATAAATTGTTGGTTGAAATTAAATCACTCTTAGAATTTGACAAAAATAGTCTAATATAATGTGTTTGAAGTGTGGGACACGTTTAGGGGTATCAACAGACGAGAAGTGTCATACACGTCCCTATTAGAGAGGGTTTCAAGCTTACTTACAACCATGGTTTTCACGTTAAAGTAACGTGATTCTCATATGGAATGATACCTCAGATTTTATGCAAAACCCCTTTACATGTTTGACGTGAGTTCCTTTCTTTGTTGAAGAGTGCGAGTGAGATTATTTTCCTCTATGTTTATGAGCTTGGTGTGCCTTGTGTGTGTCAGTTCCAATTGAGAACATTGATGTTACCAAATTTTCACAAGCCTCATTCTTGTACTTTTGATGTTGTATTTAGGAGTGTGGAAGGTTTTTTGATCATTCTTAGTTGTGTCTAAAGTTTAATATACATAAGGCTAATATAAGTTGATCAAAGGAGTTCAACATTGATTTATCCATCTACCTTTCTTCTTTCCACTCCTATTCCTTCCGTGTTTGAGTTTTTTAGTTGAAGACGAGTTTTGGTGTTGAAGATCGGGACAATCTACGGTTATCTCCGTATCAGTTTTCCTTTTTGGGATGTTCTTGTTGATGCTCCTCATGTTTGGGTTTTTCGGAATTAGCCCAACGGTTTTTGCTTGTTCGGTTCATACCCTCGTGTTTTATTCTTTTCCGGATTTTGCCTTTTTGAAGTCAAAAGCATAAACGGTTGTCAAAGACATCCGTTAGTTTACAAAACATTAGAAAAAAATTAAAATAAAAACAAAATGAAGAGAAGAGAAAACAAAATCAACCTCCATGGTCTTCTCTTGTCAAAGAACACAAGTGTATCCTCTTCTCTCCCATCATGCAAGAAAACGATTTCATCTTCTCCATAGTCAATGTCACAATATTTAAACTCAAGGAAAGAATACAATCTCCTCTTCACCATCTCCGTTGTATTCTCTTATTGTTTTAAAATAATTTCAGCATCTTATTCTTTGCAGAGAAGATATAAGTTGATGAGACTATTGAGAATGTGAATACCTGAAACGCCTTGGAAGACAAATGATTTGTGTTCCTGTTGCACAAAAATGATTTGTGTTTCTGTTGCACGAAAACACAACCGGGGCACTTGTTGAAGAGTACATAAGTTCTATGATCAGATTTAATTGAAACAAGGTGAAAGAAACCTAATAAAGTGATGGTAAACAAGCAAAGCAAAACCTATAGTAGACTCGATCTTTTGGAGGCTACTAAACCAAGTTCATACCAAATGCTTGAACTGACAACGACAATAATCAATAACCAATTAACCATATAATACTAATGTATGCCCACGAATAACCTTGACTACCAAATATTGCAGTGCAAGGCTAAGTAAGCTTCTTCTGAGAAAATATTTCACAAATCAAACAACCTAATTTTTGCTAAATTGCTTGAGTTTTTGCTTATGGTCCCTATAATCTACCTATGGTCTTTATAAATTTTTTTTTAGGAAATAAAAATAAGCAATCAGCCTGGTTGAAATTTCCGTTCTTTTGTTTGAATTTCCCGATCAAACTGTATATGTTTACACAAACTGTGTTTCTAAAATTGTTTTAGAGGAAATTTATGTTTCTTATTTTATTTGAAGAAATCACCTGTTGTTTCCGTTTCTGTTTTACACAAAAATGTCTGTTTTTTAGTTCTTATGTCAGTGCTTGTTTGGTTGGGTGTAAAAAACCCAGTAAAGTAAATTAATCCATTAAATGGGATCCAATTAAGGTGTTTGGTTGCAAAATAAAAAATGATAAACACATTAATCTAATTTACTGGATATTTTCCAATTACCTCAAATGGAGTACTTACAATTACCCACTCCTCGCTAGTAACAAAACAATTAACGTGTTATTTGATATTAAATCTCCCAATTACCCTTAAAATTTTCATCTCCCACCTAAATGGATTTGAAAATGAAGGTTATAATTGTCATTAACTAATAATGCCTATGAATTTAACACATTGCAAATTACTGGATACTCTTTTGCTACAAAACATATTTTCTCAATTCTCAGTAATTATAATTCCCAATAATTCAATTCCTAGGAAAGTAAATTTTCGAGAATTGTAAATCCATTGTTTAACCAAACAAACACTCAATGCAATCAAGCTGCTTATTTTTTTGAAAATTTTCTATTTCTGTCAATTTCACACATTCTCAATCTATTATCTGAATTTCCTGATCTATTTGTTGGTGTAATAAATGTATGTTTCTTTATAATGTATGTGGATGCTGATTTTTTTTACACATTCTTGAACTTTTAAATTGATATGGATGTTGAGTTTTTACACAAATCTGAAATTGTGGATTTTGTTTTTCATACAATGCTGGTTTTTTTACATAATGCTGACTTTTTTACACAATCCTGAAATTCTAGATGCTAATTTTTTTACACGAATCTAAAAATTGTAGATAAGAGCTATTTTAACACCACATTGAACATATCTCTTTGAACCCCTCACTTCATTCTCAAAGTCTTGAAGATTATTTTTGAAAGTTGGTGCTGGTTGACGTCTAGCTACAATATGAAAAATCTAACCATGAAACAAAAAAAATCAAGAAATACACATATTTAACAATTAGCTACTCATTTTTCAGAATGCATTCTGATAATAGTTTTCAAAAACATCAGGAAATGCACACATATATAAGCAACCAAAATCAGAAACTAAAAGGCATCGAAGTAATAGCAAATGGATCCTACTGATGTTGATTACAATTATTGCTAGGACAATATCAAATGTATCCTACTCAGGAAGTACTTCTATCGGGTACGTGATTCGAGACCACTATGGAAAAGTCGTAAGTTTTTGCCCTTGAAGCAGACTCAAAAAAAAAATTCAACTCGATCTTAAAGGCGGAATTTTTTGCCCTTGAAGCAGACTCTCCAAGGTGGTCTCGAAATCGAAGGGGACAAACTTTGCGTTATTAAGGTTCTCCAAGGTGGTTGGAGCTGCCCATGTGTGGTCATGATGATTATTTCCGACTCCAGTTCTTTGACGAAGTCCATATTCGACATGTTTTCGACACCCAACACCAACTACACATGATGATAGTAAACTTTGTGTTCTCATTCGTAAGATACTTTTGATAGTCCACCTAACCGCTTTCATTATTAAAAACAAAACCATCCTACTCCAAATAACAAAATGTATTAATTATTTTTCTATGTAAAAACATAAATGAAGACATAAATATATAAAATCAAAAACTAATGTTGCTTATAGTTACCCGAAACCCTAATGATCAAAATTCAATCTCATATTAACCAAAGGGGGTGTTACGGACACGTTTCAAGATTTCGTTAATGTGTCAGAATTTTTTTTTTCGGGTTAGAATTCATGTAAAAAATTATCACGGATCCGGAACCCATAATCATGACGGTTACGGTTTCCAAAACCGTGACCTTATGACTGTCACGAGATCCGTAAACGTCGTGCCTTTATTAAGGGGGTGTATTCAATCGAGACTTTTAAAGATTTTGACGGATTCTTAATAATCATAGGATTTGCAAATTCTGTGGGAAATTTTAATTTTATATAGAGTCAATACAGATGTGGAAATCTTATGGGTTGGGGGAAGATTTCTATGGATTTTAGGTAGGTATAAAAGTAATGAAGAATCCTACAAAATCAATGAAATAATAGATTCTTTTAAAATCCACAAACTTTTAAATACCATAGGAATTTTATGGAAAATTTTAAATCTCAATTGAATACCTAAAAATTTATATGGACTTTTAAAAATTTATATTCAATACTCATAAACTCTTAATTGAATACACCCCCTAAATCTTGACTTGTGCGTTTACGACTTCAGTAACCAAAATAACAAAAATCAAAGGTCTAGAATCTTTTAAACCTGGAGATGGAGAAGAAGGGTATAAGTGGATGTTAAAAACATTTCTCTTCGATTTCTCTTTCAATTCCTCTTTCGATTTATTGGTTGACCATTACATATCAAACCTTACACAAACACTAAATAGCAATAGGAACCGCAAACAACGGATTAGCTTTCTGCAAAGTGAACCCAAACTTCTCCTCATTATCCGGAATCGACCCATCCACACCCTTCCAGTCAAACCCATGAAGCAACGACCCCAAAACCAAGTGCAACATCCGGTTACCCAAAGGCAAACCGGGACAAATCCTCCGACCCGCTCCAAACGGCACAAACTCAAAATCCCGGCCCTTATAATCCAACTCCGAGTCAATAAACCGGTCGGGTTCAAACTCTTCCGCATTCTTCCACACACTTTCGTCTCTTCCCATGGCCCACACGTTCACGAACACTTGCGAATTCTTCGGGACCGTATAGCCGTTTAGTTCGGCGTCCACGTGAACTGTACGGGGAACTAAGAAGGGAACCGGTGGGTGTAGCCGGAGAGTTTCCTTAATCACCGCCTGAAGATACGGAAGTCGCGCGCTATCGGATTCTTCTACTGAGTTGCCTCCGCCAACCACCGACCGGACCTCCGCCTGAGCTCTCTGGAGTTTGGTTGGGTGGCGGAGAAGCTCCGTCATCGTCCATTCTATTGTGCTGGAGGTTGTGTCGGTTCCTGCTCCGATGAGATCCTGCACGTTATATATGGAGTAGATTCATTTTCATTCCGTTTCCAATTCCGGAGGGTAAACCAAACGGGCTCTAGGTACAGTAAAAACTTTAAATTTGTTAATATTTTAAATACAAATAATTTTTTTTTTTTCACCAATCATATATGTTCAAGACCAAACTTCAGTCCTTGTAGTCAAATAAATGAAAGTCCACACTACATTTTCTCTTGATAAGATTTGGCAGAATATCAGTTTTCAATTTTCTTGACTGAATACTCATACTTTCAAAAAAGACGGCCATGATATAATTGAAGATTTTTCCAGGTTTTTATATTTATAAACCTCAACTTTCGATTAAAAAAAAGTAACAAACTATGTATTATTATATATAAAATCTAAAAATATATAGTTATGTCACGATGGTGACATAGTCTATATATCTTTATTTTAATAATGAACAAGTTACGTTATTTTTATTCATTTAAATTAAATTTTAATATATATATATATATATATATATATATATATAAAACAACACAAATGATTAATTATTAAAAACTTTTTTTTTATATATTTTTCATCATCAGTTTATGATATAAATATTCTGAAACTAAAAGTCATTAGGAGATTTGAATGGTTATCCACGTATGGATATGGCTCGCCGGTTTATGTTTGGCCAAAAATTCAAACCGGCGGTTTAGGTTTGGCCAAAAATTCAAACCTAAACCGCCGGTTTGATCGACGGTTTAGCCGATTTATTATAAAAAAAATGAAAAATTGGACCAAACCGCCAGTTTGGTCTTTTTTTTCAAAAAAAATAACCAAACGGCGGTTAAACTGCCGGTTTAAGTTTGGCCACAGTTTGACCAAACCGGCAAACCTAAACCGCCGATTTTTTCAGTTTAGCTCAAACCGGACCCATGTCTATCCACAGGGCTTATTGAAAAATAATCAAATTAAACATGTATCGGAGTGGGAACTCTGTAACTAAATCAAACAAAACCACAAATAATCAAATTAAATCTAAAACCGATTTTTATGATATAGTATAGTTTTATTGAAAAATAATTGATATACACATGTAAATAATTTGTGAATTAAATAAAATAAAAAAATATTAATTATAAAAGTATTTTAGAATAAATAAATTTATTATTAAAAGATGTTAATTTCATATATTTATTATTTAAAAATATTAATTCTATGAAATTAATAATTATAAAATTTTTTAATATAGAAATGTAGTGGATTAATAAACGATCAACACATCGAACTTAAATTACTTTAATTTTAGTAGATATAAAAAAAATTGAAGTGAATACAGTTTGAATAGTAAATAAATAAAATAAACAAAAATAATCAAATTATAATATTATAAAATTATAAAATTATAAAATTATAAAATTACCAGCAAAAGATGGCGAATATCATGCAGGTAAAAGCCGCTATCTTTATCATGAGCAATATTAATGAGAGCATCCAAGACGTCCTTCTCCTCAGCAGAATCACCATTGTTACCTCTCGTCTTCAACCTCTCATCTGTAATGTCATCGAAGATCTTATACAGCTTGCCCATGTGTATCCCCATTCGTTTCCGACAGCCCTGAGGATCAGCGAACTTAAGAATGGGGTAAAAGTCGGCGAGGTTGGTTGCGCCGCCTTCCTCCATCATCCCCCAAACCAGTTTCTTCATTTCGCTGGCTTTCTCCGACCTCGGATCCGCCATGTCCATGGAGAAGATGGTGTTCGTCAAGAAGTTCAGTGACATTGTAAATGCTGCTTCCCCTATGTTCACTGCCTTTCCTTCTTCACTACAATCCTGTACATCCATGGAACAATATATTGAAAAACTGTGATAAAACTTAAGAATATATGTAAATACTAGTCTTAAAATGTAATTTGAGAAAATTAGAATTTTCAAATGGTGTCCCGTATTTTAGACTTTTTCAGGTTATGTACAAAATTTCAGTTTTTGGATTGATCATATGAGGGTATAAGTTTTCGGATTGTTATCTTATGTACGGTAAAAGGTATAATCCAAAAAATTAAAAAGTTCAGGATACTTCAGAAATTGAAAAATCTTTGGACAAAATCCTAAAAAATCTAAAGTCAAGGGGCGTTATTCGAAATTTCCTCAAAATTAAAAAGTTCAAGATACCAAAGAAAAAGTTCCCAAAAAACCTCAACAGATTTGCTATCTTGTCCTTTTTGCGCATTTGAGTTGATGTGTGCCTAGACCCGTTCAAATCCGGGCAACCCATCCGGCCCGTTCTGCCCAAAAAAAACGGGCGGGTATGAATATGGGAACAAGTTCGGCCGGGCCGAAAAGCCCGGCGCGCCAAGCCCGCGGAGCTGGATCCGGGCAAGACATTAGGCCCGGCCGGACCGAAAAACCCGGCCCGTCAACCCGCCAAAAAAATAAAAAAATAGAAAAATAAATATATTAAAATATAATTATTAAAATATTAAGTATTAAAATAAAACATCTAGTATAGTTATAATAAATTTAATATATTTTACATAAAATATGTTAAATATAATTTATTTTTTAAAAAATCAAATTAAAAATATTTTTTAATAATATTTTTTTTAAAAATTGAAAAACGGGTACCCGCGAGCCCGCCCGTGGGCCCGCTCGGGTCGGGTATGACACTCATCCCAGGCCCCGTAGCCGGCCTAGCCCGGCCCAAATCCGGCTCAAACGAGCTCAATATTTTATAAAGCCCGAGCTGAACCCGGCCCAGGTCCGAATATGAACCGGTCTATGTGTACCCTAGTAAAATATACAAGTATCTAGCAAATCGATTAAAAAAATCTTATCTTTTATAAATGCAATCATTTTGTCATATAAAATCTATATTTTGAATGCAATCATTAAAGTTAAAGTTGTATTCTTTAACATTAGTTTATTATCTTATCTTTAGTTGATAGCTGGTGTTTTAAATGGGGACACTCGTTTTGTTTTATAATAAAATAGAGAAAATTGAGGTATGGGTGTTTGTTTTGCTTTTATAATAAAAAAATTTAGACCATTAATCAAACCGTAATTATAAGTCGTTTCTTGAAGTTGCTTTTATTGAATATTTTTATTTATTCAATAACTGTATTATTGACAAAAGAGTGATGAAAGTTATTTAAATATTAGATCTCCTATAAAATTCAATTTATTTATATTCTAAATATATGAAAAAGACGTTTTTTTTTTATACATTTACTAAAATATTATAAATTAATAATCAGTGATAAACACTTTTTAAAGTTACCTTTAAAATGTAGATGACTAATGTCTTTATTTGTATGATAAATATATTTTTCAAAATTTTATAAAAACTTAAGTCGGGCAGTCTATATTATAAATATCATTTTCAAAAATATGATTATTAATCAATATCATAACATGATGCATTAAAAAAACTACTTAGACTAACATTAGATAATACGAGCCGAACGAGCCGAGCATCGGTATGCTCAAGCTCGACTCGTTTAGAAACGAGTCGAGCCCGAACCGAGCCTAAAATTTATACGAGGTTTAAAATGTGTTTAAGCTTGGCTCGTTTAGAATGTGAACGAGCTCGAGCCGAGCCCGAGTAGTTTGGCTAAAATAATGCTCCTATAGTGTTATTTTAGCCAAACGAGCCGAACTTTAACCGAACGAGCCGAGTATTGACATGCTCAAGCTCGGCTCGCTTGGGTTTAATGTATTGCGTGACTGAACGAGCCGAGTATTGACATGCTCAAGCTCGGCTCACTTGGGTTTAATGTATTGCGTGACCCTCCCGAGGGTATAGTTGATCTGTTACAGCAAGATGTAAGGGGTCGGGTTATCCCGTTTGCGCACTACTTAGCCTTTTTTCTATATATAATAAGCGCGACTAGATGCGCCGGAGACCACTGACTCTCCTTCCCACCAAAAAAAAAAAGAAAGTGAACAAGGTCGAGTCGAGCTTTTGACGAGCCGAGCCCGAGTAGCTTGTATTACAGCCCTAACTAACATATAATTAGATGTAATTAGTGTAGAGCTAAACCCTGATTACCTTAATATAATCAAGAAGTTGCTGCACTTTCAGGCGACGAATCTCACGGCTAGCATCAAGCCTATTATTATTAAACACGTGTGTGACACAAATCTTTCGGAGCATTCGCCACCTGTCATTGGACGACAACCCAACAACCGACGATTTATTATGATCGAACGCCGAGTGAGAATCAAACAGAGCCCTATTCGAGAAAACGGCGTCGTATGTCAAGAGCACAAGCTTCGCAGCAACTGCCGACGAAACAACAACCGTCGTTCTAGTGCCGAGCCGCAACGAAAGAATGTCTCCGTATGACTTGGCGAGTTTTGCAAGTGACACGTGGGGCTTGGGACCCACGCTGAAGAGGTTTCCGACGATCGGGTACGGGATGGGCCCGGGTGGGAGACGGTTGCGGCTGAACCGGGTTCGTTTGAAAATTGAGAAGAGAAAGGCTATTGATAGCCATGTGAGGAGAATTTGAAGAAGAATACTCCATGGAAGCATTGTGATTGATGTGATATTAGTTGTGTGTTTTAGCTTTCGTCTTGGGCTAGATTTTTATAGAAATGCGAATGATTTGCCATTCAGAGTCTGTATTGTTTGATTTATATGAATATTATAGAACACCAAGTTGGAATATTTTATTAGTTTTTGTCATACGCAAGTGTCGAGGTCCACAAAAATATCTTTCAAATGAAAACTATTGCGTCTAACTAATACTCATTTGGTCTTGGAGGTCTATTGGAACGTGGTGTTATACTCCTTAAGTGGTTAATCTTTCCGGCAATATTATATATAGAAAAACTGATATCGAAAGTATATCTCCACTAATGGGCCACGATTTACTATCAATCGAATCGGGTGACCTAAGCACCTCTTAAAAAAAAAACTCTTGCGTCTAGCAAAGTCAAAAAAATACCTTTCAAATGAAAACCAGAAATTATCAGTTTGACAATTTTTATTAATTTTAAATGAGCTTAACATAATATTTTAATAATATAATAAAGGTATAGACTCTTCTAGCCAAAATTCATGTTTGTAATCTAAGTTATGATAAATAATAAGTAAATAAAAGAGTTGAATTTGTGTAGTATATGTGATGTTCTTTCATTTATTAAATAAATAATTGTTCGTTTTAGTCTGAAATTTTTGTATGTAAACTTGATGTAAAAAAATTTTATTTTTTATTTTTTTTAGTTTCTTAAAGGTATTTTGCAGATTATTTGACATCAATTTTAAACGAACACATATTTCCTTTAATCAAATCCTAATTCGTGTCTGAAGTGCGAAATTAGTGTTCAAATAATTTCGTACTTGGGTGGGAAAGCGAAATTGATTATAAATATAGTATATTTACCGTAATCACCTTAATAAAAAGACTTTTTTTTATTTTACTTTGACCAAAACAATAAATTTACTATAAATTAGAAAACTTAATATAAAATATATGAATAAATTCTAAATACCATTATTTATGCATTTTTTTAATAAACAAGCAAATATTTATTCATTTATTCATAATGTTATATTCTTTTAGATTTTTGGTTAGAATAGAAAGATTACCTTCGTCCATAATTTAATAGACGTCCTCTCCTTCAAGCAAAAAAAAAAATTTAATAGACTAGGGACGAATGTAACATGTAAATTTTAGGCAGGATAAATTTTAACTTAAACAACAATCAATATTCATTTTCGAGGGTATAAAACTTCTAGATTGAAAAAGAAAAGTGAAAGATTTTACTTCGTATTATATATTATAATACATTAAAAGCGATAATAACAAAAATTTTATTCTTCAAATTCTCGTAAATATTTTTTTGACTATATATGAATAGACTAACTCTCAATTAATATAAAGTTACATTCATAAACTATTATATACAATTTTTAGATTTTTAGATTTAAATATAATATTAAATTTGATCAAAACTTTTTATTTACTGTTAGTTTATAACTAAATTACAGGCTTCATGAATAAAAAATTAAATTTGATTTATATAATTAATATAAAGCATATATTAGTTAATTATTTCAAAGTATGAAAATATATAAGGCGTAAAAATTTACCAATTATAAATAATTACATTGAAAGCTGAGTGTAAAACAATTGATGAGAAACCTTTAAACCTTTGAAATTCAGGGTTTCGGGCAACTATTAAAAAAAATAATATTTATTTATATATTTATGCTACCTATACATTAACTATTTAATTGAGTTCACGTCCAAATTACACCAATATTGACCTCAATTATACTAAATTGTAGTTATTTATTTAATGGGTTGATATTCGATGGACTTTTTTGAGAGTTTATTGGAGTTGAATAAGAAATCGAAACTTATTAATAATAAAAGTTAATGTTTATTGGGTAAGTGAAATTAAATAGAGACTAACCTTGCCTAACAAGTCTTTTTACCACGATTTATTCATAGTAAAGTCCTTTAATTTCAACCTGCTTTTTTATATAAAAATAAGTATAAAAAAATAAATGTTAAATTAAACAAAACATAACATGATAATCAACTTTCTAGGTACTTAGATTGGACCAGACATTTTCTTACTTCATGTAGATTTTTATTCAAATGCCAATATTATGCATAAATTCACCTTGCCAATGACCATAGCCAGACGTATCACATAATGAGCCTCCAGATTTGGGGTGTTCAAAATCCAGTTCAGACCGGAATGCTCTTTTTGGACTGAACCTGGACCTGATTGAATATACAGGTCCGGGTCCAAACCGGTCTGGACCGAGCAACCAAAAGTTTAAAGGGGCCAATGTGGACCGGACCTGAATACTCGGTCCAGGTCTAGGTCGGATCAGACGATAAATTTCCGGTTGATCTTGGACCGATGAACACCCCTACTCCCAGTACAAGTTTGCTGAGGCCCAATCACCTTAGCACGTGTAATGTATCCCTCGTCGAATATAATGATGAGCCCAAGTGCCTAACTAATATCTATGCTCGACGGACTAATTTTATTGTCCATTCTCACTAATAGGGCTGCACAGATTCAAACCGAACCGGAAAACCGGACCGGATATTACGGTCCGGTCCTGAATCGTAATTGTAAAAATCCGGTCCGGACCGTTAGTTTACACTTTAATTATTTTTTAACAGGAAGAGCATCCGGTTTGGTCCAAACCCGGATTGGACCGGATTTAATCCATACAAAAAAAATTAAAACGGTCCGGTCCGGTCCGGTCCATGGACCGTTTCTGACAATCAGTGAAACGGTCCAGTCCGGTCGGTCCTTGAGTTTATGGTCCGGTCCGGACCGTTTGAGCAGCCTTACTAATGCTTCGGGTGGCAATGAACGATAAAATCCTAACGTCAATCAATTTTTTCAAGGCATCTTCTCCATGCGTAACAAGATCACATCCAACTATTGATTTATAAGGCATATACTAAATACCCTTAAGTTTCAGAGCCTGCAAGAAGGGTATAAAGACTTCAAAGAAAATGTATATGGCCAATGCTGAATTATTCTAACAAACACGGTCCACTTAATACACTGAACATGATTAAACAACAACAATATAGTGCTATCATAGCAGAAGACCGGACTATTATGCTTGTATGAGCAAAAATAAAACGCCAGATTAGACCTTACTTGTCACGAAGTCGCTGTTCGTGGCTTCCCATATGGTGGTTCCATCACAGGTGCAGAGCTTCTTGTAGTTCTCACCAACACCAGCACTCCTAGCAATCACAGCTGCAGCAAGACCCGAGTCTGACCTGTCTTCTGTGTTGTATACTGTTATGGAGCGTCCGATCAAGTCTCCAATTTTCAAGTTCTGCTTGACACCAGAGTAAAAGACCTCGCCTTTTTCATTGGCATCTAATGTTCCCAGGTCACCAACTGACTGAAAGAACAACCAATGATTGTCATTATAATTTTTTTTTTTGGTATAGCTACAAATATTTTGAGTATATGAAATCAATGCCATAGGTGGTGACCGGAAAATGCTAATAGACACATATCCTTTTATTTGCTCACAATTGTAATGTTTGTCATATGTTCTTAGTTCTTAGTTCTTGGATTTTATCACATACGAGCAATATAAATGACACATTTTCCTTATTCCCTTGCTCCCAATTAGGCTATGTCTATTGTAGGTTTACAATGTTTTGTAGGTTTCTAGAAACCTAGCTAGTTGTGTTTGGAAAAGGTAAGTTCTATAGAAGGCGGAGCATATGGCAGGTTTTTGAAGAGGTTTTCGGAATGAAAATGAAAACATGGGTTGGATAGGCTCTTGTAGGTTAGCTTTCAAAAGTGTGTATGCTTCCTAGAGGTGAACAGAACAAGTTATGCGGGTATTACGAGTCATAAGTCAAAACTATATATTTGCAAGAGCTTAATGAGAAGCATGCCTGTGTTTCAGATCCTTGTTTCACTGGGTTATATACTTTTCCAGTGCTGGCCGCGCCCCTCGTCAGGTCACCAAATTCATTTATCGCCCAACCGTGTTTTTTTCCAGGTGACAACCCACTGAAATTGGCTTCTATCCTAGCCAACTCCATACTCACCTGAGCCAATCGAACTACTCCAAAGACTTCAGGACCCTTAAATTCAGCAACAGCAGCAGAGATCAGAAAATCTGCACCCACCATCAGTATCAACTGAACTGTAAGCACAAAGCTAATAAGAAAAACGTCAAGACAGAGTTCAGAAAGCCCGTTTTAAGCCTTTTGTCCCAAAACCAAACACTTTTGTAGATTGACATAGTCATAGCCTTATAGTGTGTTTAGAAAAAAACCATCAATAGCAGAGTTTGTGTTAATTATAGAGATTCCAAACATTGGTACTATAATTTTCTCACGTTCAACAATCTAGAAGGCAAGGCAGGCTCAAACAGACATTTTGACAGCAAAAGACTTGACGTTCGAAACAGTGCTTAAATGAATAGTTGGTTGCGTCTAGACAGGCCATCTCATTTTTTGATGCTTCATCACGCAAATCTTTCTAAACCACGTTATCATCATTATATGCTAAACAATCGGAGTTGAAGGAGAAGATTTGGTGTTCAAAAGGTTAGATTAACCAGGGGGAAGAAAGATACTAGTCAAACCTGGATAATAAATATAACAATCTGAAAAGAAATTCCATCCCTAAGGTACCATGTTAGCAATACCATTATACCAACAATTGTTATTTCTAACTTCTAAGCATATCTTTTCCTAAAATGAGGTGGTTCATATGTAGCACGAAAACTCCAAAGGGGCCGTGTTACTTTTTTCTGTTTCATTTGGAAACTCGGAAACACGGAAAGTATTAAGGTGAAGATTTGCTTAAAAAGGGTCAATCAGCAAAATCAGACACATACTCAATCTCAAATTAACAAATATTTAATCTGGATAAAATTATCAAAGAGAAGAAATTCTTCACCACAGCTGTATCTGACCTTCAGGTACACCTTGGCCAATGAGTCGAGCTTTACGTCCTGTTTGTTCCAAAGCTTCTTCAAGTGATTTCACGGGTGTTGACCCAAGAATCCTCACCACCTGGTTAGCTAAGTCCACTTCAATGTTCTTGACTCCTGTTTATATTCGTATAAAACAAGAATCATAGTTACTGAAAGATGAACATTGGAAAAGTTTTTTCAAGTTAGTTGAACAAGTGTTGGAGGTATACCTTTAATAGTTTCTAGCTTACTCTTGACAGATTTAACACAGCCTTCACATTTCATATCCACCATGAACTCAGTCTGTTGCAAGAACAAATAATCACTTAAATTCACATGAAAAAAGATGCTGACTTAACACAATTAAATATGAACAAACCTAGCTTGTATTCCACTGTTGGCACTAAGTAGTAAGTATAAATGTGTACGAGGAAGGTATCAAGTTTCATATCAATATTATAAGAGACTAGCTAATGTGAATTGCCTTGTTCATTAGAAAGCAAATACGGTAATTAACAAAAACGAAGACAATGATTTGCTCTTATGGAGAACTAGTTGGTAGATTGGCTTCAAAGCAAAGAAACAATGATCTTCTTCATAGGATAATCTGTATAAGGTTTTCTGCAGCATTTTTTCATGGCAATAAGCCAAAAAAACTACCTCTTTGAACGGTTATATTACAAATGTCATTCAAAAGCTGCAAATTAGACAGGGCAATCAATCGCAGATCCCTAAAAAAGCCATTCTCACTTTTCAGGTATTTTCTCGATTGAAGTCAACGAATCAAGACTGAAATAGAAACTTCAAGCAATTGATCTAATTTTCTCATGGAAAACGCAATTAGTAAAGCAAAGGAACTCACCAATAACTCAGACAACGTTACATCTTCCTGCAAAAATAAATAATTCAAAACCGAAAGCAAAGTCAGAATACAGGTCGAGTGTAAATCGACAACCATAAGATTTGAATCAACGAACCTGAAAGGTAGTGAGCTTCTGAGTATCCATGTGAAGTGCAGAAACCGGAGAGATGAAGCTGGTCGATAAACCTAATCTACTAGCACCGACAGTCTGAGTAGGTCGGAGGAATCGAAGGTCTGGAGACTTCGAGGATGATGATGAGGAAGAGGAAGAGAAAGAAAAGGTAGGTGGGAGAGCAGTGGCTACAATGGCCGCCACAGAGGTAGAAGCGACGGACCTTAACAATTTCATATTTGACTGAATTTCTTTATATTCTCCCCCATTCTCTTTATACCTTCAAATCGATTACTCTCATGCTCGTCGTTGTAGGCCGTTCTTCTCTAACCCCAATAACTGTATCAAAATTGCATTTTTACTCTTTTAAAGTTTCTTTTTTTAAAGTGGATGAATAAATTAGTATATTTGAGTTTGGAGTATCAAAAATAATGTGTTTGATAACATTTTGGTCATTTTCAAGTAATCAGGTTTTGTGAAGAAATTCGCTTGGGAAGACTTTTTTTATGATATAAATAAACTAGCCCCTTCAAAGAATAGTTAAAAATTTAGGTTTGAATTGATTTATGGGTTTAGTCCAACAAAAATGTTTACTTCTAGGTTTGTTACATGAACCTAACATTGATATGTTAAACCCCTAGGTCAAGTCAATGTTCCGTTTATAAATAGCCTAGTATACTGTTATTTTAGCCGAAGGATGACATGTTCAATTCGGCCCATTTATTAACGAGCTGAATCCGAGTTGACTCGAGCTCAAAGTTTATGCAAAATTTAAAATGTGCTCATATTCAGTTCATTTAGAAAGTGAACGAGTTTGAGTCAAGCTTTTTCTAAGCCGAGTTGTAAAGGTTAAGTCCGAGTAGCTCGACTAATATAATACTTTGTATAGTATTATTTCCGCTGAAAGAGCCGAGCTTACTAGAAGGAGCCAAGCACTGACATGCTCCACTCGGCTCGTTTATGAACAAGTCGAATCCGAGCGGAGCCTAAATTTTAGACATCCTTAAAATGTGTTTATATTCGGCTCATTTAAAAAAATGAAAGAGCTCAAACGAATTTTTAATGAGCCGAACCCGGATAACTCATCTCATATAAAAGCCCTACTTTTGTCTTTGTCCAGTATTTAGAAGTCCACAGAGCATGGAGGGAAACCGGTCTTGTGTGAGACAAATGCTTATAACAATTTTCTGGAAGCAAGATTTCGTGAACCACACTTGATGTGCTAATAAATACACTAAATAACTTTTGAGCAAATTATCTCAACATTGTCCAAACCAGAACTTTAACAAACTATACTGTTGTATAATCTGTTCTACATCAATAAGTTAGTGTCATTAAGAATGAACTTGAAACTATTTCCATCGTTGTCACAATAGCATTAGTTTCTGTTGTCCTACAAACTCTGCAATGAGATATTGTGTGTTCAAATTTTAGCCCTCTAAATTATACCAAGCAAGAAGAATGTAATACCTTGGAACTTTCTACACTATCAATAATCCAACAAATGCAAATCATCCAAATCCAGGAGGCACGTCGTCGTCGCTTCCATCAGAAAGCTCTTTAGGAGGATTGGGATGTCCATCTTTATCCGACTGCAAAGGGGCATGACTAGACTCGCCGACCTCCATATGTTGTATATCACCATTACCAGGAATATGTGATTCCTTCCCCGGCTGCTCATCATGAGTATGACTATGACCATTGATGATTGTGGAATCCTTAAACTGTTCATCGGAAATTTGGGTAGGAACATTGTTGTGTGTAATGTCCTGAATTGGTAGTACATGGGATGAAGCAGCAACTTGATCATCTGTTTTTGGAGGAGGGTTTAGTTTATCGTACACAGATTGTACGGCTTCTGTAATTTCGGACTTCATACCATCAGCTGATCTTATTATTTCCCACAAGCCATCTGAGATTTGTGACATTACCTTTTCCCTGGACACCAAGTTGCCAATAATTAGAGCATAACCATGGAATAAAGACTTGGAACACATGAAGATCCAGATGAAAACACAGCACAGATGAATATAAAAAGCAATTTAAGCTTAGAATCAGTTTCAAAGTTCACACTTAGTTGTTGATATGTTTCTAATTCACCCTAATTCGTTCCAACTGTTAACGCCCTTGCCCCGCAACGAAGAAAAAGGGTCATACAAAATAGTCAGATTGGGAAGTAATGTCTAACTCTCTAACACAGAACCTAGCTGTGCTTCGGTACAAAGTTTGCAGCCTGTTTTCAACTTCTTTTTTTTTTTTGGGGGGGGGGGGGGGGGGGTTCACTTTCCAGTACAAAAAACAAGTTTCTGCTGAAATTATGTTTAACATGGCATAACAAAAACAGAACAGAAAAACGAAAATCTGATCAAAGGAATGAAAATTCTACAGATACTGTTAATAGTAGACTAGTAATCCAATTGTACGCATCTACCTGCCCCAATATCCCATCTTTTTATTTTTGTACTCAGCGCATAAGTAACATGAAGTGAAACAAATGTTTTGTTTCTATAAGGGAAATCTCCAGATTAAGACAAATACAACTTCAAGAGGACTGCAGAGTTCAATATAAAGAACCTATTAAGATTAACAATTGCTGTTGTTGAGGAATCTACAACAGATAGAAACCTCACTTGACCTCATCATGAATGATGTCACTAAGTTCCCTTGGTTTCATAGTTTCAGCACCTGGACGATTGAGTGCTGCGGATTGTTTCACCACTTCAGTGATACTATTGCGCAGTTCCTCCTGCAACAACCCAAGGATTTCCAAACAGTTCAATTTATATAGTACCTCTGACAAACTACAAAGATGCAATCTTGACATGTAGGTGTATTATAGAACTCTCAGTTATGAGTTTACTTGCAAATTGATCTATTTAATTAGACCCTCGTATTTCTCATAAATAACTAGGTATCCGCCATTATCCACCCTCCATTCCCCCACAATCCATCATATAAGAACAGCAAAGAAACAGCAAATTCTTGTGGGCACTGGACATAGTGAAGTCATGAAGGGATTTCTATTTTCTCCCACTCTCACCCCTTAACAATTACTGCAAATCCTAATATAGTCTCAAACGTTGGTATTCTGTTATGCAATGCTTCATTTGGAAGCTTGCTTGATTTCAAAATCTTCTTAACTTCCTGACAGTTCTTGTAGGTTACAAGAGAAATGATATTGCATAGGAAGACAACATACTGAAGAAGAAAGATATATATGATGAGAAACTTGGGGAGAGATCACCTATGCACAGTGTTACTGCCAACATTGGAAGTACATGATTTGCACCAAAATGGTTTTTTTTGCTTCAAATAATTACCTTGATGATAATATCCAAAAGCAAGTTTCTCAGTCTGAATAACACTAACCTAGTGTAAGTATGCCTACATTGCTAACTGCTAACGCTAACCTAATCATGTAAATTCAGAAATCCAACCTTCACTACAGTGAACAAGTTAAGAATAGAAGCAAATGATTCAACTGAAAGCATTCAATGTCTAGACAGGGGTAATCAAAACTAAATAAAAGCTGCAATTGGTCAATCGAACGCCTAGCTAGCTACTAATAGATTCAATTGCAAAAGCATTGCTCATCCGTGCTCACGGAATTCTTTCTATGCTATATTCCTACCGAGAAAGCAAAACGAAATGGAGCAAAATTTAGGGCTCAAAACAAAAACAGAAAGCATAGAACCACACGAAATCATACAAAGGCAAATCCATTGCTACTCACGCAAACACTTCTCTTTTGTTTTTCACCTTACCAGCTCATTCGGCAAGAGAAATGAAGGAATCGGAAAAAGTACTCAAACGATAAGATACGAGAAATAGAAAGGAATGGAAAGTACATTATCTTTGAGCTTGCGAATGATTTTGAGACGAAGCTTATCAAAATCGCCATCGTCCTTGAGCTTGGAAACGACTTCTTCCGCCGTGACCTCCCTGACTCCGGCCATCGGCAAATTAGGTTTTTCGCCGTCCCAGAGCCAGGCAAGGTTAATCGAATGTGTGAAGTATATATACACACTGTTAATCTGAAACGATATTATAACCCTTATTTGCACAGAGCATTTACGAATTAAAAGCTTTCTTATTGGGCATTTTTATAAAACAATATCATATTCTAAGCTTAGAAATTTCGTTATAAGCTACATATAATTCAAGCTCCACAAAGGACGACATTTAATACAAATATTATTAGGGCCAACAAGTTTTAACTGAACTGTTAGTGTCCTACGGATATAGGACACCTCCAAAAATAGGCGTATGCCACTTTAATGCAGCGAGCACACGGTATTCTTTAGTAAAAGGCGAAAGAATAGTTCGCTTTGTGCTCACTGCGTAGCTGCGTGATTTGTTACATCCAAATGAGCTCCATTTTATAAGGTTTTTTTTGGGGGCGCATATTGTGACTATCCGATGTGGGAAGTCTGTGAATGCAACAGCACTCCCAAAAGTAAACAACACTTTTTGAGCTCCATTTTATGAACATTGTTGAGGGCCTTGGTGTAGAACAATCACAAATTTATATCTATTATTCATTGAATCCACTTCATTATATTACATAAAGAGTAGTTTTTCCAACTTCTTCAGATCGAAGAAACGATTCATCAAAATCACCTGTCAACGTGGCACTTCATCATCAATTCAGAATCATTTTACAGAATTTTGAAAACGAACTCTCAAATATCACAAAATGTCAGCTAAATTGAACATGAAAGTGCCGAAAATTCATCGTAGCTCTGCAACTAATTGGCAATTCATGAGTCAATAACAAGCACTCAAAGCAGCAACATGGTCGAAATCTTCCATAGATAATTCTAGATCTAGCAGTTTGATTGTACCAATAACCCTGCTGAGAGAACTTACAAATATCCCTTCATATCTGACCCAGTCACCCAGAAACATCATGGCTAAGAATATTGCAAAAGATACTGTGGTACAAAGAT
Organism: Fagopyrum homotropicum; assembly: GCA_033239125.1. Classification (NCBI taxonomy): domain Eukaryota; kingdom Viridiplantae; phylum Streptophyta; class Magnoliopsida; order Caryophyllales; family Polygonaceae; genus Fagopyrum; species Fagopyrum homotropicum. The sequence continues at coordinate 165,259,687 of BSWB01000001.1, forward strand.
GACAACAACCTGAAAATAGTCGAGGGTTGCATATCCACTAACAGTGGTTCTCGCATCGTGACGGACCACCGATGAAGCTATGATCAATGGGTTGCAAGTTAATGAAGATTGCAACTTTGAATGACTATGCTGCGTAGACTCTTAAGAGACAAATAATGCGTTTCACGTTGCAAAAAAATACACCTGACAATTCTTGTTCAATGGGGCTCCTCTTGCAAGAGTGCTTATGGTCACTGATGGAGTGATGGACGACCTGCAAATCATTTACTTTCGAAGTTAAATAACAGCAACTTTTGTGCCTGTGTCTATTTATAAAGGTAATCCAATGAAAAGTAATGTATTTGGATTCTATCATTATAGGAAATATCTGATAAATAGTATACCACACCTAATATATGCTGTGTGTTAGCCTTGTTGATAATCGATTTTAGGCCGTAAAAGCGTGATCTTCATTTTATTTTAATTTTGTATTCGGTGTCGGTAAAAATACACAATATTATACAAGCCAGGTGAATCAATTTCCAACAAACTGTTCCCAAATCTAAACAGAGTGAATCAGCCAAGACATTACCGTTGCATTAGCAATACGTTCTTAATTAGCAAAAGAAGCAGCTAAGATTGTGAAAATTATAATCATCCATAGGTTTAATCAATAGTTCCCAACTGTTTTTATATTCATTGAATGCCCAAAACTTATCTCCTCCACTTCATGTTTTTGTTCTTTCAATTGAACACATCAAACCGTGACCATTTTACAGAATTTTGAATGTTTGTTCTTTCAATTGAAGACATCAATCCGTGACCATTTTACAGAATTTTGAATGTCAACTCAAACATACGAAGAGATCCACACGCTATTAACCTCACAGCAATGCAACATCATTTTGCCCAACAATCTCAGTGCAGTCCCGAGTCCGTTTTCAAGATCACTCGTTTGTAGTCATGCTGTCAGGCTAGATATAGACACTCGGAATAGCAACGTGATCAACATGTGCCATAGATCAAATTCTAGATCTAGTAATTTGATTGTATCAATGACCTTGCTAAGAAGATTTACAAATATCCCCTCAAATCCGATCCAAAAACGTCACGGGCTAAGAATCGAACATAAAGGAGCGCTGGACCATTCACTGGATTAGTTCATGTACAGAGTTTCGTTCCAACACCTTTGCCAAATGAAAATTGTTACAGACATTATGGTACAAAGATGACAACCTGAAAACAGTTGAGGGTTGCGTATCCACCAACAATGGCTCGCGCATAGCGACCACCAGTGAAGCTATAAATCGGTTGCAGGTTACGGATAATGTACCTTCTAATGAGTATGCAAAGTAGACACCATGAAGAGACAAATAATGCACTTCATGTTGCAGAAAAATACATCTGACAGTTTTTGTTTAATGGCGACTCCTCTTGCGAGTGTGTTTGGGGTCACTGAGAGATGACCTGCAAATCATTTATTGTCGAAGTAAATAACAGAACCTTTATGGATTTGGTTGCTTTAAGAGTTCATTCAAGGATAATAAAAAGCATCTTCATCCTCGTAATTGTACAGCCTGGACAAAGAAAATCAGCGTTGGCCCTTTTGATTTTTTTCAGCCTTACTGAATGGAAAACCTTTAGGAAAAAATAGAATCAGTAAACATTAAACACAATCAACTTACGCATCCTCGTCGTCCTCCTTACTAGCCTGCTTTCCTCTCGATGCGGAACCAGACTGTAAAAGATAGCAAAAACAAAAGCGGTTTAGTGACAGCTGCCAAAAATAGGATTCAGTTGGAAGAGATTTCATATATAGTAATCAAAACAGCAGTACAATTTAAGAACGGAGATGTTATGCTGGATCTTTGCAAGGAAAAATTAACAATTCTAGTAGTATAAAGAGGGAGATAAAGTTTAACTCGTGAATCGGCAATGTGTTTCCGCTAGAGATCATAAATTCTACCATGCACATTTGATGACATGATGAGTATGGTGTGTATATATATATAGAATTTGGATCATATAAGAAGGGGTTTTAGGGTCAAAAGTGACAAAGACTCACAACCCTGCATCAAAATAATGATTTGTCCAAATTGATTAACACTTGTCATATACTTGGAACAAAAGTTCATTTGAACAATTGAACAATTGAACATATAAATTAACATTTGAAAAATTAGTTATACAATTGAAAATTTTCGAATATAGTTGAACAATTGATCGTATAATCGAACAATTTCGACATATTCGAACAATTACGAATGTAGTTGAACAAATACATGTTATATTTAAACAAGTTTTACTTTATTCAATGGTTGTGTATCTTTCTACTTTCAACCCTAACACCCCTTTCCACTTGAATCTAACAACACATATATATATATATATAGAAGGCATCTAATTCAAAATATCAGATTGCACTATCACTTCATATTTCGTACTCTCATATCATGGATAACAGGTTGTGATCTAAAAGTCTTCAACAGATCAAACTATTAGATTCAGTTGGCAAAATCAACAAAGATATGCCTCAGCCTCTCAACAACCCATAAATTAGAAATATCAATCTACATTGGATGTTTGCAAAAACCTGTACAATAACCCGTACAGAGAACATTATAGCAATGATCCTTTCGTTCTATTAGAATGCATAAGGAAAAGACAGATTTTGTTTTTTATAAGCTCCATTTTCACTGCCCTGTATTCTGGTAATAGACATTTTCAAGGCCCTCAACACTCAGCAGTGTGAACATGTAGAGACAGGAAGATAGAAAGGACTGTAGGATAAAGAGGATGAAGGACAGGCGGATGGTAGGGGTCTGAATAGGGTTGGGTGTTACTGTTAGCAATGGTGTGGGCCATGTTTATCAAGACAGTTCATTGGTGTCCATAATCAACAGCATCAATTGTTTTCATAAGATTATAATTTTCATCATCGCTGTCCATAGTCAGCAGTATAAATCTGCTTCTATAAGATTTTAACTTTCAAACATTCTTCGAAAATGCATTTATAAGGGTACGAGGTCCATCGATTTCGTTCTTTTAATGACTTTATAAAAGCAATAGATATAAAAGTAAAAAGAACAAGGTCAACTAACAGGGTTGCTTTGTCTAATAGTGCTTCCATTGTGAGCCTCCACGTAATCTTCATAGGACTGCAAGTAGAATACCCACCGTATAAGTTTTAAGTTCAGAGCAATTGCATAACGCCAGTGCAAAAGAATACGTATGGGTCACACAAAAACCTATCACAATCAAGAGCCTTCTTAAAATCCCCAAACATTCATCAGGCTCATGGATCAGCCCAACCACATGCTTTCTCTTATGAACTATAGAGACAACTAGATATAAGCACATCCCACATACTGCTTAGAATAGCAAGTTCAGCATACAGTTATACAGAATCTAGTACTAGAAATGACTCACATATGTAGATCGGATGCTTATTGGTATAAAATGTTCATACCAATAATTGAGGTCTGCTACATCCCTATTGAGATTATTACTAAAAGAACACGAGAAATCACAAACTAGTTCACCGCAATTTCTACAAGAAGCCAAGAAAAGAAACTATACCATTTCAAGAAACTTATCGTCGGGAATAGTGTTATAGAAGGGATCTACATCACCAGACAAACCCCATTGATCTAATTGTGAAGAAGCATGAGGGTCTTCTGCATCTGCAATATTTCTGCTCGGAACAGAATATCTAGAGTGCGCAGGCATTGAAGTCATAAAAGGTAAAGATCTGGGATAAAATCCTCCAATTGATCCCTGATAAGTTCCATGAGACCTGTTTGCTTCAGCAATTTGCTGTTGAAGAAAAATAGGGTAATTCATGGACCTCCCCCCCATACTCATATTAGTAGGAGGCATATTATAATCCTCATTCTGTAAAGAGCATGCAGGTTCCATGCCATTCCATCTCAGATGAGAGTCGTCCCTGGAAAATCAGTTCAATACAGATTACAATCACAAACAAGAATCAGGATAGCTAGAATAGCAGGACTAATATTAAACCCATACCTTACCCCTTTCTCTCCATCATCCGTCTCTTTATCAATAAGTTCACAAAGTGACTCTCCGATATCTGGAGATAGCTCCTAAATTAGCACACAGACCACCCTAATCAGCACAGAGAGTAATTCTACTTTAGATATACTAATATGGAAAAGAAATCTTATGGAAACCATACCTGGCAATCTCTGCTTATTTTTACTGGTTTGTAGTCATTCAATGGATTCTTGAGATGGAGAGTCTTATGAAAGGGTAAATTATTCAACCGCAACCAATTGATTTTGAAACTTCGACCCCAGGGATTATTACCGCCTGAACCTCGACCCCAAACATCGTCACGGCTACAACCAACAGATGTCATCATTTGAGCATACCCTTGAAAGAAACCGCTCATGTTGACACTAAATATTAGAATTACTTTATCAGAGTTCTGCAAGACAAGCATAAAGCTTCCCTGTAAGATATCAATAATGAGACGGCAAGCATTTGATCTAAACTGACATCAATCTTACATGGAAGGCTTCATCTAAGATTGGTTCATTCATCACTTGAGTAGCCCAAATTCCGTTCTGAATTGCTAGTTGAATATTCTGATGATTCAAGCTCTTGATAATGAAGTATCTTGTGATTTTTTTAGTTTTTTTAACCGCAGAGATGTTTTTCACCAAATTTCCACAATGTACTTGCCGTTCTGCAGTAGGGAGTTGACCATCCTCATTTGTTCTATAGATGGAATCCTCTGAGAATTATATTGACATTTTCAATGACAATTTGCATAAAAAATAACACAGAGGACAACTGCACGGTGCACAGAATCTAGAATGTTTAGTAAAAGAAATTTGATATTTCAAGTTAATCAGACACCGAGAAGGCGGGACCTAGGATGTAGATACTTATAACTCGAAAATGCTATAGCTACTGCAATTACAGCATCCTTTTCTTTTCCAATTTAAAAGTTTGCATCCAAGACCCTTCTCTTTGCTTATTTATCAAGTGTCCATCAAAAAGATGCAATTTAGCTGACGAATAAGAAAATTAAGAATCCAAATTCAGCATTGCTAATGATCAAAATATGATATGAAGTATGCTGCAAATAGCCTTGCAGTCAGCAGAAGTTCCAGCATCAGTCTTTCAGTTATGAAAAGCTCCACAAACATCATTGTAAACCCTATTTAACAAATTATCCAGAGCAGCAAAACTGATGGTCATTTTCTGCAACATCGATTAATTTTGCCTTGTTTTATACATACACGGATCCAGAAATTTCTCATCACTAGCCTGATCATAAGATGCCCCGACTGAAGAAGGCTACTGAAAATTTTGACATGACCTGTTTGGAAATTGTGAAGATTTTCCTGGAGGTTCACGTTGAGTAAGCTAAAGGGGATATGTTTATATATTGGGGAAAATGTCCAGGAAGTAAGGAACTGTTCAAAAAGGTTTTAAATCATTAGTTACTGATTAGCACCACATAGATTGCGGGATATTAAAATTTGCGGCAACATAATAGTATAAAAAGCGTATCAAGTTTCTACACAAGCCTAACTGATCATAGAATAGTTCATTTTGCAGCAACAAAAATTCCTAATAATCTTAGTGACACTAGCAAGAATGAAACCATGTAAGCAAATGAGATAGAATGGCCAAACTAAATAGCCAACTCCATCCAAAATAAAGAAAATCCAACTTTAACAGCACTTCACAAACACGGCGTTGTTAATAGAAGGAAATTTAGTTGAAGCCATCAACAACATGATCAGCATGTAGATATGCTTATGAAGAGATAAATGCAAAGAAGCTTGAAGTTCAAGGGGCAGCTGGAAATTACAGCAGACGTAGTACCAAGCTTAATCTTGCAATTCCAAATCATCTATATATCGGATTCTCTTCTATAGACATCTTAGGCTCCATTTGGACAACAAAGTGAAATGGGAACTTCAACTGAATGCACTTTATTAAAATCAAACTTGTGGTTTGGATGAACATTTGGAATTACTGACATGGTCCACGTGAACTACTGGATGTATCACCCGTATAACCTGAGCCTATCGAATTGGATTGGATATCGTAGCACTATTCGTCCATTAAAACAAAACAGACCTTAAACTACATCAACTTGGAAATTTTCATAAAAAGGGGCAATCAAAATTTCAACTGCATAAAATATGGAAGAAAACTAATCAACTTAGGCCTCGTTTGGTTCAAATTTCAGTTTTCACTGAGGTTTTCCCAAAAGCAAAAAACATAACATATCCAATATCAAGCCTTTGAGTGGGCAGTCGGTATGATGAGTTGAAAATTAAGCTGACTAATAGTCACGTGGAAAACTATGAAACAATTTTGCCAATAGTTAGGGTGGGGGACTCAGAGTAATACCAAACCAGTCCTTATATTGATCACTATTTGACAATTTCAGAGAAGCTTCTCAACATTTGAAAATTTTATATAAACTGAAATAGTTTCACATCTACAAGTGAGGAATAAATACCTGCATCATCTACATATCCAATATCAAGCCTTTGAGTCACAGATGAATCAACCACAGATGCATTATCCTTTGCAGTGTCAGTGGACATGTCCTGGAAGTAGGCTACTGCCCAATTTAGAAAGACAAAACAACATCAAGAACACAGCAGCAACTACAACAAGAAAAGAATCAGAGGAAGTAGATAGACAAAAAATGGAGAACAGAAACGATTTCGCTTCCCTCCAACACCAGAAAACATAAATAATCTGTACAGGCAAACGAACAGCAAGCACGTGGCAAAATCTAACACCTATAGGAGACAGCGAATTCAAAGCTCCTGAGCAATTAAACAGCAAGAAAATCTACCGCTAAATCGCCGATTCAACCAAGCCGGAGTTCCATAAACAACTAATCAAAATGCGAAGAAAAAAATTGAGATTAACAACTACAGACCAGAAAAACGATTCCGCTTCCCATCAAAAAGTCGATAAGCCTATCAGCGCAAGCACACGAGCATAAACCACGTGGCAAAAGCTAAAACCTCCAAAAAATACAAAGCAAGTTCAAAGCTCCCGAGTATCTAAACAGCGAAAATCGCTGCTAAATCAACTAAGCAGGCGTTCGTTTCATAGCCATACAATCAAAATGCGAACTAGCAATTGAGATTGACACAGACAGGGAGATGAGAAATTGGAAACCTGAACTGGATGCAGATGTACGTACCTTAGATAATGAGGATAGATAAGGAGGAGGGGAGGCCGCGAGCGATTAGGTCGGATAAGCAGGGAGCCCTAATTTTCGTTTCCCTCCGGTTAGAAAGGAAGGGACGAGCTTAGTTTGAGTGTCTGCGTGTCGGATAAATCAAACAGTAGAGAGTTCCCAGTTCCAGCTTGATATGATAAGACTCATAATTGTGATTATAAAATATGATTGGTTTTTCCGTTTTAGGGTGTGTTTGGTTGCTTATTTAAAAATTGTTTCTAATATACAAATTGTTGGTATGGTGATAAGTTCAAACACATTCTCGGTACAATTGCAGTGACAAGAAATTGCGAACTTTGCCGCCATCATCTTGAGTACTTGTCTCACTTGTTCTGAGTGCTCTTTTAGTAAACAAACTAGTGCATTGCCCGTGCCTTGCACGGGTTGATTAAAAAAATATAAATTAAAATAAATATATTTTTTATACTAATAAATATATAGAGAATTTTCATAAAAAACAATAATGTTATTATTTTGGGATATGGGTAATATATATATATATATATATATGATGTACTACATTTTTCTTTGTCGTTGTTTAAAAATTTATTACAACTATGATTATGTAATATTGTCTTAAAATTAAATCAAATTTCTGAACAATAGAACTTTTAGAAAAGTTATATATGATAATATGAAACTTACACCAGTATTCATCCCAAATTATTAATTTGTAGCATCTATATTTTAGTCTTGTGTTTATCGAGATAATGTTTGTATTATAATTAAAAAAAGGAAAGTAATCTATTTTGTTCCAACTAACATACTATTATTAAAACCATATAACAGTCGCATAAAATGTAAAGTTTAATAGCAAATGGAATAACAAACTCAAACTGTCCATTATGTCTTTCACGTCGTGCACTTCATAAATCAAAGTTCCTCCTTTTATCTCAAAGGCATCAGCTAATAACCGTATAGACATCACTCCACCTGAGATTTAATTAAATATTGTTAAGTATATTATGTAAAGTAATATTTGTACGATGTAAATAGGACATATATTGTGTATGAAGATTATATATAGATTTGTACCTCAATATATATTTTGGAAAACCTCGGTGTATACTACGTTGCTTGTAGTATCTTGAAGAATCCCGTCATCGTCACAGATCAATATCTTAAGGCCATCTCTGCTAGTAACTCTAGAAATAGCAACATATAATTGTCCATGACTGAAAACGGGTCTTGGAAGATAGAGTCCTACTTGAGTAAGTGACTGACCTTGACTTTTATTGATTGTCATCGCAAAACAAACCATCAAGGGAAATTGTCTTCTACGAAATTTGAATGGATATTTCGAGTCTGATGGAGAAAGTAAAGTCCGTGGAATAATAACTTTGTCACCTATATTGTTCCCAGTAATGATCTCAGCTTCAACAATATGTTTCCTAAGCCTAGTAACTATGAGTCTGGTACCATTGCACAAACCGGACGATTGATCTAAGTTCCTCATCAACATAACGGGTACTCCAATCTTCAATGTTAATGAATGATTTGGAAAACCAGAACATTTTATACTATTTAGGAACTCAGTTGAATACAAGGTCTCGTCATATGATGTACCGCCATCAGTAGGGCATATTGAGTCCGAGCTCAGGTAAATAACTTCTTCTCCCGGAATTGATGACATAACATGATTATTGACCTTTTCAACAATCTCGTTTGTGGGTGCAAGAATAGCTCTGTCTCGAAAGTAACACGATGGAGGTAAACCATTAGACAACATAGGATATGTAGAACGGACAATAGATTCCAATGGGTCAAGTCCATCAGTGATTAATAGATCTCTAGGGATTTGCACGGTAGCTTCACCATCAACAATACAACCTTCTTCACCATCTCCTATACGTAAGATCCATTCTGAGAACTCTTTTGCTCGTTGTGCATCGAGTTCTGTTGAACCACTCATAACTCTCATATTTTTTGTCAATTTTAGGACCTTGCAGTGTTTCCACAAATATGACGAGTTTATTGTAGCATAAACAATTTCTTCCCTGCTACCTCCAGCAATAACAGGCAAAATCTGTCTGAAGTCTCCACCAAACACAACAACCTTTCCTCCAAAAGGTAAATGAGATATATTTGGATTATAAGACCGCATCACATCTTTCAAGCTTTTATCAAGAGCTTCAAAACAAAACTTGTTAACCATAGGAGCTTCATCCCATATTATAAGTTTTGTTCTTGATATTAGTTCTGCAATTTCCGTCCCAGCACGAATGTGACATAATGAATTTTGTTCAACATTAATAGGAATAGCAAACCTCGAGTGTGCTGTTCTACCACCAGGAAGAAGTAACGCAGCATTTCCACTGGAAGCAACATTAAGCACAATCTCTCCCTTTGATCTTATTCCAGCAGAAAGAGACCTCCATATAAATGTTTTTCCAGTTCCACCATATCCGTACAGAAAAAATACACCTCCTTTATTATTCCAAACTGCACGATCAATCTCATCGTATACTCCCCTCTGCTCACTTGTAAGGCTGGATAATAATGTATCGTGTTGCACACTCAGTTCAGCACGATCATATAAGAGCTCATCCTGAATTAACTTATTGTGTTGCTCTGCTATCAAAGCATCATTGATAAGTGGCATTGAAGTATAATTTTTCAACGAACCACCATTCCGTGATAGTAACTTCTCTAATTCCGCAAGAGCATAATTCTGCAATTCATCATCGTCAAGCTGCAACTCTACAATTAACATTAATTAAAGATTGTTCAAAATATTATTATGTACAACTATGTGTTAAGTACTAAGTAAATAATTTTTAATCACATACCATTATTGCGCTGTAGTCTCCTTTGAGTAGGTAGTATATCATCTGACAAATACATCCATGTTTGAGACCAAACATCTTCGGGTTTAGACATACTACAAGATAATAACAACATCACAAAAAGTTTCCTGAGGTAGTGCGCTGTATAAGAATGGCTAGCATCCTTGATGCCATCAACATACTCCTTTTCATTATCTAGTAAACCCATTGCATAACATGCATCTCTAAAGTTTGGGTATACTTCACCACCAACAGTCCGAATATCTTCAAAGCAAGTTGGTCCTCTTACATGATTCAATAAAATTCTCAAATAATACCTTTCTCCACTTCCCGGTAAAACATTGTAAATTCTCCCAACGACTGTTAAGGGTGGAGATTTTGAACCTAGTTGAACCTTTCTTTCAGACCATTTCTTATTTGGTTTTTTCCAAACATAAAAGGAAGGAAACTCAGAATAAGTGAGACCTCTTGCCTTTGAAATTTTCTTGTTAGTTTCCATCCAAGATAAAAACATAGAATTCTTGGATCCATCCTTATGGAGTACGCTCTCAATGAGATCGTCATCATCAAATACGACAGTTTGTTCATCTGGGAGGTGAAAGCTCAATCTTGTAACAGACGGAAACCTATAATGAATTCCAAACTTGAAAATTCGCCAAGAAGCTTCACTTGCAGAAATGTATCGACAATTCAGATACTCCTTGATTTCGTCTCTAATTTGCTCTTGAACACTTGTAGAACCTGCGTGCTCAAGATAAATAGTAACACGATCACTTCCCTTACTTATGTATTTGAATAAATACTTGATCGTTCGAGCCTGGTTGCACCATTCAACATTTATGTGTGCATGATACCTAAGAAGAAGATATGGATTGTGGGGAACTACAAATCTGTTGTCCAAATCAAAACCACCTTTCTGTATGGATCGCCCATCATTTCTTCTTTTGTATATTGGATATCCATCATCCGCAACGATTGTAGTTTCGGAAAAATTCCGTGGATAATACTTTGTGCACTTGTCTACTTTCATGCAAACACATTTTGGGTTCATTTTTCCACAAGGACCATGCATCATAAAATCCGTTACAATCTCATGTAGAGCAGGATTCTCAATTGGGTCTGGAATTTCTGCAGAAATCACACGATCTATATCTTCAACTTTGGGAAGCTTGTTATCACGGTGAAGAAACACAAGAATGTGAGCATGTGGGAGTCCCCTCTTTTGGAATTCAATGGTATATATCACTGCATATAATAAGATTACAAATAATAATGAACAATTGGTAATATATGAAAATAACCAAATGATTAAAAAACATATTTGTAAGTCTCCATATAAACAAATAATTATTCTAAATACGAACATGCTCAATATAAATACAAAATCTTAATTTTAAAGTGTAATGGATGTGTACCTGATATTACTTTTCCAAAAATATTGTTCACCTTTATGTCTTTAATCATCTCATCAATCTTCATTTTGAACACCCGACTCACAATATCTGGTCTATCCTCTGGTTGGAGACCTCTTGCTTGCACATACCTAACAATTTCTGGCCATCTCGAATTGCATGTGAATGTTATGAATAAGTCTGGGTATCCAAGTGATTTGCATATTGCCATGGCATCTTGGTAGTTTTGCATCATATACCTTGAACCTCCTGTAAACGATGATGGCAAAATTAACGGTTTGCCGGTAGAAGAACCTTCTCTTGTCCCACAACTTGCAGCTTCAGTCAAATTGCTATATAGGTCAGCTCTTAGTTTTGTCTGGTTGTTTCTTAGATAAGACAGTCTTTGAGACTCAATCATGGTGTATGCATCAACCAAGAATTGTTGGAAGAGTTTCCTTGATAACAATAATAGTTTTCCTTCTGCATTCCTATCTTGAATTCGAAATGCTAGAAACTCTCTCAAGCTCAAACGGACCCTTTTTCTAGAATTACTCCTTCCAGTTTCTCTAAGCATAATATCAATTCTGTATCCATCTTCACCATATGGGAATAACAAAGGATATTGAAGAGCAAGAAAAGACGGGTGTATTTCGGTGATTCTTTGCAGGCTGCCATCATGCTTTTCCAACACAACATCTCTGGACTGTAGCGTACTTTCTAGATCACCAACAACAATAGCTGCTACTTCAGAACAAGTAGGAATATTGTACCTTCTAGCATCAGTTGTTCTTGTACTTATCAACTTCAACTTGATGTTTGTGCGCGGGTCATTTTTTAGCCTATCTTTTGCAATTCGAAAACCCCTTGCATGAGGATTGTGTTGATCAATCATTTCCTTTAGATCTGTTACAATGCTACGATCCAAATTACTATCTCCGTTGACACTGCAAATGTGAGTTTTAAATTATTCTTAGTTTTATCAACATATACATATCATATTTGAAAGATCTAAAAATACTAATAACATACCTGAATGCACGTAATCGGTTTTGTTCTTCATCATTAGAATCGATTATGTACATTTGAGAATACACCGGAGGACAACCATCTTTGGGTAACATACTTCCTATATAGTGGTTGTTCTTCCCACGTATCCTAAAGCCAACCGGTCCACGACCTTGAAGGACTTTTTCTACTTTACCGCTCATGGATGTAAAAGCAAACATCATGTTGTAAGCTCGAATGTTTCTCTTAAAGTGCGTAGACCTCCGATCACAATTTGACATTAGATTTTTCAAAACCGAGGGTGGATTTTTGAGTAAAGGCAATTGAACCTTTCCTTTCATGCAACATATAGAAAAATGAGGTACCTTCGGATTTCGGGTTTTATCCAACCTTTCTCCATACCACATAAGTGCACCACATGATTTGCATTCCCACGTAGGATCACCGAAATCTAAATATCCTACAAACGTCAAAAAAAAAATAAAAACATTATTAAAATTTAAAATAGTATATAAAACAGTTACATTATGTATGATAAATACATATAGATATATAAAAAAAAATAATTACCGCTTGATGGTATAGGGCTTGGAATCTCCTCATGATTCAAATCATAATCCAAAATTCCATCATATGCATCTGTAAAATTTTATTACAATTATGTTATTATCAAATATATATAAAACTTACTAATATTTATCCAATAAACATTTTAAAAATATTACCATTGTTGTCAGTATCTTCAATATACTCTTCATCAACAGTATAATTATAATGTATAGCTTCTGAATCGAAAAAACCTATAATTATGATCATGAAAGTTATTAGAATAAATATATCTAAATTAAAATCAGTTTCAATAAAAATATATAATTATACCTCATCATATCCCGGTAGCCCGCCCAGTTTGTCCGAAAACAGGCCCAACCGGGATAAAAATTCCTCCGGTCCGGGTTATATATATATATATATATATATATATAATATATGTTGTATTTATTGTAAATATTAAGTACAGATGTAAAATATATAGTTTAAATATAATAAATTAATATATTTATATCAAATATCTCAAATATATATTTTTAAAATTATTGTATAAAATTTTTAAATAAATTGAAAAACGGGTACCCGCGGGCCCAAGCCGATGGATGTATAAACGGACTTAATCTATTATAAAAGTCCGGACCAAACCCAGATATAAACATGTTTATACAAGTTTTATATATATATATATATATATATATATATATATATATATATATATATATATATGTATATTAAACTTACTGTTTGAAGTTCTGGATCTATTTGTTGGTTGACCAAATTGAGATGTATGTGTCCTTTGAGAAACTACATATAAAACATTCAACATATATTACAAATTAGGAATATTATACTCCCTATATTGAGAAACGTGTATATAAATTATAATAGATTCGTACCTTGAGCTGAAGTTATCGGTGAGCTAATTGTGTCATTGAGAGACAAAGTGTTAGAGGGTCTACTATTGTTTACTCCGGAAGATGATCCAAATGTAGGAACACCAACTATAAAAAAAATCTTAATTATTACAACAAACAATATTTGATCGTATTAATGTATTATATAAATTACAATATACCGTTGGTAATGTCTAATAATGTTGACTGTTGTGAATCAATACTAAATCTCCTTTGTTGAGAGGATTCACCTATAAAAAAATAATAATATCATTCAAATATATGTGTTATATGTTTAAATAAATAAATAAATATATATATATATATACTCTCACCGGGTTTAGTATGACGTTTCCTTTGCCGTTGTTCGATAAGTAGCCATTTTCTCTTAACACGATTTTCTTTTGTAGATGAATACATCAAATATAATCTGGTGTAAATAAATTAATAATTGATTAATAAAATGCTTATAGATATAATAGTTAGTTACACTTAAAATAAATAATGCTATTATATGTATATATAAATGTTTATTAATAATTATTGTTATATATTTATCTACTATAAATTATTAAAAGTTTTGATGTAAATCAAATTGTATATGGTATATTTAATGAATATCTATATAATTTGCATATTTTGAATTTAAAACACCTCTTAATAGGCTGTTTAATGATTATGGATCAATAATCATGACCATAGACTATTCAAAGAACTATATCCAGATGGGCTTTTAATTTAGTTATTTGTTAGAATAAATTAGTTGGGCTTATAAATAATATGGCCTGTATGATTATTTGGGCCAGCTGAAACAACACAAAATACCCCATCAATTAAACCTATAAAATGAATGAGATGGGCTGTAAATAATATGGGGCTTTAGTTATTTGGGCCAGCTGAAACAAAAAAAAATAAAAATGAATCAATTAAACCTATCTTACAACATCCAATACGTTTAACCTATTTCCAGCCGTCAATCCCTAATCGTGTAAGAAACCCTCTCAACTACAAACCCTTATCCTATGCTCAGCCGATTTAGCGATGCTATCTATACAAGTTTCTGATTGTGAATGACGAAAATGGTTGGCATAAAGATGATCTTGGTTCTACGTTTTCACCGGTTGAATATATATCAGGTACGTTTTTAAATCTAGATTCGAAACTTTTTACATTTAGGGATCTTGATAAATCCTTTACTCATAAATCAAAATTTGGGTTTAAATCTAAAGAGTCGAGTTTACAAAACTTACCTCTGATTAATTTTGTGGATGAACCATCAATGACCAAGAACTTGCTGATGAAAAATCCGTGCTATAGACTGACCTGTGAATTTCTGGAAACGCACATTGCTTGTATATATATATATAACCTAAAACTGTTTTGGATTACTAAAATCTTGAAAAGAGATTTTGAAGATTTCTTTAACAACTCTAACAATATAAATTCGGTGCTATTAATTGATTTGTGATTTTCTTTAAACTAACATTTCTTAGATGTATATCGCCTAAAACTGTATTGGATTAAACAAATCTTATAAAGATTTCTTTAACAACTCTATGAATCTAATGTGCTGAATTGATTATTATGGACTAATATCATACTAAGACAAATTGATTGCATTGAAACTGATATAAATTAAGGAGTAATCCGTGGTTGATGGTTATGAAAATGTATTTCCAATTATTTTATTATGATTTGTGCAGTATGATATTCTCATTAAGGTTGTTTCATATCCTTCAATTTCATTTCATTTTTGTATGAATATAAGTGAAGATACCTTAAATAGAACATAGGGACAATATTTAGGTAGAAATGATAACATTATTTCCTTAATCATGCTATAACTTTCTTATTTATAACTTCTTTTCTTTTTTGAAATCATTTTTTATATATATCTAACAAAGTTTGATTTTGTTGATACATGTACAAATCTTGGGGTTCTCACCTTGAAAACAACTATCATGATAGAGGCATTATTGATTGGTGACTTGAGTACAGGTATATTGACCTCTATGTTGAACATATAAGGCAAATTGATTGCATTGAAATTGATCTAAATTGAAGAGTAATCTTTGGTTGATGGTTATGAAAATGTATATCCAGGTTATTTTATTATGATTTCTGCAGTTTGATATTCCTATTGTGATTGTTTCATATCATTCAAGAATGAATGTCATTTTCATATGAAATATTTATTTTTATATTTATGAAAGATTTATTCTTTAATATATTAGTTTAATTGGTGGTTGAGTGATGTTATGATATTATTGCAGGTTTTTAAATACATAAAATGGTTGTGTTGGTCCTATTGGGTATTTTACAAATAAAATTCTTTAATGATTACATTTTAGCTTTGTAACTTTTGCTTCCTTGGTAACTCATATTGATGCGATGTGTTTGTGCCTGATATCAAAAGATCACGTTGATCATTCAATATCAAATAAAGTAAATCATATAAAAATTGAAACAGAAATTCCATAGTAAAAAAAAACCAATAAACTAATCTAAATAATGGGTTTGGCACCAAACTCAAATATTAATCCTTATATTATGAAATAGATGAAACACTAATTGTCATTAGTGAAGGCCTTCGTAGTATTAGTCTGCGTATCAATCTTGCAAGTAATCCGGTAAGTAACTGCAAAAAAAACAAAATAAAACAAAAAAATGGGTAAATATATAAATATAGCTAATAAGAAGCTAAAATTATTATGCATCTTAAGAACCTGTATATATTTACTCCATCAAGCATGTTTGGTGGTTGGTCTTCCAATATCATCATCTTGGATATTGGAGATGAAGCGGTTACCATTATTTTACCTACACAATATTGATTTATAATAAAATAATAATTTACATTGGAATGATTTAAAATATTTAGAATTATATATAGTATAACAATATTGTACTTACCGGAAATGTTTACAACTTTCACAAACTGTAGAAGCATCAATCCTCCAATGAATGTATCTCCAGTACGGTTGACAACAGATAAAAATTGTTCTAGCAACTCATCTCCAATTAAAATAACATCTAATTCCCATGATCTGCATAACATAAATAAATATTTATATTAAACAATATATATATATATACTACATTTGTGAACTTAAAATGCTATTGACTTGTTTACTCTATAGTTTGTTTTATCAAACCATAATAACCTTACCCATTTCCAGCGAGTGTAATTGAAAGGCTATTGACTTGGATTTGGTGATTGCCTCCATTTTGAGTATACATTTTTGATTGTATGTTAGACCATATGTAGAAAGATCCAACCACATCTGTTTATGTACACACAACCTTAAAGCATAGTAGAGACTATGTAACATAATCGTATGAAAAATTAAAAAAAAAATTGTAAATACCTATTAATAAGTTATCAGGTACACGTCTCTCCAGTATTGTTTGGAAAAACTAGAACTTGAAACCATATTTTGGTGTTGAAACACGCTCAAGATGAATAGACACTCTAGATCCATCTACTAATTCAATCATGTACCCATATGCACCAATGTAAAGATTGTCGTCCTTAGGTGCAATTTCATAGTTAGATACGAACATGACTTCCCCTTCTTTAAGTATAGGAGAAAACTTTGAGATGCATGGATCTCCAATTGCTCTTAATAGAAATCTGTCACCCTACAAAAATTAAAATTTAATATAGACAAACATGGCATTATATTGTATTACTGACAATGCATTAGTTATCTTAATAATCTTGAAATACTTACATGTGAATCAATCATTATAGAATAATGAACTCTTACAGCAGATTTTAGGAATTGTGTCCATGAACGTATAACACGACCTAAAATGTCGTTGTTATCGTAATTCACATAGCTGAATCTTGTTTGACTCGGTTGAAGAACAGATGAATGAGAATTCATGACCTACATATATCGAACTATTAGTACAATTATGCTTGTAAAGTAGACTAAATAACTTAATTAGCTATAGCATGAACATACCTGTTCTTTGGCTTTGATGTTCTTCTTGGTCTCCTTTTCTTGGATAAACAGAGCTGAATGAGAAAACGTTGATCGAAGTCTGATGAAGAATTTATGTATTTATACAAATATATATACAATTTAAAAATGTTAAAAGATAATTAATAAAACTGTTTAAGAAGATTTTCTGAATCTTTAAATCTAAATCAGATAACTGTAAAATCATTCAGTTATTCCATTAAGATGATTTTTTTAAATTACTAAAATATGATATGAGATCTAAACCAAATCTATCTAGAACGATGAATTGTTTATATGATATTGGTTCTTTTAGTTTGATTTATCAATTATGTTTTTCTTTCTTGAATTTATATAACATTTTAGTTGGCTTGGAAGTGTAACAAACAAATTGTTATTCCAAATCAGTTTATATTGTTTTTGAATACTTAATGGCAAATCAGTTTATGTTGTTTTTTGAATTTATATAACTTTTTAGTTGGTTTTGTATCCTAACTGTATCTAGTCACAACCGAACATGAGAATTTGAAAAGAAATATGAAAATCAAATTATTTGTGATATTTTCATGATTTTACCCTTTTTTTAGTTTGTTTGAAAATGTAACATACAAATTGATATTCTAATTATTCCATTTTTTTATTCTAAATGTATGGTTAGCTTCTTATGAGTACTTTTAATATATATTAATCCTGAATTGGGAACATCAACTATCAAATGTATTTGATTTTAAAATGTTTAATATTCTGATTGCTTTGTGTCCTGGATTATTTGTGGTAATTTAGTCATAATGAAACATGATAAGTTGAAAAGAAACATGAAAATCAAAATATATTTACATAATTTTATTTTTTTTATTATAAAAAGAAATTTTTTTTTTAAATGTATATGAATTACGAATTTTTAATAATTATAGTGGTGGCCAAAAACTGGAGTTTTATAAAACATTAATTGTAAGTATATATAAATAAAAGTATGACAAAAAATATTATAAATGATTAAATACTGTTTTTATACTTTTGTCATTTTGAAGATGATATACGTGGAAACTAATTTTTTTTAAGTATATAGGAAATCTGATGCTTAGAAATACTCTCTACTTTCTATAATTTCTAGTCTTCTAAAATTTTCAACTTGCTCTCAAACTCCCATCACTGTGGAAACTAATTTTTTTAAATAAATAATTTTCAACTTGCTCTCAAAATTTGAAGCTGATATACGTGGAAACTAATTTTTAAGTATATGAATTACTAATTTTTTTAAATAAATAATTTTTTGTTACATGATCTAATCATATATGAATTCGAATTATTTATTATTATAATTTTTATGTTTAATATATGCAATAATAAAAGAGAACCATCTCTTATCTCATTGTACGGTTGTGATATGGGAATTGATAGATATCTTATATAGGAATAAACCAATAATAATGAACGCCTTGAGTTTAAAATTAAATTGTAATTCTAAAATTCAAAAACTCCATTCGAAAAATAGTTGCAAATGCATCAAAGTAGCATCATTATTTATTCAAGAAATAGTAAATGTTGATTTTATAATTTCCAATATGATCTTGGAAATCACCTTCACTTCTCCTTCTTCACAACTAATGGATGCTTGATGTTAGAATCTTCGATTTTCTTAGTATTATCCAAGTTGATGACAACAGCATCAAAATTCAGCTTCTTTCTCACTGGAGTTTCATCGATACTACCATTCATGTTTGTAGGACTGACATCAGTAGATGAACTAATCCTTTTTGCTGGTGTGATAGAACTTGTATGAAAACCACTTCTGTCCTTATCTTGTCTTGGACTATCATTGAATAATTCTTCCTCCTGATACATTGACAATAATAGATATAATCCATATATATTACCAGAACAATTAACTAAATAGTTTATAAATTAATAAAAATAATACAATTTTTGTTTATGTACCTTCTCACTACTTTGCCCATTCATAAATTGTTTTATGATAGCTTCATCATTACAAATTTGGGCAACAGTATATCCAGCAGCTGAATTGTAGGTCTGACCAATGTTATAATCAGTAATTGAAACCTTAAACAACAAAGTCTTGTTTATAATTTCATTAAGCTCAACTGGTATTGTGTTCAGATCAGCATCCTGTCAAATATATAAAAGACTGCACATAATTATAGTCGATAATAAGATTAAAAATTGTGTTTATAAACTACAATAAAATTTAACCTCTTTCATTGAATCTTGAATGGAAGTTACTGTTCTATTAATAAGCTGCATCACTTGTCTTTCGAACATAATAAACACTGCATTTGAAGTATTATCAACTACCTTCAAGTGGAGTTTGAACCTGTATAAACAATAAAATTGTGATTATAAACATTTTAAGAAAAATATTATTATATGCATTTAATATACATACCTTGGAACAATGTATTTCATGGTTAATTTACACTTTTTGCAAAAGTAACCATTGCCATCATTCTCCACCTTTGACTTACAAGTCTTACATGAGTTATAAAACCAGCCAAAGATATCATCAATAGATTCAATTGTTGCCAAAGTGACGCATGCAGATTTCTATAAAATAAAAAGTGTTTAGTTAATATGTAATCACTATATATCCTATAATTTTTATTAGTTAATGAAATGTACCTCTTGAATTTCAAGTATCTCTGCAATAGTCTTCCTCGGATATTGAGACAAAAATACCTCAGAAACAGTGTAACTTGGTGGAATTATAGGGGTAGGAATGTTGAGGGAAGAAACTTTATCACTTGACATATGATATCTATACAAGTTAAACATAAGAAAAAGGTAGTAAGTATATAAATATGTTAAGGCTACAAACATTGATGATAAAAAGTAGTATGTAAAACTTGAACCTGTGTTTATAGTCTTCTATTTCTGGTATTGAATTGTCATCAACAAATATTTTGGTGGGTCCCTTTGCATTGGATATATAGTATTCACCTGTTTATGATAAGCTGAGATTAAATGTGCAGAATTTATAGATTGATTTATACATATAAAAATATAAAATGATTTTAATGAAAATGAGTTTGGACAAAGTATAGTATTTAAAGTTGTGATATGAATTTATAGAATACTTAATTGGTAGAATAGAATAATTTTACACAAACGAATAAAATGATAATAATATTATAGAAAATCAGAATTCATTTAGTGATCTAATAATCTTTTTATAAAATCAGAATAAAATCAGAAGTTTTTATAAAATCAGAATAAAATGATTTTTATGAGCACTATAAATAATAATTATAAAACGAATAGAATAAGTTAGTAATGAAGTTTTTATAAAATCATAGTACATTTACTGTTCACCTATTAGTTATAAATTGAGATTAAATGTGCAGAATATCAGTACTATAAATAATAATTATAAAATCAGATTAAATGATAATAATATTATAGAAAATCAGAATTTATTTAGTATTTTATTTTAAAAATAAAAATTATATCTGACCTCCAAACTCCTTGATAGTAGCAAGATGAATCAGAACCACAATATTATCACCCAAATAAATATTATCACCATAGATGTCGAATTGGTGTGCATATGATTTCCATAATGTGCACTTTAACACCTTATTCCTGGTTATCAAGAAATACAATTTCATTACAAAGATTAAAAACACACACACATACACATATATATATATATATATATATATATATATATATATATATATATATATATATATATATATTTATTTAAACTAAAATATTTTGGTAATATAATATGCTTACCCAAAGTTTCTCAAAAATATATTCCGTCTTTCGTACTGAGAATCAAGTGGACCAATGAATGACAAATGTCCAATAACATCTTAATTTGAAAAAATGTGTTAGTATGACAATTAAGATCTTTTGTGTGGTGAAATATATAATAAAAATGATATATTGAAAGAATTCTTACCAACCAAGATCTTCGAGTCATTGTTATTGTTGATAATGGTGTCAAAATCAACAAAATTAAATGAATACCGGCTCAAATGAGGTTTCTCAATTTCCTTGAAATAAGTTCCGTTGTGACAGACAATTTTATATGAAAACTGACTATATTTCAAAGCTGTTAGATAAGTTGAAACAAAGAAATTGCCAACATTGTAGATTGATCCATCAGTAATATGATAAAAGTTATGCATAAATTTCTTGCCAATTGAAGCGTGTATTCTATTGCCCTGAAAACATAATCAACAGTATTAGT
Source organism: Fagopyrum homotropicum (assembly GCA_033239125.1). Lineage (NCBI taxonomy): Eukaryota > Viridiplantae > Streptophyta > Magnoliopsida > Caryophyllales > Polygonaceae > Fagopyrum > Fagopyrum homotropicum. The sequence continues at coordinate 165,281,723 of BSWB01000001.1, forward strand.
ACATTTATTTGAAACTCATTTACTAATTAGTTAGTAAATATATGAATATATATACCTTTTCATCAATAAGAAGCATATCCAATGAGTGACTTTCTTCTGGCCTTTTATAAACCGGGACCTTCCATACATGGCTTACTCGAACCTGAATTTTCCAACTTATTGAATTGTTGGCCTTTAGTTCATCAAGTGTGTAAAACTCCTTCATTATTAGTATCCTGCTAAGATGTAAGAATTGGTTCAGGAATTCTATTGTATAGAAATGATAAAACTGTACCAGTCGAGTGAAATTGAGTAGAGTTGTGTATCAAACAAAGCAGACTGAGTTTACCTTGAGCGTCTTGTGTATCGGTGGGTGACTAAAATGAGTTGTGAATGTTTATCACGAGCATCAATTCACTTATATAGTGATGTTATTTGGATTTTTATCTAACAAAATCTGATGAGTAAGATTTGGGGATAATCTGTTATAGTGATTTCGTTTTGATAAATTGATTTTGGTTTGTTAGTATATTAAAATTGTTGAGAAAATCCGTTGACAAAATCTGTAGATGTTAACACTTTCCAGCACAGTTTTGATTCTGTTTTGATAATAAGATTTTGGTTTGTTACTATTTAAGATTACATGTTATAATTTTTTGTTTTTTTCAGTTTAGCTCTAATTATCAGTTTTGATTCTGTTTTGATAATATGATAAGATTACCTCTAATAATCCATTGAAAAAAATCTGTAATGGTGTATACTTTACGTTCAGTTTTGATTCTATTTAGATAATTTGATTTTGGTTTGTTACCATTTAAGATTATATATTCATTTTTTTGTTTTATTGAGTTTAGATTTAATTTATGTTTACAGGATGCAAGTGTTTATACTTTTCAATTCAGTTGGGAGTTTAGAACGGTGAGAAGAGGACAACTGGGCAATCAAGATCAACGGAGCAATAAGTTTAATAGGAATATGTGTATATAATAGGAATATGTGTATATAATAGGCGGATGGGTAACAGCAACAGGTTTGATATTTTTTTATAGGCAAAGCAAGTTTGAGCATGTTTGAGCAGGAATATGGTAACAACAGCAGGTTTGATATGCAGCAGTTTTTGGTAAATGATTAAGCAGGTTTGAGCAGGTTTGATGTGTATATAATAGGAATATGTGTATATAATAGGCGGATGGGTAACAGCAGCAGGTTTGATATTTTTTTATAGGCAAAAAGCAGGTTTGAGCATGTTTGAGCAGGAATATGGTAACAACAGCAGGTTTGATATGTAGCCGTTTTTGGTAAATGGTTAAGCAAGTTTGAGCAGGTTTGATTAGGCTGAGGTGTATATAAATAGGCTGATGTGTAAATGATTAGGCTGAGGTGTAATATAAATATGAACAATTTTTAAGTAATGGCAAATCAGTAATTATTAAGTGGCATTGTTGTAAATAAGTAGAAAAAATGCTGAGGTGGACAGCCTTAGGAGCTGACATGTGGGCAAAAAGAGAGCAGTTTTAGTAATATATATAGATTATTAATAAAATTGACAAACCAGTGTTATCCGAAATGTACAAAATTAACTTCAACAAAAAAATTCACGAAATCCTAAATGAATTAAAAATGAAATTAGGACCTAACAAGATGACATGTCTAGCTATCACTTGGTGGAGCATCTAGTTCTTCATAAATAAAATCATCTTTGAAAATGAAATTATTGGTTCATGTAACAAGGTTACTAGCTTTATCAAATAACAAATCCATAAGTGGAAAATTAATATCATTGATGAGGATGACTATGACTTTAAACAACAACATAACGAAATCAATCATTCAAAAAGGAAAAAACATGACATCAAATGGGACAAACCCATAAACTTAATTTTGATGGTTCAAAACTTGATTCGGGAGCAACTACTATTGGTTACGTGATGCGGGACCATAATGGAAAGATTGTGAACCTCGATGCAAAAAAGAATCACTTTAACTCGGTTATTAAAGCGAAAGCATTTGCCCTAAAATCAGGCCTACAAGAGGCTAAAAAGACTACAAATTAAAAAAATTGAAATTGAAGGTGATAACATTTGTGTTATTAAGGCACTTCAAGGTTTGTGGAATTGTCCTTGGGAGATCGAGATGATTATTTTCGACTCTAGATTAGATCTTCGCTCTTTCGACGAAGTCCATATCAGACATATTTTTAGAGAGATAAATTGTGTTGTTGACCGTTTAACCCATATGGGATTTTCGACCCCAAACACCCGTTTCTCTGAAGATCCCGAACTGTGCGTTCTCATCCGAAATGATGCTTTAGGATGGACTACCTTTAGGAGATAGTCATCCTAACCGCTTTCCATTATTTTAAAAAAAAAACATTCTCTGTATTTTTTGTTAATAAATTTTTTGGTGAAATAACATATATTATTCTAGCATACATTAAAATGACTTATTTTAAATTAGAAAGAATATAAGTACTATTATATATTTAATAAACCAAAATGAAATCTTTATAAATAAAAACAAAAAATCTAACAAAATTTTCCTATCAATTTCTGAGGAGGTTGAGGATAACAAGCAATTTTTATTTTCCAAATTTTTTTTATGCCTTTTAATCTTAAAATAAATCGGATTATGTTTGATATCTGGATCATGAATAAAATTTTAAAAATGATATTATGAAAAGTTTTTACACAAAATTGTTTCTAAATAATTTAGATAGAAACTAAAATCCAAAAATAACATTATTTCTTTTGTTCCTTTAGAAAAAAAAAATATCGGAATGACATGTACTATTTGTTCGTGTCCTACTCTTGTTCCTTATTGTCAAAATTTTTAGGTATCAGATAACAACGTCAATAACCTTTGTAGAATGTATATTGAAATAATGAGTTTTTAATGTACCACACATGCATATTTTACCCGATAAAATAATACAAAAACTTGTTTTGATTATTCGATATAGGTAAATCAAATATCATCTAGAAAAATGTAAACACATATCCCGGTAAGTGTAATAGACTAGTCATGCGTCTCTAACAATAACAAGACGGAATATAAGCATACAAAACTTGTAAAAATAAATATTTCACAAACAGATAACTTTCATTCATATATAAATAAGCGTTATAAACATTGAATACAAATGACACATTATGATTATGCTCAACATAAAAGTTCAATAGAATTCAACTTTATATCAACTTAGAGTTGTTATTAGAGTTTAATAATATGGAGTTTTGATATGCATGTTTGACTAGTTTATAAATGTAGAACCGAGTTTTAACCGAGCTTAATTACAAAACATGTATATATTTTACTATTTAAGAAATTGGATGAACCAAAGTAGTTCGACCTGTATTCCAACTCTACAATTGTTATTGTTGTGTGGAATTACGAGAAAGAACGATGAACGACACACAAATTTATAGTGGTTCACCCAATATAAGTTATGTTCACTTTACATGAATTTTATTGATAAGTTTTTTTTATTACAGATAAACAAATGATTGGAGGCACGGTCGTCAATTCCGAACTTGGGACATCTTCGCCCCGCTCCATGCAAGGGGACGTCCCCTGACTGAATATGCTAAGTGTGACATTTAAGACATATCAACCATGTTCTTAGTATTATGAACAAATTTTGACATGTTCAACTTGCTTATATATGATATGAGTTTAAATTTTAACCAAGATAAAAATCTACTCAATTTAACATCGTTTAAAAAAGTGAACAACTTTAAACAAAACTTTTTCTTAACCAAACCCGAGCAAAATACAGTTACGTCTCATGTAATTACTCTACGACTCTACGTCAACTCGAATACAAATAGTGGTGAACATATCTGATAATTTTATAATAGGTCAATCCGAATACGAAATGAGAACATTCGGATATCCAATATGAATACCAACCCGAATATCATATCCGAGTAATCATTAATCGATCCGTCGGATATATCCAATCCGACTTTATTCGCAAAATCCCGATTTGAATATAATGATCCGAAAAATCTTTCCAATTGAAATCAATTCTAAATTGCCAATCAATCAGATTAGTCGAATAAGATATTTTTTTTCCTTCCCCTGAATACAACCCCACCATTATCGACCGGGAACAAGGATCTCCCGGAAGATATAGATTATAGACTAATAGAAGCTTCCATTTCATACGGCCAACGTCAAGCAGGCGCCATAAATGCTCAACACGTGTCAATCCAATAACAGCAACTCCCCGACCTCAGACGACCAGCCACATCATCAAAAATCCTACGTGGCAGATTCTTGCAAAATCAAAGAAAACGCCCAACTGGCAGATGAACCACACATTCATCCTCCGCCTTATCCCTCTATTCCTTTTCAGATTTTTTTCACTTCACAAACAATGAACCCAGAAACTTCTCCTTTCCTTCTCATCCCTACAACAAGCTCGCAATTTTCTAATCCATTTTCACAGTTTCAAAGTGTCCACAAGATCATTTGGAGCTTCCAATGGCTTCCAGATTAGGGGTCACTTTGACATCCCCGCGACTGCTCGTTGCGCCTCTCAGAAAACCCTTAATTTCTCTCTCTTCATCTTTGCCGATTTCTTCTTCAAGTTCTACTTGTTGTTCTGTAAGTGAGGAATCATTGCAATTGGTTGGTCGCCGGTTGGGGATTCGGCGAAAACTGTTGATTTTTGCTCCCAAGGCGACTGCTGATCAACCTGGTATGTGAATCTTTTGTGGATATTTGTTTGTTTTTGGGTTTGATAGTAGAAATAAGTAGCGTTATGAGTTTGATTTTGTGTATAGATAAAGGTTGCATTTTTATGAAACGTTTCGGTGTCTTCAATGGATTGGTGATGAAAGTTGATGTTTATATAGGAATTATGTACTGATGAGCTTTGGTTTTTGCGGTAAGGGGGAGTGGAGTTCTTCAACATGTTAATTTTGTTTGAAATTCAAGCATCGTGTTGAAATGAGTAATTGTGCTTCAAAGGTAGCAGATTGAAAGTCCATGCTAGCTTCCTATCAAGTTTGTGTTTAGTAGTGCCAACAAAATTAGCAGTATAGTTAAAGTTTAGAATAGTTGGTATCTTTAACTGGGTTTGATGAACTTGTAGTAGTCTTTTAGCTTGAAATACTCTCAAGCGCTATCTTTTCTGTTTTGTTAGCTATACCATGGTTAGATGTAAGCTAATTTCAACTGCTACCACTTCCTCTAAGCCTCTAGCCACTCGGTACCTCAACCGACACTACGGCTGCTAGACACACCAAACATGCCTCAAGTGTTTGGTGTAAGAACATAATTTTTTAGATGAAACAGGACTGGAATGAGCTAAATCATACCCGAGGATGATTAACATTCTTGGGGACGAGATACCAAGTTGGGAAAATATAAAAAAATACTAATCAAATAGCAAGAGTTTAGTTAGAACTCTATACTCCAGAATCTGATTGATCCAAGTATATTTTGAAAATACTATTCATGGATTTAGTTAGAGCTTGACGATGGAAAAAATATTCCAATGCTGCCACAGAATAGAAGCACTTGAAGAAGATAATATCATCCATTGATTCTTATAAGAAGAATTTGCAGTTTATTGCTACAGGTTTTTGATGTTGATAGAATCTAGTTTTGTTGTATGATCAATATGATCTTCCATATTGTCATTTAAATACTTAAAAATTTATAAATGACAATCAACAACATTGAAGATTCTGTATATTTTTTCCACAATGAGAAAATTGGATGAGGTACTCACTTTTAATAATTAAATTAAGTTGTTGTCCTCTCCAATAATTTAGTTAATTATTTATTCTTTGTAGTTAGAGGAGAGATAAATGAGAGAATGAAAGTTAGTAGAGAAAGGGACAAATTCTCAATGATTTCTGTAAGGGGACAAATACTACAATTTACTATCAGAAGGTGTTAGTTAGTCAATTCACCCTAAATTACCTATTTAAAGTTTATATAGTACAAAGCCAGATGAATCTCTTGACCTCTCTTACATTCCAGGTCAGGTTGAACAAGATGAAGTTGTTGACAGTAAGATATTGCAGTACTGTAGCATCGACAAGAAGGAGAAGAAGTCGCTTGGGGAGCTTGAAACTGAGTTTCTACAAGCATTGCAAGTATTGACCCCTCTTTGATGCTTCTTACTACTAAGCTTTCACAATATTAAATTTTACCATTAGTTCATAAAATCAAGAATAAAAAAACACTGAATTAGACTATAAGATGTTTAACGGAATTACAATTCCTCCAATTCTCCAGGCATTTTACTATGAAGGAAAGGCTATAATGTCAAATGAAGAATTTGACAATCTCAAGGAAGAACTTATGTGGGAAGGAAGCAGCGTCGTGATGCTAAGTCTGCACCCAACACAAAACCATTTTTTCCATTATTTATTTTATTTATCTTTGTCAAATGGAACCTCAATTTCAGTATGACTTGCTTGATTGATCCATAACAGGCTCGGATGAACAGAGATTCTTAGAAGCATCAATGGCTTACGTGGCTGGAAACCCATTAATGACCGACGAAGAATTTGATGAGCTGAAGCTGAAACTTAAGGTTTGTCTGTAAATTTAGTATTCCTATGGAATACTTAAATTTGTGCTTGGAGCATGGTGAGGAATTCGGTTTCTTTTCCAGGATGACGGTAGCCAAATTGTCGTTGAGGGTCCAAGATGCAGTCTGCGTAGCAGAAAGGTACTCATTATGCATGCTGAACTGATGTCAAGTTCTTAAATGGTTACATAAAACTTCCTCATGTAAATCTTCCTCATGTCAAGTTCTTAAATGATTGAATGAGATTGTTCATCAAGTGCGAATTTGATTTTCGTTTTGCTGTTTTAATAGGTGTACAGTGATTTATCAGTTGACTACATTAAGATGTTCCTGTTGTACGTCCCAGCTGCTGTCACTGCACTTGGGCTGTAAGTATCATCTGCTTCAATATACTTGGAACACCTTGTTTATATGCTCTTCCCAAAACTATGACTTTTTCGGGCACTTGAGATCAACCTAATGATCAAGTTTGTTTCTTTCTTAAAATAGCTTCTTCTTTTTGGATGATATAACCGGCTTTGAGATTACGTATCTGCTGGAGGTAAGTATCTTCATAAATATGTCAATATCTGATTTCAAATGATATGATTTAGGGCATGTTTGATGTCAAGTGACAACAATAGCTGTAGCATTTTAAACCGTTTCCTTTTTTAGCTGTGACAAAATATTATATTAACCGCCAGTTAAAACATTAAACACTACCTCAAATGCAATTTCAATACAGTCTTAGAACTCTACTGAGTTCCCTTAGGAGAAATTTCTAACTCCACTCCACCAAAGCTCATTGCTAAATAATAATTTGCAATTGCAGCTTCCGGAACCCTTCAGTTTCATATTCACCTGGTTTGCTGCTGTACCCTTGATAGTCTACTTATCTCAAGCACTCACAAAGCTCATCGTTAAGGATTTTACCATTTTGAAGGTAAACTTCTTCCAACTGAAACCTAAGGATTGACTGATATTGCAACATGAATTCATGAGCTCATAGCACCAACAACTGTATGATCATCTTTACACTTCATTTTTCGGGTTATAGGGCCCCTGCCCCAACTGTGGCACAGAGAATGTCTCGTTTTTTGGGACCATCTTGTCGATTTCTAGTGGTGGCACCTCAAACAAAGTAAAGTGCTCAAAGTAAGATCACATACAAACTATACTCTCGTATTAAGTTTACTTTATATCTTGTTTTTTTTGTTGAAAATGTTCGGTTTCGATCTAACCATCTGGGTTTTTGCTCATACAGCTGTTCAACTGAGCTGGTCTTTGATAAAAGACAACGTCTGATAACACTGCCAGAAGGCACTTCTTGAGACTGAGGTGTGTACCTGAACTGGTCTATATTAAGAACTCGAAGCAGTGATCGAATTTCGTCTTGGATTTGGAATCAGGCAAAGCATATATGTAAATGTTCTCTTCTGCTTTGGATATCCATAAGGGCAGGTGCAACTGTGCAAGACCCTATTGTGTAAATTCTCTGTATAAACAAAACGGCAAAACCAAGAGTATTTTTCACTCTTAAAACGAGATTGCCATTGTATGGTAATGTGTAGATTTTCTGTAAGATGACATACTAGTATTAACATCATACCCTTACAATCTTAAGCATATCATTTTCATTTTGGATGGTTTAATGAGATAAATAGAACAACATTTTGAGGATCGGTTAATGAGGCCGGGTTTGAATTACACGGCCTAGTCAACTTAAAGTGTTATGATTGACGAAGACCAGTAAGAAGATCAAGAAAAAACCAAACCAGTAATTAGGGTTCTTATGCCCTCAGCTATCTATTACATCAATATGTAACTAACAAACACCTTTTCTCGAGTAAGAAGATCAATACATTTTATCAGCTTGGATATAATGTATTGATGTTGAGCAGATGGTTAAATCATTGTAAGTATACCAGCAACCTGTTCAGTAGTTGGAAGGTGAGTTAACTGAAGAAGACCATCAAGCACTATACCTTTTCTCAAGTAAAATGCCATTTATTGTCGATATGTTCTGCTCTTTCATGAAAAAATGAGGTTCTCGGCAATATGAATATCTGAGATGTTATCACAATACGAATCGACAAAGTTTAAGATTGCTCATACCCATTTCTTCAAGAAGTCGAACCATCCAAGTTACATGCTGACAAACTATTAACGTAACATTTTAGATGGTTATAATTTTAGATAGTTATAGATGTATTTATATTACGGCTACACAACACCTATTTTTTAAAGGTCGTAGAATCATCACGGATTCGCAATGCCTAACCGTAACTGTTGCGCATGTACGTGTACTTAAAATTCCTCGTAATCTATATAAGAAAAATGCATTCGCCTAAAGAGACTAGCCTCTTTTTCCAACATTGACAGTTTCAATGTATTGCACAGTTATTATGCCGTTTACACTTCCCCAAGTTAGCAATACAAAACACCATTTCAAACAATAAATGAATGCAAAGAGTGAAGGCTCAGTAAAACTCAGAAGCCTCGTTTGAAAAACTGAACGGTATATATATGGGTTAGGGTTTTGCTGGTTTAAACCTTGATTGTTTGTATGAAGCCGAACTTGGTTCAGTTGAAGCAAGTTGGAGTAAAGTTTGATGTTTTGGATTTTTTTCCCTGGTTTTTACCTTGATTGTGTGTATGGAAGTAATGGAACTATGATCGATTCATATTCTGATATTTTTTTCTCTTTGAATATACAGCAGGAAGAACAATAACTGAAGATGGAAGATTCGAGTACAGAAATGTTAGGTCCGAGAGGAAATGAAGAGACGTTCGGGTTTGGGTTCAATGATCTTGATTTCTCTGATCGCGTCCTTCACATTGAGATCACACCAGTTCATAGTAATGATGATTCACATTGTCCCTTTGGAGTTGAAGTCAAAAGTTTACATATAACTTCTCTAATCCTGGCTGCAAAAAGTCCAGTCTTCTATAAGGTAAACTAAACGTCCATTCTTAATTGTTTTCGTGAGTTAATGCATTAACAATGGATTTGATATTTGATGGTATAGTTATTCAAAAACGGGATGAAAGAGTCGCAATCAAAGAATGTAACCTTGAGAATTAATTCATCTGGTATATATCTATCATACACACTTCTTTTGAATGATAATGTTTCGTTGTTTAGCTGATCTCATGTTGTTTGTGGTGAGTAGAGAAGACGTCTTTCATAGATTTACTGAAGTTCATGTATAGCAACACTTTGACAGCAGCCACAAACCCTGATTTGTTGGAGGTCTTGATGCGCGCAGACAAGTTTGAAGTTAGTTCTTGTATGAAATATTGTGTTGAGTTATTGTTGAAGAACCCGATGTCAGTAGAATCTGCAGTTTCTTTTCTTGAGCTTCTTTCAAATGTTTTAGTGGCTGATGCAGTTCAACCACTAATCGATGCTGCATATATCTTTTTGCACGTTTTGGGGAATTCAACAAGTAAGAATTATATCATTTGTAATTTAGTTATATTCAACAATTTTCATTTGTAATTGTCTCTCTTTTGAAGCTCCATAAAAGAGGCAATGGAACTGCCCCTTGCTGCAGTAGAGTGTATTCTTCTCAGAGGCGACCAGCGAGTGGATTCAGAAGATGTTGTTTTCGACTTTGTCTTGAAATGGGCTCATGCACACTATCCTAAACCGGAAGAGTGTCAAGAAATCGTCACTAACCGGTTGATGCAATTCATATGTTTTCGAAACATGACTTACTTGAAGTTGAAGGAAGCTCTAGTTTGCCCCGAGTTTAAGCACGAAGAAGTTTCCAAGCTTGTCATTGAAGCACTCTTTAATAAGGCTGAAATTTTATCTACGGAACACGTACATGTTCCAACAAACCTAGATAGCACCAAAGACAGTTTTGTTGGACGCATTTACCATGATCGAGATGTTAAGGTAGCACAACTCGAACTTTCCCGGCCTTGCTGCGTCATCTACTTTGAACTAACAAAGGAGGAATGTAAGAGTATGTCCTTATCAAATGCTCTAAACTCCCAACCGTTCCTTCTGGGTGGATTGTGGTTTTTCCTCTCTGCACAACGCAGAAAGAATAATATACTGAGCTTGTTTGAACACTTTGGTCTGTTTTTAAAAATAAGGAAAGGTTCAAAAACTTGCACGGTAGAACTTGTAATTGAAGTGATGAAGAAGTCGTCGAACAAATTCGAAGGCCGGTTGACAGGCAAGAACGTTACCCTTATAGGGGACGTAGGTATAAGATCGTCTGATGTATTGCGAACCCCGTGGACCACCTTCATGAGTGATGACAGTGATTACTTCATCAATGGAATCCTACGTTTTCGTGTTGAAATCTCCGTCATCAAACTACCAAACTTAACATAAGTATGTAATGTTTTTTATAAGTATGTAATATTTTTATGTGAAATAAACCATTGTCTATCTGGCAGTGAGAATTGTGGCAGTACTATATGGTGAAGCAACGGAATTATGAATCTGGAAAAACTTATATTCATTCATCTATGCTTGCGCGTGTGTATATATATATATATATATATATAGAGTATATAACATCCCTTAATGTGAGAACAGATTCATAATTATTATTAGTTTTGTTACTAATGTGCCATATCGTTTAATGTATTATTCGTAGTTATTGTTGGTTGAGTGGATTATTCGTAGTTATTGTTGGATTCCTAATTATTATATTCGTAGTTATTATTATTTTTGATATCTACTTTAAATCTCAACCCTTAATACTCACATCTAACGGTGTACGATTGTTCTCATGTTCTCACGTTATGAGAACCACACGATATCAAAAATAATAATAACTACGAATAATAATAATTAGGAATCCAACAATAACTACGAATAATCCACTCAACCAACAATAGCTACGAATAATACATTAAACGATATGACACGTTCGTAATAAAACTAATAATAATTACGAATTTGTTCTCATGTTCTCACGTTAGGGGGTGTTCTCATAGGATCTATACTCTAGAGAGAGGGTCAGATCAAGTAAGAACGATTGTTACGGTAAGAAATAAGAACAACTAATGATCGTTGGATCAATGAACAAATAGTCTAGATTTAACGTCTAAAAAAGGCATCATTATAATGTGTTTTAATACAGTATCATCAATATGGTAATAAGAATATACAACTTTATTTTATATGGAAATAAATCATCCCGCTTTAATTAATCGGTGCTTATTTAATTTGTAATCGTGCTAATATTTTCTTGAACTCGTGTTTTATTGTTCGATATGAAATTTTTTCATGCACCACAATATACACATATAAATGAGTGCAATACATATATCGCATGCACGACTCATGTATCCGAAATTTGTTCATGCACGAATTCATTGAGTAGTAAATATTGCACGAGTAAGTTCATGCACAAATGCGTGCATGACCCATGTATCATGCACGAATTTAGTAGTAAATATTGCACGAGTATGTATCCATGTTTGAAATATTGCACGTATATGTTCATTATATTCGTATAAGGTGTTTCAATCGATTACGAATTACGAGTACATTAGAAATAGGCATGACCATGTAGTACACAATAATAAAAATTATAAAATATGAATATTGTCACTAATTTGTGATATGCAAGTGGTACACGAAATAGCTACTGCACGTCCAAGTTCAAGTTCATACAAGGAAACGTGCACTATGCACACTATAAAATTGTCATGATTCAGTATTTCAAAATTGATTAAACAAAAGTTGTTCGTGCATGAATTTGATAATAAATATTCGTATATGTGTTTATGGTAATCGTGAGAACATGAGAGCAATCGTACACCGTTGGATGTGAGTATTAAGGGTTGAGATTTAGAGTAGATGTAAAAAATAATAATAACTACGAATAATAATAATTAGGAATCCAACAATAACTACGAATAATCCACTCAACTAACAATAACTACGAATAATACATTAAACGATATGACACATTCGTAACAAAACTAATAATAATTACGAATATGTTCTCCTGTTCTCACGTTAGGGGGTGTTCTCATAGGATCTATACTCTCTCTATATATATCCAAAATTATAAGGTATTTATTAGTGTATAAAAATAGTATTAAGTCATGGGCCGTTGATTTGGTTCAATCGTGTGATCGAAATATGTTCTCATTTCTTACCGAAAGTTATGTACTCCTATAGTATTTATGACAAGAAGATATGTACTCCTATAGTATGTATGACAGGAAGATATGTTCTCATTTCTTATCGTGTGATCGAAATATGTTCTCATTTCTTACCGTAAGTTATATATATATATATATATAGGGTGTGGTTCTCATGAGAACACCCCTAACGTGAGAACATGAGAACAATCGTACACCGTTGGATGTGAGTATTAAGGGTTGAGATTTAGAGTAGATATCAAAAATAATAATAACTACGAATAATAATAATAAGGAATCCAACAATAACTACGAATAATACATTAAACGATATGACACATTCATAACAAAACTAATAATAATTACGAATCTGTTCTCACGTTAGGGGTGTTCTCATAGGATCTATACTCTCTCTATATATATATATATCCAAAATTATAAGTTTGCTTTATTACAAACAATACCCTTCTATTCTCTCTTATCGAAGAATATGGTATATATACTCCTATAGTATGTATGACAGGAAGATATGTCTAGTTATTCAGAAACGGGATGAAAGAGTATCAATCAAGGACTGCAACCTTAAAAATTAGTTCATCTGGTGTGCCCCATATCAATCATTGATTTTGAATGAAATGTTTATTTGTTTTGATATTATTGTTGTGGTGAACATAGAGGTGAACTTTAACGGATCTCCTAAACTTCATGCATTTGCAATACTTTGTCTGCAACTACCAACTCTGATTTGGTGGATGTGCTGATATTTGCAGACAGTTTGGAGTTAGTTCTTGTATAAGTTACTGTATTCAGTTCTTGATCTCCCTTCAACTCTTTTAGAGGAAGTAGGGTTCTACCGTGGATTGATGCAACAAAGCTATATGGTGTCGTGTAGAAGTTATCTTTTTAATCTATTGTTTTGGACGATAGATTTGTGTAAATATACTCATTTTGATATTATCCATAAGTTTTTCTACTAAAATTGATTTTAGTTAAATAAAATTATGACCAAAATTAAATTATTAAAAAAATTCAAAATTAATAAAAAAAAAATTATAACTTTGAAAACCGTTTTGAAATAAATAAGTTGGAATATCTTGATGAGACTTTGATGTCTCAAGCAAGCAGGGAAGTTCTCCTCAAAGCAACTATACAAAGCATCCCAACATATTTGATGAGTGTGTTTAAAATGCTTGATGGTTTGATCGAGCTACTCCTGACGTAGTTTATGTGGGGTGAAGTCCTTGCTTATGGAAGTATTGGCTGGAGTGTTGATAGGTTTAACGATTCCGTGGATGACAATATGAGGGTGAGTCAACTCATCGATGCTAATGGGGTAGGTTGGAATATTGAGTTGGTTCGAGAATTATTCACCCATGATTTACTGTTAAGTCGGCTTTCTAGCTCGGAAAGACTGGCGGGATACTCTAGTCTCGTGGCCTACCAAAGACGGGAGGTTTACTGTTAAGTCGGCTTTCTAGCTCGGAAAGACTGGCGGGTGTGGAGGTTAAGGGCTCGGGTTAGACAAAGGGAGTTAGGCTTGCGTGCTAGTTGGGCCTACGTTTGACTAAAAGTCAAACCAGGTTAAGAGAAGTCTCGGGCAAGCCAAAAACAAAACGATAGGATGCTTAGGTCCATAAAGCCCTCGATCAACCCGATGCCCAACCCCCAAGCCACGAACTTGCAACCGCCACACACCTCGCCTCAGCGCGCACGTAGTCTAGCAAACGCTAGAGCGTCTCTCTATAGACTTTTGCACATTCAACATAGCGTTCGGACTCATGTACCTTTCGGGACTTGGGGTCTTCGAGCCTAATTTGTTTGATTAGCTAGCTTTGTGGCGGCAAAAGGCATACAATTCTCTACCGAGATAGCAAAAACTCTCAACAGGTCTTCTACGCGTTGGGCATATTTCTTCCTCTTTCGCGTGGCGGGAACATAACAACATGGATAGACCCGACCGATTAACCATAATATGTTTATTCTCATATATATGGGGCTAACCAATCTTTACATTGTTGATGCGACACAAGTTCCTCCACAATTAAATCTCTCAATGTGCATTTAATTTATTCATCTTTTGACATTAATTTCTCATTTATATGGACATCATTTTATACATATGAGTATACCAAATTATAGTACTCAAAACCACGAAGCTAACACTCATATTTTTCGACGTTGGCTTAGACCGAAGCCCGTTGAAAAATTTCCAAGAAATACTTCCTGCACAAGTTTCTTAAAAATGATTTCTAACATGAACATGGTTGGCTCCTTTGTTGATTGCATAATAAATATGTACCTAGAGGTTGTAATGGTCCTGCTAATGATGATTTAGCTAAAGTCCCTCTTGGGGAGGTAGTGAGGAGATTTTTTCACTTAAAAAAAAAAAGTTTACTTGTTTGCAATCGCTACATTTGAGCTCTTGAGCCCAATATCGACGATTGGCTGAATTTTCTGTTTTTTTTTTTTTTGAAATAAATGTATTAATGGTAACCAGCATTTACAGAGGGATCCACTTAGACAGGAGCTCATACAAGAGAGACATAAGAGAAAGCATCAGGAGAGCTACAGGAGAACGGATCCTAGCCTATTAGCCCAAGAGATAGAGCTAAGGGACCTATCAGTCCAATTGCTAGCAACAAAATTCTTGGTGATTCTAATTGCGTTTTGAGCACAAGCAGAAGGGTGAATGGTGTGGTTGTTGAAGATGACATCATTCCTGGTGTTCCAGATTGAGTAAATGAGACTAGTGGCTGAGGAGATTCGAATGTGGGAAATCAGATCATGATGACTTGGATTTTGGAGACTAAGCCAAGTCCAGATGCAGTTCCCAAATGGTTGGGGGGTGGGGATCCGAGTCCATCGAGCAATAAGATCGAAAGCGAGTGTGGAAAAGCTACAATGGTTGAGGAGATGATCCTCGTCTTCAGGCTGCAGACCGCATAGTGTGCAGGCAACATTCTGAGTGAGATTCCAGGCGTGTAGTTTGGTGAGAGTGGGCAATCGCTTGTGACTAGCGATCCAGGAGATGAAGGAGCACTTTGGAAGATTTAGTCCCTTCCAGATGATACCAAGTCTGTAGGGAGGATCCGGAGAGGCAAGATTCCGCATGAAGCGGTAGGCAGAAGCAAAAGAGAAGGTACCTTGTGGGGAGGTTACATGGGTGATGAACTGCGGGCCAATGGTTCTAGAAAGAATGTGATCGCGGATTTTAAGTATAGCGTTCCAACCATGGCTGAAGTGGGGCTTGGGTCTGACGAGCCAGATGGAAGCCCCCTTGAGGATGTTTTTGTTAACCCAGTCAGTCCAGAGGTTGGGGTGGGGGGATCCAAGGTCAGCATTGATATCATAAAGGATCTTAGCGAGACAAGCTTTATTCCACGAGAGGAGCTCTTTGAACCCCAGACCACCATCAGAAATGAGGGAGCAAACAGTGTCCCAAGCGACGAGGGAGCGGGGACTAACATCCTTACCAGACCAGAGGAAGGACCGCAGCAAGGATCTGATTTTCGCGATGACAGATTGCGGAATGGGGATGACAGCGCTCCAATAGTGATGGAGAGCCTGCAGAATAGACGCAATGATTTGCTTCCGGCCAGCATAAGAGAGGTTCCGAGCGCTCCAAGAGTTGATACGATTGGTGATCTTGGTGATGAGGGGAAGGTATTCTGTACCCCGCAAGCGCTTGCTTCCAATAGGGATGCCGAGGTAGATAAATGGAAGTGAGTCACGCCTCAAACCAGACGCGGCAGAGAGAGCAAGGTCCACGTGAGGGGGGAGCCCGCCAAGGAAAATGGAGGACTTAGACATGTTGAGTTTCAGGCCTGAGTAATTGCCAAAGTGAATCAGTGTGTTCATCAATATGTTAACTGAGGAGAGATCACCCCTGCAAAACAGTAAGAGATCGTCAGCAAAACAAAGGTGGGTGATACGGGGGGTGGAGCATTTGGGATGGGTATTGAAGTCCGGGGATGTGGTATTGATCGTGATCATCGATGATAGGACTTCCATAGCAATGGTAAAGAGCGGAGGGGAAAGGGGGCATCCTTGCCGTAATCCTCTAGAGCCCTTGAAATAGCCATGTAGGGTGCCATTGATGTTGATTGAATAGTGGGGGTGAGAGATACAGGCATCAATGAGCTTAATGAGTTTGAGGGGGAATCCCATTCTACCCAAAGCATTGATGATGAATTGGTGATCAATCGAATCGAAGGCTTTAGATATATCGACTTTGATGGCACATCTGGGGGAGGAGTGGCGCTGATTATACCGTTTGAATAGCTCCTGGCATAGTAAAATGTTGTGTTTGATAGATCTTCCCCTAACAAAAGCGCCTTGGTATCTCCCAATGATGGATGGTAGGATAGAGTTAAGCTTTGTCGCGATGATCTTGGCAATGACTTTGTAAATGGTGTTACAGCAGGAAATAGGCCGGTAGTCGGAGGGCAAGGATGGGTTGGTAGATTTGGCAATCAGGGTAAGCGCGGTGTGGTTGACATGGGAGCTCATGTAGCCAGTTCGAAAGAATTCCAGAACGGCGTTTGTGAAGGAAGCCCTAGTAGTATTCCAGGATACCTTGAAAAAGTATGCATTAAAACCATCAGGGCCCGGGGCTTTGCAGTCCCTGATGCCGAAGAGAGCGTTTTTGACATCATCCTGGGAGATATCAGAATCCAGGAGGATCGCGTCTTCATGCGTGATAAGGGGAAGGGGGCAATCAGGGAAGCGGTTAGGAGGGTAAGCCGGAGAGGTGGGGTTGAGGATAGAGGAAAAGTGATGTGAGAGTATGGAGGAGATTTTATTGGGATCGTGGGTGGGCCCAACGGTAGGGTTTGAAGGGTCCAGGATGGACTTAATCGTATTAGCAGCCTTCCTGGAGGAGATTGATTTGAAGAAATACCCAGAGCATTGATCTCCGTGCTTAAACCACGCAGCCTTGGAGAGTTGGGACAACATGACCCGCAAGCAGTCCAACTTGGAGTGGAGGTTATGCAGGATGGTCCTTTCATGCTCCAAAAGGGAAAGGTCCAGGGGGGAAGATTGAAGATTGGTTTGGGTGGATGCGAGTGAGTTTTTTAGACCCTCAATGGTGGTGTGGAGAGTCTCAAGGGAGAAGTTGGGGAATTTTTTCAGAGTTTGTTTGACCTTTTTGAGATTTGCCGTAAGGGTGAAGAGATGGGGGTTATGATGGTTGTGAGGTAAGGGGGGGGGACCAGGCCTGGGCAACGATCATCTGGAACTGCTCGTGCAAAGCCCATGAGTTATTAAATCTGAACTGTCGCTTAGGAGGGCTGGATGGGCTCTCCAGTGAAAGAATACCCAGGGAGTGATCAGAAGATCCAGGGTTTGCGAAGAACGCGGCAGAATTGGGAAAAGATCCATTCCAGGAGCAATTAGTCGCGATCCGGTCGAGCTTACACCAAATCCGGTCGTCCAACCTTTTATTATTCCAGGTAAGCTTGCAGCCAGTGAACGATAGGTCAGTGAGGGATGAGTAAGAGAAGCAATCCGAGAGCTCAGAACTGGGATGGGGGCTGGATGTGGGATGCATGGAGAGCTTTTCATCGGGGGATAGAATAGTGTTGAAATCGCCAAGCAGGACCCAAGGGGTACTGGAGTTGAGATGGCTGAGGGTTTTGATGGATTCCCAAAGCGGTCTTCTGTCAATGGGGTCGTTGTGGGCATAGATGAAAGAACAGTCAAACGAGAGGGAGGGGGAGGGTAGGGAAATTTTAGTGTGAATG
Organism: Fagopyrum homotropicum; assembly: GCA_033239125.1. Classification (NCBI taxonomy): domain Eukaryota; kingdom Viridiplantae; phylum Streptophyta; class Magnoliopsida; order Caryophyllales; family Polygonaceae; genus Fagopyrum; species Fagopyrum homotropicum. The sequence continues at coordinate 165,300,095 of BSWB01000001.1, forward strand.
AGTTGGTTGTTGGATAAGATGATTGAGATGGTGGTGGTGAGAGGGTTCCACCAGAGCCAGATCCGGCATTTGAATTCGGTGGAGAAGTTGGACGCGTGGTTCCATCTTGGTAGCAAGGAATGGAGCTTCTTCATTTTATCCTCATTAAGTCTTGTTTCAATGAGAGCGATGATATCGAGATTGTGGTTCTTAACCAACTCACGAACCGCCTTTTGTTTGTTGGGGTGGTTTAGACCCCGAACGTTCCAGGCGTACAGGTTTAGATTCATTTGGAACCGGTGGAGTTGATGCAAGCATCCTTGATGGTTGCAGCCGGGGGGGTTTTGGGTTTGGTTAGATGGATCAGGGATGGGGGAGTTATGGGTAGTAACAGAATGGGCTGATTGGGTCAGAGTAGTGGGGGGTTTAGGAGGGAATTGGTTTAGGGTTTGGTGATCTGGGTGGTTTTGCAGAGGAGTATCAGGAGTGTTCGTTGTAGGAGGGGGAAAGTTGGTGGCTTCTGCCACAGTACAGGTAACATTTGAAGGGACAGGTTTGGTAAGAGGGAGGGATTCTTTTTGAGAATTATTCTGATTAGGGATGGATCGGATAGGGGGGCGTTTAGGAACAGTACCATGCAAACGTAAAGATTTGTGGGGGGTAGGGAGAATGGGCTGCAGGTTCAAGAATGAAGGGAGGTGAGAATTGTGGGTATCTTGTAGTCCGGAGCGATCCGGTGGGGTTTGAGTATTCCGGCATCGATGGCCAAAGAGGAGGCACGAAGGGCAGTGGACAGGGACCCAATCATAAGTGATTTTCTGTAAGATGGGAGAGCCGTCCGGTCCTTCGAGGGAGATCTCACGGAGAAGGGGTTTTGAGGCTAGAACTTCAACAAGGATCTTAGCGTAGCCAAGCCTGTCCTGGTTAGCGGAGCAAGCATCAGTAAGGATTGGTACTCCAATAGCCGAGCCGATTTTTCCCAACATACGAGGGGACCAGAACCTATAATCCAGATCGTGGAGAGTAGCCCAGATCGGGATTGAGTCCAGACTAGAGTAGTCTAGCGCCATACCATGCTTCCAGCGTTTGAGCAAGAGGGAGATAGTACCATTGATCACCCAAGGGCTACCATGCAGGACAGCATTGAGGTCCTCCTCCGAAGAAAATTGAAAGACAAAGATGCCGTTGTCGTGTCGTAACACTTTTGGCTGGGAGATCATGTTCCAAGATTGGGAGGAGAAAGCAACCATTCGTTTGAAGGCAAGAGAGGAGCCCAAAGGAAACCCAACAAGGGATAGGTTCCATTTGGAAAGATTGTCAGCAACATCCTCCTCGGAAAAGTGAATGGTACCCTCATCATGGCCTGGGGTATAAGACAGAGGGACATGGTTCCACGAGGTACTATTGATGAGTATGTTTTTGTAGGTGTCTTTTGGAGTTCCTGGACTCGACATTATGGTGGCAGGAGTGAGAGTTGAAGGGTCATCATGCGTAGCCTTAAATGTTATTGGAGGTTGAGCATCAGCATGGGAAACAGTACCAACCACAGGGAGGTTGGAAGGTGGGACGTCACCTTCAGAGGAAGGTGGACAGCCCGACGAGGAACCAGCGAGATGAGTACTGGTGATCCCAGCAAAGGGAAGGATTCCAACCGCCAGGGAGGGCTGGGGAAGGGGAGAAGCATTGGAAAGAGAAGGTCTTTCAGGCGCAGTGCTAGAAGGAGAGGAGAGGTTGAGGGTAGTGGGGGTGGTGTTGGGGATCGGTGTTTGTTCGTTTGGTTCCGGCGGCGATGGTTGTCCGGTGGCAGGGAGGGCGAGGTTGAGGGTAGAGGGGGAAAGAGGGTGCTAGAGGATATGAGTGGTGCTGGGCTGATATGCTCCTGGATTGGTTCAATAGGGCTCGATGGCTTGGCCGAGGGTGGTGAAGCAGGTAGGTTACAGGGGCGTCGACCGGTGGTTTGGTAAAAATCGGAGAGCTTAACGGACGGTTTCCTAGTTCGCTTGGATGTTTTCATGGTGGTGGAGGGGAATGGGTGCAGCGCGTGAGGCGCGTTCTACATGAGGGAAAAAGGGTTTTTTTTTTTTTTGTTGCTTTGCAATTTGCTGATTAAAATTTTGATTGTTTATTACAGCTGAATTTTCTGTTTTGTTAAGGCATGAGGAAGGATGCGCATACATGAATTCTTTTATTTTTGTGATACTTGTATGCCTCGGTGAATCTCATATTTTCGTCTCTCCCTTGTATGCTTCGGTGATACTCTACAAATAAAAATTTACTTGTATGCCTCGGTGATACTCAACAAATAAAAATAGTGGGACTTCTTTTATTTTTGTATCTCCCTTGGTGAATCTCATATTTCATGAGTCAAATCTTCTTTCCTCTTTTCCTGTTTATCGTTTGTGTTGATCATCTATCCCATATGGGGAGAAGAAATCTCAACTATCTTGCTTTTTTCAAGGGTGTTCCTGAAACGTTTAAAGTGTCCCGTCTATATAATTTGGGGTTACTTGATTTCAATCAACTGAAAGCAAGTCGGTATATGGCTTAGGGTTTTCTGCGACGAGAGACATTGGCAAGGAAATTGGTCGAGGCATCTTCGAGCGTTAGGAGAAGTCGAAAGCAAGTCGAACTTGGAATACTGGATGCAACTTAAACGCCATAGCTAGGTTTGTTTAAACTAAATTTTCAGTATTTCAAGTCCTTAATCTCATTGCTAATACAGCTTTATTTTGAGTAAAGCCAAGCCATATGCTTTGAATGTTGCTTGTTTGTAAGTTGATTGTTTTTGTTACACTTTGTTCTCACTTTGGTATTTTACAACTGCTTGGTATCGTATCGGTAACGACAGTGTTGTGATTCTTTTGATTATAAGGCAGCCGCAGCGAGATACTGAAGATGGAAGATACAGAAATGTTAGTTCCGAGAAGGAATGGGGAGAATTTTAGGTTTGGATTCAATGACCCGGATTTCTCGGATCGTGTACTCAACATTGAAATCATACCAGTTCAAAGTAATGATTCAAATTGTTATGTTGAAAGTTTGCATTTATCTTCTATAATTCTAGCTGCAAAAAGTCCATTTTTTTACAAGGTAATATTCTTTATTTTCATTCAGTAAGTTACATTAATAAACTTTGTCTGACAAAGGATGTCATCTTTTGTGGTACAGTTATTCAAAAATGGGATGAAAGAGTCTCAATCAAGGAATGCAAGCTTGAAAATTAGTTCATCTGGTATGCTCCGTATCAATCAATTGCGCACTCTTTTGGACCTTTAGCTCTTGTTTTTATGTTGTTGTTTGGTGATCATTGAACAGAGAAGACAGCTTTGATGGATCTTCTGAAGTTCATGTATAGCAATACTCTGTCTGCAACTACCAAGTCTGATTTGTTGGATGTGTTGATAGTCGCGGATAAATATGAAGTTAGTTCTTGTATGAGCTATTGTATTCAATTATTGTCGAAGACGCCAATGTCAGTAGAATCTGCAGTTTCATATCTTGACCTCCCTTCAAATGTTTTAGTGGCGAAAGAAGTTCAACCACTAATCGATGCAGCAAGGCTATATCTTCTTGCACGTTTTAAAGATTTCAACAAGTAAGAATTCTGCCTTTTGCAAATTTAGTTATGTTCGTCCATGGAGATTGAATCTTTTCAATGCGAATTTGCACAAACTTGCAGTTCTCTAGAAGATGCAATGAAACTGTCTCTTTCTGCATTAGAGTTTGTTCTTGGGAGCAGCAGTCTACGAGTGGATTCAGAAGATGATGTTTTCGAATTTGTTTTGAAATGGGCTCATGCACACTATCCTAAACCGAAAGAGTGTCGAGAAATAATCAACAACCGGTTGGTGCAATTCATATGTTTCCCATACATGAGTTGCTTGAAGTTGAAGAATGTCCTTGTTTGCCCCGAGTTTGACCATGAAAAAGTTTCGAAGCTTGTCATGGAAGCACTCTTTTACAAGGCTGAAACCTTTTCTGCAGAACCCATCCATGCTCCAAACAAGCTGGAGAGTTTTGCAGGACACATCTACCATGATCGAGTTGTTAAGGTATCAAAACTTGAACTTTCCCGGCCTCGCCGTGTCGTTTACTTTGACCTAAAAAAAGAGGAATGTGAGAGTTTATCCGCATCAAGTTCTCTATACTCTCAACCGTTCCTTCTAGGTGGACTGTGGTTTTCCCTCATGGTACAACGCAGAAAGAAAGAACAGAGCTTGTTTGAACACTTGGGTCTATATTTGAAGACGACAAAAGGGTCAAAAAATTGCACGGTAAAAATTGTAGTTGAAGTAATGAAGAAGTCGTCGAAGAAGTCGTCGAAGAAGTCGTCGAACAAGTTTGAAGGTCTGGTGACAGGCAAGAACCCTTTCCTTGTAGGGGACGAAGGTAGGGGGTGGCCAGACGTGCTGAGAACCCCATGGATCATCTTCATGAGTGATGACAGCGAGTATTTCATCGACAAAATCCTGCGTTTTCGAGTTGATATTACCATCATCAACTACCAAACTTAACGTATTTATAACGATTTTTGGTGTACGTTTGTTTAACACTAAACAAGAATACGATTGTCCCCAGAAGCCAGTAACGAAGTTGCGATTCCGATGGCATCTTTTGTCCAAACTAAAGAGAGAGCCATGGATTTGCATTTCTGTACTGTGCTCGCTCTTTTTTCAAATGACAAGGTTTTTTGTTTGTTTGTTTGTTAACATTGCAATTTGAGGTATGAACCCGTTAGAAGTAGGATGATTGTTGAAGATAACATAGTTTTGTTTGCAATACATATTCAGTGCTGCTCATTGATTGTACTTGTCCACTTACTAACGTAGTAACGTTAATGCCCGTCTGGTAAGTAAACAAAAGGCTTTGAAAAATGTAGGATCAACCTGTTAAATTGTTGGGGATGGTGTTGAGATAATAAGTTACTTCATTGAAAGTTGAGACATTTTGAACCTAGTATATATAAGGTTGGTAGACTATTACACTTGTCATTAATTAGTTTTAAGATGGAACTTTGTCAGATATATGTGTTGGGCTCGGTCTAACACATGTGCGTTTGTATGCACACGATCTCGCTCTACTGTCCGTCTGTATCAGTCTTTGACAAATGAGAGATTCGAGTATGATCCAGGTGACCAACCTTTTAAATTGTTGGATAATCTCGGGTTTAGGCGACTTTTAGGTCGGGTCAAAATTATGAAATTCATCAAGTTTGGGCTAACCCAAAAATGCTATTTTGATACTAATATTATTGACTATTTTGGTTTATTCATGCTCAGCAAAATTCGGGTTCTTTTTAGTATTCAAATACGGTTGTAAAAAAATAAAAATGACACATTTTGAAAAACTTGGTTGTCATTTTGTTGACGCACGCATCTTTGCATACATCTGCATTTAAGAATGTATGGAATAGATCGTTTGTTCGTGCTAAATAAAAAAAAAAAAAGGCTAAACCAGAAATATATGTTATTTGATCTAAATTTCCGTTAACCAATTACAAAATGTGAGAGCCAGTCAACTTAAAAAAAAAAAGATTATATAAATATTTGAAGTAATTATGAACATTCAAAATCTCCTAATCATAAGAATTTGGATAAGTACCTCAAATCAAAACTATTGTTTAATTACTTTGTATTATTTTATGGCATCCAAATTCGGCAGATTCATGCAAACAGACCACACAAATCTGACTTGTTAGCACGTCCATTGCATTAAAAATTAACGTACGACTCACCTACAAACTAAACATAAGACGACAACAGAAGTCCCTTCCTAACACCTTTCTTAGTGATAATCACGTACACTTTCTCCCTAATTCAAGGATTCCAACACTATATATAGAAAGTTCATTTGATTTCCCTTCCAAGTTCAACAAGAACTAGACAAGTATCTAGATAAGAACTCACCCGGAAATCCATGGCTTCTAACGATTCATGGAGGTTGTCCTTGGTCTTGATGGTTTGCTTGTTATTTTGTGTAGTAAACCCGTCATTTGGAGCCTTCAAGCCGACCCCATGGAAGCTCGCGCATGCTACCTTCTATGGCGACGAGTCTGCCTCTGCTACAATGGGTATGTTAATAATATCATTGATCAATCCTGCCAACAAAAACAAAGCCCTTTGGTTTAACACGATGATGACTCGGTTTTATTACATGCAGGAGGAGCTTGTGGATACGGGAATTTGTTCGACAATGGATACGGAACAGCCACGGCTGCACTAAGCACGGTTCTGTTCCATAATGGTTATGCTTGTGGGGCTTGCTTTCAAATGAGATGTGCACAGTCGCCTTGGTGTCTTGGCGGTCGCTATCTAACTGTAACTGCTACAAATCTTTGCCCGCCTAACTGGTACCAAGATAGTAACAATGGTGGCTGGTGTAATCCGCCTAGAGAGCATTTTGATCTTTCAAAGCCTGCTTTCATGCAGATTGCACAATGGAAAGCTGGCATTGTCCCTGTTATGTATAGGAGGTAAGCATACTATACAATTTACAAACTCTACTTTCTTAGACATTATAGAAAACATGAATGTTCTCTTAATCCTTGATAGTTACTGCACACGAAATCAAACAAGGTCTTAGATAACAACTGGACTTTCATAGAAATAACGAACTGTGAGCCAGGCCATTATGGTTCGGTCTAATACGGTCTGGGTTGTTCAGGCCGTAGAGCAGTAAATCCGGTCCATTCCGTCCAGACCATAATATTATGGTATTGGACCTGACCAGAATTAGGCAACAGTCATAAATTTGTGGTTAGAGTCCGGTCCGTTTTTGCACAGCCCTATGCTTTAGAATTTCCATAATTTAGCTCTTATTGTTGTCCCTCTTTTATTTGGCAGGGTGCCTTGCCTGAGGAGCGGTGGGCTAAAATTCACCTTCCAGGGAAACCCATACTGGCTCTTAGTCTACGTGATGAACGTAGGAGGTGGGGGTGACATCTACAAGATGTGGGTGAAAGGAAGCCGAACGGGATGGATTAGCATGACCCACAACTGGGGTGCCTCTTACCAAGCCTTTGCCCAGCTTGGCGGTCAACCACTCTCCTTCAAAATCATGTCCCTTACAACCAAACAGGTCATTGTTGCTAACAATGTCGCTGACTCCTACTGGGCCTCCGGCAAGACTTACTCAACCAATGTCAATTTCAAGTGATCAAATCAAAGAACTCACTCTAAGACTCGGCATTCATGTTCAGTAAAACCGGGAGATCTAAGTTGGGATTTGTTCCTAGTGTCTTCTCTGCTCATGTACCCGTAAGCTCATATGGTTGTTTTTAGTTCAGCACCATTTCCCTGAGGTTATATCCACGTGAAATTGATCAGCTCCCTGGCTCTTGTGCCAAGAGGAGAAACCGATACCTCCCTGGCTCCTGTGCCAAGAGGAGAATTCAAGTGCAATATTTAATACAAAATGGTGTTCATCCATACAAGAGATTGTCCACCTTGAGGCTTAAGCATTGCAGGTAATGTGCCACACTGTTACCGGATCTTCATACATAGGAAAAAGAAAAATAAACAAACCTAGAATGATAAGAGAAAAAAAATAATCACAAAACATATCTAAATAGGAGAGAATATATATACAGAAGTACAGATCTGTATCAAGTTATATATACACAGAACAGAAATACGGAGTATCGATTCCTCAGCTAAAAAGCAATTTGATAAATGTGTTTTTAAGAGACTTGAACGACTAGTATAATATGGCTACATTCAAATTCAAACTATGACCCTCCTTTGCACTATATGAATCTAAAAGATATAAACTCAGAAAGTCATAAACCATTATGCAAATTCAAAAACTTGTCATAAGCAAGTCAAGATTAATAATTAATAGAAGGAAAACAGTGTAAGATGATGAAGAGGACCCGCCAAATTAACAATTCGATAGAAAGGGAAAGAGTTGAAAAAATGTATACCCGGAAAAAGTTTTCGGTGTGGCGAGACAGGTTACGTAGAAAATTAAAGAGAATTGCAGCCCTAAAGGAGAGGCCAGGTATGCCCCAATGTTCTCATCCTAATCTCTCAAGCACGCTTGAAGTTGAACTCATTGTATTGGATCTCCACCTTTTTTGCTTTACTTTATACAAATTACTATTTTTTTTGCCATATGAAGTATCATCATCACCCTCATGCTAGAAATCATTCCTCCCCACTCTCTCTAAATGCCTTCCACTCTGGCCTTTTAAAGTCTAATTACACCTCAATTAGATCAATTAAATATGTTTATTTATAGGGATTAGCAGGCAAATCACTTTCTATCAGAAAATCAAGCATCCAAGATTTGAGGTTGTGCCATGACAGAGAGCAGAATCAGTAGTTTCTCGATGGATTGCAGCTACTGTATTACAAGAATATGAAGTCTGTGTCGTACTATACGTTTTCAGCCATTTTATTGAGCTTTTGACTATCACATGTTGATTTCATAAGCCTATAATGCATGATAATGAACAAATTTTACATAATTAAAAGAATTTTCTGAAGTTGCATACCTACATGACCCATTGAGTCACTGACCATGATCGACATTGATGGCAATGAAACAAAGCTCGGCCAAATCCACGAACTGCAACCGTGTGAGAATTGTGATGATCTCATGGCTTGCTGTAAAGACACAGATGACTTCCGAAAATTTGTTACTTGTTCATTAATGTGTGGAAAGGAAACATCAAAGAGTTTTGGACCATTAAGCTTTCTCACCTCTTGCATAACCCTCATCATATGTTCACACCCTCTCTACAACCTACGAATCATTTCGAATCCAAATCCAAAGTCACCTCATTTTGTTATAAAGGCAACACAAAAGGCCACCAACTTTACCTTTCTTTTCCTACAATCACTCCTCTTCCTTTCAACACAACATACCTCTGATCTATCCCTTTTGCATTCAAACTTCCACTCGACATCGCTCAGATCCACTCCGACATCGCTCAATTCCAAACATATCACTTTCCTTTCCTCAATTTTAATCAGAAATTGCTCCAACTGGAAGCAAGCCGACAGTAAAATTCCAACACCAGGGGATCTACTTTGCACAATACTGAAAATTTCCAGTTCCATATGGGATCTCTGTACTCTGCTTTCCTTCTCCTAATAACCCTATTCTCATCCTCCCCGTCTCCATCCTCATCATCCCAACCAATCACCAACCCACGATTGCTTGATCTCCTCATAAGAGACTACATCACCGCCAACACGAGCGCTGAAACAGGGGTCCCAAGAACCACACAACTCCCAGCAAACCTCTCCAGTGCAACCGTAACCACCACTCGCCTACGTTGTGGAAGTCTTAGGCGTTACGGAGCTCAAATTGACGAATTCCTCCTCCCTGCCAAAGGCACTGTCTCTGTCCTCCCCTGTGTTGAAAGAGTCCTACTCGTCCGCCAGAGCTTGTCACTAAACTTTTCCAAAATCTACTATGACAACTATAATTTCAGAGGATACCATCTAGTCTCCCCAATTCTAGGCCTCCTCGCCTACAATTCCGGCAGTGAAAACAACCAGAACAACCCATTCGAGCTCAAGATTTACGCAAGCGCCAAAAACCCAATAAAAATAGATTTCAGAGACGTTGGCATTTCACCGAACACCTGGCAGGCAAAACACTACTGTGCGACATTCGAGTCCGGAACGATCAAATTGCTGAACATGATAGCTCCGCTAGTTTGTATAGCTGAGAAGGAAGGTCACTTCGCATTGGTGGCCGAATCTCCACCGGAGAAACCACCCTCGCCGCCGACGAAGACAAAATCGCCGGAGACGGGTGCGGTAACGGGAACCGAGGGAAAGGCGAGCAGGTGGAAGGTAGCATTAGGAAGCTCGGTGGGGGCGGCGCTTGGGGCGTTTTTACTGGGTTTGCTGCTGATTGCAATGGTGGTGAGAGCGAAACAGAGGACGAAGGTGGAGGAAGACAGGGTGAGACGAGCGTACGAGGAGGAGGCGTTGCAGGTGTCGATGGTGGGCCATGTCAGAGCGCCGGTGGCCGCCGGGAGTAGGACTGCTCCCGCCATTGAACATCATTATAGGCCGTCACCACGAGGCCCACGATCATGAGTAACTTGTGCGGCCAATCTAGCCATTTTTGGTTTTGTTATTTATATTTATCTACATCAATAACAATGATCGAGAGTTTATTATTTATTCATAACTTTACTTAAATATTATTGAAATATACTAATATAATGATTTTTGTGTCAAACTGAATGACGTAATTTATATTTACTATATGTTAAAGAAAAAATTATTATTATTTTGTTCTTATTTTATACTAGTTTTCATTCCAATGATTGAGTGTTTATTATTTCTTAGTGTTTGGTGGTTGTTTTCGTATCAAATCTGTATATATCAAATCCGTATATTTTTTTTCGACAATCATTTAATTATTTTAGTTGTACAATATTTTTTATAATTTGAATATATTTTTTGTTACATTGACAAAGAATTTTAAAAATTATGTCGTATTAAATTATTGCATAATAATATGTTTCTTGCGCCTTAGGTCTATTTACAAAACACTAAATAACGTATAAATGTTGATCCTTGCATAAAAACAACCCCAAATACATAGGAATGATACAAAACTTATGATTTCGTTCATCCACTTAACTAATCATATTCTGATACGAACAAGTGAAACAACAATTTACTATTGCACGTCAATATTTAACGAGGAAACCCCTATGAAAAGGGTTTTTTCCTATTTAGATAAATGAAAATTCTAAAAATCTCCATAACTTACCCAAAACAGATCTCACGCCAACAACAAATTCCTAAATGATCAGTAACAATTGTGATCTTCATATATGTTTTATCAACAAATCAGCAAATCTCTAACTTATCATCAATAAATTTTAGAGTACACATCAAACCCCTCGAGATCTGTTTTCACCGACAAAAGCAAATCTCAAATACCTCTGGCTTGTCTACAGTATTGGATCTGCCACTCCGCTTCTTCCTCGGGCATCATCCGTCGACTTTTTTCCCTTTTTGATTGTGGTCGATGTATACCCTATGAATGTTCATCACTGTTGTCGATATTGTCAATTCCACCATAGCTGCTACCTTTTTCTCTCGTCAAATTGAGTTTTTATGAATTATTTGTGCTCTTTAAGCTCATCGTTATGCCTTTCAGTTTGCAATGAAGACAAGACTTCAATAGTTATTGGAGGCTGGCTTCAATAGCTGCTACCTTTTCTTCCTCGGGCATCATCCGTCGGCGAAGAAGTTGTTGGAGGTTGTTTTTCTGTTTGCAATGAAGACAAGACTTCATGAGGGACAATATAGTCATAATCGTTTATGACAAAGAAAATAATATTAAAAACCAAAAAATCAAATGAGAAATAAGATATAATTTTGTTGCTTTCCAAGCATCGAGTTGCATCTTCATACATGTCATCTTGGCCATGTTTGAACTCAAAGCTAGCCTCCAACAACTTCTTCGCCGACAAACTTGGAGGAACTGCTTTTGTGAACTCCCTCTGAGCTATGAGAATCGGGTGGCAACATAGTCGAGAAGATCCAAGAATTGGTCATCGTAGTTGGTAGTAATGTAGCCCCTTTAGTTGCGGGACATTCCATGAGGAAGATGAAAGCTCGAGCTAGGTCATCCACATGCACCATCTTTATGTGGCCGGCATGTGGTGACTTCGGTTAGGTTTTCTCTTGCTTTTGCAATGCGCTTCCTTACCTGGTTTTCTCTTGCTTCGGTATGTGGTGACTTTTGCTATGTAATATGTCAACCCTTCAATTTCTCTTTTCAATTTTAAAAGAAATGAAGGGAATTTTATTAAGCCCTTTGTGATCGAAATGGTCTAATTATATGTCGTAACCAACCAAGTGGGTATAAGATTTTTCGTTATAACCTATTTGTTCCATTTTCACAACAAGATCTCCGTGACTTATTATGATTCATGACGTAACCCGTCACACCCTCTAAATGAAATAAATCTATTACTTTTTATATTAATCTATTAATCATTAAAAGAGATTCTTTGCTTCACTTTGTTGTTTTGATGGTTTGGGCATGCTTTGATGTTGTGAGCTTCTTTTGGAAGAATGTGTGATTCTATTAGTGAAAAGGAGTCGTGGGCATGTGATCGGAATCTAAAGGCTCAAAAGAAGAGTATAAATATGAGGTTTTCACCGGTGGTAGTACTTTGCATTGCTTCTTAATAAATTGTCTCGTTGTTCTTCCTCACTTCGATTGTCTGACTCTTCTCTTGGTGTTCCACCTCCATCTGTTTGGGGTGATTGAAGTTTTATTATGATGTATTTTCCTTTTTTCTTGTTTGTGTTATCTCACGATGGTTAGTCTATCTGCCAATTTTTTCGACCTTTCAATCTATTAGACGACGTGTCGTCTAGTGCATCGAACCGCTTTCCTTCGTAAAAAAAGCTAAACATATTTTGATCTTCTTTTATTCCCTTTTATTCCCTTCCCTTAGAGGTAATTACTTTTATTTTATATTATATTTTTTGAAATTAGATAATTATTTTAGTTTTGTTAATCCGGCCAAAGAAATGTTTATATTTTTCATAACTAGTGTATGCACGGTTAGTTATAAGATATATATTAAAAAATTTATGTTTTTTTAGTATATTGATAATAATTTGTTGAATTTATTTATTAGATGATGTATAATGTATTATTAATTTAAACTTTAAAATTCAAATATTCATTACTAAATAACAAAAGTTGAAAATAAAATATATTATAATATACTTATAATAAACTTTTATAGTTTTTAGCCCATATTTGGAAAAAAGAAGAAGTTAGGATCAAGATTTTAGCAAATAAAATTAAAAAGTGATATCAGTTGGTCGGTGACCCAAATATCGATAGGCAGGTGACCTACATACCAAATATTAATCTGATATGAATAAATATTATATTTGATCTTAGGCAAAAAGGTCAAGAAATATAAGTTGTGTTTTATCTTCAAACCTTTTATATGTACTTATACAAGTTATTAAGCTGTTAGTTTTACTTGATAATCGACGTGAGATAGCAAAATGCATGAAAATATGACCGATTTAAAAAAAAAGTTGGGAATAACCAATGACTTTAAAAAATATATGTAAGAATTTTTTTAATTATGTTTCAGTAAAAAAAATTCTCACAATTATTTTTAACAATCTGACATAAAAATTTATATAGAATGATTAAAATTGTTAAAAAATATATAATTTTAATTTTAAATATTTTTAAAAAATAACACTCTAATAATATATAAAACTTTGACATAAATATTCAATTTTTAGACCGTTACGTTAATTATTTATCTTCTACTTTAATATGGACAGATTGACAGGACAATTAAACTTCTAGAATTTTGATGCAATTGTTATATATTATATGGGTAATTTTCAAATTGCATAAAAAATTATATTAATATCGAGCTAACATCAATTGGGCATTGGAAGGATAATAAAATTGACAACTTACCGGTTCACATAGAGTGGAGGACAAAACCTTTTTCTATTGTTGACTTTTGCACTAGGGTTAGAGAATTATCCTCTAAACTAGATACGATATGCGACATTGATGTTGACTTTATTGTTATTGTAATAGATGCAATCGAATTAAGGTAAGTGATGTTCTCAAATTTATTAAAATTTTATGCTCTTGAATTTTTATTTATTTTTTTAGCCTTTTTTTTTTATTTATTTATATTAAACCTTGAAAATACACTTTAAAAATGCTAAATTGAAAATTTTACAAAAGTATTTTATCAGATTAAAATTTATAACTTATACTAAGTGATTAAATTCAAAACGCATTTGTTTACAACTTACAAATTTTTTAAAAGAAAAGTGATAAGTTCATTGAAAAGTTAAAAAATAACAAATATATCGAACACGAACCTGTACAAAAGTGTCAAATATACAATAAGTATGACGATCAAAATCATTATTTTTTTACTAAAACAGATCGACGAACCGACAATCGATCGTGAAACATTATTTCCAAAAAGTAAGTCGATGACAAGCCAAACACTATATAATGTATTTACACTATCACAAATAAATTACAACAAAATTTAATCCTTTGAAAAATGAAAAACAAACCTCCTAAAAAAACACTTTCTACTAAAAAGAAGGACCACAAAACACACAACCATATCCTCGACCCAAAACGACTCAACACATTTACTAAATCGACAAAATATAGTTATTTCATTATCATGTCATACGATTAAAATTTTGTTCACAATTTCCCCTTTCAGATAACATCTGTAAACATTAATTTAGCAAATAAAAATGTGCAAATAAGTTTCAATACGAGTGAATAAATTAATCCAAGGTGTTAAAACACACATGTTACACATTCTACATGTTGATTGTGTGTCTCAAGACATAAACATGATATATGCAAATATTCTAGCTAATTCAAAATAAATGTAAATTAATAGAAATAATTATAATTATACAGTGTATTCTACCTCTCAAATACAATCACAACCTTTTATATATATATATATAGGGGGGTTGTTCAAGTAAGACACATTATTCCGGTATGGCCGACACGTGTCCCGAAAAAAAAAGTTTTTTTCTTCTTTTCTTCTTCTTTCTGATCGAGTTTTTTTTTTTTTTTAAAACGAGTAAAAGTAATAGTTCAAAACTTATTATGAAATAGTTCATAACTTATAAAAGGATAGTTCATGAATTATAATAGGATAGTTCATAGTGCAAAATTTATAAAGGAATGAAAGTAATAGTTCAAAATTTATTAAGGAATAGTTCATAAGTTCTAAAAGGATAGTTCATTAATTATAATAGAATAGTTCATAGTGCAAAATTTATAAAGGAGTGAAAGTAATAGTTCAAAACTTATTGTGGGATAGTTCATGAATTATAGTAGAATAGTTCATGAATTATAATAGAATAGTTTAAAGTGCAAAATTTATAAAGGAGTGAAAGTAATAGTTCAAAACTTATTATGGGATAGTTCATGAATTATAATAGAATAATTCATGAATTATAATAGAATAGCTCAAAGTGCAAAATTTATAAAGGAGTGAAAATAATAGTTCAAAACTTATTATGGGATAGTTCATGAATTATAATAGAATAGTTCATAAACTATAATAAAATAGTTCAAAGTGTAAAATTTATAAAGTAGTGAAAGTAATAATTCAAAACTTATTATGGGATAGTTCATGAACTATAATAGAATAGTTCATGAATTATAATAGATAGTTCATGAATTATAATAGAATAGTTCATGGATTACGTTAAAAAGTAATAGTTCATGGATTATAAGGGAATAATTCAAAGTTTATAGGAGAATAGTGCATAAATTATAACATGGTAGTTCAAACAAATTTTCATTCGTTTCCGAAAAAAAAAATCATTTCAGAATTTTATTTTATTTTTTATCATTTTTTTCCCGGGACACGTGTCGCCCGTACGTACGGCCGTACCACATTAATTGAACCGTACCTGAACATTAACCCCCCTCTCTCTCTCTCTATATATATATTTTTGTTTATACCTTATATATTAATTAATTTCATATTCTCATATAATATATACGAGTATTTTATATTTCATAAAGTTATCAAAACTCATTTAATGACATTATTACAACAATAAAAATATAAAATCACAGAAAATATTTATATTTTTTCTTTTCTTTGTTAAGAAGGAAACCAACCCGCAAAGGAGGGGACGGGAAGTTACGGAGTGGTATGACATTTCTCGTATCGCTCTGTCTCCTTTGACTTCTCTCTCCTCTCCCTCCGATCTTCTCAAACAATCTCCATTTCTCTCTTACTTCACCTCTAACCTCACGCACACGTTTGCAAGAAAACTCTCTCTTCCTGTTCCAACACTCACACAGTAATCGGAGTTTGCATCCATGGCTTCCCCGTCCTCGGAGGAGCAACCTCCACCTCCGATTTCGCAACCATCGCCTAGAAGAGAAGAAACTCCTAAGGAATGCCTTCACAAGACCAAATCAATCCAGTTTTTCAACCGTTCTACGCCTATTATTCTTCAAAATGATAATGGACCTTGTCCGCTCCTTGCTATATGTAATATATCTTCCTCTCTTCTCATTTCTAGGGTTTCGTTTTTGTACTATGAATTGATTGCGGTGTGTGATTCTTGATATGTTGTTGCTGTTGATCTGATCGAAATGGTTGTGTAGTGATTTAATTAGTAACTGTTGATACGTAGGCAATGTTCTATTGTTGAGGAATCAACTGAACTTGAGCGCTGACATAAGTGAGGTCTCACAGGAGAAGCTACTATCTCTTGTCGCTGAGCGATTGATTGATTCAAACAGCAATATCGATGTTAGTTCATTTTTGTCAGCCTAATTATTGCCTAGTCTTAGATTTCTTGTGCGCGGTGATTGACTTTTATATTGTAATGCAGAATAAAGATGCTGAATATGTGCAGAATCAGCAACAGAACATTTCAGATGCGATTGATTTGCTCCCTCGTCTTACCACAGGGATTGATGTAAATATAAAATTCCAAAGGTCTGGAACTTATTTGGCATTTTGATCCTGTTATTTTGTTTCTTCTGTGCTTGCTTCATTTCATTCTTGTTTTATCCAATGAGTGGTTAAGATGAGGTTTCTTGCAGAATTGGTGACTTCGAATTTACTCGAGAGTGTGCAATATTTGATCTCCTTGATATTCCGTTGTACCATGGCTGGCTAGTTGATCCTCAGGTATGTGTTTTTACCTATAGTAATCGTTCTTTGGGAGGATAAGTGCACGATAATTGTTCCTGCTTCAGTTTCTTGTATTTCGAGTTTTGATTTTATGGAACATAGTAAACAGAAATATCGGAACATTTGTTTTTCTATTGAATTCCTTTAAAATAGCTTTTAATCTCAACAATGTACTGTACTAGTTTTTGAGTCCATGACATGCATATTTAATAGTTAAAAGAAGACTCAGCTTAGGTCAATGCCATGTGCCTAGCTGATGAGCAAAGGCTCCCTCACCTCAGCACAACTAGGAAGGAGGGGAAATTCTAAAGTTTGCGCCTCTTGCATCTAGGCCCTAAAGTGACATTCAGTTTATGTTATGCTTACTGAGAAATGAAGTGACATTCGGTTTATCGTGTATTTGCTTCCAGTATGTATCACAACTCTAAAACTTTTCTTAGCATTAGATGAATGAGGAAGAGAATACATTTTGCAAAAATGTGCGGATTGTCGTAATGAGTCCACGAGTTCGACTCATCCATTTCACATCTCCCCCCTTGTGCCTTGCATATCTATTTTTGCTGTTTCCATCTTTTCGAGCTTAGGGTTCCACAGTGGGTTCCAGCAAAATAATTGTGTCAAGCAGGGAAAGATTCAGAACCAAGTAGAGCTCCAACAAATTGACTTTTAACATTGCTTATAATTTACACCTTTTCACATCAAGTCAACTAGTAAAAAAATGGTGGATTTTGATATATCTTTTTAGACGTAATGAAACTAGCATAGCCGCAAAGGTCCTCTAGGTGAGTGGATTTTGTGTATCGAGTATCAACTCATTATACTATTGTTGGACAAGAATTGCTGATTAAAAGGTCTTAATTAGTTTTGTATTGTGGGTTGAAACGTAGGTATACGTCGCTAGCAAGCTCCGAGTGAAAATTGGCTGTTTTTTTAATAGTTCATATCTTGGGTTGACAAGTACATGTTCTAACATCCCCATTGATTGGTTTTGTATCTGACAGCTCCCAAACAAAATTGGCCAATTTGGTAGTTTGTATGGTAGTAGTAATTCTTTTTGGGTTCCTATTATCTTCTTAGAAACAAAATTGGCCAATTTTGTCCTTATTATAAATTGTTCCTGAACATACATTTACCTTGTTTCTGTAAATTTGGGTATAACTCTACCCCCTCGGGCCCCTCTACACATAACTGAAACAGTGAAACCCTTCTGGCATGCTCCAATTTTTGGATTTGGCATTAGCCAATTTGTGTTTCCGTTTTCTGTGCGACACAGGTTCAGATGAATACTAAGTTGACATAATTGGAACCTTATATCTGTTTTCTTGTCTTCATGGGTTATAGACGTGCAATACTGCAGTCATCATCAGTGTGATATGAGATTTTCATAGTCTTTGATGTTAATTCCTTGAAAAATACATATGGGTACCATCAATAGGTCCAGCCTTTTGATTTTTGTGGCACTAAAGCTTTGCATAATAAAACTGTTTTTTGGTATAATATGCATAATATAATGTCTCTTGGTACTTTTGTAGGATTATGCTACTGCAAAAGCAATTGGTTCAAAATCATACAATACCATTACACGTGAGCTAGTTTTCCTTCAGGAAATGGATGGAAAGGGGAAGGCAAAATCTGAGGAAGATTGTGTTGATTTTGCTGCAGCAACTGCTGCGACCCTGGGAGTTCCATCCCCATCCCTTTCAAGAACTAAGTCCTGTAACGATTCTCCTCGATCCGCCCCCGAAGAATCTTATGTTAGAAAAGGAGATGCTGAAGAGGAAGCAGAGTTGATGAGAGTATTACAACTTTCTGAGAAAACCCCCCCTGTTGAGGGGCATGATTCTATTGCATCCGGTCCCTGTGGAGAAAACTCGACGGTCATTTCTGATGAAAATATACATCAGATGGAAATTACACCTATGAGCCCTAAAGACAAGCTACATGAAGATGATGCTAATGGAAAATTTCAGGGAGAACAATTGCTATCAGGTGGAAGTGTTTTGCCTTGCAGTAGTGATGATTTAATATCTTTTGAGGAGCCTGATCAATGTAACAATTTATCTCCAAATCCAATGGTGGTTGAACCTCGTGATCAGCTGAGTTTTACTCAATTTCAAGGTTCCTCAGTTGGCGATCTAACCAAAGATGGTACATGGGCCCAAAATCAAACTAAATCATCCCCTTTTTCTGGAATAGATTCTTTATTAGTGCATGATCAAGATACTCAACTTCAATCTTCTACGGATTGTTTGGATAAAGATACACCCACATTGAGTGGAAATGAAATGCCTGCCTCAGCCATAATGGACGCAGATCTCCAAATTCAGACTGCTCCTGATGCTGGTTTGGACACTAAAATACACGATGAGAGTGGCATTGAAGATTCAAATGTAATGAGTGGTCATTCTGATACACTTAGTAGCAATATACAGAAGAGTGAGGCAACTGAATCATTTACTTCTAGTCTCAATAATAGTGAACCAATTTATGAAGGAGAGGAGCGTATATTGGATTCATCAGCAACAGTTTGTGAAGTTCGAGAACCCATATATGAAGGTGAAGTTGTTCTTGCCAAACAGGGCGATGAAAGCAACATTGATGTCCATGATTCACGGTTGAAGGATGAAATTACTCCAGAGGAAGGCAAGTGGCTCTCTACTATTGAATAGTTTGCGTTGTTTGTATAGCCTTATTTCATGTCAATCCGTAATTTGTTGCATTTGTTTTTTCTTCTTTGTTGCCCTTAACTTTATTGCAGGGGAACTTATTGGTAACTTCTTGAAAAGCAATGCAAGCCAGTTGACCTTTTACGGGTATATCTTTGATCTTATTGTTGATTCTTTGAAAGTTTCTCTAGTGTGTATGAAAGTTTGACCTTCTATACTTAATCATTGTTTATTATATTGCAGCTTGTTTTCATTACAAGAGGGTCTCAAAGAGAGAGAGCTTTGTGTGTTTTTCCGCAACAATCACTTTTGCACCATGTATAAGGTGAGTAGTATTTTAGCATGTATATATATGTTGATTCATGTATATAGCTTTCTTCAAACAGCCAATGATGATTTTTATTTAGGTCATAATTCTGTATCTGTTCATCACTCATGTATTTACTATTTCACTCATGTGTCAGCTTGATGGAGAGCTTTATCTGTTGACCACTGATCAAGGATACCTGACTCAGCCTGGTATAGTGTGGGAAAAGCTGAATGAGGTAAGACCCATTAACAATTTTATTTGCCAATATTTTTAGCAAATAGCATCAATGTGAACTTTGTTTTGGTTTCGTACATCATTGCTATTATTACTTGACATGGTTGACATGAAAGGGGATAAGTAGCAAAGAGGTCCAAGGAACAAATTGCAATTTTGTATGTTTCTCTTGTACAAATTGCAATTTTATTTGCCAATTTTGTAAGTAGCAAAGAGGTAAGACCCATTCACAATGATGTTATCTATGCAGTGACCTGTCTTGCCAGGGTAGCAATTTGTATTGTTAGACTTGGAGATTCTCAAAATACTAAATTTTACATTTTTATGATTTGCAGGTTAATGGGGATTCTGTGTTTTATGATACTAATTTCCAAGAATTCAGGCCAGAAACTCAATCTAGTGGCACATGGGATGAGCAGAATGCTGTTGCGAATACTGCAGTGCGTTTCTCTTATTTCTCATCTATTTTGGCAGATTTACAGACCAAACATTGAGCATGATATACATATAAATTTTCGAAAAATGCAGATTTAGGGTTGAGTATCATTGACAAAATAACAGCTTTCCAATCACTATTAGCTGTTTGTGTTGAAGGACATGTTTATTGTTGAGAAGTTGATTGCAATTAATGTTTACAATCCTTGGATCAATAAACCAATACAATATTGTGTTGCAGGATTATTTGGCAAAAATTGGGAATCCTGGACAGGATGGTTCAAGTATCAAGTAATCATCTTTCTCAAAGTTCATTATAAACTTTTCTGTTGAGATTTTTCTTTTTGCCAACTTATTCCTAGTCAAATTGATTTGCTCATCTTCATCCTTCTCCATTGACAAGTCGGCATCTTAGCAACTTCATACGCCTTTAGTGCCATATATCATATTTTCCCTTTTTATTTTCCATTGTGTGACTTGTTGACTGTTGTATCCATCTAGTTGATTAAAAACTTCATCCAAGAATCAAAATCTCACTTGTGGTACTTGTTTATATACTTTTATTTTGTAAGGAAGGAGCTTTTTCTTGATGCAGCTTTTCAGCACAATATACTCACACTGTCACACAGTAATTGATTCAACCTTCTTGCCAGCTTTCGGATAAAGATGTAGTTCTAGTCCATATTATTGGGCTTTTCTACAGTTCTTTTATGTGTTCTTTAGAAAGTCGAGTATCTCAACGAAGCTTCTGTACATGCTTCATTTATGATCTCATATATAAAAAAATAAGGGAAATTCCGGATGGTACCCTCGTGGTTTGGGAATTTCCGGATTTTGCCCAACAGTTTTTTCGAGTTCGGATGGTACCCTTAAGTTTTCGTTGTTTCCCGGATTTTGCCCAAATTCATTAAAAAATTTCAAATTCCATTAAAAATGTAAAATAAAATAAAGTAAAATTGAAAAATAAATTAAAATAGAAAGAATGATCTATTTATTTTAAGAATAAAGTAAACAATAATTTTTTTTAAAAAATCAGTATTTTATATTAATTTAAAAATAAATTAATCAAATAATTTTACAAAATTAAAAATCAGGTATTTTATTTTAAAAACAAATATTTTAGGTTAGCAATTTTTTTAACAAAAATATAAAAATATAAGTGTTATACTTTATTTAAAAAATAAATAAAATAAGGATTCCTTTAAAAATTTTTTACAAAAATCACCGTTTTAATTTATTATTGAATAAATAAATCAATCTTTATATTTTATTTCTTTTTCATTTTTAATATATTTTTAAAATATTTTTTAATGGAATTTGAAAATTTTTAATGAATTTGGGCAAAATCCGGAAAACAACGTAAACTTAAGGGTGCCATCCGAACTCGAAAAAACTGTTGGGCAAAATCCGGAAAACCCCAAACCATGAGGGTACCATCCGGAATCTTGTACTGCATTGGTAGTCAAAATATCTGCCTGCTATTTTCATCATCATTTTAATAACTTTTTGTTTTTGTTTTTGTTTTTGTTCCCTGATGTTTGAATTTTGACAGTTCTGATCTGCAACTCGCAATAGCTTTGCAACAACAGGAGTTTGATGAGCAACAATCACAAAGACGTGCACCACAACAGCCAACTCAAGGTTGTGCTCGTGTTCCTGGCAGTGTTCCAGACAGTGGTCGTGGTCCAGGTGCCGGTGGTGGTTCAAGACTGATAACTGGCCCTCAGGTACCTTTTAAGCTGTGACTACTCTATCAGATCTAAGTATTTAGAAACGGCCTTTTGGACATCTCGTAATACTGATGATTTTTCTCTGTGACATACGTTCCAGGCATCGCTTATTAGCTAAATATCTAGTATGAACAGACGTTTTCAACAAAATATTTATGTAGAAGATCATAATACTGCTTTTGGCTAAACCTTCTTAACAGTGAGTGTGGAACATCTGAATGAAGCCTGCAGTTATTCTTCTTAATAGAAATCTAGAAAGGCGCTGCCCTATCCCCTGTGGAATTGTCTTGTGGTAGACTAGTGCTGAGTAGGTTTTGAAGTACTTTTCACCACATATATAATAAGTCTAGTCTGGTGCACTTTGACCAAGCACTAGGTGCACCCGATATTCAAGACATGAACAATTTTATCCTTCACTTGAATGAATAACATATAGTTCACAGCCTGTTATGCTTCAATCTCGATTTTCTGTATAGAGTTCCCTTAGTGATATCCTATTCTTTCCCAGGACATCAGTTTCCAAAATCTGAGCCTATATAATCAACCAAGATTTACATGGGATCCCTGTCAAAAGAATTTGCAATTTCACTCTCCTCGTTGAATTCCTTCCTTGTGGTATATCTCTAGATGCTTGGATCACATACTCGAGCTGATAATCTTACATAACGTAAGATTATCCATACATTAAAACACCATCGTTCTTCATTTCCTTCCGAATTCAATTCCAATTTCCGCAACATGACTCGATTTTCCCACTTGGTCTCGAGCCTGGGGTTTACTGTTTAGTGTTATTTATTGATGCAACAATTCAAACTCATACATGCTTTGGCTCATTATATTTTATGATCGTGTATCCTTAAACATGTATTGCAGACACCAAGAACCAGTGCCAGACCCTCCACGTCGTCTCCGAAACAGGATAAAAAATCCAAGGATGGTTGTAGTATCATGTAGAACTCGACTCGAAAAAACAGGTGTTACTGTAAAGAATGAATCGAATGATGGGCGGCTTGTACCTTCCCATTGCCATGATATCCCATGACAATAAAATAGCACCCTTCTGCAAACTAACTTTTCTGTTTTGTTTCATTTCTCTTTCTCCATTCTAGGAACAGTTTTTTTTTCCTTTGGGGTAACTTCACTATGTAATTTTTTGGCCTTTTTTTTCTGGATGTAAATAAATGGAAGTATATAAAGATGGATACAGTACAGACCCTTCGTGCTTCACGTAAATGCTGTTTGTTCAGGCCTTGTGTACATCCTTTGTAAAGGAGTGGATTATGGCGTGTAGATTTCTAATTTTATTGTGGCATGTAGTTCGTTGTTTTAGGATAATATCTTGGAGTAAGCTAATGGCAATATGGCATACACCAAATGACATTACATTGGGGAATGATTGTACTTGATTCGCTCTAGACCTACTACTCAATCTTCTTGATCCAGCATTTAGAGTTCAATCTAAACTTATTTCCTAGACAAGTAGGAACCTAAATTTTAAACAGGCTTTAAAATTTATTTGAATTTGACTTGTTTGAAAAGTAAATGAACCTAAACAAGTTTTAAAATTTGTTCATATTTGAGTTCTTTTAAAGGTAAATGAACTCGAGTACCTTGTCAAAAACAAAGATCGGACTGTAGTTTTGTCGTAGTTATAGAGTAAGGTACACAAATTTGTTTTTATTCCTCGTAACTTTTTTTTTTTGCAAATCTCCCGATCTTTAATTTACTTTTTCACAATTAGGGATTAGGTTTTAAACTTGAAATTCCAAATTTGACGATTATGTATTGTTTTTTAATAAATGAAATGTTAATGGTTTGAAACTTTGTTTAACAACAAATTTGAATAAAAACGATTAAAATGTGGAGCAAAATACATAATATGTATAAGGTTGATTCGCGTTAGAGATCGTTACCTACATTTGTAATTTACGACAAAATTAGGTTGTGGCTTTCGGTTTCGGAGAGGGGTGTTTTTTTGGTAGGTTTTATGAATCTGTAATCGTAACCTATGTTGCACCAATACGCAGATATGGGCTCGTATCCGGTATTGGACACGGACACGCGTGTCCGACACGCAAACACACATCAATACGGTCGGACACGCGTGTCCTAATTTAGACACTTGGTGGACACGTGAGTGTCCAGGTTGGACACGTAAATTGGATAAATACGTAGGGTAAAATTGGAATTTAAGCTTTTTAACCGAAAAAAAAAGAAGAAAAAAAAAGGTTGCTAGGTTTTTTTAGCGTATTTTCCATTCCTCTCTCTTTTCTCTTGGCGACTGCGAACTCGAAGCTCCCTGCGCCAAACACTTCTCTTCTGTTCAATCTTTATCATCTTCCTCCATGGTTGTTCATCTACTTATTTTTACTTTACTATGTCATTTGATTTTTTGTATGAACACATATCTATGTTTTTAAATTGCTGAATTATATTTTTAATTAAAATTTTAATTATCGTATTCGTCACGTGTCCAAGTCTAATATTTAAAATTTGTCGTGTCCACGTATCGTATCGTGTCGAATACGGACACACGTGTCCGTATTGGTGCAACATAGATCGTAACTAAACTACCCATTAATGTGTGATTTTCGCAAGTTGTAATATTCATAGGGTGACTTTTGCTATTAAATCTAATATAAGCGAGTGACCCAAGATTCCAAGAAGATGCAAATATAGACACTTCCATTGAGAAGAAATAAGGGAAAATCAGGAAAACAAAATCAGAGACGAGAGGGAAACCGGTGTCGATAATGGAGGAAGAGGAGGGTGGAATCAGGCTAAGCAAGAGATTTTCCGATCAAGGTGGAGAAGTTGACTACAAAACCTCATCTGGTACTGCTTGGAGTCATTCCTTCCTCAACCAGAAGCCATGGCATCCTCTCTCCTACCCTAATCAGCGCCGCAAGTGGATTGCCGAGCAGCAACACGCCCAACACCAGCGTCGCAACGAAGAGGTCGCCCGTGAGGTACTATTGTTTCAAATTAACTATCCATTATCTTCTCTGCACCTACATGTGTTTCGATCCTTTTCTTACATATAAACCCTAATTCTCTCTTTGTTGCTTATGTTATTGCAGTATGCTCAGGAGCAAAATTTCTTCCGCCAATCTGCTCTTGTTTCTAAGAAAGAGAAGGAAAAGGTGTGATTTATCGTTAAATGAATGATCTTGTCCTGATAATTTCTCTGGTAATTATCGTTTCATTTGCTTTTGAGTATGATATTATGGATTTGACATAGTTTTATCTTCTTCTTATTATTTTGCGCATAGTTTGCTCCGTTACTGCACATTTTTATTCATAATGAAGTTAAATATTTGGATAGGAGTTGAAGAGGGAATAGAATAGAACAAAGGGGAAAGTCCTTTCTTTGTTGTGTTAGGAGAAGGGATTCAATTCTCTGCACTTCAATTTTGGAGCAAGTGCCTATCTAGTTTCTTACATAGAGCTATATTTAAGAAGCTAGGGGTGTTTCCAGTCTGAGTTTTAGAAATAAGGAAAGAATTGCTTCCCCAAATCTGTACATGCTTGAAGGTATTTAAGTTGGTTGAGTGCGGCGAGGTCTGAACTTGCTTCATTTCTCCCGGAAATCTGATTAAGGGAATGATTACATGCATCTTACGCTCTCTTGACTCCGGATTGTTGGCAGTGCTGTTCTCTTCCCCTTCCTTTATGGGCTTGTACATTCCAAAAGTGTAATTTGTAATAATGTGCAATGCATGGAGGCACGCCTTAATTAGAAGAGCTTTATAACTCTTTCACTATATGAAAGGGCATAGCATCAGGAATAGTAACCACCGACAGCGGTCCTACCTTCCTGATGTTTTATGTATGTCATTCATAAGGTATTTAAAAAATATTATTGGGTGTATTAATTTGTAAGTGATGGTCAAATAGATTTCCTTATGCTTTTCTCATGTAGCTGGAGATGATGCAAGCAGTTAGCTTTATGTATGTGCGCCCACCTGGTTATAATGCTGAGAGTGCTAAAGCAGCAGAGATTGCTGAGGCAGAGAAGAAGACTGAGCAGAAAATTCCTTCTGAAGGGACTGCATCTTCCATGTATTAATCCTTCCTTACTGTTGTATATGAGATTCTGTATGTGAGTTTTTGGCTTTCCTTAACAAAACTTTGCTTATGTTCATTAACTGGATCCTTTTTCTCTCCATTTTTCTTGTTGTAGGCCTCAAGAGAGTGCACCTATGAAGGAAGAAAAGAAGGTGGCTAGGCCAAAGGATGTCTTTGGTCGCACTTTGCCTACTGCAGAGGAATTTGAAGTACTTAAAAATGCTCCCAAGTACAGAATACTACGAATTATTTTACTAAGTAGTTACTTATTTAGAGTATCTTATAATTTTAGCTTTGTTCAACTGTTTGCGCATATCATAAGCTGGTAGTTGCTTTTTTTAACATAGCAAAATCAATGTCTCGGTAGAAATAATATTTCCCTCATGTTCGGCTATAGCGAGAACCCCCGAATCCAGAGCCGCTTGGCGTTCCAACCCAGTCCCAACAATGCACTTCTCGGATTATAGTTATGCTAATTGCATTTATGATCAAGCTAAAGTCAACACACTTCTTAGTCTTACAGGGACAAAAAAAGTCAAAAAAATCCATCTTATTGAACAAATATCCCTTTTTCTGATAGCCTGATAGTAATTTATGAATAGTAGAAGTATATATTTCCTAGGTGATGACTTGATGCGGCGTTTCACTCCACAAATTTTTGGTCGACTCTACTCATCTAAAATATTTGGAAGTGTTATCCGATTCCTTATTGATGTAGGAAAAACAATCCGGAATGTACTTAACAGGAGCATAGTCTACAGCATTTTTCTTTTCAAGTATGCAAATTCCTTTACAGGTGTTTAGTTTGGCAAACTTTTAGGGGTATCTTCTGTTTTGGATGTCCATATAATACGGAAGTTTTCTATTCTGTCATTTGAGATGTACATTGACTAATAAATCATATTGAAATGATTTTTGTAGTCCATGAAGGTTGTAAATTATCTTAATGGGCTAACTGTTGACATTTTATTTTGTAATCCCAGGATGGATACAGGTGTTCATGGAAGAGTTAAACCATTTGCTGTGGAAATTCGTAATGTTAAGTGTGTTAGATGTGGAACTTTTGGTCATCAAAGTGGTGATCGTGAATGCCCACTGAAGGATGCAATTATGCCAAATGAAGAGAATAGGCTAAAGAGGGACGATCCTTTGACTGCTATCCTTGCTCATACAGATGCTGCTGAGGTAAAGTTTTCTTATTCATTTGTC
This sequence comes from Fagopyrum homotropicum, assembly GCA_033239125.1. NCBI lineage: Eukaryota > Viridiplantae > Streptophyta > Magnoliopsida > Caryophyllales > Polygonaceae > Fagopyrum > Fagopyrum homotropicum. The sequence goes on from BSWB01000001.1 coordinate 165,327,413, forward strand.
TTTTGAATATTAGAATACACAGCTGACTTTACCATATGTATTATATGTCCGGTTTTACTAGCACTTTGTTGTCTCAATAGTCATTGTTATGTTTTAGAGAACGAGAAGCGCATACTTAGCAATTGCCTAAAAAATGAATCTAAACAATATCTAGATTTTTTTTCAAAACAATTATACAAGTCAACCGTGCCTCTCCATGAAGTTGCAAAAAGTTGAAATGAGACATTTACTCATGGATTTTAGGTTGGCAGGTATTACCAAGGTCTTCAATGTAAAAATGCGAGTTGTCCCCCAAGAGGCTTAAGTTAAATTTTCTGTTTCCATCTGTGTTTGGATTTTAAATCTAACTAAATAAAAAGCAAGCCTCAGAGGTTTCTTGGATGCATAATGCAAGTTCTATTTATACTACGTTATTGTTTTAATGTTCTGAATTTCAGCAGGCTAACAATCCTTGAAGGATCATCTGATATTTATTTCAATTATCTTTTTCGTACTCGCAGCCTTTGAAGTGGGAGTTGAAGCAGAAACCTGGACTAAGCCCCCCACGTGGAGGATTCGATCCAGATGATCCTAACCAGCAGATTGTAGCTGAGGACATATATGATGAGTATGGAGGTAAAGGCCTATGCTTCAACTTTTTTCGCATTATGTGCAATTCACATAGTTTATCCCCCATATCTCAACCTCCTATAATTTCAATATTTGCTATTGCTCAAACAAAATGTTCAGGGTTTCTCGGCGGGGGAGATATACCTGAATTACTGGCTAGTTTACCTTTTTTAAAAAACAAAAAAAAGTCTAAGAGAAAGGGCAAGCACAAAAAGCAGTCATCATCTTCAAGCAGTGATGATAATGTTGATGGGAAGAGGTCAAGAAGAAAGGAAATTACGCATAAGAGGAAGAAAAAAGACAAGCCTCCATCAAGTCCATCAGAGGATTCGGTTTCTGAGAAGCATAAAAAAAAGAGCAAGAAAAAGTATTACTCTTCTGATGATCAAGATCTTGCTCATCACCAAAGGCGTCCAAGTTCTGGACATAGAAATAAGACTCACAGGCCATCAGAGGAATTAAAATCTGAAAAGCAGAATAAAGGTAGGGATCTGAAGAATTCATATTCTCCTTCTGACGAAGCCTCTGATCATGATCGTCACAGAAGTTCAACTTCGAGACATAGAAATGCAACAAGACACAGGGATAGATCACCGTTGCTTCATAATGATGATAGAAGGAGCTCGAGGAGGAAGGGAAAGAAGAGTTCTTATTCTACTGATGACGAAGATTCAGATCATGATCATAAAAAACACTCAACTTCTAGACGTAGTAATGCAAGAAACCAGGTGGACAGGTCAGCATCACCTTACAATGGTGGTCATAGGTGCTCAAGAAGGAAGGAAAATAAGTATTATTCTTCAGATGATGGAGACTCGGATCATGGTCATAAAAAACACTCGTCTTCTAGGCATAGAGATTTAGACAAGTCAAGATCATTTTTCGATGCTGGTGAGAGGAACTCAGGGAGAAAGGAAACTAAGAAGTCTCATTCTTCCGAGGAGCAAGACTCTGACCATGATAATCGGAAACACCAAACTTCCCGGCATAGAAATGCAAGACAAGTGGTAGACAGATCACCATCCCCTTATAATGATGATGGGAGAAGCTCGAGGAAGGAAAAGATCCACAACAAGAGAAAAAGGCTGAAGAATGGTAACTCAGAACTTGATTCATCCGAGAGTTCAGAGTATGACAAGCGTGATGATAGAAGATACCACAAACAGTTTTATTCACCGGATTTTGGTGGGTCTCGCCAGCACATGAGCGAACACCGTCATCAACACAGACATCATCGTTAAGATTTTGGTGAGTTTCTATTGCCTTTTGGTGGATGCATTTGCACTTTGCATTTGTCTCAGGGTTTAATGAGCTTTTTTCATCTGAGCATCGTCGTCAACACACACATCAATGACATCATCAATCAGGCCATGATTTTGCAGTGCCATTAAAGCTCATTTGAAATTTGAAACAAGATAGCAGTGGTCTTCTTCAATGTGACCTTATGAAACTGTTATTGTGCCATGGGATATTGTGTATAATGCATAAGAATTCCAGTTAGGTGCTTGACTGTTGAATGGTTTAAATGTTTAATACATGTAAACTTCTTTACCTTCAGCTAAATATTCAATTTATAATGCAGCAAACTTGTTCAGTCATTCCCATGCATGTTTAGAAAAAAAACTTAGACAAGGACTAAACCAAAATATTCAAATTTTTTACAACACATTCATTTATATCAAACACAAACAAAATATGCATGTGTTGATAAGTCGACCATGTGACAGGAGCCTTTGTTGAACGGAACTCAAAAGTAAACTATTTTCTTTTGTATACTGTATAATCGCATCAAATATCATATACATATTATGACAGATAACCCTAACTAGAAACACGAATATAACACATACATGTTAAACACAATATGATGACTAAAGTTTCTAAGAGGAGCCATTTAGCTTTGACAGTAAATAAAGACAACCCGAAGAAAGAAGAACAGAAGCCGAGAAGCAAAGCAAATCGGTAGGAGAATGAATTATAGCCTTCTTACTCTTGTCAAACAACCCAATCAGCAGCAGTATTACTATCACATGCCCAAGCTTCGTCTTCAGCTCGTTTACTGATTTTATTTCCAACCATTTTGGCCTTTGCTGCAAACAAAATGAACTGTAAAAAGAACTGCAAGGATATATGATACTTATATCCTTCAGACACATACCGTTAAGGTAAACAAACCAAAGAGGTTTGAGCGTTGGAAATCTTTGTCATCTGAATGCGATTTTGCAATATCAAGGTTGGATATAAAGAGCTCATACATACCCATTCCAAGCACCAACATTACTGTTCCTAAGAGATATGTATCTGGCAACAATCCAACAATAAAATCTAATTTTCAAGTGTTAGGGAAGAATACAACCAAATTGACTAGGAAGGAAGCATACCAATTGCCTCAACGAGCAACATAATTACTTTCCCTCTGTCCACAAAGTACTCGGAGAATGCAGCTGCAACAACAGTACATCCCTGTGGATCATCATTAAACAAATATATCAGTTCCAGACTTACTTTTGTCGCATCATTGAATTTTCAATCCAATTCTTATTAATCTTCTCATAATCATCAACAATTCACCAGCAATACTCAAAGAAAGAATTAATCACCTCAACAAAACATAGAAGTGATCCAACAAGAGACCCGAAAACCCCCAAAATCGTCATAAACCGGCATCTGTATACAGCCTAAAAAAACCAAAATCAAACATCAGCAAAACCCTAACTACACAACAACGAGAGTATCAAAACCAATTTTCATTAACCTTTTCAATTTTCTCCTCCAGCGTCTGAGCCTGAGACTTCGAGAAATTGAATAATTTCGTTGATTCGAAATCAGAAACAATCAAAGACGACGACGATGCTCGAGCTGAACGTGGAGGTTGAAGAGGAAACCGAAAGTTGGATCTGGAAGCGTGTGCCGTTGTTCTTGCATTTGATGTAGATGGAAGTGATTTCGAAGAATTTGAGAGGATTGGAATCGCGGGAAGCAGAGTAGAAGTGGTAGTTGTGAGCAGTATTGGCGGTTTCATTGCTTCGGAGGAGATGATTTTGTGTAGGGGTTGTTGGATTCAATGTATATACTGTCCAGATTTGATTGTTTTGTGTTCAATCATTGACTGAGAGAAACAAGATTGTGGAATTGTCGTGTGGCAATTCGAACACGTAGCACGTGGTACGTTACTGACAGTCCGTTGAATCAAATAAATTGTTTACGATTACGACTGTTTGATTTTAACATATATATATATATATATATATATATATATATATATATATATATATATATATATATATATATATATATATATATATTCATTTTCATTTTGTTTCATTTTCAGATACAAGCAAATAGGGGCTTAATGTGTACTTATGTGGGAAAGCCTAGTGTTGGAGACAACACTATTGTGACCCAGGCATAGTAGGGACTACAAACAAAAATGTCACAAAACGATTATTAGGAGTCGAAGAACTTGATTGAATGTTTCGAATGGACGTGCAAAGTCGTAGGGAATCTTATAACGCGTGAGAGAAATCTGATTTGAAGGGACTGTGTTGTTCATGAAAGAGGATGAATAATCGAGAAAGGAGTTAGGCAACCCAAAACAACGACATGCATGATGTTATTAAGGATCTCTCAAAATGTGTCGTCTAAGGATCTCTCAAAATGTGTAAGAGAAGTCTGGCCTAAAGGGATCATGTAGTTCTTGATTGAGTAGAAATACAGCAAAAAAAGGAGCGAGACAATGCAAAACAATGTGAATGATTGTAGAACAAGCTAGCATTAGAATTTTGATGATATCAAAAATGAATGGGATATGCATGCCATTTTTAAGGTGAATCTCAAAATGCTTTGTCTAAGTAAATCTCAAAATGTGTAAAAGAAGTCCGGCCTGAATGTATTACATGAATACTCGGAAAAAGGAGTTGGACAATCCTAAACAAACTGAAAGATGGTGGAATAAACATTAAAATTTTGATAATATCATGGCCATAGAGACATGCATGTCTTTCTTTAATTGATCTCAAAACATATCATCTAAGAGAATCTCAAAATGTGTAAGAGAAGTCCAGCTTGAAAGACCATGTCGATCATGAAGGAGCGAAAATACTCAAAAAAGGAGCGGGACAATCCAAAACATTGCAAAAGACGATGAAACAATTCGAAAGGTGACCAAATATTTTTTTAAAATTGAGAAACGTTTCAAAAAAATATGGAACATTTCCAAACGTTTATTAGTCAAACAATACAAACTTTCGAAATAATTAAGAAAAACAAGTAAAAAGCTAGCTAATAATACATGAACATTTCTTAATTTCGTTAGGAGCGAATATTGTATAAACTTTTGTCTTCTTTATTAAAATTATTATTATTATACCTATAAACTACAAATACAACAACAATACCAAAAAAATATCATCAAAACATACATACATTGGCAAGAACAACTCCAACCCAACAAATTACATCAATTACCCTAATTGATTGAGTTACAAATTATAATCCAACTCAAAACCAATACTTAACTTCCATTTTAACATTACGATTTAGAGCTACAATGAGAGGTGACAACATCACCTTCTTTCTCAAATTGGAAATGACAATTTAGCCTGCACCAGAACTTGACCGAGCCTGCTAGCCCCGCCTTCCACCGGACTCTAGCCCGGCCAGCGAGATCGAACCGGATCCTGTTCCGGTCCAGCGCAGCCTGGGCGTACTTCATCTGCTCAGGATCGAGAGGAATCGGCGACGCCTCCACCACGTAGTTTAGGCTCACCGTGGAGTTCTTCGGCACGTCGAATGACATTGCTTGTAGTAACGCAACCTTTATCCCGTCAAATTTTAGTGTGTATCTGTTTCATCAAAACGCTGCGTTAGGTCTACATGGCTACATGGTTTGTTTATTTATTGAATAACAGAATATATCTTATTATTAATTACACTTTTATCCATATTTTCGTATCGATGTTAATAACACAATATATCTCATACATCGTACCATTCAAAAGATCTACAATCCTACATACCCACATTACTCACATGTAACATTAACTTCACAAATACAAAAACAAAAAACACATACCTAAAATCCGAGAAACTAACATGATCCGTGTTATCATTTTCCGCCTTGATATCAAACGCAAGCTTCGTCGTCAAGAGCCCCGACCGATCAAACTTGAACGTATCAAGTTGCGCATAAGAGACAATAACAAAGGGAACCTTAGGCTTGATCGCAAGGTATCCTATGAACACAATGATCCCTGTCACAATCACCAACACTGTCAGCACCGTGCACGCGACGGCCACACACCATATTAACGGGTGAGTCCCGGCTGGCGACGCGAGCTTCACAAACTTCTTTGACATCTACTTGGATTGTTGTCAATGTTTCGAGTGTTTTTTATGTTTTGAGTTGAGTTGGAAATGTTTAGAGATGGAGGTTGTGCATGTAATATGTTGGATCTTTTGTAATGGCATATGCTTTTCCTTCCTAGAAAGCTATGTATTGTGTTTTTTGTTTGATTTTAGTGACACTTTTTTGAGCTTTATGTTTGTCAAAACAAGCTAAGAGTACATTGGTATGTACCTAACTTAGTGGTTAAGGCCTTTCAAATTGTATTAAATCTCCATGCTTAATCTAGTTGGTAATTTCATTTAGCAACCCTTTGGAAGCCTAAATTTGAATTGATTGCCCCTTTTTTTCGGTTTTTATTTAACCGCTCATTATATACCAAAATTTTAACTAAATACTAGTTATAGACCAGAATTTTCTGTTGATTAAAATGCAATTAAGAGAGAAATATGACACAATAATTAGTTTATACGGTTCACCGTGAATGTGTGACTTCGTCTAGGTATGGATGTTTATAAAATTTTCAATCCGGTAGGTGATCCGAGGATCGGACAATCTAATCCAAAAATCCGATAATAAACGTTCCGAATCCAAGAAAATCCATCAGATCACTAGATTGGATACGGAACGGGCTGATTTTAATTGGTTCGGATATCTAGGGTATAGTACATAAAATACTATGTATTATATTTCAACTGAAATCAAATAATGGTACTAATGTCACCCGGCTTCCATTTGGGTATCTGTGTCAAATATCATAATAAATGGATACCCATTTTGGATATTCATTCCGGAGCTCTCGGCTCGAATATTCGAAAAAATCCGGATCATTTTCATAAAAGATAAATTGATCCCAAATATCCCGTATGATTATAAGTTGGAACGGAAATCTGTTAACAAATCCCCCGAAGGCAATAATCAACGTGCTTTTAAATAAGTCAGTAATATATTAACGTGGTTTCTAAATGTACTAATGAAATTCTGTAATTGTCACCACAACTACGCACTTCGCGTGTATAGTTGATAGGATTCTCAATTACGCATATGGGGAGGTAGTAGTAGTTCCAAAAAAAAAAGATTCATATACGTGGTTGAATTTTTTTTGGCTGAATTTGCAATGTGGGCCTTTTACAATGTAGAGTTTAGTATTAGGGTCTCTCATCATTTCATTTAGAAAATGGGCTCCTATTGTAGAAAAAATCAGAAAAGTAAGGGACATAGGTTTCATTTGATTTGATGGGTGACATGTAAAAAAAATCAGAAAATAGTCCAATCAGTCAGCCCATCTTTTTCCCTCCTTTGTCCCTTCTTCTTCCCTCCTTTCAAACCTAAATTTATTTCTGGGTATCCATATGCAGCTCTTTTCTTCTTCCCATTGAAACGCAGAAATCTGGACTGCTTGTTGAGCTTCTTCTTCACCGGAATGTATTTGTGGGTAAGCAGTGTTTGTTCCTATTTTTGGGTAAGCAGTGTTTGTTCCTATTTCTGGGTAATCTCAAACTTCTTGGGTAATGTATTTGTGGGTAATCTGAAACTTCTCATCTCTTCTTTTTGTGAATCTAAAACACTGAAACTTCTTGTTCTATTTGTGGGTAAGCAATGTTTGTTTACATTTTCTATTTGTGGGTAAGCAGTGTTTGTTTGTATCCATGGATAATCTCCAACTTCTCATCTTCCTGGGTAATGTATTTCGGGGTAATCTAAAACAGTCAAACTTCCTGGGTAATGTCAAACTTCTTGGGTAATTTATTTCTGGGTAATCTCAAAATTTCTGGGTAATGTATTCGTGGGTAATTTATTTGTGGGTAAGCAGTGTTTTTTTTTTCCCCAAAAAATTAACATCAAATCATTTCAAAAAAAAGCCTGCACCCCTCTCTTTTCAATTTAAGGTCTACAGTAGCCTAGTTTATACTTTTCAGACCTATTTTATGTAGTAAATTTATTAGAGGCCCATTTCACAAAATGAAAAATTTTTGGGTCCTCTTTCTCTCATTATTTTTTTTTTTTTTCATGGACTCTAACTACGCACTTCATAAGCGTAGTTGGAGACCCTATCAACTACGCACCTGAAGTGCGTAATTGTGGTAACTATTAGAGATTTTTGTCGGTACGTATGTGACCCTGTATTAATGTTAACCATAGAGATAAAATACAGTGAACCTAAAAATACATACTTAGGTTGCACTTTATAACCACTAGGGTTCCAAATGCTTTACTTGATACGGCTACATAAGCATATATCAAAGCAAACAAAGTGTAAACCAAAAGCATGACGGCCCTATATTTTGATCGGATTAAAGAAATTCTTTTCTTTTTTTAATTGGTTACCCTAATTGAGAGCCAATATTTGATATTACATATAGAGATATCAAGATTACTCCTATTCGTATCACATAAACCATACTATACATACAACATCTACGCCTACGCCATGTGGAGACGAAAAAAAAAAAAAAAATTTACCTTACTTCGCCTACGCAATGCGTAGGCGTAACAAGTTTTCCTTCATTTTCCGAACCAAATATATGGTATGGACTACTACGCTTGGTGTATGCGTAGTCGTAGTTGTACTACGACTACGCATGGCATACACGTAGTAGGACTACGCATCCGTCATGCGTAGTCGTAACCATTTTCCAATATTTTTTTAACGAAATGAGCTTCTTGCTACGGCTACGCATTGCTTACGCGTAGTCGGGGTATGAATAACATGTTTCAGGTGGTACGAATAGCAATCTCGAGATATCAAACCTATTGTATAAAATCACTGACTATTTTTTATTCATTGATTTTGAAAAAAGTAGTTTATTGATTTTCTATATCATGTTATATTTAGGGTTTCTATAATAGTTATTGTAACATATTTTATTTATCATCTTAATAAGGTGTATACCATTTCATAGGATAAAAATTACTTTATTGATTTTCTATAATATATTATCTTTTGTGTTTTTATGATAATTAATGTAAAATAATTTTATTCATCATCTTAATATAGGTTTATAACATTTCATTTGATTCATATGATGAAATGAGTGAGAATTTAGGCATTATTCCATATGTTTATTAGTTATATTTTTAGAAGATTATCAAAACTTGGAAACTTTGTACGTTTGGCCTTGTTCAACTATGAGAATTATTTGAGATTATTGTAAAAATATTAAACTTAGAATTATTTTGGTCATTTTCTTTATTCAATTCAACTTAAATATCTAATTATTAAGTATTATTGTGAAATTATAATCTTTTTTCTAATAATCTCTTCATTGTTACTGATCTTTGACAAATTAGATTTTTAAAGAGGAATAGATTTTTAAGGTTTAAAAAAGGTTTTTCACAAAATTTTCATAGTCATGAAAATTACACTTTAAGATTGTTAAATATTTTATTGCAATATTAAATTAAACTTTATCCTTAATTTTTATTGTTATATGCTAATTAAAACATTTTTTTGTTTTCAAAATTTTTACACAAAACCTACTCTAAGATACGGAAATTCAAAATAATTAAAATTTTATTGACTACATTCTTGACCTCTCTCGTTTAGGGTGTTATACGAGCCGAACGAGCCGAGCATCGGCATGCTCAAGCTCGGCTCGTTTATAAACGAGCCGAGCCCGAGCCCGAGCCGTGCATAAAATTTATACGAGCTTTAAAACGTGCTCAAACTTGACTCGTTTAGAAAGTGAACGAGCTCGAGCCGAGCTTTTGACGAGCCGAGCCCGAGTAGCTCGGCTAAAATAATGCTCCTATAGTGTTATTTTAGTCCAACGAGCCGAGATTTGGCATGCTCAAGATCGGCTTGTTTATAAACGAGTCGAGCCCGAACCGAGCCTAAAAATTATACGAGCTTTAAAATATGCTCAAGCTTGGCTCGTTTAGAAAATGAACGAGCACGAGCCGAACTTTTGACGAGTCGAGTCCGAGTAACTTGTCTCATATTACGTCCCTACTCTCGTTTGTCATCTTACTCATTCTCACCTTTATTCTTACATTTATTTTTTGAATACTCTATTTTCTAACTTAGACGAGAATATCTGCAAAAGACCAATTAAAGGCAATTATCATATGTCTACAAACAACAGCCGCGTGCGAACTGACATGCCTTTCCGATTTGGACTTTGTAATTGTATGTTACAAATAATTATTTAAAAAAAAATTAACGTGCACACCACGACTCCACGCCAATATAATTAAAAAAAAATTAAAGTCACTGCTCGCTCTGGACACTGCGTGACTGCGTTTGTGATTCTGTATCAGTGTTTGGGTAACCGTCACCACGTGGCTTCACGTGATTCGTCTGTCTCGGTTATAATTAACCCCTCCTCTCTATGTCAATCTCACCTCACCCCCAAAGTCCAAACGCATTCGATCGCCGTTTTCCTCTGCGTAAACTTGACACTCAGAGAGAGAAATGGAGATTTTCGCGTCAGTGTCTAATTCGCTTGGTGCAGATCGGGAACTGCTTTTTTGCTGCTGTTAATCTAATGGCGGAAAGCACAAAAATAGTTTTGTTAAACATTTTCCCGCCTTGCATCAACTGAATCGGAGCCTGATAGTGATTGAGGACGAACATTGGAGTCATCTGGCTGATTTGGTCATAGATTGTTCTAATGAGCTGCATTTGAGTATGAATTTTCTTTTGTTTCTCATGTTCTTTTATCTCGATTTGCCTGCTTTCGTTTTTGTCAGCCTTTCAATTTGGTTCGATCTAGTAATAATGATTTCAATCTGCATTGATTCAAATCTAGTTTTTAGTATGTGATTCTTGCATTCTTAGACGATGATTAGATTGTTCTAATGAGCTGCATTTGAGTATGAATTTTCTTTTGTTTCTCATGTTCTTTTCTCTCGATTTGCCTGCTTTCGTTTTGCCTAGCCTTTCAATTTGGTTCGATCTAAGAATAATGATTTCAATCTGCATTGATTCAAATCTAGTTTTTAGTATGTGATTCTTGCATTCTTGGACGATGATTAGATTGTTCTAATGAGCTGCATTTGAGTATGAATTTTCTTTTGTTTCTCATGTTCTTTTCTCTCGATTTGCCTGCTTTCGTTTTGCCTAGCCTTTCAATTTGGTTCGATCTAAGAATAATGATTTCAATCTGCATTTATTCAAATCTAGTTTTTAGTATGTGATTCTTGTTTTCTTGGACGATGAGTATGCTAACATTGCTAAGAACAGTTAGCTTGAATATATTCTGGAGCAGTCTGAATTGAATGCTTTGTATTTTGATGCGGTCTCCTTTTCAGATAGGATGACGTCTATCCTCATTTGGTTATTCCTTCTTTAATGTGCATTGTGTGGTTGGAACTTATCATGAGTTGGAGTTGAGTTTGAATTTGTTCGTTCTTTACTGTCTTTTCTCATGATTTGTATATACACTTTCGATTCGCTTAGAACTCTCCAATTAGTTCAATCTGAGAATGATGATTAAAATCTTCATTGAATCAACTCTGCTCTTGTAAATATGAATGTAAAGTCGTGGACGAGTATGGTTAGCACAGTTAGCTTGAATTGTAGGGCGGGCCTGCATCTATATGAGGAGGGCTCTTCATTTGGTTAGGATAATCAATCAGTCATTCCAGATAATATGATAGTCATTAATCTTCATTTGGCTAAAAATCCAAATGCAGTATTTCTAAATTTGATGGTTCCTGGTGTCCCATTTTCATCAACCATTCAACCTGGCTCCATTTACCATATACTTGTGACAATTGACATGCATTAGTTTATCCTTTATAGGTCCTCAAACATGGCTTCTATATAACCAAGCTAGAATCTTTCTTTTCCCAAAATCGCTACACGCCTACATGGAACATTGAGCTATTATAGCATGATCCTCGTTTAGGTCTGTTATTATATTTGTCTATGACTTGCTACGGCCCAATGTGAGCTTGCTACTTTTCAGATTGTTGATATTTGGATGACATTTGGCTGAATTTCTCAGTTTGTACACTTAGTACAGTACTGAATGAATCACTAGGCCCTTGTCGTGGTCACAGATTGAACGATTTGATGAGAAGCATATGCATACTTCTCTACGTCTGCAGTAACTAAATCCTAGGAAGTGAACAGAAAAGGATTTGGTTTTAGGAGTTATGTTTGGGATCTTATCTTTGCACAACATATTTTTTTTACTTATGGTGCAACATATATATGACATTAGAACTTTGGACTTCAGATTTACTGCTGTGTATGAAGCTAGTCTGGGTCTATGATTGCATAAACAAAACTAATCCTTAAGTCTAACATTCTATGTAGCCAATTCTTGCAGATATACGAGTCATCAATGGAAGTGAGTACCAAAATGGAGGTTTCTTATATGGCTTAGCATTTCTAGTGTCTTACTAAGCATGCAGTGTAATTAGTACAACAAATATCTTTTGGTACCATTTTCAGGTATAGTTGAAATGCAGTTTCCAGCATGAATCACCGACAACCAAATGCGTACATGAACTTCCAAGATCAGCTGTTTCCATAAACGATGATAATTTAATCAGGTTCCTGCTCTGTTTTCATTGCATATCTATGGTTTAATACCGAGTATCAGTTGGTTTCAATTAGCTTTGATTGTGAATATCACGTAGCTTAGATTGTACAGGTGGTTAACTTGGGCCTGGAACTGTAGGTTCATATCTGTAAACAAGAAGAATAATTCTTAGCTATCTATTATGTCCAAGACAATCTCATTTCAATGTATATATCCTTTTGTTTGCTGGTAAACCTGGCATACAATATACACACGGGGATTGGAGATACACTTTGCAAGACAACCATACGAGGCAATGGCAACTCATTTCTATTCCAAATCATATGCTTTCTTGAACTCATAATCACCCAAGTGGATGCTCTTATATGAGTCATCATGGTGAAACCAACGAGCAAGGTTGTGACTTTGAGTTTGTGACTAGTGACTGATGAGCCAGGCAGTGACTGGTTAAGCGACTCAAAACTTATTGGAAGAAGTTTTGATCTTGAGATCTTGTCTAGTGAGGTGTCTAAAGGCTTTACTTTCTAGTCATATCATGTATTTTACAATACTAAAATTAGTAGCTCATGTGATAAAAAGCCTTCAGCTCGGCTCGGCGTGTGGCTACACCCGCTCCCCATTGAAAATGTGCAGTGAACAAAGGCACAATCTTTTTTCCTCCTTATATACAATAAATATTCTACTCCTTCTAGTTGATAACCACATTTTTCTTCCTTCTTCTCAAGTTTTGTATTTCGCACACGTAACTTCGGACATCATTATCTCATCCACTCGGAATTCAATTTTAGCATATAAGTATACCACGATTTAGTGTTTGCGGAGACGAAGTCAATGTTTCCGTTTTCCAAGGTTGACGATGGCCAGAGCCCCCAGAAACTTGCCCGTAAAACCCGACGCCCTACTTATTTAAAATATTAGTTTAGTTTAGTACCAAATTTGTTGTGCCGTTCCTCATAATATCAACTAGGATAAACGGGTAACCCGTGTACGTGCACATTAGCCTTAAAACCCCCAAGAAATTCGATTTGGGACACACAATAATAAGCAAACCGATATTTTCACCTATGGTTTTAGTCACCCGAATAACAATCGAACCTCCACCTAAACATAACCGAACTACCGTTAAGACGTTAACCGAGGAGTAACGGTATAATTCTGCTCTACAATTTTTTATCAACTGAACTCAAATCTAAACCTTAGAATACAAAGGGCAACCCTACCCCAAAATACAAATCTACAACATGATGTATCTGTTAACCAACTCAACATAAATAGTATGCTGAGTTGTCAATATTCTTGCACACACAATTGGTCATTGCACATGCAATTTCAGATTAGGAATAGAAAATGTGATCTGTCTGTCGGCTATTATGTTATCTAAACACACTTCAAAAACTTATTACACTCCAAATAGTATGATATAAATAATTTCATACCAGCCTTTTTCCCTTTGTAAATGTCTTTAAACTTTGTTTTTTCTCAAAAGAATTGCAAGATGACGAATTATTGGCCGTGAAAAAACAAATCTTTTGTACTGTTATACTTTCTTGTCATTTATAAAATTATTCCATTTAACTGTATAAGATTAAAAAAAAGTTAAAATTCTTTTGGCCCCATTGGACCTGGCCCACATCAATTAATACTGTCTTAGCCCATTCCAGCTCACGTGCTCTCTTCCCACCACGTACCTTCCTCACTGGCCCCACCCTGTAAAGCCAAAAAAAATCAAAAGAAAAAAGAAAAGAAAATAAGATAAATTTCATCTAACCACCTCAAATATAATACTTCTCATAGAACAACCCTTTTATATTTTGAAATTACGTATACGAACCCGGAAATTATGTTTTTTTTAAGGACGTTCATATCATTTTTGTATACTCACTTTATTTCATTGCAATTGAAAATGTCAAAATATTATACAGACGGGCCGGTAGAGCGAGGTTGTGTGCATACGAGCGCATTGGCAATAGGAGGAGTATCCCACCGACCTTATATTTTAGGGTCGGAGTATCCACACCTTTTGATATGAGAACTTATTATCTCTAACACGCCCCCTCTAGCACGCCCCCATAAGTGCAACTAGGGTATAAACCGAGTTGACACTTGCCCACGGGTTAGAATCACAAACCGAATTGAGGCTAGCCTGGCTTTGATATCATGTCAAAGTCATATATAAACGGACCGGTAGAGCAGGGATCATGTGCATACGAGCGTACATGCGCATTAGACTCAAGTCCAACACATAAACCCGATGAGGTTTTATCCTAAAATCAATTGACAATAGGAAGATTAACCCACCGACCCTATATATTAGGCTCGAAGTGTCCACAACTTTTAATATAAGAACTTATTTTCTCCAACCGAAAATAACCTAAATATTTAGGAAATATATGGATCATATTTGAAATAAAAATGAAATTTATAGGGTTTAATGAATGGGTTGTAACTTGTACAGGATTGTTGGTATCATCAACCGAACCGAAGGTGGATACAAATTCTGGTAAATAAACTTATAACCCCTTGAGGGTTCACACCCTCTTTCCACTCTTATGTATCAATATTTGTCTCTACAAAATAATATATGCGGTTTAACTACGTTGTAAGTTACCTAGCTAGTTTTTTTCCCCTTTGAAATAATTTCATGCTCACACCACATATAGCTGTTCAACAACTCTTAACAACATATTTTTAAATTGCTTTGTGCAAAGAAGGTAATTTCACTCGTATTATATGGAAATCAGATCTGACCCTTATTCACACACTTAACAGTGAATGATGGATCGATACTGATGGACTCTTCATCCACTTACTCATCTGACCCTTATCCACACACTTAAAATTATATATATGTTTAAATATTATATATTTATAGTTTGTTACATTGTACAATTTTACCGTTATTTTCTTAACTTATAAACTATATTAAATTAAATCATGGGTTTCTTTCTTAAGAATTAAGCTTTTTGAATTTATTACTTGTTATGATTCATTGTTATTTTTGAATTTTAAATATGCCTTTATTAATATTGGTGTACTTGAATTTGATTTGAAATTAATATTAAGTGCAATTTTTTTTAGTTGGATTCATGTATTTTTTTTATTTTCTACGGACCTACAAATAACGTGTTATATAACCGAAATCTCACTCGACCCACCCGTTTCATCCGTTAGATGCGGATGAATTGGATGTAGGTGAGACCTTTGACCGATGTTAGATCGGATGACTAATTTTGGTGATAACTGCGGGTGATGAATGAGGTGCGGTCAAAGTCATCCGTCACCGCCCGATCCATTGTCCATATACGGTGAGCCCTCGCCACTCTTTTTACCAAAAAAAAAAAAAGAAGATAGTTTGTGTAACATTAAAAGTTTAGTCAGATTTTTTATAATTATCCTAATATAAGTGTGGTTTCCTGAAATTAACCAAAGAATAAAATTGAAAAAGAAAAGTGAAAAGCAGGCCAGGAAAGACGCCATGTTTCCATTCATGAAGTCCTCCACCATTCTCCACTCTTGACTGCACTCCTTCCACTTTTCACGCAAATCACTTCTTCCTTTTCTCGGCTTTCGTGACCATGTCTTGAATTCGGACATGTAAGTCTATACATCTTTGATCTTGAGCTCTTGTCAATGGCGGAGGAGATCGCAGATCTGTGCAGCTCATTAGCGATTCACTCTTCAGTGCTTGCATTTCGAGAGATTTTAAGAGAGAATGTGGAATTAGGTTAGTAAGGATATCAGATCTTGGAGGTGCATTGTGTTGGAATCATCATAAGGTGGAGCAAAAATGGGATCCTCGAGTAGCAAAACGCGCCGTTTCGACGGGGCTAGTTCGTCTTGTTCGTCGTTTTCATCGTCAGTTTCGTCTCTTTCTGTTGTTGACGGTGCTGGTAGTAGTAATGGTACTAATCGCAAGAGATTGAGAGTTCGGAGTGTTTTTCAGTCTTCTTGTCTTGGATCGACTTCGAGGACATGTGACAGTGACGATGAGAATCAGGTCTCACCCATCTCTCTTTTCCCCTCTTCAATTCTTTGCATGATTTCGTTTTCAATGTTTCAGTATTTGATGGATTTCATTAATGAGTTGCACTATTCAATATGCATTGCCTTATTCAATTGGATTTATGTGACCGTTTGAGTTCGATTTTGGAAGAAATTTTGTTGTTTCTGCATTGATGTAGCTATGCAAAGCTTTGGTAGAAATGGCCTATTCTTAGTATATCTCAATTTGCGTCGCAGTAAACTGTTGATTACCTGTTAGGGAATTGATGTGATGAGAATCTTCTGTTTTCTGTTCATCAAAGTTATTTTTTGGCTTCTAGCAAGCATAGGAAGAGCACAGTTATTGAATGAGAGAAGTTTCTGTTTATCTTCTTTTAACACATGCTTTGCTCTTACAAAACAAACTGAGCTAATTTTGAAGTTTGTCCGTCCTTATGTAGAACATTGTTATCTCTAGATCAATGCTACTGAATGCTGCCTTTAAGTTTAAAATCTTATATCTCAACTCCTAACTGAGCTAACTCAGTCCAGAATTCCAGATGATGTGAGGAATGAATGCCATGCACTTACAAGTTGCAGATAATGACTCGACAATGGAGAATTTTTGTTCAAGTCCTCGTTTCAGGATCCACCTAACTCCTGTTATTGATTCCTTTCCAGATTCCTAATCACGGTCATGAAGAAAATGGTGTGGCCGAATATGGCCCGGAATTGCAAAGGGATGAGTTGGTTTCTGATGAAATGAAAATGGAATATTTTCGAAATCTTAAAGTTGAGCAGCCTGATGAGATGGCATGTGTATCTTCTAATGTTGATCTTAATGAGTGGATTCAGAGTGACAGGGATACTAGTAGAAGTGCTAATACTAGTCCACCTTCGGCTTCTTTTAGCCAACCCTTGAATCTTTCAAGTCGATTCCGCTCTTGCTTCAGTATGGCCCCTGGTAATGTTAGCTTCAGGTTGAGTCGGGCAAACAGCTTAAGGTCATCCAGGGAAGAATCTCATCTACCGGCACGTCCTAGTATTGGTGCGTTTGATAGACATGAGAATCAAGGAGATAGTCACTTCCATCCTAATCTCTCTAGTACATCCCCTAGACAATATCACAGCGGTTCATCTGTTAATTTACCCATGAATCCCCCAACCTCCACTTCAGCAAGTAGTTCATTGGACTGTTATCCTAATTTTTCTACCCGAAGTCTGGTCAGAGATAATGTTAGTCGAAGAACTAGAGGCGATGCATGCTCACCATATTCAAGAAGTCATGAGATGCAGAATGCTACTGCAAGACCTGCTGATGGAAGAAATGCAGCCCGGGAACCAATGAATCGAAATTCTCGTTTCAGCAGAACCCTCAGTGTTGGAAGGCTTCGTGATAGAGTTCTTCGGAGGCCGTCGTTTTCAGATTTGACATTTCCTCCTTTACAACAAGAGAGGGTAGCTACTGATTCCAATGAAGTTCATGGAATAAATGGAAGCACTGTTGATACCAGGACAAACACTGCAGATGAAAATCCTGTTGTCTCATTTCCTTCAAGTTACCAAGTGTACGGTAGTCAGAATTTGGATAACGAATTATCAGAATTGAGAGAATCTAGGTTACCTGATATTTTACAGCAAAGGTCAAGTTTCTTGGAGCGCCAAAGACGAATAAGATCTCGGGTGTGTACGCTACTTTCTAAGTCAATCAATTGTCCTAAGTGGCAGTGCAAGTTGATTTTTTTTTTTGCACATCTCACTCAAACAACTCATGCAGTTATCTAGTTGTTTTAACTGTAAAACACTAGATTTTAATGCTTATGGCAACCCAGGGTCATGATCATAGGCTCTGATGTATCAATTAATCTTGCTATTTTTCATCTAACCCAAGGCTTCTGTATTGGGTTTTCAGTGTTCTCTAGCTTGAGTTTAACTGTGAAGCCTACTATCTTTTAGGTCCGTGCACTTCAGCGTAGCCGCTTTGAAACCTTATCAGGGCATGAAAGATCTTGCATTTTATCAGGTCATCATCGAACTGGTCGCTGCACATGCCATATGAATGCCCGAGGTCCTAACTCAAACGATGATACTGGTGCTCGAGCAAGCATATCTAGAATTGTAATGCTAGCTGAAGCTTTGTTTGAGGTAATGCTACCTTTTCTTTCCTATCCATAGTTCCTTCTTGGCAGTTTCTTCGTTCCTTTTATTCTTTGCTGTTATTATTTTCTTGATTATTTATTTAGCATGCATTTTAACTAGGTTCTGGATGAAATTCACCAGCAATCTGTGGCTCTGCCCTCTCAACCTTCTGTTTCTTCAATCGGATCCATCCCTGCACCTGTTGAAGTTGTCGAATCCTTGCCGTCAAAAACATACAGCAAGTCAACAAAGTTCAAGAGTGATGAGGATGGACAGTAAGTTTTAAATTTCCTTTTATCAAATGGTGAATGAAGCACATAACTTTCTGCTATAAATCAAAATTTCAAAGCATACTTTACTAGAGTAAATAGATTGGTGAAAAAGGTGTTGTGCAGGTCCAAGGTATAAAGAACTAAAGTTGGTTTCCTTAAGTTGCAAATGTATGTATAGATTTTAAACGGATAGACTGAGTAATATTTTAGAGTGGTCTGAAGCCAAGGAAGTAGGTTATACTTATTGTTTTTTAGTGCATTGATGATGTGTTTGATCAAGATTTTTTTGAACTTGTTAAATATTTCTTTATTACATTTTCTAAACGATTTTGGAGGTAAAGCCAGCCTCTTGCAAATATTTTGGCAAGTAATCTCTTTATTTTCTGGTGAAGGTCCCTGTTGTGGACTTCAGCTCATCAACTTGTTTAATTATACTTCCATTTTTTCGGATCATTACATGCTTTTGAGTATGCATTTGAATATGAGTTCATTTTGATTGACAAACAGATGTTACATTTGCCTTGTGGAGTACGAGGACGGAGATGACATGCGAATACTGCCTTGCCATCATGAATTTCATAGAGCATGTGTTGATAAGTGGCTCAAGGAGATTCATAGGTATGGGCATAGTAGATATCATTCTCTTTCTTTCTTTATAAAATGAGGACATCACTCAATCTTACATAAAACATACATTTGTTTTGTTATCCTTCAGGGTATGCCCTCTGTGCCGTGGAGATATCTGCAGATCTCGTTCATCATTAACGGAAAGTTAATCCGTTTTTTTTGCCACCTTTCTTCAATGTGCAAGAACCACGAGATCTCATTTGGTCGTCAAAGTCATTCATTCATGTTGATTGTGTTGTGTTTTTACTACTTCCTGCTATACCTTTTGCTGGTGTGTGGCTCTTGACCTTACTTTATGATAAATATTAAGATTTGAACTAAGATGATGCTTACCTCCATTGCGAGGTTGTGTCGTTTTTCTACAAGATGAAGTTGATATAGATGAAGGAAGGTGAAGCCACTGGCATTCTTGTTATGCCTCAGAATCAGAAATCCAATTTTACTGTAATTTCTCTTGTGCTTGTATCTTTACATGACCAATATGTTCATAACTTGTTACCGCATGTGAAAATCCAATTTGTTTGTGTTTTTTTTTCCTATGAAGTATATATCCACCATACCAAAGATATGAGGTATCCGTATGAGGTATCCTGATGTCAATATCAAACATCAATGCTTTGATACTGATATGAAGATTATACGAAACAGATACTAGGGCTCTGCATATCCAGATATCCGATCCAAAGCCTTGGATTTCGACCCAAATATACGATCTGCGTGATTATTACCGGATCAGTCATATATATATGAACCGACCTTATTCTCAAAACTCATAATCCGTTTCATATCCATTTCGAAAAATCTTTCCGGATCGGACTCAGATCATCAATTAATGTATATATTTGGATTCAGATTTTTCCGGATCGGGTTTTTTTTTTCTCACCGAGTACCCATAATTGATATTGTGATATCAATATCAAACAACCCCTCACTAGAAGCTCAAAATTTTCACTCCTAATAGTGAGGGTTCGTTTGGTACGAGTTCATCAATCGAATTGAAATAAAAAAAATAACCTAATCTAATAACATGGGGTTTGGTTTAAGATTATAAATTAAAAAAATTGGGTCAAAATGTAATGATTTTTTAAAATCATGGGATGTCCTAATTTGTTCATAATAAATCAATAACCTAAAACACTATATTTGGAATATAATTAAAAAATGAGCTGAAATAGCTCAAATCCATTAAAAAAATCAGGAATCGTGAAATAAAAAAAATACTAGAATCCTCAAAGAATCGCTCATTCCAATACATTTTGCCACCAAACTCATTAACTTGAGAATGTCTCGGCATAGATAATTGCATACTTGCATAATCTGTTTTACAATAAACAGTAGTTACAGTATACCATTAGTTTCAACCTTCATTTCAGGCTCAAATCATGTCTTTATTTCACAATTTTGATGAATATATGTATCTAATAGCTATCAACTTGTATCTTTTCTCTCCCTCAGTTTCACTGTCCAATTGAAAAATATGTGTATACCCATTTTGAGTCTTTGCCCAATTGAATTGTAAAGAATTAACTGTATATATCAGTGAATAAGTCTATAGTACTTCAGGGTGTTCATCTGGACTGAATACCCGATTATGACACGTTTGATCGCAAGGATACGGGCAATCTATCCGTTGGAACGGGATGCGATCATAGAACCAATCTCCAACAGCCTTTGCTATTGTCTGGCAATGCAACAATTCCATGTAAATGGTAATGAATGTAAGTCAATGAAGTAGGATATGAACTTTAAATAACCGAAAGGAAATGAAAATGTAAAGTATGAAATACCGTATTGTTCAGTTTTGGTGAGTTGTTTCCGAACCATGTCTCTTGTATTTCGGTTTGACAATGCGCAAAGCATGAGTTTATGAACAAGCCTCTCGACACTGGTACCCTGATCAACGCGGATAAGAACTCCGTTCGGAACTCTGTCATTGTTTCAATATATCATGTTAGACTCTATCATAAGCTAGAGGAATACCCCCTTCCAAAACCATTCATACACCCCAACATAAATGATAAGGGTCTGTTTGATATTCATATCTAGATATCAATATATCAGATATGAGATGAGTATGAGATTGAGATCGGATATCTTTGTTTGGTAGATTTTAGTATGTGAACGACACAAAGAAAAGATAAATTTTATGATGATTTTCCTCTAGAGAAAGAGTTTTGGAGAGGAAAAACGAAAGAGGGAGGAGAAATATAAGATATCAAATACCTCTAGTTCACGTTGATACCCATATTTGATATCGGATACCAAACGGGCCCAAGTGAATATGCATACATAATCTAAGCTATTAGTTATTATTCATCACTTATCATTAGATCAAGGAAATTCTATCATTAGCTCATAAGATAAAGAGTATAGTAGAGACCTTGCATAACTTTAAGTTGACTAGGTGAGCAATTCTTTATGTCAAGCTTGCAATCAGACCAATCACCGTGAGGATCAGCGGCAATAGGTGCCAAAACATTCCTAATCTAAAATGAACAAAAAACGAGTTAGAAACAAAACCAAAAAAATAGACATATACCATGACCATCATATAAACTTTACAAACCTGCCATGAATCGTATGCTGCATTGAGTATGAAAAGCGGTGTTCGTATCTGCTTGGCTACGAACTGTGGAAAGAAGCACTACGACATCAAAGTCAAAATGCAACGGTAAGAACGAATGATCAAGTGTAGGAAGATGAGAAGTGGTGAGGAATAATGTTAGTCTCACCAAATGTGGTCTCGATGTCATTGTCGTGCAGTATGAAGGCAAGTTCCTCACTGAACCCTGATTCAACAGGCAAATCAAGGGCAATTAAAGAAGTTCAGAGTAGAGTCTTAGGGCCCGTTTGTTTTAAACTCCGGAAACGAAACCGGAATGGGAAACGGATTTAGTCCATACGTATATCCTTATTCATGAAACTTTTTGGAATCATTCCTTGTGTTTAAACTAATTGGAGTATCATTTGATTACTTTTGATACACTATAGGGAAACAAAATAAGAGCATCAAATGCATTTTACATGAGACCACAAAGAATGATTCCAAAAAAATTCATGAACAAGGTGCATATATGGACTAGATTTATTTCCATTTCGTTTCCGAAAACAGAGTTTAAAACAAACGGGTCCTTAGTATTAAGATGTCCAAGTAGCAAGCATTGGCTACTGATACTACTATAATAATACTGATCAAAATAAGCAAAGAAAAACTAAAGAAAAAAGTATATACATGTAATGCAACAATTTGAGTGAAGTAAGTTTCAATATATTGTGCTCCGGAAACATCAGGCCTGAAGAAATGAAACCCCGCGGTGTTGAAAGAAGTATTGTTAGAGATAATGACAGTTGAACATGCAAAAGTTGTGATTTAGAAAGAAAGAAAGATGTGTAAAAGAGAGATTCTCACACTTTGACAAAGAAGCCAGCATCAGAAAGGCACTTCACGTTAGTACCGATTGGTAAGAGAGCTCGAAAGCTATCACAATGCAAAATGGAAGTCAATCCACCAGCTGAACATCCAGAAAGAATAGCCTAATGTGGCAACTCTTCAGTAATAATCACCACAAAAAAAACGCGGTGCAGAACAGCATATAAGAGAGTGAATTTTGGTAGTTAACTAACAACTCATACATTTTCTGCAGATTTTAGCCCTTTTGCAAGTAGATCTTCAATGACAGCAAGCCAAATTCTTGCTCCTCTGAAATGAAGCTTAGTAACCTACTTTGCACAGCCACGAAAAGGAAAAGACTTAGTACAGAATGTGAACCAAATTCATCAAACTCAATATATTTTTGGAAATTGAATTATAATTTGTTTACATTATTGACAGCTTCTACATCTCCTGTGAATGAAGATCCGTCACAGTACCGAACCTTCACCCTATTCCAGTTATAGAAATCTGCATCAAGATATTCAGTTCAAGCCTGCATCATAGAGTTCATTTTATTTTATTTTATTTTAATGGACTTGTTATCAACCTGGATTGTACATTTGATTGTTACTGAGGATCCCAGAGAAAGCAAGTGGTGTCACCATCTTTGCAGATGATCCCAGACTAGAGTCCTTTCGAGAAAGACAAGATGTAACACTATTGCACCATCCGCCTCCCTAAGATCAAGTTTTAAAAGTTAGAAAGAAAGCCATTGTTCAAGATTGTCAATTTCTACATGAATAAGCCAGCAATCTGGCTTATGGAAAAGTGACAATGATAACTTCATTAGTTGATTTCGATGATTCGGCCTTCAAATAAGGCACCTATGTGACTATTATGCAATTCAATCACTCATCATATCCATCAAATCATAATGTTGCCTCCAATTCAGCAATTACACACATAATGATTTGCAACCAATATGATGATTACTAAGATATTCAATCCATATAACAAAGATTCAATTAGCAAGCAAAGCATTGTTTACTGATGCCTGAAGATTGCAATGATAAAACTAACCTCCATGTGAACTAACCAACTATTTATCCCGGTACCGGATCCCCTATCAAGGTGATAAGCTGGAGGACTTCCATCCAAACAAACTGCAAAAACAACCCAAAAAATAGTACAACACATTCCATCGAAAGAACATCAAAACACTGTGTTTTATTCAGACTCGAATACATTTCCTTTATCAACAAATCAAACAAGAAAAACAATAAAATTGGTTTCCATTAAAGCTTCATACCAGCTCCTTTGGCCACTGCACTTGTAAGATATGTAATGTCAACATATAAACTATCAATTTTCACAATGCTGAGTAAACAGATCAGTATACGCATCCAATTCAAGGTTCCCCAATCCGCCATTCTGCAACACAGAACAAGAAATTAGCGAAATTAATCAGCAATTTTCATCCTTAATAAAGCTTTTTAGCTAAAAAAAACACCCAGCTGGAAAGAAAACACCCTTTACAATTACATCATTCAAATCTCACAAACATTTATCAATCATGAAAGCTAAATGACAGCACAAAGAAACAAATAAAAAGGGTATCCAAAAAAAGTGCAAAATAAACCCTCATTGAAAACCCCTTTTCAGATACTTCCACATTCATAGAAAGAGAGGTAAAAAAAATCCAAATAAGCATTAAAAATTGGAAAAAATTGCAAGCTATAACCCATATTTTGATGGGTCCTCCGGATAAACTTGGATTTCAAAAGAGAAATGTCATTCTGACCTAAGAAAGTTGAAATCTTTCCATGGGAAAGCAGAATCTTAATGCAAAACAATGAGCTTTAAGCAAGAACAATGGCTACCCTGTAAGGCTGAAACTTACCTGTTCATGGCGGGAGAGGGAGAAATTTGTGTGGTGGATGACAGAATGATCAAAAGTAAAGCCTTGCTCGGATGTGTGCTGCTTTTTTGCAGTATTTTATTGGATTATGGTTATAATTTTATATTGAAAAGAAATAGGGAAGAAGAATGTGAATGCGTTTGGACTCTGTAGAGTGGAGCGAGAGAGAAGAAGAGTGTCACAAGACCCAAGAACCGACACTAATTCGCTACTGTTCTAAATATCATTTTTATTATAGGATTGTATTATTTAAGGTTCTAATTAAACTAATATTGTAGATAACATAGTCTATAGCCTACTCAATTCGTGCAATGCTGTAAAGTCTCACTATATTTATGTTGCATCAACTTTCTAAGTCTTTTTCATCGTTATGTTTGGTTTACTTGAAAATTTTAGGTTCGAAAAAACATGAACAATTTTGATAACTAGGTCTTCTTAAAAAATTAGAGTATTAACTAGGCTTTTAATGTTTTATTTAAGTAAATGTACTCCAATCTTTCGTATTTATTTTTAAACTCTACACACTCTTTGAGATTTCTCAAGGGTACATTTACTAAACACAAAACTAGAAAAAGCCTAGTAAACCAAATTATTTCAAAAAACATCGTTTTAATAAAGTTAAAATAGACTAAAGTATATTTAAAATAAGAAAAAGAATTTGCTTTTTAAACTACTGAGAGGTATTCATTTAAAAAAATTATTTGAGAATATTAACTGAACCTCAAATATTAAAAAACTCTCATAAAAATTAAGTTTTAAAACGAACTCTGAATAAAATATAATTTCTTAATGTAAAATTACAATTTACATTAGACATCTTTTCTAAGGTCTCATTTTCTTCGATGTTTTTATTATATTAGTTTAATTTTATTGTTGTTTTTCGGTTTATTTTGATAAAAAAAAATTTTTTTAAAAATTTATATAAATTATACTTTTTACTAATCTTAGAAAAGAAAATTTGCATATCTAACCCATGTATACAACTTCATTCACGTACCCAACTTTAATTACCGAATTTAAATACTCAATTTACTTACATAATTTTAATTACCCATTTCAATTATTCAATTTCAATTATCTAAATTTCACCTACTTAATTTTAGTTATTTAATTTGACAGTTTTCACCTATCCTATTTTAAAAAATTGGATACATAATTAAAGTTGAATGTGCCATTTTTTTAACTTCTTATGATTATTGAAAAACACCATTTATTTTTTTTTTCCTTTTTTCTAATATTTTGCGCCTTTTCCTTATTTTACTTATCAAAAATTAAAAGTGCATTTTTTTTAATACTTTTTCACCTAATAGTTGATTTACATTTTTTAACATCCGAAATATACCAAACATTTTACTTCGAAATAAAAATAAACATATGTACATAATAAATAAAGGACACCCGTCTATTTAACTTAGACATTATGGTAATCTCCTTTGAGGTCTCCACAATTATTCTCCATGTTTTTTATCCATGTATTTCCATCGAATATGACCGTTTTTGCTCATTGCGTCCTGCTGATTGGATCATTTTTATTTTCTTTGAAGACTTTTTTTTTCCGGTTTCCTTTTGATTTTTTTTTTGTGTATTTCTTTTCTCCTATATTTGTGATTCTTAATGGTGGTCTGTCCGTCAGCGTAGACGTAGTAAGTTTTCCTTAATTTTTCGAACCAAATGTATGTTATGACTACTACACATACGCTCTACGATTATGCATGGCGTATGCGTAGTATGACTACGCTTCCGCAAAGCGTAGTCGTAGCCGTTTTCCTTTATTTTTGAACGAAATGAGCTTGTTGGTACGGCTACGCATTGCGTACTCGTAGTCGGGGTATGAATAACATGTTTCAGGTGGTACGAATAGCAATCTCGAATAATTTTAAACCGATTTTCAATTTCCAAAAAATATTTAAAATTTATATATATAATGTAATGGTCCCACTAACTTAGGTAAATAGAAAGGTTGGACCTTAGTCATGTCATGTCGGTAGGCATAGGAGGGCTTTTAGGTACATGGTTGATCGCTGAGATTAGGACTTTAGGGCCCGTTTGGTTCTAACTCCGGAAACGAAAACGGAATGGAAACGAATTTAGTCCATACGTATATCTATATTCATGAAATTTTGTGGAATCATTCCCCATGATTTAATGAAAAATGTACTTGTTTTCTCACATTTTGTTACCCTATAGGGTATCAAAAGTAATCAAAATCTCATCCAATTACTACAAACCATAAAGAATGATTCCAAAAATTTTAATGAATAAGGGTATACGTATTGACTAGATTCGTTCCCATTCCGTTTCCGATTTCGGAGTTAAAACCAAACGGGCCCTTAATATCTACACTTAATCATTATACAAGCATGAAATTAATATGCACAGTTACGAGTTTAGTCAATATTGACATCATTTTTTGCAGTTTGGCTCCGATGAAGTTTAAAAATAACTTCACGGTGAAGTTCAATCGATCTAAACCGTTAACTAAATTTAAAGGCTAAGATCTTCTCATTAATTAAGGTTAGTAAATAAAAAAGGCAATTTATAATAAAATAGAATTTTAATAGCACTAAATAGGGAAGGTAATATCATAAAAATCAATCAAATTTATTTATTGTTCAATCTCCCTCTGTTTATTAGCATTTAAAAAAATTGGATGCATTTCTGATTAATCGAATTGTATTTATATTGCTTCAATGTTTTTTATTTATTTAAAGACATGTAACATATATACTACCTCATCTATCTAATTAGTATTTTAAAGTTGTTTAAAAAGACAAACGGTTTTTCAACCTTGTTCGTTTTTTTTTACTTAAGAAGTAAAAGTAATTTTATTTTTGTTTGATTAGTCTTATAAATTATTTTTTCAAATTATCAAAGGATACATAAAAATAAAAATATAAATATAACTAATACACGTTTTTCTTTTACTAATTAATAATATTGTTATCAAAAACATTGTTAATTAGTAGAAGAATAATGAAGGAGACGTTTTAGGAAAAATAAATAAATATTTTTTATTTATATATCATTTTTAAATTTAAGAGGATCAATATTTATATTTTTTATAAACTATCTTTTCGATTAATCAGAAATGCATCCAATTTTTATAAATACTAATAAAAAGAGGGAGATTAAACAGTAAATCAATTTGAATAACAAAATAAATTTGATTGATTTTAAAATACTGCCTTCCCTATTTAGTGATATTAAAATTCTATGTTATTATATATTGTCTTTTATATTTACTAACCTTAATTAATGAGGAGATCTTAGCCTTTAAATTTAATTAACGGTTTAGATTGATTGAACTTCACCGTGAAGTTATTTTAAACTTCATCGGAGCCGAACTGCATTTTTTGGTATCATTCCAAGTTAATTAAGGTTCTAGATAGTAACGTAACTAACGGGTTGGCTATGAAATAAATGTGTTGCATGTGAAGACAATTATTATCATTGGGTTCGTTGGATCAAACATTTAAATACCTAATGCATCAACTAATGGAATTTACTTCAATATTGATAACAATTCAGAAAGTCAATTGATAATAATAATAATAATTAATCATAAAATTTACCCTTCAATCGATCATAAAATCAATTGATAATACAATTTTATTGATGATAATAAAATAATTAGTCATAACGGGCTAATAGGGGTCACATATGGAGTAATAATAATAAGATAATCTGTGTTGTGGTTGACATGTTGAAATTGGATATTGTACTCTTTTTGAGATAGTCTTGACTCTTGGCACATTATACCACATACTGTGAATAGAGGTTGGTGATAAAATGACTCACGTCGTCAAGACTTTATCGTTACTTCTACGAGCTCCATTTATGTTGACTTTACACGTGTCACCTAATGGAGGCTTCACACAATGTACCTTAGAGCATCCACAATGCTAATACTCAAAGTTTCTTACCTTTTAAAAAAATAAAGTTAAACTAAATAAATTATGTCAATGTCAGAAAAATTCATAGTTAAACTCCTATTTAACAGAATATAACTCTAATATAAGGACTCTGCTCTAAATAAATGAGAACTCTAACCTGACAAATTTTGAATTTTACCATACTAATTTTTATTTACTTTTTATTTATTATTTGAATGAGAAACCCACAAGACCACAATAATCTTAAACTCTTATATCTTCCTAGTATATTCTTGTTGTTTATTCCGAGAAAGTGAGATACTCCATGAGGCCATTTTCATCCCAGAACTTCTGCGTTTCTTTAACAATTAAAAAATTAAAATTAGAAATAAATGTCAGATTAGGAGAAAGAAGCTATACAATTAGTGGTTTCTCTACAGAGATACTCTTCATGACAGGTTCCTGCCCACTTCACACAAAATCAAAGAAAATTTTAATTTATTTTTTTTGTTTTGCCTAAATGTAGGGATGTAACAGGTTTTTGGTTATAATAACACTCTAAAGAAATTTTGATGAATTTTGGGATGGAAGAGAGAGATTCTTCAATCATTTGTTGAATGAAAAAAAAAAAGAAAAATCAGATAAGAAATTTCCTGTGAATTTCTAGGATGAAGATGCTCTGACTCAATCTTTCACATGCCGATATCTCACCTCCATTGTTATCTATGTTATCAAGGCTTCATGTTCCTCTATTTTACATGACCATCAGATTAATCTCATTCCACTTGCGATCTCCGTTTATCAACTTTATGAGGCCATTTGAAATCGGTAAAATTTATTCCTAAAAACAGATTGATTTCGAATCAATCAAATATCAGATTTATTTTGATGCCCTTTTAACCCTTTTAATACATAAAAATAACCTAACTACTCTCATTTCATTTTAACACTAATATTATATATACCACCAACAAGATATTACCCAAGTCTCAGTTTTATTGTTTTCATTTTCTAAGATACTATTAGTTTAATCATTGATTTATTTTATGTAATACCACTAATACATTTTTAGTATTAGGTTACCCAGCACACTAATGACATGATAGCAAATTGCCAATGTAGTTGAATATAAACTTTTCCACATAAACTATTAAAAAATGTAAATAAGTATTGTTCAACAAGAGGGGCATATTGTACTAGGAGATTATTTAGCAAACACAAGTTCAAGGATATTTTAGTAACTTCAGGGTCCGTTTGGTTTTAACTCCGGAATCGAAAACGAATCTAGTCCATACGTATGTCCTTATTCATGAAAATTTTTGGAATCATTCGTTATGGTTTGAAGTAATTAGAGTAGAGTTTGATTACTTTTGATACCCTATATGGTAACAAAATGTGGAAAAACAAGTGCATTTGCACTAAATCACAAGAAATGATTCCATAAAATTTCATAAATAAGGATATGCATATGGACTAAATTCGTTTTCATTCCGTTTTCGTTATCAGAGTTGGAACCAAACGGGCCCTAAATTTCCAACATTTTTGGGCTATGGTCAAATCAACCCAGACACATGTGCTGACCTCATGAAGCATTTCAGGGGTTCGGCCAAACCTGAAATTCCCCTTTGAAAAAAAAGGCTACTTAGTTTCAATGGGCCCAAATATTTGGGCCGAAATTATGGGCCGGTCTGACTAATAAATTAACCCTAACCCATACTCTAATACCCTCATTGGCTCATGCTGTTTACCAAAATAAATCCTCCAATAATTCATCAAATGAATTTGTTATTTTTTAAAGGTTAGAAGTAGCTTCCGGTTCGATCGAATTTTGCCCCTTTACGCCCGGGACGGGTATAAGTCGTGGCCCAATTTGAGGATACCTTTCCAATACCAATTTTTTCATACATGTTTCCTGGAGATTCGAGGCTAACACTTAAGGAGTCTAGCACCACAACCACTATACCAACTGAGTATTGATAAATGAATTTGTTGAACACACCCTTAGTTTATACTCTTTTCAGAACCGTGATTACTTGATTAAGCATTGATCAATTGCTCGTATATTATTGTATATATGATCTGCATAACCTTAGTTAAGCTCGAACCTTGATTCTGCACATTGTACTAGGAGATAGGGTTACATAACACCAAAAAAAAGGAGATAGGGTTACGAGACTGTGCATATCCGGATATTCAAGCTGATAATTTTTCTAAAAGGTCGAGAGTATGTGAATATCCGACAATTTCATCCGATCAGGATAAACTGGATATCCGACCTAGATATCCAATCTATGTAATTATTACCGGAGCAGTCAGATATATATTCGATTGGAAATTTATTCTCAAAAATCTCTATCAGATCTGAATATTCCCCGGATCAGATTCTGGTCATCATTTAATGAATATTTTCGGATTCATATTTTTTCATATCGGATATTCGATTTTGTGGATCGAATTGGATATTTTTGCTTACCTCGTACGAGATATTACTCTACTTATCATGGTAATATTTGCAATCAATACTCATTTATATAAAATAAACTAAAAATCATACTCTATCTTCCACATCAATGACTACACATTTATTCTTAATTTTTGATTATGTAAATCTGGTTGAATAAGATATTTCATTATTATATAAATCGGAATGAGCAAATGCATTCGGATTTGAACGTTGGATCATAAATATTCCTTTATATTTCTTAAATTTGTACTTCGTCATTGAAATTCTTTCGGTTGAGTACCTATTCGTAGACAAATACTAAGATTCAAAATCAAACCGTGTAATCCATTTCATTATTACATAAATCCGGTCAAATTATCCATTTCATTGTTAAATAATCATGCAAAACAGGCTGAATAATCCATTTTAATTAGTATACAAATCGGTTTCAACAATTGCATTCAAATTTGCATATATGGTGAACTTCCGGATAATAAATGCACCTAACTTACATTAAGCATGTCCACGGGTCACGGGTTAACCGTAATCCGACGGGAACCTGGCGGATCAGTGACCCGGTGGATTACGGGTGCGGGTCGACTCGCCAATGGTCAATTTTGAAAAAAAAAATTA
The DNA here is from genome assembly GCA_033239125.1 of Fagopyrum homotropicum. Taxonomy (NCBI): domain Eukaryota; kingdom Viridiplantae; phylum Streptophyta; class Magnoliopsida; order Caryophyllales; family Polygonaceae; genus Fagopyrum; species Fagopyrum homotropicum. Next base: position 165,359,118 of record BSWB01000001.1, read on the forward strand.
AAAAAATCGAATCAATAGCCGTTGGGCAAACTCATTGGCGAGTCGACCCGCCAACAATCATTTTTTTAATTTTATTTTTTTCAGGTTTGAAAAAAAAAGTCAAACCGTTGACCCACCGGGTCTGACCCGTGACCCGACGGGTTAGCCTTTTAGGCGGGTCCGGGTCACCCTTTCCGGACCCTTGACCCGACGGGTCCGATCCGTGAACATGCTTAACTTACATTGTGATACGAGAATATGTGTTATTGTAATTCTCCTAAAAGTATTAAACTATAAACGAATTTAACCGTGAAATCTATTTTTATTGTATAAATCAAAATTTAAATCGGTAAATCGGGTTGAATAATTTCATACTATAAATATGGATGCTACAAATGTATTCAAATTTGCATATATTGTAAACATTAGTATAATAAATTTGCGTTATAAATCACATATATTATATGACTTGACCACAATCTTTATATGACTACTTATACGCCGCCTTGTTTGTAGATATAGACACGTTGTGTGTGTCTTACATATTCAACTCAATCAAACATTATAAATTTATAAAATCACATATCTTATGCTTGTGTTTAACTTCACTCTACCAACTCACAAACCCATTCTCACTTGCAAATCAACAACACAACCTTTCACAACCAACACTTATCCTTTTCTTTCTCGAACTTACAAGTTTACCACCATGTTCATCTTCTTCGCCTTCCTAATCGCCCGACTCAACCCGAGCTCATCCCAAAGCCTCTTCGCGAACACCGCGAGCCAAGGCGAATGGCGGGTTCTCCACGACAGTATCGGGATATCCGCCATGCATATGCAACTTCTACACAACAACAAAGTCATCATGTACGATCGAACTGATTTCGGTCACTCGAATATCTCTCTTCCTAACGGAGAATGCCGTCGCGATCCGTTTGATACCGCGTTGGAGGTTGATTGTACCGCGCATTCTGTATTATACGACGTCGCTTCCAATACATTTCGGCCATTAATGGTGGAAACCGATACCTGGTGCTCGTCGGGTTCGGTTCTTTCCGACGGAACGTTACTACAAACTGGCGGGTTTAACGACGGTGATCACGTCGTTCGTTCTTTCACTCCTTGCTCCGACGAGTCTTGTGATTGGGTTGAGTATCGGGATTATCTTTACGAACGGAGGTGGTACTCGACGAATCAAATACTTCCCGACGGTCGAGTTATTATAATCGGTGGCCGACGGCAGTTTACCTACGAGTTCTACCCTCGAAATCCTTCAAGATATTGGTTGGAGTTTTTGTCACAAACTAACGACGACGACGAAAACAATTTGTATCCGTTTGTCCACCTTCTACCTAACGGTAACTTATTCATATTTGCTAATACACGTGCAATCTCACTAGACTACGATAAAAACCAAGTGGTTCGAGAGTTTCCTCGTATCCCATTCGACATTCCACGTAACTATCCTAGCTCAGGCTCTTCGGTTATCCTTCCAATCGACCAAAACCAACCGGTTATCCATGTCGATATCCTTGTATGCGGCGGGGCGCCACGTGGCTCGTTTGGAAAAGCCGGTAACAATGATTTCGTACGCTCAAGTGATAGTTGTGGACGTATAAGAGTTACCGACGAAAACGCAAATTGGGTTATGGAGACAATGCCGATTGCTCGTGTTATGGGCGACATGCTTATTCTTCCTAACGGAGATGTGATTATAATCAACGGCGCCGAATCCGGTACCGCGGGATGGGAGAGAGCGGATAGTCCGGTTCTACGACCCGTAATCTACCGACCGGTTAATGTCGATAATCAACGGTTTTCGGTGATGGAGCCGGGGACGAGACCGAGAATGTACCATTCGTCGGCGGTTTTATTACCCGACGGACGAGTTTTAGTAGGCGGAAGCAATCCGCATGTGTATTATAACTTCAGTAACGTGCAATTTCCGACGGATTTGAGTCTCGAAGCGTACTCGCCGCCTTATTTGTCGGTCGAGTACGCTCCTGTTAGACCGAGTGTCGTCTACGGCCAAGAAGGTATGAGTTACGGGTATGTGTATTCGGTTACTTTTCGGGTTCAGGAGTTTTTGTCACCGGATGTTGTCTCCGTGAATCTAATCGCGCCGTCGTTTACGACTCACTCGTTTGCTATGAACCAAAGGATGGTGGTTTTGAAGATCGAAGACGTTTCCGAAGTTTCGACTGGTATGGTTAATGTTCGAGTTCTTGGACCGTCGACGCAGGAGATTGCTCCTCCTGGATACTATTTGTTGTTTGTGGTTCATGCTGGTGTGCCTAGCTCTGGATTGTGGGTGAGAGTTCAGTGAGATTTTATGTGGTTGAGTTCTTTTTTAGATTCTTTGATGTTTGTTATATAAAGAGAGCTTTCTTCTTATTGTAATATTTAGAGATTGTTAGAGACTTAGATGAGAATCAAAGACATGAATTTCTCAAGAGTAATCAATCAAATGAGCCATGATTTTCTCCTTTTTAGTTTATTTTCATGTTCTATTTGGAAACTGCATCTATTATATAAGGTATGTATATTGTATATTGATTTTAGGATAAATTTACCAGACTTATGTGCTGATTTTAGGTTTAACACATAAGTATTTGTATGTCTCGTATGCACACGAGTACGCCACCTCACTATGTAGTCCAATCAGAACGATTAATGTTCTATATCCGAACATGTTCAAGTGTCAACTAGGTCTGATTACGTGTTAGACCCGAACCTAGCGCAAATTTATTTGTATCCATACAAATTAATAAGTTTATGCGTTTTTAATATCACTTATGAGTTATAACCCCCTCCTTTCTCTTAATAATATGTATTAATGTAAATTAAAATATTCTTTTGTAATATATTTAGATATCAAAGAATTTAGTTTATCTTGATTAAAAAATTTGCACACTTATGTTTAACCATGTCCACGGGTTATCCGTGACCCGACGGGTTTTGACCCGTCAGTGACCCGGCGGGTCACGGGTACGGGTAAGAGTCGAGGCGATCCTTACCCGTGACCCGGCGGGTCGACCCGCCACCGGCCAATTTTGGAAAAAAAAAATCCAACAGCTAAAATAGTTGACCCGACGGGTCGACCCGCCGGTTCATGCCTTTTCTTTTTTTTTTTTTTATAAAAAATCGAGTTTTTAAGTAAAAGGGCCAACCCGCCGGGTCTGACCCGTGACCCGACGGGTTGGCCTTTTACACGGGTCCGAGTCCGGGTCACCCTTCCCGAACCCTCGACTGACCCGTGACCAGACGGGTTGGCCTTTTACACGGGTCCGGATCATCCTTCCCGGACCCTCGACCCGTGACATGCTTACTATGTTTTGACAAATGCTTGAAAATAGCTTTATTATATATTTGTATTTTTTAATGTATGAAAAAATTCTTTTAAATATTTTTTAAAACATAAGTCGGAATGTATATCATTATCCAGGGTAAGATTCGAGCCATTGTTTACCATTCTGAACTCTGAAGCCACTTTTGCATCTTGTCTTCACGAATAACCCCTTACTAGTTCAATTTCATCCCGCCGCTCACTTCCAGCCGCATCCTCCCACACCGTTGCCGCCGCTCATCACCATCGGCCTCTTGTCTCTACCGGGGTTTCCGTGCGGTGGTTTGTGCCTGCGCAGTCGAAGGTCAGGAGGTGCAGCGAACAGCTTTAAATTATTACAAACAGTTGAGGATCAACCTTGCTTCAAAAGGTATAGTAATCAAGCTGGATTGATTTCCTCAATGCTTTTTGATACCTGATATCCCTAAAAATCCGCGGTATCGAAATTTCTTTCCCTTCTCTCTTGACATTTCATTTCTTCTTTCTTAGCGCACTGTGATAAGCCAGATCGTGCTACTGTCGTCGACGGAATAGCCCCCAATTGCAACCGGTGAGTATCCTTAATCCTTTTCTCACTTAAACCATTACGAGTTTCTGAAACTTACGCTGTTACCTTGAGATTTTGCTCTTTGTTTTATGCGTTGCTTGATTATTGCATACAGTTTTCAATTTCACTATGTACTATATTTTTTGCTTGAATGTCGAATCAGATGTCATAAATTTGAGTCAGTAAACTATTGAAAGATGCATTCTCGTTGCTGGTTGTGCGTGATTGATTCAGGAGATTTTAAGGTGTATTTGGCGAGATTAGATATTAGTATTTCATCTCCTTGTATAAATATATGGAACAAAAAGTCTAATTATTAAAGCTGGTTCATTTTGCAAAAATCTGTAGGTAGGTCATATTTGTGTTAGGATGGACATAAGCTGATTCATTTTGCAAAAATCAGCTTACTGTGCTAGGGTGAACATAAGCTGAATTATAGTTTCATTTTAATCTCTCAATCCCCCTCCCTGTTTTCAATTTTTTTTATCTGCAAGAGTAGTTTCATTTGATCTTGAAGCTGATATTCATCATGAACGTGTAGACATTGTGTTAGGATGTAGTGGCTGAATTATAGGTATCTCACAACTAGCTGTGAAATTGAAGGATATTTCAATTTTGAAATTTCATTAATTGCCAAAAAGATCAATTTACAATAGCTTTATTAACTTGTTTATAGATGACAATATTTAGTCCTTAATACAGGGAACTTCATAAGGGCTAATGATTAAGATTTGTTTACGCACTTAGGATGAGCATAACTTATCAGGAATTAGTCTTCTCTCCACTTCTATATTATGTTTTTTTTTCATGTTTTTTTTTTATATTTTTTTTGCTGCTTATGAATAGAAATGGACTCGTACGAGCTTGATTCAATAAGGAGATAGAAGGAAAGACAAAAACTTGTCAAGGCTTGAGGTTCTGGATGGGGTAGATATGCATGCCGATTGCAGGGTGATTTTGGTGGATGCGTTGTGATTTTGTTGTCATCTTTTGAAGTATTTTATGCTCAAACATGTGATGTCTTTATGTTGACAATCTTGCAGTTGCTTAAAATTTTTTACATTTTGGCACATTTTAAGTTGAATGATGATGGCTTGATTGAATTTTATGTTGATTGAACGTTGCTTTTATTTTGATGGTTAATTACAGATGAATTAGCTTGAAATTTGAAATTGTTTGTCGTCTATGTAGAAAAGTCTCGAGTTGAAGGGCTTCATCTCATCATCTGCCATATATGGCTTCCATGACTGTTGCAGCTCGGGTACAAGCTTTCAGCGGCACTAATTTTGGCTTTTCGGCCTTGGCTTCCACTCCCGACTGTGGGTTTCTAAAGCTTCGTGGTAACAGCTGCCATGGCGTAGTACGAAGTAGCTCATTTGTCAATCTTCAATCGTTGAATGAAAGGTTTTCTGGAATGAACAGTTTCTTGTCTAATTATGCTTTGGATGGGAGGAGTCCGTTTGCTTTTCTGGGCACAGATAGACGGAGGGCGGTGCCTTCTGTGGTGGTGGCATCTACCAAAAATGGCGGATTGGTAGGTCAGTACATACCTGGTTTATAAAAAAAAGTCGATACTATTGATCTGGCTATGGTTATGTTTGTATTTTCTTTCACTTGTTGGTAAGAATGCTCATGATAAAATAGCTTGGGCAATTAGTTCTATTTGTTGTATGTTTGTGCTTTTCTTGAGCTTAACCATTTTGCCAATTATGTACAAGTTTGGATTACTTGCATCAGACCATGCCGGTACTCAGTAGTTTATGCTGCCAACTTAATCATGTTATGTTTGATTGCATTCTTGAATAATTATTGGAATTGAAATGTATAGTTGTTGATTTGATTCTTGTGTTCCTTCATCTGCTATCTTGCATTTCTTTTTCCTGTTAATGTCTTTTTTCACTAATCTTATGCATTGGATTATAGATGAACATGTTATTGTACTGGTGATTGGTGGGGGTGGAAGGGAACATGCACTTTGCCATGCTTTGAACAGATCTCCATCTTGTGATGCTGTCTTTTGTGCCCCTGGAAATGCCGGAATCGAGAGTTCAGGAGACGCAACTTGCCTCCCTGATCTTAACATCTCTGATAGTTCAGCTGTCATTGCATTTTGCCGCCAGTGGAATGTTGGGCTAGTTGTAGTGGGTCCAGAGGCTCCTCTTGTTGCAGGTCTTTCCAATGATCTTGTGAAAGTCGGAATCCCAAGTTTCGGTCCTTCATCAGAGGCTGCTGCATTAGAAGGCTCCAAGAATTTTATGAAGAGCTTGTGTGATAAATATAAGATTCCCACTGCCAAGGTTTGTTGTGTTAGTTCTCCTTGTTTAATGCATTAAATTTGTGCTTGATGAATGATTTCTCTTTCTTTTTGCCTCATTACATGGAGCAGTATCAAACATTTACCGATGCAGCTTCTGCAAAGCATTATATTAAAGAGCAAGGGGCACCGATTGTCATCAAGGCTGACGGTTTAGCTGCTGGAAAGGGTGTTGTAGTAGCTATGACACTTGATGAAGCCTATGAAGCTGTGGATTCAATGCTTGTGAAAGGTGATTTTGGTTCTGCAGGTTGCCGTGTCATTGTTGAGGAATTCCTAGAAGGAGAAGAAGCGTCATTCTTTGCCATTGTTGATGGAGAGAATGCAATACCTTTGGAATCTGCTCAAGACCATAAACGTGTTGGGGACGGTGACACAGGGCCCAACACAGGTGGAATGGGAGCTTATTCTCCTGCACCAGTTCTAACAAAGGAGCTTCAATCTACTGTCATGGAATCTATAATTTTTCCTACAGTCAAAGGAATGGCAGCTGAAGGCTGCAAGTTTGTTGGGGTACTATATGCTGGACTCATGATTGAGAAGAAGTCCGGATTACCTAAACTGATTGAGTACAATGTCCGTTTTGGAGATCCCGAGTGCCAGGTCTGTGATCTAATTCTTCTCTTATATCATTGCATAATACTTCTGCACACTGCACAGTTTTGCAATTTATTTACACTTTCTTGTAATTGGCCATGTTTTGAAAATTGTATCTCCCTTAGTTCTCTTACGAAAATATCCGGGATTACCAGTATAGGAAACTGCTTTGAGTAACATTATTTTGTCAGTCTATATACATACAAGGTTAAAACATCACTAGATTGAATCAATACAGGTTTTGATGGTGAGGTTGGAGTCGGATTTGGCCCAGGTTCTACTTGCTGCTTGTAGAGGCCAACTGGAAGGTGTATCACTTGAGTGGTCACCAGGATCTGCCATGGTAGTAGTAATGGCAAGCAATGGCTACCCAGGATCTTATAAGAAAGGAACAATCATATACAATTTAGAAGAAGCTGAACTAGTTGCTCCCTCAGTTAAGGTATTCCATGCAGGGACTGCTTTCGACTCTGATGGAAATTTCACTGCCATTGGAGGCCGGGTTCTTGGTATAACTTCCAAGGGGAAAGACCTTGAGGAAGCAAGAGACCGAGCTTATCGCGCTGTTGAGGAGATCAAGTGGCCCGATGGATTCTATAGACGCGACATTGGTTGGAGAGCTCTCCCTCAAAAGCAAATCTCTACAAAGGATTAGGGAAAATTGAGAACTGGTTTTTGTTCTTAATAATCTGAAAGCTAATTTCGGCTGTGATTACTAACACATGTGATGTGGTTTTAGTGTCAAGTAGACTTGATTTTGGTAATCCTATCTCACAGACTTCATCACTCTAATCTCGCCCATATCTTGATATCCATATAGGTCCTGATTTCGGTTTCAGGTTCAGTTTTTCGTGTTCTTCATTGCGGGATCAGGCGGAATTGTGCATACAAGGACTATGAGCTCAGGGTTCATATTTGCAGCTGATAGCATTCTGTTAGTTTGTAACACAAGGCTTTGATTGAATGCCATCTGATGTATATAAACTGCAATTACAAGTAAAGAATTGACATAAACTGGGAGTATATATTTATATATTCTTTGTAAACCCATAAACCCTAGAACTCCATTCTACTTGTAATGTAGATCAAAAGCTTCCATTCGAGCAGAAACCTGCTTGGCCCATTTGACAATCTTCTCAGCTTCTTCATTGATCTTCATCTCCTCCTTTGCAGCTTTTTTCAGTATTTTCTCTTGTTCCCTTCTCGAAAGTGACCCTATTCGAAGATCCTCCAAAACGCCGTCGTTTCTTCTCCAATCAAACTCACTTCCACCCCTGCCGTTCCTCTTGCTAAAGCTCAACTTTCTCAAAGCCCTTTTCGCCGAGCCCCACAAACACGAGAACGACGTCGTTTTCTTCTTTGGTTTTGGTGAAACCAACCCGGATCGCCGATCCGATCCGAATAAACCCTCATCCGCATTCAATTTGGGCGAATTCTTAGTCTCCAGCCACGAATGCGAAGACTCTGAGGAAGACGGCGACGGAGAAGGGGTGCGATGACGACGACGTCCAGCAGAAGACCCACACCTCGATTTCGATTTAGAACTCGAGCTAAAACCTAACTCGTGCCGAGCCGACTCGGTGAGTTTGGGAGCTGAGTCGGCGGCGGGTTTGTCGTCAGGTTGCAATTTGGCCGAGTCATGAAGCAGTCCAGTTGTGTTTTGGGGCAGAGAAGAAGGGAGAGTTTTGAGGCGGCGGAAGCGAGACTCGAGGTGTTGAGGGAGAACAGAATCCGAGACACCGGAGAGGTTGAGAGCGGAAATTTGTTTGAGGGTGACGTGGTCGGCAGCTTCCGCTAGGATCTCCTCCACTGCCGACTCATCAGTATCGGAGAGAAAAGAGAAATCCGCCATAGACGAGCCACAAGAAGAACACAGAAACAATCGAACAACGAGATGAATAGAAATAGAGTTTTGAGGAATTTTCCAGTGCACTGAAGTGCGTGTGAGAAAAGTGGGGAGAAGGTGGGTCCGGGTTAAAATGTAACGGCTATAACTCAGTGCCACGTCACATCCAGTAATCATTGTTTAACAAAACTATTAAATCAAATTATTAATATTGTTTTGAAATAACCACATATTATGCTTTACAAATATTAAATTAAATCTTGCCCAATATATATAATATTATGTAAAATTATTATTCAATAGGTTTTTTTTTAATCAAGAAGATAAGAAGCTCGATTACAACAAAATAATTGGTGTATCAAGATGCCGACAACCGGCAAACGGACAAACAGTCATGCAAATAGAAAAAATCACGAGGGAAACAATACGACCACCACAAGCACAAACTGGAAATGTGAGAAATATCCAAAAAGTTGGAATGGCTAAACCTTGGGAGAAGATGCGAAACACTCGAAGTTGACAAAACATGGAGAGGATACGGGATAGATGAACTAGCGTGGTGTCTCGCCGTCGGGAAGCAGGATGATAGAAACCTTTTTAAGGGATGTCATACCTCCTGCAGAAATGTGATCCCACGACGTTGCTCCCACCTAGATTGAGGATCTCCGGAGACCTCAAACACAACCACGATCAACATGATCAACAGGGGCATGTGACTACGGCATCTTCCAAGACAATCGTTTAGGTCACACTCGAGAAACATCTTCAAAAAGAAAAATCATCCCAGAAATTCTGAAAGGATAAAATCTGGATATTGTCTATTCGATTTGCTCTTGTTTCCTCGTCTCGTTTGTTTGTTTTCAGATGTAGGATCGCGAGTTTTTTAGAATGGTCAAACCATGCTGAGGGAAGCAAAACATTTTCTTTTTTGATAGACCGAACCGATCTACGGCTCCCGGTATTTATAACATGTTAAAGAGCAGACGGTGTGTTTAATCTATAATTTTAAATCTGAATAAATTTTGTTATATCACCTATTTTAAGGGTGATTTATATTTGATCTATGAATTGATAGCTATTGCATAACGGCATAATTGAATAGCCCATAGTATCTTTAGACATAATTACGATTATAGCACCTGTTATTTGATCAATTGACCATTTATGATCGATTTTTTTTTCTATAAGTGGGTTCGAAGGTGTGAAAAGAAAACAGTATGTATGAAAGGCAAAGGAAATCAGCAGGTGTGAAAGAAAAAACAAAGGAAAAAATTGACATGAAACTATTGAATTAGGCAAAAGCCAATTAACATTGGCTTAAGGCCCACTTTCTCTTCATGCATGCATTCTGGCCCAATAGACAAAAAAACGTTTCTTGAAAACGTTTCTTGATATTAGAAGAACTCGTTTACTAATATGGGCCCGTTTGGAAGCTCTTGGAATCATTCCCGGTAACGGAATGATTCCAAATCAATCAAAAAATACGTTTGATTAAAGGTCTTTTATCACATGAAAGTAATCCCATCATTTCCATTTCCATTCCTAACCCTTATCCAATTCCATTCCGTTTCCATTCCACCGCTCCAACCAAACGGGCACTAAGAGTTTTCTTGAAAATTTTTGAGTGAGATTATTCTCGAAGATTATTTTATGAGAATATTATAATTTTTTTTTAAAATATTTATCTCAACTTAGAATGTTGGGATTGGTGTGAAATTATAATATGCTGAATAATCTCGAAGAATTCAGGAACGGGGATAAATGGATCAATTTCAATTGCTTTCCTTACGTTTTTCTCTTTTGGTACTTTTCTTTGGTATAGTTACACTTTTTTCTGGAGTAATCGGCTTTTACATACCTCGGGCTTGTACGAGAGTTCAATCTTATTTATGTAGAAACTGATAAAGGACGGTATGAGGGTTGTAAGTTGTAACCTATGTGTGACCTTTGCGAAATAACGTAAAACAATCTTCACGCACCACACGTTGATCCCCAACCTTTTTATGCGATTTTCTTATAATTGGAGAACAAGATGCTTTTTTTGACTTTTTTTTTTTCCTTCGGTCGTATTTGTCCATGTCTGATGTAATTGTTTAACATTTCTTTCTATGAGACTATAATGTAAATAGAAAGCAACACTAGCCCACCACAATTGTCCTGCCCTTGAAAAAGTTGGATCGGTATCCTGGACTACCAACTGACCTAGTTACATCGACGAAAACAACTGTCCAAGATAGATGTGGGTGTAAATATATCATTAACATATAAAATATAAACAAAAACAACAGTTCAAGGTAAAACAATAATACAAGATACCGATTTGAGTCGGTATCCTAGAGGACCTAGAATACCAACTGTCCTAGTTAGATCGACTAAACAACTAAACAAGATAAAGTACATCAGACTCCACGGCCCAATAACTTTTTCACCAGTAACCAATACATGCCTTTAAGTTGATGGTTTTCTCTTGACCAAAAAAACTAACATGACAAAAATCTTCAAACACCTTACTCGCCCTATAAGGACACCCAAAAAAACTAAAGGCATTTAATTTTAACTCTTAAACGTTACGATAACATTATAGGTATGAAATGAACTATGATGAGATTGATTGATAGCTTCATGTGAACCAAAACCCTAAAAATAATGTGAAATTGTGAAGTAAGAAAGCCAAACATAACCAAAATTGGTTAGCAAAAGATGTCACCATTGAAGATAGGGCGGTTGCAATACCAATAGTGGAGTAGGAGAGGAACCTATACTATATGTCACGTTATCTTCCTAATATATTTTTTATAAACAAATATAATAAAGTATATTATTAATAATAATAACAACAAAATTGACTAATGCATAATTAAGCCATAATCAACTATTGGATAGGATTGAATCTTAATTAAGAATATTCATTCTCTAATCCTATTTGTCATGCTCAAATACTTAACTAAATATGTTATGTCAACTACGACACTCAACGCTTTATTTTGGTAATTTATCACTAAGGGCCCGTTTGGTTTTAACTCCGGAATGAAAACGAATCTAGTCCATATGTATACCATTGTTCATGAAAGTTTGTGGAATCATTCCTTGTGGTGTGATGGAATTGAAGTAGAGTTTGATTACTTTTGATACCCTATAGGGTAACAAAATGTGGGGAAACATGTGCATTTTGCATTAATCCACAAAATTTTATGAATAAGAATATACATATGGACTAAATTCGTTTCCATTCCGTTTCCGTTTCCGGAGCTGGAACCAAACGGGCCCTAAATTTATTTGAATAATTATATTTGAGCCAAGAAAACAACTTCACTAGCCATATTATATCATCTTGTAGTTTTGTAATGATTTTTGAGGATTTAAATACTTTTAATTTATGATAATAGTTTGTATATTTAAAATTTTTATCTATTTATAGTTGTTATAAAAACACATATAAAATAATTAAATTAGTGTAAAGATATCAAGTTAATCTATAAGACTTTTCTAGTATATAAATACGTGTTAATATTTTAATATTTAATAAATGTATTTGATTTAATATGATATAGGGTTAAACTTGAGATAATAGTTTATATTTATTAAACTTCAATCATTAACTCGTATCACGAGTAAATATTTTTTTAAAATTGTAATTCATATGCGTACCCTATAACCTACCTATATATACATTGGATCAAATTAATCATCTCTAATGTGTAAACAATCTATGAATTCCTACCTACCCGATAATTTGGGTTTATTTTACTTTAAAAACTCTCATGTCCCTAAAAAATCCGAATAATAACGTTGAATATTCAAGGATGAACAAATAATATCAAGATGGAAAACCACAAGGTCAAAATTGTATTTTAAACAAAAATAAACTCATTGAAGCAAAAATAATCTTGGTCTGAAAAATTTATTTTTGAGTGGTTTATAAACCCATATAAATCCCTAGAGAAATAAACTAATCCATAAGTAAACACCTACAAAAATAAAACTCAGAGTTTATAAACTAAATGAAACACAAATAAGTTACAAGTAAACACGCCCATACATGCCGAACGAGCCGAAAGTCTTAACATGCTCAAGTTTAACTCATTTATAGAGGAGCCGAGTTTTTTACGAGTCAAGGTCGAGTAACTCGTCTAAAATAATGCTCATATAGTGTTAATTTAGCCGAACATGCCGATCTTTACTCGAACGAGTCAAGCATTGACATGCTCAAGCTCGGTTCATTTATAAACGAGTCGAGCCCAAGCCGAGATTTTGACGAGTCAAACGCGAGTCGAGCCCGAATAACTTGTCTCATATATAAGCCTTACTTAATAATCTTTTTTTTTTTAAAGAACCACCCTTTATAAAATTTTTAACATAAAACACCGTTAATATGCATATATGTGCAACAAATCACCTTATAAACTACGAGAAAACTACTTTGTGCGGGTATTATACTAGTTACCTCTATACATGAACTCTTTAGACCCTTCAAATGGTAAGTCTTAAAAAATGTTAGCTATATATTTATTAGTACGTAGGGTACGTACCCCAAATGTCAACCACCATTGATAGAATAAAAGTACCTAGAGGAGGATATAAAAGAGTTAGGTATGACCCTTTTGTTTTTTCATGTGTCACTCATCAAATTTGCCCACCACTTGATCGACACTCAATAGTCAATCCTATCTTATTATGCAACAAAACATATAAACAAATTAACTACATACTAACCCCTCGTAATAAATATTGTTTAATATGTAACTTATAGGGTGTGGTTCTCACGTTAGGGGGTGTTCTCATAGTATATATAATATATATATATATATTATTTTTTCTAAGTTTTTTTCCATTTGAAAAGGTTTATTTCACCTCCGAGGATTACTGAAATTAAAAAAATTTCAAGATGAACCGAAACATGTAGATAGTATGGATTGGTTGTTTTGAGAGCGATCATAAAAGTCATGCTCTAATCTTACGAAACGTGTCTTAATAATCGATGAAAGTCTGATACCATATTCGAATATCATACTTTGATTCTTATCAAGTGGCTTGCTTTATTTGATATATATATATATAACGGTAACGTTAAAATATTGTTTCCTATTTTTATTAACGTACAATAACCTCATAATTACTTTATAAATAACAAATAAATATTGTTTAACGTACAATAACCTCATAATTACTTTATAATTAACAAAATATATAACTTGTATTGGCATGAAAATACTAAAATTAATCATTTTCTACAACTGTTTTACAACCTCAAATTATGTCATTTTATGTTAAAGTATACATATCCACATTATTAAAGGAGTTTTCTTAGTAATATAAATAAACTATTTTTCTAAGTTTTTTTTGGATAAAAACAACAAAATATACTAAATTTATACGTGAAAAAACAATGAATTTTAATGCCATTTAACCGAAAATATCTCAAATTAGGTAGTTATCTATTCTACATAAAACAAACCTAAATGAAGAAAATATGACCTAACAAGATCATGTAAGATATAGCTTACTTTGTATTCTACCAAAAATATCTTGTTGTAGAAGTCCATTTTACCCTCAAGTAAATATAATATTTATGAAACTGTCTCAAAATAAAATTTCTACTATATCTAATAAATTACACGAAATCACCCTTAAAAATTATTTAATTTTAGAGTATCATCCCTAAATTTCAACATAATACAAAATCACCCTTTAAAATCATTTGTTGCAAATATACACCCCTTGGGCCTTAACCAACTTTTCCTTAAAAATCATTTTGCTAACAAATGATTTGGAAGGATGATTGTACGTAGCATAGGGGTGAGACTTTACATCGAACTAGAAGGAAGACGGGCAACAAGTTGTGCCGCCAATCCTTTCTGAATAGCGAATCCGATCCTCCTAAAAACGACATCATAAGACCTAGGAGACATAACGTTGTCATGCAAAACCCGTTGTACCCTCTTGAGAATTTCAATAGTATCGGGCGCAAGGAAACCAAAGGTGTCAAAAGCGAACGGAAGAAACACATGTTGATTTTCAATATAAGTTTTCTCCTGTTTGACCACCTTAGCAGAAGCCGCATTAAGCGCCGTCTTACCCACCACAAAAGGCCCACTACCCAAACAAACAAGTGGGGAAAGTCCAGTCAAATCGACGCAAGCATCCTTTCCACCGCTCATCCAAACACCAAGAGATCCGCCCATAAAAAATATTTACTTTAAGGATGCTTTTTTTTTTTGTAAAATAGAGATTTGAAGGATGGTTTATGTAATATATCCATGATTTTAATATTGGGATTTTTTTTATATATTTTACCTACAAAGCCTTAAATATTGGAGATTTTTATAATAAATTGCACAAAACCACCCATAAAAATATTTACTTTAAGAAAATCATCATAAATTTCAATACAAACCATGATGTTATGTAACATTGGGGGTGAGACTTTGCTAATGAAGGTGTTATAAGAATGACTGTATGTAATATTGCAATTCAAGGACGATTCGTTTTCTTAAATAGACATATTTTAAGGGTGGTTTATGTAATTTATCCTTGATTTTATTCTTTTTTAAAAAAAATTTACCTAGAAAGCCCAAAATATGGGGATATTACTTACGTAGCCTTTTCCCTATTTTAAGTCATGATGTTGAAAGATGACCTTACATCCTTACCCAATCAAAATTTTAAGCAAATAGGATAAGATTTTGCCACAAACAAAACACTAAAAACACACAACATTTTGTTAGTAGAGTTGTTGGAGTAGTTAAAGAAAAACCAAAGCAAACCCTCTCCACCTTAAATTAATACCCTCATAACCCCCATATCTTCCAACCCCTCAAACTCTCCTCTAAACCCAAAACCCGGAAAACCCGAAACCTCAAACCCGAAAAAAATGACAACAAAAACAACACCGGAAAAGAAGCCATGGAGACCGATAACCTCCACATGTTGTTCAGTGGAGGAATCGGTTTACCTAGGAATCAAGTGTAAACCAAAGATGACAACTTCTTCAAAAACCGACTTGGTGGGCGGTCCTCCAATGCCGTCTTTTCGGAGATTAGCCTACTCGGGTCATCTTAGTAACCTAAGCAACTCGTCCTCGCAAAGGATCACGGAGGATTTGGCTCAGTCTTTCGGGTCCGAGTTATATGACTTTCAACTCGCCGAGTTGAGAGCCATAACTCAGAATTTCTCGAGTGTTTATTTGCTTGGAGCAGGTGGGTTTGGTAAGGTGCATAAAGGCTATGTTGATGAAGGATTGAAAGGTGGGTTGAAGCCACAACCTGTTGCTGTTAAGCATTTGGACATTGAAGGACTTCAAGGTCATAGAGAGTGGTTGGTACGTAACATATTTCTTCATTTTTTGTCAAGAATATTAATTTCTACTCCAAATTCTCAAATTATGTCTCAAATCATATTTTGCAACCTAAACTATTGTGAAATTAGTTGTGAAGCTTGCAAATTATTGCATTTTTTCCAAATTTAAAGCTACATATCAACACAATTTATGTAAACAAATTTAAATTTTATAGAAGCACAAAAATATTTCAAAAAATTAGTGTAAATTAGATGTGAAAGTTTTTGTCAAAGTTCGATACAGACGAACCGTATAACGAAGGTCGTGTGCATACAAATGCACATGCGCGTTAGGTTCAAGGCTAACACATAAAACCGACAAAATTTCATCATAAAATCAATTGACAATAGGAGGAGTAACCCACCGACCTTATATTCGACTCAGAATGTTCTCAACTATGCAGAAACTTATTATCTCCAACAGTTTTATTTGTGTATATTAAATGTGAGATTTTGTTTAAAGTTTCAATAAGGTAATATTTTTTCAATATTATATAATCCATTTATTTGACTATTATATAGTTTGCAAATTGCTTAAAAAGTATCCAATAATAACAATTTCCATGATTTTTGCTAATTTTTTGGGTGTGGTTTGCCACTTATAATACATATTGTAATCATTATTGAATGGTTTAGTTGGGGTTTGACCTAATTACATAAGAAAGTTCTAACAAATTTGACCAAATAATCAATATTATCATAAAATAACAAATAAAAAACAATATATGACCCGTGTAATATTGTTGAAATACGGCTAATACTTTGGTACGTCTCTTTAATTCATTAACTAATCACTTATATTAATAATATAATTACTTTTAGCGCCCGTTTGGTTCTAACTTCGAAAACAGAAACGGAATAGAAACGAATTTAGTCCATATGCATATCCTTATTCATAAAATTTTATGGAATCATTCCTTAAAATCACAAAAAATGATTCCAAAAACTTTCATGAACAAGGGTATATATAGACTAGATTCGTTTTCATTCCGTTTTCGATTCTATAGTTCAAACCAAGCAGGCCCTTAATTGATTTTATTGCTTTCTTTCAAGTGTCATATTACCAACTAAAAATGATTCAATTCCGTGATGCTTTTTACGTTGACGCAATCCGACAATATCATAAGACAAACTTGATAGTTATCAAATATTAAACAATAATATATTAAAATAAACAATATTGGTCGTAATTATTGAGTGTCCAATGACTAATTAGGTTTGTTAATTACATGATTAGGCTGAGGTGATATTTTTGGGGCAGTTAAGACACCCAAATCTGGTAAGGCTTATTGGCTATTGCTGCGAGGAAGAAGAAAGGCTGCTTGTCTATGAGTTCATGCCACGTGGCAGCTTGGAAAATCATCTCTTCAAAAGTGAGTCATGTTAAGGTTGAATTTGATCTTAAACATGTTTATTTGGATGGAGTGTTAATCACGGGAATTAGTGAAAACTAATTACGTTGTAAATGAATGATTAATGATAGGGTTATCAATATCCTTGCCATGGGCAACAAGGCTAAGAATCGCCATTGGAGCAGCTAAGGGGCTGGCTTTCTTACATGGTGCCGAGCAACCCGTTATTTATCGCGACTTCAAGACATCTAATATCCTCCTTGATTCGGTAATTCTCCCTTTTTTAAGGTTGTTATTTGAGCTAAACGGGTCTGATTTTTGTATACTTATATTATTGTTGTTCAAATTTTGGACCGGAAATCTATTATTGGATTAGCTCTAGACCTTGACCGAATATTCAAGTCCGGATCTGATCGTTCAATTTTGGATAGGCTTAAATAAGTATAAAAACTTTGATCAAACCGGTCCGGTCCAACAACATATTTATGGTTCAAGTCTGATCATGGACCAATGTACAATCATATTCAACTCGTTTAGAATGAAATTGAGTACAACCTCTTCTATAATTGAGCTTAAAAAATATTCTCATGCCTGACCCAATTTTTTATTAAACCGAGATCAAGTAGTTATAAAACAATATTACAAAAGATTGATTCATCCTGTCATAATTAGGGTTGTTAATCGAATTGAACGAATCGAGGTTCAGTATGCTAATGTTCAACTCTTTTATAAACAAGATGATCTTTAACCGAACTAACTATAATCAATCTTACAAATATAATCATAATCGTCATCTAGTTCATTAAATAAACAACCATGAGTAGCTCATATCTTGCTCTTGTTGCATATATAAAGGACTTCACAGCGAAGCTATCCGATTTCGGGCTAGCAAAAATGGGACCCGAAGGATCAAAATCTCATGTCACCACAAGAGTGATGGGTACGTATGGATACGCAGCTCCAGAGTACGTTTCCACAGGTAATCTCTGCTCTAATAATTCAAAAAAAACTTACGTTTTTTTTTTATGTCGCGAGCAATTGAGATATGTTTGACCTTAATAGGACACTTGACAACAAAGAGCGATGTCTACAGCTTTGGAGTAGTATTACTTGAGCTTCTAACCGGAAAGCGTTGCATGGACAAACTTAGGCCGAAGAGTGAACAAATGCTTGTTGATTGGGCTCGGCCTTACTTATCAAGCAACCGTAGACTTCACAACATTATGGACCCGAGACTAGGAGGACAATACTCGGTCAAGGGCTCTAAAGAGATGGCTCGTCTTGCACTTCAATGTGTGAGCCTTAATCCGAAGGATAGACCAAGAATGCCGATTGTGATTCAAGCGCTTGAGGCCTTGCAAGGATGCAACAAGGATATGGCTATAGCTTCGGGTCATTGGCCGGTTGGTAATAACAAGAACAACAATTCAATGGGTTGTAAGAACGCGATTTCTGTTAAAGGAGGGAGACGAGAGAGGGTTGTTGGTGGCGGTAATGGTGGTTATTGTAAGCCCTCGCCCGTTGCACCCATCAAGAGATGAATTCAACCCGAGTTCTTGAAGATGAATCTGAATCTGATCAATTTGATTTTGAGAAGAAGGAAAAAAAATGTTTAAGTGTTGTAGTTTCTACTTAGCTTCTACCATATTGTGTTGTTTTTGGTACTTGGTGAGGGTATGTATGTAGATATGTTATCCTCAGGTAAAATAAGTGCTACTATATGATAACTATTTGAAGGGAGGTTCAAGATATGTATATATATTATGCAAGTCTTGTATAATGCAAATGTTACCATGGTGCAAATTGGTATGAATTGATGTACATATACAAATGTGTGGACCGATAGACTTTAGACTTGATCTTTCTAAAAGAGTTAACATGGCCGAGAGGCAAGTCGAAATTTGGATAATATTGTAAATTTGTAATATTGGGACGACAATCTCACCTGCAATCGATGGTTATTCAATACCCAAACAAAAGAACAGTTGAAAATCCGATATAATAAAGTTAAAACATGGTTGATGGTTGATCGGGTGGGGGTTCGGTTACGGATGGAAATAGTAAAAACCATAGCCTGACCCACCACTCGAACCACCACCCGGGTCGGGTGGTGGTTCAGGCTATAGGGAAACTCGGGTGAGTGGCATCCGGGAGAACAATTTTTTTAGTATGTGTCGGTTGATGGATCGATATTATCATATTTTGAACGGTATTTTAGTACGAGTCCGGTTTATGGAAATGACATATCATTGTAGAAGATCATATCATTACATAAACCATATATTTGTCACCTTGTTTGCATGTATTAGATTGCCATTTCATATCCTTACTATTCTAAATGTGGGAGTTCCTCAAATGAATAGGGGAATTCCCACATTGCCCTTATAACTTTTATTTTCTTATTTTGCCCTTGGTTATTTTCGTAAATTTCGTTTTTGCCCTTACGTGTCTTTTTCTTCAAGCACCGTTGTACCTTGTTCTGAAAGTGTCTTCTTCTCCAAGCATCATTGTGACTTATTCAGAAAGCCCTTTTTTTCTATATGTTGTCTGTTCCTATTTTTTCTTATTATCTCTATCAAACAATTTCTCTTCTCTTCTCTCCCCCAAATTTTCTCAATCCAGATATCTGAATTGGGGATCGGAGGCTTCTCCTCCCGCCCCTTTCGATGTCGTCTGCCGAGTCCCTTACACTGCTCTCGCTACCTTAGTCTCCATCAGTCGCGGCATTCCGTTGCTTTTCTGGGGTATCAAATCCTAATTTTAGAATTGGGTTCGAAATTGTTCTTCTTTTTTATATCGTCTTTGTGGCCTAACGAATTAATATCAATTGAATTCACTCTGTAGACGGAAAGAGGCCATAAACTTCGTCCTACACATAGCGACTGTTGATGCATGTGTTAGTTTATGCTCTTTAAATGCTTCTTTCATTTAGATTATGATGCCATCCTTTGTATTTCGCAAGTACCAAAATCTAATCCCAACGAAACCTTCAATTTCTGCTTCAATCTCATCCTCTCGTCCCTCTAATGGCGCCTCCTGCTTCAAAGGTACACATTTTTTCATCCGTATTGGTTTATCGTTGTTTTGGTGGCCATTTTTATGATTAATTTGTAATTCAATTTTTTTTCCTTCTCTGATCATCGATTTCGATCTTCTACTGCACTTGTATGTTGATATCTTAAGCTTCTGCATCGCCTTCGGTTTCTGCTGTCACTTTCCGGATGAGGTTCCGATTGCATGTTGCGGCGTTGTGGGCTGCTGTGAACAAGGAGGTTGTGTGTAATGAGAGCTATGATATCATTCACTTGCTCAATTCCGGGTTAATCAGTTCGCTTTGTTTTGCTGATTTTGATTAATTTAATTTTATCTTTGTTACGTATGCACTACAGGTACTCGATGAAATGTCTCAAAAAAATCTTCATGTTTACTGACATTTTGTTTCACTTTGTCTCTGAAGGTCTAATACCTTAGGGTCCCCCCCCCTCTTTTTCTCACTGCAGTCGGCTACACTGGCTCAATTCTCGGTTGTTCCCTCAGGTACTGCTCTTTCGATCGATCCCTCTACTACACTGTAAAGCCTAGCTTTAAATTGAACTCTTTAATACACACTATTTCTAAACAAATCTGATGTCTTTCGTATTATACACTAATATACAAATTTCCAGATTTATCCATTGATTTTCAGATTCTTTGGTCCACTACTATTCACGTGAGATCTCATATGTGTCTTTTTGGCTTTTCTTCCACTCTTCTACAGAATTAAGTTGATTTTGATTGATCTAAATTGGTCCATAAAAACTAAAACAAAACAATGCTATAATGATTGATTCTGAACAAGTGACAACAAGTATTGATTAGGTGTATTTAACTGCCAATTTTGGGATTCACATAAATTGTTGCTGTTATCTATTTTCCGTGGATCATGTGCATCCAAATTTACTTCATGAGTGAAATGATTACATCAACAGCAAATATAGCTTCTTATTACCACTTCAAACCAAATCTCAGTTGTTGATGTCTTTCGTACACAACCACCGACCCTGCATACAGCTACATTGACGTCCTATACCAAAACAGATTGGCAATGAATGAAGTAGCCACATATACATGGGAAAACAATTCAAACAGCTCATTATGATACCAAAAAACATGCAGGAAAGAGATCAAAGACCACAAATTCTGCATCAGAATAAAAAAACCCAAAAAACAACAGTATGCACTCCAAGTTTACAAAGACTATTTGGAAAATTTACAAAAGTACTACTATCCAATTCCACAGAAGACACAGAAGGAGATCCAACATCGATGTAAGGAGCACAAATCAAGGAAATTTGGTTTTCTGGTCATTGTTTATTGTGAACCAAGGTCTGATCGCAACCTTTCTTGTTCCGATGATAATGTATGATTTATATGTTTGCGATTTTCCAATCAAATCCCATACCAAAAGGCTTCATATTATCTGTTCGTCAGTAGTCCATTCAAGGTCTGCAGGAAGACGGTTAGTGATTGTTTCATTGTTTATTTAATTTTAGGACTTCTTATTCATTTTCTCTTGAATTTGAGTTGTTATGATGCTTTTAAATGGTTTACCTACATTGTGAATGATCAAGAACAGTTCAGATCTGTATGATGTTGAATGTTTAATGCTACAAACAAAAAACCCATAAAAATGGCATTGTTGAACTATTTGAAGATCTTTCAAGATCAAACTAATGCAATAACATTCAAATTGATGATTGAATTGATCAGGAGATCAAAGCCAGTTAGTTTGTTCGGGTTGTCGAAATCTTCTTCTCTATCCAACTGGTGCTACATCTGTATGTTGTGCTGTTTGTAATGCTGTAACTACTGCTCTTCCTCCAGACAAGTTTTTCATCACTAAATTAGGTTAATTATGGTTTTTTTTTCAACATAATTATATCACTAAATCCAATTAAAGTCATCTTACAGTCAGCTGGAAGGAGTAATCTACCAACTTGTCTATGCTCTTGATTTGTTAAAACTATATTTAGTTTATCCTGCTTGGAACCAAAAGTGCGTTAACCGGTGGATTGAACAATGTACAACTTCCGCAACTCACTTGTAATTCTTCAGTTTTTCTTACTCAACTTTGGGTAGTAGCTTGCACAAATAGGAGCCCAAGAGGAGGCAATTTGTGAATGCTGAGGCTCAGAGGTTCAGATAGAAGAAGTAAATCCCTCAAACCGCCCTTCTCCATCTAATCGTGATTAGGAACTACTCTGAATGATTTTAGAATTATGGATAAATTATGTATAATATAAAACAAGGGTTTTTTTTGGGTCTTCCATGCTGATTTGTGTTCTTTGTTTGTATGTTTTGTTGTTGGTGCTTTGGAATCTATACTTTCATGCTCCTATAGCTCCCGGTCCATGTAGCTATGGTGGGCGTAAAAGTGAAATAAATTGCAAGTATATTTTTAATAGGCAGTACAAATCAAATACACATAACAAGGTTTCACAAATTTTACTTAGCTAGATTGATAGAAAAAAACAAGGTTTCACAACTTTACACTTGCACTAATTTGAGAAAATTATAAAAATTAAGTGGTTGGTGGCTTTAGAGCTTGATGATGACTTTAGGTTTGGTAATTTTTCCATCTTCCATCGAGGAGCTGAACAAAATTAAAGTTTCATGTTCATTTATGAATTAGAGGCATTATTACTTCATTTTGCTGTTGTGTATCCTAATATTTAACATTTATGACATATATACTCTTTGTTCATTTATTCACATCGTTTTGGGTTTCATTGTGGGATTGAGACTGCTATCATTTTAGTTCTAGCAAGCTTGTAGCTACAGTTAGTACCGATTTTAATGGTGCATGGTGAATTATTGCAAAAAAAAAATTCTTACACTTGTCAGCATGTGTAATTTGTTATCAAAAAATTGCATTTCTTGATTGACTTTCATTTTACCAATTTGCCAATGAGGCCTTATAAGTGTGATTTGATCTGATCTTTTTGTTGTTGTTAAAGATTGATTCTGGATTTAGTCTATAACAAAAATTCTCGATCTAATAAACTCATATGAGTAGCGAACTTGTACTAAAAGATTGTTTATGGATTTACTCTATAAAAAAAATTTCAGATCGAATCAACGGAAATGGTTGAACTAATCTTTACCCCATGGTGTATCTTATTTCACGGTCGTTCCACTAGTATCATCAAACATGCAAACAAACAACACACTTCAAACTTCAGGTAGCCAGTGACACATCTTTGAGATAAAACTGGAAATTTTGTTTTCGTAAAACGATAGCAAATCAAAAGAGCACACAAATTTAAGCTACAAACTATTCCAGATTCTGAAACTGCATTGAAAATTCATCAAACAAAACAACAGTGAGGAGCACTGATAGAAATAAACTAAAACGGGTCTAGTAACCAAAATTGTACTGAATAGAAAACAAAGTAGAATGTATTTCTTAGGATCATCTGAAAATGACTTATGCGGTTGTAGCTTGAGCTTGTTGTTGCCTCTTCTTGGCTTCCTCGATGATGGTAAGCTTGATACCCTTGCCCTTGGGAAGAGACACCCACGGCTTAGTACCCTTGCCGATGATGAACACATTACCCAAACGAGTAGCAAACTCGTGGCCCTGGGAATCTGTCACGTGGATTGTCTCGAAGCTTCCCTTATGCTTCTCCCTGTTCTTGATGACTCCAACACGGCCTCTGTTTCTACCACCGGTGACCATCACGACATTACCAACATCGAACTTGATGAAATCAACAATCTTGCTGGTTTCGAGGTCAAGCTTGATGGTGTCGTTGGCTTTGATGAGTGGGTCGGGGTAGCGGATAGTGCGTCCATCATAAGTGTTGATGTATGGAATTCCCTTCTGGCCAAATTGCACAGATCGTACCTTGCATAGCTTGAACTGTTGATCAAGAATAATTGTATTCAGTATATTAGGGGTTGCTCAGATGCATAATGCAAGTTCTTCAACAGAGTGTAAACAACATGATTAAATAGGATACGAAACAAAAAACCTTGGATTGAAAAATAATTTGAAGAAAGTAAATACTAACCTTAGCCTCCTCATCCCTGACAGAGTGAAGACGGAACCTGCCCTTTGTGTCATACATCAGGCGGAAGTTCTCATTGGTCTTGGGGATGGAAACAACATCTGCACGAGGCAATGATAAATTACATAAATATACTTTCAGTGATATTCCAGTTTACAAAACACATGGCATAAACTTAAAAAAAAGAAGATGAAACTACCAAGTTACAGTGACAATGCATTTGCATAGCATGAAAGACCTACATATTTAAAACAAAATATGTAAATTTAACTAGATCCTACAAGGACCATATGAGAAAATAGAGGCATACCCATGAAACCAGCTGGGTAAGTCTTATCAGTCCTAACTTTGTTGTCAACAAGCACAAGCCTTTGCATCAAAATAGAAATGACTTCACGGTATGTAAGGGCATACTTCAACCTGTTCCTCAAGATAAGGATCAAGGGCAAGCATTCCCTCGACTTGTGTGGTCCAGATGATGGCTTAGGGGCCTGCGTGTATAAAGAAGAAGAATCAATAATTATTGCGTTTAGATGCAAGCATTTAGATAGAACAAGTGAACGGAATAAGATAAACTATGCAGAAAGCCACTTACAAAAGCACCACCAAGTTTATCAAGCATCCAGTGCTTGGGGGCATTGAGCCTCTTCATATGCTTCTTCAAACCTCTCGCCTGCAGTGGAGTTATTTAAGACACGTTATTGCATTAAAAATAAAAAAACAAAAATTGCATCAAGAAATTCATTAAGTTTCCTAGTTAATTTCTGCATATACTATGGCCAAACACAATGGCATAGTATCAGGCTAGAATCTGTCTACACAATGAAATCTCACACGGCAATAAATTAAATCAATCTTTAATTGCTATTAGGACGAATTGATCATAATGTCATAAATTAATTAAGTTAACTTTGTCTTTGACAAATATAAATCATCTAAACTGAATATAGAACAAGTATTCTCGATTCATATATTGAGAAACACTCACCATTAGATAACATTACATGATGTGACAAGGAATGCCTGATCTTATACAACTTAGTGCTTATCCTAAACTCATGAAAACCCCACCCCTTACAAAGACACGATCAAAAAAATTTCTTACAAACAACAAACAGCTGGACGAAAACGAATGAGAGATCCAAAACGTTCATACGGAGCCAAAACATTCGGAACAAACATTCGGTTTCGTTTGAAATCTTCTAAGATAACCAGCCTATTCAACCAACTAAACAATTAAAAAGTAGAAAACACATGCGAATGCATGAAGTTCACAAAAGAAACCGGACAAAATTTCCGAGAGATAAGAACCCCATCGTTTAACAGTGAGCTCAAACAAAGTCACAGAGAAACAAGTGAAATTATAACATTCAAATCTTCGCAGCCAAACCAAAGCGGCATTCGAGATAGAAACTAACCATGGTGGAAGGAGATGATGAACTCCGGGGGTTCCCTCTAGGTTTGCAGACGATTCGAGGCCTTCTTCGGCTGCTCTCTTCTTCCTGGCAATATGTATTACCCTAAACCCTAGTTTATATTTTTCGGATTCTTAATCGACAGAACATGGGCTGAAGTGGGCTGGGCTTCGATAGATGGCACATTCGTAAAAACGGGTCAACTATTGGCCCGTCAAAGAGACTAGGCCCAATTAACTTTGACAACTTAATTATCACATTTACAAAATTAATTTTTTAATGTTTTACTTCTTAATAAATTATTTATCGCGTTTAAATCAACGTGGCCCGACTTGTACCGACCCCTAATTTGTTGGTTTTGACACTAAAAATTTTTTGTGGTAAGTTAAGTGCCGGTTTGGTTTCAATGTCGACGGAAATGAAATGAAAATAAATCTAGTTAATATATACCCTTATTCATGAAATTTTAATGAATTATTTCTGTTTGTTGCATGAAAATGTACTTGTTTTTTCATTTTGTTTCTCTACGAAATTTCATGGATAAGGTAAATATATGAACTATATTCATTTTCATTTCATTTTTAATTCCGAAGTTGGAATCAAAAGGGACGTAAACTTCTCGGTAAATTAACTATCATGTTTGAAAATAAACAAAATATGTAGTTAAAAAACTTGTTAACGGAAGATGTGCAATTTAGTATGGGAAAGACCGGCATACGGGCTTGTTAGGTTGAATTCTGATGGTTCGGAATGAGTGATTGTTATCCTCTTTTGGATTCATTATTAGGAGATAAAATGGCGAAAAAATAGACATGAAACCAGAAAAAATCTAAAGTCTTTAATTTTTTGAATGCGAAGCAGTTGGGTTTCTGAAAGGGTTTGTAAGAGCCAAATGATTGGATACCGGAACTTAAAACTCGAAAAGATACCATCTTTGAATTTAATAATATTGCAAGTGTTTGAAATTCTACGTGGGATGGTGAGATCATGGTCGGCGATATCATACTCTTTATCCAGTTGTTTGATGTTATCCACATCGGTCATATTTTTGTTTTTTGGTGTGAAGAAGATGTTGTGGTTTCCGACGCATCTGGATGTACTTTTACTAATTAAAAAAAGGCTAAGTAGTCTTCACACGGGATAGCCTGATCCTTACATCATCAAGTAAAAGATCAGCTATAACTTTCGACGGTCACACAATACATTCAATCAAATGGAAAAACAATACATTCAATCAAATGGAAAAGGTTCAAAGTACAACTAGTTATAAAATCTGATACTCTATTAACTTCGCGAAAGACATGTCAAAGTTGGATGTTCTAATCTCTTTTCAAAAAGTCTTGATACAAAAGCATTAGACTAGCAAAAGGATAGTAAGGGCCGATGTTGATATATTTCATGAAATTCATAGGCTCATCAACAGTGATGTCCGTCGTCGGCCGTCCTCCGGGACGACGAGCTTCAAGACGACTCTATCTACTACTTCGTCGGTTCAATACCCTGAATCCTTTTCCTTGTAAAAAAATCCGAAACAAACATGAGTTATATATTGACCATGTTATACATTCAGCCAGTAATATGTTCCATATAATATCAATATTTGCAACAACAACAAAATCTGCATAACTCAAAAGTTAGTTTATAAAATAATTAATTAATATCAATTACATTGCTTTATTATTATAAAAAGAAGAGAGGAGACTTCTACTATGTGAGGTTGAAGACTTTAAATAATGAAGTCAAAATGGTGCACCCTATCTCCTCAATTTCATATGGTAGTATGGTGCCCAACTTAAAGCAAACCCTCACAAAATTCTCTTTACTTTATATTTTTTTATTCATGTATATATATATAGTTTGACCTCCGATGTAAACAACTCTTCTCATGTAAAATGAGAACAAATTGTATTCGTTAAATCGTTAAATAGATGTTGAGATTAGACGATATTAAAGGAAAAAAAAGATTCTGGACAGTGGAAGAAATATTTGCCGGAACTGATTCATATTTCGACGGTATAATCACATATATTCGGCAGTATAGTCACATATATTCGGTGTTTACATGCTCACATGTAATAATTGTTTTCACGTGAGACAAAATCTATATATATATATATATCCTAATTCCCAACTTAGTCAACCTTCTTTCCCTTCAACTTGAAAAAGTCATAATCAAGATTTTTCAAATCAAAGCAACTAATCACAAGATCCACCCAAATCCAGATTAAACTAACATGTGAACTGCAATCGTCAAAACTCATACGTACATTACAATAGTATATTGTTTCTAGTTCTAGTTTTATACATGTATAAATATGCGCATGATTTATGTTCCAAAAGAAAAAAAATACACATAATTCACGTTAATTTTCTTCCAAATAACATATTACATGATATATCAGTACCCAACTTTATAGCATTACATATTGGTACTTATATGAAAAAATAATAATTTTAACGAGTCTAGTGGTACAAGATGCAAAGCCCATCACCCACCGCCCACATCTTTCACACGAGCAACTTTTTTTTATATAAAAAGAAAAGTATTTTCATTATTTTGATTAGTTGACCTAAAGCTATAAATAACTAAACATGTAATTAAAATATAGGTGTATTCTGTTTGATAGATTAAAAAGTTTTGAGAATTAAGATTAAAAAAAAAAGAAATAATTTAAAACGAGAATAAAGGAGATTAAGAATATTAAATTATAAAAATTAAAAAATTTAAATTATGAAAATTGTATAATCTTATTAAAGTTGGACTCCTCTTTTTTTCCATCTTTTTTATTTAAAAAAACTAACGCATATTTTTTCGTAATTTTATTCACAATCATACTAATTTTACCAAACACTCATTTCACTTATTTTCAAATTCATCTTCTTAAATAATATCAATTCCTTAATTTTTCATTTAAATAATTTTCGTCATCTTTAACTTTATCTGCATAATCTTACGTTACCAGATCCGTAATCTATATCTGTATACTATATAAAAGTAGAATCACTTAAAGTCACATGTCATTCATTTAAACATCAGATGACACGTGTCATTATATCATAATTTACCATTTTATTACTTTTTATTTATCTATTTTAATTAACTAAAATCTAACTAATTTTATCATATAAATCAAGATAAAAATTACTAATCTAAAAAGGAAAAATCTACTTAATTGATATTGTTAACTTCTAAATATATTTTAATTTTATAACAGATTATTTTTCATGTATTTATTTCCTAATATATTCGATTGCGTATATTTTTTTCTTACTTGATTTTTAAATTACCAAAAATTGTAATAATTACATTTTAATAAATCAATTAACTTTTATTATAATCGTTAATCGTTATATATATATATATCATGTTAAATTTTTTTAAAGAAAATATCCGTGTAAAGTACTAGAATTACGCTAGTTCAATGTATAAAACGGAAAAAAAAATGAGATGGGTTGAATAAGTATAAAAATAAAATAATATTTTTGGTGGGAATAAAATCAAAATATATATAAGATACACAAAATCAAAAAATCTAGGTACATAAATGGCTAATATTTTAATATATCTAAATAGATCTATCGCAATAACTATATAGTAACATATTTATTTCCCCAAAAAAAGTAAATCTGCAGTAGACAACACACTTCTCATTTAATATTTTTGGTGTGAGAAAACACTTACGTTTAGTGCGTGCTTACCGGCTCAAACCTCGCCGCCCGCCTTAACACGCCAACCTCGCCATGCTACTTCGCCTAACTTCTTCTCATCTTCCTCTCAAATCTCATAGCTCACAAATCTCTTCTCTCAATGCCCATTCTCTACCCTTTAATTATTGATCCATCTCTGTATATGACATTAATGAATCATGGCCTCCAAGCCTTCAAGAAACAAGCTTTCTAATTCCTCCTTCGCCGCCATGAACACCAATCTCTGCACTACTCTGTTTTTCGTTGTTCTATTCACGATCCCGGCTCTTTTCCTCCTCCGATCGCATTCTTCTTTGATTTGTAACTCCCCGAGTTTCTCCGGTTTGAGGGTTTCCGGCGCCGATGTATGGTCCGGCGATCTTCGAAAGGCGATTTTCCCTTGGAATCGGTTATTCTTTACTGAAAATCCGCCGCCGCCGGAGAAACGTCTGAGAGTCGCCGTGTTTTCGAGGAAGTGGCCGGTAGGGTCGGCTCCGGGTGGAATGGAGCGTCACGCGTACGGACTTCATATGGCGCTATCGAGCCGTGGTCATGATGTTCATGTGTTTACTTCCCCGTATGAGTCGGTTTCCGGGCCGGCGGTTTCTAGACCGGACCCGGCGGGCCCGACGATTCATTGTCATGATGGGGCGGTTCCGGGCCAGTGGAGGTATAATAAGGCGTGGGATCAGTTTGTGGAGGAGAATAAGCGGGCCGCGTTTGATGTTGTTCATTCGGAGAGTGTTGCTTTGCCTCATCACTTGGCCCGACACCTCCCGAACCTGGCGGTGTCGTGGCATGGGATTGCACTTGAAAGTCTTCAGTCTAGCATCTATCAGGACTTGACCAGGCCCGAAAGTGAGCCCATGTCACCCGGCTTCAATGACAGCATCCGCGGGTTCATCCCCAAGGTCCTCGCAGAGATCAGGTACCAACAAGTTCAATTTCAATTTAGGGCTCGTTCGGTTTTAACTTCGTAATCGGAAACGGAATGGAAACAAATCTTTTGGAATCGTTCCTTGTGATTTGAAGTAATTGGAGAGTTTGATTAATTTTGATACTTATAGGTAACAAAATGTGTGGAATCAAGTCAATTTTGCCTTAAACCACAAGGAATTATTCCATACAATTTCATGAATAAAGTAGATATGGACTAAATTCGTTTTCGGTTTTGGAAACAAACGGGCCCTTAGAGTTAATAACACTAATCCCCGTTTGGTTAATCTCCAAAAACAAATCAAATTAATTTATATGCTCTCGTTTATGAATTTTTTTTAGAGTTAGTAACACTAATCCGTGTTTTTATATATTCATTACATTACGGACTAATATAATGAATGAACTAAATTCGGTTTTATTCTATTTTAAAATTGAAACCAACGTTACCCTATTCATAATTCAAAATTATAAATAATAATTACACTTGGAAAAACCGGACTCGAATTGAACAAGAGGCAAATTTCGGCCCGTTCCTCTAGGCCGAGCCTGAATATCTGAACCTCAAATATAGTCCGATCCGTCATTCGGACTTGTGTGATCAGCCGGATTAGGAGTTTTTTTAAGTAACGAAATAAAATTATATTAAAATAAACATGTTTGATTAGCCAAATCAATTTTTAAAAAATACTAATACTTTTACTAATGTAATCTTAACATGAATCATTGTTTATGTGACTTATTTTCAACATTTCATTACCAAGTTCTTTAGTCACATAATATCAAGTTCTATTCTTTACTAATGTAACCCCCGTTTGGTTGATCTCCAAAAATGAATCTAGCTTATTTATATGTTCTGGTTGAGAATTTTTTTTTTAGATTTAATAACATTAATCCTCGTTTTTTTTATTGTTGAAGATAACAAGTTATCACATCGAAAGTCGTGAACATTCTTAACCTAGTATATAAGGTCGATGAACCACCCTTTTATTGTCAATTGATTTTAGGATGAAACACTTGCATGATATGCCGGATCCCGCATTTTTTTTAAATAACGGAATAAAATCATATTAAAATAAATATGTTTGATTAGCCGAAACAATTTAAAAAAATACTAATACTTTTACTTATGCAATCTTAACATGAATCATTGTTTATGTGACTTATTTTACTTCATTACCAAGTTCTTTAGTCACATAATATAAAGTTCCATTCTTTCAGATTCTTCCATAGCTACGCTCATCACGTAGCAATAAGCGACAGCTGCGGCGAGATGCTTCGTGACATATACCAAATCCCCAACAAAAGAGTTCACGTCATCCTCAACGGCGTCAGCAACCACGACTTCAACCCGAACCCAGAATCCGGATCCAAGTTCAGATCCAAAATCGGACTACCCAAAAACGCCACATTAGTCTTAGGAGTGGCAGGTAGACTCGTAAAAGACAAAGGCCATCCACTCTTATACGCAGCCTTTGCAAAGTTCATAAAGAAACACCCAACCGTCTACCTCGTGATAGCCGGGTCGGGTCCATGGGGGAGCCGGTACAGGGAGCTAGGCCCGCAAGCTATGGTGCTGGGCTCAATGAGCCCGTCGGAGCTCGGGGCATTCTATAACGGGATCGACGTTTTTGTGAACCCGACAATGAGACCACAAGGACTTGACTTGACGTTGATGGAAGCGATGATGAGTGGGAAACCTGTGATGGCGTCGAGGTTTCCGAGTATAAAGGGGACGATTGTTGTTGAAGAGGAGTTCGGGTTTATGTTTGCTCCGAATGTCGAGGAGCTCGAGGAGGCGTTGGAGGAGGCGGTGAAGGAAGGGGCTAAGAGGCTTGCCGAGAGAGGAAGAGCTTGTAGGAGGTATGCTGAGGGGATGTTTACGGCTAGGAAGATGGCTTTGGCTTATGAGAGATTGTTTCTTTGTATTAAAAATGAGACATTTTGTAGCTATCCTTGAATCTTGATGTGTTTTTGGGTTTTTTTATTTATAGGTTTATGATTAAAATGTATACAAGATTGATCAACGGGGAAAGATTGATTTGTATTTGGATGGGTTGATTGGGAAGATTGAGTGTTACTTTACTCGCAACACTTAAATCCCGATTAATATTTTGAAATCGTCGTGTTTTTGGTGATATTTAGTTCAGGAAAAAAAACTGCTTGAGAAAATCAGTTTGATCTATACTTTGCAACATCCCAACACCTTATTGACAATTGTAATAGTCTCCACCGTGACCTTAACATCGTCCTCGAAAAAGAGTTGACTTACCAACGACAAAATTCTAAAGAAAGTTAGCTATGTGCAGGAGACCGGAATATCTCATTCTTTCATATATCGACTATTTTACGTAGAGGGCAGAACAAGGTGGAAGGCCTATTCATCTCGGAAAATAATTGGTTTGAAAATAATATCGTCCGCCACAACTTCCTTCAAAGAACTATACACCATGCTTGATAGCAACAATAAAGGAAATACTAACAACATTTAATGGCCCAATTCGAACATTTCTCAAGAGGCTTGGACTAATCTTAATAGTCAGGATTGGGATGAAATAAGCGTGGGTTGTTGTGATTCATGTGAATGTTATGAGAGCCTATAAAGCTCCTGGACTAAATGGGTTTTCACCGGTTTTCTACAAAAAATGTTGGAGCATAGTGAGAAGTTTTGTGGTAGCTGAAATGAAAAGATTCTTAGAACACCATAAACTCCTTAAGGGGTTAAATGATACGTTGCTATGCCTTATTGCAAAAGTAGGAAAACTTGAATTGATTAGTCAGTCCTGGGACATCGGTGTCAAGGCTTCACGCAAATAAACTGATATATTCAAGTTCAACACGCTTACCATGAGGATAATAATGTCGTTGATTTCTTAGATAGTTTTGCTTTGAACTTTTCGATTGATTTTCATGTATTGCGTGATCCTCCCGAGAGTTTAGTGAATTTTTTAATTGTGAATGATAGGGGTCGGCAAAAAAAAAGAAAAGGGAAGAGGAGTGTTATTGTTCTTAGTAGGTGGATATGCATTGTTTTGTATGTTCATTCAAATTTAATTTGATGAGAAATTTGGCATTGTTTCGATTATTAAATTTGAAGAGTCATATGAATGTTCACATTTAATGATTAAAATACCATTGATATTGAGATGAAATCAACATTTATTTTAAAACATAGTAAAAACGACCAACAAAACTACAAATTATTGTTACATATATTAATTTACACAATTAACTTCTATATAAAATCACTATTATAAACAAACACATTTGTCCTCTTTCAGCTTGGTTAAACCTACTCTC
This sequence comes from Fagopyrum homotropicum, assembly GCA_033239125.1. NCBI lineage: Eukaryota > Viridiplantae > Streptophyta > Magnoliopsida > Caryophyllales > Polygonaceae > Fagopyrum > Fagopyrum homotropicum. The sequence continues at coordinate 165,392,824 of BSWB01000001.1, forward strand.
CCAAAGTACATAATTTTGCTTTGCTGGAACAGAAAAATACAAATTTAAATAATAAAAAAATAGGGGTAAAGGAAGTTCGGTTGAAGAACGTCACCGGAGATCGGTTGCAGTTACGGCGCCGTCTGGGGTCCGGCCACCTTTCAAAGCCGAATCTTTCTCTTTTAGAGTCTGCCCCCTCATGTGGGAACCACCTTCCACAATTCGACAAAAGCCAATACAGCCTGGGATCATACACCAAGCATCCACAGCCAGGCTCATCTCTACTCCACTTCCTTTTTTTTACCTTCCCACACACAGACCCCACCTTCATCCAAATCCATTCATTCGTTATATCTTTTATACTTTGAGGAAGCAGATTCGGAGCAAGATTTAAAATCTGCTTCAGTTCTCACGATCAATTGTTTATCGAGTAAAATTGGGGAAAATTTTTAGTGACGCTTCCGGTTCTTTGATATGGAGGCGATTAAAAGGCAGGCTAGCAAGCTCAGAGAGCAAGTTACGAAGCAACAACAGGTTATCTTCTCTATCTATTAGTTGAGTTGAAGCTCGGCTGTTTATGTGTTTGGTGTGAACTGTTGCTTTCGCTTCTTTTATTGTTCTGAATCTACTTGATTTGATGTTTTTAGCTGAGAATTGTTGTGTGAACAACTTTAAGGCTTAGATGTTAAGCATTTTCTCATGCTGTTTATGCGATCTTCGACTGAATGACTACTGTGGTTGAAGTTGATGAGCATTTGATGATCATGTGCGGCTGAGTGTACTGTAACTGGATGGTTGTTGGGTTAGGGTTTTTGGACCAGTACATTGGATGTAAATGCTGGAAAGATGGAAATTCTATGTAGGTTAATTTGGGTGGGATTTCTCTATTCAGATGAAGTCATAATCAAGCCGTTGATGTCACAGCCATGAATATGCCTGTTTACTTGATAACCTCAATCTCGATGTTATCAAGTAAACAGGCATATTCATGCACAGAGCAAAGAGCTCAAAACTTCTACGAGAAGCTGAGAGTTAGTAAGAATTGGGGGATGACTGATATAAGAGATAATTTTACTCTTAGTTGCTCATTTCTCCCCTGTAGCAACTGGCAATCTGGACTTGTTACTGAAACGTCTTAGCATTGACAGGCTCTTCTGAAGCAGCTTGGGCATTTCGATGCAGATGCCATCATAATGGATGAAGAAGAATTAAAATGTCACCAACAGCTTCAAAATTTGTACAACTCCACTAGAGAATGTAAGGTATGGCGCATTTTCCCGTGTTCACCAGCACTCAACCTTATTGATGATTAGTTGAGTTACTTGAATATTAGTTGAAGCCCCATCCGTACCTCGCATAGTTGTATGGATATACTAATTTCAAATGGTTAATATAAAGAAAACGTCAATCAAATTATAAGTCAATTCAAATAGTGTGAAGGTGGTACAATAATGGAAAAATATATAAAATAAATATATCCTTATTTAAAATAAAATTTAGAGGGAAAACATTTAATGAAGTTGTAACATGTGGCATAAAAGACTTCTATTTGAGTATTGGTTAAACATATGGAACTTTTTCTGACCAAAAAGAAGATATCAAACTTTTTTTTTCATTTCTCTTTTGGTGATGCTTAGCTCAGTCACTTATGTCATAAACAGATGTCTCACTGCATGACATACTTCCTACATGAAGTTCTATGCCTAACTGATATTTCCTTTAATTGGATTATATACATGCAGCATTTTCAGAAGGATATCATACGTGGTTGTCAAGGATTTGTTTCTGTTAGTTCAAAACAGATGGACATAGGTTAGCAGATTTTGCTTCAACCGTTGATCTTGTGCCTACAATAAGATTTGACAGAATATTTTTATTTTTCTCTAGTAAGAAAGCTTGCCGAAGATTGTTGCAAATATGGAACCAGAGCAGAGTGCAGTACTTCCCCACTGGGAGAAGTTGCTTTTGAGGTGGGAGCGTCTCACAATCTCATGGAAAAAGAGAGGGAGATCTTTCTGGGTGTTATCAGTAATAAGGTAATTTACTGATTGGTAGTCTTGTGTTATACTAAATGAATCAGGTTAAACTCCGATAAATTTATCATCCAATGATGCTTGTTGAAACGAAACATCCTATTTTAATAAAGGTAAGGATGCCGTTATTTAGCATATTGTATGCCTTGGATCTTCTATGCTCCCTGACTCATTTTTATTTTCCTAGTATTTTTGTTTCTTGCTTTGGGAAACCCGGTCTTGGTTTCTTAGATTGTTCAATAGAAATGTCTTTGTAAATTACTAAGAAAATGCGTCTAAACTTAAACTGCAAATAATCAGCAGCTGATCACAGACATGGCCTACATGAGAGTAGGTGTGCACTGTATCATAGTTTTCGAAATTTTATTATATTGGTGACCAATGCATCAAGGTTGAAACTTCTCAATGTTAATAGAAGTTTTTTAACTCTTCCCGGAATACAGACTTGATTGATCATGTTTGCAGTCATCATCCTGGTGGATTGCAATTAAAACCTGCCTAAAATGATTCTGATACTATATTTTTTAAGGTTTGTGAGCCTCTACGAGAACTGGTTAGAGATCCTCAGCTAGAGGATGCCCGTCTCTTGGTTCGCCATTATGAGAAATTATGTCAGGAAATGGAAAATCAGGTAGTCATCTATATTTTGGAAAGAACATATGATCAGATAGTTTACTGCCAATTTTTCATTGGAATTAGTACTAAATTTAGTAAATGGTTTTATAGGCCATTGAGGTAGTAAGACAACGGTCGAAGTCCAAGGAAGGTGTGAATGGGGAGAATTCACTTAAGCTTCAAATTGCAGAGGCAAAGTTGGATGATTTGAAGTCTAGATTAAAGGCACTTGGTAAAGAGGCAAATGCAGCCATGTCATCTGTTGAAACTCAACAGCAGAAAAGAACAACAGACCACCTACTAGTGATGGTATTGACTCTCTCTTAACTTTAGCAATCGACGTTATCCAGTTGCATATGCTCCAACATATATTATCGCTCTTAGGATCCGTTTGGAGTGAACTCATTATAATGAGCTTAGAAGGCCCTTATAAGCTTATTATAATATATAGTGAGTAATCTGTATGAAATCACCACTGTAACACTGTTTCAATCAGAAGCATTTCGAGATTTTTTCTGGTAGGAACGTCGTTGAATTATCGCTCATGGAAATAAAGACAGATTCGCTTCAAATGTTTGATGCAATCACACTCAATAATATGCTTTATGTTGGAATTGTGTAGGCCTTTAAGCACATCAAAGTACTGCAAAAGTATCAAGGAATAGGCTTAGGGTCCGTTTGGCAATCCCAACAGATTATTCTGCGGGATTATTATTTTCAACAATTCCTCCAATAATCTATAATCCAAGTGTATTTGATTACTTTTTTCTGGTCAAAATAATCTGAGTACAATAATTCCTCCAACAATCCCATAATTTGCACTTGCCGAACGGATCCTTTTTTTTTATATGCATTTTTCATTTGGTTTAGTTGAGGCTAAATTTCTATGATGGCATATAAAATTCTGAATTTCTGGTTATGGACAAGACTTTTTTTTTCCCTAATGAATGTCTCTATTGGATGAAGCAACTTGCAGGCTGATGCTGAAAAATCTTACCATCAAAGTGTTCTTATTATTCTCGACAATCTACTTGAAGAGGTTCGTGCGGAACTCTCTATTCTTGCTTCTATTGATAAAAGAAACAAGCCAGAGAAGACTAGACACTGGATGCTAATGATTTAGACATTCTTTTATGCCTTAAACCTGAAATTATATGAGTGTTGTATGTTTCTTACAAATTGATTGAATGAACAGTTGTCTGGTTCACCTGAAATAATTTCTATGATGAGTGATTTCAATGATCCGGAGGTGGATACTTATTGTGATTCATCTAGTCACCGTGATCAGGGTTCAGATGACGAATCTCATAAATACTTTGTTGCAAGAGTAAGTTTCACTGAACTCAAACTATGAAGTATCTTCACTTGTTATATCTTTATCTACCATGTATGGCCAAATTTCTTTGCTTCACATTAAACTAGTTTATAATTAAACTTCCATCAATGGGACAATGGGTCTCTACTACGTCTAAGTTCTATCTTGTAGAAAATTTTACTTTGGACAATGTTTTTTCCATGTGAAATGATATTATGGTATCTTAAGGCTTGTTTGGTTGCATAACCTATAATACAATTCACTAAGAAGTGGTGTTTGAATGTCTTCCTTCAATAATGTATATTAACAAACACCTATAGAGTATAGACTATACATGTACACTATTATACAGCATTTTACACTCAATAGTGGGTAGTTTAACTTTAATTCCTGATACTTCATAATTGTCACTTTGACAGGTTATACACCCTTTTGATGCACTAGAAGAAGGAGAACTGAGTCTTTCAGCGGGTGACTTTGTTGTTGTCTATCAGGTACTCATCTAAACTCCACAAAAATTCTCTTTACTCTCATATCAATGCATACTGCCAGTTGAGATTTATCTGATGCCAAAGGGATTCAAGTGAACCAGCTTATAAGCATGAATTCAGTTTACTTCAATTAACTTTGGTAACCACTAACAAGAATGAAACCCACTGCTTTGATTGTGCTTATGGCCATGCGGCTATGATAAAATTCCACTGTCACTTCTTTTGGTAGAACGTCGAATCAACTATTGCTGATTTACAAAGGGACTCTCTACTATGAATAAACAGTTTCTAAACCTTTTTGGCATCTAATCATGAGATAAGACCTATTTATCTCTTCACTGTATTCTCTGTGCTGTCTTCCACCTCCATCTATGGCCCCCATAATCATAATGTAGTTGTAGAAATTAGGTCTACCATTTGGGTTATCACTTGTGATTGTTTTTATGGTTATCAGCAGAAAAAAAACAATCCATTTTCAATGATCAGCCTTCCAATGTACAATAACTCCACAATGAAAACGCTTATTTCGCTTTAAATTCATAGATGGATACCAATATTGAGTCCGCCATTAACGAAGAACAAGCTTTCACTGTGTAATTGAATATGAAAATGGATTAAGAAGTGTCGTTTTATTAAAAACACAAAATAAAGGTGACTTCCTGAAAATGGCTCAAGATGAGTGGTGGTTTTGTATAAATTGCCCTTGTTTTTTCTCATATGGTGGTGACTGACTTGAGATTTTTTACCTCAGGTAACTAATGGTTGGTGCAAAGGTGAATCCACAAAGGGTGAAGTTGGCTTGTTTCCATCTGCTTATGTACAGAGAGTGGAGACACCTGCAGAGTAAACTGCAGTTACTACAAAGTGAAGCTGAAAGCTCTTGATTTACTTTCAGGTGATTTGTACAGTACAGTAACTACAGTTTTAGTTACTAGGCTGCCGAGGTAAAAAAAGAAAAAAAACTGAGCCAGTAATATATGCCAAAAGTTCGGAATGTATACGTATTGTACGGATGCAGTTTCCACTGGCTTGATTGAATTCTGAGTGAAAATTACACCTTATTTATTGTATCCAAAATCACCTTATTTTTAGCTTTCTATGTTATTGTTTCAAAACATTTGTTATTGTCTTGATGATTATTACACAATATTAAATTATACATTGTCATTTTGTACAATACAAAAAGTATAAATTAATCAAGGGAAATTCTAGGCTGTGTCATGTATTTTTTTGGATGATTCTTTCTTTAAATTTTTGGATGGTTTTCTTAGAGTTTAAACCTTTTCGAATTATAACCTTCTATCATTCCTAAGTTAACATTTTAATATTTTTTTTTAATATTTGCATAGTTATTGTTAATAATTATTTTAAAGATATATTTTTTGAATAAATGAGTTATCTTTTAGTAGTTCTCTTGACATGATAATAAATGTTAATAAATATTAAATGAGTTATCTTGACATGATAATAAATGATACTAAAATTTACTGTATTTATGAAGATAGAAAGGTATAATTCTGATGTAATCCAAAAAAGTTAAATCATGGAATCACTTTCTTGAATTTCCAATTAGGGATGTGTAAAATTGGACCGGACCGGATTTTACGCTCCAGGGTTTTTTGAAAATCCGGGTTACGGTCCGATCCGGTTTTTGGCCCATATAAAACCGTAACCCGGATTAGACTGTTAAATACGAATTTTCAGTCTGTTCCGGTCCATTCCGGTCCGGTTTTGGACCGGAAAACCTCACCAAAATTGCACCATTTAGGTACAAACTGGACCGGAATGGACCGGAACGGTCTACAAAATTGCACCATTTAGGAATTTACGGTCTACAGTCCGGACCGTATGCACCGCCCTATTTCCAATTATCCTTAAAAATGTTACGAATTTTCCATTGATCTAGGAAGTACTCCGTATTATTTAGGAAACTGAAAAGAGTGTTTAACTTTCCCATTTGCTCGTAAACCATGAAAGTACACTAAATTATGTATCAGAGACGGAAAATACCAAAGTACCCTTGTCGGATATACCAAAGTAGGAAAGACTAGTTGCTTTCAAGCTAGCTCTTGGCACAGTATAAGGGCAAAAGTATCATTTGAAAATCAGCAGCTGAGCTCCACCAATACAGCCAGTAATCTCTCTCTTAATGTCACACTAGTCAAATAATTCGGTGGCGTACGGGCCCCACCAAAGAATGGGAGTAAGAAAGAAAATCACGCCGCATCCAATATTGCTATTCGTATCCCAACTACGCGTACGCAATGCGTAACCGCAACAACAAACTCATTTCGTTCAAAAAAAAATAAAGAAAAATGGTTACGACTACGCATGGCAGATGCGCAGTAGTCTACAACATACATTTAGTTCGAAAATGAAGGAAAACTTACTACATCTCCACATTAAGGTAAAATATATATATATATATACCGCTTAGACGTAGATGTGGTATGTATAGCAACGTTAAGGTGGTACGAATAACAGGAACCCGCCGCATCTCAACGGGGGCTAGTATATCACTCAGTTGAATTCCAAGCTGTCTCGCTTAAGCCGAATCTAATCGTCGGTCACACGTATGGAACGTCAGCCGTCGCACGTGCCGATCTCCAACTCAACTCTCCACCTTTAACTCCGACCATACCACAAAGCATCTCTTCTCTTCTCTCCTCTTCTCTCTCTTCACGTAAAAACACTACGCAACACTTCAAAGCCTTCTTTGCTTTCTCTCTCTAAACCTCCATCGCAATCCATCATCATCACCGTCGTCATTGTCGTCGTCTCCTTTCCAGCTTTCTCTGTCCTTTGCAACAACGAAGACAGTGCTGTTATCTTGTTTACAGCTTTCAACACCATTTTTGGTTGCATTCTAACTCTCCTGTACTTCTTCTGCTCTTCTGAGGTGCATGCTTTCTGGAACTTGCATCTCGGATTTAATCAATACAAATATAAAGGTAATGCTTGAATTTCTCTACTTCTAGCTCATTTCAATTTACTTTATACTTTGCTTTGGCTTGGAGTTTCGTCGATCTTCCTGTTTAATTACCGGTTTGCATTGTTTGATTTAGCTTTTTTATTGTCGAATTGAGCACATTTCTGCTACCTCAGTGGATTCTCGTTGAAAGTCGTGCTGACACTAGGTTTTAGTTTCTAATACAATGGATAACCTAGCTGGAAAAGCTTCGTTTCAATTATAAAACTTGTGGAAATTTTGGAATCCCGAAGGAATGGGAGCTTCTTTTAGGATTTCACTTTTTTGAGATGTCATTACGAATGCAAGATCGGTGGAGTGGTGTAGCAAATGTTCAATTGAGATTTGTTGATATAGTCTGAATTGATATGCGTCTATTCTAGTTTAAAGCCAATCTCCACAAGCAGGTCAAAAGCATAATAATATTACTTAAATGTTTAGGAAACTGAAATAGTCAATTAGTGTGGCAGGCAGTTTCTAGAGCGTGTTGCAGAAGTTTGTATGTATTTCAGTTTTTGCAGTTCATTGATCAACAATTCCACATTGTATTCCGATGATAAATATAAAATATGGTTACTGTTCCTTACTTGCAGCTGCTAATGGCAGTAATTACAAGATGGACACTTTTAGGCGGAAAAGACACTAGACAAAGGTGTATCAGATGATTTTCTGTGACCATATCATGCTTTGCTTCTGCTACCATGGGAATTACTCAACTAAACCTGGGAGGACCATGCATTATCTTATTTTTGGTGATGTACATTATTTTAACCCAATGCAAAGCTCTTAGTCCTGATGGTATGGAGTTTTATCTTGCTAACAACATTTTTTTCTTCCTTTTTTCTTTTGCATTGTTTAATTTCAGTAAAATCGACTCTTGTTTCATCTCAACAATGAAGCACCTAATTTTTTGTGTTGATTAAGACCTCGGTCTCTATGCTGATCAAGTGCACATTTGATTTGTCTTACATAGGTGAGGCACTTTTAAGTTTTAGGACATCAATTATTAGCTCAGACAGTATCCTTCTTCAGTGGAGACCTGAGGACCCAGATCCATGCAAGTGGAAAGGAGTAATATGCAATCCAAAATCAAAGAAAGTTATTTATTTGTAAGCTCTCAAATAAAATTCAAACACTTAGTTTTTTTATTTCAATTACTATTCATTTATTTAGATAGCATGTGATATTACTGCAGAATTTAGCATTAGTAAGCTTGTTGTTATACGGGCAATATGATCTTATACTTGATATTTTTTAATTGTAGGCGTCTTCCTAATCATAAACTGAGTGGATCAATACCTCCTGACCTTGGGAAGCTTGACCAATTGGAGATTTTGTATGTAGCACACAATTTTTTTCTATCTTTTGCACAAGTGTGAAGTTTTGTTTTTTTTATGTTTGTACTTTCCTTTGTCCAGAGCACTTCATAACAACAATTTCTATGGGAACATCCCTTCAGAACTTGGGAACTGCACATCTCTGCGAGCTCTGTAAGTTTTAGCTTCTTTTATTCCTTATTCCTTACATATCTTATTGTCGTTTTTTTTTTATGTCTGTTCTTTCCTTTATCCATGTATGGAGACAAGGATCCCCTTTGGGGTGAGAGCCACACGCCTAAAGACCCCACCTTTTAACGTGTCATAGAACGTGAAATCCCGATGCCTCTGCTGCTCAATTTCTTTTCTATACCTTGCTGCAGTATTTGCTCCCTACTCAAGCTGCAAAGCTCTTTGCAATCTGCTTCCCTTAGCTTCCCCCCTGCAGCATGCCTTCTCTTCTTCATGGAGAAAGGACTAGAGTCATTTCTGAAAAGTGTGCAATATGCTGCTTTGCTCTCACCCAAGCAGTAGGCAATAACATCAATTATTTCGGTGTCTCAGTCTTTAATTCAATAAATGAGCTACTATCTTGTGAGATGATGAAGTCATGCTTCTGTTTATTTCTGTCCCTATCCATTCTCAAAGTAAGGAAGTATGCTGATTAAAACGTTAAAGATTAGGTGGCTGCCTATAACTCTACACTCTACAGATGTATGAGGAGACTTTGTTTCATGTGACACACGTGAGAGAATTATCTTCCCAGTTTGTAGCTGATGCAGATTTAATACTTTAATCATCTCTTCCCTCCAAGTAAGGGAGGAAGATCGAAGGGGGCAGGACTTTGAAATAGGAAAGGAACTAAGTTGCAGGAGTCCTGAGAGGATATGGTAAGAATGAACTTGGAAATTAAGAAGAAAAGCATAACATGACATGAGATTTAAGTGACGAAGTCTATCTTCAAAAACTGGTTAATTTCCAAAATGTTCTTCAATGTTAGCTTGATTTGTATTTCAACCACATATTTCACATTACTCTTTGTTTAATCTTAGACTATGGTTGTAACCCCTTTGTCAAACCTAGTTTTTGGAGCCTTAGGGAGTTAATGTGTTATCCTGTACTTGTTTTGGATGTTTGATATGCTTCCAAAACCACTATCCTATTACACATGCTGCTAAATAAGCTTCTCTTGTGAAACATGTGATAGTCTTTGTCTTAATTGGATCTGGACGACATTTTTTCAAATACTGATCTATTATAATTTCCAGATACTTGCAAGGTAATTATTTAAGTGGGCAAATTCCTACGGAGCTGGGAAACCTTACTGCACTACAACATCTGTAAGCTCGCAGCTTGTTCGCTCTTTATGTTCATATGTATCCGCTTTTCTCCAGATTTGTAGTTATCCTGTTTGGTAGCTGTACAGGTTTGATTATTTCCTGAGTTCTATGGACCTGATCACTCAGTATGTCTCTGGAAACAATCAATAACATAATAAAAAAAAGATTATTTGTTATCGACCAAGCAGTTTCCCACTCACATTTAGCTTCCTGAATGGTGCTGCCTGTTATCAGCATGCAATTGAATGCCAATTCACTAGTGTCAGGAAATAGTGTATTGGACCTGTTATATATACTAATTATGGATTGACATTCTTGGATCATTATGATAAGATGGAATATATTGCAAAATGTGCTAACCTAATCAACATTGACTGGATTGATATTAAAATGACTTGCTGAATAGCGTACATGTTAGATCACACACAAGAAATTCAGCGCTTTGGCTGTCTCCAGTTTGCATTTTGAGTAATCATGAAGTTTTGATCTTTGTGTTTCCGATGGATATTGAGGTTTCAATCTTTGGCAGTGATCTTTCAAGCAACTCGCTTAGTGGATCTATTCCTTCAACATTGGGTCAGTTAAACAAGCTTATTACATTGTAAGTATCTGAAGATTCAAATTAGAGTAATTTATAATACTATCAGAAGTCTAATTAATTGTTTCAAATTTTCTTTGAAGAGATGTATCATCAAATTTTCTGGTTGGAGCAATACCATCAGAGGGCATGCTGCTGAGCTTTTCTGAAGAATGGTACTTCTCATGTTTATTGACTGTTATTTTGCATACTGGTTTGAGTGGTTTCACCTATCTATTATAATTTAAGAATGATTGAAAATATCCTCTGTTCCTCGTCATTTTCTTCATGTGAGGTGCCTATTTAGCATTGCCGTTATCATGCAACAGACCTCCTGTGCATATAGGCTGATCAGTTTGCCACATGCCTCGTTGCTGAATGATTAAATGCACTTCAATAGATGCTCTGAATTTGACAGAAGAATTGACTTAATAAAGAACCATCTTTTGGTTTTGCTGGGCAGCTTCGTTGGAAATCGTGATCTATGTGGCAGACAAATCAATAAGGCATGCAAAGATGGTGGTGGAAGTGGGGCAAACTCAACTTCTCCGGGTACGAGTAGTAGAGTACTTGATCTGTATTGAAAACTGTCTGGGCCTGTTTGAAAACTCTTAACTTCCGCCCTACTTCTCTTCTACTAGGTAGCAGAAGTTGTTTATTTTTGAAAAGGACCAGTGATTTGTTTTTTTGGAAATATCAGATATCTTGAATGTACACAGGATTTGTTCACTGAGTTATTCATTTTATGTTATCGGACAATATTGTTTTGTAGCACAAGGCCAAAATGGGAAGAACAAAAACTCAGGCAAACTTCTGGTCAGTGCATCTGCAACAGTTGGAGCATTACTTCTTGTAGCACTTATGTGTTTCTGGGGCTGCTTTCTGTATAAAAAGCTTGGGAAACATGATGGAAGGACCCTTGCTATGGATGTTTGTGGAGGTGGTGTTTCTTGATTTCCCTGTCCCTATTGAGTTTTTCTTGGAGTTCTGAGTACGTATTGCTAATAGCCTAATACAATGCTTTCATCGCTCAGGTGCATCAATTGTCATGTTTCATGGAGATTTACCGTATTCATCAAAAGATGTTATAAAAAAATTGGAAACTTTGAACGAGGAGCATATAATAGGATCTGGTGGATTTGGTACCGTGTACAAGCTAGCGATGGATGATGGGAATGTTTTTGCATTGAAAAGAATTGTAAAATTGAATGATGGCTTTGATCGATTCTTTGAAAGGGAGCTTGCCATCCTTGGCAGCATCAAACATAGGTTTCTTGTGAATCTAAGAGGATATTGCAATTCTCCCGCATCGAAGTTATTAATCTATGATTATCTCCCTGGCGGTAGTTTGGATGAAGCTCTTCATGGTGAGATTGATTTAGCTAATTACGTCTCATCTTAGTGTATTTCATAATATGTTCAGTTCACTGTGATTAGTTATTTCTTATGAGGGTATAATTAATTTGTTTAGTGTCCTCTATGATTTAGGTTTTACTTAATTTAGTAATCATGGTATGAAATTTGAGCTGAGGTTTTCCTTTACATTAAACCACCCGTAAATCATAATCAATTTCTCTAGTAGATTGAAGGAGGTCACGTTTGATGGATGCACTTGTTTTATCTATTGCCAAGCTTATGACATATTTTTCACTCTATGTTATTCCATTTGATTAGTGAAGATTTAATGTTTCAATTCTGAAGCGACATCTACTGTTAAGATTTTTCTTTATGAACAAAGTTTTAATCCTTATGATCATTGGCATGTACAGAAAGAGTTGAACAACTAGATTGGGACACACGATTGAATATTATATTGGGGGCAGCAAAAGGATTGGCCTACTTGCATCATGATTGCTCCCCTCGGATTATACACCGTGACATAAAATCAAGTAATATCCTTCTTGATGGGAATCTGGAAGCTCGTGTTTCTGATTTTGGACTTGCAAAATTGTTAGAGGATGAGGAATCACACATTACAACTATCGTGGCTGGAACATTTGGTTATCTTGCTCCAGGTGAGTATGCTACTGCTCTATACAGTTGATTGGCAATACTGAAGTTATTGAGTTTGACTTTAACTTCTTAGTCTCGTACTCTTTGACCATAGTTGTGTTGATATTTAATGCTGTAAACTTTATCATGGACAAAACCATGATGTATTTGTTTGTCTGGAATTCAATAATTTTTGGGTGATTGATCTTTTGAAGTAATTTGATCCTCATCAGCACCAAATTGTTTATATGTTCATTGTTTGAAATATTATGACCATTATACTTCATTTCAGAGTACATGCAAAGTGGGAGGGCAACAGAGAAGACTGATATTTATAGCTTTGGGGTTCTTGTGCTCGAAGTGTTGAGCGGGAAGCGTCCAACAGACGCATCATTCATTGAGAAGGGTCTGAACATTGTAGGCTGGGTACGTATTACCTTTCCCGTGATTTTCTATTAACTATTCTTTGCCCCATGCTCATACCGAACCTTGAAATATGGAACTATTCGGTTCTTAAATCTAACAGCAAATAAATCCTTTAGTTAGGTTTCATTTACAAACAAAACCTTATTAACTTTTGATGAATTATATTTTGTCAATGCATTGTAGTTTCTCATTTCGGTGCTAAGCTGGCTTGAACTTATCATGATATGCACGAGTTCTTTTTTACTGTTCTACATAGAGCAATAAGTGCGAGTAATAATAACTTTAATCTTCAATGTATGTTTGGATGCCATGCATTATGATGCAATCATGTGGTATCAGGCTCTATAATTAAAGCATCTAGTGTAAAATGTAATAGTTAAGCAATACAATAGTACATTACTGTTTGTAAGCAGTATTTGTCAATACTGCATTATAATGCTTGGTATCGAAACAACACTTCTACTGTATTATAGGCATATAGAATTTGCATGATGCAACCAAACAAGCCCTTAATTGCTAGAATTCATAAGAACATGTGCTTACAAAACTGATTATTTGTAAGCACATGTTCTTCTGGTATGTTTGGATGCCATTCAGAATGTGCTTACAAAACTGGTTATTTGCAAACAAACAAGCCTTTAATTGCTAGAATTCATAGGGTGTTATACGAGCAGAACGAGCTGAGCCTTAGCATGCTCAAGCTCGACTCGTTTATAAACAAGCTGAGCCCGGGTAGCTTGTCTAAAATAATGCTCATATAGTGTTATTTTAGCCGAACGAGTCGAGCTTTACCCGAATGAGCCGAGCATTGGCATGCTCAAGTTCAGTTCGTTTATAAACGAGCCGAGCTTTTGACTACCGAACGCGAACCGAGCCCGAGCAGCTTGTCTCATGTATCGGCCCTAAGAATTCATAAGACCATGACAATAGCTACTACACATTATATGCTTACAAAACTGATTATTTCCCCTCCCCTGTGTCTGAAGTTAAAATTCCTAGCAATCGAGAATAGACAAAGGGAGATTATTGACCCACATTGTGAAGGAATCCAAATGGAAAGCGTTGACGCCATACTCGCAGTAGCTTCACAGTGCGTCTCAGCTCCCGAGGACCGACCCACCATGCACAGAGTGGTCCAGATTCTGGAGTCTGAGGTGATGACCCCATGTCCAAGTGACTTCTATGATTCAAATTCCGAAGATTGATCTACCTTTTGTCACTCGTAGTGTATTCGTCTTCCATGGACAGGTATTCCTCGTGTAGATTTTATCATTCATCGATTTGTTCCGGTGCATGTTCTACAATATTTGTTGTTTCTAGTAGTGTACCATGGTCTCCATTTTATCTCCTCACATCGTAGCTTTTGGTTTTGTTAAGTGTATATACTGCTTGTTGTAAATTTGAGAGAATGCTCCAACAAATAAGCAGCAATCATCGTCTTTGTAAAGTGAAAAAGAAGCACCCATTCCTCGGTTTACTACCATAGGTCGTCAATGTGTTATGTGTCGTTTGGTTTCTGGTTACCAATTCATCCTTTTGGTATGTAACTTAGTTGCTGAGTTGCTGATTGAATTTGATGTTGAGAATTGAGATTGACACTTCAGATATCCGATCCAAAAGAGAAGCATTAAGGATTTAAAGGTTCGCCCACGAGATTTAGAAGTTAAAATTTAGGAAATTTCAGAGGGTGTACACTTTTGACTTTTTCGGATTACGTCAAGGATTTTTATTTTTATTTTTCTGATTATGCTCTTTTGACTTTTTCGGATTATGTCAAGGGTATCATCCGTGAATAATTAACATTTTAAGTAAACAAAAAGATGATTTATTCATTCAATAAAGTTATGTATACCATGACTATTAACAATAACTCGAAAATATTTTATTTCATTTTTTCTCTTAAAATGTTAATTCATGGATGATAGAAGAGTAATATCTAGAAAAAAGTCTAAAACTCAACGGAACCATCCAGAACTGAAATGTTAAATTTTTTTTGGGCATAATCGGAAAAGATCAAAAACAAGGCACTATCCGAAATTTCTAAAAAAAATCAACAAAACTAACTAGTTGTCCAAACTCAAATCGTATTATGTTATACAATCTCTAAAATTTCTCTAAAATTGTGAATAGATGAATTTATACATTTACAATAAGTCCACCTGACACCATAAAATAAGTAGATATTAATGCGATATGAAATAATATTATATTTACCTTGACTTTTTGGCCAAAATATATATTATTTGTCTAATCTTTGAATAAAAGTTTTTAAGCCGTTAGTCTTATCCTACGTGCCAAAACGTAAGCAAATTGTAGTATGTTTTAGTTATATAATAAATAATTTATTGGATGCTAAGTGGATATTAAAAATTAGTCGTATGCAGTATAACATTTATGTATATTTACCAATAATACTCCGGTGTTTTGATATCCTCTTTTTTTTCTTTTATTTCCCCGACATTAAATGAATCCATATAAATAATTTTAAAAAAAATCTTACTAACCACTTTGGGTGTGTCATTGTTTTATTTTATTTTTTATCAGTTGATTATGTGTATGAGCTCTGGAGTGAAAGTCGTTTGGAATCGACACGAGTCATATAATTACGAGCATGGTTTGCGGAATAAAAGTTAATCATGCATGGGGCTCCGTAGTAGAAATTAATTTACTCATTTGGCTCTCGAAATGAAAATCAATCAATTCCGCACCTGGTTTGCTATATAGAAGTATTTTTATTTTGGAAGAGTTTCTACTCCGCAGCCATAAGCGGAATTGAGATTTTATTTAGAACTCGTGTAATCATCGAGTCTGTTCACTGCTAAAACAACTTCCATTCTAGAGTCCATGTGTGTAATTTGCTTGTTGACTATTTCTATTCCAGAGCCCGTGTGCGGAATCCACCGAACCCTAATCACGCAAATCAGAGCGTAATTAGGGGACACCAAATAAATGATATGAATCCGTTTAAAATCCCTGTATTACCGTACCCCCATCAATATGAAGAGTTTGCAGGATCATGTGAGGATTTGACACCAAAACTGCTGCAAAATTCCACACAAATGTGTAAATAAACCCTCAACAAGTTATTCCTACATTGGGTAATTGCCAATTGAACGTCACCAGAACTAGACTCGGGCCAAAATTGCCTAAAAGTTACAGTCATGCATATGCTTTCGAACTCGAGCACATTGAACCAAAACATGCAACAAGCCAATGCCAATCCAGGTCAACCTGTGGCTGTGCTACTACTACTCGGTATCAACCGAAACTTACGTCTCTTCTTCACTGCTATCTATATGAACTAGAGCTTCTTTGCTTTTCTTCTTCTTTGAAGCTCTGTTCTCTGCATCTTTGGATGCAGTCCACTGGCCAACGAGCATTTCAGAGTCATCAGACTTGGCAATCTCTTCAAGGATTCTTTCACCATACTTCTTTGTCTTTACCTTTCCTATCAACTTCTCTAACTGCAAGAAGGAATCAACATTTTGTTCATATACATAGTCAAGATAGGCAACAATACCATAACTTCCTAAGCACCAGTCATTAAAATACTCACTCAGCATTAGGGCTTGTTTGAATCTGGTTTATAATAATTCTAAGAACAAAAAGGAAATTGCAATCAAGACTTGCCTCTTCGATTGAATCTGGTTTTTCAGCAGCCAGCGTATTTATCTGCTGTGTAGATAACACAGAATGGGGGAAAATTCCACCATTAATGGAAGCAAGTTCCTTGCGTAACTCGTCTAGTCTTAATTCCAAACTAGATGAGGTAGACTTCCTCTTGTTAGGCTTGAGCTTGCTCACGCTGTTGTCTTGAGAGCTAGAGATCTCAAGGATGACACTTTTATTCCCTAATTTATATATAAAAAAAAAGAAGCCAATATAACCCAATTCTTTCAAAAAAATTATGATTTGCTTCAATAAAGTAAAAAATAATGGGGTAAAATGGATAACTAGGCCTTTTACCAGCATTACTCTATTAAGAGTACCCATAGCATAAACTCATTGAGTAAATATACCCTTAATAGAGTCATAGTGGTAAGTCAATTAAAGTAGTAAAATTTAGAGGGTCTACAAAACAAAAGCCCATAAAAAAGAGCTTACTTCACCCAATTCTTTCAAAATAATGCAGCAAATATCCACAGAAGGAACTATTTTACCGTGCAAAACCTGCCTAGCAAGTGGACCCACGGTTACATAAGCATTTGTAGTATAAGCTGTATGCTGAAATTCTTCTTTCTACAAAACCAATAAAATCACAGAAGCAAGAAAACATTTGAGAAAAGCAAACATACAACTATACAAGATAAAAGCTGGATATTCTAGACTGCCACGAGAAGTTTAAATGTATAGGCCCGAATTACCAAAACGCGTTCCAGTATAAGCTGAACAATAAGGTGCTCTATCTCATCTTTCTTTAGATCCAGACCTGAGAAGGGAAATCTCCTTCAGAACAAAGTCCAAATGCGATTGAATAATGATGTATCAATGTTACAGAGAATACCTAGCTCTTTATGTTTACTTTTCATCTTGTCTACCAATTGTAATACCGTCATTCTCTGATCAGCTTCAAGCACTTGTTGTAGCAAAGAAATAATAGCTTTTGCAAAACCTGCAAAGCATAAACACTATTTAGGTAGCAAAACATTGATATCCTTACAAAGAACCTAAGAGGTGGACTGTAACATTACTTATTTACTTAACTACTATGACAAGATGATATGTATGTCAAGTCACCATAAAGGAATGAGGAAAAGAACCATATGAACTCCATGAAAGTACTTATGAACATGACAATGAAATATGGTTTAATTACATCAATCAACCTTGATTTAAAGTTGATGCAGCTTAAGTAAGCTAGAAGACAGTAGAGAGTATGTCGCTTGTATTTTGAAAATGTATAAACAAAAAAAAGACATCTTGAAGGGCAGTCAATAATGCAAATAAAATTAGAATATTGAGTACATACAAGAGGCATCTACTTCCTTGATCTCAGTTGGAATAGAACAGTTATCACACATCCCTGCATAATAAGAAGAAAAAAAACAGAGCATATCAACACTATACGTAAACTGGAAGAGCACGAAAATCAAAGGAAATTAAGCAGTTTACCATTGCATTCCTGTACGGCTTCAGCAAAATGCTGGAAAAAGGCACCTCTCCGACATTCTCTTCTAGACTGCACAAAAATGAGTAACATATAAAGATTAAAGACTACAATTTGCTTCATAAGAAAATTATTCTTGAAAGACCAATTACATGAATAAGCAACAGAATCTGGTATACATTCTTGTAAATACGGAGAAAAAAAAAAGTTGTAAAATAGATGCCAGATGATACAGTCAAAAGCATTCTTTCAGCAAGAGAGGGAGATTTAATCTCATCTGACATGTGTATGAGGTAACCTACATTTTCTAGGTATGAAGTAAAAAATGATAAGACTAGAAAAGACTCTTCGGGTGCAAGTCTTTTTAGGATCATACCTGACAATATTTCACGATGTCGTAGAGATTTTGCAAGCCAGAATTCTCATAGAAGACCATTGAGCTCTGTAAGAAAACAAAAGCAGCATGAACTAACGAAGGAAGCTAAGAAATCCAAGATTAGTCACGAATGCTTTTGGCAGGGAATAAGGAAATTTCACCTGCCGAGAAACATCCGCAGGTCGATAGTACAGCAAACATTCTGAAGGTAACCCGTCACGCCCAGCACGACCACTTTCCTGAAATAAGAGCAATATTTAGGTGCAAGTGAAAGACAAAAGAATGCAAACACTATCATTGATAGAAAATACCTGATAGTATGTTTCCATTGATTTGCTTAGACTATGATGAATGACAAACCTGACTACAAGCAGCTAATTGATATTAGTTGGTTCATAAGAAACAACATATGGGCATCCAAGATTCTTCAAATACACAGTTGACATTCCACACTCACCGTCTGGTTTATTAATTCCCATACCAAAAGCCACCTGTAAAACAAAACTGAAGTGAATCTTTGAACTCATTAATTGACATTTGAGAGAACAAAACAACACCATAACAGAAATTACCGTCCCAACAATGACTTGCAATGTGCTACTGCTCCATCTACAATACAAAGATAAGTTAGAAAGCCAAAAAAAGGTATGCATTCATGATGAGATTTTTTTTATTTTGCTGAAATTACTCATATTTATGTCCACAAACAATCCTAAATGCATCAATAGTCAAAATTACGCACTTGGAACATAAAAAGCAAAAAATTAATATTTCTACTCTATGAATACCCGTGTACATTGTCTAAGTTGATACACCAATAAGTTGAAGTATTAGATGAAACCAGTCGTATTGTACCCACGATGAGCATAACAAGAACGATAATGCTACTACAGAAGAGTCAGAACTTACCGCATGTGAACATTTTCACGCTGTCTTACATCCATATCTGCGTGATAATAATCAGCTTTAATCCCTCTCTCCCGCAATTCTTTTGCAACCTATAAACAAAGGGAAGACTCGTGACAAGGATGCTCGATCACATCATAGATATCAATAGGAAATGAAGACACATTGCACCCAAAGAACAAAAGAAATACATGCAATACTTGAAGACCTAACGGAATCCGTACAAATAAAGATTGCATATATGATATATTACAGAACTAATATCAGACGACAAACAACACTTTTACGTTACAAAGCATGTCAAGTTGAAAAGTCAATCACTTGCAAAAAACACAAACCTGCTCACATTCCTTTCTTGAGAAGCAATAAACTATTCCAGATTCACTCTTCGGGTACGATCCTTTAATAAATTCAGCAATGTCATCAACAACGTTTTTTGCAACGGATGACTTTTCACGTACCTAGATGTGAGTGAAAATAGTTTATTTAAACAGTCAATGAAAACATATTTTGACAGATGTGTAATATTTGTTTTCCTTTTCCAACTGACCATATAAAATAGATTTGGCCTATTCACTGTGCTGACAAATTTCACACATTTTGGTATATGTAACATCTGCATCAGATCAATTTGGACCTTCCTAGTGGCAGTTGCCTGTATGAAGGCAGTAAAAAAGCACAGATTATTCGTAAAGTTACTTTTCAATGGATTATAGAACAACAAAAAGAACATGATAGTAGAAGGAAGCAAATCATACTGTTAAAGCAATAACAGGGACAGTGGGAAACTGGGTCTTCAAAATGCCAAGATTTTTGTAGTCCGGACGGAAATCATGGCCCCATTGACTACAGCAATGTGCCTCCTGTTATGAAACAAAAATGTCTTAACAGTAATAATCTATTGAACAATGTATAGATTCTGGAAAATCCTTTATATGTCATAACTCTGGAGATATATATTCGGCAAGTAACCTTCCAATGGAACAATTTAAGATATATGGAGATTCTTTAATACGACATCCCTCTAGCTTGTGCTGGTTTTTCACTTTCTTGTGCAGACTAATTATTTTTACATTACATGTGAATATATACATATAGGTGATGCCCCCAAACCCCTGGCATTATTATGCAGAAACGACTATAGGGCAGGAAGAATCTATTTCAAAATCGGAACGAGTGCACTTATTCAACAAAATAAGGATTGTTTTGTCAGTGAACTCAATCTTGGTTTCTCATGCAGCAATGGTATCAGCTCAAAACAAATGCCATTGTGATTAGACATGTAGGAGTGTTCATAATCAGGTATCTAGGATATCCGATCAGAATCTGGCCAGACATCAAATCCAATTCAGGGTTGATACAGGATTTTCAGATCAGGTGAGCCACCTTATTGGATATCTGGTAATTCACGGCAATAGACAGCTCCCACAAAGTGTAGTCATATGAAAATTAATTGTAAAAAAAGAAGAAGCATGCTTAGGAAACTAAATTTCGGGAGTAGATAGCAATAATCAAGATCGTTTGTTATCCTTAAATAAAAACCATAAACATGTAAAGTGCTCACGTCTATAGCAATTAAAGACAAACGGCCAGCATGATTGCATTTTTCAAGCTTGGACATAAATCTCTTGCTCTTTGATATCTTTTCTGGTGTGACATATAAGATCTTCAATTGTCCTTCACCCTTTTCAAGGGTCTTGTATATGGACTTCTCATCTTCCTTGTTTGTAGTTGAAGTCAGCATATGAGCTGGAATTCCTAGAGCAGTCAAACCCATCACCTGAAAAAATAGTTAGTCATTTGTTCACTACACAATAAGATTTCGTAGGTTACCAAATCACTTGGAATAGTAAATACCTGATCCTGAATCAGAGAAAGTAAAGGACTGACAACAAGAGCAATCCCATTGCGAAGAACAGCTGGTAGCTGGTAACAGAGACTCTTGCCACCACCAGCAGCCATAATAACTAATACATCTATACCACTCATTACTGCATTTACAATCTGACGAGGAAAATATCAAGTCAGAAAAATCATGTCAAACAAGAGACATCACCAAAAAAATTTCAGAAAAAATTGAAATTTATTTCTTAAAGACAAGCAATATTAAAAAAATCTAATATCTAAGAAAGTAGTTGTAGGCACAGCAAAAAACAGTTAGCCGATAACAAAGTGATGTGATACTCCAAATATCCCTGTTCATAACATTTTGCGAATCAAACTGTTTGAGGAAAAGCAATATTTCTCATTACCAATTGACTCGGAGACCCACGCCGACCTAGGAATCATTGGCTGAACTACAGTAAAGAACCATTTCCCGCGAAAAAAATATCGAAATTTGTGGAATTTTTGTTTGCTTGAGTTGGGCTAGATTCAGTGAAAATTATTATGTAACATACATGATGACAAAAATGTACTAAAACTATTTTTGGGTCAAAGGTACAAGGGTAGTGCTGTATAATATTATGGAAGGATGGTAACAAGGGTATCTTTGCTACCAACTAATTTAAAAGACTTGAATTTTGACTCTTTGAGCTCAAAAAGCTTGATAAATGAAAGGAATAAAAAAACAAATATTTTATCCACCCCTCACAGAGAAAGAATCATATCTATATCAAAATTTGCTCCCCTCATTGGAAGGATGACACAACCATCATAACTCACTTGCGCGTGTTAGTGTGTTACAACCAAAAACCTTAAATAATAGAGATATCTTTGAAAAACTAACCTCTCGCTGATTTGCACGATATGAAGGTATGCCAAACACATTGAATCTGGCATCATCAGCTTCAGAGTCCCACTGGAACTTCCCGTCCCAGTTTTCTTCTGGCACCGAAGGGCCAGCAACATCAACACTTCCAGATGTTTCATATGTATCAAGAAGCTTCCTCAGTTCAGATTGTCTATCCTGCAACTTTTCCTGCTGGTCAAGCAGTAGCCTTATGTGATCTAAATAGTTTCACAACACCAAGAACAATATGTTAATACAAGGACCTACACAATCATCATACAACATATGGGCAGCGGCAAAATTTTGTTTATCAAGCACATGAAATGCCTTCCTTGAATCCACCCACTTAAACCCAAAAGATTTCACAACATAGATGCATATCCATCTCTATCTTATGAACATCCACCCTAATACATTCGAACCTTTATCACTCAAATTCATATACAACTAATACAAGCACTGATATTTGAAGACTGTAATTGCAATTCAACCATTACAGCTCAGGTGTCCCATCCAATTTCTACTAAACAACAAAAAGGAAATCGGAATTCCAAAGGCCTAGGGTTTGACCCTATCTCACTACCGTCTCCAAAACCGCAAAAAGCGAAAGGCAAACGAATGGGCATGTAAATTTAGGAAAGGGATAAAAGAGTACAGAACCTTGGACATCTTGAAGCTCTGCTTCAACAGTCAATAGCTCCTCCATGACGCCATTGATGCTCCCCATCTTTCAAATTGAAACGCAGAACGACGGCCCGCTTGAATTCCCGGCGGGCAAACACCTGACACAGTCGAGGAAAATTGCACATATGAAAAAGAAAGCCTATTTTTATATTTTGGGAAATGGCAGAAAACAACTTTGCATTTTGATTTTCTTAATAAGTTTGTCCATCCAACGTTGATTTTTCAGAAAATATAAGAGATCAAAACATATGTGAAATCAAACAATATAGAGAGGAAAGGTAATAATATCAAATTTTATGGAGATTTTCGAATTTTTTAATTGGGTCGATTATCGCTAGATTATCTTCTTCAATATCTAGGCTCAAAAAACTAATTTTTAAAGCTTTTGTTACGTTTTTATGATAGATTGTACATGTAACACCGATGTATAACACATAGTTTACTTTTGACGACATACTAGAAGACTCCCTTTAGAAAAAGTTAATGAAACATTGATTGTTGTTAAGTCTTGCTCCGTCGATATTATACGTGTTGTGGTGTTTTATATAGAGAGAGGTTGGCTTCCGTGTAAACAGCTCTTACCATGTAAAATGAGAACGAATTGTATTCGTTAGATCTTTAAATAGATGGCTGAGATTAGGCGGGATTAAAGGGGTAAGGAAAGAAAAACGTGGGTATATATTTGGTTGATATAGTATATATTCGGCGGAATAGTATACATTCTGTAATTTGTTCTCATGTTCACATGCAGGAGTTGTTTACATATAAGTCGGTATATATATATATATATATATATATATATATATATATATATATATATATATATATATATATATATATATATATATATATATATATATATATAGGGTATTATTCAAGTAAGGCCCATTATTGCGGTACGGCCGTGCGGCCGTACCGCAGGGCGACACGTGTCCCGAAAAAAAAAAAAAAAAAAAAAAAATTTTTTTTTTTTTTTTTTTTTTTAAACGAGTAAAAGTAATAGTTCAATTTTTTTTTTTTTTTTTTTTTAAACGAGTAAAAGTAATAGTTCAATTTTTTTTTTTTTTTTTTTTTTTTAAAACGAGTAAAAGTAATAGTTCAAAACTTATTATGGAATAGTTCATAACTTATAAAAGGATAGTTCATGAATTATAATAGAATAGTTCATAGTGTAAAATTTATAAAGGATTGAAAGTAATAGTTCAAAACTTATTAAGTAATAGTTCATAACTTCTAAAAGCATAGTTCATGAATTATAATAGAATAGTTCATAGTGCAAAATTTATAAAGGAGTGAAAGTAATAGTTCAAAACTTATTATGGGATAGTTCATGAATTATAATAGAATAGTTCATGAATTATAATAGAATAGTTTAAAGTGCAAAAATTTATAAAGGAGTGAAAGTAATAGTTCAAAACTTATTATGGGATAGTTCATGAATTATAATAGAATAGTTCATGGATTATATTAAAAAGTAATAGTTCATGGATTATATAGGAATAGTTCAAAGTTTATAGGATAATAGTGCATAAATTATAACATGGTAGTTCAAATAAATTTTCATTAATTTCTGTAAAAATAAAAAAAAAAAAAAAAAAAAAAAAAAAAAAATCGTTTCAGAAAAAAAAAAAAAAAAAAAAAATTTTTTTTTTTTTTTTTTCGGGACACGTGTCGCCCTGCGGTACGGCCGTACCGCAATAAAAGAGCCTTACTTGAACATTAACCTATATATATATATATATATATATTGTCATATCGGTTTAAAATGTAACATAAATAGCTATACTTTGGTTATATATGTAACGTTATATTTACTATTGAAGGCATGCAAACAAGTCTTATTTTAAGTCTTAACTTGCTTTATAACACATACTCTGTATCAAACAGACCAAACAGGCCTCTAGTCATTTGTGCTACAATAAGGTTTATGGTTTTTTTCAAAGAGCAAACCCATTAACAACCATCCTAAATAATGGAAGAACATAGAATAGTGTTGCTTCCCAAATATTTATCTCAAAAGAATTATACCCTCTTCACTTTTATACCAAAGAAACTACATTCAGTAAAATGAATGTTACAAAAATCAAATTTATCACTATTAATTTCATTATCAACCTTATGCTATATATGATATGAAGCATCTCTCCTTGTTGCAGCAGCCTCCTGGACTGCTTCCTCTCAAACTATCATCTGTATTGAAATCTCGACAACTCGTGCCATGAATATGGCAACGAGTTTAGCTCGAACTCTGTTGTGAGTACCAGAGTTTCTTCTGGCAAACGAGTATCTTCTCGTTCTCAACCGCGTATTCGGTATCTTCTTTCCTGCAACTCCATCGCATTCCCTTTGCAATGGTGGAAATTGCATCCATGAAGTAGCTGGATTCTCGGATAATTGCATACCCGTTTGGACGGAGGATTCGATCCATTTCTAGGAGTACGTACTTCATTTCACACCTGATGAAACAATGAAACGAGTTTCATCAGCTCAATTGACAAGCATAATGTTAAGATGTGTGGAATATTTTGTCCCACGTCAACAATATGATAATGCCCAAACCTAATATATAAGACTAGGTTACTCCTCCTAGGTTCTTTACGTACATCTTTTAACACATGAAAGTAGAGTCAATACCTTTGATTTTCGGCTGTGAAGAGTCCGTCAACGTGAAGAAGATCGTAAGTTCTTGGGTATGTAGAAAATGCCTCACACCTGCAGAATGTAGAACAACAGCAATCAGCAAAAACTGAGCATAAGTTCTTGTGATAGGGAAAGAATCAGTAAGGCCTCGTTTAGAAGCGCCAAGAATCATTTCCGATAACAAAATGATTTTGAATCAATCAAAAAAATATGTTTATTTAGAGATAATCCCATCATTTTCATTTCTTTTCTTTAGCCTTATTCAATTTCATTTTGTTTTTCACCACTTCAATTAGGGTTGTGCAAAATCGGACGAGACCGGACCGGAAATTTACAAATCCAGTCTACTTTCCATGTTTTTCTGAAAAACTGGGTTACGGTCCGGGTCCGGTTTTGAACCGCATTAAATCATAACCCAGGTTGGACCGTAGACTGCGAATATCCGGTCCGATCAAGTCTAGTTCGGTGCGGGTCCGGTTTTGGACCGGAAAACCTCACCAAAATTGCACAATTTAGGTACAAACCGGTCCAACCCGGAACCAGACGGTCTCTGCGGTCCAGGGTGTTATCAATTTACGGTCCACCGGTCCGGACCGGACCATATGCACAGCCCTAGACTACAACCAAACAGGCACTTAAAATGGTGTTGAAACTTACCAATCATGATAGGTTCCGATAAGGCCGCGATCATAAACCACAGGCAATGAGTTGGGACCATAGGAAGAAACCACATTCATGACCCAGACAGGAGCGTCTTTCAAAACAGCAGCAAAGCCACCATAAACCGTGTTCATGTCCATAACGTTCCTTATCTTGTCGGTCCCAAGAGCCGGGAGTAGCTTCTTGTAGTGTTTCACTCGGATCTTCCACTTGCCTTGATCATGTTTGAAAGCACCAACATTATCACCCGCAACATCAGAAATGCGTTCCGGTGCAACGTTCAGCCTCTCGGGCCACTTGGGAAGGGATTGCAGGTCTGTTTTCTTGAGCTTTGGGTTTGGAGCTACGGCGCATGATCTGAGAGGAGTGTACCAAGCGGCATCTGGCTCAACAGAGTCGTCACACTTGGACGGGTTCGCTTCTACACTGCTAAGCTTCTTGTAGCAGCTTTCGTCTGTGGTCTTTTGCCACACGGCAATGTCGTCTTTCTTGTTGTAAAGTTTGAAGCACAAAGATGTTAGCAACTTCTGAAGGTTCTGATAGTCAGACTTCTGGACTTCCTTGGTAGTGTTCCAGCCTCGCCATCTGTTCTCGTAGTTAACTGGTGGTCCCGATAGAACCCAGAATCCTCCAGGTCGGAGTATCCGGTGTATTTCCATTAGATAGATTCCTCCTGCAGATGGACAAAGTCTTATAAAACTAGAAGTATTGTTTGTAGGCCAAATTAGCTGAAGTAAACCTTTTTGAGATTTCTCACTAGTAACTAGGCTCATGGTATAAATATGTTTAAGAAATGTATACTAATCAAGTGGTAAAAGTTGAAGGCGTACACCACCCTAATGGAAATAGAAAAGGGCCTATTTGGCCAAATTCTTTCTAGTGTTTGTAAGGGGTGTTTGTGAATAAAAACATGTATAAAACTTGTATTACGATGCAAGGCATTCAAACAACACTATATGTAGGGTGTTTTACTTCACCAAGACATCCAATTACAGCAAGATTATTTTTGAACTTCAACTAGAAAGCTAAAATGAAAACAAACAGGCCATGATCTATGACACAGTATGTGTATAATGAAAACAAACAGACCATGGAAGAACTACATACCAAACTCAGTCCAAGGGATCAGGCATCGAGAGCAGTGAGCCATATCAAAAGAGCTGGATGGGAAAGGAAGCCGTTGTGTAGAAATAATGCCAAGGATCGCTGGGATACCACGTTCAAGAGCAAATTGTACTTGGGCTTCATGATTATCCCTTGGTGCAAGAGATACAGTCAAGATTTTTCGATCCAATAGATCACCTCCCCAGCTTGCAACCTACAGTTATTCCGTATTCAATAATTTCACAACATAAGGAAGACATTCAAGGTTGAAGAACATCCTATGATTATACTATTATGTGTCAAACGAAAAAGGAGGGAAGAAATCATGACTCACCCCACAGCCAGTATCAATAGCTGTTCGCACAGTTCCATCTTTCATTTGAGGGATCAAATTTTGCATTAGATCAACATAGCGACTAACTCCATTTGGAAACATGGTACCTCCACCGGGGAAAATGAATTTCTCCCCTTCTTTTTGAAGCCAATGTTGGTTTGATTTCTGTTTGTTAATCCAGTCATATGGCACATTCCTGAAAACAACCCAAGTTCAAAGAATACATTATAAACTGATCTTTCAATGAAGCAAGATTATAGCAGAAAAAATCTGGAGGCTCACTCACCGGTACCAAGCCTCCTTCTTGCTCTTAGGCCACTTAATTGGAGCCTTGTAACCATTTGGTGGAGGAACCAAGCACTCCTTCCTCTCAAAAGGTGGGGGACAGTGTCGCTCCAAAAATGTAAGACGGTGATAACCATACTTCTTCCATCTCTAAAGGAAAAAACCCGAAATGCAAAATAGAATTAGTCAGTAAGACTCAGTATCATATGAGCTCTTGATTAATAAACATACATTTAACATAATTCACTATAGCAAATCCTATTAATATAAACCCATTGATAGACTTACCCTGGGGTCTGTGCAAGGAGTGTAATCTTGATACTCGGCACTGCATTCAGGGAAGGAATTAGCTTTGATTTGAAGAGGAGCAGCTAGTGTATCCTTTGTGAATTCTGCTGATTCTTCAGTCACTTTGCTTACTTCCTTAGCATTAAATCTGTCTTTCTGAGAATAGAAGATCCCGCCAAAATAAAACGAGAAGCCACACAGCACAATGACTGTCAAGCATGTAGTTACCATCCTCATGCTTTTCTCAGCCTGAGGATTTGGCTTCGTTTCTTTATCTTTATACTTCATCTTGGAATATTACTTGTGATATACTACACTGCACAAAATGTGTCACAGACTTGCTTTAGATGAGCACAAGATCTTTACTAAATAATACAGGGTAAAATGATTAACTAGGCATTTTACCACTATTACTCTATTAAGGATACTCATAGCATAAACTCAGTAAATATAACCCTATTTAACACAATTCCTCTTTTCAAATAAAATCCTATATTCAGGAATTCAAGTTACAAAAAGTATGATTCAGTTGACATAAACATCAATTCATAATGTAGCCAACAGATATACGTAGATCAGCTTCTACCGACATGAAATCAACATAGTTGGCATAAGCTGATGAATTGTAATCAAAGGGAATTTTGTATCCAATTCATATAGATCAAATAATAGAAACTTATCCATGTGAACCACAAACAGGGAAAGCTTAAGGTACATGAAAAAAACTAAATACATAAGCACAAGGTGTACAAAATATAATAAAATCTCTGGGACCATGAATTCATCCAGATCTACCAGTCAAACCTAAAACACAAGAAATACAGTAACCATATGAGATCTGATCCAATGAATTTTAAGCACCTACTTATCGAGTTATCGTTGTCACACGAAAATCATACAAACTCCACATGATATAGGTACCAAGACCACCTAATTCTCACCAAAGCTATAATATTTTAGTAAGGGCCCTCCATTATTATGTAGGGAAAAGCAAACCATGAAAAGGGAAAAGCAAATCAAATAGCTATTAACATGTCATATGGCATATTGATTGCTTCATGTTCAAGGAAAAGGCTCCTTATGTCAATGTAATGATATTTTTTGCCATTCAAGTAGGAAAAGCAAGAAAAACAAAGCACAAGAGTCCAATGCCAGCAAGGAAGAAAAAGGGGGTGAAAAAGCTGCAGCATGTAAGTGGTAATTGGTAAGCAAGAAAGTTGAACAATCATATGCTACTAAGAGCAAGAGCTAGAAGAAAGCAAACTGCCATGAATTTTTAATGGGCAAGAATCCAATCTTGCAAAAGTACCCACAAACAAACCTCATAGCACTCATACTCAAGGTTTACGAAAAACCCAGAAGCAAAATTCACAGATCTAACGAAGATT
The DNA here is from genome assembly GCA_033239125.1 of Fagopyrum homotropicum. Classification (NCBI taxonomy): domain Eukaryota; kingdom Viridiplantae; phylum Streptophyta; class Magnoliopsida; order Caryophyllales; family Polygonaceae; genus Fagopyrum; species Fagopyrum homotropicum. The sequence continues at coordinate 165,422,379 of BSWB01000001.1, forward strand.
CCAAAACTAATCTAAAAATTCACACTCAATCAGGGTTTTTCTCAATGTTAAACCTTCAAACTTCTCTCAAAAGAGCAAAACAGTCAAGAGGAGCAACACAGCAACAGATAAAGATGCAAAAACGCAAACAGAAGCAAAGAACTAAAAACAAAAACAAATGGGCTATACCTAAATCTCTGTAAACTCTCAAATGAGAATATGGGTAATGAAGATAAGGGTAGAATATAAGTATAAGATAGAGAAAGGAGGAAGAAAGGGGAGAGAAATCCCTTCTTGTAGACAGAAGAAAGAAGGGATAATTGAAGAATGAGAGAAAATCTCACAATTTATAACTCTAATTTATTAGCCCTCAAATTTGCTTGCTTTACGCTTGGATGTCCCCCCTGTTTCGTGGGTTTGAGATCTGGTTGAATCTCTGTTTCTAACCCACAGTCTCAATTTCTCTCCATTTCACTGCCTTTTGTAATGCCCTGTATGGGTGAATGTAACCCATACCATACAGGCATACACTGATGTACATAAAAGATCCACCGGCCTGGATTCAATGTGCAGAGAAAGTTACAAAGAAAAAGTTAAAGGGAATATTAATTATATATTAATTAAGTTGCAGAGCTGGATGATTATGGAAATCAGCCAAATCTGGATCAATTTGCGCGTTTTTGGAGGTCTTGGATTGGTGACATTAGGTTGAATATTCTTGATTATCTAAATATTGTGAATAAAAATATTTTATATGTCTCCATCTATTAAAAAAAAATCAAAATAAGCCAAATTTTGTATGGTGTGTGTAGTTATTTTCACTCATATGAGGAAAATTTTGTCACTCGGTGTAGAGCAGCCGACAAGTTATAAATCAACTCGACTTGGAGAAGTTACAAGTGTTGAACCTAACATTTTTCATATGGGCAGTTTAGGATCAACGAGATGATTAGAGGCTAATTTTTTTATTATCAATTAACTTTTATTGAAACACTTTTTTTTTTTTTTTATGGGTTTAGTTTCCGGTTTGGTCGGAGAAGTTGCTCTACGTCCGAATATGGTAACGATCTGGATATGGTATAGTCAGTTTTCATGTGTTAATAATAATGAACAATAGTTTGATCGTTGTCTTGTCGATCCATCTTAGATTATTTATCCGATATATCGACATAGAAAATTATTTTCCATCTTGTAAGAAAAATATGTTTTTGATGGTAACTATTGAATAAAAAAAATCACATTAAAGTCTCAATTGATAATACTAAAATGAATTCGATGAATAAATATATCAAAATATAGTATGAATCTGACTTAGATTATCTTCTTAGAAAAAATTCCGATACTGTCAAACTTTTCGGCTGAAAACAGGTTAATTATTTAAGAATGAGCGTAATCCAAAATCCGATATTTATTGCATATATTTTTCTAAATAAAATACATTTAGAGTTGTTAAAATACTTATCTTTTAAAAAAAATAACTTTAAAAAATTGTTTAAATGTGAAATTTGATATCATTATTGCTTCTCATTAAGCTAAAGTCTTTTTTTGGTAGGGTTGAAGATATGAAAATTGATGGAAAGAGATTTGGATATAATATATTTAACTTTAATCATAAATTCGTAATTTAATGATAAAATTTAGTACTTTTTAGGGCGTTTTTTTTAAAAAAAAAATTATTGTAAATGGATTCGTATGAGAAATTGATTAGTGTCGATCTGTTGATATTCTCAATTACCCAAAGTCAAGCTAGTTAGGTTTGAATTGAATATTTTCTTGAACACAAATTACTTCAATGTTTTTGTGCACTAGTCAAACTTCACCTAGCTTTGACTCTATCTTCCAGAATTATGAATAAATAAAATTCGGTTATTTTCCAATTTGATGGAATTGATGTATATAATTTGTATACAAATTTTACATAGGTTGTGTATATAACAATACAATTGTAAAAATATAGTATAAAGTAATAGCATATAATAATGTTTACAATTTATCTGCATTATGCTTAGTATATCAAGTCAAGTGAACTATTCTTACAGTTAATTGATTTTATTATGAAATATCACGAGATATTAGGTGTTATACTTCAGTCTAACTTGCGTATTAACTTGTATGCATATGACCTCCACTTTACGGTTCATGATCAGAGAGGTTAGTTAACACTTCAATCCGAACCTGAGTTCGTTTGTAGTTCGTTTGTAGGATGGGTTAGAGATGATAATTTATCTAATTTAAAATTAGTATATTAGTTTTTTTTTTAAACCATTTTTTAATTACATTTTTAAATATATGCTTTTTAAGCTAGGGTTGTGCATACGGTCCGGACCGGTGTACCGTAAACTAATAAAACCTTGGACCGTAGACCGGACCGTAACGGTTCGGACCGATTATGGGTTGGACCGATTTGTACCTAAATTGTACAATTTTAAATATTTCGGACCAGACCGATTTGTACTTAAATGGTGCAATTTTGGTTAGGTTGTCCGGTCCAAAACCGGGCAGGAATGGACCGGATCGGATCGAACTGGACCGGACCGGACCGGAAATCTGTAGTTCCCGGGTTACGGTTTTATACGGTCAAAAAACCGGACCGGACCGTAACCCGGATTTTCAAAAAACCTTAGACCGTAGACTGGACTGTAACCGGTCCGGTCTGATTTTCCGATCCGGTCCAATTTTGCAGAGCACCTATTTTAAACACCATATTTTTAGTCATTTATCTTCCAACACCCCTCGCCATTTTGCCAATGTGCAGCATTGTAATCCTTCTATAGGTGAACTGTTCAAACTAAATGGATACCCTATTCACGTAGGACCGGGTAATTGTAGACTGAATTGTCTGAATTCGATTGATATGGGTACCCGAATTTTCTGCCGCCTGTACACTTACTTTATTCTCTACTTCTTACTTTGGATACCCGATTTTTACTCATTCGATTGGTTTGGGATCAATCTCACCGACAGTTTAAAGGTGGGCCCCTTTTTTGCTGTCCCCACGCTTTATTCTTTACTTCTTTCTTTGTCTTTTATGTTAAAATTGCTTTATTAGTACTAAAACATGATTTATCTGACGTAGAATGTACACTAAATTTGAACCAAAAATGTAATTAAGAATATAAAATAAAATACAATTGAAACAAAATCAAATTATATGAATGTGTAGAACTATAGAAGCCAAATTATAAAGTCGGTGATTAAAAAATTTAATATTGGTTATGTCAGGATGACTATATATCGTACAAATAATATAAAGTGGTAAGGGAAATATGTATTTTTTTTAATATTACTCTTAGAGTCCTCCGTGGAATAATTTATGACTAATCACTTGTTCGACGGAGTTTTTTTTAAAGTTTTTTTTTTTGTAGAGTTTTGGAAAAAATGAAAGTTAATAGGTGTTCGTTATAGCAGCTTATTTGGTAGATTAGTTCTTTATTAGATTTTTTAGAAGCTTTTTGGTCCGATTTTGGAAATTTTTAAATGATAGCTTTTTGTGTTGATTATCGAATTTTTAACAATTTTACCCCATAAATCTAGTTTTAACAATTTGTACACTTTGGTCATTTTCGACTATTTGGTAATTCTACCATACAAATCTACTTTTACCAAACATCAATTAGCTTATTTGTTTTTTGAAATTTACAAAGCTCTTTGAAATTGTACTAACAAATTTATTTAAAAAATTTAAACTACTCAAAAATCTCGTTTTACCGAGCAGGGCCTAAATATGGTTGTAGTTTTACTTCATAATTTGTTATGATACTAGGGGTGATGGTTACCCATTTTTCAAAAAAGAAAAAAAAGTGGGTTATTCATTTAAATCCGCAATTGGAAATCGGGTTTGCACCCACCCTGATTTCTTTTTATTTTTGCGATAAGTTTTACTCCGTGCCTAATGTTAAATTTTTTTTGTTTTGTTATTATTTTAGAAAAATGGCTCATTTATAGCCATTCAAAATCTATTGTGCATGGAAGGTAACGTAACTTGTACTAACATAATTTCTATTTTACATTGATATGTGGCAACTCATCCTTTTTGCATACATACGTGACAACACCTAAACATTTCACTCACCCTCTACTATTTTGTTTTTAATACAAACTAACCTAGGTACCTCCCAATTTAATTAATTGTAAATCGAACCCTTATTTAAATTAGCTTTACACCCTGTAATATATATATAGAGGGTGTGGTTCCCATGAGAACACCCCTAACGTGTATACATGAGAACAATATTAAATCGTAGATAGTGAGTATTAAGGGTCGAGATTTAGTGTAGATATCATAATTAATAATAATTAGGAATAACCACAATAACTACGAATAATCCACTCAACCAACAATAACTACGAATAATAAATTAAACGATGTGATACATTCGTACAAAACTAATAATAATTACGAATCTATTTTCATGTATACACGTTAGGGGTATATATATTATCCTCTATTTATCTAAATTGACCTTATATATGTATTCTTTTCTTTACACTTTAATTATATGTCTATATCCATAATTATGCATAATCTATAAATAACTAGTTATTTATAAATGTTTATATTGTCCTAAATTACCTTACTTATTTGATTAAAGTAAATTTATCTCGTATATGATACTAAAATAATATACTTCATGTTACATGAAATTTTAAAGGGCAATTTTGATAACTAGGCTTTTTTGAAAAACTAGGGTAGTAACTAGACTTTTTAATGTTTCAATTAAGTAAATATACCCTAACCTTTTGTATTTACGTTCAAACTCTACACACTCTTCTTTCAAGGGATACATTTACTAAACACAAAATTAGAAAAAGCATAGTAAACCAAATTGTTTCAATTTTAAACTTGCATAATAATTTGCACCGTATATTACTATTTGTATATATAGTTATACAAACTAACTAATATAATTAGGGTATAAGTCTATATAAGTTAGACCCATAACAGAACTTATAAATTTAATATTGTACCTTATTTAGTGGGGTACTACACTTATGATGCTAAGTAACATGCATCCTAGAGGCCAAAACTACCCTACGGCGCTGCTCAACTTGTGTCATAGGGTCCAAAACATACCCTTTGACGTTAATGAACATACGTCCTAGGACCCAAAACCTACCCTAAAACGCTAATTTACTTGCGTCCTATAACCCAAAATATACCATCAAACGCTAATCAACATGTATACTAAGGCCTAAAACCAAATATACCCTATAACGCTAATATATGTGTGTCATGTGGCCCAACCTACCCACCCTACGACGCTAATATACATGTATCTTAGGGTCTAGCCTACCGGCGTTATATCGACGCCAACTAATTAAACAAAGACCAATGAAGGGAGAGAGACCTATCAAATACTTCTTGCATCTCTTTGCTTCAACAACAATCTTCGCGCTCAAGACTCAAGTGCAAGTAATAAGGAAGCGTAAAAAAACAAAAACATTCAAGTTTCTACTATTCAAGCTTTTTGAATCACACTAAATTTTATTTTCAAACATATCCACTAAATTTTACCTTTATTTATAATTAAAAAAATTAGACATCTAGTTAATCTATAAATTACAAAAAAATGTCTTATTTCACTAATTTTCTCAATATTTACCATGGTTTCCACATTTGGGCTTAAAGTATTTTCACATCAATCATGACCAAAGTTATTCTATGCGATAACATATTAATCAAAATTCATCCATATATAGGGTGCGTTCGATAAGCCAGGAATTATCGAGATTATTGGGATTATAACCTCGGAAGATTATTATGTCCATTTTTTTCATCCATTTTAATATGAATTATCGAGATTATTGGAGATCATTATGAAATTTTAATCTTCCAAATAATCTACTATGTCACCAAACGACCCCTACTGATTTAAATTTTTTAATACGTGTAATTAATATTTATATGGCAATAAAGCGTGATTAATTAACAAAACCGAGACAAGAGAGAGAATTTAGTACTATATTCATGGGAGTTAACATATGCAATAAATAATTATGAGATATTGAGATGCATGCTTCCCAGTGCAACCTGTAATAACTTCACCTGTGTACGGTCCAGTAGACTACTGTTTGGAGGAGGTACTAACTAAATATATTTTTTAATTATCCCAAATTTCTGGACTAAATTTGTAAATAATTCAATGCCATAAATCTGACACCAGGATTTTTTTTAATTTTATAAATTATAAATCCAAATTTAACATTTTCAAGTGTAAATAAATTCTCTTGTATGTTAACATTGTAATTAAGCAGGTACACGGGTCGGACCCGTCGACCCGAGGGTTCGGAAAGGGTGAGCCGAACCCGCCTAAAAGGCCAACCCGTCGGGTCGACGGGTTGGCTCATTTTCAAACCCGAATTTTTTTAAAAAAAAGGCTTGTTGGCGGGTCGATCTGCCGGGTCTGCGGGTAAGGATCACCTCGACCTTTACCAGCACCTGTAACCCGCCGGGTCAAAATCCACCTATTGAAAATGGGTAGTGATCCAAGATCCACGAATTTTAAGCGTATTTACTATTTATATACAGGGTTGGTTATTCTTCTTTTAGTCGATATCAGATCCCCACATTGTTATCTCTTTTTCCAAGTTTATATTCCGTACACATAATTTCGGCTATTATTATATCATTCATTCGAAATCCATTTTTAATAAGACAAAATTGTCTAAACAATACCCAATCTTTTAGGTTGACTAAAGTTTAGTATCCCGTCATTTAAACTATCAGAACGGTAAATCACCTACTGAGTTCGAGCAAATATTAGTATCTGAATTACTGTTTACACGTTAAGTTAAATATTAAGGACACGTCCACCTACATTGAACATAAAGTTTAGTCAATAGGTGATATTTAACACGGATCTGTTTACTAAACATGTGAACGGTAATACAGGTACTAATCTTTGGTCGGGTTCAACATGTGAGATATCGTTCTGATAGTTTAAACGACGGGTACTAAAATTTAGTCAACCTAAAAAATGAGTACCATTTAGTCAATTTTCTCTTTTAATAAATAAGTATATCACGATTAAGTATCTGCAAAGACAAAGTAAATGTTCTCGTTTTCGGGTGTTAACGATGACCGGAACGGCCGAAGCTCACCGGAAATTTGTCCGAAAAAATTGACAATACTTATTAGAAACTTGTTCACATGGGAAGTTATTGCCAAATATCTCTACGCCTATGGGGTTGGTCGTTGACCACTTGACGAACAATTTGACCACCCATTGAGCAATAACGTCTGGGAACGGTCGGTAGTAGTGCATTACATAGTACATATAATTGAGGGATAATGTAACCTAACTTCCACAAAATAGATTATATAATCACTTAAAAGTCAATTTAATACGCGATCGGTCTCTACCCTACTTTGACCGATTATCTTGAAATCTTAAAGGAAATTTCTATTGTTGTAATACTTATTCCCTTGATTTAATGATAAAATGGTCTCGTATTGGTCAAGTGTAGTGTTCAAAGAAATTTGAATAGAATACTCGTTATGATGTGAGTGAAAATTAAGAGGAAAGAATATTTTCTAATGGTAGAAAACACGCACACACATAAAATTATGTATAAGAATATTGGCCTATCGAATCAAAGGGGCTTACAGTGTCAATGATCGAAATTTAAGGGTCCGTTTGATTTTTTATATGGATTATTGGGAGGATTACCATGGAAATTATTCCACGAATAAATTCGAAACTTAATATATAAGTTTGATGGTCTTTTTTTTTCGTACCGTACATTAATTTTAGAATGAAACTCCCATAAATTTATAATAGATATAACCACATTGAGATTAGTGTTGTGCCAAATTTATTGTGATTAAGCTTCCATGTAAACTCTAATAATAAGTATCCCCTATATCACCAAACAAACACAATATATAATTTAAATATTGAAAATATTATGTGGAAAACAAATAAATTATAGTTTTTTTTATATTAAAATGTGTCTGGACACTAAAATAAAATATTAAAAATTATTTAAGAATAATAAATAGTCATTTTTTCGCTCTTTACTACTATACTTCTACTTTTATTTATATTCTTCACGACTCGTATGTTTTTTTTACAACAAAATACACATCAAGATTATCAAAATATATCTTTATTAATCGTACTTACATGTAAGGGGTCGTTTGGTATCGATATCCTGATTAAAAGTATGAGTAAGAGTATCACTCATACTCATATCCGATATTTGATATTTTAGAGTATCGGTATCAATTTGATATCCTGACATCCCAATCACATTTTAATACCGTAATATTTTTGATTGTATTGGGTCTTTCTTTCCCAAATGCTTCCTTCCCTCTCTCAACATTTTCCTTGCACCGTTTCTTTTCTTCTTCCTCACAAAACTACTTGGGAGAGAGCATCAACCCTTCTCCCGCCTCCTGCCGCCGTCAATCGGGAGCAAGGACCCGTCACTGCCTTACTCATATATAGGGTTCGTGAAGGAGATCAAATTTGATATCTGGAAGATGCGCACAAGAAGATCGCTATCTTAGAAGTTGGATGAGGAATCGCATGCAAATTTTAGTTGATGCTTATGTAAACAGGCTATATGTCCTTCAAAGCAATGGTGATAGTCTTGTCGATATCCGTTGATTTTGTTTTACCCTTGCTCAATCTAATATGTGATACCAAATAAGTTATCATATATCAATATATCATTCATATCTATATAAACTTTATACACGTACACGGTAACATCTAGTTCGTAGTGTAAGAATATCAAAATGAAAGTGATTCGGTCAAAACTAGGAAAATTTGCAACCTAATGTAGAAAGTTGCAATGTGAAATCCATTATATTCCACCAATCAAGTAATCCTATACAAGAAAGGAACATAAACCTAATCATAATTAATGCATCAAAACTAATGCAAATGTCTTATCTTAATGCATCCAAAATAGGTCACATGAAATGTCTTTGCTCTTTGGTGATTAGATTGTAAACTTTGTCCAAATAATAATAATAATAATAATAATTATTATTATTATTATAAAAATTGAATAATAATAATAATATTTTGACGAGATTGTTTTTAGCGAAAATCAAGTCTTTGATGGAGGCCATTATGAGATTGGGGGACCCCAGTGTGAGCTTATGTTTCTTCGGGCTTGTTCTGGTGTGTTCTGTCTTTACTTCGCTATGCGGACTGCTCCCTCTCTCATTTTTCGGAGACTATGGGGGTCTTTGATCAAGCTCTTCGTTGTTCTGTTGAGTATATTGTCACTGCTGGAGGGGCCGGTTTTGGCCCCCTTCAATGGTGTTTCTCTACTTTGCCGATTAGTGACGAAGGGCTTCTTATTCTTTCTTGTGCTGATACTTTGGATTTTGCCTTTCTGGCTTCGAGATCTCAGACCCGTAGCTCGCAGGATCAGATCTTGAGGCTTTCTGGTGTTTCAGGCGATGGAGTCGCTTTTGAGACGGCTGCTGCTTGTTGTGTCAACTTTTGTAAAGACTGCGACTTGGACATGACTGTAATACGTCCAACCCCCCATTTAATGAAGAAATTGGTTGGATGTTATTACAATATCGTGTTTAAGGGTTTTATGAGGGACTTTGACCTTACGGTTAGGCAGAAGGCCTTAGTTGAGACTTGAGGCTTCCCCTGGCTCAACAATTGCTTAAAGCGGTCCCAGTTTTTGGTCTAGGTCAGGTTATGAACCCGGCTACCTTTCGGACCGTTGTTAAGTACCGCCTATGTGTCGAGATGTTTAGGGAGGGTTCCAAGTGCCCTACTTGTGAGAAGGGCATTTTGGACGATTGGGGTGACCATGCTCTTGCTTGTGCTGCACATGTTGGTATTAAGCACCGGCATAACATGGTGCGTGATGTCATTTTTGATGAGTGTCTTAAGATTGGGATTCATGTTCGAAAATAGGTTCATACTGGTATGTTTGTTGATGGTGGTGGGAAGTTGCGTCCGGCCGACATCTTTTTCTATAATTGGTTTCAGGGCAAAAACACTTGTGTTGACATCACCGGTACATCTCCTTTCTCTTCGTCTGACCTTTCTACCTTCATTTCGGGTAAAGCTGTGAGGGTCGTTGCTGATAACAAGAGAAATAAGTATGCGGAGGTTTGTAGTTATATGAGTTATCACTTTCTTCTCTTTTCCACGTTTGACGACCTGGATGACTTTGACGTGCGTTCGTATATACACAACTTTTGTTACAACTTTCGTTCTCCCTTTAGTCTGTGTTGGCCAGTACTATTAATAGCAAACGGAGGGGCGCCGAAACGCGTAGAGATTTAATGGCAAAGAGAAGAAACAGAAGTAATTAGTTGTGTTGCAGCTGGCGGTGACTTCTGCTTACGGGCTAACAGCGGTTGCGTCCGCACGGCAAATATGTCAAACGAAACGGCGTCGTATGGCGCACATCAAGAACTATGCAACCCAGGTCCACCTGATTCTTGGAACTTGGCCTTGTCGGTGTTTTTATTAATTTTTTTTAATAATATCATTTTTTATGTTATAGTATATGATATTATTGCACCATAGATAGACGTTATAATCTAACATAAATTGGGTGACAACACAATGGCTCACATGCAAGTGAGACCACTCACCATGTGAAACTTTTTATGTCACTTATTTTATCTAATGCAAAGTATCATCATATGGATAATATATAATTAGACCCAAAGAAATGGGAAGTATATGTTCAAAATAAAGTAATTAGAGATGCATTTCTTCCTAAAAAAATTGTCATATATGGTAATGTTACACCAAAGATATATTTTATAACTTATGAGTGTTTTTAAATATGTTTTTTAATAAGAAAATTTTGGGCTATGAAGAAAATTGGGATATGAACTGAATTCATACCTGGTTTGTTTAGATTTCAAGATTTGAGTTGACTCGATGAAGACTTGTAAAGATGAAGAAGATCAAACCATAGGCCTTGGTTCGTGTAACTCACGTGTCCATGTAAAACCTGAAGAATAGATATGAGTCGGGCTTAATGAAGAGGATAAGTTTTGAGCCGGGTTCACTTTGATTTAGTTGAAACCGCATCCATTAATTGAAGCTCAGCGTTTTGATTAAAACGTTGTGCTTTGATCTCTTGTGAGATATATAAGATTAGTTGCCCTTGAGCTCTAAGCTCTAGTGTCAGACACGACCGCTCCTCTCTTCGTCTCTTCTACCCCCTAAGCGAGAATTTCGATATGAAGCATGAATTGGTTCTAACCACTAGCTTTGGGCACAAAGAAAGTCTTGGGACTTTAATACTAATGTGATTTGTATATCTTAACTTGTTGTAGTTTTCTTGTTGTTTGGATTTTTTTCAAACTCTTTACTCTTGTAAGTTTGGTTTTTGATTTTTGAAACGATAGTGGATTGGATATTCTTGATATCTTGGGGACGTAGGACTTTGATCAGAACCTCATGACAAATCTTTTGTGCTTTTGTCATTTTTGTGAATTGATCACTCTAGATCTTGTTCTTTACGAACCTCTTTTCTGTTAAAGGTTACAATATTCGATTTCATTTTTTATATATGAATAAAATTTTAAATATGCTTTAAAATCAACACTATTAAGACACATGCCATGTTATACAATCGTCTATAAAAAAAATTAGCTCGTTACAAATTGGTATTTTGCGTGATACAACGAATATTCACCTTGTTAAAAGGTGAATATTTTTTGTGAAATTATGGCAGATCATGTGTAAAAAGGAGGGTTCCGTTTCCAACATATAAGCCCGGGAAAGTAGTTTTATCTTAAAACTAAGTGACAATAAAAGTATTTATGGAACTTATATACCAAACTACGAGTTTGTTTGTTATCGATTTATCTTCACTTCTCGTCCCTATTGAAAATATCATATGTCAATTTTTATTTGTAATAAGTAGTAAGTTGTGTTTACGCAACATGTAACACACGTGTTGTATGATTAATCTGTTTGATCCGACGACCAACGTTTATTCATTCAAAAATTGCACAAAACTCTTAATTCACACGGAAAATTAACACACTCGATAAAACTAAGCATTTTAAGTCTTTGCAATATATATATATATATATATATATATATATATATATATATATATATATATATACACATATATATATATATATATATATATATATATATATATATATTATGATACACCATTTTAAAGTAATATCCAAATCATGTTAACTCCTATGATTTGGACATACAACAAAATATATGATCCTTTTATCTAAAAATTTATTAACTATCGCCTTCCCTTAATTTATTGGTCTCACCTCATTTATCTCACGATTTATATCATAATTATGGCATTAATTATATATATATTTTTTTTAAAAAAAAAAGGCATGTGAATGTAACATCAAACATCTTTATGATTTATGTGAAGTCACACATACAATGTGACATCTGCACATTGTTATTTTTGGCTTTGTTATGAGTAATTATTATAGTTAGGTGGGAAAACATACCAAAAAGTCTCGTGTGTTATCGTCTTATTGAAGTGAGCGATTATCAATTAGTGAAGTTAAAAAGTGGTTAATATATCTATTTATTTATATATATTATTTATTGGGTGAGTTGGTTAAGTAGGTACATAACGTATTTTTGTGTCTATAATAGGTATGTTTTGTAATGTGTAGACAAAGTAGGCACTTAAAATTACGTAGAAAAAGATTAATTAGAAAACAATAACAAATATTACCTAATTTGAAGATATTCTCTCTCCTATATTAAATAAAAGATTCCTAATCTTATATCTATTAAAGCAGAAGCCTCTATTGCCACGTGTCAACGCCATGCTTCTCGAAGCCTAAAAAGTTATTATAAAAAGTGATTTCTAAATGTTATTATAAATTGGAAATTGATTTTTAAACTTTTTTAAAATATTTAAATAAATAGTTTTATAAAAATAGTTTTTAAACTTTTAAGGATTTTTTTTAACCAACGAGCATATCTTAACAAATAAGTTTAAATATATAATTAATCAGAAGAGATAAATATTTAAAAGAGAATTAAAAGTCATAATAATAATAATTATAATTTCATTCTCCGGATTTTTATTTTACAAAAATATACATATCTTATCTTATATCTATTAAAGCAGAAGCCTCTATTGTAGTGTTATCGACGAGATTGTTCTCAAAAACTTAATATATATTTATGAAAAACTTACAATGCACAACTCCGTTATAAACTTATAACTAATCTCAAATCTTTTTGTTACAAATCTGGATCCAGGTTTTTTAAATTTTTTTTAATAATATGTTATTACGAATATTTTAAAACTTTTATTTCTAATTAAATTGATTTTCGATTTTTTATTAAACTGATTTCCAATTTTTTAAAACTTCTTTACTAAAGCATATAAATCTTTTAATTTTTTATAAGTAACACTTATATTCTAACAATCTTTTTATTTTTTAGTAAAAAAATCTATTTTAAAAAGTTATTAATTATGTTTATTAATTATATTTATTAATTATATTTATGAATAAGTCATAATAATTATGTTTATTAAAAATATAAAAATTAATATTAATCTTACCTCCGATATCAAAACTGCCGATTTAACTGATCTCAAATCTTTTTGTTACAAATCTTTTTGGTGAATCTCCATCTTTCATTCCTATTGGATTACGATTTCATTTTAAAAGATTAATTTCAAACTACGTAATAAATTAGAATATTTAACAAATAAAAAGCATTCAAGTTTTGAACGCAAATTGTTAATTTAAATTAATTAATTGTGAAAGGTCTTGATCGAGATCCCAGTTAGTTGATAAAATCTCGATATTAAAATTGAAATTGAATATCTCAATCAAGATTTGTGGCTTCTACAATACGATTCATTCTTCTATATAAGAAAGGTTAATTTATAACCCGACTTCCAACGAGTTAGTAAAATAAGAAGAAGAGAAAGAATTGAAAATATGTGGTAGAAGGAGCTTGGTTTTGCACTTTTGCTTGGATTCAATATATATGTAGTAGAAGGAGCTTGATTTTGCTCGGATCTACGATGAGTGGTTCGAGCCTTTAATGTAGCTCAACGACTTCACAAATGGCCCCATTGTTGCAGTCCTCAAGGCGGTGCATCACTTTTCTTTCAGAAAAAACAAATTCGTAAGTACGCAACTTTTTGTTGTTCTTCCCAGTTGTTATTGACTATATTTGAATTTGAACTATAACTATTTATTTGTTTTTTTGGTCAACCACAATTAAGGTATGTATTGCACATATTATTGAAGTATACTATTATTATTATTTTATATTTTTTCTAAATTCCACTGTAATTAGTATTTAGTTTAAACTTATTTTTGATTGTATATATTATTGATTTATACTAATTATTTTTATGTAGGTACCATTAGTCTATAGGATTCTTGCAATAAACCAAGTCAATTTTCAACATACATTTTTCCGGATATTGTACATATTATGTACAATTTTGTGTACCTCATTCCTCCCTTGATCAAGCGCATAATTCCGTTTCATATTTCCCTTGATCAGGCGCATAATTCCGTTTCATATTTGTTAATGTTAGGGATTTATGATAAGGTTTTTCAGGTCGTTGATTATGTTGAAATTATTAATAGACTAATATTTTATTTGTTTAATAGTAATATTTATGACAAGGTTTTTCAAGTCATTTTTCAGGTCGTTGTACGTCGTCAAACCACGATGAACGGTTGAAGAGAAGCCTACCTTGAACACGATCTCGATATCGCTATGATGAACCATCCCCTTGCTATATGTCTTCGTCTTAATTTACTATAAGTTCAATTACAAAAGAGACAAAATGCACAGCTTTGTGATGTCCGTCACCACCGAGTTGCTCATGTTTGATCTTGGGAGTGAGGTTGAATACCAAGTTGGCCAATGAAATTATCGCATGGTTTGGAGAATTGATTCAAAGAATAATAGTCAACCTCGAATTGAATCATCGATTTTTTGGTTGCCTACGTGTTATAGCAATATATTCTCTTGGTTATATTTTGTTTATTCTTAGTTAGATATGAAGTTTATTTATTTATACACATTAAATTATATATGTATTTGACTCAAAATTTAGCCTGTTATATCAAATCGCCATTCTTTCAAAAAATAGTAGCAAATCACCATGTAACAGTGACGTGCTAAGATTAATTTAAAAATAGTAGCAAAAAGAACAATTTATCCACAATTCCTTCTATCCCTACATTCCTTTGCTACGTACGTACAAACTTTACACAAGTAATAAGAGTGAATTGTGGGTTTCCCAATCAGCTAATGACATGTGTATGATATATTTGATTAAGAATATTTTAAAACGTTAAATTTTACAACATATTGATAAAAGTGGTAATAAATCGTCAATGTGAAGTTGTATTTATTTATTTATTAATTAATAATTTGGCATATACAAGGAATCGTCTAAAGATTTATTCGTCGTTTTTATTCTGTCTTTCCTTATCACTTATTTTTGTTTCTTACACTCTATTATTATCATCACATTTATTTTCATTTGTCTTCATGTTTGCTTCTTTTTGTAGTGTTATCGACGAGATTGTTACCACCGAAAGCTCTTCAAAGACGGGATCACACTTGAAGGAAAAGAAAATCATGTTGAAGCCGAAAATTTGAAGATTTGGGCTCATGTATGATTATCCGAATATTAGAAGATTTGAGCTCATATTTTTTAACGATTGGTTCATGTATTTTGTATTTAATTTTTTGTTGTATATATTAGTTTATGAATACTGATGAAAATATAAAATGAAAATACTTTATTTTCTTACTATGTATGAATTCAAAAAGATTTTAAATTGATAATTTTATAAAACAATGCATAATAAAAGCTAATTTTTTAAGATATTAAACATATTACATTTTTAGTTATTATATTATTAATTAAATATAATGTATTATATAAACAAATATTTTAAAAACACCCGTGCAATGTACCCGTACATTTTTAGATTTATTTTTACGGTCTTATTATGTTTTGTTTTTTTTTATATTTCTCAAATGAAATTTATGTTTGTTAGAACAATTAGATAGTCAATTTTTTTTAATTAATTTAAAAATACGATTAGAAAATTTAGATTGTTCAAATCAACTAAATACTTATAAATTTAACAACTTTATATTATCTAATACGATAGTTTTTTAAAAATAAATGTAAAATTTGGATTTACCCAATTTGATTTTTTAAAAATTTAAAAACTTGAAGATAAGATACGATAACTCCCTGAGTTCAACAATCAAAATCTTTCCATTATAAATAATTAGATAATTTCTTTATTTGTGATTTTTTTTATCTAAATTCGATCTTCTAATACTAAGATACGGATAATTTCAAGATTCGAACTATTCAGTTAATATTTTACAAAGATATGAGGGAGAGAGTAACAAAATTAGTTAGAACATGCGTATATAAATATAGATGAACTTGCAAGTTTACCATCATTCACGTCTACTTCTTCTATTTGCATTTTCAAAGTTGATATAAATATAGATGAATGTGCAAGTTTACTATCATTCACGTCTACTTCTTCTATTTGCATTTTCAAAGTTGAATATATATGATGGATTTGAGTTTTTTTTTTGAGTAATGATGGATTTGAGTATTTGTTCTTCATTCAATTGCTCATTTTATATGTAAATATAGATCGATTTGCAGGAATTGGTTGTTATTGATGAGTCATCAACTCAAATTGAAAAGCATCATCTAAATTCACAAACTCCTAGGATGATGATTAGGGTTAGAGCTTCAATCAGGTGACGGCGAGATGAAAAAACGAAACAACCGAGGATGATGATGACGTCAAGCTTTGACGGATACAATTGATATACGAGATGCAAATGATGGGCTGGTAAAAAGAAGCTACATCACAACCAGAAGTATCTAGAAACTTGGTGAACAATATCCAGAGCCAAACCCATCTGGTTTTTCCGACCAAGAGTAACAAGGAAAAGTTATACATGTGGGGGCTCAAGCTTGCACCTAGCTTCTCCATTCGATCCAGAAGCTCGATCAAGAGAAGAATTGTACGGGCTTGACCGAACAAAACCGTCCAGGAGAAGTTTAAAGGTATTCGAGTCAACAATAGCCCTATTTGTCAGTATAAGTCTTATTCGTTGGCCACCACACACATATATATATTCAATGTATTTGCAGTACTAATATGAGACCAACGATGGTAATCTTTTTTCTTTATGAGAAAATGTGATTCCTATTTCAATAGACGTTATCAACATAACTTTTTTTTTTTTCATTCTACGAAATTCCTAAGTTTTATTTTTGAATTTGATTCATGTTTTTGTGTTATTTTTCGGTGTATTTGCTCGGTTAGTTCACATTTGCCTACTTCTCTTCTCTTCTTTGTTGTGTTTTATTTAATTGTACTCTTATTAAAGAGGTTGAGCAATGATTTAGATAGTTTTGCCCAATAATATAGACTCACGCTACAACAAAAATGTGCACGAGTATAATGGTAGATTTGGTGGGTTCAAGATAATAGATTAATTTATTTAAGTATTATTAATTATGTGAGTGGAATTTGTATAGATTCATTAACATGATTGGACAATCAATGTTAACCATATGACATAATACGAATTAATTAAGAAGTTAATTTGATGTATACATTTTTTCTATTTAATATATTTCAATATTATATATATATATATATATATATATATATATATATATATATATATATATATATATATATATTGTGTGAAATGGTTAAATTAAAATTAAACATGTATCTAAGTATCTTACAAAAATAATATAAATTTTATTTTGCATTTATTCAAAAAAAAAAAGAAAGAAAAACTTGAACCACAATGGCAACTTAGTAGTATCATAAATTCAACTAGCTTATTTTTTATCATTATTTTCTTATAATACTAAAATAATTAATATTATTTTTATTATCATCAAAATATTTAATAGTATTTACTAATATTAAAACATATTTTTTTGATTATCATTAAAATGATTAATAGTGTCTTTTTGATATATTTCAAAATATAAATACTATTAAAATGTTTAATAGTATTTTTGTATGATTATTTACGTATTTATTTCATTTAGAATTAAACACTAAGATATAAACTGATTTCAAATCCTTGATAAATCCATCACTAACAAAATCATTTGAAAAGTGATTTTTAAATATTTAAATAAATTGAAAATTGATTTTTAAATTCTTTAAAAAATATTAAAATAAATATTTTTATAAAAATAGCTTTTAAATTTTTACGAATTTCTTTTACCAACAAACATATCTTAACAAATCAATTCAAAATATAATTAATTAGAAGAGATAAATACTAAAATGAGAATTAAAAATCATAATATTGATTATAATTTCATTTTTTAATTTTTTATTTTACAAAAATATGTATATAAATTTCTAAGTATTAAATATTTATTAAAAATGAACCCGCACAAAGTGCGGGTAATACACTAGTTATTAATGTAAACGGATTTGCTGTATATTCTTTTGATGATACACAATATTAATACACAATTTCAATTACACACTAGTGATACATAAGTTCAACTACATAATGTTAATAAAATGAAAGACTTGTGTAACAAAAAACCTTGTGTACGAAATACTCGAGCATACACAATTTCAAATACACAATATTTATACATAATTTCAAATACACAATATTAATAAATAAAAGACTTGTGTAACCAAAAACCTTGTGTACGAAATACTCGAGCGATATAAAATGACTCGAGTATACATAATGTACCTATATATTATTCAGGAAAGAAATTCAGTGAAAGGTATTTCGTACACAAGGTTTTGGTTACACAAGTCTTTTATTTATTAATATTGTGTATTTGAAATTATGTATAAATATTGTGTATTTGAAATTATGTATAAATATTGTGTAATTGAAATTGTGTATTAATATTGTGTATCATCAAAATAATACACAAAGTTTAATTAGTCCAATTGGTATAAGGGTGGGAGGGAGGGGCAGCTCGTCTAGAGTTCGAATTAATAGGAGAAATAAGAATATTTAGTTGCCCGATATAACAAATTATAAATTTTAATTGATTATTAATAGGAGAGAGAAGAATCTTCAAATCTTTCCTCTTTTAATGATTATCTCACTCATTTATCTTTATTTTTTATTGTTAAAATTAGGGTGCCTAGTTTGTATCTAAGATACAAAAAATACCTTCTTTCACCAATCTTCTCTTATTTATTTATAAATCTTATATATATATTAAAGCAGAAGCCTCTATTGGCACGTGTCAACGCCAGGTTTCTCGAAGCCTAAAAAAATTATTTTAAAAAGTGAGTTCTAAATGTTAATATAAATTGAAAATTAATTTCTATATTTTTTAAAAATATTTAAATAAATATTTTTATAAAAATAAATTTTAAATTTTTACGATTTTTTTCCCCAACAAGCATATCTTAACAAATCAATTTAAAAATATAATTAATTAGAAGAGATAAATACTTGAAAGAGAATTAAAAATCATAATATTGATTATAATATCATTTTTAAAATTTTTATTTTACAAAAATATACATATAAATTTTGAAGTATTAAATATTTATTAAAACTGAACCCGCACAAAGTGCGGGTAATACACTAGTTAATAGTTAAAAAGTAAAAAATATAATATATTTGAGATGAATAGTCTTGTATATTTTTACAACTTTTTAAAATAATTACCTTGCATAATTTTGGGGAAAGTTGAGGGTTTGATGGAAGAAATTAACATATTTAATTATTTACTTATAAGATATTTTTCATTACAAATTTATGATGCATAAATAGTTGGCCAAATTCTTTCTAAATAGTTTAGACATATATAATCAAAACAATACCGACAAAATGTAACACAAAAGTCAATTGATTAATACATAGGAGAAGTGAAAATTTGTCAAAGTCAATTTTGGCACACATATTTAGTGGGTGGTAATAAGACATATACTGAAAACCTAAATCTTAACCGACCTTTTAAAATCAGCAGATCGCCGATTTAAGACTGATTTGATAAAATAAAAGTCGAAAGTATTCTCAACCTTCATATCCAAAATCCCCCGAGATTTTGGATATGAAAGTCGAGAATAGATTTCTCAAAACGAGAAACCTAAACCGTCAATCGACGGTTCACCCAAACCGGTAAATTTGAACTATCGGTTTAACATTTTAGTCCAAACCAGACTCTTGTCTAGGTGGTATGGTATATATTTGTAAACTCAAATTTGGGCCGGCCTTTTAAAAAAAATTGTCCTTTTTTTTTTACTAGATTTGGACCAATTTCAGAATTTGGGTTTAAGATCTTGTCCATATTATCTGAGTCGGCTTTCGGATAGGACGGATTCCATAATTTTCTAAAAGAGCAAAATATTAATATTAAATATAAAAATTAAAAGTATTACACAAAACAAAGTAGTTCAATGCTCGTGTACTTTTAAATATTTTCTTAAAATTTCAGGTTTGAATCCTACAATATACCTTGATAATTGCTATTTATTTTACATATTTAATTAAGAAAATAAAAATCCTTTCGGACCGGACTCTCCGACCCGAATGGGATGGACCTTACCCAGCCACTTGATCGGGCTTTCTGACCCGATTATACACATCCGTGTATTAGGATGGACTGGCCCGACTTTGTCCATGTCTAATGGGAGGTATGTAACTTAAATGTAAGTAACAACTCTACAAAAATAAATATTATTTAATATTATAACAATACATGTTTAGGTAAGCTATATAATACTTTAACTATACAATGGTTCAATTTGTATAAAATGAAAGAGAAATTAAAAAAAATAAAATTGAATGCTTAGCATGTGATCATGTGTAGTATATTTACATGATTGTTTATGTTGCATATCCTAATTATTGAATTTTTTCCCCTTCTTTTATGGAGAGTACAATGATGTTATATGATAAAGAAAAACATGTACTTATAGTTGTATGTTGTAAAGGTGAGCATTGCAAGTCTTTTATTCCTCACATGGACATGTGCCCATTCTATTTTGGGCCCACTAAGCCCAATTGATTTTATGATTTTGCTAAAAGAGTTCTATATTCTTTGCTTTCCAAATGACCTAGTTCCCATTTCTACTTATAAATACAGTTGCAAAAAAATATTCGTCGAACTTGTTATTAATAGAAAAATATTCGTCGAACTTGACTCTATATATTCGGCGGTATAGGCACATATATACGGCGGTATAGTCACATATATTCGGTGCTTACATGTTCACATGGTAATAGCTTTTTACATATGAGTCAGGATCTATATATATATATATATATATATATATTGTATGAACTAGTACAATCGATAATGTTGAGATGTGTATTATGTGTCGAATATAAAATAATAACGGGCACAAAATGTAAGGTTGGTGTACTAGACGGATTATCCAGAAAGCGCGTACTTTTGAATGCCTTCGAGCAAATTAAAGTTGGCATAGATGTTACGGGTTAATTTTGTTTTCCACTAGAGATTTCGATCCGGCCATTTCTCCTTTATTCTATAAAGGAGGTGAATGCAATCAAAATTTCACGTTCGGTTTTGAATTAGAGATGTTAAAAATAACCAATAAACGTTGACTATGAACCTTGCGCTTCCAAGGTAACAATGCGGGTTCGATTTTCACTACCCTTCTATTGTCAATTGTTATGATGAAATGCGTTGGACTTATGTATTGAGTTTGAGTCTAATATTCATATCATTTGTCTTACTTATGGACACGAATTCCACGCACACCTAATATAAAGTGATGACATAATATATAAATTGTATAATTCCTAATATCAATTGGTCCAAGATATAATCATGTACACTCACTAGACTTATGTGTTAACTTGATACTAACCCACGTATATATGGCTTGTATGCACATTATCCCTGTTCATAGTCCACCCGCTGAGCTCTAACATATAACACGGACAAAACTAGCAATGGTAAATTGGTAATGTCATCCATAATTGATGCGTGACTATTGAGTCGTAAACCGGGTAAAAGTTGGGTGATGTACGAGTGATTGATCAAAGTCCTTTATCATCGTCTTATCCAATACACCCGAAATATCTGTAAACTTTGTGTTGCATTTAGAAAATTACTTGATTTAACAACGAATAACAAGATACATCGAATAAAGTTAATAGTTGCGTAATAAAATTTGTTCATCCCCGTCACCAACATACATTCTCCCTACACAAAACACTACTTTAACGGTTTGTCGAACTCTTTTACCTCAAACACTTGTATCAAACACACTCTTAATATTGTGTACGAGACCGGAAATGATGCATTTGTCAAACTCTTCTACCTTGACAAACTAGATCACACTTTTAACGGTTCATATTTTACCAACGTTATCAATAGGGCAAAACCAAAGCTTTTGTATATCGGATATTCGGATCACATTCGGGGAGGATACGTTTGGAGATGTATTGATTACATCGAAAGAGAAAGATCGTATGATTGAAGTGCGTTAAAGAAGAAGGCTAAAGCAATAGTGAAAGCATCTAATTCTGCGTGTTAAACTTTACTCTTTTACAACGTACTATAGATTTGGCAAAAGGCATGCATTTACAAGTTGCATGACTATCCGACCCGACCCGACCACATTCGGGTTGGCTTTGCCACGTTCTATGTCTACTTTGCCCACTATTAGTTGATAGTTAATGAAAAAGAATATCTTTCGATGGAGTTCATAGGCTGCATCGAACCGCAACATATTAATCTTCAAGAAACCTCGTTCGAGATCAATGAGAAACTTATAACCTATCCTCTGATCATAAATTCTTTAGTTTTTTTTTGATGAAAAGAGAGCCAGAGCTCCCACACGTAAGCGTTTTTATTAGTAAATTACAAATGCATCGAATCGCAACCGATTAACCTTCGAGAAGCCTCAATCGAGATCAATGAAAAACTTATAACCTATCCTCTACTTATAAATTCTTTAGTTTTTTTTGATGAATAGAGAGCCAGAGCTCCCCGCGCGCAAGTATTTTTATTAAGCCAGACTTAAGTTACGAATGTGTAAGACGAGGGAATGCAACTCCTCTCATATCATAGATTCTTTAGTAAATTGCATGAAATAACACTAGTATTTGAGGTAATTGCAAAAGTACATATATCGTTGGGTATATTACCGAAATTACCCATGAAATACCCCGATTTACATGAAATCACAAGTTCTACCTCTATTTACCAAAATCACCCTGTTTCCAATCAACAAGCCCACCGCATTATTACATTTATAAGTTGTTATATGGGGATCCAGACTATCCAGTTAACATCGACTTTTAACGTTTTCATGTTATAATCCAATGTAAAAACAATACTTTCATGTTGAAAGGTATTGTGTAAATACATTTTTATGTTGAGAACCAATGTAAGTATAATATTTTCATGTTGGGAGTCAACATGGACATAATATTTTTACGTTGCCAGCATAATGAACAATTTACTTTTACGTTAGTAGTCAGCGTTTAAGTTATATACACATCATATATACACATTATTTGTCAAAAATTATAATTTACGAAAAAATTATATCATACGACTTTGCAAAGTATTTACCTATACAACCAAAATATCATTAATTTACGATAAATTTATATGATAGAAAGTATAAATTATCAGAGTGGGTATTCATATTGTTGTCATCTACGTATATATTTCCGATTTTTTTTACCAAAATTTCTTATACATTTTATTTTCAGTGAAGACATATTTTTCATTGACTTGAAATGGTCATAATATATATTGTATTATGACTTGCCAGCACGTAAAAGAGGACGGTTTTGTATGTCATTCAGTACGTAACAGTACGTACCACGCATCATACGACTTCTTTGTATTTCATAAATTTGTTAATTCGTCTTTGAATGTATGATTTCCTTTTCATTTTTTGAAAATAGTTCAATCTATTAGACAAGATTGATGGAGATCGAGATGACCGAAATTCAAGTTATTGGTAATGAAAATAATGGTTAAATAGTAATTAATCGAGAATAACCCGACTTTTTATATCATCATTTATATATAAGATTCATTTTATACTATAGAGGGTCTTACACTATTATTCGAAAAATTAAAATTTAAGTTCGCTAACAAATCCATAATATTATTGAGAAAATATAGGCCCCTCTATTTTTTGTCTAAAGTTTTAAATTAAAAATAAATTAATTCAAGGGGTATAAGAGGAAACGTAAAATATAATCCTATAAAATCATCCAACCGTTAAATTTCACATCTAGTTAGGGTTTCTGACAGTCATTCATCTTCTTTGCCTCACTATCGCCTTCTCGGTCATTCATCTTCTTCGTCTCACTGCCGCCGACTGCTTCTCGACTGAGTAACTGCCTCCAACGAAGGATGTCGGCGCCGCTTCTCGATGTCGCCGCCACACAGCCCCGCGCCGCCCAGCCCAGATCCGCTGCACAACACAGCCCCGCGCCGCACAACCCAGACCAGACCAGCCTAACCCAGATCCTCCGCCCAACCCCTTCGAAAATGAATGTCATCCGGCCTCGCGCCGCACAACCCCGCCCATCCAATCATCTGCATCGACCAACGGAGCCGCCACTGTGCAGAGTTCGATACTCACTAGCTACTACATTTATATTTTGTAATGGGCTTGAGCTTATGTAAGGGCTTATGTAACTCGAACGAGCCAAATTATGTAACTCAAATTGGACATGCGCTTATGTAACTCGGATTGGGCCTACTGATCTTCAATTGAACTTGAACTTAGACTCAGTTAAATTAAAATTACTAATTAACCCCTTTCAATTAATCTTTATTAATAATTGAGAGGGACCTCGTTTGTCTACAAGATACAAAAAGGGCATACTTTATGCTACAATACACAAAAAGTGTCTATTTAACCAACTCATCCAGTATTATTTATCTCGTAATAGATAATTTTGCGGACTCAGTTAGTAAACTTAGAGGAATTTAAGCTTTTTAAAGTTTACATTAACTCGTGTATAACAAAAGTATATTTATATAATTATATTCGATATATTTAAAATGAAATTTCATTGGGAAAATTTTAAAGAAAAACATACTACTAGTAGGATCATCAATGAGAAGCAATGCAAAATCCGTATGTGTTGCCATTGAGACGTTGACAAATCTATAAAATTTCATTTCAAAATATATCAAAGCTATAATTATTAATAATATTTCAATATGTTAACAATATGTCAAATCTATCATTTTATTATTTGGCCCGCAATAAATAAATAAATTACTAAATTAATTGACTAGTTTAAAATACTATAATTTTTGACTTGAATCGTCTCGTATATGGAAGTGAAGCTCACGTCTTAAGCTTACCATTTCTTCAATATGATTATAAAATATATACAATCTAATCCATTTTTAAAAAATAATCAAAAACTAAAATATTTGTATATATATACATTTGTGCATTCCAATTTAATGGCAATTTACTCTCTCCAAATTGCCTTCTAATTATAAGAAGGAACAAATCAACAACATTGGAGTACACATTGCAAGAACATATTATGGATGGTTTAAGGAATCCATGGAGGATCAAGCTCTTGATCATAGGATGGGCAATCATCATCCTTCCGAATCTGATCACCGTCGCCTCCTACCAAGCGGGGGCTTGGAAATCCGCCCACGCTACATTCTATGGCGATGAGACTGCTTCCGAAACTATGGGTTCGTATACGTATATTTATCAGTTTATTGGATTATATTAGTACTTATCCTTCACCGCCGGATAAAATAATGAAATAAAATTATGTCACTTTTTTAACCTAATATATTTATTTAAGCATATATTTAACACCTTCATTTACTTTCCCTCTTTTCAAAGATTTTCTTTTCATTCTTATTTTGTATGAACAAATAAACTTGTGTTAAATTTTTACTTAATTCAAAACCCTACATTTAGGTTGGACAACAAGCTTAAGCAAAACTCGGGCCATTAAAATAAATAAAACCGTATATTTATATTATTATTAATGCTATCCAAAAGCATATTTTTATTAAAGGAAAAGTGACTCGAATACACTAGACAATCTTCGTCTTTCAAGAGACCCAAAAAGTCGACAAACGAACTAATCGTCGTGCAAACTATAAATATAAACAGTAAGTTAATGTCATTTTGATCAAAGAAGGGACAAACAAACTATTTGTGTAGGTTTTCTTAGCTTTGTCTATAAAATTGAATTATATGTCATTGGACAAAAAAAAATGTCCCAATTGTCCAATAATCTCAATAAAAGTGGCAAATATTCGATCAAATTAAAGTATTGACTATTTTTTGTAAATTCATACAATTTACGGGCCAATCTAACATTTCGACAAACTTCGTATACGTACAGGCGGAGCATGCGGCTACGGCAACCTATTCAACGACGGCTACGGCACCGCAACCGCCGCATTATCCACCGTCCTCTTCAACAACGGCAAATCCTGCGGCCAATGTTTCCAACTCAAATGCGTACAATCCAAATGGTGTTTCCCCTACATCCCTCCAATCACAATAACCGCCACCAACCTCTGCCCGCCCAACTGGTACAAATCCACCAACGCCGGCGGGTGGTGCAACCCGCCCCGAGCCCATTTCGACTTATCCAAGCCCATATTCATGAAATTCGCGGTTTGGAAAGCGGGTATTGTTCCCGTACAGTACCGCCGGTATCCTTGCCAGCGAAAAGGTGGGGTCCGGTTTCGTTTCCAAGGAAATCCTTACTGGCTGCTTGTTTATGTTATGAACGTCGGCGGCGGCGGTGACGTGGCGAATATGTGGGTTAAGGGGAGTAAGACTGGGTGGATTAAGATGAGTCGGAATTGGGGGATTGGGTTTCAGGTGTTTTCGAAGCTTGGTGGTCAAGCTTTGTCGTTTAAGTTGCAGTCTGGATCGAGTTATGAGACGATTACGGCGAATTATGTTACTTCGAGTTCTTGGTCGGTTGGGAAGACTTACCAGAGTAGTGTTAATTTTCGGTGATGGGTAGATTTGGTTGATTCTTGTTTGTAGTTTTGGATATGAGAGATTGATGTGGACTCTGATCGATGATCGATCGGTAGTTATTCTCTCTTTTTTTTACTGTTGATTTTTCACTGATTTGATTAACACTGTGATGGTTGATTTTGTCCCTTCAACAAAAGAAGGATAGAAGACATTTGTGTGTATGCAATTGTTTCTCCTCTTCTTATGATGTTATTTTTTCATTCGTTTGTTGTTGTTTGATTTGTTGAATATGCCCGATTGGCATGTAAATAAGGCTAAGAAAACCCGAAGACTAAGACAACCCGAAGATATTCGTGTGGAGTTTAATCGGTTTACGGGTTGAGTCATCGTTTGATCGATTTGAATCGTTTCTGATAAAATATATATACAAGATGAAAATGGGGTGTTGAAAATGTTGGGAAGACTCTACATTTGAAAATTGAACTAAGGACCCATTTGGTTTTAATTCTGAAAACAGAATCGAAATAAAATGGAGTAAAAATTACATTTTGCATGAAATCAAAAGGAAATTTTTTTTAAAAAAATTATGCAAATAAAAACTCTAAATAAAAGCTTTAAACCAAAGGGATAAACAAAAGTTTGTAATAAATTCTTCAAAAAAAAGTTCCTAAACATTAGGATCATCTAATAATAACAAAATTTTCAAAGTGAGACATCATCGCAGAAAGTGGGTTGGTATGAACTTGACCCGGTTCCTGGTATGAACTGGTCCGATCCCACCTAAGATCGAACGTAACAAAATAGTAGGTTAGGATTGTGTTGATCGGTCCAAAATTTCGGTCCGAGTTGAGTTTTGGACAGCCCTAGTAAAAAGCCGTTACGACGAGTTCTTAGGAACTACTGAGCACATCCCTAGCTTTCACCTCTTTGCTTAACAAGGATCCCACAATCTACATATTACATGCCACAACATGATACAAACACTAACAAAAGGCTCTGACAAACTCCTTTATGCGTATCTTTCAACTAGCACATCCCTAGCTTTGAGTAATTCCTACACATGTCAAGAAGTTAAATCTTCATGGTTCTTCACAGAACTCACTCATCCTCATCTTCACCTTCTTGGGTATCATCCGACGCCAGAAGATGGTTCAAAGCCACCTTTGCTTTCTTCTTCGTTGGTGAGCTCTTGATCTCACCATCCTCTACTTCTTCACTTTCCTTCCGTTTTACACCCCCGTCTTCATTTGCTTTTACTTCATCTGTTTTTAGTTCCTTCTCGCCTTCTTTCTCATCGGTTTCTTTACTCGTCTTCTCTTCTTTGTTAGGAGTCTTCTCAGCTTCCATCAAAAACGTCTTCATCTCCTCGTTGCTTGCAAGGTCCAGAGGGGATTTCCCAGCTTTTGTCTTGGTTTCCAGATTAGCTCCTTTCTTTACCAAGTACTTAGCAAGGTCCAGATGAGAGCCTTGAGCAGCGTAGTGTAAAGCATTCATGCCTTTACGATTGGTGGATTTTATCGAGACACCAGCAGTTATAAGGGTCTTAACGACTTCCAAATGCCCTTTCTGTGCAGCAAAGTGAATTGCAGCCATATCATCCATGGCTGCAGCACCGACATCAGCTCTGTGTGTGCATAGGTAGCTGACTATTTCAGTTTGACCAGACCAAGCAGCTAAGTGTAATCTGGTATTCATAGAAATAAATCATCAAATTAGTAGGCATGTGAATTCAAAGTGATATATGAGAGATTGAGAGTAATACATTTGACATTGTCCAGGAAACAGCAAAGCATCACAGTGATGCAGGAACAATTAAGTATAGCATTTGGCTATATTTTCTCAAATCGTGAACCACAGGGGGAAATCACCAAGAGGGTTCAACTTATCTCTTGAAAGAAGCTGCTGAATTTGTAGGGCCTCCGAGATTTTTGAGAAAACTTATTAACAAACTGTAAATATTGCAGCTTATACAAAATTCATAGCTTAACTTAAATACGAACTGAGATATGTTGACACAAACCTAATTTTTTAAACAAAGTACTCTATGTAGTAACACGTCCAGGTAAACTTGTTAAAACATCCCACAGGGTATAACAAGTTGGAAATTCTAGCTTATAAATAATCGTTGCTACTATCATCCCATGTCTACAAGAAAGCATGATAAAATTGTTTAGATTTGTGAAACCAAAGGTAACTAAGACAGGATATTTCAGACTTTCTCAAATCAACATATTGAAACTTTATTGTAAGATAGAGTAAAAATACAAAAGCAAAGGAGCAGAGTGTGGCACCAAGAATTAGAAGATGCAGGAAGAGGTTGGTCAAACTATACCATTGTTCTGCTTGAAACAGCATGTTGATTCTAGAGAACTAATTGAGAGGCAATGTCATCTTCTCAGACTACCCCAACCCTAATGATATATGAACAAGCTGACAATCTTTCTGTTTACATCAATTATATTCTATATCTAAAGAACCCAAGGACAGCATTTCCTATTCCTTGTAAAAAGGGGACCTATTGACATTTGACCGGGCAGAATAAGGAGCCACATCATTTCAAATAATCTAGGATTTTATCAGAAAAAAAGCTCCCCATGGAAAGGAAGTCCTCTAGGGATCCAAACACATATTATGACATGTTGCTGAGAGATTGACCATCTAGCAAAAATCAGGTAATGAACCTCAAAAACCAGGTTCCTAATAAAGAACTCCAGTGGCTTTTTAGAGAGATTTTATATGCATCATCATCATTACCAACACTAACAAAGCTTGACGGTTAGCAAAAAGTTAGCACTACAAAGATACAAGGACTCGAGCAAAGTTCTAAATCACAACAGGAATGCAGATTTTCTCTACTTTTACTGAATCAGACAGAATTAGGAATTATCGTCTAGAAGAACACTCGAATAATCTTAACCATAAAATTGCACGCTTGTAATCTTCATGGTTTGCTGGAAATTTCAAATCAAACAGGCATGATTTTGGCGAATGAAAACCATTCTATCCACTATTCATAGAAGTCTACCTCAGTAAAATGAATTCCAAACCAAGACTACGGTCTACGCCCACTCCCGAAAGAAAAGAAAAACCCTAGAAGAACGATTTAACAAGTAAATTCATTTCGAGGATGGGCGATTCATCGGAATTGTTGGATTTCAATACAAATCTGATTTCCAAGGTATTCCGTCGAGTTCAACAAGCATTTACTGAGAGCGGATAAACATTTGTAATTCGACGACGAATCAATAGAATCAAATAGAGAGGGAAGGAAAGAGGGAATTACGGGGTGCGAGAGTGCTTGTCTCTAGAATTGACATCCAAGGGGTTGGAGCTGAGAATTGAAATGATAGTGTTGAGGTCGCCATTTCTCGCCGCCGTGTGAAGATCTTCGGCCATTTTGCTTCTCTGATATTTTGCTAGTTGAGAGTTTGAGAGTTGAGAGTGGGAAATGCAAGAGAAAAAATAAACGATATATAATTTAGGAAATTAGGCTAACCCCAATATTTTTTACACATAAAATTAACCACAAACTTAAAATCATAAAGGCTTGTTTGATATGATCATTATGAAATTAAAAATCGAAATAAAATAATACTCATATGATCACATCTCGTCGTGTTTTGTATGATTTAAAATCGGAATAAAGATATTTTCACGAAAAACTTATTTCAACCATAATTAAAAATTAATTCAATAAATTAAAGATGGTTACATCCATTCCAAGGTATTAGTTATTTCAAATTTAAAATCATATTTATATTCTTATTATACATATGTTTTGATTATTTTGTAGAAAAATAGGATATTTTTTTATAAAGAAATAAAATGTAACAATAATTCGGATATTTTGATTACGATGATTTGTTATCGAAAAGTGTTAAAATACAATATATTGATACAATTAGACAAAATAGAGTTTATAGAATAAATTATGTATCTATTTATTTAAGATAAGTTTTGGTTGATCTTTGTATTTTAAGCCTTTAACTGATTTTATTTAACTATTGGTTCATCTTTGTATTTAAGCTATTAGTTAAAAATTATCAATACATACATCATTAAATATAATATAATTTATCATTGCAAAATTCATATAAAATCAAATTACAATTTTTAAAAATCCTTTCATTTCGGGTGTGTTTGGTAGGAGATAGAGATTATTTTAAAGATTAATTTAGATGTAATTTAAAAGAAGTTAAATTTTATGTAAGATTTATTGAGGATTATTTGATGTAAAATAATCTACATCAGGTTGTTTAATTGAAGATTTTTTAATGGGTTTAATTAGTAAAATTTATAAATTTGAATGAAATCCTAATTGATAGTTGGAAAGTAATCTACTTTAACCTTTGTAATATAAAGTTATTTTATGGCAATTTTTAATTTCAATTAACCTATGATATAATTCTCTTCACAATCTCCAAATTTATTCAAACACCTACATGAATTATTCTCCTAAATTTTAATCTAAAATAACCTGTTTTAATCCCTAACCAAACACAGCATTCAACGTCATACCAAACACCAAATATCAATTCAATCTAATTCTTTATTTCAATGATTCCATTCACATTCTTACCTCCTTACCAAACGAGTCATAAATCTGTAGGTCCAAACCTCCGATGGCACACACCTCGTCACCGACCTTAGTTGAAGATCAAAAGCAACCCGCATCGAGAATTTTATTTTTTTTTTAAAAACAAAATTACCATAAATTTGTGGTCTTTGCGGGAGATTATTTGTACTACACCACTAATAAATTACTGCATTTAATAATTTCTACTCCCGATGTACAAAATTGCATCGATTTTGCTTGAAGGGGAAGCGTTAAATCACTGATTAACAAAACAATATCATTAACGAAAATCCAAAAGACCTTTCCTTTACCTTGGACTGAAAGTCATTCCTTTTCCAAATCCATAAGAAAACTCGACACCCAAAACAAAGCTCCAAACTCATCATCAATGGAGGAACAAGAATTAGATACAGTATTGAAGAAATTCGGTCGAGTACACCCCCAACAACAGAGCACTCTATTTGATCAATTCGAGAGATTATCTTTCGAGATTCAACTTAATCAAGCCATTCTTCGTCGGAGTCTCTCCGAGTCGGCCGCCGTAGCCACTATACCACCCGTCGCTCCAACTCCGCCGCCGACGGTTGCTCTTGATTTACGAAGTGGGTTGAAGAAAGTTGCTACGACGCCGTTTCGGAAGGCTATGAGGAAGTTATTCAGGCCTTTTGTTGTGAGTAAGCGTAGAGAGATGGGGAAGTCTAAGGATGCGACGTCGTTTCGTGGGTATTGTTCTAAGAGGTTTAGTAATTCCGTTCGAGTTTAATCGAAGTTGTATTATGGAGTTGTGGTGAATTTTGTTATATTTTTAGATCTAATTTATGTGTTGATTTTGTTATTAGCATTATCATGAACCGAAAGTAATTGATGATTCATGTTATGAATGCAGTAGTGTCACTTTTATAACGAAGAGAAATTATGCAATGTTATCTTTAACACATGTAAACATTAAGGGCCCGTTTGGTTTGAACTCCGAAATCGGAAACGGAAGGGAAACGAATCTAGTTCATATGTATGCTCTTATTCATGAAAGTTTTTGGAATCATTCCTTATGGTTTAAAGTAATTGGAGTTGAATTTGATTACTTTTGATATCCTATAAGGAAACAAAATGTGGAAAGACAAAGTGCATTTTGTATGAAACCAAAAGGAATGATTCCATAAAATTTCATGAATAAGGTTATACATATGAACTAGATTCGTTTCCATTCCGTTTTCATTTCCGGAGTTTGAACCAAAGGGACCCTAAACATACTATACCTTATGAAACGGAAGTATCTTAGAGAAAATACTAGCATTATGTATATTTAGACGACCTTTACAAAAGGAAAATTTGAATAATGTGTGTAATTTTTACATAATCATATTCGATTTTTTTAGAAGATTAAGTTACTAAGATTAATGTATAAAACTCACGAGTACTACTTTCAAACGTAATTCAAAACTCTATAACTTTGTAGTTGACATGAAAGTCTAAATTGGTCGGTTTATTGG
Source organism: Fagopyrum homotropicum (assembly GCA_033239125.1). Taxonomy (NCBI): domain Eukaryota; kingdom Viridiplantae; phylum Streptophyta; class Magnoliopsida; order Caryophyllales; family Polygonaceae; genus Fagopyrum; species Fagopyrum homotropicum. Next base: position 165,455,353 of record BSWB01000001.1, read on the forward strand.
AGTAAATAGACTGACTTCACGCATCAAGCTCGAGCTATCATTATTTCTTTGCTCTCGACTCCTGATAACTTTCCTTGATTGAATCGAGATTCAAAGTGTGTAACAAGCATTATTCCACTAATAATTCTATTTTAGCTCCAAAATAATTAGGATGTATGCATTATCTTTAAAGCACGAGTAGATCTTCAAAACACAAAATAAAAGGACATTAATCTATACTCAATTGCAAATTTATACTAAATGTTCAAAAAGAATGTTATCAAATTTCAAGTTCACAAACCATTTCAATCTTTCATACATTAAATTTTAGCCTCATGTTGTTAGTTAGTCGTATAATGCACCTTACAAACTGAAAATAATACTACCAACTTCTTAAACTTTCGCCTCATATTGTTTAGAAAAAGCAATTTCAGATAAGTGACCTCTTATAGAGTCTTTCTTCCAATTTAGTTGACATGAAGATAACACCTTTTCAAGTTTTCTCATAAATAAAAGCAACGGATAGGTGTAATATTCTCCATCTTTTATCTTTCTTCGGATTCTGGGCTCGTTCAGTAAAGACTGGGTTATTTTGGGATTTTAATCCCCACAGTAATTCTTATAATCTAAATAATTCTAGTTAAATTTATTTTTTTTAAAAACAAAACAGGAATAACCTTCAGAAGTTAGAACCCTAATAAGTAATAACCTCAATAATCTTCTTCGGTAAGATCATATATATATATATATATATATATATATATATATATATATATATATATATATATATATATATATATATAGGGTGTGGTTCCCATGAGACCACCCCTAACGTGAGAACATGAGAACAATCGTACACCGTTGGATGTGAGTATTAAGAGTTGAGATTTAGAGTAGATATCAAAAATAATAATAACTACGAATAATAAAAATTAGGAATCCAACAATAACTACGAATAATTCACTCAACCAACAATAACTACGAATAATACGTTAAACGATATGGCACATTCGTGACAAAACTAATAATAATTACGAATATGTTCTCATGTTCTCACGTTAGGGTATATATATATATATATATATATATATATATATATATATATATATATATATATATATATATATATATATATATATGGTGCGGTTTCCATGAGAATAGTCTTATCGTGTAATCATGAGAACAATCTTAGACCGTCGAATGATGAGCATTAAGGATCGAGATTTAGGGTAAATATCATAATTATTAAATAAATAATATTCTGAAACTAATAATAACTACGAATAATCCGTTCAACAAACAATAGCTACAAATAATGCATTAAACGATATGACACATTCGTTGCAAAACTTATAATAACTACGAAATATTCTCATGATTACACGATAAGACTTGTTCTCATATGATATATACTCTATACATATGGTATATATTCTATACATATATATAAATAATTTTCAACATCACAATGCTTATCCTATACTCTTCTATCAGTAATTCAGTATCACCTATGCACTACAACTCTACAACCCTGCACTCTTTGTTTTGCACACAAACAATAATTCAGTATTGTTTTCCCGAAAATATCACTTAAAATTACAAAATATTTACATTAATAACATCCCATACAAAAAATATTTACATTAGTGACATCCCATATTGGACAATGGAAATGCATCAAACCCTAATTATACTATAGTTTTATAAATAGTGACATTCAATCCAAACTCACTTAGTTCCAAAAATGCAAGCGTGAGTTGTATCAATGTCCCCCGTTCAATTATAGTATAAACAATGACTAGTGTCTAATAACTCGTATTTTATCAACCAAAGTATATATATATATATATATATATATATATATATATATATATATATATATATATATATATATATATATATATATATTCTTCCAGTATCATACACAAACCATTGGACCTTTAAAATTCAGAATACATCCAAAATCACGTGATCCAAAAGAAAATTGATCAGCAACAAAGTCAACACAGTCAAAGTTGATGCATATAAGCATATGACAAACACCAACAAACTAAATCAGATCGTAGATAATCCATATAGAAAATCCTTAGATTCAAAGTTTCGAACAAACCAAAACTGATTGTTCATTTTTACCTCTTGAAGATTGCTTCTCAAGTTCTCAGAACTTAGTAATAGTCAAAATACAGGTTCACTCCAATCCAGCAAGAAGCATAAGCGTCAAGACAAGCATACTGAATCTGATTTCCATTCAACACTTGATTCTCCCAATTACTCATAGTCACATGAGCCGGCTTCTCCAGATTAATTTCAGCGATATACCATGCTAATTCCTGCAATCCAGGCCACCTAGAGAAATTATCCGGAAAATCCTCAACAGCAACTTTTCTCACATCGTACAAATTCTCACACACCAGTCCCCAACTCTGGTACAACTTTTCAACATCTTCCTCAATTCCAACCCCAGCAAAGATATACCTAGGGTTTTTCAGGAATCGCACCAATGAAGGAGGGAAATAAGGGATGTGAATGAGTTGGATGATTAAACAGCGGTTTCCAGCGCAAAGTTGAAGAGTAGCAACTGGATTGTTCTCACCGGAGTACCGATTCGGCTTCCATTCAACATCGAGTCCGACTATAGTGATGTTTTTGGATTGGAAGAAATTATGAACGCCAACGATCCAGTTTGTGACAGTGTCGGGATTCGCTGTAACGGTGACGTTAATTGTTCGATTGCCGATTTCGACCGTGTATGATGAATCCATAGTTTAGGGAGGAGAGTTTTTTTTGGAAGGATGCTGAAAGGGAAAATGTGAAGAAATATTGTCGCCTACTCTATTTATATGGTTATGCATTGGATGGAAGTTTCTAGAGAGAAAATGGGAATAAGTTTTACCCTAATCTTTCAATTTCAAGCAGGTCAGTATCTTTTTTTCAAAAAAGTTTAAGTAGCTGGACAAACCAAAGAGAAAAACTTAGGATAATATCGTTAGACTTTTTTCAATTTTTAATGTTGTTCCTAATGTATATAGTTTTTTTTTAAATATACCTTATATTTAAAATAATTTAAAATCTTTCATCCGTTTAATGACATAAGATTACAAGGGATGAAGTTAAAGATAAAAGAATTTTATTTAGATGAAGAATTAAGGAGCAAATAAAATTATTTAATAAGATAAGTATGAAAAAAAGGTAAATGAATATTTGGTAAAATAAATATAAGTCGGTTTGGTTGAGTGTAAAATCATATAGATTAAGGGTCTCTTTACCTGTGGGTTTATAAATTTTCATTTAGTTTATAAATCCAATCTTATTTGTTGGTGAATGTTTACATGCTAATGAGTTTATTTTTTAATGGGTTTATTCGGGTTTATAAACCTCTAGAAAATAACCCTTCAATCCAAGGTTATTTTTCATAGATGAGTTTATTTTTTCAGTATATCCGAAATTGCCCTCGTTCGCATCTTTACAAATCCGACCATAAAATTAACACCTGTAAAGTTCCTTTCTTTCAAAACAACCACATCATTGTCGTACACAACTATACCTTCGAGATTTGATTTTTCGATTACCCTCCGATTCATATATATATATTGAATTATTCTTTAACCTTTTTAGGGGTAAAAATGTATTTTGCACTAAAATAAACCCACAAAAAAACCTTAAGTAAACATCCTTATCAAAATAATGTATATAAACTGATCGAGTTTATAAACCCGAAAATAAACCATAAACCCATATAAACCCATTTAGTTTATAAACCCACAAAAATACAAACTTCTAGTAAACAGGCCCTAAGATTATACTCCCTCCGATAAAAAATAAATGTCGTTTTAGCATTAAAAATTTGATCACAATTATCTGTCGTTTTAAGTTTTTTAGTCCAATAAATGAACAGTACTTATAAGAAATGTTATTGAAAATTGGTGTAAATGATTAATTTTAGTTTTAAAATCTTTCTTATTGATTTAAAAGAAGGTTGAATATTAAATAAGTGATAAGATTTAGAAAAATTTTACAAAATTTATATTATTTAATATTTTTTTAAAAAATTGTGTACAAAACTAAAATAACAGTTAATTATGATTAGAGGTAATAAGAATTAAGAGGAAAAATATCTTACATACATTAAGGATAACATTGAATGAGGCATTACAAATTTTTTTTTTTTTTTGTAAAGTACATACAAATTTTATAAGTCAATTAAATATAATGATTTAGACACACTTTGTAAATTTACCATATTTTTCATATAGTGTTCATATTTAGTTAATAATTAATAATTAGAATAAAGAATAAATATTCTAATTACATAAGCGTACTAAAGCCATTGAAATAAATGCGACTGGCGTTTTTGTCGTCTAGTTAATCGTTTCACCCTACACAACTTCCAAGACACTGCATTTACCCGATTTCTTGTACCACACGCCAGCCCACGTCATAAAAATTTACTTCCGAAAATACCCTTCCATTTAGCTCTAAATTATTTTTAGTTGTCGTCTAGTTGACCGTACTCCAGAACGATGCGTTTCATCAAGCCAAGCATAAAGAATCTGATCCGTATTGAAGACTTGAACCGACCATCACTCAGTGTCACATGGTGAGTTGTACAGATACCGATAAAATCGTTATTATTTGTAAGAGTACCCACATTGGTTGATCTTGTGGGTGTTCTTAGCTTCCACATAGGAAAGAGATAAATTGTTGGGCTAATTTGGAAACTAGGCCTTTTTGAGTTATGGTTATAGTAACTAGGCTTTTTTCATTTTTATTAAATAACTAGGCCTTTTTTTTTTTTTTAACCGTTCCACACTTCAACGCTTCTCGCTTCTTCTTTTTTTTTACAGTGAAAACCCTCTCTTCCTCAAAAACCCTAGCCGTCATCTACGCTCTCCTTTCCTTCCACTCCTCCGAGATTACCAGAACACCATTTTTGCAGATCCCTCATTGACGCCTTTCTCGGAGCTGCATCAATGGCGAAACGTCGCAGTTCCAACCACTAGATCTCACCTCTTTCATCTCTTATTCTCCCTCGTGGCCGCGACATTCTCTGGTACTTTGTAGTGCTTTGAAGTGCAACAGTGCATAAAAAGATCTTTTGAGGTTTTGTGATACGGGATTATAGTAGATGAAACTGAAGATGTAAGGAGATGAAATACAAAGGTGGGTGATTTGTTCAGTTTTCTTTGTTCTGTCTTTGTTTTGTTTCGCCAGTCTTCATACGTCAACCCGAAGATATTTCAATTCAATTGTAGGATGATAAATCGCTTAAATTGTATTATACACTTCTATATAAGAAGTATGTTTCAATCGATTTCAAGGCCTATTGATTAAGGATATTCGATATTAGACATATTTATGTGTTGTTGCATTTGTGTTGTTTAGATTGTTCTATTAGAAAATCACCTTTTGCTTCAAGTTTGAGAAACTGAACCTGTAACAATGAATTGACTGAAGAACAATGGGCTTATACACAGTTATCTTGAATCACAAATGTGAAGCTACATGCTCTGTGCCTATTATTGTTGGTTCCAGAATTTCCTTCTGTACAACTAAAATCAATTGGTAATTGGAGACTCGTTAAATATGCTGAGCTACAAAGAAGGGTAACATAAGAAACCTGAGGATCTTGAACTTGGTCGATGATGTTGGGGGAAGCTTTATATCATGTGTAAACTGGATTATGTTTGCTTGATAGGAATGCCTTGGACATTGAAAAATCGGCTCAACGAAGCCTTCCTTGTATCCAACACTTATGGTATGCAAATTATAAAAAGAAAAAAAAAATTTGGTATGAGTTTCTGGTATGAATTTCATACCAGAAACTCATACCAGAAAATTATATAAAATAAAAAAGACAAAAAAAAAAACTTATGGTATGCAAATTTTTTGGTATGATAAATTTATGGTATGATAATTTTTGGTATGATAAGTATGATAATTTTGGTATGATAAAATTTCTAGTTTGAAAAAATTTCTAGTATGATAATTTTTGGTATGATAAATTCTGGTATGATAAAATTTCTGGCATGAGAAATTTTGGTATGAAAAAATTCTCGTATGAAAAAAATTCTGGTAAAAAAATTCTGGTATGAAATTTCTGGTATGAACTCTTCGTATGATAATTTCTGGTATAAAATTTCTGGTATGAGAAATTCTGGTACGAGAAATACTGGTACGAGAAATTCTGGTATGTCAAATTCTGGTATAATAAAAATTCTGGTATGTGAAATTCATCCAGAAAAATAAAAAATAAAAGACAAAAAAAAAGAAAATAAAAAAACAAATTCAGGAATAAAAATTAAAACATTCACTTACATTACAAATAACAAACATCCTTTTTTAAATAAAGGGGTTAATTATTTTTACCTACCATTAAATGAAAGTGATAAAAATATTTGGGGTACATTTACTAAATCATATTCTCAAAAAAGCCTAGTATGTCAAATTCTCCCAAAATTGTTTTGCTAGAACCAAGAAAATTTGGTCTTATATAAGATTAATCTTAAGTACAATCTTAAATGAACCCCACTATAAAACTTCTCTACTTTTTGCTCAAATTAATAAAAACTTAAATTAAATGGTAAAAAAATTATATTTTGAAAAAAATAAAATTATTATGATGTATATAATAATTTTGTTTATCTATAAACATCCATTTTGTGTATATTATTTTATTTAAAAATATATTTTATTTGTACACATAACATATTGTTATAGTTTTATAACTGATAAGATGAGGAGATGTGTTCTATTGATGTGAGTGAAAATTAAAATGTGTTCTTAATATGATGCGGAAGGAAGAGAATAATAAAAAAGTAATAAAATATATGTTAAGATTAATCTTAACTCTCTTATTGATGTGGATGCTCTAAGAGTTCTATAGTGTCTGTGATCAACAACAAGAAGTAAACGATGAGGCAAAAGCAGGCAAACAAGTGTAATTTGATCTTTTCACCATAAAAAAAAAAGTGTAATTTGATCATGCATAATTCCCATACGACGCAGTATGCTGATGCCCTTGGAACAATATATATATATATATATATATATATATATATATATATATATATATATATCTCGTTGTATTCCAGTGCTGCTGTTGGGAGATCGAGATGTTCTTATCCGATTTCTGACTGAATTTTTGCTTATTTGAGAAAGTTCAGATATAATCAATTGAAATCATAAAAATAAAAATATTTAAATAAGTTGAAAAAGATTTTGTAATACATTGTAACCTTTTAGAGAGTTGAGATTGTCATGTATGGACACAATCTCTCCATACTACTCCTGAAAATGTTCCAGATATTATCCGCAAGTATATTTTCGGACGATCGATTTCTGAAAATTGATCCGCCTTATTTTCTTACTTTTGTATCAAAAAGAAAAAAAAAAGAAGGAGAGAGTTGAGATCAGTGAGCATTGAGTTGAAATGCAAGGGTAGATAAACCCCCTTCATTCCCTTAATGTATCTCAATGAGGTTGATTTTTTTTAAACCATCCAGAAATTCCCTCATGTAAATTTTCTTTAGGTGATGAACAGTAGCACGCATTCTATTTTTTTATAAAATAAAAAATACTTAATAACCCACACCTATAACATCGAATTGCCCCATATGTATATCCGCCGTATATGTTGTTAATACCCTGGATAAATTGATATCCGGCGTGTATGTCTTCAAATACACCGGATAAATCAAATTTTATATATATATATATATAGAGGTGCGGTTCCCATTAGAACAAGTCTTATTGGGTAGGGAGGACGCTTCTTCCCGACCACCAAAACAAAGCCCTAGCCGCCGAATCTTCCATCTCTTCTACACAACCTCAGTTCCCATCGATTCTAACGTTCGTCCAAAATGGTGAGTTTGTTTTTAGGCTCTCAAAAGGAAATACCATACTCAATCCGATTCAAGAATGGTGGCTGCAGATTCGAAGGAGGAAAGATGATAGAGTCTGGCCCCCAAAAAAGAGTAGATGGAAGACCTCGAAAAGGCGACCATGGTGGTACCAACCAAGGAAAGTCAAGGAAGGTCCTCTGTGGCTACGATTGAAATTTCAAAGACCCAAACTACTCGGGTTTAAGGAGAATGCTATAGGAAAGGTTCTTGGTGCACATCTGGGTTCATTGTGGCATACGCATCCCCATTCAGAGCTATTGTGGCTCTGGGAGCCTAACGGAGGGAAGCCTGTACCGGAGGCCCAGATGTAGATGGCCACTCTGCTAAAGATGGAGAAAAAATCTCGTTGTATCAAACGAAAAGGTAAACAAATGAATCTCCTCAACTACTCTAGATTTACTGCCATTCACTCTATTTTGAACTGCTTGGTGAAAAACATAGAAGATGCATCGATTACAGATCCATATTTGTCTCAAATTGATGTTGATAATCTTGAGTATCATAGATCTACTATCATTTTTTCTGATAAACTGTCAATGTTTCCTACTGGTTTGGAGTCTTTTTGCTTCATTTCAGTGTTAGGTTTTGGATCCTGGTTTTTTCTCTTGAGCTATGACTTCTATTATGAGTTTTTTTGCTTATTTAGGCATGAGAGTAAACTTGTTACAAAATGGGACCAATATTTTATCAGGTAGAATAACTTACTCAACCCTTTGCAGTAAGTTGTTTTGTGGCTTCTTCAGCTGTGGTTACTGTGTTCCTCTTTGTTGTGTAGGATCAACTAAATACTACACAACCTGTGTTGATGATATGAGTAACAAAGGATCAACTAAATACTACACAACCTGTAAGATTAGTAATTTTACACCTCAAAATAACGAAGAAATGGAAATACGATGAGCAACAACAAGTTAAGAACAACTGTGAACTCAAGAACAAAGATAAAAATTCTGAATCAACCGATATTGAGAAGTATCTGATGTGTATAGTTAAGGTGAGAAATGATTTACAAAAGCAAATGTTCAGTAATAAGGAACAAAGTGTGGGTGACATTGTTAATATATGTGCTACTATTTATGAACATCTATTTTTCTTTGTTGGTGAATTCGACTTGTGTGCCTGTTGTGGGTGGCTGCTGTTGTTTTTCTTCTGCAATTTCAAGTCAGCTATTAAGGAACAAAGTTTGAGTATAAGCATGACTAATGATAAACCAACTAGTTTTCTTGATCAAGTGGACCATCGGGGACTCTCTCACCTGTTGGTGACTTGCTTTCGATCCATAGATTACCAGTTAACTATAATTAAGAATGAGCAATTTATGAGTGTCACTTCTGATTTTATGCTTACTGAATTCAGTAATTCAGCACCTTGCAATCTTGCCTCTCCGTCGATTGGCTTTTGCGTGTGGTTTGTTTGTGTAGGTTCAGGGACCAAGACCAAAGCGCTGAAGGAAAGAGGATGTCTGATATATACAAACATAGTTCCATTAACACAACGTGAGAATGTGGTCGTCATGCACAATAGTAGAACGAATCTAGATTTCTTGTTGTTGAATAACATCTGTAGTGAAAGAACAAATTGTGTTTGGCTTTTCAAGGATGCGAAATCCGCTTTGAATGGGCTCTTTGTAGCGCTCATTTTGACTATGATACGAATACAAAGTTGTAAGATTATGAAGTGTAGACATCTTTTATCTTTTAGTTGGTTAAAAAACGGTCCAACTAATTGCAACAGGGTACTAGCTAAGGGTGTTTTTAAAGGTAAAATGGGCAACAAAATCAAAAGAAATGCTTGTTCAGAACAACTGGAGTGGAACACCCAAACCTATTAAGTTATCAGAAATGAAGATCGCTTTCTGGAACTACCGAGGCATGAAGAAGAAAAATTTTTGGACTAACTTGAATCTCACATGTAAAAACGAACACATTCATAAGATTATGCTAGCAGAAACCAAAACAAAGGATCACCTATTGCGCTCATCTATTGCCTTCTATATTGCACTCATTTGATTGGTCCATGTGACACAACTTTTTATTTATTTAATTAAAGTAAAATTAGGGATTTTTCAACCCATTAAAGTCCTCTCTTTCCTTTCATCTTCAACTTCTTTCCTTTCATCTTCAACTTCTGTAAAGTTAGGCAGCAGAGAGGAGTTCTATTATTTGCTCAAATCGGTTACTAGAGGAGATATTTAAAGGCAATTAAGTGAAAATTTACTTCTAATTGACAATTTCTAAGAGTTTATCAAATTTCCTCGTGCGGTTGTGCTCAGATCTACTTTGCAAAATTGTACTAGTGTATGAAGCTTTAAATGGTTTATAAAAATTAAATCATCCTTCACTCTCCGAAGAAGACATTTTTCCATTAGTCAATCGCACAATGGTGTTGAAGCATGGTCTAATGGAGAAAGACAAACTCTGAGGAAACCATCCATGCCTAAATCAACAGTTATTCCTTCTTATTTTGAGGAATCGCATGGACTTCGACCACTAGCTTCAAGGGTATTTTCTTATGCAGTTCAGATTCCGCTTCTTCAGTACGGCCTTCTCTGCGTAGATTCAAAGCATTGCGTTTGTGGTTGAGGCTTAAACCGTTCGTGACTAGACACGGGTTTAGGTGTAGGATTTGGTGGGCTAAACTGTTCTTGTACTATTGACGAAACCGATGGAGTAGAGACTTAGGGCCCGTTTGTTTCCAACTCTGGAAACGGAAACGGAATGGAAACGAATTTAGTCCATATCCATATCCTTATTCATGAAAGTGTATGAAATCATTCTTTGTGGTTTAATGCAAAGTACACTTGATTCTCCACATTTTGTTACCCTATAGAGTATCAAAAGTAATCAAACTCTACTCTAATTACTTCAAACCACAAGAAATGATTCCAAAAACTTTCATGAATAAGGGTATACATATGGACTAAATTCGTTTCCATTCCGTTTCCGATTTCGGAGTTAAAACCAAACAGGCCCTTAGTGTATTCCGCTAAGACATATATAACTTTGCAGTAATTGTTTTGGTTAGAGGTTGAAGATGAAAGGAAAGAGAAGGCAGATTTACTGGGTAGAAAAATTCCTAATTTTATTCTAATTAAATTAACTAAAAATAGTGTCAGGTGGACCAATCAAGGGAGTGCAATATAGAAGACAATAGAAGAGTGCAATAGGTGATCCAGACTGATACATGTTAGCTTGAGGAAAATAAAAGGCATATGACAAGTAAGAATAAATCTAGACCTTTTACTTTTTTTTTTTTTGGTGTGAATCTAGACCTTTTACTTAGTTGAGCTACATCTAGCATTGTAATATCATCGCTAATAAAGGAAATGTAATCTCTTCCTAATTATTGACTTAATTAGGAAGAAGGCCATCGCGCCATGCAAGATTGTAATACAAGAATTCACCAACCATGCAAGAAGCGTAAGCATCAAGACATGCGTATTCAATCTGCGCGTCACTCAAAACTTCCGCAGCCCAATCACTTAGTGTCACGTGCTTAGGCTTCAAAAGCCTCACGTCCGCCACCTCACGCGCCAACTCCTTAAGTCCCGGATTCTCCGACAACCTTTGCGGACATTTTTCAAGCGCTGCCGTTTTGAGATCATAAATATTCTTGCATAATAGCCCATAGTCTTCCAATAGATTCTCGGCGTCACCCTCTACCTGAACGCCTACAAAAACGTGCCTCGGGTTTTGCAGAAAGCGTCGGAGAGAAGATGGGATAGGACGGCTCATGTGACGAAATTGGATTATCAAGCAACGGTTGTCGACACAAAGTTGAAGTGTCCCGACGGTTTTGAATGGGTCTCGGTTGCTAAGACCCTTTCCCTCGGCGTCGAGACCAATTATGACGATTTGTTTTGCTTGGTGTGATGTTGTGATGTCATTGACCCATTTGGTGATGACGACGGAATTTGATGTAATTGTTGTGTAAATGGTTGTCACGCCGGCTTGTACTTTGTGCATTATCGTTTCCATTGTGAAGGGGATGAAATGCATATATATATAGTAAGCAATTTATTTGTGAAAATAAATTTGCCTAATTTCTCCTTATATTGTATGATGAATATTTTCTAGTAAGGGGTTATACATGTATCTTTTTTTATTTTATTTTAATAGTATTTGAAGAAAGAAAAGATTAACAAAAAAATATTTAAACCGGTAAAATTATAAAGAGATAAGTGGTACGTGTATCACTTAATACATAGGATTATCGTCTATTTTTGCGTTTATGAGAAATCTTTGTCTTCCAAAATCATACATACTATATTGGTGAGGATCTTTTGATCCGCTTTATTATCGAGTATCTTCTATTTGTTCAGTGATTTGTTTTTTTGGTTCATTCATTTTTGTGGTAATACTGTTTTTTTTTTCTCATATCTTAATTACTCTGAGTAAAGGGATTGATTCTAATAGGCGGTAAAGTTTTGATGCGTGAATGTGGATCGACTCTTGTGATTCCAATTGATTTATTATAGTTTTATGAAAAAGCTAAAGGTACGAGGTTTGTTCTGCTAATGAAAAAAACAAACACATCCCCATGACACTCAACAGGAAGAAAAAAAAAAGCAAGCGCTTTGCAACTGCGTCCGAACTTGGATGCCGACGCCACCTAACAGTGCCAACACAAAGCGTTCATATTCGATACCAAATAAACTCAAAATTATATATATAACACACCCCTATTTTTATAAAATAATGTAACCGGCCGTTCTTTTATTTAAATTTTTATACTATCAAATAACATGTTTTATTAGTTCAACGTTTTGTATTATACTATTGTGTTTGTTACATTATCTAGTTAGTTTTAATATGAACTGCTAAAAAATGAATTACTAGTGTACAGAAAATAAACCTATTCATATCCGGACAATCCCTCTGGAAAAATGGGTGGGTATGAATAGAGGAAGAATTCTAACCGGACCGTCGGACGGATAAGGGCAGCACTGTAGGTCCGCTGGATCAAAATGTCGGCTCTTCGACCCGGATATATATTATAAAATATTAAGGATAAATATTTAATGCATATAGTAAATTTAATATATGTTACATAAAATATCTTAATTAAATATAATTAGATTTTTGAAAAAAAATCATATTTAAAACAATTTTATTTGAAAAAAAGGTACCCACAGACCTAGTCGGGTACGACAACCATTCCATCAATCGGGCTCGGCCCGAGTCCAGATAAATGGGCTTAATATTTTATAAAATTCGGCCCGAACCCGGATATAAATAAGTCTAGTTAGAAATGATGTATCTACGTTACAATCGCATAAATTCCAAACCGAATATTTGTTTGATATGTCTAAATGTCAGTAACTATATTAAGAATCAAGGAAACATTTATTCCAAATAATGAAATTCATGATAGATTATATTGGAGATGTAGTAAAAATGGATGGTTCACAACAAAATCAGCTTCTGAGATGATTGAGGAAGATTCGGGTTGTTTCTCAATCATCGATTATGATTGGATATGGAACCTTGACACCCAACCAAAAATTAAAATATTCCCTGGAAAAATCTCTAAAAATGAATTCCAACAAAACCAAAGTTAGACGAGAGACAAATAGCGATAACAAGACATTGTATAACTACCATCTTGAGGACTTATTTCACCTACTTATTGAATGTCTCGTTAGTAAACAAATTATTGTCAAAATTGATCGGTCAATGTTAATCAAACTAAACACCATTAGCCATTAAAATAAAATGGCTCAAGAACTCCTACAAGAAATCAAAAACAAGATTGAACTTAATAAGCATGTTTGTTTTGCAACTATTTGGTGGAGTATCTGGTTTTTTAGAAATAAAATCATTTTTTTAATGAGCCCTTTGGTTTTGATAATAAGGTAATCATTTTCATCAAACTAAACACCATTATCCTTGGGTTTATGATTCAAAATCACGAGGTTGTTAGCCTCAGTGCCCAAAAATATAACTTCAACTCTGTAATAAAAGGCCAAGCTTTTGCTCTCAAAACGGGCTTACAAGAAGCCATCATATTAAGGTAAATGTTCAGGTACGGCCCTTTTATTGCGGTACGGCCGTACGGCCGCACGTAAGGGCGACACGTGTCCCGATTTTTTTTTTTTTTTTTTTTTTTTTTTTTTCCTCTTTTCTGAAACGATTTTTTTTTTCCGGAAACTAATGAAAATTTATTTGAACTACCATGTTATAATTTATGCACTATTATCCTATAAACTTTGAACTATTCCCGTATAATCCATGAACTATTACTTTTTAATATAATCCATGAACTATTCTATTATAATTCATGAACTATCCCATAATAAGTTTTGAACTATTACTTTCACTCCTTTATAAATTTTGCACTATGAACTATTCTATTATAATTCATGAACTATCCTTTTAGAAGTTATGAACTATTACTTAATAAGTTTTAAACTATTACTTTCAATCCTTTATAAATTTTACCCTATGAACTATTCTATTATAATTCATGAACTATCCTTTTATAAGTTATGAATTATTCCATAATAAGTTTTGAACTATTACTTTTACTCGTTTAAAAAAAAAAAAAAAACTCGTTCAGAAAAAAAAATAATAAAAAAAAATATATATTTTTTTTTTTCGGGACACGTGTCGGCCGTACAGACGGCCGCACGGCCTTACCGGAATAATGGGCCTTACTTGAACACTACCCATCATATTAAAAATAAAGAAGATCAAAAGTACAAGTGACAAGCTTTGTGTTATCAAGGCACTTTAGAGTTTGTGAAGTTGTATGTGGGAGGGCGAAATGATTATATCCGGCTCCAGACTGAATCTCTGTGTTCTTTGACGATGTTCGGATTTGACATATTTTTAGAGAAATCAATTGTGTTGTTGACCGATTGTCCCATCTAGAAATCTCGACCTCCAACACCAATTGTTCAGATGATCTCGAACTTCATGTTCTCAGAGTTATAAAAAAATAACTCGCATTGACAATGACGTAAACAAACGATATCAACATTGAGCGTTAAAAGTGAAATAACCTTAGCCGCATTGTAACCCAACCCAAGTAACTTCTATCCAAGTTGATACCCAACGTAAGTAACTTATATCCACATTAAGATTCAACATTAACTTCTATCCAAGTTGAGCCTTTACACACGAGAACACTTTCGTAAACATATATTTTATCCTCTTTTTTTAAAAAATCAATCTACATTATTAAGAACAAAGAAAATTCAAATTTTTGTAAATTTCCTAGTTTTTCAAAAAATAAAAATTAAGACCTTTTATTTAAATTAAATCTCTTCTAATCTGATTAAAACACCTTGTTAAGATCTAGTAAATCTATTTAATTTAGAATTTTATTTGAATCAAAATTCCATTTTAAAAAATAAAATAAAACAACTACTAAATAAATCATGCATTATTTCCATTATGAATACAAATCTATTTTACTTTATAATCGAATATTTGTAAACTAGAAAGTTGTACAAATTACAAAAATGAAAAAAAAGTTTCAGTTTAATGTGAAATTATTTAAGCTAAATTTTGAGAAAATTTAGCCATTGGAGCAGTTTTGGTTTATTAGATACTAACTATTCCCCTAGAAAATTATCACTAAAAAAAGATAAATAAAAAGATCAAGCATAATTATAGGGGTGGTTTGAGCAGTTATAATAATTTCTTTTATTAAAAGTTTCCTTTAATTAAAATACCGGTTATTCACTAGTACAAAGACCCCCCCTAAACCTCGCTTATGTTGGAGCGGTCTGAAAAAACCGTGATCAAGAGTATTTTCGGACCACGGTTATAAGTATAACCGCGGGCAATTGAATTTTAATTTTTTTAAAAAAAATTCGGACCCCGGTTATATGAAATAACCGGGGTATAAAAATTTCGGACCCCGGTTATATAACTAACCGTGGTGATACAACGATCTCGGACCCCGGTTTTTTGAATAACCGTGGTAAAAAAATCTTCCATAGGAACGACATCGTTTAGATTTTAAAGAAACAACCCTATCGAATTGGAAGCCCTAATGGATCTATCGATCTCCCGACTCTCCGTGTTCCCGGAAAAATCCCAACCAGACAGGGATTGGCGACTGCGATCGGCGGCATGTATCGTTCAGATTAGGGTTTCAATTTGAGGCGGCGGAAGCAGCGGTGATGGTGTTGACGGAGAGGATAATCAAGCTAGAAATAAGGGTTCTAAATTTCGATTGTTTCCATAATGGTTGGATTTCGACTCGGACGATGCTAGGACAGTGTTTGATGCCTTGACAATTTCTCTTGCATATCATAGCTTCGTTGCCGAGCCTGGATTCATGCCTTCTTTGTCTTTGTAACCTACGATTGATGTTGGTGACCGGATTGTTGCAGGGAAGGTTAGATTTGTTTGGCTTTTAATTATTGGGTTGTTTTTATCTCAATGCCCTCTTTAAGTTCCTAATCTCCAACCCAGTAGGGACGTTGTTGTGCTTGATTTCTCATACACGTTTGCAACATCTTTGGTAAAGCTTTGGCCTGATAGTTTACTAAGATGCTTATCCATGTTCAATTCTAATGACTTGAATATGTTGGTATATTAGGGTCTAGAAATTGCTTTGAGGCGTGAAAGATCACTATCTTTAAAGTGATATTTGTCCCCTTTATAATTGCTGTAGGGTTTCAAACAAATTCACCTCCTAGGATACAACAAAGCCCTCTAAGAAATCTGACAGCAAATCTGATTTCTTTCTTATATTTCTTTGTGAAGATTATTCTCTATATATAGAGAAGTTTCTGAACTGTCAGCCACAGTTAATTCAGAAGTTACAGTTAGGATACAGTTAGGGAAGTTATCTGTCATTGACAGTTAATCTGTTTACTCACTTTTCAATAATAAAATATATATATATATATATTTACTTAATTAAACAAGTCTTATTAATAGACTTTTACCAACAATCCCCACTAAGTCTATAAATCAGACTTTTGTTTTTAATGTCATACATAATGAAAGTGTTTTTCAACTTAAACTTTCAATTAGTACAACTCTATCAAAGTGCCAACAGATTCAATGGTGGTCAAGTCCTTAAACCATCTTTCTTTTATTAACACCGGATAGAGCATACATATAACATTTTCCAGCTTCTTCACTTATTGTAAAACTTGCTATTAAGCCTTGAGTTCACTCCAGATTCATAGAAAACTTACAAAACAACTGTTTTGTTTAAGAGCAACTCCGCTCTTATGTTATCTACATAGGTAAGATTCACTAACACCATTAAAGTCTTGTAAACTTTCAGAACCTTATTAAGAGTATCAACACTCAACCTCCTTCTCTGCATTTGTATCTAAGCTCTTAAAAATGCAGTAATCAAGTCACTAATCATCAACTTGTTATTACCCTTTAAACTTCGTAACTAGAACTCTAGAAAGAAGTTGGGTTCCTGTTGTGGTAACTTAGTTTAATCTCAATCCCATTGCAGTAGAGGTTTTCCTTACCACTTCTCTCGAGAGTGCCTTTGTAAAAGGATCAGCCAAATTCTCACAAGACTTGACATAAGTAATGGTAATAACCCCTTCTTCAATTAATTGTCTAACATAAGCATGCCTCAAGCTTATATGTCTAGATTTGCCGTTGTAAATTTTATTGTATGCTCTAGACATTGTAGCAGCACTATCACAAAACACAGAAATGGCTGGCATCGGTTGTGGCCACAACTTTATATCCAATAGAAAATTTCTCAGCCATTCTGCTTCTTTTCCCGCTGCACCAAGGGCTACAAACTCAGATTCCATTGTTGAATGAGTTATGCATGTTTGCTTCTTTGAAGCCCATGAAATAGCCCCTCCTGCTAGTGTAAAAACCCATCCACTAGTCGACTTATTTTCATCTGTACTAGATATCCAACTCGCATCTGTAAAACCTTCCAAAACTGCTGGAAAGCCACTGTAGGATAATTTCAGATCCACTGTTCTCTTTAAATATCCTAGAACTCGAGTAATTCCCTTCCAATGTTCAATTCCAGGATTACTAGTATATCTAGACAGCTTGCAGACTGCAAATGCAATGTCTGGTCTTGTACAATGCATTGCATACATTAAACTCCCAATTGCACTTGCATAATCTGTTTGGGAATTTGATCTGCCTTCATTTTTAAATAACTTACATGAAGGATCATATGGAGTATTTGCTTCTTTAATTATAAGATGCTTAAACTTTTCTAACATCTTATGAATGTAATGAGACTGAGTAAGGGTATACTCCCCACTATTTCTGAGTATTTTAATACCTAGAATAGTGTCTACTTCTCCCAAATCTTTCATTTTGAATTTTGACTTCAAGTAATCTTTAGTCTCATTTACTCCATTCATATTATTGCTTAATATTAACATGTCATCGACATAAAGACAAATTATAGCACTGTAGTTTTCAGCAAACTTGGTGTAAACACATTTATCTGCCCCATTGTGTTTAAAACCATAAGACAAGATGGCTGAATCAAATTTCTCATGCCATTGTTTTGGAGCCTGTTTTAATCCATACAAGGATTTTACTAGTTTACATACTTTCTTTTCTTTACCAGGAATTACAAATCCTTCTGGTTGCTCCATGTACAACTCTTCATCCAAATCTCCATTCAGAAATGCCGTTTTAACATCCATTTGATGCACCTCTAATTTATACAACGAAGCAAGTGCTAAAAGCACTCTAATTGATGTTATTCTTGCTACTGGTGCATATGTATCGAAGTAATCAATACCTTCCTTTTGCCTATACCCCTTGGCAACTAATCTGGCCTTGAAGGTCTGTATTGTTCCATCCGTGCTGTATTTTTTCCTAAATACCCATTTGCTGGATATTGGTTTCGATCCCTTAGGCAAGTCCACAAGAATCCAAGTGTTATTGGATATAATTGAATCCATTTCATCATTTACAGCTTCTTTCCAGAATGCTACATCTCTTGAAGACATAGCTTCTTTAAACGTCTTAGGATCTCCATCTACTTGGTCAACTTGAAAGACTATAGGTATTTCAGTCAACAATTCAGTTCTAGAACCTTCGACTAGGAGCAATACATCATTTGGTAATGAAAAATCAGAACCAAATTGTTGCTGAATTCTGACCCTTTGACTTCTTCTCTGCTCTATTGGTTCATTAACTTGTCTCTTTTTTGAAAAAGAGGTTGATGGATCCAAACTTGTAGTATTTTCAGCAATGTCACAAGTTGAATCCCCACTGAATTTTGTCTCAAAAAAAATTCAGCATCCCTGGATTCAATTATCAAGTTTGATTCTACATCCAGAAATCTATAAGCCTTAGAATTTTCTGCATAACCTAGAAAAATACTTTTCAATGCCTTAGGACCCAACTTAGTCCTCTTAGGATCTGGAATTCTGTAGTAGGCTATACAGCCCCATACTTTCAGATAACTTAAGTTTGGTTGTCTACCATTCCAGGTTTCGTATGGTGACACCTTAGTTCTCCTTGAAGGTATTCTGTTGTGTAAATGACATGCTGTCAGTAAAGCTTCTCCCCATAGGTTTGAGGGAACTTTTGCATTCAACATCATTGCATTAACCATATCACAAAGTGTTCTATTTTTTCTTTCAGCCAAACCATTTTGTTGTGGCGTGTAGGGGGCAGTTCTTTGATGAATAATGCCATTGATTTCACAGAATTCATTGAATTCAGATGAGAAGTATTCACCACCCCTGTCACTTCTTAAAATCTTAATTCTCTTCTCCTTCTGATTTTCTACTGCAGCTTTATATATTTTAAACTTCTCGAATGCCTCGTCCTTTTTCTTCATTAAATACACATGAGTGTATCTAGACTTGTCATCAGTAAAAGTAATAAAATATCTATTTCCTCCTCTAGTCAATACACCATTTAATTCACAAATATCAGAATGAATAAGGTCTAATATATCATTTGACTTCTCTACCGCAGGAAAAGGTCTTTTTGGCATTTTTGCTTGAACACAAATTTCACAATCCTTATTTGTAGAATTAAAATCTCCATTAATCATACCATTTTTGGACATAAATTTAAGTGTTCTAAAATTAACATGAGCACATCTTAAATGCCACAAATCAGAAGACACAACAGAATAAACAGAATTATCAGTTTTATTAATAATACTGAGTTTAAACATTCCATTACAAGAGTATCCTTTGCCTATGAACATCCCACCCTTAGTTAAAATCAGTTTATCTGATTCTAAAACAGCCTTTATACCGGCCTTACATAGCAAAGATGCTGAAATCAGATTTTTTCTAATTTCAGGAACATGTAAAACATTTGATAATTTCACTCTTTTTCCAGAACTGAATTGAATGTGAATATCTCCCATTCCCATAACTTTAGACACATTATTGTTGCCCATTAGAACACCATCATCCTTCTCGGAAGCCTTGTAATCTGTAAATTGAGAGAGATCATTACAGACATGGACTGTAGCACCAGAATCATACCACCAGTCCTTGGTGATCACTGCTGCAGCCATGTTCAATTCAGTTACCATGCCAATATGTAAGTTAGAAACCATTGCAACAATTTCATGAACTTCTTTGTCCATCATGTTGGCTTGTTTGTTTCCGCTTTCCTGCTGTTTTTTCTTCCAGATTCTGCACTCCCTTTTAAAGTGACCTGGTTTATGACAGAAGTGGCATTTGGGTCTGTTATCGTTGCCTTCCTTCTTTGATCTCTTGTTGTTGTGGTTGTTCCCTTCATAAGGTTTTTTCCTTTTATTTCCTGCATTCTTGTCAGAACACTCACCAACAACATTATTAACCTTTGAGTCAGATTCCACTTGTTTATTGTATTGTTTTCTAGTTTCTTCCTCTATCCTTAAATGCTTTTGAAGTTGCTCTAAAGAGAGTGCCTCAGTGGTATGCAAAAGTTTCTTCCTGTAATTATTCCAAGAGGCAGGAAGTTTTGCAATTATGGCTCCCACTTGTAATGGTTCAGAAATATCTATTTTCAATTCCTTAAGTCTGTTGACTATACTTTGCAGATCATTAACTTGATCCATCACAGGTGTATCAGTTTTCATGGAAAATTCAAAATACTTCATAATAAGAAACTTATCTGCTCCTTGTTTCTCATTGTTGTATCTGGTTTCAAGCGTCGCCCATATCTCCTTAGGAGATTTGATGGCAGTGAATAGATTGTATAGTCTATCTGAGAGTCGGTTCAGGATGTGGCCTCTGCACAAGACTTCATCTTCTTCTTTTTTCTTTTTCTGTTCCTTGATTTCTTGGCCTTCCTCTTCTGTTGGAACGTCATAGACCTCCGGTGCATCTTCCAACACATAGGAAATCTTCAGGGCTGTTAGTAAGAACATCATCTGGTCCTTCCAGCGGTTGTAGTTGGTTCCATCAAATCGATCAAGTTTAAAGAAATCTTGATTCATTAACGTTAGGGCTGCTGCTTGTGATCCAGCCTCCATGACAGAATATCACTTTAAAATTGTTGGTATATTAGGGTCTAGAAATTGCTTTGAGGCGTGAAAGATCACTATCTTTAAAGTGATATTTGTCCCCTTTATAATTGCTGTAGGGTTTCAAACAAATTCACCTCCTAGGATACAACAAAGCCCTCTAAGAAATCTGACAGCAAATCTGATTTCTTTCTTATATTTCTTTGTGAAGATTATTCTCTATATATAGAGAAGTTTCTGAACTGTCAGCCACAGTTAATTCAGAAGTTACAGTTAGGATACAGTTAGGGAAGTTATCTGTCATTGACAGTTAATCTGTTTACTCACTTTTCAATAATAAAATATATATATATATATTTACTTAATTAAACAAGTCTTATTAATAGACTTTTACCAACAGAATATTAGTATAATATATATGGATTGCATAGATTTGGATTGCTAATCTCCAACCCAGTGGTTCATTCCTCCCGATGTTGCTTTGGTTGGCCCTAATCATCACAATTATGATTAATAATTCAGCTTCTTGAACCATATTATACTTTGTGCATGCATTATTAAGAGGAGTGCCAACACTGGTTTTGCAGAGAATGCATTGATAAATCAATGAGAATGGGTAAGAAAGAGTATTGCATGTGGTAGCAACTCTCCTGAAGCTTATGAGGTTTCTCTTGTTCATTACAATTAACTGATTATCGTTCATGGCTTTAATTTTTGTGGTGTTTCTCTGTTTACTGGTTAAAATTTTGATCTACTCAGTGCATTTTGTGAAGAACTAATGGGGAATAATTTGTTGTCTACTGGATGTCAAGTTTTCGGAACCTCTTTTTCCTTTGTCTTTTACTACAACATTTCAAGTTATTAGGTGAAGTTGTGATGCACTCTTAAAATTTTGTCCAGTCTTCGCTGCTTAGTTAGTTTGCTTCGAGATCTACTTAATTGATTACTATTAGTATTTGAATCCCTTTTAGGGTATTATCATGTTAGTATTGTTATTGAGTCGTTCTTCAATTTAAAAAAATCATGTCTAAAGATGGATGAAATTAGGACTGCAAAAGTCTAGCATGAAATATATGAGTAACATCTTATATGTATGTTAGCTTGAAATAAATGAGTAGTCAATTCCATGTTTTTCTGAAATAGTTTATTCCTTACCATTAAAAAGCTGTTGGTTGAGTTCCTACTTTTGATGTTTATGATTCTTATTGATTTATGTTTTGCTTGCAATGCATTCTTCTAATTGACATGTGTACAAATTTTATATTGCTCTCTAATTCCACTTATTTGTTCATTAATAGGTTTTGAGAAGCCTTCTTCTATTCAACAAAGAGAGACAATTCATTCCCTATTTCAATTCATATGTTGTTAGTTTGCTGAACCAAGTTGCTATGTTGTCTCTCTTAAGCTCGTAATTCATGATTGTGTTGTTCTAATAGTTGTTTATACACTTTGGTTTGTTCCTTTCCCTCCTGCTGTTTGCCTAAACCCTATGCAGACCCATCTTGAACCTCCTATCTCATTTCGTTGTCGAGCGAGGATAACATCCCTAGATGACGGTTACGTGGAGAGTTCGTTGTTGTCGTTTCCATTTCCAATGATATGTTTGATGCTTGTTCTTATCCATTTTTGTTCCGTTGATTTTAGTGGCTGTTTGCATCTTTATCTTTATTTGTTATGTTCTATAATATGTACCAATATTTTTCTGTCCTTCAAATCCGAAACCTTGTGAGTAGAGAACTAGTTGCTTTGTTTCTTTTTCTGTTGTAGCAGAGAAGAAGTTATTCTTGTTATCTCATCTTACTCTTATTAGTTATTGTTGTAATTCATGCTAGGAATATTCAACTTGTGAATGGATTGACAAGGCAGGTCAACAACATTGACTTCACAAAATAGGTAAAAGAAATTCAATCATCTAACATACTATGATGTTTATGTAAATGAGCGAGTTTTGTTAAATGAAACCTTAAACTAGAAATGTGAGTAACTTGTTATAGCCTTATAGAAAGTTGTGAGCTCAATTACCTTGTGTTCGCACACGAAGTACTTCATAAAGGAATAAGAGAGAGGGATCGTATTCATATTTCAGAGTTGATTAAAAACCACATGCTTCTTTGAAAAGCACCTGCTTCTTTGAACAACCACATGATTTACTTTTTTATAAACAAAATTTAATGGTGAAGGATCTGGGTCTTGTTGGAGGAGCTCTCTTTTTCACCAGTGCATTCTATAATTGCATATTTTGTCATGTTTACATGATTTAAGGTTGCGATAGAAACCATCTGTCTTGATTTGGTAGCAAAGGGATGTTGAATGCTGACTATGTTTTGATATGTGATTGGATTTCTGTAGGCATACATTGAAGGTGAGAACAAGAGGTTGGAGAGTGATCACTGTCAATTCTCATCTAAGGAAATAATTCTCAGAGAAATATATAAATATTGTCCAAATCTTACCGTCATCGATACTCTTGGTCTCATTGCTCTTGCTCTTGGTCGGAAAAATAAAGCACTACAGGTCCAGTTTATGCTCCTAAAAGTACCAGAATGCTGACTATCTTGGAGAGCCAACCTCGTGCAATTTGAGTCATTGGTGAGAGGTAAGATGTATCAAAAGAAATTTATAATATTATGCGTTGAAAGTTGCAGTGACCGGAGTAATGCAACTACACAAAGGATAGTGATGCAAGTAAATATTACTTTCTTTGTTGTGCTTTTGTCTTCAAGCTCATTTTCATGTTTGTCTTCCTAATTACTTTCTATGTGAATACTATAATGTTAACATTTTTAAATTCAACATTGTTAAACGTCTAGTCGATAGTCACAGTTTATTGATTATGCATACACAGATTGATCCAGTGCTCTCAAGGACTGTGATAGTATCAACAAAGCTTGATACCAAAATCCCTCAGTTTGCATGTGTTCAGATGTTGAGGTTTTCCTCTCACCACGAGCACATACTTTAGATGGGTTCATACTAGGTGGATCTCCTTTCTTCACATCTGTGTCTTCAAGAAGAGTGGGTTCTGGACATGAATCAGTTTTAGAACAAACAATGACTTCAAGCAGGTATCAATCTTTCTCTGTTGTACGTATTGTGAAGAAGTGAATCAAACAGCATGACATAGTGATAGCCAATGTAATGGTTGAGGTCTATTCACTAAGTTGAACTAACTCTCAGCACAAATTTTTGTATTTTTGAAACATATTCTGGACATAATTTTGACCTAGTTGGTGTATACTTTATATGACAGGAAGGACCCTAGTCCTCTCAAGCTCAATTTGGGTGTGGGTGCTTATCAAACTGAGGTATGCATAGTCAACTCAATTTGCTATTTCAATCATTGGAGTGTGAAAATATTGACCTAGTTGGTGTATAACTTCATATCAACCTCTTTACTTAATTATTATCATATATTTCTCTCTCTTCCTCTCTTCTTCTTGTTGATCTACTCTCTATTTTAGTGTTGAATCCAGAAATTCATATCCCCTGAATTTCCTATCACCCAAACATGACCGAAATCCCAACGATTATAAGAAACTCTATCTTCATCTTTGCATTTTGTCTTCTTCTTCTCAACTGTTTGATTGGATTCTTTCTACCTACATGTCTTCTCTCTGTTTTCATTCTGACTTTTTTGTTTTCTATACAGCAATACGATTTAGGACAGATAAACGGCCTCAACCAGACCATGTATGCCCAGAAAATCTCTGTTTCCGAGCAAATGATAGACGGTGTTCATGGTAAATCAGATAGTTTCATTGTTGACTTGGAAGGCTTCTCTCATGGCGGTGGACTCGATTATGATATCTCACCTGATTCTATGATAACTGTAACTCTCTGTTTTTTCTTTTGTCATCTATGTGCCTCGGTAGAAATTCCTTATCCGATTGTAATTTCAATGTTTGTTGCACTCTATAATCGATACGCTTAATTGAATCATACAGTGAAAGAAAGTAAGCAGTTCACTGTATAGAGTGAATTGGTAGTTTTTTTAAACACCACGGTTCGAACCGTGGTGTTTTTTTTAAAAAAAATTTTTGAAGTGGGACTACGGTTATTTTAAATAACCGTGGTCCGAATTTTGTAATTTTTTTTTAAAAATCGAACTGGGACCACGGTTATTTTAAAATAACCGTGGTCCGAATTTTGTAATTTTTTTTAAAAAATCGAACTGGGACCACGGTTATTTAAAATAACCGTGGTCCGAATTTTTCTTACCTCGGTGACAATTAGTGAGGTCTGAGTACCTTTACCTCGCTCCCGTTAACCACGCTTTGAAAACCGGGGTCTCATGTACAAAAAAACCGGGGTCTACAGCCCCTCTTTGTACTAGTGATTGGAAAATGGAAATCGTAAAGTAATAAGATTTTGCAAATCTTCGCCCCATCGTATCAACTGCAACCTCGTCCCAAGAAATCAGAAAGTAGGTTTCGTGCTTTACTATACTGTCAATCCAGAATTGCCTAATCGCGTTGTCGTGCATTCCGAACTTCTGTCATATTCGCAACTGTAAATATACTTGTAACATATATGTATATATCATACATAGAATTCAGATACACATGACATAAAAGACATACATTTATGTAAACATTAAGTACACAATTACACATAGATCATACATACACAATATGTACTATTGCACACAACGAAGGTGTACATTAATGCAATTAATATGTACACAATTACACACATAATATGTAACAGATATGTATATATCATACATAGGGTTCAAAACACATACGTATATTACTGTACCTAAAATGTGTACACAAGTTATCTTCGTCAACGTAATATCGTCAATCTGGACAATCGTCATTTCTCTAGAAAATGGCATACATCATGATTCAAGATTACAACAACATAGTTACACAATTTCAACAACAGAATTACTATTTTCATCATATATGTACACTAACAAGTCAAAAGAAACACAAAATAACAGGATAACTTTCGTCATCCATTAAAGCATCAAAAAGTTTCAAAACACCATAAATTTGACTTTTACACACAAGACTTACCGGTTTATGATAGATTATGCTACTAAAATCAAACAACCGATGCAGTGTAATTCTCCAATCGCCAAAACGTGAACATAGACAATTGCCCAAACCTGAACGCATAAAAACCCAGAAACCTCAGTCTTCTGTTTTCGTTGAAAATGGTGAACCGTATATCGTAAAAAAAGAAAATAACGTGGTAAGATCGTGGTTGTTAATGTTTCTTAAACAGTTATTACCTTTAATTAGCATAATTAATTTTGTAAATGGATCTCTATTTTATTAATTATTAAATCTTTTCTTTAAATATTAAAAGGTCCTAGTTTGTTAATTAAAACACAAAATTACCTACTTTGTACACAATAATACAAAAAAGTGTCTACTTAACCAATTTACCCCTATTTTTTTTTTCGTTTAACAGTATAATCAAATTATTTTAGGATTAATATTTTCAATAATCTCAAAACGTGTTTCTCAGCAAATGCAAATGAATACGCAACTGAAAAAGTAAAATAGTGTTGGGCCACAATAAGTTTTGGGCTTGGATTCTTACTGGGCTCGGCCCATTTGTGTGAGCGCTAGCTTCTTCCTCATGCGAAATAAAATTAGAACAAATTTTTTTAAAAGAGAAGAAGAAAATATCTATTTCATATAATATATTTAATCTTTAAAAAAATGAAAAGTGTAATTTAGGCTATTTTTTCCTCAATTTTCATTTTTATTTTTGACCTTCAATCAAACAAAATAACTCGACCATTAAAATTTTGTATTTTTGCTCCAAATTATTTTGGATTTTCTAAAAACTTAAGAATAATGATTATTTAAGAATCTCGATTTGAAGCTTTTTTTTTTATTAATCTGTTTCCATAAAAAAAATTGTAATAATTTTTTTAAACGTAATCAAATTTTATCTTATTGTTAAAAAATGGTAGATGTTCAGGTGCGGTTTATAATTTCGGGTAGGGCAGTGCGGCTGAACATAAAGATGACACGTTTCCCAAAAAAAATTCTCCAGAAACGATTGATTTTTTTTTCCTTTAAAAAACGAATGAAATTTTTCTGCACTATACTTATAAACTTTGAACTATTCTCTCATATAATTCATGAACTATTACTTTTTAATTTATTATATCAAATTATTTATAAATTAATCGTTTATATGTTATTAACTATTCAATTATAATTCATGAACCATCAATTTATAAGCTATGCATATCATTTATAAGTTTTGTACTATAAACTATTCTACTATAATTCATGAACTATCATTTTACAAGTTATGAATTATCCATTAATAACTTTTGAACTATCATTTTCATTCGTTTGTGAAAAAAAAAATATTTTTTTTTGGACACGTGTCAGCTCTACGTTCAGCCGCACGACCCTACCGGAATAATGTGTCTTACCTGAACAACACCCAATAACGTGTTTATGAATCATGATCAAAACAATACTCTGTATATTTTTCGATAAAAACGAAACTACATTATTAAGAATAAAGAAAGTTCAAAATTTTGCAAATTTTGATTGTATATATGAACCTACTATTGGCTTTTTATGTGGAATAATAAGCCTTGACCAAATTTAAAACTTTGTCACGTACTTATAAACTAACACATAATGTATACATATAAATATTTCTATATTTGCTACCTTATGAAAATATACCATGTGTTCCATGAGAATTTATTACTCTCTTGGTGACTTTGCCAATGGTGGACCTCATTTGTAATCATCAATATGAAATATGAATATTATTTTTTTGAAAGTTGCAAGCAAACAAGCCCCCACTTGAAAGTAAAGTTGTTAGAAACAATAAATTTTTGAAAAAAATTATAATATTATTGTTTATTTTTGGTGTTAGGAGGTTCGGTACCTCCGCACACATATGGATCTGTGAATCTCGTCATATTGTAGATAGTAGAAGAAAAAAAAGTTAAGTAGTCATCATTTGGAGATAACTCGATCTACTGCTTACGTCAGCATTACTAATATTCATTATATATGTTAAAGTCCGATACAGGCGGGCTGTACAGCGTTGGTAGTGTGCTTAAGTTTAATGGGGTTACATTTTAAATCAATTTATAATAGGAGAGTAGTTCATCGACCTTATATATTAGGTTCGAAATATCTCCATTTAATATGTAGACGCGAGTGTAACTACGGTACATACCTACTACCATGTTAGGAGGACGAGCCGAATAGAGGTTAACCGATATGATATCATGTTAAAGTCTGATCCAAACATGCGCGTAAGAATCAAGCCCAACACATAAGTCTAATAAATTGTTCTGACCTAAAATCAATTGACAATGAAATTAGTTCACCAACCTTATATACAAGACTTGAAATGTCCCATTTACGCGTAGGAACATATTATCTCCACAATATCATACGGTACGCAACATAATATATTATTAAGGATATTATATTTTTAGAGTATTTTGGGTAGCTTTAAGAAAAACTCAAGTTTTCATGTAGAGATTATTGAATTTATTACAAGCATGATTTTTCATAGTATGGGGTGAAAATAAATGTGATTTTTTAATTATGTCTTTTAACTCACAAATATTATCTAAAAAATTTAATGTTTTTAATCAAACTTTTAGAAAATTAATTTAAAAAACACCAAAAAACATTTAATCCCCCCAAAGTAGACTAATCATTTTTTTTTACCGAATATAACATGGTATTATTTTTTGAAGAAATTTATGCTTAAAACTTTATGGTGCTTCGAAATGAAAATACTCGAACATAGGCGTAGTTTGTATTTTTAGAGAAATATTTATGAATAAAAAGTTCAATGTTAAGCGAAGTCATATAAATTACTTATATAATTATCTAATTTTGTATTTCCAGTATTTGCTCATTTAGGTTTTTTAAAGTTTTGGATCCATAATTCAAGTGTGGATCAATTTTCGGTTTTCACTTCAAGTGCGGAATTAATCAAACACTAAATCAGTGCTTTGAAACTGGAATTAGGAATCAGTGAGTGTTTAAGGGTGCGTTTGGTAGGAGATGGAGGTTATTTTGAAGATTAATCTAGATGGATTAATCTATATGGAATTTAAAAGGGGTTAAATTTTATATGAGATTTATTTGAAATTATTTGATATAAAATAATCTATTTCAAGTTGTTTGGTTGAAGATCTTTTAATAAGTTTAATTAATACTGATTTATAAAATTATTATTATTTTAATCTTAAATAAGGGGCATGAGTGAAATCATAATTGATGGTTAGAGATTATTCTCCTTTAACTTTAATAATATAAGATTATTTTTTAGCCATTTTTAATCTCAATTAATCCTTTCCATAATCTCCATTTTCATCCAAACACCTACACAAATTTAATCTTCTATTAATCTAAATGAACTTCCTTTAATCTCCAACCAAACACGCCCTTATAACAAACATGGTTTGTTTAAAATTGGATGAAAAGAAGTTTTGAAAGTGCACATCCTACTTGCTTCTTCAATATGGTTTCCAAAGTTATATTCTTTTTTACATATGGAACATTTTTAAATATAATGAAAGTTGACAAATGACTAATTTATTTACTTTTTTACTATGTTTATTAGGGTTTCATTAGGCCCATAAAGTATATAAACAAACATAATTAAAGGAGTTGGTTAAGATGTCATGTTATATATAATCATAATTTGAATTAATGGAGCTATCTTTCTAGATAATGTTAATATATTTCTAATTAACAATAATTGACTTGTTCAATACCTCAATTGTGCATGTTGATTTGTTGTAGACCACAAATACATCACTTGATGATAATTTCAAATTTAAGTTTATTAGTTAATCTATTATTACTTGACAATATCATAAATGTGAATATTATTCTAGCATTCATTTTATAAATTAAATTTAATAATATTTGCTTTTAGGATTTGATTCCAAAAGAAATAACTAGCTATTGATATATAGTTTAATAATCAAAGTTTATTCTTGTCTCTTCATGTTCAAACCTTTATCAAGAGTTCTATAAATAAATCAATAATTATAAATATTAATATAAAAAACCCTAATAGTACATAAGTATATATGCTGATAATATTTATTATTGACTTGTTCAATGCCTCAATTGTGCATGTTGATTTGTTGGAGACCACAAAATACATCAATTAAATGATAGTTTCATTTTAAATTTTATAAGTTAATCTATTATGACTTGACAATATCTCAAATGTGGATATTATTCTAACCTTATTTTTTAAATCAGGATTTGATTCCAAAAGAGAACTCTACTTAGATTTGAAAATAATTTAACTATTGATATATAATTTAATAATTAAAAATTTATTCATGTCTCTTCATGTTCTAACATTTATCAAAAGTCCTATGAATAAATAAATAAAATCCAAAATATGCATATAAAAAAGCCATAATATATATATACATATATATATATAATATATGGGTTGATAATATTAATTTAGAAAACCCCCTAATAAGTAAATAACTTATAAATATTAACCCTTTAATATTTCAATACCTCAATGGAGGGTGACAACTTGGTGCTCATTAACTCACTCAACAGCATTTGGAAACCACCATGATCTATGGGAAGAAGAAATGATCATCTAATGATTTCTACCTTCACTCAAAGTACGGTTCAATACATTTTTAGGGAAATCAACATTGTTGCTGACGCGGTTTGAACACAACCCGATGTTTTCGTTGACCCTTTGCCACAAGAAGTCGAAGACCTCATCCGAAATCAGTTTTGAGAGACTGATCCTCCTTTTCTCTTACCGTTGTATAAAAAAAACTATCTAAAATATCAAATTAATCTATTAAAAAAATAAAAATAAAATCCTAGCTTCTCATATACTCCAATCAAACATAAGAAAACAAAATACTCAAAACAACAACATGAAGCATCATGTCATCATGGAGGGGATGTACGTGTGTGTGGTTTGAAGCATTTGGTAGCTCAATATAGATTTATATATTTTACACACAACCTTCTATTAATAATCATTTCTTTCTCAATTTATTCTTATATAATTCCTATAAAAACAAAAATAAATAAATTCAAAGGGACCTACAAAGAACAAATCTTTCTCATGTCCCCATTTCCATTTAGCAACTTAACATACACGAGTTCCTCAATCTAACATCTCCACCAAACTCTCTAAATCTCCATTGATGAGCTTCTTCTCATATTCTTAAGCTTCTCTTCACAAATCAAGTCATGGGCAAAAGAGAAGCCATGGAAGGGTTCTTGGGGTGCTTCACTTGCACAAGAAGCATGAGATCAAGATCAAGATCATCACAACACGAGACGCCGGTTCAGTCGAAGGCAATCGGTTCGAGTAAGATAAGCGATTACGAGTTTTGTGGTTCATCACAAGATGAGAAGATTGAGTTGAAGAGGTTTAGTTGGGAGGAGATTGAACAGATGACGTCAGACTTCTCGGAGGTGATCGGAGTTGGAGGGTTCAGTACGGTTTACTTGGGTCGGTTTCCGGGTTCGGGTTTCGGAGCTGTGAAGGTTTACAATGGTAGTGAGCGTTTGAAGATGGTGTTTAGAGGAGAAGTTGAGATTACTAGCCAGCTTTGTCATTCCAATATTGTTAGCCTCTTGGGCTACTGTGATGAAAGAGGTATGAAAAAAACTTTTATTTTTATTTTTGTTTATATATATATATATATATATATATATATATATGGGTGTGGTTCCCATCAGAACACTCCTAACGTGTATACATGAGAACAATTTTACACCGTCGGATAGTGAGTATTAAGGGTCGAGATTTAGTGTAGATATCATAATTAATAATAATTAGGAATAACCACAATAACTACGAATAATCCACTCAACCAACAATAATTACGAATAATACATTAAACGATATGACACATTCGTAACAAAACTAATAATAATTACGAATCTGTTCTCATGTATACACGTTAGGGGTGTTCTCATATGATCTACATTCATATATATATATATTCAGCTTGATTGGCTCCTTGATGTTGTCCATGTTTGATTTCTAATTGATTGAAAATGATTTCAATTTAACTAGTTTTGTGGGTATTCAATATGCTTTGGTGGGTAGATAGTACTTGCAATAAGTTCTATGTTAGAGAAAGTCAAAAAGTTTAGAGTTTGCAAGCTAAGCACATAGAAATAGGATCCTTGTATTACTAAAGCTTACATCACTATAAGATAAGACCTCAAAAGTCATTTTTTACTATTTTAGATACTTGAGATTTTAGGAGATTTGAGCTTTAATAGAAAGAATCTTCTTAAATGAAACTATAAAAATATCCGGTATTTTTTATATAAAACACAAAATGATTTGGTTCAAATATATAGCAATGTTGATCGATTAAATGAAATAACCCAAGATGTATTAAGTCTCATTTATAGAATATTGGATTTGGACAAGATTTTAAACATAGTGAGTAGGGCGATTCAAATTTCGGTATGTGCCGAATATCAGGTTTGGTTCGTCAAAATTTTAAAGGTTTGATTTTGAGGTCAAAAGGCCAAAAAATAGGTATGAAAAACTTGGCTCAATCGAACCGGTCTGATTTAGTTGGACAAGATTTTAGACATTAGTGGGTATGTCTATTCATATTCTGGTCCGAAAATCTTTTAGTAGACCCGATTTAGACATCTACTAAATATTGATATTCGGATCCGGAGTAATTCATCAAATTTTAAAGGTACTAATTTTAGACCAGAAAATAGGTGTAAAAAATTTGGTCCAAATCCGATCCAACAATAAATTTCCGGGACCTATATGAACGATCCTAGTAGTGAATACAACCAACTCAATGCCGGAAATAAGTGCAAGAATACAAAACTCAAGGGCTTGTTTGGTAATTTTACTTTTTTATAATTATTAAAATAATGATTTAAAGATTGTACCTTTGGAAAAAAGATGGAAACTTGAAGAGTTTTTCAGCCACATATGATCATTTTGCAGCTGCAAAAATTATACTAAAATTCTTATCTATTATCAGATGAAGGAGTATTAGTATTTGAGTACATGCCTCATGGTGATCTACAAGAAAAGCTTCACAACAAAGCCATCTCTCAAGTACTTCCATGGAAGACTCGAATGATCATCGCCTTCCAACTCGCACAAGCACTCGAAAACCTCCACGAGCAACGCTCTCCTCACATAGTCCATGGCGACATCAAATCATCCAACATTCTCCTAAGCCTCGACGAATCATCAGTTTCGTGCAAGCTTTGTGACTTTGGTTTTGCAAAGACGGGTTTCTCGTCTTCTATAAAACCACACTCATCATCATCTTCATCATCGTCAAGAATAGCAATGATGGGTTCACCAGGGTACATTGATCCACATTATCTCATGACCGGACTCGCTTCCAAGAAAAGCGACATTTACAGCTTTGGAGTTGTGTTACTTGAGCTTATTACGGGTTTGGAGGCGTTTTGCCCTAAGAAAGAACAGTTGTTAACTTCGTTTGTGAGGACGAACAACAACTTTGATATAGAGAAGGTTGTGAGCTTACTTGATCCGAGGTTAGGGACTGGGTTCAACGTGAAGGAAGCGAGAGCCATGGCGTGTATAGCGGCTATGTGTCTTCATCATTTGCCTAGTCTTAGGCCATCTGCTACAGAGATCTGTCAAGCCATGAAGGAGAATATCTCTGCTACAGAGATCTGATAGATGAGAAAAAAAGGCACACAGAAGGAATTGTAGTTTACATTAGCTGTAGAGATCAGATTGTGAAGACTTTTGTAATTATTAGTTGTGTTTTGTATTCTATACCAAACACAAATATGGGTATGGTGATTTCTGATATCGGGATATCGATACCAAACGAGCCCTTCAAATCTATCAAAGCAATATAGTTAGGTGAAGCTCAGCTTCAGCATATGCATAACAAATCAAAAGGACTTGAAAACTTCAGTATAATATACAAGTAACAGAAGAGCTCACATTGAAAACAACAGAAGCTTTCCCAACAGTGAGGTAATTATCTGCATATAAACAACTCAAAAGTTCTACTAGCTTAATCAACTGAGATATGTCCTCGAACATGCCCAGTTCTTGATTACGAGCGGTTAAGAGTTCCGACTTCAATTGCAAAATGACTCGAACTGTCAAATCTAATCAATCTCGAGTTTGTGGGTTCAAATATGTATAACTGTATAAGTCCTCGCAGATTGGGACTGTGGTTCAAAGCCTTTGAATATGTGTTTATGTTGACTGCTAACCAAACAAGCACATTTAGCAGTGGAATGTATTAAGCTTATTTGACTGTGCGTGTTCTGCCATGGCAGGACAGAATGAGAAACAGAACAGAGCTGGGAGAGGAGTCAAAATTCTATCAATACAGTGCATCTGAAATGCAAATATGAAGAACTCAGTGGCTTGCTTGATGATACAAAAGCAAAGCATGACAACTCTACCATACACCCTAACATTTTTCTACAACTGTTTTTTTTTAAAACAAAGACACTATCATTAAGAAAAATCAGCAAGAGTAATGTTTACATTGAGGGAAGATATCAATTGAATCTAATTCATAGTTTATTCATATTCACAAATTTATTAACATTTCTATAAAACTCTATTAAGGAAATCTAATAAAAACTCCATTGATTTTAAATAATCTAAATAAAAAAATCAATATGTAATAATATTTATTTAGAGAAAATAGTAATAATTAATTAATAAATTCTAATCTTTTTAAAATAAATAAACATAAAACATCTTTATAATTTAGATTTCTTTAAATACAGTTTAAAATGTTTTTATTAACCCATTACTATTTCAGACCTCTCTAACATACCGAAAGACTTTATTAAGGAAGATAAAAGATCAAATATAAGAAAACAAAATACTCAAAACACTAACAAGCAATATGCTATCATGGAAGGGATGTACTTGTGTGTCGTTTGTAGAGTTTTGTAGCTCGATATAGATTATATAAATATACACACTACCTTCCGTAACTAATCATTTTTTTTCTCAACTTATTCTTATATCATTCCTCAAAAACATAAATAAATAAACTTAAGGGAACCTACAAAGGACAAATCTTTCTCATGTCCCATTTCCAATCAACTTTACATACATGAGTTCCTCGATCCTGTCATATTTACCAAACTTTCTAAATCTCCATTAATGAGCTTCCTCACATCTTTTTAAGCTCTTTTCACAAATCAAGTTGTGGGCAAAAGAGAAGCCATGGATGGGTTCTACGGGTGCTTCACATGGACAAGAAGCATGTGATTGAGATCACAGCATGAGAAGTGTCTCAATGAGACTCTAGCAATCAGCTTGAGTAAAATAAGTGATCACGGAGTGCGAGTACGAGTTTCGTTGTTCATAGAAAGGTCAGACGATTGAGTTGAAGAGGTTTAGTTGGGAGGAAATCGAACGGCTGACGTCAGACTTCTCGGAGGTGATCGGAGTCAGAGGGTTCAGTACGGTGGACTTGGTTCGGTTTTCGGGTTCGGTTTGGGAACTATGAAGGTTTACAATGGTAGAGAGCGTCTGAGAATGGTGTTTGGAGGAGAGGTTAAAATCTCTGGCCAGCTTTGTCATTAGCTGTAAAGATCAGGTTAAAAGCTTTTGTAGTCAATAGTTGTCTTTTGTTCACTACATACATGTGTTTGTATACGATACCAAAAATAAAGTATTGGATATCGATATGGTAATATGGGATTATAGGCATCTTGACATTCATATCCACAGATACCAAACACAAATATGGGTATCATGATATGGATATCAAACGAGTCCAACCTTGACATCCATATCCATGTAGACCAAACACAGAACGGTATCATGGTTTCTGATATCATGATCTAGATACCAAACGAGCCCTTAAAATCTATCAGAGCAGCATAATTAAGGGGAAGTTCTAAAACAACATAAGAAACTAAAACGACTGGTCATTTTGACACTAGTGCAAACAGTCGATGAGGTTAAAAGACATAAAAAAAGGTTTTGAATTCTTGGGACATACCTTGATTCCAAACTTAACCCACCAAGTATGAGATAAGAATTTGATATGCCACCAAATCCACCAATAGAATTGCTAGCTCCTCACTCAATTTCTGCATTCAAAATGTCAATAGTTTTTAGCATTAATGACACATTTGGTTACTTCCACGCTTCTGCTACAGAGAAATGGTACTGATAGTATGTCATCCCTATATATACTGCAACCTAATGGACTAATAAAACATGCAAGGCTAAATAAAAGAAGCTACAGGCTCAGCTTCAACATATGCATAACAAAGTGCAGCAAATGAGCTAAATCAAAGGAGTTCCAAGAGCTTATACCATAACAAGTGTATTATTACTAATAAACGTACAATAAGCTTGATTAAGCCTAATCACATAGATTAACTCTAAGAAAAACTTCAGTATTATATACAAGGTACAGAAGAGCTCACATTGAAAGACAACAGAAACTTTCCCATCAGTGAGGCAATTATCTGCATAGGAACCTTTGTATAGCATGTAAACAAGCCCAGTTCTGAAGTCCTGCTTAAATTCGAGGCATTTGCAGAAAATGATACTACAAAAATATGCCAAATTTCCAGCAGCTATATACTGACCATTACAAAATTAGGGCTAGATTGGAGGTGTGAATTAGGTCTTACCTTCGGATGAAAAATAAATGAACAAGCTGAAATGGGAACATTCAATCATGCTATCAGTATAATTATCTTAACTTCTAACCAAAAAAAAGTACAATCCTCTTAACTATTTTTCACAAAATTTGTGTAACATTTCTGACTTCTATTACAAATTGACTCAAAGCACATCAATCTCGAGTTTGTGGGTTCAAATCTGTGGAAGTCCTTGCACATTGGGATTGTGGTTCAAAGCCTTTAATTTTCGACAAAACTTAGAAAATAAACTCATGAAGGTAACCAACAGCAAGTAACTTGTAAGTGTAAACAAGGACAGCCTGGTGTATTGAGATCTGAGAGGTAAAAACAAGATTCTACCATTACAGTACATGTGAGTTGCAAGTATGAAGAACTCGATGGCTTGCTTGACAATACAAAAGCAAAGCATGACAACTCTACCATACACCCTAACATTTTTCTACAACTTATTTTAGCTACTGTCGCTTCCATAAACAAGGGCGGGTCATAAAGGTTAGGCAGGTAAACGAGGAATCTAAGCTTTAGAAAAGAAGGGAAATCTACATACACAATAAGCAACAATCTGTGAATTCCATCAACCTTGATGAAGGGAGAAGAAGACGTTTTCGGGATTGTAGACGTGCACCGTGATACGAAGCTCGGTTGACCATCTTTTCTGTGACAGCTGCTAGGCAACCAAAGACTCTGTTGGGTCATGAGAGGTGTCTTGTAGATCAGGGAGAGATGAACTTACGGAAAACTTCAACCATCTTTTCTTCTCAGCAAATTTCAGAGTTGGATGCAACACGAGCCCGATTGCCACAGCAATAAGGCTAACAAGCATGACTTTCACGGAAGACAGTGCTAGCACAACACAAATCAAAATAGTTGGAGGAACACACAGCAAAATGCATCCGACAGTCCCTACAGGAATCTTGTAAGGGCGCGGGGTGTTTGGCTGTTTGATCCTTAGCATCACAAAGGCGATGAATTCCAGGATCATGCCAAAGCAGTACAGGAAATTCTCAGCAGCGACGATCTCATCAAAGCTCAACCAAGAAAGCAGAATAACCCCAGATGCCGAGAACAAGATCCCAACAAAAGGGGTGCCGTAACGAGACCTTTTTCCAAAGAACTCAGGAAGCATTCCTCTTTCAGCCATACCCAAAAGCTGGAAAGAGTCGCTACT
This sequence comes from Fagopyrum homotropicum, assembly GCA_033239125.1. Lineage (NCBI taxonomy): Eukaryota > Viridiplantae > Streptophyta > Magnoliopsida > Caryophyllales > Polygonaceae > Fagopyrum > Fagopyrum homotropicum. Next base: position 165,493,429 of record BSWB01000001.1, read on the forward strand.
CATCTCAGCAACAAACATTCCCATATTTGACATGGCAGCTGCCCCTTGGATCCACCAACTCAACCATGCACCGCCAATGATCTTAGCAACATCAGCAAAATACCCATCAGTCCACAGTGACTGATCTAGTGGGATAGCTCCAGTGCCAGCTAGAAGGGGAAAGAAATACGCAGCAACGACGAATATCAATGCAAAAAAGAGAGCCTTTGGAAGAGTCTTCTTCGGATTCTCAACTTCCCCAGCTAGTGTACTAATGGAATCCCAATAATTCAAATTCCAAAAAAGCGTGTTTAAGTATAAACCCCAATTCACATTATGCAAGTTAACTTCAAGCCACCTAGCAGGCTCTAATCTCGGGATTGAGATCAATGACATAACCACAAAAGGAAGTATTGAAACCACTCCTAACAGAACAGCAACCCATCCTACAATAGCCATACCCCTATAGTTCATGAATGTGAGGCCTCCTGTCAAACCTAACACGGCTAACACCCGTGGATATCCACGGCCCAAAACCGGGATAGCCGATTTCAGGTAATCAAGGAAGAGGACAGGGTAAAGCGCATTATCAATCACCCCGCTAAGCCACTTCATCCAGCCCTGTTGAAAGCCCCAGTAGTCTCCTAAAGCAGATGAAACCCACACAACATAACCACCATTTTCCGGGAACATTGTCCCCATCTCTGCAGTAATCAAAGCTTCGGGCACACTCCATATTATGGGAAATACCAAGAATCCCACAAGGGCAAGAAGGGGCCCAGCTGCCCCGACACTGTCCTCAACACCAAACGGACCACCAGAGACCTCATAGAAAATGAGGAAGATAAGTGGTAACAGTGAGACTTTCTTTATCTTAGGTGAAGTTACTGCACCATCAAGGCCAACATAATCTGCTCCATTGTAACCCCCCATTTCAATTGAAGCTTGATTATCAGCTGCAGACCTCAATTTCTGCAAATCAAAGACCATTTATCTTCAGCAAAACAGTCAACTAGGCTAATCAGGCAATTCAATCAATGATTTCAAACAGATTGGACAGACAGTTACCAAAATTAAGGATATTAACATGACTAGAGCATTAATAACAATCAACTACGCTAGTAAGATTCGCTTAAACCAATTGATATCCAGATGGAAACTTCATTATGAATGAAAATCTACATAAACCAAATTGGAATAGGGATTATACTGAAAAGACCACAACCAATCCCCCGAAACAAACAAAAAACTTAATTGATGCGAAATGCAATACAATTTGATCGCCCTACCCATAAAATATAACAGTTTGAATGAATTCGTCAAAAGTTGATTAGAATACCAGAAAATACTTGGATTGACACTGAAAGACCGATAAACTTCAAACCGTGAACAGGGATTGATCCCGTTAAGCGATGTCAACTGCCGATCATAATCGTCGTTGTGTTTAGGATCAAATGAACAAAGAGAACGGAGAAAGTGACGAAAGAGAAAAGGAGAATACTTTTGTTTTCTTTTGTTTGGTTGCCGCATGAAGAAAAATCCATTAAACTTTTTCTTTATTATATGAATTTATAATTTCTTATATAAAACCATTTTACATATATATGTATATAAATCGTTGGTATGTTTAATTAAAATTTTTCATAAAATTGTTATGGTATTTAAAAGTTTGTGAATTTTAAAAGAATTTATTATTTCATTGATTTTGTAGGATTTTTTTTTACTTTTATACCTACCTAAAATCCATAAAAATTTTCCCCCAACACATAAGATTTCCACGTATTGACTCTATATAGAATTAAAATTTTCCACATAATTTTTAAATCCTATGATTATTAAAAATCCGTCAAAATCTTTAAAAGTCTCGATTGAATACACCCCCTAAGAGTGAACATCTCCGGATATCCAATCTGATCCAAAGGCTCAGATATCCGATCCGACAAACTTTAAAAAGTCTGATCCGAGAACACCGGATATCTGACAGTTTTATCCGGACGGATATCCGATCCGAAAATCTGATCTGATCCGGTCATTTATTCTTAGACTAGTTGGATATATCCGATTCGATCCGGCTTTTTACTCTAAACCCCGATCGTATTCGATCCGATGATCCGAAAAATATGCCCGGATCGGAACGGACTCTGATCACCAATTTTCGGATATCTTCAGATTCGGATTTTTCCGGATCGAATCTTCGGATTGACGGATCGGATGTTTTTCCTCAGCTCTAGTAAAATTGATGTATTAAAGTTATTTAACCACCCATATATATAAATATCCAATAAACCGACCATGTGGGCCCAAATGACTGCACGGGTTTGTAGCATTGATTTAACTTTGCTTCAGGAAACGTCCATGGGCCCATAATTGGCCATATTGGGCCCATATTGGGCCGGTCATAACCCATTTTAAACGTGTGGGGTTTACTGCATTATCATAATTGCATTTTGTTTCATTTAATCATCGCACTCCATTATTTTGTTCCTTTTCTCCTGAAATTTGGAGCCTGTAGTGTAGACTTTGTTAGCTACTACTCCCTCCGTAACACAATATTTGTCGTTTGAGAGCGAAAAAGCTAAATGCACGAGGTTTGTTTTACTAGCGTAAAAAACAAACGCATTCCGATGGCGCTCAACGAGTAAAAAAAAAAAGGAATTTGAGCGCCAGCGCCTTCCGAAGTCGCTCAAATCTTTAATTAAAAAAAAGGGCAAAAGTAGGAAGACGCTCAAATGTTTAATAAAAAAAAAGTGCAAAAATAAGAAAAAACAAGGTTTTGAGCGCCAGCGTCATGCGCCGGCGCTCAAACCCCTAATTTTCTCGAATTTTTGCCTACTTTATTTTTATTTTAAGATTTGAGCGTCGTCGCAAAGCGCTTAGATTCATTTGAGCGCCACCGCAAAGCGTTCATATTTGGTACCAAGTAATTTTAAAATTGTGTATATAACACGCCCCTTTGAGAGTTGGACACAAGAATTAAGGAATAGTTAATGAGTTTAAATAATCAAATAAAGTTTTTAATTGTTTGGGTGATAAGTACAATCTTTAATGATTTTATTCATGTTTCCTAGAAAAAACTCATTTTTCAATAAATTTTAGCCAATTAGAAAGTATAAGAAGTTAAATTGAGTATAATTAATTCATTGATAGTAGTGTAATCATTCTATCTATGCATTAATATTATAGAAGTGTCAAACATTTTGTTAAACTAAACTAATTGCTCAAATGACAAACATTTTGTTACGGAGGGAGTAATATTTTTGATTAAAATCTAGTGATAAAATCATTTGTAAAAGATTAAATGAACTGTACTACGTTTGATTAGGTGAAAATTAATAATAAAAGTGTATTTAAGTAAAATATGAATTTTTATTTTGTAAAAGTACCATAAATAGTATCTAATAAATTCCCAATATTTTAACACTAAATTTCTTGACATAACCTCCTTACAAATATTTAATTAACTTGAACCAACATTTAATTATACCAAAATATATTTTTGATTAAAAAAAACTCTGCCCTAAACTTTATCAATTATTGGGACTTTTCGTTTGATACTAATCGAATGATATTAAACATCCAACTAACTAGACATGGGTCGAAAACCTCTAAACCATTGATATTAAAAAACCAAAAAAGAAGGGGAAATTGGACCAAACTGGCGGTTAACCGTTGATTTTGAGGACCAAATTGACAGTTAACCAACGGTTTGAGGACCAAACCGGCCAGTTTGGATCATTTTATAAAAAAAAAAAAAATCCAAACAGGCGGTTTCCCCGGTTTGGAATAAGTAGCCGTCAAACCTTAACCGGTAACTCACGGTTTGACCAAACCGACAAACCGTTAAACCGGCGGTTTAACGGTTTAGCCCAAACCGAACCCATATCTACAACTAACTAGTGTTAGATTATGAGATCAATGAAAGTGTTTATATAAATTCAGTTTCTTCTCGAACTTAAAATCAATAACAAATTTATTCATGACAATAATTCTCAACACATTAAAAAAAAAATTTAGGTTAATCTCATAGCATGCCACAAAAGAGATTTGCACCTTTAGGAGAATAATGAAGTATGCTACAAAAAAGTCCTAAAGTGTGAAGGACATTACATTTCACCATTCTTTTGGCACAATAATGATTATTTTATTTCAAATCAAATATTTAATCAAGTTATTATGACTAAAATAAGCAAAAAAGAAAGAATCGGAATTAATACTAAATAGTATTTTTAGTTATAGTTCATTGTGTCGGCCTTCCATCCAAACAAGCGTGCAATTTGGTGGAGCCTTCCTTTATCATCCATACTTGTTGAATATAATAAAGCTTAAGTATTTGTCATAATTTGTTATCATTATAAATATTCCATGTTAATTTATTTTTATAAATTCACTTCCATAAAACACCCACCATTACTACATAATAATAAATAAATATGAAAATGAAAGATAAAATTCCCATTTTATTTATCAAAGTTTTGAGTTTTTACATGCCCGTAATATCGGTTGTTTGAATATTCGGTGTTATTTTTCAGTTTTTAAATATTTATTTTAACTTGAGTTTTAGACTTTTTTTCGAGTTATATCTTTTATATCATTTATAAATTAATATTTTTAATTTTTTAAGAGAATTAAAAAATAAATTAATTATTCAAAAAATTATTTATATTATTAAAAAAAAATTTTTTGCCCTCAATATATTAAATATGGATAGTAAAAATATATATTCCAAAAAATTATACCACCCTAAAAAAATTGGATTTTTTTTTACATAATCCAAAAAAGTTACAAATATAACACCATCTGGGAAATTTATGTACACATTATAACGAACTCTGGTGGCTAAAAAAACTAAAATAATTTATTTTTTCTCGTTCATGACCTATTGGACCTGTCTTGGACCGGACCTGTTCAACCATCAAGGTCTTTATGTACACATTATAGCAAACTCTCAAGATCTTTTAGCTTTCGGGTTATTTTGATGTATTTTTGTTTGTTTCTCTTCTATTTTGTTGTGTACTTCGTGACGGTTGATCCGTCTGCCAATCTTTTACAGTCTTTCGATTCACTAGACGCCATGTCGTCTAATGTTTCGAGCGGATTTTCCTTTTCAAAAAAAAAATTACATTTTTATATTGAGTTGGTCCGGTTCGATTGTGAACCGGTGAACGGTAGTTTCGTGTTGTATCTTGTATGGACTCCTTTCAGGTTAACGATATCTTGATTGTCTTCTCTAGTCTCTAGCGTATAACGAATATTTCCATCGAAATAATGTAATATAAAATACTTTCCCTAACAATATATATATATATATATATATATATATATATATATATATATATATAAATATATATATATATATAAAAGCAAAATAAAGTCCAGAAAAAAGATAAAATACTGCTAAAATTCGAGTTTAATTAATTACTAATTACCTCTGCAGAGTCGGAACCTTGAGAAGACTGCAAAAACGACACCGTTTTGCGGAGAGAAGCAGAGCGAACACCTGATTCACTCTGAATAGGAATTGTTGTAGCTCCATCTCCGGCGGATTCATTCCGGCGACCACCGCCGGCACCGACTTCCGATCCCATCGATGTTGCTTGCTTATGAGAGGAATTGAAGAAGAAGAAGAAGATTCTCTCAAGTTAACGTACATTTGAAATGGAATTTCATTTGGGGTTCTTTATATAGCCATTACTCGAGATTTTATTATTTATTTTAATTTATAAAAAAAAGTATTTGGACTGAGAATGAAGACGATAGTCCACTAGTTTGACTGATATATAATTTATAAAAAAAATATTGGAACAGTTGTTTTTCGAATATGATGGGGGGTTGAAATATTTAAATAAAATAAAATAGTATAAATAACATTTAACACATGCAGATGAAGATCTTGGGCTTTATGAGCAGTTGGATTCTACGGTACTTCGAGGGTGATTTCCATGTGATATGTCTAGAGTTGTAACTATTGCTATTTGTATTATATTAAAGTTTTGTACACAAATACTCTGTTGGTCTAGTGGTTGTGGTGCTATACTCCTTCGAATCCTCCGAGAGACATGTATGGAAAAATTGGTATTGGGAGGGTATCCCTTTAATGGGCCACAGTAAAAGTTTTGTACGTTCATAACGCGTTATTTTATTATTGTTAAATTATTTTGAGGTATAAAAAGTAACATGTAGAGTGATATGAGAAAAACCAACGTGTGTGTATATATAGATATTTCCACTCACGTAAACGGCTCTTCTCATTTTGCATGGTAAGACTTGTTTATATGAGAGTCAACGCCTCTCTATATATAGTTATAAATAAACATTTTTTTTATGTAATTTCATGTACTAATTATTATTATAATATTTTTATATATTATTATGTACTAATATTAATGGTAGTTATTTAGTTGCATGTTAGTCGGACTTGAAAATGGATTGGTTGATGAGTAGATTTAGATTTTAGCCAACCATCCAACTTAAGTAAACTCTTATCCACCATCCACCTAACATTTTTTCCGTCATCCGTCCACTCATCACTCACCAGGTTTTCAGGTGGTTTGAGAAAATTAGTCTCATGTGTAGAACTTTTATATTTTACAGTTTTAAAAATATAAAATAAATTTATATTTAAATTAACATAAATCTAAATCTACTAATTCACATAATATTGTTCAAGATTATAAACAAATGTCGAAATAATTTCAATTAATACAAAACAATGCAAACAGATGCAATATTTTTTTCATATAACAAATGTAAATCAACATAAATTAGAAGTGAGTATGCGGAGAAAAGAGTGAGCGGTAAAATATGTGAATTGTTTATGTGAACAATTGAACGTTGTCAGATGGATGTCCGTGTGAAGTGTCAAGGACTCAAAGATTTGGTTAAGAGATTTTAAAAATATGGGGATGTGGGTAATGCGGATGCAACTATTAGTGAATGATCAAAAAAGGTAAAAACTAATATGAATTTGAGGGTTATAGATTTTTTATATTAATTTACACGGGTGAAACTGGATGGTAACAATTTGTGCGGTGGTGGTTATACCTGCATCCACCCGTCCCCCACCCATCAACCGCATACCCCTGAAATTCTTTGGGTTTTTATTCATATATTGGGCTCGGTTGACCAGTTATGGTGTGTGTATGATTGTGCACTCATTTCCATCCCTAAATTGTTCGAGTGCACATGCGTGTTGGATCTGAACCCATAACATAAGGTCAATGAAGTTTCAGCCTAAAATCAATTGAAAAAAGACGAATGATTCATCAAATTTATATACTAGGTATGTTATCTTTTTGTTAGCGATGTGAGAACATGTAATTGTCCACACGTTCCTCAAGTGCAACTGTAACTTAGTTGAGACTTAACGATATGCTTTAAGGTCGGCTAGCTCAATTGAACGGGACAATAAGCCATGACACGAGATCAAAATCCAACACATAAATTTAATAATAGTTGATCACAAAAATAACTTGACCAGTATTTCACCAACCTTTAAATATAATGGTTTATTGTCGATAATTTCTTTAACATATAATTGAGCATTTTGTTAGATGATTATTAAACATGCACATTGGGCTATGGATTAAGTGCAAAACATCAATAACTCCTCAATAAGTTCATGAATTTCAACTCTGTTTTTCAATTAAGAAAAGTATTTAATATAAGATTGCATAAAAGTTAATGTGATTAACCTGGTTGCTAAATACATGGTGTCAAGATTATCACCATAATCAATACTCAATTGCTCAAGTGAAGTGAAATGTGATACTAGACTCATTAAGTGGTCAGTCTTGAGATTCGAGTACGAATCCACTGATATTGGGAGGTAATCGAACTGGGTGTTACTTATCAAACTTTCGGAAAAAAAAAATTATGAGCATAAAATTTTGTCAGATATATAAATTTTACAGTACGCGTCAAGTAATTTTTTGAAAAAATGGGATATAAATTTTCCGATGTTAATGCACTCTGAGATTACGTGTCATTATTATTATTATTTTGTATTTTTTTTATCTATAAGTCTATAACACAATGTCTTCGTACACGTCAGTTGTACGCTTAGTAATTTTAATAACAATCCCATGTAAAATATGTCTCGTTTGAAAAACACCCCACTAACTTTAAAAATATATTTTTCCACCAAAAAAAAACTTTCAAAGTATATTATGTAGAATTACTCAAAAAGAATGTCCATGTACTCCACTAGACAAATCTGCATTCACAAGAAATTTTATGTCTAAATACTTAAATAGTAAAGATGATAGCATGCGAGTTCACTATTTTTGACTTATAAAGGGCAGAAATTATGAAGAAAAAAAACTATAATCGAATTTTATAATGGGCTTGAAAATTATGACCTACAAAATAACGTTATAGTAGATTATGTTACATGCAATAATGTGCATGCATATATTCTTTCTTTTTTTTAAAAAATTATTATCGACACTTTCTTAACTCTTTGTCTATATTTTTGTTATTTTACTTTCCAATGAATGAGTTTCACGAGATTTTCTTTACATACGTCTACTTTGTAAAGAAAAATATGTAATTCACATGCACGTACGTACAATAACAAAAAATACATAATTTGTCTATATACTTATATTAAAGTTAATAATAACCTAACAAAATATGTTTTCTTCATATAATTTTTTATTGGCGTATAAGATTTAAATATTATTTCAGTTTCGAAATGGAAAAATAAATGTAAATTGAAGGTACTTTTAATTTACGTCATTATGTTTTGATGATATATATTTCCAATTTTAATGATTATTTATGACTTTACTATATTATAACTAAATACTAAAATGTTATACCCATAAAATATTAGAAGGTAGGTTTTACAATTAAAAAATTTCATGCTTTATGTAGTGGTTTAAGGCTCATGTTGGGCTTGATAATGAGCCAGTTTTCGCTTAGGCCCATATTGTAGGCCCATCATTGATGGGCCCATCACTTAGGCTCAACATGAAACTTCAATAGTGAGCGAGTAAACCTAGGCTTGTAAAACAAGGAGTCCTCGTCCTCAGAGCTCGATATACTCTTACCGTCGGAGAGTCTCTTATCGCCGACTGCTTAGTTTATCACCGCCGGACAACCGTCTTCTTGGAGATTCTCACCTCCGGTTGCACCTCTCTGTAAGTCATCCCTTCTCTGTCGTTTTTTGCGTCTCTCATCGCCGTACCGCCGAATTGAATATATTGGTTTGGTCGTTCGTGTACTCACAACGGTGATACAATATGTTAGGGTTTATTTTTCTCTGTAGGGACTTGTTACTTGAATTTAGCTAAAACAACGTATAATTTACGCCGACGTTATTTTTGGTTCGCCAATTGTAGGAATAATATAAATCAGGCTAAAATGCGTGGAGTTGGTGCTCCGAAACGATCTGGAACTATGAATAAACGAAAGAGAGGACAAAAGTTTGAGGAGAAATTTGAGAAGAGAAAGAAAGCATTTCCTAGCACGGGAAAGAAGATTGACAAGCGAATGAAACAATTGTTTCGTAAGAGAGCAAGACAGTACAATTCAGATGATGAAGATTCTGGTAAAGAAACTAAGGATAGGAGAATCAAGCCAAAGTATAAACCAGAAGCAAAAAAAATGTATAAGAACAATGATTATGATAAGAATATTCCGGAGCGAGATCCGCAAGTATCTGATGATGAGGACACTGAAATGCTAGCTGGGATAACAAAGTTTACTGAAGGGTGCAGAGCATTTCGAATGGCATTTGTTAACACTATGAAGAAGAATATTGACGACGATCTGGTTTGTTAATCTACATTACTATATGATATGTATACTTTGGGATTTCCTGTTGGTACTGCCATTCACTCGAGTCTTGCTATGTCATGTCTTGGCAGGGTCCAATTTTATCAGCTCATAAGAAGCTTGTTGTAGAAAAGCTTGCAGAAGAAGATGTAGAGAAGAAGTCCAAAGGTGAAGCCAAGAAAGAAAAACAAATGGTACATCTATTCATTTTTTCCTTCTCAATTTCCAATCTGCATGTGGTTTTTATATTAAACTGTTCCGTGCAATGAAAATTGTTAGGCAGCAGAAAAGGGGCATATGAAGCCTGGAAATTTTTTGGATACTCAAGAAAAGTTCCTAATAGGTGTTGCAACCAAAGGAGGTACAATGTCTTATGCTAATACTCAATGCAATATGTTTCTGTTTATTTTGATATTTGCACTTCTTCAAGTAACTAATCTTTTGGTTTTGGATGGATGCTGATGAACATTCAGTGGTCAAGCTGTTTAATGCTGTAAGTCTTGTGCTAAATAGATTAAATTTTTCTGTTTAATCTTTCTGCATGTGAAGCTCATGTCGTTTTGCTCTTCTTTCAGGTTAATAAGGCCCAAATTGCGCAGAAAGGATTGAATCCTGAAAGAGCGAAAGATGCTAAAGGTACATAATGGAACCGAATCTGTCTTTTTATATTTTTTATTCTGTTGGGTTTAATTGATGAGTTTGATCATTCCCTATCTTTGTAGTCCAAAATATTTGGCATATTAAGATAATTTGTAGTAAAACCATTTGTCTTTTTGTTGATACTACTCATGTAATCTAATTCCAATGTGGTCTGGTTGGGTATTTGCAAATGGGATGATCTTGTGTCACGATTAACCCGTATTTGAAATTGGTTAATTTTGAATTGCATTGATCTGATCCTTTTGTGTAATATATTGTCTTAAATCTGTTAGTGTTGAGGCAAAGGCGAAAGCAGGTCTTTTATGAAGAATTGAGCAAGTCTTCAGGGCAGTCAAATGAAGGGGCTAACAAGGTTCGCCTCAAGTCTTTTGCATTGAGAATCTACACATTATTATACTCATTTGCATTACCACTGCTCAGTCCAGAATTATGCTTATATGTGGTTTCATGGCAAGTTCTGTTCTTTTATTTCAGCAATTGTTAGGCTGTTGACTCTGTTACCACTTATCAATAGCTTCTATGATACGAAAGAAGAAAAACTACCATTCACCAGAGCCTTTGACTACTTGACCTAGTTTATGTCGATTTAGCACAATCGTATTGCTTTTGTTTATCAGCTAGAATTGCATGAATATATTTAATCCTTTGGATTTCTGATAAACAGGCATCAGCCTCAAATGGCAAGACAGAGAGCGAACAACCTAGTTGGGGCCCATTGCGCGACTCATATATGTTGAGTAATCCAAAGTTGAAAAACTGGGATAAGATGGAGGTAACAAGGATTCTTCAATTTGTGAGCATGTCCTTTTCTAGTCAATTAAAGACTAAATAGTACTTAATGCATTGATTGCTTCCCAGGATACGACGGCAGGGGATGATATAGGGATGTTTTCATCCGACGACAGTTCTGACGATGAATGATGAGCTCCAGCAGTGTAGAATCAGGTGCTGCTGCTCTAATTTGAATCCAACCTCCATCTGAGTTGCGAGCTTGAAATCTAGGGTTCCTATTTATCATTGTCGAGAAATTTTTTGTATGCTTCTTTTGATGATCACACAGTATAGCAGCTGCAATGTTATAAGAAAATTGTCTGATCCAATCTAGGGTTTGTTCGAGTATTTATTTGCCTTAAAATTTACAAAGTATGCAGATTGCGCAATTTTGGTAGATCAGGATGGTTGTAAACCATGACGCTTCTCAATTTTCATATTCTCAAATCTCGTCTCTTGAAGGGGAAAACGCTACAGGCAAATGGATACTGTAGAGAAAAAAAAATGTGCGGGGGCAGAAACATGTTAATGCAAGATTTTTGATCACGGAGTTCGCATGTTTGTAAGCAAGCACAAAAGCTTGGAGTTCACACTTTTTTAGCCGAGCACGTAAGCTTAGTTAGATGACAATTGGAGTTTCTGTCATAAACACAAAAGCTCGGAGTTTGCACGTTTTTTGCCGAGCACGTAAGCTTAGTTTGATGAGAATTGACACAAAAGCTCGCACGTAAGCTTAGTTAGATGACAATATGAGTTTCTGTCAACGATGTCAATAGGAGTTTCTGTCAACAGAATGAAGTGTGGACGATGATGCACATTAACCTCAAACCCAACAATTAACCCAATACCCAATGAAGTTACATCCTAAACTCCTACAATAATATCAACTTGACGTCCCTATGATGAGCCACATCAGTGCGAACAATAATGACATCTCAAAGCGTTGCATCCGTAGGTAACTGCCAATGGTCTATTGCAATATCAAGTAGATTCTCAATGTTTACTTCTTGATGCAATGGGTGTGGATCCTCTGGTCCGCTCATTTGGTCCACTTAGTGGTCCACCATCTCCTATTGGTCGATGTGGAAATTGAGTTATTATTCTACTAATTAAATAATTAAGTTAAAATTGATAGTAAAATTAATGGACCAATAGGAGATAGTGGACCACTAAGTGGACCAAATAAGCGGACCAGAGGATCCACACCGTGATGCAATACTCAAATGGAGAAAAGTTAGCAAGTAATAAAATTAACCTTAGTTAATTATAAGCTGTTTCCATTCAAAATTAGTGTATATGTTAAAACGGCTAAACAAACCTTAATCAATTCAACACAACTTCGCATCTTCCACTTCTGAGGTTGCTAGGACTCCTTGCTGGCTTCATTACGAAATCATCCATTGCTGGACAAAATAGAATAGCATTAAGCATTCGAGTCAATATCTACCAGCAAATCATAAATTCATAGGGCAACGTCATTGCCACAGTTTTACATAAACATTTGTGTTAGCCGTGTGTCTATCTTTCCGAATTTTGCTAGGAAACGAAAAATTCTTCCCCTTCAGGTTTTCTCTATTACGTAGTGTAAAAGACATAGAAAGAGATATGTAGATTTACCAGCAGTGTTCAGCACATAATTACACATTTACATATGCATCATATGGCTCAATTCATATGAAATATAGGAATTCCATTATGATGACATTTATTAGTTTTTTTACTTTCCTAGTGCCTTCTCAATGATAGCCAATGGGAGCAGGAGCTTCCTTCAATTCCCGGCCTTGATAGTGTATGTCCTGCATTCACCATGACCTTTGTTTAACACTCAAAAACGAATGGGATACAAATATCTATACAGTAATAAAAAATAATTGTACTTACCGATGCAAAATGATTGACATCCCTATGATGAGCCTCATCAGCACGAACCACAACCACTACATCTCGTAGCGTTGCATCAGGAGGCAACTGCCAATAATCAATTGCAATAGCAGGGGCTGGTACATTCTCAATGGTTCCCTTATCGAGCTCCTTCAGGAACTCGGTGTACGAGTGTATCGCCTCTTCCTCTAAGTACCCGACAATTCGGTGAGCCAGCTTTGGGGAAATGATATATGTAAGGAAGTAGGCATTGAAGAAGACTCCTTGGACAGCAATAACAAGAGCCCTCTCATACCACTTTGGCTTTGACACTTCCATGAAGGTCATGAGATGCATCCTTTCATTCTCGGCTTCTTCTAAAAGGGCTTTGATCCAGCCACCACTGGGCTCAAACTTCCTTAAGGACTTGCAGTGTAAGAGCATCCCTCCTACCATACCTGGAACTGCAGCCACAGTCTCTAGCATCATTGCGCGACATCCATATCTCCTCTGAAATCGACACCAGCATCAGACAAGTACACACAAAATGATGATTATATAACTGTTAATAAATAAGATCATTATTGTTGAGTCTAATGGATGTAGAAGATCTTGTACTGAAATTGAGCTTATATATCTGGTTTGAGTCCGAGAGCTCAATTTGTCCTAAATGATGATTATATGACTGTTAATAAATAAGATCATAAAGCTATTGAAGAACACCAAGATCAGTATTAATACTTTTCATAATAGCCTCAAATCTATCAACCTTCTAGTAAGGAAACACATCAATAACATTATAACACCTACACGCCTCCTATAATTGTTGTTTCAATCTTTCAGCTCTGTACAAAAACTGAAAGAGATCGGTCATCTAATTCCTTGTTGCGATTAACTGGTCTACATCACTGTAAGATATATCCAATAGAATTTCCAAACTACTGTAAGTATACAAGTCCTAATTTCACAAAAGATTAGTAGTAATCACCTGGAAAAACAAATCAGTAGGCCAACGGAGAGCCTTGACGGTCCAGTAGGCCATTTTGTCCAGGAATGTCTCCGGCACATGGTGCCTTTTCAGATCAATCGACGTATCAGACTTGTATGTCTCCCATGGCTTCAACAACAAACAATCAAGCAAAAATCAAATTGACTTTCACTGCAAGCGGCAAGGGAAAAAAAATAATCTGAAACTCCAAATGTCAAATCTCAGTTTTGAATTCCAAAATTCGACCTACCATGAAACAGTTCCATTTCCACTCAGTTCCGTCCGGCTTCACCAATTTCCTCTGTCCTATCCCCCAATAACTCACGATCTCCTTCGTTTCTCCATTACCACCAGCAGATTTCTTCTCATCTCCATCTTTAGTCAACTTCTCCTCATCACCGGGAACCTCTTTTGCAGTCGCCGTGCTCATACTCTTCACTTGCACTCTAAACAACGCAGAAAGAGTACGCACCTGAAAATCGCCACTGTCTCCGGCGAGAAACGCCGATCTACCTCCTCTGAGAAAGCCTGAAGCTCCATTAATTAAGTTCGTCGTCGATGTCGGAGACGATCGGCTGGGAATAGACGTGAAGTAGCGAGGAGCTGCAATGGTTAACCATATGTTAACCGCTCTGGAGGCGCTACGACCACAACTCATCATCTTCTTCCAAGAATTCAGCAGGGAACTTTGTAGCTTAGCTTTGATATTTGTTTGCTGTTGTGAGACACGGTGGAGTTGTGAGGTTAGCTGGCTTATATACTGGATGAGGCGGCGGGAGAGTGCTTACGTGGCAGAGAATGGTCCAGACAGAGAAGTGAAGGGCTGAATTGAAATTTCAAAACTTTCTGGGGTCTTTTAAGAAGTTCCGGATGTTTCAGGATCAAATTGGTGATTCCACAAAAGTAGAATTGTTCTACAAGGAAATGGACACTATTCAAAACTGCTCTCTGCGGAGGAACTGTCACGAGAGTAACATGTAATGAGATATTGTGTTTTATAATACCAAATAAACATATCTTAATAAATGTGTTTTTATAAATAAATTGATGTAATAATAAGCTTCAGTTCAAGTCTTTTTTCTCTTTTTAGAATTCGAACCCGACACTCCAGGTGTATCCCTCCCTCTATCTATTAGATGAGCTAATAAAATAGTACGAATTTTTTCACATAAAATGAACTAATCTCGTTGGAAGGAGGGGCACAATCCCCTCTCTTACCCCCGGATCCGCCCTTGAAACGACCGATAGTTCCATAGATGGTAAATCTAACAAAATAACACCAATAAAATATGCTGAATGTAAATAGAATTATACCATCAAAATGAAAAAGGTAGAAAATATATGACATGTAGACAACAATAAAAAAAAATGCCCATTTTGTACTAATTTATAACGAAAACCCTTCGTTGTTAGACTGCACAAACACGGGTCAGTCGGATGGTTACATGTATGTTTTGTCCGAAAATAGGTTAATTTTAAAAAAGATAAATATGTTGATTGTAGAAGTAGACGGTAGGATTCACACCAGAAATCTTAAGGTAAGGGTCCTATGTGAATTAATTTTATTTATTAAATATTTAATATAAATATTTTTTTTCCAAAATAAAAATACAAATAACCGTTCAGTTCAAAACCCAACTCATACGGTATGAACAAGAGCCTAGACTCGAATTTCGAACTTGTCCGAGTTCAACCTGAAAATGGGTAAGTTTTTTCAAAAGTCCAATCTGGATCCAACTTTGTTGTAGCATAGATGTAACAAAGAAAATAAATGATTTGTAATTTAAGTAATCTACTAACAAAAATATTTATTTGTAAATGAATTTTGTATATGTACAAGCGTTAACCTTAAGGGCCCGTTTGGAAGCACCGGGAATCATTCCCGATAACGGAATGATTCCGAATCAATGAAAAACTACGTTCGGTTAGGGGTGTTTTAACACATAAAAGTAATCTCATCAATTCCATTTCCTTTCTCTACCCTTATTCGATTTCATTCCGTTTCCATTCCACCACTCCAACCAAACGGACACAAATATATTCGTTTATTTGACAAATATATTACCATGTAAGATAAGAGTTTAAATATGAATTATTTTGGTGCAAATTTGAGAAGGAAAATAGTTTGTAACTAACCGGTTTTCAATATGTATTTAAAAATAATAAATTTACTAAATCAATATGCTTTATCCTTCATGTTCCATATCAAATGAGAAATTTTAAATCATGCAAGAATTTTTTTTGTTACACTTTTGTGTTCGGTCAAAATTGGTTTGTTGAGTTTAAATATGAAGTTTTACGGGTTTTTATCTTAAAACAATTTGATAATAAATACAAAATGTTGGAGTATATTTACTTAATTGAAATATTAAAAATCTTAGTTACTACTCTAATCTTTCAAAAAAAACCTACTTACCAAAATTGCCCTCTTATCTTTTGATCTTTTAAAGTATGAAGATTGAATTTTTGTTTATTTTATAAAAATATCATTCGGACTTCCGGAGTCATTACTTTACTAATTTGATACTATTAGGCCCCGTTTGTTTTCAATCCCGGAAACGAAAAAGGAATGAAAACGAATTTAATCCATATCTATATCCTTATTCATGAAATTGTATGGAATTATTCCTTGTATTTTAAGGCAAAATGCAGTTGATTTTCCATATTTTGTATCAAAAGTAATCAAGTTCTACTCCAATTACTTCAAACCACAAGGAATAATTCCAAAAACTTTCATAGTGAGAAAATACGTATGAATTAGATTTGTTTCCATTCCGTTTTCGATTCCGGGTTAAAACCAAAGAGACCATTAAAATAATTTCAGAAGTCCAAAAACTCCCAAAATCACATTATTCTTTGCTTCCCCTTTAGTTTCTGACACAATCTCAAATACCATACCACAAAAATGGACCTACCCGTTTCTTTTTTCAATTCTCAACTTTCCCTCTATCAATCCTTTGTCCAAATC
Source organism: Fagopyrum homotropicum (assembly GCA_033239125.1). Taxonomy (NCBI): domain Eukaryota; kingdom Viridiplantae; phylum Streptophyta; class Magnoliopsida; order Caryophyllales; family Polygonaceae; genus Fagopyrum; species Fagopyrum homotropicum. The sequence goes on from BSWB01000001.1 coordinate 165,510,432, forward strand.
CTTCAACTTCCTTCCCTTATAAACCCTCTCTTCCTTCTCTGCATCATGTACATACGCATCAATGGCGACTCTCTCCGACATAGGCGTTTCAGCATTAGTTAACATCATCGGCGCCTTTGCATTCCTCTTAGCTTTCGCATTGCTAAGAATCCAGCCATTCAATGATAGGGTTTACTTCCCCAAGTTGTATCTCAAAGGCCAGCGAAGAGCCGCTGGTTCTAGTAGCGGTTATGTCTCCAAGTTCGTTAATCTTAACTTATGGACTTACTTTACTTTCCTTAATTGGATGCCTCAAGCTCTCAGAATGTCCGAGAATGAACTCGTTGATCATGCTGGCTTGGATTCTGCTGTCTTTCTCAGGATTTACACACTTGGGTTCGTCTCAATTTTACTTTTTGTGCTTGAATTTTGAAATTGTGGGTTTACTAGTGGAATTGTCATATGGGTAGAGCCTTTTCAGTAGGTTTATGAGTTGGATTTTGTTGAATTGGAATGGAGTTAGATTCTCGAGCTTAGTTCTGCTAGGTTGTGTAGTGATTAGTTGAAATGGCTAGCAGGTAGTTTGTGGTAATTAGCTGAAAAACTGAATGAAGCTACATTGTTGGGTCTATGAGGAGGCATAAGGTCATTACAGTGGGGGAGGGGGAATCGAACTGCCATCTTTAGGCAGGATGTCATCGCTCATCAGCTGACCTTCTGAAGATAGCTAGCTTGCGCAGTAATTATTTTTGTTTCTTTTACCAATTGAGTTTCTTGATACATTTTTTTTTCTAGCTCTTAGTTAGTAATTTCCAAATATCTTTCTCAATACAGGCTGAAAATATTTCTACCAATCTCTGCTGTGGCGATTTTGATCCTCATACCTGTCAATATATCTGGAGGGACATTATTTTTACTTTTCTGCGCTTGAATTTTGAAATTGTGGGTTTATTAGTGGAATTTTCATCTGGGTAGAGCTTTTTCAGTAGGTTTATGAGTTGGGTTTTGTTGAATTGGAATGTAGTTAGATTCTCGAGCTTAGTTCTGCTAGCTTGTGTAGTGATTAGTTGAAATGGCTATAGCAGTTAGCTTGTGGTGATTAGCTGAAAAACTGAATAAGCTACATTGTTCTCTAGTTTATTCGGTTTTTCGGCATAGTTAAGAATCAAGATTTAGAATAGTTTTTAGCAATTAGGGAAATGATTTCCAAATCAGGATTTTAATTTGTTGGGTCTATGAGGAGGCACAAGGCCATTACAGTGGGGGAGGGGATATTCAACTGCCATCTTTAGGCTAGGATGTCATCGCTCATCAGCTGACCCTCTGATAGCTAGCTTGTGCAGTAAATATTTTTGTTTCTTTTTCCAATTGAGTTTCTGGATATATTTTTTTCTAGCTCTTTGTTATTAATATTCAAATATTTTTCTCAATACAGGCTGAAAATATTTCTACCAATCTCTGCTGTGGCGATTCTGATCCTCATACCTGTCAATATATCTGGAGGAACATTGTTTTATCTTAAAAACGAATTGGTCACCAGTGAGATTGACAAGCTATCCATATCCAATGTGGCTCCAAAATCTTACAAGTAAGTTTCTATTTTAGTGCTTCGGTGTTTCAGTTCACATTTCGCCATACAGGAGTTCCTAATGCTGCTTCAGAGTATATCCCCTGCATCATAGTTTAGCTGATTCTCTCATAGTTTGTTTTCATATTTTCCCTACAAAATATATTCTAAACTTTATGAGGGTTCTAGGAAATTACTCTAAAGAGTGGATGATTTCTGTGCGTGTTAGGTTCTTCATCCATATAGCAGCAGAATATTTGTTCACAATCTGGACTTGTTTCATGCTATTCAAAGAATATGGTAATGTTTCATCAATGAGATCACGTTTTTTGGCTTCACAACCAAGACATGCTGAACAATTCACGGTGAGCTGAAATTTTTACTTCAACACTTTTGTTTAGAATTGTATAAGAGGGTGTTTTTTTGCATACTTTCCTGTTTCAAGTTATGTATTATTTTTCCAATTTACTTGACTTTTGCAGGTCTTAGTCAGGAATGTACCTCGTACTTCAGGTCGTTCAGTGTCAGATTCTGTTGAACAATTCTTCAAGAAGAATCATCCCAATACATATCTCTGTCATCAGGTAAAAGTCTCACCTACTTGAGTGATTGGTAATGGTTATCTGAAAGATCAAATTGCTTGACACATTTTTTCCACTAATTCAACCTGTTATACTTTCACCATGAGTTCAGCCTGTATATAATGCAAACAAATTCGCCAAACTTGTGCGGAAGAGGAACAGACTCCAGAATTGGTTGGACTACTACCAACTCAAATTCGAAAGGCATCCAGAAAAGAGACCAACTGCAAAGGTAGTCATTCTGTGACTTATTTACCGAATGTATCTTTGTAACTTGTGACATTGCTTTGTTCGTATACAATTTTATTCAAGTTTTGATCTTGGATCTCATTCACGTATTGAATAGGGAGGATTCCTCGGACTTTGTGGTGAAAGAGCAGATGCAATTGAGTCATACGAACAACAGATAAGATACATGGATAGAAAAGTAAGTTATGATCACTTCTTGTTCTAGTTTGCTTGTTTCCTGGTATATACTATTGTATGGCCTACAATGTATGTCAGCAAAAATGATGTTTGGATGTGTTGCATTATAATGTAGTATTGGCAAAAACACCGGTTACAGTCAGTGCTTCTACTACATTGTATAATTTAAGCTCCGATGATTGCATTATAATGCATGCCACCCAAACTAACCCTGATTCATCTCAAGATTTCACTTACACAATCATGCTACTGTTGTCTTAGATGACAAAGGAGCGACAGAGAATTGTGAAGGAGTCAAAATACACAATGCCGGTTGCCTTTGTTTCTTTTAATTCAAGATGGGGTGCAGCTGTGTGTGCACAGACAGAACAAAGCAAGAATCCCACTCTGTGGTTGACATCCTGGGCGCCAGAGCCGCGTGACATCTATTGGCAAAATCTGGCTATACCATTTGTGTCACTCAGCATTCGGAAACTTGTCATTCAAATACTAGTCTTCGCTTTGATCTTTTTCTACATGATACCGATTGCTTTCGTGCAATCCCTTGCCAATCTCGAGGGCCTGGAAAAAGTTATTCCTTCCCTTAGACCAATCATAGAATCGTAAGTATTCCTTCAAAATATGAATTTGCTTGATTATTTTGGTTGCGAGTATGAAGTGGAGAAGTTCTACTATTTCTATGCAGGAAATTCATTAAGTCAATTTTACAAGGTTTCCTTCCTGGCCTGGTTCTTAAGATCTTCTTATTCATCCTTCCCGCTCTTTTGATGTTCATGTCGAAGATTGAGGGGTACGTTGCAATGTCTCAACTGGAAAGGAAAGCTGCAGCTAAGTACTACTACTTTATGTTGGTGAATGTGTTCTTAGGCAGTATTGTCACCGGAATGGCTTTCGAGCAGCTTAACGCTTTCCTCCACGAGCCACCAAGCCAGTAATACTTCTTACGCTTTTCAAATATAATTCATTGCACATCAAGGGCCTGTTTGGTATCCATACCCTGATAACAAGATACGGTGCTTCTGAAATAGAAATGAATCTAGTCCATATGTTACCTAATGCATGAATATTTGTTGGAATCATTCCTTGTGGTCGCATCTAAAATGTATATGTTTTCCTCATTTTGTTTAAAAAATAATCAAATTCTACTACAGTTACTTTAAGCCACTAGGAATGATATATGGACTAGATTCGTTTCCATTCCGTTTCCGTTTCTGAAGTAAAGATCATCCTTTGATGTGTCATGAATGTATTTGTGCAGGATTCCTCGAACTATTGGCGTATCAATACCAATGAAGGCTACGTTTTTCATTACATATATTATGGTTGACGGATGGGCCGGCATTGCTAGTGAAATCCTTAGACTGAAACCTTTGGTCATTTTCCATCTCAAGAACATGTTCTTGGTGAAAACTGAGAGAGACCGGGAAAGGGCTATGTATCCGGGGAGTGTAGATTATCGAAAGACACTTCCTAATCTCCAGTTGTACTTTCTTCTTGGCCTTGTTTATGCTGCTGTTACCCCAATACTTCTTCCTTTCATAATCATCTTCTTCATGTTTGCATATCTCGTCTATCGTCACCAGGTATAACTTACCTTGATCATTGAATACTATCTATACTCAGGGCTGAGCAGAAGTTGGTTCGGTTCGAAAATTTCGGTCCAAACCGCAACCAATCAGTTCGATTTACGGTTCATCATGTTTTGCGTTGCGGTTTACGGTTTGGTTGATGAACCGAACCACAAAAACCGCAACCAAACCGCAAAAAAGCGGTTCGGTTTGTGGTTCACATTTTATAGGTTTGCGGTTCGTGCGGTTTTGGACAGCTGCTCAGCCCTAGCTATACTGATTGGGTTCATGTGAGTCACTTCTTACGTCTTTGTTTATATGCAGATAATCAATGTGTATGATCAACAATACGAAAGTGCAGCAGCATTCTGGCCTCATGTTCATGGCCGAATCATAGCTAGCTTGGTGATATCTCAGTTGCTCTTGATGGGTCTTCTCAGTACAAAGAAGGCTGCTAACTCCACTCCTTTACTTATCGTCCTCCCGATATTGACACTCGCATTTCACCGTTACTGTCAAAGCCGTTTTGAACCTGCATTTAGCAGATACCCTCTCGAGGTGAGTATCACATATATTACTTATTGTCAGTAGAGCTGTTGGTCAGTTGCCCTGAGCCGAAAAGTCTCTATTGGACCGGGTCTGAGCCGGATATTCAAATCCGGCTAGTGGGTTTTGGATTGCTTTGGACCAAAACCAAAGTTGGGCTTTTTAAATCTTGGTCTACCGGTTCAGACCATACCTGAATATCTAGTTTAGGTCTTATCCAAGGGAAGCTTTCGGGTCCGAATCCGGTCCAACATGCCTGTTCGGACAAGAAAATATACAGCCTTAAGTGTTATTACCAAATTTCATGTCTAAGGGCTACCGGATCGGGTCGGACTTTTATAAAATATTAGGCTCGTTTATCCAGACCTTGATCAGGCTGAACCCGACTATCGGGCTTGAAATGACTGCGTATCCAGGCGGGCGGACAGAGCGGGTCTGTGGTACCTACTTTTCATTTTTTAAAAAAAAATATTTAAAATAATGTTTTAATATGATTTTTTATAATATATATTTAAGATATTTTATAGAAAATATATTAAAATTTTATTATAATAATACTAAATATTTTATATTTATACTTAATATTTATAGTAAGTACAATAATATATATAAAACCCGGTCAGGCCAGAGTGGTGTCCGGATCCGGCCAGGCGGGCTTGGTACCGGACTTTTCGGACTTCTTCTTTTGTTTATACATTTCCGTTTTTTCGGAAGGCTGTCCGGATATGAATAGATTTAATTTGAGGCTTCCATTTTACCCTTAGTATTGGTAAGGGTCACTACCAATTACCCATACAATCATAAGCACAAATAGCGGTTTGGTAGTATCTCGATTTGGTTAACCAAATGACTCCCTCACAAATCTGTCAATAATTACATTTTCAGGAAGCCGTTGACAAGGACACACAAGAGCACAATGCTGAGCCAAACCTGAACTTAAAATCCAGTTTGGCTGATGCATACTTGCACCCGATTTTCCGATCATTCGAGGAAGTCGAGTTGGAAGAATCAATAAGAAACGACGCTTTCCGCGTAAACAAACACGAAACTCAGGCTTCTAGCTCTAATCCAAACGCGTATCAGTATCCGCCATCACCCTAACTACGTATGATTCAGTTTGTTGTAAGTATGATTGATGCTGATTTGACTTGTCTATCATTTGGTTAGGTTTTGATATGATCTTGTAAATTTCATTCTTTTGATTGAAACGGAAATGAAAAGAAACGAATCGATAACACTTCGTTTCCTGAGATAATTTTCGTAAAACAAATGATTCTTTTGGTAAAGGGTTGGGCTGTATAATTGTATACATGATGTCCTTATGTGTTCATGTAACTACAATAACTCTATAACTTTGGTTTTAATAATCAATAGATCTCATGAGGGCGAGGATGTGAAGCATCTAAGCTCGTTCTTTGATTCATTTACAGTTTGTTTTTATAGCACGTGGAAATGATGCAGTTGTTGACCTTCTCGCAAGGACACCCATGTGATTATGTGAGGAATGAGGTTTTGTGAAACAAACTTTCGATGTGTGAACTTATTATTTCCAACATGTACCCGCTAATACATGTTAAAGTTCGATAAAAACGGATCGGTAGAGAGGGGTCGGTTGTGTGCATACGAGTGCACATGCGCATTAGACTCAATTTCAACACATAAATTCGATGAGGTTTCACGTAAGACCAATTGACAATAGGTGGAGGAGTTCACCGAAGGCAATGTCCCTCGCTCTTAGACCTGATCATATCAGATTCTCGAGTTTGTCCGTCTGGAAAATGGGTGGGTTTGGTGAAGGAGAGAGGTTCGACCCACCTATATCTGATGCTCTTTCCATATTGTTTAATGAAGTTGTTTTTTTAAAAAAAACGAACAAACAAACAAAGCATCTTGATTCTTGAGGTCAAATTTACCCAATTCATGTAATTTCATGTAAAAATGACACGTAAATTTACTCAATTTATTATTTATATCCTTCGAAAGTTCGAATAGGTTGAAAACTTATTTATGTTAATATATTTGTAGGTGTAACATCCTATTAATTATCTTATACTTTTTTTTGGTTAGAATTAATTATCTTATACTATCAGAGTAGATTTGTACAAAATATGACTCGGGCCAGGTCATAACTAAGTGTCTCAGACGTGTGATGGACCCTACGCCATAATTGATCTATCGAAATTGCTGACATATTGTCAAGTTTAAACCGAGTCGGGCAATTATACTTGAGGGGGCGCAACCTCGCTATCTAGCATATAAGTTCGGTGAAAAACTCCTCGTATTGTCAATTGATTTTATAATGAAACCTTGTTGAACTTATATATTATACTCATACCTAACACATATAAACACTCGACCGTGCGACGAAATTCTTCGCCTTATACACAATTTGTCGAAATTATACACTATAGAGTTAAAAGTATTTTGGGAGAAGTTTCATTCATCCCTCTCCCTACCAAACACACCAATGGTGCTGATAAGACTTGAATCTTCATCTCCATGTACCATTGTCTAGAAGGATTATCATCTCAACTAGTATGACATTGTGATTTACAATACACTAGTAAAAATATATTCAAGTTTTAACCGGGATCATGGCCCCCTCCAATCCCCCTAACTACGCCACTGAAACACACCCCTCGAGGTTAGGGTCTACCAAAGGGAGTCCTAATTCTACAAGTTATATGAATATCATATATTGAGTAGTTGTTTGTTTAGTTTTATACGTAACGTAGGATCTTATATCGTCCTGCAATCCAATAGAAATCCATTCATATGAAGCCTTTCTTAGTCACACTAGCATAAGCCAAAGAAAGCTCAATAATGTGTATATTATTGTCCTTTCATTAAAAAGACTTACGTTTTTCTTTACATTAAATCACGTGACTAAATTATGTTTTTTTTATATATTTTTTCATTAACATAAAGATGAATATTTTCTGATAGAGAACTACGAAAGAAAACTACGAAGGAAGATGAAATAGTAAAAGTTAATTTGACGAGATTAGATTAAAAAGTAAATTATCTAGTGTTTACTAAGAAGAAAATAAATATGAATAAAATTGTGAAAATAGATAAATATTAGTATATTATTAATTATTATCTTAATTCCTATCTTATAATTCGTAACAAATCTAGTTATGTTATTTTTTTCTTTCGATAAATTTACCTTTATTTAAAAAATTACTATCTTAAGTAATGGCATGTGAAGTCAGAGGTCTAATTTGTAGAGAAATTGATAAATTGGATAAGTAGACACTTTGTTATAATCGTTATATGTATATACATAAGTTTTTAAATTTTATGTATGTGTATTGGGTATGATAAAATTGGATGATGATAAATGCACTAAAATCTCGTGAGACATTCTGTTACGTATCATTTATATGATATGTGTAGGTTCTCACAAGAAAAATGTGGTAAGCATAGGAGAAATGACTTAGAAAAATGCAACTAGAAATTATAAGACTAAAAGCAAAAATATATTATTAAAATTTTTAAAAACAAAATTATAATATATATATAAAAACTGATTGGAGACAATTTTAAAAATAAAAATAAAACGGTTTTATTATGGTATTGTACTCTTGCTAGTACCCGTCATGTTCGACAACTGGGTCGGTCTTTTCGGTGCAGACGGGCCTAATCATTGTCCACACCCGTCTATTATTTGGACGAGACGTGCGGACGGACCGACCCGACTTTGCCCAGGTCTACCGTAAAGTATGATTTTAACACATAAGATCAACGATATCTTATCCTACAACCAAATGAAAATATAAGAAATTGCCCACAAAACTTTAGTTTTCACATATCCGACACACAAATCAATAAGACGTTGGGTTTACACCATCACATCTCAAGACAGAAATTGTGAGTTTCTATAGGATAAATGTGATTTAATGAAAGAAAATTGTTCACCCTTTTATTCATCTTTTATACTCGATGGGTTTAACGACATTATTAATGGTGCATGTTCCATAAGCCTCACACAAACTCGCAAATTATATTTTAAACTCCTAAATTTCGCAAATACAAATGAATGCGTGACAATTTATTTCGATTCAGTTGTCGTGTTTGAGTGAATTTAGGTTCATGTAATACACGATGTGGTTAGTTCTATATTTTCGGTTGTAGGGCTCTGCAAGTTATATATATAAAATGTCATGCATTGCTTAGTTGTTTTTTAGTTTTACACGCCACGTAATATCTTAGATCGTATGCAATCCAATAGAAAACGACTTACAGAAGCCTTTCGTTGTCAATTACCTCATTTTGCCAGCACAAGGATGAAGGTCGGTTAAAGCACACTCAAAAACCTCTAGCATAACCCAAATATATATATATATATATAGAGAGTATAGGTAATATGAGAACACCCCTAACGTGAGAACATGAGAACAAATTCGTAATTATTATTAGTTTTGTTACGAATGTGCCGTATCGTTTAATGTATTATTCGGAGTTATTGTTGGTTGAGTGGATTATTCGTAGTTATTGTTGAATTCTTAATTATTATTATTTGTAGTTATTACTACCTCCGATCAAAAATAACTGTCATTTTAGCCTTTGACACAATTTTTAAGAAAAATATTAAATAACATAGATTTTGTAAAATTTTTCTAAATCTTATCACATATTTAATATTCAACCTTCTTTTAAACCAATAAGAAAGATTTTAGAACTAAAATTAATCATTTACACCAATTTTCAAGAACATTTCTTATAATTATTGTTCATTTATTGGCCTTGAAAACTTAAAACGACAGATAATTTTGATCAAATTTCTAATGCTAAAACGACACTTATTTTTGATCGGAGGGAGTATTAATTATGATATCTACTCTAAATCTCAACCCTTAATACTCATCATCCAACGGTGTACGATTGTTCTTATGTATATAGGTTAGGAGTGTTCTCATGCGAACCACACCCTATATATATATATATATATATATATATATATATATATATATATATATATATATATATATATATATATATATATATATACATGAGAACATGTCTTATCGTGTAATCATGAGAACAAACCTTATTGTTTAATATATTATTATTCGCAGGTATTATTAGTTTTGTTCCTCAAGAATTACGTTACGCGAAATTTATAAAATTTTATCAAAAATATTAAAATCAAAAGACATAATTAAAAATAATAAAAAATTGGAGAGAGAGAGATAAACTTAATCTAACTCCTTCAAATTCACTCAATTTTAGATGAAGTACTTCACCATAACTCTACCTGATGAGTAGTTGTTCTCTTTTTAAATAAAATATTCAGCAATTACATGAATAACGTGATTAAGCACGTGTAAAAAAATACATGATTTTTTGAAACAATTTGGTTAATAGGTTTTTTCGAGTTTTGTGTTTAGTAAATGTACCCCTTGAGAAAAGAGTGGGTAGAGTTTAAGAATAAATACAAAAGGTTGGGTATATTTACTTAATTGAAACATTAAAAAGCTTAGTTACCAATATAGTTTCCAAAATTGCCCTGATTTTTTTTAGAATGTTTCGCAAGCGTTTAAATTTAATCTCATTTCACTATAATTTTTATTAGGCTAGTTTGATATATGGTTATGGTCCTTATGGAGTGTGTCCCCGGTTCCGGTGGAAGTGCGCCCCGTTCTAGTGGGTGTGCGCCCATAAGCAAGGTTGTTCATACTGTCTGGATCGGACCGTAACGGTTCGGTTCAATACGGTCCGGTCCAGACCGTTCTATTTTATTTTTTTTAAAAAAAAATTAAAAATATAATTTTTGTATGGATTAAATCCGGTCTGGGTTTGGACCGGACAAAATCGGATGCTTTTTTAGTTCAAAATTATTTAAAAATGTAAAAATGCGGTCCGAACCGGACCGGACCGGAAGATTACGGTCCAGGACCGGAACGAACCGTATTATATTGGACCGGACCGGATTTTTACAATTACAGTCCAAGATCGGGCCATAATTTCCGGTCCGGTTTTCCGGTCTGATCCAATTATGTGTAGTCCTACCCATAAGTCTCACCCGTATTTTGTATGCGCCCTCCCGTATTCTCGATCTGAATTTGTTAGAGTATGAGCTCAATATATTGGACCGTTTATTGAGTTTATCTCTTAATTATTAGTTTATTGTTTTATCTCTTAATATTTGTTTATATAAATATTATTTGGTCAATGAAATACGCAACCCTTCATTTCACAAATCTCTATATCAAACCACTTTCCTTAACCCTTGCTTCCGTACAAAACAAAACCCTAAAACCTCACATGAAGCCCTACATCCGTCGTTCATCCTCAAGTCATAAACAACGACAAACAAAAACTACCGACACTTTGTCATACTTCGATCTATTACTTGCATCCTTCGAAATTGGTTTACAAATATGTCCTATACAATTATCCAACGATAATTATGTAATTGGTCTATTGCCATGACACATTCCCTAGCCACAGAACGAAAACTTACATTCTTCAACGACAAAACTACTAAATCAGATGCCTCATCGGACAAATATTCTGATTGAGTTTGTGTTAACTCTGTGATTCAAAATTAGATTCTCAAATTCATGGATCCATTCCTACAAAAATTGGTGGGCTAGTGTGTTAATGCTCAACTACTTTGGGAAGACTCAAAGAACGTTTTGATGTTGACAACGGCCCATATCTACTTCAAACTACGAATTTAAATTGTGTTTTGATGATAACTACTATGTGTTATGTTCGCTCCAAACGGTGTGTGCAAGCTTTAAATTTATAACCCTAGACTTAAGCTTAAAACAAGGATGCGAACCCGCAGTGTACGGGTCAATCGTAGTAAAAAGTAAGGAATTCCAGGGGTCGATCACAGGGACTCGGTGAAACAAAGTCGATAACGGTAAGCTTCGTAAATACTAACCACAAGAGCAATTAACACAATCAAAGATGAATAAGAAGTCAATAAAACAAGCATGCAATTCTAGGGATTAAAGCATCTAGTTGTGGTTCCAACTCAAGATCTAAAGATAAACGGACAAAGCTGAGGTTTTTGCATAGGGAAGGTGTTACTAAAGTGGAATAGATCACCGGGTAAGTCTCACTACACACTAATCCAAAATCGTAACTCCTATTACCGGGTAAGTCTCAAGGAATTAAGATAAAGAACTATAACCTCAAACTAACACACCATCTAAGGGAATAGAATCAACCTTTACCGGGTAAGTCTCAGGCTAACTCACAAAGATGGGATGGAAGCACACTCAAACCCCAATAAAGGATAAACCTTTATTACCTATACTTATGATCGTTGGTACACAAACAGAGGAATTACCGGGTAAGTCTCATCCTAAGCTTGCATTGAACCAAGAAAGGTGTAATAAGAATAGGATTTGGCAAACTCTAACACTTAACTCTCAGTTTAGGATCAGATAAGTCACCTCGGTCAACCGAATTCCACCCCGGCCGAGATGTTCATCGACTGAACGAGATGCTTAGGGTTAAGGTTAAAGACTCGAACTTTCAGGGTCCCACTGGAATCTAAGATTATTCTATCATTGTTTTTCCCACAACCTTCAGCCAATCACCCTAGAATCACACAAGGAAATTAGCCACTCATCATCATCATGAAAGTATTAATCAAATATATGGGAAGAGGGTGAATATTTGAACAAGAAGAATTTAATGAAAAGACTTTAATAACTGAATCAAATATCACAACAAAAGCGTTCCTTGGATAGAAATCCAACAAGCAAGACAACAAGGAAGAGAATCTAAGGTAATCTTACAAGAAAACCTTCAAAAGCTATAAAAGCTACAATCTTCAATCTTCCTTCAACCTTCAAAAAGGTTCTTCGAATCTCCCAACTGGAGTATGGCTGCTGCTGCGTGATTCCCAACTGAATGCCGATTTTTCGGTGTAAGCCGGTTGTTGGATTTGTGGAAATCCAACCCTTTTTATAGGAAAATAACCCTCCAAAGATAAGATATCTTAAAAAGATCTTTTCACATAAAAATAGGTAAAATATAAGATCTTCTTCCTTCCAGGAGCCAAGCCCAAAAATATGAGATCACTTTCCAAAGATAAAAGATCTCAGCCAAGAATAAATTATTCTTGTCGCGTCCTAGGTATTCGCCTCGGTCGAGTCGGCTTCTCTGGATCACCTCGGTCGAGATGAATCTCTGGTCAACCGAGGTGAGTCTCAACTGAACGTGAAATCTCTCAAAACTGGTCCAAAGTGAATCTTTAATCCATGGCTATGCTTCCTGGATGGTTCCTTATGCTCCTCAATGTAGCTCCAATGACTCCATAGCTCCTTTTGCTCCTTTTTGATGCAAAACGTGCCATTTTACCTACGATTACAACAAAACTAGGTGTAGACCTCGATTCTTGCAAAGGTAGATGAAATGGTAATATAATCACATAATATACATACAAACATGCAGATTATGAAAGATAAAACGTCCAAACAAACCCCAAAATATAGACTATAATTCATGCTATCATGTTATATAGGACCGTACTTCGAGGATGGTGATTGGAGTAAGTGAAGCCTGTGATGGAATGTACTCGCTTCGTTGGGAACAATTCTCCATCACTTTCATGTCTTACCACTATCGATACCACAATCCTTCACAACCATCTTGGTCATCCTCCAACACCAAAGTCGCCTCCATATGTGATATGTGTCTTCGGGCCAAGCTACCTCGATCATCCTTTCCTATTAGCACTTCGCGTGCCTCTTCTTTATTTGCTTTAGTTCATTTAGACATTTTGGGAGCTTACCGCACCCTTTCTACTTCTAGGTGTTCTTATTTTCTTACTAATTTAGATGATTACTCTCGTTGTACATGAGTTCATCTAATAAAAGGCAAAACCGAAGCTTTTAATCTAACATTTTTGTGTTATGGTTGAAAAGCAACACAATTATTGTGTCAAAACCTTTCGCAACGATAATGCTAAGGAGTTTATTATCCTTCGACCTTTTCTTTGGAGTAAGGGTATCCATCTAGAAACTTCTTGCACCTACACATCACAACAAAATGGGAGGGTAGAACGCAAACGCTGTCATATCCTTAATGTCGCTAGATCCCTGATGTTTCAAGCAAATTTACCCATTTTTTCTTTGGGAAGAATGTGTTCTTACAACTTGCTATCATATTAATCGCACTCCTACATCCATCCTCTATCCCAAAATCCTTATGAACTACTTCATGGTTTTCCACCTAGTCTTGACCATCTTCGGGTGTTGGGTTGTCTTGCTTATTGTTCCCTTATACCTCGGTTTTCGGACAAATTTTAATCTCGGGTCGAAAATGTGTCTTCAAAGGATATCCATCTTCACAAAAGGCTTGAAAAATGTTGGATCTTGATACTCAAAAAAAATTTACAACGCGTGATGCGTGTTTTTACGAAAATATTTTCCCGTTTTTCACATCGACAAACCACCTCGAATCTACTTACCCCACCCTCACCGGCACGATAGATCCCACAAAATTTTCCTACCCCCAAAAAATCCCCCACTTACCCACTGCTACGCTGGCCCCTCCGCCCAACAAACCCCGCCCCAAAATATTAACCCCATGACAATGCGGGCCCCACACAACAAACACCCCCCCACAAATATTATTCCACTGTCCCCGTGGGCTCCTTGTACAACAAACCTCTCCCCAAATTCTCCCACTTCCGTCCACGCGAACCTCACCACGATTCCCCCCGTTCCCCTCGGGCCCCTCCTTTTCCAACAAACTAAACCCCCCACTTTTTCCCTCCTTTGTCCACACGGATCAGTGCCCCAACAAGAAAGAGAAGATTGGTGGAATATGACCCTTTTTGTTTAGTGTAGACTAACTAGGTCCCTAACAAAATCAAATTAAAAAATAAAGATAAAATCGGTAATTAGGGCTACAATTAAGGAAGGTGATTTGGGTGTTTAATTAAAGTTGAAATAAAAAACTGTCGAAAATTGATAAGTGGGTAGTTAGGGCTACAATTAAGGAAGTTGATTTGGGTGGTTAATTAGAATTGAAATAAAAAAAATGCCAAAAATTGATAAACCGTTTGAAATATTTTGGAAACTTTATTTTGATGATTCTATAAATCCTATTGAGTGGGCTATTTTCCGTCATTCTTAAATCAAATCACCGGATTTCAAGCAAAAAATATGTAGTTTCTCTCACCATCTCCATTGAAGCCGATTGAAGATATCATCTATGTTATTCGTCTCCACCGTCTTCCAATCTTCGTTTTTGTTTCTTCATCTTCGTCGTTTGCCAGCGATTTCTCCATGTTGACACCTCATCATTCTCTATTATTTGTCTTCTCCAAATTCCATAATTTCTCCATGTAAGTACATAAATTTTACACAAATCAATACATAGTCACGTACGGTATATGATACTTGTGTTGGCGTACATAATGTATATAATAGTGCAGTACTATTAAACATATACATAAGCAAATTACATTTTCTTATGTACATATCTTACACCTAAATTTATATTGCAGATTTTCTTATGTATATATCTTACACATACTTGTATCGGCATCTACATACGAACTATGAAGAACGCCATAACAGAAGAAAAGCAACGCCGTTTTTTTTCCGAAAAAGTAGACGCTCAATTCACATTCCACGTTTGAAGGAAAACGATAACAATAAGTTCATTAATTAACGATTTAAAATAATTAGCTTATTTAATTAGGCAAATTAATAAAGTTAATTAAGGAGAGAGAAAGATCATGATTTATGGAGAATCTTTAATTTTTCTTATAATTTATCTTTTTATAAAAATTAGGAGGGACCTAGTTTGTCAACATATAAACAAAAGGGCCTATTTTATACACTTTGATACATAAAATGTCTACTTAGCCAACTCATCCGACAAGAAATTCCCCCTTCTAATTTTATTAATAATGACGCATACCCCAACCCCTCCTAATTTTATTAACAATGACGCACCCCTCCTATTTCTTTCACTAAATCACTAATGATGCAACCTCCTCCTATCACTAAAGGCTCGTTTGGTAAGACTGTAAGAATGAGTTTTGAATTAGGAATCGGAATTAAATAAATAATTGGAATAAGTCAATTTTGATACTTGGTGTTTGGTATGATATTAGAACGAAAGATTTTTTACACATATTTTTTTATTTTATATGAGTTATAAAATTAGAAATCGTATCATGTTTGATGATATATGTATAAATGTTTAATATATGATATTTTAAACTACATTTAAGAAAAATGAAGACTAACTAATAACTTCAAGAATAAACACTAAACAATCATCAACCCAAATAAATAGGTTTATAACTTCTTTTATTAAATATATATTTTTATAATTGAACCAATTATATTGTTTTTAAACATTTTCATGTTACATTACATCTTGAATGGAATATTTGTATTATAGATATATATTTTTTTTTTGTAAAAATCTTGTTTTTCTAGAAAACAATAATATAATCCAAATTAATTGATGGACAATTTATTTTTGTATAAAAATTATTAATGTTATTTTGTGAAACTAAATATGCAAGTATGTATATATATATAATGAAAATATATAAATGTAGTTTTAAATTTGAAATGAGTTTATGTTGGTATGGATGATATTTACCTTTAATTTATGGAATCAACTCCTTTTCTAGAGTTGGGATGGGTCATTCCACAGAAGTATAGAATCATTCTCATTCCGAATCCAAGCCTTACCAAACAGGAGGTATTGATATGACTCATTTCGATTTCGATTCTCGATTCCATGAGAATCGTACCAAATGAGCCCTAAATACTCCGACTCCACCACTTCGTCGCAACTCCCGTACTTCCAAACCCTTTACCCTTTTACGAGATTATGTTATTCAAAAGGCAAGTCATTTTGATTCCCGATCAGGTCAACCTTCTCCTTCACCAAACTCAAGTACTTGGTATCCCATCGTAAATTCTTTATCATATGAATACTTTTATCATTTTGATGTGTTTTATTATTGATATTTGGAAGTTTTAATGTAAACTATAATACGCTATTATGGATATTTGGAAGCTTTGAATGCTTTTTTTTTTTTCATTTTAAGTATGATACATATGGATATTTTTGTGGACAAAACATAAAATTTAAACACTATAAATAAATTAATGGGTAATCGTAATTGGGTTCGTCCCGTCCCGATCTCAGTCGGGATAGAGCCCGATAGGATTCAACCTCAATCCCGTCTCATGTCCACCCCTAAAATTTGACATTACAAGTGTTATTAATACATAAACTTTTTATAAATTGAAATTTGTCTACCTTTTTATTTATTATTGTATTTTTAAAACACAAATTATTCTGTTATGATATAACTCTCTACCTTCTACCATTATTTTCATACCATTCTTTTTAAATGGTAGTACATCAATAAAACACAAATTTTTTTTTTCTGTGTTTTTTTTAATGATAGTTATTGAGACAAGAGGGAGTAATATTTATTTAAAAGTGTATTAACACTAAAATAAATGTTTTGGTCAACTATTAATGTCACAATAATGTACTAATATGGTTTAAAATGTAATATTCTCTCATATTAACAAAAAACATACATCTGTACATCCATTTTAGTTAATTGCTTATTTATTTATAGTAAAATTTAAATATTTTATTTAGAATATTATAAAGGAAGTTTTATTCAAAATCTGACATTGTCCTTACATCCCTCCGGACCCTCCCCATATGGCCATATATATAAGAACCCTTCGACCCTCAGCCCACCACTTCACACCAAAATTCTCCTGCATACATTTCTAAATTTCTCTATACTGTATCTTCTCTTCTGCTCCAATGGCCGCAGACTTAACTAACCATCACAATCAAACCCAAAAAACCCCAAATCCAAACGAGAACTACCCACCTTGGTATTCTCCTCAAACTGGTGTTTACAACAGCAAATTCAGTCCCATTAAGCTTCCAACAGACCCAAATCTTGATGTTGTATCCTTCATCTTCTCCCAAAAACACTTTGGAAAATCTGCTTTGGTTGATTATTCGTCTGGGTCTTCCATATCCTATCATGAGCTCTTTCCTCTTGTAAACTCCTTGGCTTCTGGACTCTATGAGTTGGGGGTTTCAAAGGGAGATGTTGTGTTGATCTTATTGCCTAACTCAATCTTTTACCCTGTGATTGTATTAGGAGTTTTGTATCTGG
Source organism: Fagopyrum homotropicum (assembly GCA_033239125.1). Classification (NCBI taxonomy): domain Eukaryota; kingdom Viridiplantae; phylum Streptophyta; class Magnoliopsida; order Caryophyllales; family Polygonaceae; genus Fagopyrum; species Fagopyrum homotropicum. The sequence continues at coordinate 165,528,258 of BSWB01000001.1, forward strand.
GTGCCATTGTTGCTCCTTTGAATCCACTGTCTAGTTTCTCTGAGGTAAAAAAACAAACACTTGACAGTCATGCGAAATGGGCATTTACTACAAATTCCCTCATGGAGAAAATCAAGGAGTTGGATGTTAGAGCTATTGAAGTGCCTCACGATGTGGGATCCATTTCCGAAATTACCAAATCTTCAATTTTTCATACCTTGATTTCAAGTGATTTAAAAAATTCTTCAAGTTTCAGGGATGGGATTGTGATTAGCCAGGATGATACAGCAGCTATCATGTGTTCATCAGGGACTACTGGTGCTAGTAAATGTGTGGTGATTACACATAGGAATTTAATCTCCATGGTTGAGCTTTTTGTGAGATTTGAAGCTTCACAATACCATGATGAAATTAGCTGGTGTAATGTTTATTTGGCTGTTGTTCCTATGTATCATATTTATGGGCTTGCTCTTTATGCGATGGGGTTGATTTCATTAGGGACTTGTATTGTTGTCATGAAGAAGTTTGATATTGATGATATGGTTAAGGCCATTGATAAATATGGTGTCACCCATTTCCCTGTTGTGCCTCCATTGTTGAGAGCTTTGACACTAAAAGCCAAGAGTTTAAATGATGGGAATTGTGCCTTAAGGAGTCTTAGACAGGTGTCTTGTGGTGCTGCGGCCACTAGCCCGTTGTTAATCGATGACTTCGTCAGAACTTTCCCCCAAGTTGATTTTATTCAGGTACCATAACTTTACAAAGCCTCTTCTTCTTTTTTACCTTTTCTTTCCTTTAAAGCTCTGCTGAATTACGTTGTTTTACATTTTTTATTGGTATTGCTTATGTTTAAAGGGAAGAAATAGGGTAGTAGTGCCCATGAAGTTCTCACTTCTGTATTTCTGTAAGGAGTAGTTGATTTAGGGACTATGGATAAGTGGTTTAATTCATCTGTTAGGGCTTCTTTGGTTTAGCTTTATCTGAAGTCATTATTTTATAAGAAAATAAAGATTATTCACAATAAAAATTTACAAAACTAATTGGAAACACCTTTTTTTGTTTGTTTTCATTTAGAGTTTCCTTACATTTCCTATTGGGATGGTCTAAACATGCCCATTTGTATTAGTTTATACTCAACAATAAACTTAGAAAGGAATATTTGGGTAGCTGGCTCAAATTGCTTTTCTTTAAACAAATGTAGGCTACATGTGAGTCTCCCACTTTTGCATACATGAATTGAGATACAAGGTTGAATGATTGATAAAATCAATCATGGACTTCGTGATTTTTTGTTGATTGGAATGGGTTTATAAAATATATAGTGGAAGGTTTGAATTTTCCTGCGTTCTTAATTTTTTAGTATATCTTTTATGTCATATGATGTTCATCTGAATGTCAGAGTGTTTACTATTCTGATATTCATAGTAATAGAAATCTATTATTTATCCAAATGATGTCAGTAGACCATGCTCTTTTGCTTCTTCTTTTTTTTTCTTTTCACACGGGCAGATTTTATGTCAAGCTTGAAAGTATATCAAAAATATAATAGAGCATTTATGTAAGGCCTATTTGGATGTCATGGTTTATCGAGCTTTAAAATTAAACTATGTAATATGTGGTGTAAAATGCAGTATAAATACTTGTTTACTAGTGGGATCAGGATTGTGTGCAAGTGTTATGCATCAAAACAAACCCGTAAATGTAATCACTCAAATTTCTGAAATGAATGGTTCTTCACTGTGCAATTATACTATGAAATAATAAAAGTTACATTTACCTTGATTCTTTGTTCTGATGAACTTACTGATGTCAGGTGCCTCTCACATTTGATCATTTGCATTTAAATAAGCTCAGTTTTCACTTTTCTGTAGTAAAGTTGAACTCCTGCTGTCATGTAAATTCAAAGAAGATTCTCCAATGATCCATTTTTCGAAAATTTATGGAACACTTTGCTTTAGAACTTGAAGTTTTGTTGATGATGTTGTCTATAAGCATATGAACTTCTCTCTACAGGGTTATGGAATGACCGAGTCAACAGCAGTGGGAGCTCGAGGCTTCAATACGGCAACTGTCCGCAATTACACTTCAGCAGGCCTCTTGGCTCCCAATACACAAGCAAAAGTTGTTGATTGCATTACTGGTTCTTGCTTGCCTCCTGGTAAGGCTGGAGAGCTTTGGTTACGAGGACCGGGTACTATGCAAGGTAAGTAATTATTATATTTCAAAACACCATCTATTCCTCGGTCATCTCTCTTTTCCTTCTCAATTTTCCATTTCATAATTACATTGATCTCACAAAGCAACTTGGATATTTTCTTTGTATGGTTAATTCAACTTAATTGATTTTTTTTTGTTCAGGATACTTGAACAACAAAGAAGCAACATCAACAGCAATTGAGGAAGATGGTTGGCTGCACACTGGAGACCTTGTATACATTGATCATGATGGATACTTGTACATTCTTGATCGGCTAAAAGACATGATCAAATACAAGGGCTTTCAGGTACATCCAAACTGTCATCACCATTTTCATATCTACATACTTCAGTTTTGGCCTTTTATCACTCCAATTAGCTTGTTCAAGTATTTTGATTTAAGAGTAATGGAAACAGTTTTTTAACCTTCAGATTGATTTTGCAGATTGCACCTGCAGATTTAGAAGCAATCTTGATTACCCATCCGGAAATACTTGATGCTTCGGTTGTTGGGTATGTTTTACATCCAAAACTGACCGTACTTTCTAATCTATGGCTTATAGATTATCATTCAACTACATTTTTGGTCCCCATACATTATGAAGTTATGCATTGATCCAGTAAAAACAATAAAATGAAAAAATGTGGTAAAAAATCTGCAAATGCAAACAACACCCTCATATACTACTAGTTTTCTTCACTGGAAGCAACAAGCTGCCCTTATGGAATCTATTATTGCTTTGTAGTTCTACTTGTTATATAAGCCAGCAAATCGTTACATTTCTTAGTAAATCTTTGTTAAGACTTCATTGCTTCCAACTACTTAACCTTACCATCACCCAACATCATCCATATATCCATAGTATAGTTACACTGTCAAGGGGGCCCATGTAGTCCCCATCATCTACAAATTCTTATTATTGACCGAGCACATGGTTGAATCATATAGTTCACAACCTTCTGCTGAAGGTCAACACGCCGCATGCCAAGGACAGATGACTTGACTATGATATGTTTCAGTCACTTTCAGAACCAGTGAATTTTAATCTGTCACAGAATCACTTGATTAAGCTGAATTGTTATATTTTTTGGGTTTGTTCTGCTGTTTTGCCTCATGACGAATTCTTGTACACCCTTTCAGTGTAGAAGATGAACGAGTTGGGGAAGTGCCAGTTGCATACGTGGTACGAAAACCAGACAGCAAGCTCTCTTCCAATGAAGTTATGAAGTATGTAGAGATGCAGGTTCGTCATTTCACCACCTGAACATAATCATTAGCTTGATCATTTCTGACTGTTTGGTATTTTACTTTATATCACTTGGAACTGAAAGAATTCTATGTTGTAAAACAAGCCTTTGAACCAAACACAATGAATGAAAATGGAAAAACCCGTTTCATTTCGTTTTCAAATCTTGAAGACAAATAAGGTCTCAATTGTTATTGTTCTTGCAGGTTGCACCATATAAGAAGGTGAGGAAAGTAGTATTTGTACTCTCGATACCCAAATCTCCGGCTGGCAAAGTCCTACGACGACATCTGAGAACCATGTTGCCTTCCAATATTTAAGAGTTCTTCCTTCTGTAAGCGCCAAAGATATTGTTATTGTAGTTGTAGATGAAAGAGCTGCATAGAGTATTTCTTGTTCATGTTAAAATGTGTGTTTTCTTCTGCTAGTGTGTGTAAATTTCAGGGTTGAAAGACCCTTACAATACCCGGATCCACATTTCTGATCATCTAAATAGACGAAGTCGGAATACTAGTGTATATTTCAGGGTTGACGGATAATTTCAGTGTATGTAATTATTGAGTTTTTCTTTGTAAATCTCTTTTTTCCCTCAGAATTTGTTTTGATGCCGTATTATTGAAAGATTATGAGAATATCTGAATACAATATTATTTCGTTAATTATATTAGGCTAGTTTATATTTAATTTTATCTTGAAATCTATATTATTTCTTTCTTTGTAATTCTAAGGATCATAAGAACACTAATATTATTTCGTTACATTTAGTGTAAAAGACCCTAAATGCAAATTAAGCCATAGATTTATGGTGAAGAAGTCTACATAAATGGTGAAAATTGAACCACCAATATATTAGTGTTCTTATGATCCTTAGGATTACAAAGAAAGAAATAATATAGATTTCAAGATAAAATTAAATAGGCTTAATTTGCATTTAGGGTCTTTTACACTATAGAGTTGAAATTTAGGGCCTATCAATTACAAATTGAGAAATAAGGCTCATACTTTACTAGACTAATTCATAAATAGGACAAAAAGTTGACAAAAGTGATGACTAATGAGTGATGGCTGATGTGAGTGTTGACTATGACACTTTTGATTGACATTTAGAGGGAATTTGAAGCCAAAAAAACGCAGCCCTTTGCCCAAAAAAAATTATCTTACCCAAAAATCCGCTTACCCAAATAATGTTACAATCATACCCAAAATAAAATTGTCAAAGTACATAAACATACTCGAAAACAACATACCCAATAAATCAAATATCAAAATAAAACAATATCCATAAATTGGATAATATTTTATATTAATACCCAATTTAAACATCACTTAATACAAAATCCATACCCAATTTAAATTTTTCATACCCAAAATTTTCAAAACTCGATATTGTACACAAACATCAATATCAAATGACATTTGGTCATTACCCAAAAATTCGCTTGACATTTGATCATTATAACACATTTTGGGTAACCATAAAACATACCCACGATATCACTTTAAATATACTTAATAATAAAAAAATATACTACAAAACCAATACACGTATAAAAGCATACCCAATTTGAATTTATCATAACCAAAATTTACACAAATCGATATTGTACCCAAATATCAATATCAAATGACATTTGGTTCTTGTAACACAGTTTGGATAACCATAAAATATACCCAAAAATATCACTTTAAGCATACTCAACAATAATAAACATACCAACAAAAAATAAACATATACCCAATAATGAGAAAAATATTACAATTCATATTTGGGTAACGGAAACAATGTCACCCAAAAAAATTAAACATTCATGGACTTGAAAATTTCATCAAACTAGCTACATTAACAAAAAAAAATAAAAGGTAAACATGTAAAAAAAGATATTTATACCAAAAGTAAACATCTAATCACCATCATTTCAATTAAAGAAATTATTACTCCTATTTTCTAGTTTACACACCTACTTTTTCTTTATTTTATATAGAGACCTAGTTTACAAAATATAATTTTAAGGGGTCCTATTTCTCTAATTAATTCTAAAATTTTTTGGAATCATTCCCTGAGTTTCATGTAAAATGCATGTGTTTTCCTCTATTTTGTTGTTTTATAGGGTATCAAAACTAATCAAATACTACTCCAACTAGTTCAAATCACAAAGAATGATTTCAAAAAGTTTGATGAATAAGGATATGCATATGAACTAGATTCGTTTTCATTCCGTTTCCGGTGATAAAACCAAACGGGCTAAATGTTTTATGATACTCATATTTATTAGTTTAATTACTTTCCTAAAACTACAAATATCAACCTATTAAACTACTAATAGTTAAAAGACATATGTATAAAATATGAACTAAAATAGTTAAATTAAAAAAATATATATCTTTAAACAAAACTGAAAGGCCAAAACATTAAATATTTTTTCACTTTATGTCATTTTAGTTTGTGGTAATATTTTTCAGTTTTTATTTTATTTGTTTATAGACTTATAGTCATATTTAACCACCCAAAATCATACTCGTGACTCACCTTACAACTAAACATTTGACTCCTGAAAAAAACCCTTAATGTAAAAATATCTATCAACCACTATTTCATTAATTAGAGAATATAATAATTTTTACTATATATTTCTAAGCTTATCATACAATAAATTAAACAAGATGTAAAAGAGTAGTAATTTATTATATATATATATATATATAAACCGGTAAATTATACAACACTATCCTTGAATAAAATAGGACAATTTTGGCAACTAGACCTTTTTGAAAAACTAGAGTAGTAACTAGTCTTTTTAATATTTTAATTAAGTAAATATACCCCAACTTTTTGTATTTATTCTCAAACTCTACATACTCTTCTCTCAATGTTCTCTCAATGGGTAAATTTACTAAACACAAAATTAGAAAAAGCTTAATAAACCAAATTGTTTCAATAAAATAAATATAGGGTTCACAAAAGCCAACATATATATCATAAATTGTCCATAAATTATGTTATTTATAAAAACACCCATAACATTTTTGTACTTAAAAATACTGATTTATTTATTTCTTGATCAAAATCAACCTAATTAAAAAAAAATCCATTAATATTTTTTTCATAAAAAGTGATGATTTCAATTTTTAACACAACATAAAACATATAAAATTATATGAGTTGTTTTTATATAAGAAAATGTGATTTACTGATAATAATGTGTAGATTCAAAAATCAGTGATGTTTTGTGGAAATTAACCTAATATGAGGGATATTTTTGTGAAATTTCCGAAATAGGTAAGTAGTAAAATATATGGATAGTTTACGTTTTCGACTTTCCCTTCGAATTGAGAAATCAAGACGCGGTCTTGTTCTGTTGTTTCTCCCGTACGAAGCGAACAACCCTCTCAGAAGCTCAAGCTCAGCGAAGTACACAAATTGCTCTGCTCTGCAACTCGATTGTGAGTCTCTCTCTCTCTCTGTGGTGTTCGTGTCTGTTGGTTTTGCTTTCGTGTTCGTTTTGATTAGGTTAGTTTTTCAAGCTATTTGAGCTCTTAAACATGGTGTTTTTTAGCACCTTCTATGGTAGTACTCTTATGTGAAGCTTTTATTACCTCTTGCTTGTGAAACTCGGGAACGTTTCGATTCGTCTCCTTTTGTGTTGCATTTCTTCGTTTTTGTCAGGCTTTTAGGGCTCGTCTTTTGGAATTCCCCCTTTTGATGTATTTTCCCCTGAAATCTAGGGCTTTCTGTTGCATAATAGGTGTTCCTTGGTAAAAAAGACTGTGATTTCGTTGCTGAAGTAGATTTTGTAGCTGTGAGTAGCTGTTCTTTGTAGCTTGTTTAGAAATGGTGATTTGTGCAGGAGCTTACTCGAAATTTGACTGGTGTTCTCCTGATGATAAACGAATCGTCGCTTTGTCTTTTGTCACTATGAGGTCTTCGTTTTGGGGGATTCTGAGCTGGTTGTTTCAGTAGTTCAGTTTTATGAGTTGAGATTACATGAATTAAGAACCAGCATTTATATACTTTATCGCTATATAATCTCCAATCCTTCGCCTATCCTGAAAATTAGACTTGGTCAGAAATCTTCTGTAACTACACTTGTTGATTGATCATATACAGAAGTAATACATATGCTGGAGGAGTGATCTTAGAATATGTTGAATTTTGCATGATTTTGATCTATCTATCTTTACACAATGTGAATAATGTGTCAAGAGTTTGAGTAGGCTTCCTCAGCTGTAGTTTTATTTCTGTTTTGTTACAATGTTGTTTCAATTCTTGATGATTCTGATTTGCTTTGCTCTTAAATTTGATATTGATTGTAAATTGTAATATATTGCTTTCTCATTTGGGAACTGTTTCTTGCTGCTGTTTGGTAAAGGATCATCTTCGTCGGCTGCATAATAGTTGAAGATGGGGACATATCGATCATCTCACCCAATGATGTCAGATGCAAACAGAACAGCATCCATCCCGCGTTTTGCCTGGTTTAATCCGAGTAGTATCCTCTCTAATCCAAGAAATGGGTATAACAACCCATTGCAAACAACTCATATTAATTCTGATGTTGGACATTCCGCCATTCCCTTGCAATCTGTTCCCTTTTCTCCACCTAATGAGCTACCCAACGATGATCATGAAGTTACAGTCGAGCAAACTAAGGCAAAGAAACCAAAGACATCAAAAAAGGCGGCTTCCTTAGCACCGAAGCCAAAGCAAACCAAGAAGGAACCGAAAAAATCCTCAAAGAAAACAACAACTACATCTTCAGCAAAGCTAGAGAGGAAGGACTTGAACTTCGTTACGTATGAAGGCAATGTGGATCTCTCAGGTGTCCCTACACCATTTTGTTCTTGTACTGGTGTTGCTAGACAGTGTTATAGGTGGGGCTCCGGTGGATGGCAATCCTCATGCTGTACAACTAATGTATCTGAGTATCCTCTTCCAATGAGCGTGACAAGGCCGGGATCTAGAATGGCGGGGAGGAAAATGAGCAGTGGAGCTTACGAGAAACTTCTGCAGAGGCTTGCTGGTGACGGCCGTGATCTCTCTGAACCGGTTGATCTGAAACTTCATTGGGCTAGGCATGGTACCAATAAGTTTGTAACCATCAAGTGAGAGTTTAGCTTGCTCTGCCCTTGACTTTGGATTCGGTATCGTCATGTAGATCTTTTCTATTGGAAGTCTATGAATTTTAGTATGGTGTCTAATTCTCTGCTGCTAATTTACTGTGAAACACTTCTGAATCTGCTGTATCAAGAATGGCCCTTGGTAGATTTGTTATTAGCGTATGAAAGTTGTAGAATGGTTGCTCTTGATTCATTCCGAGCTATTTCCCATCCTTGTTGTATATTTAGCTGGAAAAATGCTTTGGATGATTTTATTAAGAGTTGAGAATATTTAGGTTTCAACTTTCTATGGCATCTGATCTCTGTTTTGACTCTATTCAATTCTAGCAGTCGGGCTCCCATAAAGTTGTTATTTAACTTCATGGTGGAGTTGGACAAATTTTAACCATTGATTCAATCTAATGGCCAAGATTTATTGATCTATTAAACACTTATGGAAATAATATATTTTGAAGATAATGATAATATATCTACTTCCAATTATTGTGCGGGTTTAATTTTATAAAAATATTATTTTGCATTATCACCTACTTAGTCATGAATAATATCGATTTTGCGAAAAGTATAATTTTATAATATCTATTAATTCACATGTCATGAGATTATATGATTTTAACTAGGTCTATTAGTAAATAATTTTACAAATTTGATATAAATAAAATAATATCAAATCACGTTTTAGTGTTGAGATACCATTGGATAAAACAAATTTAATTACCAGTTAATTTTAAAATATTTTTAAATCTCATTCATATATTAATACTAAAAATATAACGTTGATGTAGAAATTTTACAACTCCCGCATAAATTTTTGTTTACTTCAAACTTATCATATAAATGATTATTATATTTTATCATTTATGTAATTTTATCATATCTTTTAAATAAATAATTTAAAAAGATTTATGTAATTTAAAGGATCGGTCGTAGTCATTTGTACCAATAATTTACACTTTTAAAATAGATGGGTTAAAAATAAACTACTTTTTTAAAAATTAATAGTTGGTTTAAAAGTAAATATATTTGAACTTAAAATTAATACAAATTTAATTAAAATTAACTGGTAATTAAATTTGTTTTATCCAATGGTATCTCAACACTAAAACGTGATTTGATATTATTTTATTTATATCAAATTTGTAAAATTATTTACTAATAGACCTAGTTAAAATCATATAATCTCATGACATGTGAATTAATAGATATTATAAAATTATACTTTTCGCAAAATCGATATTATTCATGACTAAGTAGGTGATAATGCAAAATAATATTTTTATAAAATTAAACCCGCACAATAATTGGAAGTAGATATATTATCATTATCTTCAAAATATATTATTTCCATAAGTGTTTAATAGATCAATAAATCTTGGCCATTAGATTGAATCAATGGTTAAAATTTGTCCAACTCCACCATGAAGTTAAATAACAACTTCATGGGAGCCCGACTGCAATTCAAGGTGCTAAGAATTGCTGTAGATATTGATATTTCATTTTATTGTATTTTTGAAAACGGAAAGTGGTTAGGAATAGGAATGAGCAAAAATATCCGATCCGATTAATTCGGTCCGCTAATCTGAAGATCCGATCCGAAAAAATCTGAATCCGAAAATATCCGGCAATTGGTAATCCGAGTCCGATTTGATCCGATCCGGGCATATTTTTCGGATTATCGGATATGAATCGGGGTTTAGAGGAAAAAAATCGGATCGGATTGGATATATCCGACTAGTCTAAGAATAAATACCCGGATCGGATCTTCGGATCGATATCCGTCCGGATAAAAGTATCGGATATCCGGTGCTCTCGGATTTGGATCATGCTTTTTTAGGATTGTCGGATCGGTTATCCGGAAAAGTTCACCCCTAGTTAGGATAGACTATGTTCTGTTGGAGTTAGTTCTTCCTAAAACATGCTTGTGATGTGAACTCGAAATTCAGGATTGTGTGTTGGATTTTGAAATTGCCAAAGTTAATCGGTTAGCAACACGATTTCTCTGAACGTATCTTGATCGAGTCTGGGGTCAAATAAGATCACGTCGAACCCTTAATTTTGATTTTTGTAGCGTGATTGCTAAGTCCAAGTGACTATACCCGAATCGAGCTTTTGATATTGATGCCAAAAGAGTAATTTTTTTCAATGGCGATATACAACCTTGAAGATCTAGACTGCTTGAATCTTCAATATAAGCCAATGCAAGTGACTATAAATCGAATCAAGAAGGATGAATCTTCAGCTAGAAAACTCAAATGTCATTACCAGATTTCGTATATGAACATATTCTAATATCAAACCGATCAAAGAGACATTGCATCGAACACCTCAACTACAACAATCCGATAACCAGAAATTTCATTTTCAAGCAAAAATGGAATTCATACAACACAAAGCCAGACTCCTAGAATAACAACCAGAGTACCAAACATCGCACGGGCGACAAGGATCTCCTCGCCGAAGAACACACCGGCGACAGCGGTGGCGGCGAAGGTAGTGGCATTGGTGACGGGGACAGCGAGGGAAATCGGGGCATCTCCGGCGAGGACAGCGAAGAATGCAGCGGAAGCGGAGAGATTGAGTGCGAGAGGAAGTGAGTATTGCCATGTGAGTATCAGATGAAAAGCGAGAGATATGATTGACGCCATTGATGTAGAAGATGAGGAGTTCAGGTGCTTGGATTTGGTTTCCCAGATTAGCGCGCCTTTGCGCATAAGAGCGTTGGTGACGCCCCATATGAGTCCTACCGCCACCATCTTCTCCACTTCGGAGATCGCCATGGCTGGAATTCAATTTCTCTGAAATCTCGATGAATGATCTGTAAATCCCTTTTCTCCCTTTTGACTAAAATTACACAAAATCACCATTGCGTTTGTGTATTTTTCACAAAATCGCGTGTAAAAAAGAAAATTGTACAAAATGGCCCATATGATAGCTTGAGAATTCTCAAGCAAATGCCCTATTTCACTCTTTGAGGCCAATTAGATCACGGATTCACGGTTCATCAAAAGACTCGTTTAAGGTGATTTCACGTGATGTTATGACCCGGAAACTTTCTAAAACCAAAAATTATCTAAAATAAACCACTAAAAAAATAGCATCAACAACATTATATATCTTTTTTAAACGTAAACTTTATCAAAAGTTATCCAAAAATAACGCCGGACATCCTTTTAACTGAAATCAGATTGTATCATGTTTAATTCCAACCTGATTCCGGAATATTATCACCTTTGACATGTCCATCATTTGTTTTCCATTCTCAACACTAGCAAGTGTAAGAATCTCTTCACATAATTTGAAGACCAAAAAACCTTTATACAACTCTCATGCCTCTCCTTGTGTATATATATGTAGAATCATACAATAGGAAGAACATATATATGTTCTAGTGGAAATTACAAGAACAAGGTGAAAAATGAAAATTTTACAAAGATGGAAACAAAATTATTTTCTTAAGCTTTTCCTGCTGTTGTTGTTGCTCCTTCCCTACTAGCAACAATTTGCTCGTACAAATCCCTAATCTTCAATCCGACAATCGTCTGAAAGAAACCCGTTCCATTGTTACTTCCTGGAAAATCCGCGTGTTTCAACATTTGTTGTGTCACTTCTCCATAGAATTTCGTCGACAAGTTACTCAAATGACTTTCAACATAGATCAACTCGTCTAATCTATCGAACTGTCCATCCATTTCTACAACGGTTACCTGAAAACATAACCAAAACAACAAATTTTAAGAAAAAACAACTCAATAATTTATTTAATATTAATGTTTTAAAGGTATAATCGTGATCACCTCTTGGCCAAAGTAGGTGTCTGGACCGTAGGCGAACTTGATTCCCGGGTACGAACAGGTGAGTTTTCTCCCGCACGGAATCCATGACACGGTTGAGCCTTCGTCGAAGAGGTAAACCGGATTGAAATGCTTCACTCCTTCTTTCATGATTAATCTCACTCTCAACACCTTCTTCTCGGTGTCGTCTGGGATTAGTTGTGTGGGTAGCACTTCAATTACCGCGTCCGCGTATTGCTTTTGCGGATCTGCCATTATTCAACGAGCTATGTTCGTTATTTTGAATCGGGTTACTTCACGATCTTACTCTTAGACTGAGTCACTAATATTATTCTTGTACAAATTTCAACCTTCAACACTCTAACTTATACTTGCTAGGGCTAGAGTTTCGGTTTTCTTGGACATGCAAGATTTTATCATTACGTTAAATTATGACAACTATGTTATTTTTACGTTTTCCGATTATTTTTGTGTTCATTTTCTAATCTGTTTTTTACGTCATAACGTATTACGTAATCTATCTTTCGGGATATTTGTTTATAAGCATTCCTCTTGTTAAACATTGTAAATTGATGCATTACTTTTAGGAAACGAGCGGGAATCATACCAATGTAAGCGTCGAAATCGGGTTTTCTAGCTTCAATGCTGGCTTTGATACTCTCTAGACTGTGCCCTCTTTCTGCCATGTCTCTCTGCCATGGGAGAATAAGAAATGCAACTCCATTAGTGTGTGAACTTCGAAGCACAAGAGAAAAACCAGAACAAAATTTTCACTTGAAAAAACTAAGTAATGAGATGATGAATATGAACCTGAATCTTCCAAGCAAACTTGACTTCATTGCTGATATCTAAGTAGATACTAAAGTCCAACAAGTCTCTTACACGTTGGTCGAACCTAAATATTATAAAATAACTTATTTTAATTATAGATTTATCATTTATTCATCCATAAGACTTAATTACCTTAAATATAAGCAAATACCATGAATAAAAACACATAAATTGCAATAAATAAATACTCTTTTTTCTCACCCAAGTTAGTTTATAATATTTTTTAAAATTTTCTGCTCTTTTTCATATATTAGCTTTTCGTTTAGCTAATTAGTTAAGATGATTTTTTTTTTTTTTTTTGAGGAAAATGAGGTATTTTGAAGAGGTCAACGCATTTATTTTAAGAAAAAGTCAACACATGTGAAATACTTTTACCGATTGATATGTATAAGTTGTACATCATACTATATAGCTTTTATGCATGCATGACGAAGAATAAATTTTAATAAATACGCTTAGGCGTGGGGAATTTCGGCTCTTTTTCATAAAAAAAAACGAATAACAAACTTTAAACTATTTTATATTAAATTGACTATATGTGACAATATACATTTATTTTAAAAACATATTATGCTTTACAATGTTGAAAGTTTTCTTTTGGGTGAAAATATTCAAAGTTAAAAATACATTTTTAAGGTTTTTTACTCTAATATTACAACAAACATATTACAAAAAAAAAAAAAATCGGACAATTTTGATAACTAGGTCTTTTTGAAAATTTATAGTAGTAACTTTTTAATGTTTCAATTAAGTAAATATACCCCAACATTTTGTATTTATTCTCAAACTCTACACCTCAAAGGTACATTTATTAAAAATAAAACTAGAAAAAACCTAGTAAACCAAATTGTTTCAACATCAAAACTATTGGCAATTTTTTTTCTTTGTAAAATAAGATCAATAAACAAAATACGAAAGAAAATGTGGGCCATTTTTTTATAAAATCAATATTTCTCTACCTCTTCCTCAACCAATCAATTTAGATAAGAAACCCAATCTCCTAACCATTAACACTTCAAAAAACTTGATCCAAAAAACCCTAATTTGAACTTACATTGGATGAAGGCCTTCAATGACAAGAATCTTTGGCGGCTTAATAAGCTCAGGAGGATCAAGCAAACCAGAAACATGATTATAAATAGGTTTCTCAACAGCTTTTCCTTCTTTAATGGCTTTCACCTGTTCATACATAAGATCAAAGTCGTTAGCTTTAGGATCCAAAGCCGTTACTCCTTTCTCTTTTCGTCCGGTCCGGTCCAGAGAATGATAATCGTCCAAGCAAATAACCGTCGTCGTATCGCTGATAAGAGTATTCGAATCCGGGTTTCCGCCTTTAGGTGGTTCAGCTGCGCCGCCGAAAACGCTAGTGAGCCGTCGCATGAACGTTGACTTCCCGCAACCGGAGTCAGCGGCTAAGCCGATGACTACCGTCTGTGAGTCACCGACGGCGCATGTTATCACTCTTGCTCGTCTTGGAATGTTGCTGTTGTTGAGCTTGTTTGTGTAGTAAAACACTGCGTTTTGAGTTGAACTCAAATGGGTTACTGCATTTACTGCACATATTGCCATTGTTTGAAAGAATTTGGGTTGAATGTTTATGTTCTTGTGATGATTTTATGAGTTTGTGGTTTGTTTATCTTTTGGTTTGCCCTTGGTTTTTGGGAGTTTAGTGGGTTTTTTGAGGGTAGAATTGTCAATGTGAGTTGGAAATGTAGTAATGTGTTTATGTATGGAGGGGAAGGGTTTAGGATATTTGTCTAGTGCCACGTGGCGTTATGAGAATGGTTGTTTAAGGATGAGGGGTGAAAGGTGTGGAGTGGAATGGAGGATAAGCTTAATGTAGTCTTCACCATCTATTTGTTCTTCTTGTTGCATGTGTATTTGAGGTTATGATGAGTTGATTTTTTATTTGGGAAAATTAGGGTTCTTGTTGCATGTGTGTATGTGAGGTTATGATGTGTTAATTTTTATTTGGAAAAACTAGGGTTGTTCATCGGTATAGGATCGGACTTGGACGGAACTGAACCTTAATCAACTCAGATTCATTCTAGAGGATGCAATTTTACCAGTGTCTGACAGATATTCAGTCATCCGATCAAACACTAGGCTCCTTTTGACTCTGAAAACGAAAACGGAATGAAAAAAATCTACTAATATACTATTGTTCATGAAAAGTTCTAAAATCGTTCCTCGTGGTTTAAAATAATTGCAGTGTAATTTGATTTTTTTTTTTATACCTTATAGAAAAATAAAATGGAGCAATGAAAATACATTTTGCATGAAAACCGATATAGCAAAACCCTATACATTAAATTTTATGAATCAACAAATCAACAATGACATATATGTGGACTAGATTTGTTTCCATTTCGTTTTTGGAGTTTAAATCAAACGGTTTCTTACAGCGGATAATTTTAGGGTGTGTTTGGTAGGAGATGGAGGTTATTTTGAACATTAATCTAGATGAAATTTAAAAGGGGTTAAATTTTATGTGGGATTTATTATGGATTATTTGATGTAAAATAATCTACATCAAGTTGTTTGGTTGAAGATTTTTTAATGGGTTTAAATGATACAAATTTATAAATTTGAGTGAATCCTAATTGATGGTTGGAAATTAATCTCCTTTAATCTTGTAATATGAGGTTATTTTTTGTCCAATTTTAATCTCAATTAACCCCTGATATAATCTTCTTCATAATCTCCATTTTCATCCAAACACTTACATAAATTAACCTTCTAAATTTTAATCTAAATTAACTTCCTTTAATCTCTAACCAAACACACCCTTAGTTTTATGGGTTTTTTTCTTTTTTTTTCATGTCAACCGCATAATTTGAACAAAAAGGCAATGGGCCAATAAAATTGGGCCGAAGAAGATACCAATACAATTTTTCCTTTTGCATTCAGCCCACTTGAGTACATTGAAAGCCCATCCCAGACTTGATCATCGTGGACACAATTCCATATAGATGTAATTAAAAATTAAAATATATTGAATATATGTTCTGTAATAGGTATACTTAATGTACTATAATTTTGATTTTAACATAAATCAATTTAATTAAAAATATTATTTTATTTATAAGTATGTTTTAATCTTTATATTATATAAAAATTGTTATGAGATAATGTGCATGTACAGACCCATACTGCCATGCATAAGGAATTCAGGCTGCTACGGTGAATATATTCCTTTGCTTTATATATGAAATAAGAAGGTTAGATGAAAGATGCCTTTAATTATTTGTACTATTCGTTAAATATATATATATATAGGTTAATGTTCAGGTACGGTTCAATTAATGCGGTACGGTCGTACGGCAGATACGTGTCCCGATTTTTTTTTTTTTTTTTTCTCTTTTATGAAACGATTTTTTTTTTTTTTCCGGATACGAATGAAAATTTGTTTGAACTACCATGTTATAATTTATGCACTATTCTCCTATAAACTTTGAACTATTCCTATATAATCCATGAACTATTACTTTTTAATATAATCCATTAACTAATTTATTATAATTCATGAACTATCACATAATACGTTTTGAACTATTACTTTCACTCCTTTATAAATTTTGCACTTTGAACTATTCTATTATAATTCATGAGCTATCCCATAATAAGTTTTGAACTATTACTTTAACTCCTTTATAAATTTTGCACTATAAACTATTCTATTATAATTCATGAACTATCCTTTTAGAAGTTATGAACTATTCCTTAATAAGTTTTGAACTATTACTTTCATTCCTTTATAAATTTTGCACTATGAACTATCCTATTATAGTTCATGACTATCCTTTTATAAGTTATGAACTATTCCATAATAAGTTTTGAACTATTACTTTTACTCGTTATTAAAAAAAAAAAAAAAATTTCGGGACACGTGTCGGCCGTACGACCGTACCGGAATAATGTATCTTACATGAACAACACCCTCTCTCTCTCTCTCTCTATATATATATATATATATATATATATATATATATATATATATATATATATATATATATATATATATATATTTGGGTTCAAGTGAAAAGGAATTTTAGGATTAAAAGTAGAAATATTCACAATCATTTAATCAAATAAAAAATATTTAAATATAACATATATTTATTTAACTAAAAATTGTTCAACTATATTTAAACTTAGGGAGAATTTGACATACTAGGCTTTTTTGAGTTTTTGTTTAAGAAAATGTACCCCAAATTTTTTACCACTTTCATTTAATAGTAGGTAAAAATTATTAACCCTTCTATTATAAAGAAAGAATAAATTATGTTTGTTATTTGTTATATAAGTATAATTTTTAATTCTTAATTACTGAATTTGTTTTCTTTTATATTTTTCTTGCCTTTTTTTTTATTTATTTTTTTATTTTCTTTTTTACTTTCTGGACTGAATTTCTCATACCGGAATTTTTCATACAAGAATTTTCATACCAGAAATTTCATATCAGAAATTATCATACGAAAAGTTCATACCAGAAATTTCATACCAGAATTTTTGTCATACCAGAATTTTTTTCATACTATAATTTTTTCATACCAGAATTTTTTCATACGAAAAGTTCATACCAGAAATTATCATACGAAAAGTTCATGCCAGAATTTTGTCATACCAGAATTTTGTAATACCAGAATTTTGCCATACCAGAAATTGTCATACCAGATTTTTTACACCAGATTTTCATACCATAAAATTACATACCATAAAATTGTTAGATAAGTGTAAGTTAAAAGTAATTAACCATTTTTTATCTTTTTTTTAATTTTTCATTTTCTAGAATAAATTTCACATACCAAAACTTTTCACATACCACAATTTTTTAACAACGTACCACAAGTTTTTCATACTAGAATTTCTCGTACCAGAAAATATTCATCCAGAATTTTTGTTTTGTTTTTTTTTTAATTTTTTTTTTATAATAATCTGGTATGATTTTCTGGTATGAAATTCATACTAGAAACTCATACCAAAATTATTTTTTTTTGTCCTGAAACTAACAATGCTATTGTGTAGTGTTGAGATCCATAGCAACCTCTAGAGAAAGTCCAGTGATGTGAAATTGGAGATACTGAATTACAAGACCTTGACAGAAGAAATGAAAGGCATCCACCGAGGCATAGCTTCTCGAATGGTACCAGATTGTTCACCAGGTATGTTACACAACAATAAGATACACCAAATAAGATTATATACTTCATAATCCATGAATTAAACTAGCTAATAGCTAGATTTACTTTATAGAATTGAGTCATTAGTAAGTTTGGCAATGAATGTACGCCAAATCGCATACATGCCAATCAATATCCCACTTATCCAACAGAGCAAGTATTTTGACTATATTAAATCACTGTGTATTCACACATCAAACCAACAAATCACCTACTTGCAAGCAAATCACACATCAAATAGGCTTTGAGTAGGAAAAGCATAGGGAAGCATGGAATTGCCGTGTAGCTTTCGATTGAGGTAGTTAGAGAATGAAACGGTACTTGATGATGACCCCAATTTTGGACCTTGTTTATCATCTCCGGATCTGAAGCGTCACAAAACAATTAAATTGAAATGAAAACCTAGAATTTTCGAAAGATATATCGAAATGATTGTAATTACCGGTTTTGATTTGGAGGTTGAGGACGAAGACATGGATGAAGATGGAGGAGGAGGAGGCGACGTAGAAGAATCGGAAGGCGGCGGCGGCGGAGATGCCGAAGAGGAAGACGGTGGAGGAGGAATGACAACAGTCGTGGACGCCGGAGGAGGAGGGGAGGCCATTCTTCTGGGTTGAAGTTGAGTTAGAGAAGCAGATGGAAAGGGTTTTCAGGGAAGAAGAAATGGGAAGTCTTTGGCCAGTTTGAGAGAGGATGAGAATAACTTGACGGTTAGGGTTTTTACGGTGGTAGAGGGGTACACTTACTTAACAATATAATACAAAAAGTCTAGTTAGTGGTATATAAATTGAAAACAGCCTACTTACTAAAATTGCCCTTAAACTTATTCAACTAAATTTTAAATTGTTCAACTATATAACTAATTGTTCAAATATTAATTTATATATTCAATTGTTCAGTTAAATTTATATTACAAGATAACATTAATTATTTACGTAAAAATAATGTGAGATAAAATTGTTGTTTCAATATACTTTAACAAATTATTCATCGAATTCGGTTGATAAGAACAACTCACTTTTCCTCATAAAGACTTTGCATTCAATTCGATACTCACACGAAAACTTTATTGCTGAACAATTTACAAATATCTATGTAAACACCATATCAAAATCAAACAAAAACATGCTATACTCCTGCATCTATAAACCAATATTACTTCTTCTTTAATTATAATAAAAAGTGATTAGATTGACCTACTTTCTAGAGATGATCAGGTTAGAGTATTTTTTGGATGAAAATAAGAAATTTTAGATTATTAAAAAGAATGGTGTTGAGTGTCGGAGTTTCAAATGGATCAACCGGTCAGCAATATAACTGATTTCGATAAAAACATGTTTAATATAGACTTCGTCAAATAAACAAACATTTAGGGCCCGTTTGATTTTAACTCCGGAATCGAAAACGGAATGGAAACGAATATAGTCCATACGTATACCCTTGTACATGAAAGTTTTTGGAATCATTCCTTTTGGTTTGAAGTAATTGGAGTAGAGTTTGATTACTTTTGATACCCTATAGGGTAACAAAATGTGGGGAAGCTAGTGTATTTTGCATGCACACTATAAGGAATGATTCCATAAAATTTCATGAATAAGGATATCATATGGACTAAATTCGTTTCCATTCCGTTTCCGGAGTTGGAACCAAACGGGCCCTTAGTCTAGAGTCCGATATAATCATTCCGACATTTCACATACAACTTCAATATGATAGCTTCTTGCAAGTAGGGGTGAGTATAGGTGCAAAACCAAACCGAATCTAAAACCGATTTTCCTTAAATATTGGATCAAAAACCGAACCTATAAAAGTAGTTTTGGTTAGATTTTGGATGCAAAACCTATAAGCATAACAAAAATATAAAAATAAAAACTACAATTTATAGTACAAATATAGTCCGTTGTCGCTTGTCGTTCGATCTATACCGAAATCATTCGTTCGGTTCGATAAACCGAACCTAACATACTTAACCCTACTTACAAGTTAGTTTCAAGAGCAAATACTTCAACTTTATATACGTATTTAAAATTTTATATTTCACAAATAATAATAATAACGTATTAATTGTGATTTCGAATAACAAAATCGATTCGATCCAATATGAGTCAAGTTTAGGGAAAAAAGGAAATAAAATGTGCGTGGAAACGTTGAAGCGCGCATGGCGGGGATGACGAGGGAGGAAATTAGGCACCACGTGACATCCAACCATTCGTCTTTGACTTTCAATCTCATTCACATTCTTCTCTTCCACCTTCACATCACTAATATTCACAATTATGTCAACAATAATATTTTTATTTTACCTTTTTTCTCTCTAATATTTCAAGATTTTGATCCATATTATTAATTTAGGAAAATTTCGGACGGTACCCGCTGATTTGGGATATTCTGAATTTTGCACAAATATTTTTTTTAGTTCGGATGGTGCCCTTATATTTTAGTATTTTTCGAAAAATGTACAATTCCGCAAGAGATGTTAACTAAAATAATTTTAAAAAGACCTATATGTAAAATGTTTAGCCTCATTTTATTTTATTTTTTAAAAAAGAAGTTTTTTTCATTTAAAAAAATATATTTTAGTTGACCTCCCTTTACAATTTAAATGGAATTGGGTATTTTTCGTTAAATTTTAAAATGTAAGGACACCATCCGAACTAAAAAAAAACCTATGGGTAAAATCCGCAATGCTCCAAACCATTGGGACGCCATCCGAAATTTTCCTAATAATTTAGTATCATTTATTTTTAAACAACTTAATAAAACTAAAAATAAAATAATTTAAGATATTTTTTATATATACTTGTTAATTATACTCAAAATAATGAATATACATTATATTTTTTTTAATAAAATAGTTAATTTGGTCTTGCTTAAAAAATGTACAAATGGAGAAACAAATTTTTAGTGATAATATTTTATGGTTTACAAAAGAAATTTTCGTTAGGTAGTTTGTATTATTTTGAAACTTATAGTAACGAGAATTTGTTTGATATAATTTTCGTGAATATATAATCGTATTCATTCATTTTATGCTTTGTTTTTGAAGAATATATATAAAATGATATTGTGATAATCATTTTATATTAATGATGAATTAAATGAGGGTATGCAAATTCGTTTAAAATGAATATATATAAATATATATATATATATAATTTTTAGAAATAATTATTTAATTTTAAAAAATAAAAATTCTATAAAAGCATGTAGCTATCATAGGGGTGTTACGGGCACGGTTCAAGATTTCGTTAATGCACGACGCTTACAGAATCCGTGACCGCCACAGTCACGGGTTCCGTAACCGTAAAAAAAAAAAGAATTTTGGACTGGGAAAGGAATAATAGTATTAAAATAATAAATTTTATAATAATAATGATAATTATATAGAGAAAATCCAAAAATAACATCTTAACCAAGGACACATATTAAAAAAATAGTATTTTATAAAACAATCTATAATACATCATCCGAGTAAAAATATAAATTATACAACTAATTGGTCATGTAAAACTAATATTAATTGTCTTAAGCTTATTATTTTACTTTTGGTTGGATAGCATCGGTGACTGTATTTGGTCAAATAAATATTTATATATTCCTGACTTTTGTTACAACAATTTTTTTATTTTGTTCTTTAAAGGAAATTTTGTTACGAAGATAAGAGTTCCGTCACGCAACAAACTAATATTTTTCTCTTAAAAAACTCCATATTTGGTATTTATCTGTCTGTATACAGTTTTCCCTTATAGATTTTTCATACATTATTTTAAAAAATATATAATAAAAAAAATCCATTGAAAAAACATTAACCTCCTTTCCAAAAATAATCTCATGTTTTTATTAAATAAAAATTAGGGTTTAGAATTTGTAACTTTAATTACAATCTTAATGTTGCTTTAGGGTTTGGGCGATTTTGGGTTTATATGGTGAAGTAATTATATTAATTATATGACAATCGTAAACATAGTCGTTACAAGGTAAAAAGAATTTTATTTTTTTTGGATGGAAAGTCAGTGTCCCCGGCGCATCTAGACACGCTTTTATTCATTGAAAAGAAGGCTATGTAGCCATCTCACGGGAATAGCCGATCCCTTACATCATCAAGTAAAAGATCCACTATACTCTCCGGCGGATCACACAATACATTCAATCCAATAAGAAAATTTACAGCAAAATTAGCAATAAAATCCGCTACTCTATTCGCCTCGCGGTAGGCATGACGGCACTGGATAATCCAGTCCTTTTTCAAAAAGTCTTGGCACGTGCGTACCAGACTGACAAGAGGAAGGTAAAAAGATAATCGACATAATGATTACTCTTTATTTTTTAATTATTTTAAAATTTTAGATAAGTAAAATTTTTAAAATATTATAATTCTTCAAAATTAAAAATAAAGCTAATAAGGGTTTTTTTTGGTAAGAAAAGCTAATAAGTATTGTACTACGTAGTTATGAGCATTTTTAAAATTTAAAAATAATTTTTTTTCCTCCAAATAAAATATTAAATAAACTACACGACTTCTCCATGTTATGAATCATAGTATAATAGCCCCCATTAGTGCGGCCAGAATCACCTTCTCTTCTTTCATTTCTCTTCCTATATATCAAAATCTTCCTTCAAATCATTTTCAAAGTTTAATTAGTTGGTAAATCTCTAGCTCTTGATCTATTGGATCTATGAATCCTGAATTTGCGAGCTGATTGTAAGCTTTAAAGCTTTGATTGTTGCAGTTTTTGAACTGATTGTGCTCTCTTCTTGTATATGAAGCTTGAATAGACAACAATGGCGGATCAATCGAATGAGGCTGAATCTTCGGAACAACAACCTTTGCAAAGGCGACCAACTCCTCGCTTGAACACGAGGATCCTTTCCACTTTGTCTAGAAGATCAGTTGCTGCTCATCCTTGGCATGATCTTGAGATTGGTATCTTCTTCCTACTTTCTATCTAATTCATATGATGAATTGACCTTTTTTGTTCATTTTTTTGGATTAGTTGGTGATTTGAACTGTGAGTAATGGCATTTTCAGGTCCAAATGCGCCTGAGACTTTCAACTGTGTAAGTTCTTTTTCTTCTGAACTCGTATCTGATATCGATAGCTCACACTCATACCTATATCTAGTTACGGATACCAAACGAGACCTAAAATCAATTGCTTCTCTTATATGATTTGAGCGCATCTTTCATCGGTTGATTCAGATTGAAAAAAGTTGGAATGAATCTAAGAAAGGAGACTCCTCTTTGATCTTCCATTGATGTAGGTTGTTGAAATCACTAAAGGAAGTAAGGTTAAGTACGAACTCGACAAGAAAACTGGGCTCATTAAGGTACATTTTGGATATTATATATTTTTCACATTTGGATCCAGAGTTTTGTGCTCGAGATTTAGCAATCAATGAATTTGGTTGTGTTAAACTTCTGAAGGAATGATGTCTGGTTTTATAGGTTGACCGGATTCTGTATTCGTCTGTGGTGTACCCTCACAACTATGGTTTCATCCCGCGAACGCTCTGTGAGGATAACGATCCAATGGATGTCTTAGTTCTTATGCAGGTAAACTTCAATACACTCATCAAAGCTATGAAACTGATATGGATCTTCTGCTAACAAAGTTTAAGGGTGAATCAGCTTTAAGTTTTAACCAAATGGTGTAGACTTTGAATACTAGTAAACCTAAGTTGTCTACTAACAAGATTAGGGTGAACAAATTTCGCCAAAGTTTGTGGCTACCAAGTGAAACTTGTTGATTCCTCATGATAACCAGACAAATTTCTTCAAAATTTTGGGCACCGAGCGAGATTTGTGATAAATCATGGCTACCAGACTAAATCAATTCTTTTGTCAAGTGATCTAGAGGTTGACTGTCACCTAAATTGTCTATCAGCTAGCTGAGCATAAGTGATTTGTTCTTCGAAATACAGGAGCCCGTGATTCCAGGCTGCTTCTTACGAGCCAGGGCAATCGGGCTTATGCCTATGATTGATCAGGTAAAGAGTTGAATCTTGACTCTGCATTTCTGATGTATAAATGCTAGACAGTTTAGAAGGTATGTTTGTGATATTTCTTTTGTTGTATCTTTTGATTAGGGCGAGAAAGATGATAAGATCATAGCAGTTTGTGCTGATGATCCTGAATACCGCCATTATACAGACATCAGTCAGCTTCCTCCACACCGTCTAGCTGAGATTCGTCGTTTCTTTGAGGATTGTATCCTTTTAATCCATTAGCTTTCATGTTTTTTATTCTATATCTGTACAAAGGATTCTGTTCTGCCTTGACGAAAATGCGAAACCAGACAAGAAGAACGAGAACAAAGCAGTGGCTGTTAACGAGTTCCTTCCCCATGCTGAGGCGATTGACGCCATCCAATACTCCATGTATGTAAATCCTAAACAACTGTCAACTAGTTCAGCTCGAATAACAACCCTACTTAACCCTCGGATTTGGCTCTCTTGACAGGGATCTGTACGCGGAGTATATCATGCACAGCTTGAGAAGATAAGCAATATCCTTAACTTCATCATCAAGAATCGTGGGTTCGATCGACAAGTTTTTTCGGCATCGCAGGTTATTTGTTTTCTGGTTTTTGAATTTTGACAGTGTTCTGAACTTTATTTTAATTGGCTTTGGAAAGACACATTTGAATTGGCTTTGGAAAGACATTTGTTTCAGCTATGTTATGTTGTAATCACTCCAATACAATATAAGATCTACCTCTCTTCGTTAATAGAATTGCTTATTTATGTCGATCCTAATTATAATATTAGATGCAAAATCTTGACCATCGACCTATAAATCAAAGGTCTATTATTTCATCCAATATTTTCTTTGTATCGTTATCATTTTTATTCTTTTTAGGGGCTCATAAATATTTACGTAGAATGATCAAACTTTACAAATCTAATTTTTAAAAAATAAGAGTTTCTCTAAATATACATGTTAAACCAGACAAGTTCATGTAGTTTCGAACCATGGTTCATTACATTACCAGCTGGACTACTTATAATTACATTATAGTACCCAAAATTTTAATACTTAGGATTTTAATATCCAAGACCGCGAGACGTAATGCTCAAATTATTATACTTGAAATTCCACACCCAAAACATATAATCGAAATCTAATGGCTAAAATAATGTCAAAAACTTAAGAAAGAACTCAATTATGAAGTACAACACTTCTATTGAGACACATTTTAGAACATAAAATTTGCATATAAAATCATGTGCAAATCAAAACCTTAAAACCAAATTGCACAGCAAAAATCACGCCAAAACTCGTTTTAAGGTCAAATTACGTGAAATTCCTACACAAGTTTATCCCATGATCAAATTGATAATAACATGGAAGGTTATAGGTGGTCTAATATTCAAAGAATATTTACCCTGAATTGTGTACAAAGAACAATGAATCAACATAAGCCAGTATATCACAAGGTAAGTCTGGTTACGAAGCAAACTCAGGAATAAACACAGGGGCCGGTAGAAAGGGGAGGATATTCTACAAGATAAATGAAGCCTCACTTGACTCACGTCTCTGAGATTCGAGGACGAGATTATCACGCATGTCCTCTGAAAAACATGTATACTTTCTGCAAATTTAAGGAAATAAACGAAGATCAAGAATAAACGCAATATACTTAGCATGACAATACCCTAAATTTGCTAAAGGACATTTGTCAAACAAGGAAAAGAAAAAATGAGACCGTTCAACTCACCTGGAGAACCCACAAGCTGAGAAGGGATTCCAAGCAAAAGAAGCCAAAACCAACCAAGTAGAAAATCTACAAAAAGAAAATGAAAGAAATTAGATCAATGCATTCATCCAAGAAAACCATAACCATTTTCTCATGGTCTTACAAGAAAATTTTGAAAAGGTGAACAAGAGATTTCGCAACTTAAAAACAATACGAGCCTGTTTGGTTGCTCCTACGAAATGGAACGGAAACATAATGTTTAAGAAGAGGGAGTGTAATGATGATTTTTTAAAATTCCAATTATATTTGGTGATCTTAGGAAAAGGGAGAGGAAAATTTAGACAAATATTATTCTCTTCTTAACCATTACATTTCAGTATCATTTTGGATGAGCAACCAAACTGACCCTAAACAATAGCAAGATCAGGAGATGATTTAAGGTAAGCTAAAAAAAAAAGTTTATCTTTTTATGTGCGCAAAAAAAAAGGATGGAAAAAAGCCTACCCCAACTAACGCATGGTGTTCTGAAAATACATCTACTGCTGCAAGAATACCCCTGGAAACAGAGAATAAACGAATTGTCAAAACCAATATCAAATAGCTAGTTAACCACATAAAAATTGCACAAACAAAGTAACTTTGGAACAAAATCAAATACCCCTGGAAACAGAGGATAAACGAATTGTAAAAACCAAGGTCAAATAGCTAGTTGACCACATAAAAATTGCACAAACAAAGTAACTTTGGAACAAAATCAAAGACCATGATATGCTAGCAAGACAACTCATGAGAAACCACACATTAGAGAGTAGAAGCAGAATTAACAGCAGGATTAGATTAAGCTGTTAAAGGCATGGGAAAGGAAACTACATCTTGAACCGTGAGATGTCAATATCCTATCATAATCTGAAGATCAATGAATAATTTATTCCATGATTCAGCTTTTCGTAATATATACATGGCATTCTTCTCTTTTATCACTCACGTCTCACATATTCAACAATTATGCCTCCACATGCATGTTCAAACACAGGCATGATGGCTGACAGCATAAAATTAAATCAATGCACCTATTTACAACAGCTATGAGAAGGAATCCAACCAAATACTTGGCCTCACTTTAAATAGAGTTGGAAACCGGAAACTTACGTCAAAGACTGCCCATGGAAGACAATCGGGGGAGCTATTGCAGCAAGTATGCAGAAAGCGATGTGCAGCTGTATGTATATCATTACATGGTTGTTCATGTCAGATTTAACCAAAATAAGTTTGGAACTTATAACGAGAAGTACTTACCATGTAGGCAAAGAAGAACCAGCCAAATTTGACAGCACTATCTGTCCTGCAATTTAAGGGGGACACAGATATAAACCAGCTACATCAGAAAAAATATCACTACATATTCTACATTGATTTAACAAGTGCTAATATAAACCAGCGACATCTGATAACCAAACCCAAATAACCCGCGAATGTCTGGGTTGGATTGTGTTAGGATGGGTTTGGATCGCTAAATTGGGCCAATCAAGAAAATAAGTAATATTAACTCTAGGTTTTAATAATCAACAAATATATTTTGCACGATTTACTCTTTTAATAATACCATACAGCCCAAGATGACGAGTATTCGTACAAACCCGAATCCTTAAAAGGTAATCTGTTTATGGGGGAAAATATGACCAGGCTAAATACCTCATTGCACGATATAGAGGTCTGTACCACACCAAGTAAGAAAGAGGGCAGCCAAGAAGAGCATATATCACCGCCAGGAAAAATATTTTGGCACCTACAACATGTCAACTCTATCAGAATCTTTCGACAGAATTGAATAGAAGAGCCACAAGCTAAACCTATTGCAGAAATATACAAAGCAAGAAACTCGCCTCCTCCTCTAACCCAACAGACTGTGACAGCAATGACATTGAATACTAGGCAGATTACTATGCCTGCATAGATAAGGAACAAAAATAACAAGTTAAACCAATCAAACAGGTGTTATCACAGAAAACTCCTATGATGCTTCCAAGGTAGTATACAAAAAAGAAGTCTGTATGATGAGTTGAATTGATAATACAGAAGATAAACTGGAAATCTGGAATCAATTTAGGTGACAACTTTTTGAATGCTAGCATATCTGGCGATAGCAAATACAACAAATGTTCAATAAATTTGATGAATGGACCTAACTTCCCTAAAATTCTTTAAGCATTTTAGCAACAAAGAAAGTCAGACAACTGTTATGACAAGTATTTTATATGTTTTATCAATTTGCTTCAGTATTTTTAGGATTGTTTACAAGTTATAAGGAAACTCCAATGTAATGGTTGACTTATGATATTTAACGGCCTAAAAAGAACGTTCTAGAAAGAAGAGGACCAGCAGCCGATAGTTTTCTCATAAAAGCAATAGCAGCTAAAGTGGCAAAAGCAATAATACCATCAAACACACTAATGTTTTTTTCTTGTTGCATACATGCATAAACCACTTAGACCTGTGCAACCAAATGACTCAAGGAACCAAATTGATGCAGACAATCACAACAGTAGCAGTTCATTAGCAAACTGATTTCAGAAATAAATTATAGGTCCTGCATGCATACCTAACCAACTTGCAAATGCCAAATACTGCAACTTTTGAGCATGAACAGGTATCTCTTTGGAAATATCATGATGTATGATGGGGAAGAAAGGTGGCCAATTCTTTTCCTCGGAATCAGTAGGGATGCCAGCTGAATTAGAATAACCAAGAAGAAAAAAAAAAGCAGTAGAGTGGTGAATGGTTAGGCATATTACTAAACTGCTAAGAAGTCTATCTCACAAAAAGTGCTAACAAGAGGCATCATAGTCACCTCTAGTAACAGCATCTTCTCTCCGCATTATATCCTGCAGGGACAAATCAATGATTATTGTTTCTATAAGAATAAGACATATATTGCATGACATGATAATATCTTAGACAAGATCATTAGCAGATTTCCAATAGCATTTACGCAATTAAGATTAAGCTAGGATCTTAACAAGATGTACAAGCACAAATTATAAAGTTCTCAAGTGAAGTACAATAGAGTGTCTTGATTTGTTGAGATGTTATAGGGCAGTATTCTAAAAAACAGATAGCAGATAGATCAGTGTCTAAATACAACACAATTGCACAAGCTCTTAACTCAGTATATACCCTGACTTTGGACACAGGAAGTGGGTCCATCATGTTAAAAAATGTTAATGTGCCCTTATGGTGAGCACCTGATCAAATTGATTTGTGGACTGCCTAAAACACAATGGAAAAAGCTTCAGATAGATCTTCGAAAGAACGTCATAGAAGGTTCTTTCAGAACTATTGCCAGTCTGACACACATCTATAACTTGGGCAGTAAGAAGAAGATTCATAACAGATTGTAATCTGAAATATTGGGATCACGAATCCACCTAAAGCACATATAAATTTTTGTTTGCAAATGCACTAACCATTAGTAACGAGGTAGGTGTATACACAAGAATAAGTGCTTCTTCAAGTTGGATTATCGTAAAGTTAGGTCATATAAGGGATTTGACGAAATTGTATGCCACACACACCCCAATTGACTAGAATAGACTGACCTGTTCTCTTCTTTTAAGGTCTGCCTCCCAAGAGGCAAGTTCTTGCTCTTTTTTGTTGCCACCCTGCAAACATCCAAATCAAAACTTCCCAGATCAGACTTTACTCAGAAAAGATGATAATTATGGAGTGCTTCTATTTTTAGAATTTTGTGCATTACATTCACAGAATCCAGTGGAACGTCCACAGTTGCATCATGCTTCTGACCAAAGCCAAAGTTAGGGAGACGGAACTTTGAGCCTGAAGTGGCAGACCCATTCTGCAAATTTGGCAAACGAATAATTACATTTACTGTTTCAAAAATGAAGAACAAACCAGTTGACAACAAACCCATGTCCAAAATGACCATATAATAACATATATGATGTTTGTGCTATTATTGTTGGTGAATCTATTGGATATATACATCAGCATGATGACCACTGCTTAGTGTGCTATTAGAGATAATCTGACCTCTTTGTCTATAATGAAGAAATGCTATACATAGACAATATAGAAAGCAAGAACAGATTCATCAGGAGATGGACATCCAAGTATGCAACAATGATAAGCATAAACTTCTTTCGCCTTATAATTAAGTGAGCAGCATAACAGGCCATGGTTTACTGTATACACACATAATTTGGGTGCAATAATAATTAGGATTTCATGGAAATGATATAGAAAATGATAGCTGGTAACTCTACAGAATGGTAACCATGACTGACTCTCAATTGCTTAACTCCGACTTTACATATCGCATATACATCAGAATTTGTGCTTACATCAATGAGACATAAATGCTAGTACGCCACCAATTCAACTACGAGACAATTGGCCAAAAATGGTCGCGAATCAATCGATCTCGTGAATTTATCGCCAGATCTAGATCTAAGTGGCTCCAGGTCACTAAAGAACACTCAAAATGGGAACAGATCAAAACCTAGAAGGGAAACAAATCAAACCACACTTCTACGTACCACACCAACAGAGAATCACTCAAATCCAATGGCAATAAAACGTAAATTAATGCTGTAAGCCTTCAGACAATAGCAAATCTTCATAAAAACGAAAATGAAAGGGGAAAGTAGTGACTTATATATAAAGAGAGAGATAGAGAGATTATAGGAGGTTACAGAAAAAGGATTGACGTTTTCTTCCTGGACAGAATTGGCATCGTCGCGCCGATTCATCTTCACCGACGATTTTCCGATGGAGAAGAGAAAGGGAAGCTCGGAAGAGTGTGTGTGAAAAAAGCCGAATACGAAGGGCGGAAGGGGAGAGAGAAAGGAAAATAGCCAAATAGTATTATATATACTCTATTATCCCGGCAGCGTATATACGCGGGATAGTTAGGACTTACGAGGGAGCATCATGTTTGAGATGTATGAAAAAAATCTAAGATCGATAACAAGAACTTATCATATAAGTAAAAAGTAACATGGTGTGTTTGTACGTGTGGTTCGATAGACGTGTGCTCTCCGCGTCATTCGATCCCGGTAAGGATATAAGAAAAAGTAATATGGTATCAGAGCACGTCCGATATGGGTTTCAGTTTGTGGGCGAGCTATAAAAAAGAATGAGATGCTCGACCCAAGAAAGAAAAATGTGTCAAGAATCTCGTGTGTTTGTATGTGTGGTTCGCTAGACGTGCGTCCTCCGCGTCATTCGGTCCCGGAGAGGATATAAGAAAAAGTAACAATGCTTATCATGAATGCCACAACTAGGATAGCAAATGCGATTCACCACGAACACTTTATTTTGCATGCTTCTAATATAACCTACTGATCCTTCTTTGAAACTTAGTAGTTTTGATTGTCGAAGGTTTTTGGTTATGTTTACATAACATTAGTTTATTTGTAAAAAAACACTCATGCTTCAATTACAATCACATTTTGAATTCGAATGTTCTTTTCGACATTATTTCCGTTGAGAAAAAATATTTGTGACCATTTGGCTGGAGTCTTAACTAGTCTTTGGAAAGAAGGAAGAATTACATTGCGGTTAATTAACTTTTTTTTGTTGAGTGGAGGGGGAGAGACATGAGTTTTGCCGGTAGAGTGACGCTTATTAAGGTAGTCATATGCTCCATTCCTATTTACTCGATGTCATCTCTTATATTACCGAAATGAGTTTTCGATGAAATCGATAAGTTGAGCAAGAGTATCATTTGGGGGCACACCGGAGGAGAACTGGAGGAGCTAGAATGCACAATATGGCTTGGAAAAACAATGTGCTCCCCAAAAGTGAATGGTGGGTTAGGTTTTAAAGCTATGGAGGATCTAAACCTAGCTTTAGTAGGTAAACTCGGTTGGAGATTCGTGAAGGATCATACGAGCATGTGGTCGAGAGTGATTAAGTCCAAGTACGTAAGAGCCTCGGGCCAACATCACTCAGCACCCTCGTACGTCTAGAACTACATTCGAAGAGGGGTTAGTTCGGTGGTGAGCCCAGGACACCGGTGGATCGTATGGAATGGTGAAGATACTTATTATGAGAAGATGTCTAGATATGTGATAGACCTCTTGCTGAAGATGTGGTAGCAACGATTGATGAGAATCTGCGTTTCTGGAAAGTTTGCGAGTTTGGAGTGAGGGTATAGGCTGGAGGTGGGATGTAATTGGGAGCTTGTTGCCGCCCATCATCTCTCTTAAGTTAGCCGCTACAGGTTTGCACACCAGACGGGAGATAACTACGGATGATGTTGCTGGAAGCTCCAAGGAAGAGCTATCATGGAGATGGAGCGCTAAGCCGCTAACGGGAATTTCACGGTTGCTTCGCCCTATGCCATGCTTTGTAAGGAAGACACCGCATCCTACACGGGTAGGGTCGTTTTCCAGATGGTTTGGAAAATGTACATACAAGAGAGGATACATATATATGTTTATCTGAAAGCTGCTTCAAGGTGGGTGCTGTCGAATGCGGAATGGATGCGCAAACACATTAATAGGAATGCAGATTGCCCTCACTATCAAGGTCTTGCCGAGACATACGGGCATCTTTTCAGGGACTGCAGCGTAGGCAGACACATATGGGGGAAACTTAACGCAAGGCGGTATTTTGCAAATTTATTCGAGGTGCCTTTCGCATCATGTATACGAGGTAACATTCTATCGCTTAGTAAATTCACTAATTACTGCTATTATTGAAATGTTTTCTTTGCATTAGGTTTGTGGTGGGGATATGACGATGGAGAAACGAGAGAGTTTTTTATAGCAAGGATACAAGGTCGGATGATCACGTGTTTGTCATTGAAAAAGCTATGGAGTACAACAAGGCTTGGAGGAAGATTTCATGTGTCGATAAGAGAAAAGTCCGGACAGTGACTCAAGTCAAATGGGATCCGCCGCCAACTAATGTATTGAAGATCAACTCGGATGGAGCAGGTAGGAGCGATGGTAAAGTCGTTGCAGCAAGGGTTATTAGGAATAACACAGGAGAGTGACACCTTAGTTACGTTGCAAACCTGGGTATATGTACCGGCCCCATGATGGAACTTTGGGGCATGTATTGTGGGTTGAAGATTGCTTGAGAGAGTGTGAGTCGAGCTATGATTATGGAATCGGATTCACGGCCGGCTGTCACATTTATCCACAATAAAGCTCCAAATTGTCACCCTCTTGCTAGTCTGGTCCGAAAGTGTCAAGATTATCTTAGAAGGAACTGGACTATCCAATTCCGCCATGTCTTCCGTGAGGCGAATAGCGAACTTTCTTGCTTCTCTAGCTTTTGACTTTCCTATTGGACTTAATGTACTGCGTGACTCTCCCAAGGGTGATATGAGAGATTAGATTATCCTTGCGTGCATACTACCTAGTCCATTCTTTCTATATATAATAAGCACGACTAGATTCGCCGGAGACCACTTACTCTCCTCCCTATCATTAAAAAAACATGTCAAATTACAATATCAAAATTAATATTTTTGGCTAGTTTTATATGATTGGATATTCGATCCAAAGAGGTAGCTGGACCGGGTCCAACTATAACTAACACTGCTGTGTTAACCCGTTTAAATTATGCGGTTCGCTTACAAAAAGCCCAAACCCTAAAAAACCCTCACTTCCGTTTTTCCTGCTCTTCCCTCTCGCAACTACTTCCTCTCTGCTGCTTCTCTTCGCGCTCGACTCTCCGTCTCGTTCATGGGCCGTAAGAACAGAGAGCTTCAATCATCACCGTCCATGGCGGAATCCGGAGAGAAGTCGAAAAAGTCGAAGAAGAAGGAACTGAAGAATCAGCAACAACAGGAAGAAGAGGAGGTTGTTATCAATGACGGCGTTGAAGGTGCAACGGAGTTGGTGGAGAAAAAAAAGAAAAAGAGAAAGGTGAAGGAAGGTGGAATTGAAGAAGACAAAAGCAACGGAGAAGGGAGAGAAGATCAGGGGAGTAAGAAGAAGAGAAAAGAGAAGAAGGAGAACAACGTTTCTGTTGAGGAGAAGAAGGGGAATGAGACGATTGTTGGTGAGGAGGAAGAAGAGAAGGATAGCGATTCAGGTATAGCGGTTTCTGGGAAGAACATAAAGGAATCGAAGTACGCGACTTTGAAATCCTTCTCGGATTCTGGATTGCCTGAGAATGTACTGAGGTGTTGTCAGGGTTTCAGCAAGCCTTCGCCAATTCAATCCCATGCTTGGCCTTTTCTATTAAATGGTCGAGATTTTATTGGAATAGCTGCAACTGGATCAGGTACTTGTTCAAAATTGCGGATTTCAATGTTTAGTTTATCAAAATTCCTCTTAAATTTGGAGTAGTTGCTTTTAAAATTGCGTTTTATGATCAGGCAAGACACTGGCATTTGGTATTCCTGCTATAATGCATATTCTGGAGAAGAGGAAAGCTGGTCAGGCCAAAGGGGGAAATCCCCTTTGCCTTGTTCTTTCTCCTACAAGAGAGCTAGCTCAGCAAGTATGTGGTTTTGTTTTCACGCAGTTAGAATCAGTGCCTGTTTGTAGTTGGTTAACTACATTGTGATCTTTATTATGTATTTTGGTTTCAGATTGCAGATGTTGTATCTGATGCTGGGAAATCTTGTGGTGTGAAATCCGTTTGTTTATATGGTGGTACATCTAAAGGGCCACAGATATCTGCTCTGAAGAGTGGTGTGGTACGATATTACTATACATTTGGGCACTCGTGATATTTCATATTTCATGCACAAAGCGGAAAATGAAATGTAAAAGTAGTACAATGCTTATTTGTTGAATTTGCCTTCCTCTTTTACATAATTTATGGTTCAAGAAACGAACCTTGTACTTGAACTCAATCCTTTCTATGTAAATGAACAAGGTAAATCTGACAAAGTTCTGGCTGTTAGAAGTTAGAACTAGTAGTGAGTGTAGTGACCATACATTGTTTTGTATGTGCTATAAGTTTAGGCGTATGTATACTGTATACAAGAGCTGTCTGATGTATACTTTTACTCTTTCTTATTTCGTGTTACTTCAGGATATCGTCATTGGAACTCCAGGACGAATGAAGGATTTGATCGAAATGGGTTCTTGCCGTCTTAAAGATGTCTCGTTTGCGGTAAGCGATTAAGACTAAAATACTATAATATTTCACCAAAGGTGATTGGAATGCTTGTATGGCTTGTTGGACTTTGCTCCTTTTGATGTCAGAAATAGATTGTTTTGCTTAAATTTTTTAGAGTTGTGTAATATTCATCAGTTAGATGCTTGATTCTGATATGCTTTTGCAGGTTTTAGACGAGGCTGATCGAATGCTTGACATGGGATTTGAACCTGACGTTCGTGCTATATTGAGTCGAACAAACTCTGGTATGTATTAGAGGCATTTTTTCGATGCTATTGATTGATATGCTTGTCATCTGTTATGGGCAGACATAAGGTCCGCTACTTTACTGTTTGATTCCTGATACTTCCCTTGTCATTTTTTATGATGTACCCTGTATGAACTCTTCTGTATGTGTAAGATACTTAAGTAAGTTTTGTCTTCTTATTTAGATAACCCGATGCCTTTTCATAGTTGATGTCACACTTTTGGTAGTACATAATTCAACATATTTTTTCTCATAATCTGGCTAAAGTAATGGCAATCTCGTGGCAACATGTATTTGAAGCTCTGTTGACTTAAATTATTATCCTGTATGTATTTTTGCTACGATTGGTTAACACGGGGCATTTTTCAGTTCGACAAATGGTGATGTTCAGTGCAACGTGGCCTACCGCTGTTCATCAGTTGGCTCAAGAATTTATGGACCCAAACCCTGTAAAGGTGAGAAGATAGATAGAGAGTGATGAAAGTATTTTAGTTTTTATGTAATACAAACCTTCAATAAAGAGGTTTTCTGTATTTCAGGTAGTGATTGGGTCAGAGGATCTGTCCGCCAACCATGACGTGATGCAGATAGTCGAGGTATGGCTTAAGTTTGTCAGAGTAAATAATACAAGCTTCACGAGAATCATTTATATGCTTTATCTAATACTTGTTTTGTAGGTTGTGGATGAACATGCCAAAAATAAGCGTCTGACTGCCCTGCTGGAGAAGTATCATCAATCTCAAAAGTAATTATTAGTTTTTATTTTTTTGTGATTTATGGATATTATGTGATAGCTCTGACCTAAAGGAGGAATCCCTTTTCTACGTTTCATTCACATTCATTTCACTACTCAAGCTCAAGTGATTCCAAGGAGTTAACATGTGTCTGATTCTACTTGTTGCAGGAATAGGGTATTGGTCTTCGTATTATACAAGAAAGAAGCTGTTAGGGTTGAGAATATGCTGAGTGAAAGGTACTGCCCATAATTCCTCAGACCATCTTTTGAACTTCCGAACTCACTATTCTGCTGCTTTTGCCGTCTTAAGGTTTCAGACACACATGCTTAAGATTCTTTTTCAATTTTGTTTTTTCCTAGGGGCTGGAAGGTTGTATCTATACACGGGGATAAAGAACAAGGAGCACGCACAAAGGCACTATCTTTGTTCAAGGACGGAACTTGTCCTCTGATGGTAATTTTCGACTTAATGATATCGAACTGATAAGTACTCCCTCTGTTAAAAGTATATATTTTTAGGGTTGGACACATATTTGAAGGAAGTGATGGAACACCAATAGGTGCCCTTAATATTGTTGGAATTTTCACTTATGCAGTATGAAAATTTTAAAATGTTTCTCACACTGGGAGTAATGGAGTATGAAAGATTCGATGAATTACTTAAAAGTAAGGGGTAAACCGTGAACATCTGGTTTAAAATATCTAGGAATACGAATATTTCTTAACGAGGGAGCAAGTTATTTCAAATACAATTCAAAATTAATCGGAACTTTTCTTTGGGCTACTAATCGGTTTTAGACGAACTCAATTTGCAGATAGCTACTGACGTAGCTGCAAGAGGGCTAGACATTCCTGATGTTGAAGTGGTTATCAATTACAGTTTTCCTCTCACAACAGAAGATTATGTTCACAGGATCGGAAGAACCGGACGCGCTGGTAAGAAGGGTGTTGCTCACACATTCTTCACACAGCATAACAAGGTACTATGAAAATGTTCTTTGACTCGGATTGTCTGCACCAAGCATGCGATTATCTCTTACCTTCTTCGTCTTCTAAACTTCTCGTATTTGAATATAGGCACTTACCGGTGAATTAGTGAATGTTCTTAGAGAAGCTGGACAGGTCATACCTGCTGACCTTTTGAAGTTCGGAACTCACGTCAAGAAAAAGGTCTGTGTGTCCGTTTACCTTGTTGTACCTAAATAAGCGCGTGTTGCTTAATTTTAACCAGAACAACCCATAACCTGTATCTCATCTTTCAGGAGTCCAAGCTTTATGGGGCACACTTCAAAGAAATCTCTGCCGATGCCCCCAAGTCCACGAAAATAACATTCGACTCTGATGAAGATTGATTAGGATAGAAGACCTTGTTCTGCTCTTGATCATGAAAGATCATCCTGCTGATAAATTTTGGCGTTGAAATCGATAAACTAGAAGCAGATATGGCATTTTTGCAAGATGAACGATCTTGTGAGTTGTTGGAGTGAACAAATGGCAAAGCTTCCACACTTGATTATTGATTAAGGGCAAGAACAAATTTATGTATGATTGCAGTATCCAAGTGCATCAAAGGATTGAGGATCTTTCTCCCTCTTTTCTTTCTTTTTAGTTCCTTATGTTTTGTCTTACCTGATATAGATATGACCAAATGGCATTGTAGTTCAAATTTTGACATATTTTTTATGGATTCTTTTTGTCGTAGAGATGTAATATTTATTCGAAATGAAATCATATTCTCGTCTAAATTATATTTTTTGGGCTAATTTCGGATGGTATTCTCGAGTTGAAAGAAATATACTTGTCCTTGACTCCTTGAGTTCTTGCATGATAATAGAAAACTCGGCTAGTTTATATTATTAGTACCCTTTAATCGAAATAGAGCTACTCAACTAAGTGAACTAACCAATTCATTAATTCATCAGCGTGTGAAAGAAGGAAATAAAATCGCAATTCGTAATCTCCTTTGTAAAAGGGATCAACCATCCTTGCAAAAAAAGTCATCAATGTCAAAGGAATTAAACTCGCAATCTGTAACCGTTCTCCTTGCAAAAGAGATATCCTCGAGTCTGATACTTAGATACCAAGACTATATTAGGAAAAAATAGTTTGGTGATTAGATTCATAATCAGTAATATTTCTTTTTTTTTTTGAAGAGGTAATTAGAACACCCGGTTCAATCGGCTTTACCGATCGAATCTCCAGACTAACCACTCTAAGAGTCTAGCACCACATCCCACTAGACCAACTGAATATTGGTTAATCAGTAATCTTTCTCGAATCTCCAGGCTAATCAGTAATCTTTCTCCTAGCAAAAGTTATCAACTTCATATTTTTCAATTATGCAACTGCTATAATTCGGAAAAGGTACTACCACAAAAATCTATGGAAAACTTTTTTCTCGTCAAAAATATTAGCAATTCTGAACTTTTAAAGGAGACTTTCTAAGAAAGTTCCTAGTGTAATGTTTGGGTAGAGACACTGATGAGCATATAACAAAAGACAAGCAAATAAAAGCATGACCATTTCCAAGTTGTATTACTACTTCGAAGATTACGTTTGCACCAGCACTCAGGAAAAATTGGTGCCTCAGAAATCATGCTTACACTTGCTGCTGTACATACACTCCTGTGTTGGATCTGGTCCGATTCGAGAAACACCCGCCTAATCCGTGAAAAGCTCCATTCATTATGACGCTTCTTCAAGCTGTAAAATTGCTGTACATCAATTTCAACGTAGGGTTATTTGTGTTCTATGAAGAAACGCTCTCGCCCATATAGCTGAAAATACGTTTCTTGAAAACTTTGGCTAGTTCGGTTACTTCAGATGGTTTTATTCGTTTCAAGGACAAGTCTGATGTCCCGACCTGTTTGCATTCCCTGGACAATCTCGATGCTATGTCCACGGAAAAGCTGATCATGTCTCTGTTACTTGTTAAGAGTTGTAAAGCAGCTGTGGATGTTGCAGGGTTTGATACGAGTCTGTTGAGGAGAATCAAAGCCTCTCGCATGAATAAGGTCCTGTGTAGACACACAATAAAAGACTTATTATCACATATGTGTTTAGTTGATTGATATATAGGAAGATGGGAATGAGAGATCACATCCATAGCAGTTGTACTAGTTTCAATTGCACGGGAACTGATTGTGTGTAGAGAGAATCAACTCCAAACACACACAACCGTCTAGATCGGATTAAAACACAAGGATTGATTCCTAGGGCTGGGCAAACGGTCTGGACCTTCTATTTTTTTTAAAAAGGATTGAATAATTTATATGTGGCCTTGTCTGGACCATATTTGGGACGTATGGTTCAGAAATAATATATAGGCAACAACTCCGGTCCTTTCCGGACCTTAATATTACGGTACTGGATCGGGCCAGAATTAGGAAACATTCTAGATTTCTGACTATGGTCTAGATTTACAGTCTGGTCCGTTTTTGCACAGCCCTAGCGATTGAACACAAACACATTGCATAAGCCCAAGAATACATACTCTCTCTCTTAGATTGCTGAACTCCACTAAGCCACCAAGGGAAGCAACTTTTCCGGCCTAAGGCCTCTGAAAGAATTGAGTGAAGTAGGCTCTTTTTTATAGTCTCTTGTTTTGTAGACCCTCTAATTTTTACCACTCTAATTGACTTACCACTATTACTCCATTAAGGGTATATTTACTAATGAGTTTATGCTATGGGTACTCTTAATAGAGTAATAGTGGTAAAAGGTCTAGTTAGTCATTTTACCCATACTATTTCATGAATGACTGGAACAGAGGCCTATTGCCGTATTTATAGAATTCTAATAGTTATGTCACACTCTTAAACATTAAGGACTATTCTAGCCTTAACTAATATATGTGTCTGACAGGAAAATATTTGGTTTAATCATGTTCCAGAGTGCCGAAAGTATCAACTGACAGCAACAGAAGTTCTGTGTAATAATAAAAGTAGATAACCAACAAAAACATTTTCAAATATGTCACCTCTCTTTCGTTATATCTGTACTAGGCTCAGATTCTGATGCTTCTGCATCAATGTCTGATGAAAGAGCTCGTAAGATTAGGCCGAGAAAGTTGTCACCCTCAGACAGCTTATGGCAGAGGACAATCTCAAAACCAGGTGTTCCAGAAGAGGCCAAGAAAGCTAACAGAACCGTTGTATTTCTTCGAAGTTTTATATCCTGTATGTTCAGATAATAATTTTCAAACCCAATCCACAGTAAAATCAAGCAGTTTTCAGTAAGCTACTCAAATCATTCCAAAACTGTTGCAACCAGGGATTAATGTAACTTGTAGCTGATTCCTACCCGTGCATCATTTCCATACTGAGATATACAGCCAGCAACTCCCTGAAGAATGGTGTGTGAAACTTTAATAGCACCAGATTTTGCTCCATCACTTGGGTCTGCACCCTTCTCCAAACCTTTCCAATCAAGGCAAAATTTTGCCAATATTTTTGGACCTTCACAGAGAGAATATGTCAAGTGAGAGGAACACTCATAAATATAGTATTGAACCAACTGAATTCTAGATGAGACTAGTAAAGCAGAATTTCCACAATGGAAACCAGATAACAATTCAAAAAACTTATTTTCACGGTAAATGCAAAGCAGATAGAGCATTTCCTCTTCTTTTTTTAATCTCTACTTTATAAGCTGTATTTAGATTCAACACAGTGCCTTCTTACAAAAGGAAAAAAAGGAAAAAAAAAAAACATAAAAAAAGTAACTTGTAATATAGCTGCATAATCCACTTGAACAGGAATATAATTCTCGAAGGGAGCTCTAATATAGACTTACAATTTAACAGTAGGTGTAATTGACGGACAGCTTCACTTTGCAAAGACAAGTCAGCTTCCTTGTTCAACAGATGTGCAACAGCTTCAAACACCATCGATTCTCCATACCTAATCCAAAGAACGGTCTTTCAGAATTTTGGGAAGGAAACTAACCAGAACTCAAATTTAAAGTAAACAAACTTACTCCTCCCTTTCAGAAAAAGCGTTGGTTCCCACTAGAATTGCATTCATGATTGAAATTGCTTCAAGTTGGACCTGCTTGTAAGCAGACTCTAAGGCAATCATGCACATCTTCTGAAAGATACGAACGTAATTGACCTGAGAGAGCAACGTTCTGCCATAACCCCACTGTCCTTTGATGTCAAGAAGTGCTGAATCTTTTATACTCTTCCCACTAAACTCGGAACTTGCGTCTTTGCTGATCCCATAGATGGCTTCAATCGTTTTCCCATCAATCATGATATTATCCCTGAGTAGAGTACACTGAAAAGATCAAATCAAAGTTTATAAGGCAGAAAACCTTTGCACACAAAAGGGAAGAGAGAAGCACAAAGAAGCAGGATTTAAGCCACATATCAGACCATGAAGAAGGGTTTGTTATTGCCACTTGCAAGTACTAAATTGATTTTCCCTACACAGAACATATTTAAACAGCAACTTCCATCTGGTACTTTGACCTTCGTGATTTTCATCTGCATTACTTTTCCAGTTTCAAAAATACTTTCATCAGTGAAACATGCATTGTAATTTTGCTTCAGTTAATATAGGGACATCTTGGTCCTTCAAACCAATTTTCATCATCATTTAAGTATGGGTGGAAAGGCAATACTAAACTAGAGCTTTAAGGAGCCGGGATGAAATGCTGAAGAGTCAAGGTGTCGCAATAGAATGTCCTCTTTAATATTAAATTGGAGCACCAATGAGTTAAGGAATTTATGATTGACAAATTTATACAAAGTTACCCTGCACATAGATGGGCACCTGCCATTTGATATCATAATAATTCATCAATTCAGACTAATCCCAGTTTTCTTCTCATTTCTCCTTAGACAAGCCCCCCGTTACAATCAAATATGTTATTCTGTTTCAAAAACCCCCAAAATATAGGACCAAAATCTACTCTAAAAAGGATGACACAGTTCACAGTAGATACCTACTACCATGTCTGCTCTCCACGTTTGACAATATAGCCAATGCTGCGCGTAAAATGCACAAGGACTTGTGAATTACGTGAACCTGTAATATTTCATACAAACAGTAATTATCACATGCAAAATAGAATGTTAAAAGTGAGTATACCACCTGCAATACATGGAATTTTCACTCTCACTCTATGTTTACAATTTTCAGAAAATCAACCAAGGAATATCTGCAATTGATAGTCCGTCCATCTAAAATCTAAACTACATTCTAAATTTATTAGATGAAAAGAGACAATAGATACAAGACACTTACATTTTCCATATTACAAAGATCAAGTAAGATATCCACCAAAGCATCCACCTGAATCATGCCATCTCTAATCTGCAATTGTTTTTTTTTTTAAATAGAAGTAACAAATCAGATATCAGCACAATTATATGCTAACGTGACATTTTTTCAACTAAGACCGATGTACATTCAACTAAATGTCTAACTCCCGTGTGCTTCAACCTATTGACTCAGGGACCTTACATAAACTTCAAACATTGTATAACTTCTTCATTTACCGACAATTACTTATACAACCAAAAACAAGATACGATTGAAAACCACAAGATAGACTAGAGAGAATAAAAAAAAAAACTTAAATCTTCAACCTCCTGTA
This sequence comes from Fagopyrum homotropicum, assembly GCA_033239125.1. Lineage (NCBI taxonomy): Eukaryota > Viridiplantae > Streptophyta > Magnoliopsida > Caryophyllales > Polygonaceae > Fagopyrum > Fagopyrum homotropicum. Next base: position 165,570,984 of record BSWB01000001.1, read on the forward strand.
CAACTCTTCATTTTTTCCTGTGAACTACCTCCTTTTAGACTTTAGAATTTTCTATTCTCGGTCTTTCAAAATTCTCCGTACTCAAATAAAGCACATAGAAGTGTATTTCTTCCAACTCCTTCCGTCTTATATTTTGATTCAAAACAACATAAAAATCGATTGTCCCGCTGAAAAATCCCATAAGAAAATAGGAGGTTCGAGCAGCCACACCATCTTCAACAAATGAATTGAGTTTGTAATCATCTGCTTGAAAATTATAGTCACATAGCAAACTACTACTCTCTATAATTTCATTTCCCTCATTGGTTCCCTTCCTTCTCTCTATCTCACGATCAATTCTACATCCACACCTATAGCTCGGATCATGCTCTATTTCTAGGCGAAAACATGCTGATTTGGGGCAGCAATAATTGATAATAAGCGAAATGTATATATAGATCTAGAAATTGGCCGTACCTTGGAAATTTAAACATGCTAGCCCTCACTGCCTTTTAATTCTAATTCCCGTCCCTTAGTGCTTTGCCTTCCACATATCTTTACATCAGTTTTTCTATAGACAACCGTATCCACCTCCATCAGCATAACTGTTTTATATACCTATATGTAGCTTAATGAGTATATTAGCTTTAAAGTACTAAGTTTGAGTGACAAAGCTACACATACATAAACACACTAAGATGGTGCTTTAGGCTTACGAATACCTCTTGATGATAAATCATATTATCTTTAATAAACAATAATGGTTCTGAGTGTTTGTTAAATCACAACATCAAATAAAGATCAGACAACTTTCCCTACTAAAAAAAGAGTCAGCAGCTTTCTTACAGTAGTATAAAATTAGAGGATGCCAGATGCTTAATGAAGAAAAGCGTTTTCTAAAAATTGACATGAAAGCATTACAGCAAAGAGGATAAAAGTAATTTTGATGCATAAATTATAATATAATATATTAAGTCACTTCTTTCTCATTTTGATTAGGTACAGTAGATACAAAAATACACGAGAACTACCTTAAACAACACAGAGCAGAGATAAGATATCCTGGTGGATTCAGCTGAGCTGGAAGAGTTGATATAGTTCCCTGATGCTAAGCAACTTGATAATTCTCTCTCCAAAGAGTCTGTGATTTTGGTGGACATAGTCAAGCCCAAATAACCAAAAAGATCACTGAAATCAGCTGTACATATCACAAGCAATTTTGTGATAAAACTTCTTGATCTATGACCACTTGAAGGTGACCAAATAGATTGCAGTTTCTCACGAAGATAATAACCGATATTTGGTTCTTCCTTAACATCAAAGCTGGGTGAATCTCCATCATGATCTGTCTGGATTCCAACAGCTTGGCAACCTAGTCATGAATCCCCCAAGCCAAAAGTCAAAACAGAGTAAAAAAGAAGACAGAGATCACTAATTATATGCAGAAGTTGGAGATAAAAGGAAAGTCCAAGTTAAACTGAAGCTCTTATCTCACTTTTACTCTTCAGCTGGCCAGCATATTCAGTATTAATGTTGGCAATTTGACATTTTGAGATAGCCCCAGGATGATTCTTGACAAGAACTGTAGATTCTCTGCCCCTAATGGAATCATAAAAAAAGGTAAGGAAAACACTTATAGGGCCTTAAGCGTCTTTGATTGACAGTATTACTGGCATGTATGAATGTACCAGAACAACCATACAAAAAAAAAAAAGAGTCTGGATAACAGGGAAATGATTTTACTGACGCAATCTCTATCTTCAAACAATTATCATTATTTTTTGTAGCAGCGGCATTTGCAAATACAGATTTCAACTGCTTGTTCGTTTTATCTCTTTCGCTTTTGAGCTCCATGCACTCTCGTTCCTGAATATAATGCAATGAAAGAAGGAGAAAAAGATGAAATTTATTTCAAGGTTTTGCACTAACTAATGTCAAGTGGTATCTCCACAATTCAGTGATGAAAATATAACTTATTAAATGAAAAATGGAATGACCAAATTGTAAAACATATCTTAGAGATGATTAAGACACATTATTAAATAAAAGTTTGGCATGATGATTACAGCAGTTGCCACTTGCCACACCGATTATAATCCTAGAATACAATAAAGATCCAAAGCACATGAAGAAGTATAGCCAAATAGTTTGAAAATCGCAAGCTTCTCACTTCTGAACAAGTTTAGATCCACTTTGATTACTGCACTTACTGCACTCCAACATAGGTTCTCTAGTAAGCCAAACCGATGACAATTTTTGAAAATGGCAAGTTTCCCACTTCTGAGCAAGTTCAAATACACTTTGATTAGTGCACTCCAACAGTTATCTAATTAGCCAAGTTAAAATTCAGGATTGAACAACCATACATTTCAGCCTTTCAAATATGAAGCGAGTAACTACATTAATTTCTCACACAAATACACCGAAAATTACACAGCAGTAATCGTTTTGAAGGAAGTTACTCACCAGGCCACTAAGCTGACTGGATACACGTTCCAACTCTTTCTACAATCATAATAAAAGAGAGGCAAAATTAACCCCTTAGTATTTAAAAAGTGCAAAAATCGTCAAATTATTGAAAAATAATTCGAAGATCATAAACCTTAAGCCTTTCGATTTCAAGCTCTTGCACATCGACAGGAGCAACAAATCGACCTTTGGAAGCCGAAGGTCGCTGAGACAGCTCCCTGGGAGGCGAATAGCTAATGTCTCTGATGTTGGAAGCAGCCGAGGCTGCCGGGTTATACGCTACATTCGCCGGCGCCGGAGTAAGTGGCGGAAGAGAGCTTCGAACGGTGGATGGAGCGGAGGTGTACGGAGGAGGAGCGACAGGAGGTTGGGGATTGCGAAACTGAGTGGGATTGGTGGAAGAGAGAGCGAGCTCTTCGGCTTGTATCATTTCGTCCAGGAAAGCGGCGTCCCAGTCCTCGAAAATCTCTTCGTCTGCCGCCATTGCCGTCAAATGTCTCCGGCAGGCAGTGGAGGAAGTGGGTGTCGGACTGTCGGAGAAGAGAGATTTGGGATGCGAGGACGCGAACCGCTACCAGCAAACCTCTGGGAAACAACACTTTCCCCTGCCTCTTTTTTCTAAACATTCACTTTCCCTCTTCTTCTTTTTTTATGCTAAACTATACTTTAGTTGTGGGATTCAATTTATTACAAGACTTTCAACTAAATTTGTATAAATTAATCAAATAAAATAATCATGACTAATATAATAAAATAAAAAAAATTATATTCTTTTATTAGAGAACAATTTACTTGATCCAATGATATAAATCCATCAATAATAATTTAGGAGATGTGCAGTGATAATTGTGTAATTTTTAGAAAATTTGTGAGCAATTTTGTTTATATAAAATATATATTTTAGAAAAGGCGATGGAGTGGCATTTTTTTAATTTTTATGAGAAAAAAGGTAACAATTATTATCTCAATTTATAAATTGAGTTCAAATCGTTCAAAATTTATACACTATCAGTTCTTATAGTTCATATATTGTTTGCTACTTTATTAGTTATGTTTTTTTTGCGTTTTTTAATTCGTATATGTTTGTACTTATAAAACACAATGTTTGAACTAACAATACATAATGTTTGAACTAATGGTACCCAAATTTTGAATTAATATTGTATAAGTTCAGTTTTTTAGTTATTGTTATTAGAATATTTTTATTATAATATTGTTATTTCAAAATATTTATACTATTTGTTCAAATCGAGTGTTTTATTAGTTCAATATTGGTACATGCATTATTTTGAACTTATAAAGAAAAAAGATGTACAAATGTACGAACTATTAGTACAATATAATTTTAACTAACTTTGAATGAAATATATAAAAAAAAGAAATGTCCGTCAGAAAAAGAAGAGAGGAAAAAACTAGATGGAAAAAATTTTCAAATTTTTTATATTATTAGTTCAAAAATATATGAACTATTAGTACAATATAATTTGAACTAACTAAAAAAAAGAACACAAATCTTGAACGAGAAAAGTGTCCATTTAGGGTGGAAAAAAATGACACGCCGATAACGCTCTGTATTGCAATACCGAGATATGTGTTCCATAAACTCACGCATTTAAATATGTTGTGACCGGGTCCAATATGATCCAATTACGGATCCATGGACATTTCATAAAACAAGTTAGATAATGTGTTTCATTTTAATGAGTACGTATATTATTATACTACAAATATTATTTTACAATTGTAAGCACCCAAATGATCATTTGTACAAAAAAACTCAAAATTTTAGTGAGCAATTTAGTAGTATTTGTCAATATATTAAAAACAAATTATCAGATATCAAATAAAGCTTCATTGAAATATTTAAGCCATTGACCCATGCGGTCTCATTCCTTGTTTGTGCAAGGCATTGGCGTCGAGTGCCTACGTTGTTTGGTGTCTTGGGCGCCGTTGGCTAAAGACATCATTGACCTGCCAAGACATCGGCATTCAGTGCCTACGTTGTTGTCTCGGAGTTCAATGGAAGGAAATTTGATAAAATTGTACAGTTCCAGAATACAAAGAGTTCCATCTTCGGGACTCCATCAAAAGCAAATGAACCATAAAATTATGCAGTTCAACAATGTGTGAACAATTCATGAACAATAGATAATCAATGCTACGATGAACTCGAACATGAGAAAGACCAAAGTCCGAGAGCTTTACTAGATGTGTGTTGAAGATATAGCTGATGTAATTTCCTTCAAACGGGGGTCACCGCTTTCTAAGCGAACGCCTTCAGGGTCCTCTCTTACTAGTAAAGCCAAAACGTCGTGTGAGCTCCATTCCTTTGTCACCTTATCACCTGAATTCCCTAAGGTAACTGCAAATACCGCGTCAAATCCACCAGCTCCAGGAACTCCAGCTAATACAACTCCCTCCATTGCCATTGTTGCGTCTAGAAGCTGAGTTTGTGACTTGGGTTCTATCTGTAAAGTTGGAGAGAACAAGCATAAGAAGGGTTTCAGGAAGTAGAATATGAGGGGTTGTTTGGTGACATTCATGTGGAATCAGAAACGGGAGCAAGGAATGATCAAGTCTAATTCCATGTTCATCCAAGGTATCATTCATTCCAATGATATTTCCGAGAAATTGTTCAATGATCTTTTAGGGCCCGTTTGTTTTTCGGAAACAGAATGAAAACGAATCTAGTCCATACATATATCGTTCATGAAACTTTTTGGTATCATTTCTTATGGTTTGAACTAATTGGAGTAGAATTTGATTACTTTTGATACCTTGTAGGGAACAAAATAGGGGAAACAAGTGCATTTTGCATGAGACCACATAGAATGATTCCAAAATAATGTATGAACAAGGTACACATATGTGGACTACATTCATTTCCATTCCGTTTCTGTTTCTGGAGTTACAACCAAACGGGGGCTTAGTGGCACAAAATTGTATGTCGTCTTCTTCAACGTACTACTAGATAGAAGTATAATTTCTCTTATATAAGAGAGACTCCAATATATGAAATGGTAAACAAGTAGGCATATTGAATATAAATGATGTATAGAAAGAAAAGCTCACCGGTATGCCTGCAGCATCACCCATTTGTCGCATAAGGGATCTAATCTCAAGCATAGCTTCTCTTGATCCTACTAATGCATTAACAACTGCTTGTTCATCTGAACTGTTGGCTTGGCTTGTCCACTGTAATCATGTATTAAACGTCAAATTATTGATACGAGAGTAAGGAAATAGAGATCGATACGCACTGTCAAAAAAACTATACGTAGTCTTGTTTTATGTTAGGGTGTAGATTAAAACGCTCGGAAATGTAGCTTGATAAAATGAAAATTGGGCTTAATCACCTTATCTGATGTGTTCATGCTGCAATTAGTGATGACATTTTTGTACACCTCCCATGATTCTTCTGCCAGTTTATTTAGTGTGCCTAGATGCTTTTCAAGTGATGAATTGGATTCCGATAACTTATTCCATACAAAACGGGACTTCTCAGGCTCGTCTTTCTGCCACTTCTTCACAGCACCTACCATGGACGGGGTTGATGATCCACCTGTTCCTGGCTCCCCGAGTAACTGAGAAACACGAAATCTAGTCAGACAAACAATTTAAAGATTGATTTCTACTTATCCATATGCTGAGCCATGCAAATCATTTAAATCTTAAGGTTCCTTCAGGAATTGAGAGGAACATCCGAATTTTAGTTGATGCTAGAGCCTATATTTAGTGGATTTATTGCTTAATATTGATCAAACTCCAACTGCCAGCAAATCTTCTAATGTCATTTTTATGCCTAGATAAGGTTGCATTAAGAACCAAATATTTCTACTGCTCCATATGTAAATAAGTGCATCAAATGATGAGAATATTATAGCATGTATTTCAAAAAAAAAAAAGCAAGGCCAACAAGCTATATTCCGCAAACACACAACAGTTGTTGAATTCAATATCTGCAAACCGGTGGTATACTACAATGGAAAAGAATGCAAGCCCATCAAGATACTTATTGAGATTGCATTGCATAAAGGAGTAATCCCGTGCGTTGGATGAAGACATTTAAGAAGAACAGTACCAAAGCAGAAAAAAATCTTGACAGCTCACTTACAAGAGTCATCAGAGGCGGCAGTGCAAACTTAGACCTCTCATGATCCCATTTCCCATTTAGTACATCAACAATGACTTCAAGAAGGGGCTTTCCATTCACTGCAACCTAGTCATTCACCATAATGCATGTCATGTATTTTCAACAACAATAACATGCAACCATAACTGAGAGATAACACGTGAAATATGTTGGAGAAGCAAAGTAAGTGAAAATCAATGCAAATGATGAGCTTTGCCCACCTTAATTACAAACCAAGAAGGATCTTATAGAACAGTAGATTCCCTGTCATTGATATAATCTTTTTTCTCCACCTTCATTCAAAGCAAAATAAGAAAATCTGACTTGGCTTATCTAATATGTTGTGGCTGCTAAATTAACCAGCAGCACCTCAATCCTAGGCTGGCAGGGCCATATGGCCTAGTCCACATATTACAAATGGCTTTGAGTTTGGAAGATGGAGATTTCAGAGAAAAAAGATAAAAAAGCAAATTCGTATTTTTCTTGTGTCATACTAAGATAATAAAATTTCCTTGACATTCTCCCAAATAGAAGATGTTCTGATTAAAGATTATAAAAGCATCAAAGTGAAACCTAGAAGTTACTGAAAATGCCTCAGAGTCTCAGAGATAATACCTGAGCAGATGATATCACATCAGGTGAAAACCGAACATAATGCTGACTTCCATAAACTGCAGAGCTAACATCAAATCCACTGCCAACTTTACCTTGGGCAATGCAATGAGAAGTTTGAGCTATAATATGCACCAAGTCCAGGTCTTTGTTTCCGTTTGTTGATGCCAAAAGATTAACAGCGCCGAGATACTGAAGCAATGCAGCAACTACAGCACTTGTCATTGCAGCAGATGAGCCTAACCCGGTTTTCGCAACTTCAGGCTTACAGTTTTCGTCATTTGCATCATTAAATGTAATTGAACAAAAAGGAGGAAGTTCAGCCAGTGCTTCTGGTGAAAGAGGAAGTCCACGAGCTGCTAGCTAAAGAGTGAAAATAAGATGTTATATAACGATTCACCTTTCTCAAATGGTTGTTAAGATGAAAGAAGAAAGAAATGAGATATAATTAACAGCATTATATCAGTAAATGGTCATGCACAGGCCACATAGAAGTACATATGTGGAGAAATGACGACTCATAAATTTAAATCGGTTGTCAAAGCAAATAGGAATAAAATATTCCCAATAGACTAAAAACTGAACTGTAGAAATAGCTTGTGTAACTGCTACAGGTGTAAAATTGACAATTCAGAACTACCTATTTAGTTTCCTTTCGTAAACTAGACAAAACCATATTGCATAATAATAATCAAGTCAGAATTTCAGACACATGCATCCTTTATAGCAGCCCCCAACATGAGAGAAAATGGACAAGCCTCACGGCCTGAATACATGTAGTAACTAAAGCCAATATTTTATCAGCTAAAAGAGCAGAAATTTAACAAGTGTATAAAGAGAACCCATTTTCCATACCATGTTATTGTTTTCTGTCAATGTTATTATCAAGAGTCAGAAAATAATAGGCCATCAATATTCGTATTTTTTACAAGATAATCCCCACAAAATACTCCAAACAGCAGGACTTATCACAAGGAGGCAAACCATACATTTTATGATAGCAGTTTATTCTAAAATTATGTAGGATAGCTCGTAAAATTGAGCAGGGTTCACAATGAGCAGCCTTAAGGGTTAAACAATAAACACCTTCAATTGTCCATGACAGCGACTCTCAAAGTGGTCTGTCATTATCAGTTGACCAAGCAGAAAGTAAATGAATATTCCGATTCCGGACAATAAATACAAGACAATTACCTGATTCCTGTAAGAATAGAAATCATTTGAACCAAGGATTGTGATATCAAGACCTGCAGGACAAAGTTAAATTTTACATACCAAGAGCATTCGCTAAAAGTTGCAATATGATATACACAAGAGAAAAAGGAAAGTGTGTAGCTATATCACCTCTTAAAAGTAGTTTATCCAAAGCATCCTTCTTGTCCTTGCCAAGTCTTTCATGTGCAGCAGCCACCGCATACTGCACAGCTTGTTCTACAAAGGGATTCCTTGCATCTCTAAAACATTAAGCAGTGGTAACTAATAATGTAAGTAAAGGCATAGCTTTTGATTTCATAAAGATGCCTGAACTGAAAAAAGCAAGGAATGCATAACAAAAGTGTAAGAAAAAATGAAGAATCTAAGGCACTCGAAACAACAAATGTTAGTCCAGCATAAATTGAGCATTAGCACTTCAGAGTTGAGGAAGGCAAGACATTTCCACTCAAACCTTGCCCGACACAAACAGCTGTTCCACTCAGCCAACATCATAATATAAAGTCCAAAGTATCTTGCCTTGAGACACCTTGGAGAGTTAGATTCTTCAGTGACATCTTGTAGGTGGTTTCCCTTGAAAGCTGGGGAGATGTGAGCTTCACATCGATCCATGCCTGCCAATTAGTGAAAAGCCTAGTAATATCAAGAACTCAGGAATCATATAGTTGACTTGCCAAACTTCACAAAGCAGCCAAGAAAACAAAAGAAAAGAGTCATTGTAAAATCGTTTGAGCTCACAAACTTCCACCATAGCTTTTTCCTAATCAAAGGAGCACACCCATCTCCTTGTTGAAATCAAAGAAGAAACGGATATGAAAAAGACTAGATCACAAAAAACAGTAAATTCAAATTAGCAACCAGTAAACAGTACACACCCATGCCCAACTGTCTGGCTTGAGTTCCTCATAGATGGGCTTGACGATGGCATAAAACCTTGAATTTGTGCTTAACACCAATCCTGCATTTGGCCTCTCCAAAATCAGATATCCCCCAGTAATCAACACCTTACCAGGCGCCGAAGCAACACTGTACAATGATCAAACAAGCCAATATATAAACTAATCAAAAATCACATCTGAACTGCAGTAATATCAATTCAAAAAATATCAGATCTCGACTTTCTCACACAAATTGCAGTAAAAATTTTCCAAATTATAAACTAACACAAACACTGAAAACCAAAGCATCAGTTTTTCCGTCAACTGAAATATCGAATTGAGATACACTAAATTCAATTAATTGGGGATATAGAGATGAATATACTTACACTTCCATCTCCTCTTATTGGAGAAAATTAATAATCAATGTGAAAGCTTTGCTGATGACGAGAACGGAAATGCTAATGATTTGTATACTGATATTCAACTTGAAATCGAAGAATTTTGCAGCGATAAATAGAAAAGGAAGGGAATTTTTTATGTGGAAATCAGGAAGAATAGCTTTGCCGTCAAGATTCACCAGCTGAGAGATACCGGTGCTTCCCGATCGCGACTAACGAGTAGCTGCTGTGCTGTCTTCCGCTGACTCTTTAACACTTTGACTGCCTGCTCAATAAGACAAAAGTTTAAGGTTAAATTCCAGTAAATATCCAGATTTTTAAAATCCACGGATTATAGCCCTAATTTAGTGATTACGTGATAAGTAGCAAGGTTGTTAATTGCGATGTAGCTTCGCTTGTTCTGCATGCTTTCCAGACTCGGAAAAGATAGGTTGGAGCGAAGATAATCAATGGTTATTGGCACGATCAAATGGCCCGAAAAACTCGGCTCAAGTTTATTCGCTTTTACAAGTGACTGAAAAATAAACCTATTTTGCAAAAAAATCTCGGCTCAAGCTTATTTGCTTTTACAAATGACTGGAAAATAAACCTATTTTACAAAAAAACTCGGCTCACACTTATTAGCTTTTACAAGTGACTGGAAAATAAACCGATTTTGCAAGAGTTAAAATTTAGTTGACTCGTTGATTGTCCACACCCACATGTAGAACTTGAAGGTTTGTCCACACCACACCCACATGTAGAACTTGAAGGTTTGTCCACACCCCCACACGTAGTTGCTTGAAGGAACTTGAAGGTGTGTCCACACCCACACGTAGAACTCGAAGGTTTGTCCACACCTACACTCGTAGTTGTGTTTGTACGTACACGACATAATCAATTGAGACTATTAAGATCTGATCAAATACAAATGTAAGTAAGATGAAATTTCAAGTTTGCTACTCTATACTTAAGTTTGTGAGCGTAGTTCCTGCATGACAAGATGCCCCGGATTTTATTTTCTGGAAAATATAAGGAAAACCGTATAAAATATTGGAACGTTTGACAATACATTAAAAATCTCACTAGTCATTATTTGAACCCAAATGCACTGAAATTTTGTTGATTCCAAAGACAAACTTGTTTCTTCTTATTGGCGATATAAATAGTTTCGATCATTACACAGCTTCTTGCTCATAATCTTTAGACATGAAAATAATTGCAACAGTACAACTTACCAAAACTTCCCAAGTAACAAAACCAAAGATTTGCTGAAAGCACAATGAAACCTATCAAGCAAAATCTTCCAAATCAATAGCCTTTGTCAACAGTTACCAAACTAGTACACGTCAAAATGGTGTAGTATGCTAGCTGATAAACACGAAAATCGTGATTCTAGTAATCTAAACGAGTCAACATTTGTAGTTTTTCGTTATTTGTAGACTTTGGCAGCTTCTGCAACGAGTTTGTCCATGAATTGGCACTTCTTATCGAATCCCCAACCTGGGTTGCTCTGTAGATTCAACAAAGTTCAAGCTTTTACCATAGATACAAATCATAAGAGAAATTAGGTGAAATGTAAGCCATTCATTCAAACCTGGAGAGTTAGAACAGCTCGGTCAGTGAACTGTTTCACAGAATCTGGTGTACTTGCGGGCAGTGTTTTAGCCACTCTTTCCAGTTCTTCCTTCTGTTGTTTTGCTGTGACTGTATCAGGCCCAGCATAGTGATCCACAATTTGTTTCAGAAGTGGCACCTTCTTCATTGTTTCTTCTACTACTTCCTATTGAGAAATTTAATAGTTAAGATGAGAACTGCGTGGAGAAACGAAAATTCCAGGAGTTTCAAGAAGATATGACATATAGCAGGCAATAGGATGTCAGTGACAGGATTGAGCAATATAGTGCTCAAACAAGGATACAAAAGTAATAACAGAGTAAAACATCTGAAATTCACTCCCTCTGTTTCACAATACTTGTCATTCGAAACCGAGTGTTGTTTCAAAACTTGTCTCATGGTAGGAAATCTACTTTAAAACTTCCATATTATTACTAGACTGGATGGGTACAATTGGTACATTTGATAATATCCTTAAAGAAGTGTGAAAAATGCTAAAACGACAAAACATTGTCAAACAGATGGTAGGAAATCTACTTTACAACTTCCATATTATTACTAGACTGGATGGGTACAATTGGTACATTTGATAATCTCCTTAAAGAAGTGTGAAAAATGCTAAAACAACAAAACATTGTCAAACAGAGGAAGTTCTAATATGACCATTAACACCATTGATGGATTTCAATTTTACTCACGAGGTCAAATGATTTAACCTATCCTCCCTAGTTTCATATAAAACAAATCAGATTTCTCATCCAGATCTAGCAAGAGGAAAATGTGAGTGTAAAATGAAGTGATCTGAAATGACACATGCACACATAGGGAAGCAAAACAATGTCACTATTGACTAATAGGGCAGTGCAATTTTATGAAACATAACAACGGTTTTATAAAATTTCCCAAGAACTCCACTTCCTACTACTTTGCAAAGCTCTTCTAATTATTTACTTCGATCTAACAAAATGCTTCTTAGTTTCTATTACTTGTTTTTTACTCCTATGACATGCTCTTAATTATGCCTTAACACTACAGTACATGGAATGTACCCCAAAGAACAAAGCAAGCTTCTTAAAGACCCTGTCATCAATAATAAAATCTCAAGTGGTTGAGAGTATGCACAGCTACTAATTGACAAATTTATTAGCCTTCAAGTGGTTATATCAGCCAAGAAGATATTTTTCAAACCAGATTCAAAACCAAATCCGTTCCCTTGTCTCCAATTGCACTAAACATTATCAAAACTATGATGAAGCCTGATGAAATAGATTCCAGCCATTGAGATAAATTTCCCATATTACAGCTTACTGACCAATTTGGGACTAAAAGGTAGAAGAAAACCTCGAAAGGGGGGAGAGAAATGGGGATCTCAACTTTACTCGCTTCTTAGCATACTATGTAAAGGGGAAAAGAGTTTTAGACCTCATTAGTCATTACCCATGTATGAATGTATGATGAAGCGTGATGAAAAAGATTCCATCCATTGAGATAAAGTTCCCTCAATACAGCTTACTGACCAGTTTAGGACTAAAAGGTAGAAGAATATCTGGAAAGGGGGAAGAGGAATGGGGATCTCAACTTTAAGCGCTTCTTAGCATACTAAGTAAAGGGGAAAAAAGTTTCAGATCTCATTAGTCATTACCCATGTGACATTAGAGAAGTAAATCTTACGCCTGTAACTTTTTACAGATCACGTCCTATTAATTATCTACCCTCCAAGATCATTTCTCATAAGTTGCCTCCTAAGTAGCCCCCAAGAGAAAACAAGAAGGCACTCTAAGAACAGCATTGGGGTCCAAACTACCCCTCAAGAGAAAAGACTCTGGCTAATACAGCAAAACACCAACCTCAAAGAAAGGCTTCCACTCTTCTTCATTGAGTTCAATTGATAGTTAAAAAAATATATTAGCAGCAATGCAACAGACAATTTGAAATGTCAACTAAAAACTATAAGTATATCATTTGACCCTAATCCCAAATTATTTATCAGCCACAAAGATATTTAAATATGTAAGCAATACAAGGAAGCAAAATACAGTTCAGTAACCAAGTAATAGATAAGCATAGGATTTGCAAACCATACTAACCTTCCACTCTTCTTCACTTTGAATTCCCTCATAAGTCATCAAGAAAGGCTTCATCTTCTCAAGGCAATCCCTGAGAGGCATAGGTGGCTTCTCATCAATGTCTGGATTGGTTTCAAAATCAGCCATCAAGTATTCAGGCTCAAGCTCAATCTGCAATCCACAACACCAACAATCAAGCATAGCAAAATACACAAAGTAATATTGAGTTTCATCAAAGTCTCGAATCACAGAAGTAACACCTTCAAATTTGTATCCATGGCATCCAAGTATTCATCTTCTGCAAAAGAAGGCAGCACATCATATGCAACCTCCTCGAAAGCTTCTGTAAGCATGTTCATGGCCTTAGGCCCAACCTGCTGGGCGAATTTCTCGCCATCTGCATCGTTTCCTACATAGATATCCTCACCCTCGTCCTCTTCTGAATCAGCTTCCATCTTCTCTCTCCTCCAGTTATCATCCCTTCCATCGAAGGATTCTCTGCCCCTCCCACGGCCTCTGCCACGCCCTCGTCCACGGCCACGACCACGGCCACTGGCTTCACCTCTCATCTCCCTCCCGGCTTCAAGGCTCCCACTCCTATCACGACCTCTCTCCCTTCCGGCTCCGAGGCTATCCCTCCTATCACGACCTCTCTCCCTTCCGGCTCCGAGGCTATCACTCGTATCACGGCCTCTCTCCCTCCCGGTTTCAACGCTATCACCCCAAACCCGGCCGCCCTCCCTCCCAACTTCTATACTCTCACTCCTATCATGATCATCCCGCTTTGACAGTACACTTAAGGCCTTTGCTGTCGCCTCCTCACGGCTCAGTTTAGGAGGGCTAGCTCTTCGTGTTCCACTTCCATCGCCACTCTCAACAGCCATAGACGTATCATCTCTAGGTCTCTCAGTTCCTCCTTGAAAAGGACCTCTACGATGCCGTAGATGCCGATTCTCCTCCTCCAACACCGGCTCCGACGCCGTGACCGGACCTTTCACGGCTTGGCCACGTCCCATACCCGATAAACCCCCAAACACATTTCCAGGCAAGTTCGCTTCCCCTATCGGCCTTCTCAAACTAGGGTTTACAGTACCCCTCGCATCACCAGAACCACTGCCCTCACCGCCTTCATCTTTGCGAAAGAACATCGGCTTCTTCGGCATCTGGTCTTCACCGCGACCAACGCCGGAGGCGGATTTCTCGGGGGGAGTGGGAGCGACAAAGGTATTGAAAGACGGGAGGAATGGAGAGGTATGCAAGGGTTTACCTCTTCCATGACCGCGAGGAGGGATTGGGGCAGCAGATTGGTTTGGATTGGCAGATGAGTCGCCAGATTTAGGATTCTCCGGCTGATTGGCTACGAACTCGAATTGCGACGGGCTTGGACCACCGCCGCCGCGACCTCGCCCAGATCCGCCGCCGGACGAGGAGGTGGAGAAGGCGCTAGAGAATGGTGCAAGAGCTTGTATCGGTGTTGACCCAATGCAGCTAGGTTTTCTGAGAAGTCCAATGGCGCCTCTCATCTTCTTCCTCTATGGAGTCTATGGACACTCAAAGGCGAAGCGGGGGTTTTTGCTACACAATTGCATCTTAGCGACCGTATAATTTAGAGTAAATTACACAAAATGGCCTCTAATCTAATTGCTGAAAACCCCCCAACTTTCTTGAGATTTTAATTTGGGTATTGTATTAGGAATTAATATTGGCTATTAGAATTAATATTATATTGGGTATTAGAATTGATATCATCATTAGGTATTACATTGAATAGTTGAGATTAGGTACTTGATTTCGGACTGTAAAAAGGTAATTAAAATGGAGTATTAAAATTAGGTATAATGTATAATTTAAACACGTGATCTGCAAGCTTGAGCCTGAATATTTAACGGGTGGTTTCGGTAATTTTATGTGATCGGTCAACTTTCTTGAGACCTAATTTTAAACAGGCGATTTTGCTCAGTATTAACGTCTCCACAAATTCTATTAGAATTAATAAAACAGTCATGTTTCATTAGTTTTGTTAAAAAAAAAAACAATATACTTCTCAACTAATCAAAATTAACATATTAATCTACTATAATTCAATTTATTGAGAAAATTTCAGGTACATTTTCTAATCATATGTTACACATTTTTAAAAATTAAATTTAAATTAAACTTTGATCCTCTAGTTTTATATAAGTGATTGATGTCATTGAAAATCAAAGTCCATTCTCATCACTTTCATTTATTTTTTAATTCTTTAAGTAAAAATGATAATATACTGCGGTATAAATATAATACTCTAACAATAATCTTTTTATTTGATTTTTAATTATGTCCTTTCGTTTATAATTTTTTTTAATCCTCAACTATGTTAGTCGTATTAGTTAATAAAAAATTAACTAAGTTTATATAATAATGGTTTGGTTAAAATAGGTAACTAAGTCTTTTTTCAATAATTGTTTTATTAAGTAGACCCTTGCCATAAATCATTTAAGTAAATGTACCCCTAATTTTTATTAGGGTTCAAAAGCTAGTGTTTGTCTATCGTTGCTTGTCACCACCAAGTTCACCAACCTCAGTCGTCACTCTCTTCCAACCTTAGTCGTCACTCTCTTTTATATCTTCATCCAAGCTACAACAATGGCGGCATCAGCACAAAAGTAGCTTCTCTCTCCTCCATTCCATCTTTTTATACTTTCTTCCCATTTTTTCTTCCATTTCGTTCTCACCTTGGGGTCGTTTGTCCTATCTCCGAAGCCTAAATCATCTAAATCCCTCAAGCTCACTTCCGCCTATAGAGGGCTTGGAGCATAGCTACGCTCTTGAAGTCGAGAAGAAGGGTAAAATTAGCGGTTTTGTAGGTGTTGATGTGAAGAATATTGTTGTAGTTACCATCTCATCTGATAAAGGTCTATGTTCGACCTTGGAGTACTTACCATGCTACGAAATTGTAATACCCAAAAAAATTTTATTTTCGTGCCTTTCCGGGTCAACGTAAACCTTGTCATTTTATGTGAGGAGTTAATCGCATAACATACTCTTTTACCATCTTCTATGATTCTATTGGAGTTTTGATCACATAAAATCATAAACAAAACACTCCTACATGATCATTCTTGCATGACCCATGTGACAAGACCATGTCATTCATTTGGCAAGTCTTGACAAGCTTTTGACAAGGCCTTGACAGGCTCCTCAACCCATCTTCTTCATCTCATAGTGGTGCGGCTCATATACTTCACGTTTGATCCATCCAGCAGTTGCCTTGCTTGTGGGCCGTGCACCACCTCTTCCCATACGTGGAGCCTGCACTTCACCAGTCCAACAGAGAAGAGGCGCCTATGTACCTGGAGACCCGTACGTCTACATGCAGCGCTTGACTTTCCCACGTGCAACAGCTCCTCCAAACAACATATTGGGATGGTAAGCGTAGAAGATCCACATCAAGCGTGATCACCTTCCATTTTAAGATGGATTCCTTCCCTCTTTTACACTGAGCAGATTCACATAATGACCTTGAATTGTATACCCTCCTCCGTCCATATGCATGCTATCTTAACCCACATGATCTCTCCCTTCCTTTTGGACGCCAGTTAAGCCCTTGCGCCGGATCTCTTGCCTTTTGGAGGTCGATACGTACCATAGATAGGGCCGTCCAATGAGTTTCGAAGGTCCTGTATCTACGTTTTTTTTTATCAATTTAAAAAAATATTTTATCAAGAAAAAAAATGGACAAAAAACTAAATTTACTTTTTTAATAAAAAAAATGCATGAAAGAATGACAATAAAAAGTAAAACGAGACCATTATAATATAAATGGTAGAAAGGAGATTTGAACCCTAGACCATTTACACCTAATGTTGAGGTTTAACCATTGTTGCAAGTACTCTTTTGTTTGATAGATTAACTAAACATAATTATTATAGGGTCCCAAAAAAACCGAGGGCCCTGTGTTGTTGGGCCGAATGACACCCCTTGTTGGACGGGTCTGACCATAGAGCATAAAAAATCTCCACGCCTTCCTTGTCTATAGGTGATATCTTCCTCATTCACGCAACCATACTCCATCCTCTACCGTAAACGATTTGCGCTCTCTAACAAACCCTAGCTACACAACCGCTCCTCCAACCTCACGCCTCTGGACGAACCAAAATCTCAACGTCTCCCACGACAATATACCAATGTCATGCTTTAGTCTACATCAACCTTTCAACGTCAACGGCAACAATGTAAGATTTGTTTCCTTGCGTCCTTCGTTTTATGACAATCTAGTATGATAATCCTCTTGTCGACAGCCAAAAAGTAAGAGTTGGGGATAAGTAGCTTGGTGTCTCCTTCCCTCGACGACAACTCCCAACAAGAGCAACATTGCCTTGGATCTGACTGCCCAGACCTTGAGGTAAATCATCTGCGCCACCTTGATCTTCTATGTAGGAGGAGAAGTTAGTGTTGTTGTCACAAATTCAACGTGTCCAACCAAGGGTCAGACCACATCATTGCATGTCGTCGCTACCACAGCCTAGGCGAGTCTAGGGTTGTAAGAAGGGTAAGCAACCTTTAGCCTTGTTTCCATCGTCCTATGTACAAGAGAGGGGGAGTTAACCTATTCATGTGACCCACATGTTTCAAACCAGGGATCTAATACATAATAGGGAATAGAATTTGGTGGCTGATGAGACTCGAACACTGGATCTCTTGCAAACCTTGGTTATTTTTAGTTCTAGAAATTGTGTTGTGCAGTCATGTTTGAGCTTATGTTGATACCTTAGAAATATAATCCACCGTTCGAATTTTAATATGTCATAGAGGGTTATGCATTCTTTGTTGTATCAAAAGTTGGGATCGATCCAACGGTCGGATCTAGAACTATAAGATTCCAAAGTTGGTTGGGGATGTTGTTTGTGAGATTTCAAATTTTTGTGTAGAAATTCTGGGTTGAGGAATCAACTTTGGAGATTTGTGTAGGAGTTGTTTTGGGTGTTTTTGAGTTTTCTTTGCTCCTATGGGTAGAGTGCATAACATTGAAGGCCTATATATTTTTATTATAATTTTATACTTTCATTTGAGTGTTAGATTTTAAGCAAAAGTTGGAGACTTCTAAGAAAGTGGGATACATTATTGATCCACTTGTCTTTTATATCAAGTGGTTGAGTTCATGCAGTTGCGGCCGAGTTGAGATAACGAGAATTGTGATTTGATTCAGGTAAGTTCTTTGGGCTTACTTAGTTGGCTTCTAGATGTTAGTTGAATGGTGATGATTGTGTGTGTTTATGTGTTTAATAATTATAACATGCATCTGACGACCTTTATAATTTTATGGTCTAAGTGTATGTATAACGGGCGGTGACATCACAATCATTGTCCAACTCTGATAGAAGTCTGGGAAGTTATCTCATGCCAGGCCATACGGGTACAATGTGAGGTGCATCGGATCCATCCCTGTTGGTACACGGGGACAAATGCGAGGTTTGAGAATCCCTCGTGTCACAAGATAAGTTGCATTAGTAAAGTGTATGACTTAAGTTATGATAATAAATGGAATTCTCTGAAAGCGTGATGAGTGTTTTATTTACATTATTACATGTGTGTGCTACTATTATTCTTCTAACTTTTGGAAAGCTAACTAACGGTTGATTATTTTGTTGTCTAGACGCACCACGGGTTAGAGCAGCGACTAAGTGGTCCGGAAGTAATGGTCAGTTAGGTCTCCGTACTCCATAAGATGGGGTTGAATATTATTATATTGTTTTTCCTTCTTAGCACGTTGACTTTAGATATTTTGATCTTAAGTACGTTTAAGGGCGGATACAAGGAGGTAAAGGAGAGGACCGTGCCCCTTTTTCCGCCGAGATTAATTTCCTTTAGGTGGATATAATTCATATAGTTTTACTAGGTCATTTGGTAGGAGGGAAAGAGGAACTTGAAGTGCACGGTTTGAGTCTTGAGAGTAGGAAAAAAGTCTTTTTTTAATGTTTTTGGTGAGGTTTAGTATTGCATTAACTCTTAATTAATACAATTAACACAATATAATTTTTAATATACTAGTTTATCAAACATCAATTAATTTTATGTGACAATTTATTTATAAAATAAAACTTTTAAAATTATTATACAAAATAAACCTTATTATTGTATATTTTCATTTTAAAAAAATAGACATACATTCGGATGGAGATTAATTGAAGTTTATTATAAAATTCACTTTTAGTTAGTTTAATGTAATCAATAAAATATAATATCAAATACAATAATTCATCAACCACCTCTATTTGATAATTTATTTATAAAATAGACTAAATACACAAAATTAATTTGACTACCCTTTAAATAAAAATACATATACAATGAAAGTTCTAATTATAGTATAAAAACTTTAGTTTTTTCTTTGTTTAATATATATATTTTAGTATTTAATTTTTAACTTAATATACGAAATGTCTAATACAAATTTTTTTTGCCCCCCCCCTAAAAAATTGTCTGGCTCCGGCACTGTATGTTGTTGGCTGATAGTATCATCGTGTTGCATTCATAACATTCAAACATCGTTTTATGAATTTCGGTTTCCTTATTTGTGTCTTGTTGTAAGATTCAGTGAAAGCGTTGTAAAACTAGGATCGGGACCCATTGTGAGGTCCTAACCCGTAACTCTCCGAATTCTGAGAATTTGGGGTGTTACAAAAATGACCCATATATTGTGGGTTCGCTAAGTAGTTTTCGGTATTCATTGCAAGAAATATAAACTTTAAAACTAAACATCATTTTTGGAGCGAACAATAATTCATATCCTAATAGTGCATTGTGTGTTTTTTTAAAGATGATTTTTTCCATGTTGATTCCATCCAAGGGCGTGTTCAATATACAATGATTGAAACTGAAATTGAAACTTAATGGAACTAAAACTGAAAAATGTTACTAAAATTGAATGGAATTGAATCGAATAAATTTTGTTTCTGTGTTCGTTTAGAATAGGAATGAATGAGTTGAATGAGATACAAATTGACCAAAATACCCTTAGTAAATACCCTTACCAATTTTTATTTATATTTTACATTAATTTGAAAAATAGAAACTAATGAGGCTTGTTTGTTGTTGAACTAACCGCTTTCATAACGCAACATCACGTATCTTTCTTCGGAGAGATCACATTACCTCCAACGTTAATCCGATATACATTCTCGAGCACAATACTATTGTCGATGGCGAAAGTACTCGTCTGACCGACAATGCTCGCGGAAGGATCATCATAAACATAAGGCATGGAAGCCACTTCAATCCCATTCACAAAGGCGGATGTGTTTGAATAGTTTGAACTTTGAAGGAGTGAAGGTGATATTCAGTTATTCAATATCCATATTGACTAAATACTCCTTTGATTAGATAATCAAAGTTGATAGCTTGAGCTGTTTGGTAAGCACTGCAATTGTGAAGAAGAGTATATGCTCCTTAAATGTAAGGTGTTGTGCACAAGTGACCTTCATTCCCTCCCTCTTCTTTTGGCCTTCTGTGGCAAGAGGGTATCATAAAACCTTCCACCCCTTCATTCATAAAAAACTTGATGATATATAAATTACAACATCATAGCAACATCAACTTATACATAATTCATGTTATCTGTGAAAGCTTTCATTTGTCTCAAGACTCCAACCATTGAATATTACCTTAACTCCTTTATGTTGTGGCTCTCGAGCAACATCATAGCAACATCAACTTCATCAAATTCACTTGATGACGTCTCCAAAGCTGCAACTTGGTGAACAAGTTTAGAAACCACTGACCATTTACTCTTCTTTGGTTGAGCATTTGAGGTCGCTATATATGACAACAAGGACCCAAAGATGTTAGTTGTCAAAGCTTCCATTTGTCTCAAGACTCCAACCATTGAAGCAACTGCATCATTCTTTGAGCATATGTCAACAATAGTCTTGGTATCCCCAAAATCAGGAGATTGGGCTGCTGCCGGTGAGGCGTCGGAGTTAGATGACGATGACAGGAAGTTGGTTGAATGAAATTGAAGCAGCTGCATCATTCTTTACTGTCGGTGAGACTTTGCGTTTTAGGGGCAGCGGGGGTAAAGAAGCCATTGGAAATAGGGTTAGCTGGTTGAATGAAATTGGTGATTCAGTTCCTCATTCATACCTATTCAACCGATGGGTTGAATCTTCAGTTGCTCTACCGAACACTGAGATTTTCCATTCAGTTCCTCATTCAACCATATTTTTCATTCAGTTCCTCTACCGAACGGGCCCCAAGTTGAAGCCATCATCTCTTTCTAACAATAGTCAAAGCTCTTTGCTTCTTTACTTAGGAGGCCACAAAAGAAGGAAAAAAACTATGTTCCCCTCTAAGTAATTAAAATTTTATCTTTCTTTGTTTTTTGTTGGTTTTTAGGGTTTTGACATATAGATTTTGTTAATTTTGAGGTTTTGAATAATGGGTAATAATTTTTTATTTATTAAATTTTGATTATGTAATGAGATTGTTTGGGCCAACTATATTTGAAGCCGCAAAGTTTAAAATTTTGTTCTTGGGTCTTGATGATAAAAAAGCATCTTATCCAAGGACATCTTCCAATGACTTACACTATGATTTATAGTGATATTAATGTCAAGCTCACTTTAGCCATCTCCCAAACTATCAACAATTTGTAAATGTTCTTTATCATTTGCAGCAAAGCAAGCTTGAGACAAAAAAAAAGTAATTTAGTTATAACTCTAATTCTAATTTTGGAGTTTATCAGGTTAATAGAATTGATTAAAGTGAAATTAACTTATATAGGGAAATATGAATTAGAGGTAAAGAAAATCTAATTCTAAAATATATGGAATTGTTTGACACTTGCAAGGGGAGCAACAAAGATGAGATGGTGGTAGAATAGAGAAAGTTAAAGGGTAGATGTCTTTTCATGTTCACTATCACATAAGTGGTGGTCATATCCTCTTAGATTTATGTGCAAAGCTAAGATACTTCATTTTTTACAAGAGCTCGATGTTGTAAATAATTACTTTCTTAACTCCCAATTACTACAATAAAAACTAAATAGAAAATGAATCTTGGTGTAAAAACTTGAATTAATTTTCGTGTACTACATACTTTTGCACATGAATATGTGACCCATGTGGGTTTGTTCAAACCACAAGAAGATTCAAAAGTTTTTGGTTGTCCATTATGTCTTCCATTCTTCATCTACTGATGCATTTATAAACTGTTATTTTCACATGTTTGTTTTGTCTGGAGTTGATAACTGCGCATTTTATGATAATAGGGAGATGTTCGAGGTATGGTATGGAATGAAGATAGAAAATTCGTGCAACAAAAGATATATTGTAGTATGGAGAGTGGACGGTGGCAAAAAGCAATCATCCGGTTGTGTTCCTGCTATGGAACACCCAAAATGTAGCTTGACTACAAGAGTATTGTTAGGGGGTAAATCGAATTCAATTGTTGGGTTCTTGATGTTTTAACATCAAATTTCTACTGACTTTCTCTACAACTTGAGTATTCTACTTCTTAAATGTAGAAGTTTTATTGGTTTTTTTTTCCCATTTCACTCTCCAGGTCCTCGGAATCAAACTTCCGTTTGCTCTTAATATATGTTGATTCTCATCGTCTGAGATAAAAATGGAAGGATCGAGGTTTACGGGTCACAATGTTTCAATTTGATTGGTATCATTACTCTAATCGGGATGATTACTTATGGTTACCTTAATTTGGAATTAGAAATTGAAATTACCTCTCAACTTATGGGAGGATAGGAAAGATTATCTAGCAATTATCTCTCTAACTTGTTCTTATTCTCTAGGTTATTGGAGTTGGGTTTGCAAAACCCCTTTCCCATTGACCTTTATTATTGCCGGTTCATAGCCAGTTTTTATGTGCGCTATTTATTATTTTGGAGTTTGGCGTATGACATGTATATTAGCGTTCCGTTGATTTTAGATGGATCCAACTCCTATAATTATAATCTTCAGTTGAAGTGATTGGATTGAGCTCTTATTTACTTTTCTTTAGATAAAATATAACACCAAACGTTGAAAATATTAAAGCTAAATGTGAATCGCCCCTAACTTAAGACAATTATGTTTAAATGTATGGACTCCCAATATGGGATTTTCTAGATCCCGGAGGAAAAACAATTATGTTTAAAAATATTTTTTTATCTATTGATTGTATTTCGAGGTGAATTTATTGTGATTGTGTGTTTGCCGATTTATTGCATGGTGTAAATGGTTCTCGCTACTTGGTAATTTGATTCCAATCTTTAGTGGAATTTCAGTGACTCCTTTTATATACTTTATATGACATGAACGTGATTTGAAAAAAGAAACTTAATCTTGATTTGTTATATTTCACAAAAGTTGTTCACTTTTAAAAGTAGAAGGTTATACATGATTATCTTGATTACTGGTTTCACTTGTCCAATGATATATGATGTACTATTTAGTAGTGTTTTAACCTCTTTTGATCTTCGTTGTAGATGCTAGGTCAATTTTTTCTTGTATTTCTAATTAATTATTAATATAATATATAGTGCAACTCCAAATTCTGGTAAGTGGATTATTTTAGAATCATGAGATTGCAGAAATCAACCACAACACTAAGACGTTAAGGTGTTAATTCTACTCTCACGTGTTCATGCAAATTGTTTAAAGAGAAAATATTTTTCCAAAAATCTTATTCATTTTGCTTTAATGACTCATTTTTCACGCTACGACAAACAACAAAGTTCCCACCTCGATGACGAACAACGGTCGGAAAGAAGTTCAACGTACTGATATCACCCCACCCCAATTCACCAAGAACTTGTTGTTGCCATGAAAACTCAGATCATGTGGTGATGGGTACAATTTTTTTTTTAACTTTTCTTTTTTTAATGTACACCCGTAACTATATACACATGAACCAGTCTCATATAATTTAGCTTATTCGCCGATATAATTTTTTCGTAATAATATCCACATTTTGACTATTTATTTAATCCAAGGCAGTACCATTTTACTAAATATATATAATTAATAAGAATAAAATGACAAGGCATGAGAGTACCATTTTACTAAATATATAATTAGTAAGTTGAATGTCATTATCATTATATTTTTGTTACACATGGTTTATTTGGACCACCTTGATGCAAATCATGCAAGCTATCTTCAAATTTCCTTTCACAGTGCCTATATTATTAATATCATCACGTTCATATAAAAGAACTTATATACAAGGGCTATTATACTTTTATCAATTATTGATTTTTTTTCACTTGTTAATATTAGCTTTACAATATACAAACTTCAAAAAATCATTTATTAAACAACACATTGACAATTAATTTTAATATAACAATAGATCTCAACAAATATGTAATATCAATCAGCAGTGAGCAAAAATATCCGATCCGAGTAATCCTGAAGATCCGATTAGGAAAAATCCGAATCCGAAGATATCCGACAATTGGTGATCCGATTCCGATCCGATTCGGACATATTTTTCGAATCATCGTATCGGATACGGATCGGAGTTTAGAGGAAATGGTCGGATCGGATATATCCGACTAATCTAAAAAAAATGTTTGTACCGGATCGGATATCCGTCCGGATAAAATTGTAGGATATTCGGGTGTTCTCGGACCGGATTCGAATCGGACTTTTTTAAGTTTGTCGAACGGATCGGATATCCGGATATGCTCTCCCGTACATACTACTACATTTTAAGATGACAGTAGTTTAGGTCAAAACACGAATATTATAATTACTATTCGAGTCTTATATCCGAATATAAACTATAATAAAAACAAAGGCAACAAATAGAAAGTATAATGACTAGTTAAAGCCGGTGCTTTACTAAAAAAATATTATTTAAATTGATATTAAAATACCCATAATTAATAAAAATAGTGCAATTTTTATAATATAATTTTATATTATAAAAATAAAATAAAATAGTCGTGTTAATATAAGATATGCTACTTAGAGAAGGTAACTTATAATGCAATGCTATTTTTTTTACAGGGAAATAAATTAAATAATTCAACGAAATTGTTATTTACGCAAACATATAGCATTATTTAAGTTCCGAAAAGAGTCCGCATCCAACACACAACAAGAGTGGGAGTTTTGTTCCTAGTGGGAGCGCGCCCTCCGCTAACAGTGGGGTGCGTCCCAAAATCCAGTTTCTTGCAGCATTTAAACTTTATTCCAATGATCATAGTGTTAACTTGTGAATTCGAGCGTTGCGGGGCACACTCCCACTTAGAGTGCATCCCGGACTCCAGTTTTCCCGTAACATTCTGATGGGCCCTCTATAGGGTTGCGGAACACTTCCATTTTGCTTGAGGGTACGTCGCTTCCGCAATGCACCCCGAGGTCGAATATGTTGAGATGTGTGGAATGCCCCACATCAACAATATGATTTTGTGTGAACCTAACATATAATTCATAATGCTACTCCTCATATTGCTAATTGATTTTACGATTGAACCCCGAAAGGCTTGTGTGTAGGTTCACTTTTCATGATAGTTACACACTTGCACTTGAGGGAGAATGTTGAAATGTGTGGAATGTCCCACATTGACAATTCGACAATATAATATTGTGTGAACTTAACATATAAGTATAGGTTACTCTCTATGACTTGTGTTTAGGATCATTTTTTTGACACAATCTTTTTTAAAATGTCAATAAGATTAAATTGTCAATAAGAATAAAACATTTGATATAAAACCCTTTTATTTTAGTTTTATTTAAAAATATTCCATAACCAATGAAATAAATAAACACTTCTATTTTAGTCGATAAGAATAGATCATTTCATATAAAACACTTCTATTTTAGTTGAAGTGTATTAGATTGAATCTAGCTCATATCTAAACAAAATGAAAGATGTTTAAAAAAAATAGTTAATTATATTTATAATTTGATATGGTTTTACTATGCAAAGTACAATGCCTATTATAGCAAATAACATTAATTATATATTAATTTAGATAATAATTAAACAAAAATGGGGACAATTTGTACCATACAAATTAAAAGAACCTCAATTATTAAAACAAATTTGTACTTAATTGTTCAATTAGCAAGATCTTATATCATATGTAATCAATTTATATTATGTATACATGTACACGATGAATCAAGAATCTATATCTTATGTACACTCATATTTTATTCATTTTTATTTTTCTAATTTGTTCATGAAGCATAATATTAGGAGATTTAGTTTTTAATTTTAATCATAAATATATTTTTTTAAATTCAATGTTAAATTTCAAAAGATAAATCTATATATATCACTAAAATAACTTTCATTTTATCTATGTGTCAACTTCTAAGTTTATCTATATCAGCATTTTTTAAATTTATTTATAGATTTGTACAATATATTTACAAATTTACCCTTTATTATTTTATAAGAAACTTTTTATTAAAATTAGTAAACAATTATCATGTTACGTCAATACAATTAACAAATTGATCTACTATAATTCAATTTTGTTCAGAAAATCGCATGCAAATCTTCTAACCATATTTTACCATTTTTTTAATTTAAAACTAAAACAAACTTTGCTCCTCTAACTTTGTATAAGATTGAAAATCAAAGTTTACCTTCAACACTTTCAATTTTTTATTTCTTCAAGTAAAAGTGATAGTATGTTAATGTATAAATATAATATGATAACAATAATATTTGTAATAGCTTTTTAATTATATATTTTTATTTATTATAAAATTTATAATTTAATCATCGTACATGTCATATTAGTTAATATGAAATTGAATAAATAATAAATATTGTACGATAAGTCAAATGATAAGAATAAAGTTAGACTTGTAATAATTTAGTGCTTTATTTCCTATATTTAACATATCTTACTTTAAAAATATTTTTTTTATCTTTATCATAATAAAATCATATGATTCAATTTTTTTACTTCAATAGGTAAATTGTTCTTTCTAAAATTGTTGTTAGGCAAAATAAAAAATATTCTAAGATTAATGATAGGCTCGTAATAATTTAGTGTTTTATTTCCTATTTTGAATATATATTACTTCATAGATAAAAATTTTATTTATCATACAATCACATACATTGAAGAGTTTTTTTATAACTAAAAATAGGAGGTAAATTGTTATCTTATAAGGAAAAAAAATTATAAATTTATATAAAACATAAATATATTATTGTTAGTGTAAGACCCGAGGTCTTAGGGACGCTGTCCCCCTGCCAACCATAGCTCAGTGGTAGAGTGATGACAAATAACTCTGGAGTTAAGCGTGCTTGTGCGAGAGCAAGAATTCGGGGTGTTACAGTTAGGTAAAATTGTAAAAACAAAGATAACTATAATTCAAATAGGAGGTAAGTTGTTACTTGTTTGGTAAAAAAATAAAAAATAATTTTACGTAATCTTACCAAGGCTCCGTTTGGTAGTGGCATAAATTAAGGAGATTAAGATTATGAGAATTAAAAGGGAGAAATAATTCTAGTAATTTCGTTTGGTAAAGGAATTAAGGAGATTAAAGGAGTTAGATTACGGAGATTAAGAGAATTAGATTATGAGAATTTTGTAATACTGTAAAACTTGGATTATAGGGATTATGAAGATTATTGAGGGTCAAATCTCACTTTTACCCCTCCTTTTTCATTTCTTTCATCTATAAAAAAAATATTACACATACTTTTTCGTAATTTTACCCACAATCATATTAATTTTACCAAACAACTCATTTCACTTATATTCATATTCACCCTCTTAAACAATTTCATCCACTTAATTCTTCATCTAAATAATTCCCTTCATCCTCATCTTCATCTCGTAATCATCCGTTACCAAACTGACCCCAAATCTTAATTTGTTTAGTATTACATTATTTTTTTAAATTTGATGATGAATTTAAAGATAAATCAATTTTTTTATATATTAAATTATTTTAATTACACCCAGAAACAGATCTCCTTTGTTAAATCAATCCTCTCACATCAACAACGCGGAAACCAGGCCTTTAACGGCTGAATATCTCATTCTCTCAATTCTCCCCTTCTTCTTCTCTCCTCTGCTCCCGATCTTCTCTTCCGCAGTCTTTATACTCGATTCTCTACAGATCGCAACTGAATCATGGACGAAGAGCAGCGATCTCGCTTGATCAGATCCTTCTCTCATTACTCTTCTTCACCAGGTCATAGTTTTTCCTTTAATAGCATCAAAATTCCGTATCTACGCGCCTGATTTGGTAATTAAGTAATAATGGAGCCTGATCGAGTTGTTTGATGTTGAATGTAGGTTTGGAGTTTAGGTATGGAGTCCGCGGATTTGTCGGAGATACGTCGGTGGTTAGGTCGGCAGCTTACAGGATCGGAATTCTGGCGGCGTTGAGATCGATGAAGTCAGGTGCGGTGACTGGTGTCATGATCACAGCCTGTGGCGGCAGTGTGGAGAAGAATGGAGTCCGGATCGTTGATCCGGATGGTGGGGCGTTGATCAAGGACTGGACGAACTTAGCTGATTCCGTCGCGAATGTAGTTGATCCCAATGAATTCGTCCCGGTTCGTTACCCTATACTTTCTCTCTATCCTTCTGATGTATGTCGGTGTGCTACTGTACATGCTTTCGTACATTGAAATGGGGGGTCTTTGAGGATTTACTGGATAGTAAATGCCGGGTTGCGGTAGATCCCTCTGATTTGAAGATTATGTATATGCATTTATGTAGTGCCATTGTTAAATTCCAGATTGGGTTCAGTCCAAAATAATTGTTGCGTAAATTTCGTGATTGATCATTCAAGTGGTGTTTTAGACATAAATTGGGATCTGAGTTAGTTCAAAGGGATTCTTCGGCAACAATATATTCCTTGGTGTTCTTTTGCAAGCTTATATGTAGTTTTGTTGAGAGAAAATATAAGAAGGCACAAACTTTTGTTTGTTTGGCATAAGTGTTGAACGTTCTCTATTTCAGCAATTTTATTCGGCATATTACTTTGTCGCAACTAAGTGGGATTTTTCATTAGGTTGCATTAAATTGACTTTTCTGTTTTTGTTGGAATATATCTTTGATCCTTCATTGCTTTTATTATTTAGTACAAGACCCTTCATTATTTAATCAAGGATCATTCAAATTTCAGAGATAATTTAAGATGATGTGATAGACTTTTGTGCTGTAGGATTTTGAGCACTAGCCACTAGTTTCCCAATATCTCTGCTTATTTTGTTGTCAGATCCATCTGTAATAGTGTTTGACTTATTTATTTTATTATATCATTTTTCCTTGTTCTGATTCAAACTTCAAACAGTTAATAGAAGAGTGTATGAAGAAAGAAAATATTTCTTTTGACGGAGGGCAACAACCTGAGGTGTTGTTCGGAAGAGACACAAATCCATGCGGGGAAGCTGTCCTTGAAGCTGCAAAAGAAGTATTATTTCTATTTAAATAGCCACAGAGTTGACGTTAACTATATGTGTTGTTCGAAACTCATTCTGATTGCTTTCTGTATTATGTTGAAGGGAATCGGCTCAGTTCCTGGAACAATTTTCCATGATATGGGCATTTTAACCACCCCTCAAATGCATTGGTTGGTTCATGCAAGAAATAAGGGTATGAAGGCAAGCGAACAAGACTACTTTCATCAGTTGTCATGCTCTTATAGGTAAGTATTCTGAATTGCGTTGTTCAAACAATTATAGTCTTGGCAATGAGTTAACTTGAATTTATACATTCTGATAAGTAATTCTATGACTTTTCAGATGTTTGGTAGAGTTAGTCCCTGAAAGTTCTCGGACTGACAAGATTTGCGAAAGTTTGGTTGTCGATGGGGCCAATGGTGTTGGAGGAGATAAAATTGAATTGTTAAAGGATTCATGTGATTCATTGGAAATTGAGATTCGTAATACAAGTAAGAGTGGTGGTATACTTAATCAAGGAGTAGGTGTTGATTTTATTCAGGATCACAAGATTGTTCCATCAGGATTTGGTTCCAGTGATATTGGTTTCAGGTTTGTCCTCTGTGATGTTAGTAGACTTCATGAAGCATTTTCTCAGATGTGATTGTTTAGAAATTGATGCCGTCCATTTGTTAGATTCAAATCGCACTTGGGTGATGGTTTAAGATATCCAGTGGATATATATAGCCCACTGACAGAAATTTTCTTTTCTTCCTTTTCTTTTCATTAAAAAATTTGCACTAAACTCCTATGATGGCTCTGTTTTTTCAGATGTGCAAGTTTAGATGGAGACGCTGAGCGACTTTTGTATTTCTATATCTTACCAAGCCATAGAGAGATTGAGATTATTGATGGAAACAAGATATTGTTCCTGATTACTTCATTTGTAACTGAGCAGCTAACTGAGCTTGATGAGTTTAAAAATCAAAAGGAAGGACCACGCCTTGCCATATTACAACGTGCCAACGAAAATGGAGCATCTACAAATTACTATAAAACGTTGGGCTTGGATGTTCTGTCCTTTCCATCTGGGACAAGAAGTTTGCACGCAGAAGCTTCAAACTATGACATAGGAATTTATTTTGAGGCAGATGGTCACGGCGGCATTTTGTTTTCGGAGAATTATCATTCTTGGTTAGAAACTAAGAATAATGAGCTGTTGTCCTCCTGTAAAGGTCACCATGCTTTCTTCTTCCCTCGTACTTATTTTTATATTTTGATATTTACCTTCTATTTCTGACACGTTCATCTCTCAGGTTCTAAAAAACAGCTAGCTGTTAGTAGATTGCTGGCAGTCAGTAGGTTGATGAATCCAACTGTGTCCGATGCTTTGGCGGGATTGCTTTTGGTGGAGGCCATCTTGCAACATAATGGTTGGTCAGTGCAGAAATGGAATGAGATCTATTGTGATCTGGCCAATAAGCAGCTCAATGCGGTATATAAGCCCACTGTCCCATCAGCTTAATTTATCACCTATGATGCAAATCTTCCCGAAACCAAATTTAGCAGTTATGAAAAAGGCATATCAGCATTATGGCTAAATTCATTAAGTTAATTTGCTGACACTTCTTCCGTGTCATTTAGTATACATCCGTTTATACCTCTGCAAAACTACATTTAGCAAGCTTCCTGAACTAAAACCACATTTGCTAAGTTTGCTGGTTTTGTTTGGTTTTTTAAGTGTTCAGGTCATTCTTCTAATCAGCTCTTTTGCTATGAAATGATGAGTAGTCTCTTTCTCATTATGAGATAATCATTTTTGTTTTTGCCTACCTAAAAATGTTTTAACTTCTATATTTGTAATTTTGAAGTGTGACATCTGTTATGCTGGGATATCTTTCTATCTATAGTTTGTGCTTCTTTTGTTATGATTTAATTATTGAATAAACCACCCTATATTTGGAGCTAGCTCTATCCCATAAATGTTGTTAGAGCATGAGTTGTGTTCTGTTCTGCCCATAGTATATGATCATTAACTCTCTACTTTCGTGATGCATCAATGTGCTTCTATTTGATGTCTGTCATATTGGGAAACTGTAAGATTTGTTTGTGTAAGCTATTTTGTTCTGTTTACGTTTCAGGTTGAGTTATTGGACAAATCGGCTGTTCATCCTGAAAACTCCACGACGTTGGCTGTTAGTCATAATGGAACTACAGAAGATGCTGATACTGTGATAGGTAGATCCTAGTTGTTCTGTGCATTCAGTTAGCAATTCGATCTATTATAATATTTTGCTTGGGACGTTGGCACATAAACAAGAGAAACAGTCGTGTAGTAGTTAATTTAGCAATGAACGAGACAGTCCACTAACCCAGATTTTCCAGCATCAGTTAAAGTTAATCCTGTTCAAGCTCTATCCTTTTGCTTTTATAAGCTGTGCTGTCTGTACCGCAACAACTGATATTCCCCGGCTTTAGTTGTTTCTCTCTTGTACTAATTCAATTGTATGCTAGTGATTATTTAAATCTATGCTTATCATCATAAGTTGAATACATGGCTGACGGGCAACATTTTGTAATTTTAGATGAAGGAATGTCAGAGAATGCAAAGGATGGTTCCCATGTTTCTGAGGAGTCCAAACGCATTGATACTGTACCTATTGGGTCTGTAGGGCGTCAGGATGTTGATTATGAGGCCAATACTGTGGAACAAACTGATGTAGATGTGGCTGTTGAATTAGAAGAAAGTCAAGGGCAGGGAACAACCTATGTTCAGGCATGTGATGATGAAACAACTACAGGATTGTTAGAAGAACTTCAGGGAAGGCATGATTCTCAAACTGTAAGTTTACATTCTGATGAAGCTGCTGATGAAAATAAGCTAGACGCGAGTGCGGAAGTAGAGAAGTCTCAGTATAGCTGTAGCGAAAAGAGGTTTTCTGATGAAAAAACACAAGGGTATGTTGATGAGAAGGCGGTGAGCCCTGAATCTGATGCAACGGTTTCAGAGGACCTCAGTCCTGCTCAAGTGCTTGAAGAGTCGGAAGAACCTGATAAGTTAAATGCAGATACAGGAGAAGAAAAATCTCAGGATAGTCAGGACAGCGAAAAGAGGTTAGCAGAGGAAGTAATATCTGACTTCGTTGATAAGCAGGTGGTGAGCCTTGAACCTCACATAGCAGTCTCCGAGGACTGTGTTTCTGCTCAAGTGCTTGAAGGGGCAGAGGATTCCGATGTATCAGATGCAAGTGCAGCAGCAGAATGTAAGGATAGTTGTGGTGAAAAGAGGTTAGCAGAGGAAAGAACTCATGAAATCATTGCTGAGCAGGTAGTGAGCCTTGAATCTAACATAGGGGTTTCTGAAGATTCCCGTCCTGTTCAAGTGCTTGAAGAGGCAGAAGAATCTGATAAAGTAGATGCAAGTGCAGAAGAAGAGTCTCGAGATAGTTGTAGCGAAAAGAGATTACCAGAGGATAGAGAACATGAGTTCTTTGCTGAGCAGGTGGCGAACCTTAAATCTCATCTAGGTGTTTCCGAGGATTCCTGTCCTGCTCAAGTACTTGAAGAGGCAGAAGATCCTGATCATGTAAATGATCAGGGGGGCACAGAAATTAAGAGAGTAGAAGCAGATGATGATACTTGGGTGTTAGTCAGTGATGAAAATGGGGACTGCTTGGATGCTGGACCAGTAATGACTGACACCAGGGACTACGGAAATGTGCCTGAACTTAATGACCCCTCCAATGAGGAAGAAAGCTGCTCAAGTCCCAAAGTCAACGGCATACATGCTCCTGTTAAAAATGTTGATGGCCTGTTTGTTTCAGCTGACACAGAAAAGGGGGATTGCTTGGATGTTGGTCCAGTTATGACTGACACCAGGGACTACGGAAATTTGCCTGAACTTGAGGATCTCTCCAATGAGAAAGAAAACTGTTCAAGTCCCAAAGTCAACGGTGTGCATGCTCCTGTTAAAAATGTTGTTGACTTGTTTGTTTCAGCTGACACAGAAAAAGCTGAAGAAGCTGGATATTTCAATGGCACTGAATCAGCTTGTAGTGAAGAACCTCTGTCTCAGACTAGCAGTGCTGAAATATTTCCTCTGTCTCAGAATGGTACAGTTGATGCTCAGAATGTATCAAATTGTGTTGTTAATGGCGCGAGCTTGAATGCTGTCACTATCAGTTCGTGTTCAGATGGTGATGATTTTAGTCACCCTAATGATAGTGGAGAAGCCCTTCCGGAAGTTGGTATAGCTGAAGAAACAGGAGAAATTAGTGTTGTGGGACATGCTTCTTGTGCAGTAGCTCCTTCCCATGCCAATGGTATTGTTATTGCACTTCCTTCATCTGAGCTTGTTGCCAAAGTAGAAGCGAAATCTGAGAATAGTCATGGTGATATCAACAATGGATCATCCTATCTTGTTAACGGCAAGAGCTCAGACACAACAGTCATTTTAGCAAGTTCTAAAGTGAATGGTGAGGAATCACCGGTTGAGAACCTTACCAATTTGCCCATTCCTTCTGACGTGGATAACACTGAGAATATAGGAGCTACTAATGATAGTGTAGATATAAAGTCCCCATCACATATCCAGTGTACCATAAGCTCTCTTTTGCATGACAACAAATTAAACAGTTCACCTGAGGATAGTGGAATTGATGCTGAAAATGGAATTGATCTAGATTTTCCTGTTGAGAATGCAGAAGATTCGTCTTATCGCGATGTAGTTCAAGATGAAAGTAGCATTGCTGATGGCGCTGGGACCACAAAGAATGACTCTGAAGTCAATGGTGGCATTAGTGAACTTGATATAGTCCAAGTTGCTGAACCAGAAATTGAATCTGAGAATATTTCAAAGGAGATTGAATTTGTTGACAAGGAAGGAGAACCGTCCAGCCCTAATGATGTAGTTCAAGTTGAAGAAAGCATTGCTGATGGTGCCAGAACTGCAGAGCATGACTCTGAAGTCAATGGCACCATTACTGGATCTGATATGATCCAAGTTGCTGAACTGGAAATTGAATATGAGAATATTTCAAAGAAGGAGATTGAATCTGTTGACAAGGCAGAAGAACGGTCCAGCTCTGATGTAGTTCAAGTTGAAAGAAGCATTGCTGATGGTGCTGGAACTGCAGAGCATGAGTCTGAAGCCAAGGGTAGCATTACTGGATCTGATATGATCCAAAATGCTGAAACAAAAATTGGATCCGATAACATTTTAAAGAAGGAGATTGAATCTGAGACTGTCCCAGCTGAAGTAGAACAGAAATTAGAAAGTACGGTTGACAACATAGAGGGTGCGGCTAGTCCCTGTATAAACAAAATTGCAGAAACAGAAGCGATGAATGGATTTGAATCTGTTCCTGATATCCAGCAGCCTCCATCTCAAACAAATGGCAGCAGTGCTGCACCCTATGCATCTGGCCATAATGGAGAATTAGAAACTCAAGCTGAGAGCAGTCATCTTGATGCTCAAGAGACAGAAACTATCACTGTTGCTGATGTTACAAGCCCTCAATTTCAAGTGGATAGTCATGATTCACAAGATGGGACTTCAGCTAACGGTGAAAAAAGGTCAGATTGCCTTGGTGGTAGCGTCAACTTGAACACAAACATCAGATTTGGTTCTGTAGAGTTTGTTAGGGATATGTGTCCCAAATCTGAGGCCCCAAGTACAGGATCAAGAGATGCTGTTCATTGTGAGTTTGCCGCATCTAATCTCGGGAAATCTGAAGATAATAACAGAGTTAAAGAGGCATTCGATGAAAGTAATGGTCAGCAACATGTTGCTGACAACCATTGTGAGCACAAGGTTGAAGACTCTCTCTCCAAGAGATCTAGTGATTTTCTACATGATGATTCTGCTATTGCAAATACACAGGCCGATACAAATGCAGGGAATGCACTGAAAGGAATAGTTGGTGCAGTCGAAACTAATGTAGACGAAGAATCAACATCTTCCCTTGATGGATCTGCCACTGCTGTTTGTGACGAGGAAAGTGTTGGCGATGAGATAGTGAGAAAACCTTTTTACTACTTGATCAGGGTCCCGAAATATGATGATGAAAAGCTCACTGAACAGATCAGATTCGCTGAGATACAACTTGAAGAAAAGACGCGAAACAGAGATGCTGTGCTTGCAGAGTATCGGCAGAAGAAGGTGAAAAATATTGACAAAACGCTGAGTCTGTGCATTTACAACCACTATATATCCTATTTAATTTATGAATGTTTTTTTCATCAGGACGCTTGTCAAAAACTGAGAGCTAATCAGCAAGCTGCATTATTAGAAGAAAGAGCTGCACGGGATTTGGTTAGAGCAAAGAGGAAGGAAATTGATTCTGCCCAATCTTTGGTTAATATTGCTAAGGATGCGATGACAGTTGAAGATTTAGATAACAAGGTAGGTATTCGTGTTAATGAAGCTTACTTATTAGTCTTGATATTTGTTCTGACATTGATGTGATGGTGGGAAACAGATTATCAGTATGGAGCATACTATTCAACATGAGACAGTGCCTTTGAGTGAGGAAAAGAAGTTGATACGTGAAATAAAGCAAGCAAAACAGCAGCGTGACCAGCTTCTAGCTGCTGCTAAAAAGCAAGGTGTTCAGCAGCAGGCACTGAACCAGAAAGATGAAAACGAAGATCGCCTCAAGGTATGGCCTGTGGAATTGTTTTTTGATATGTTTTAACTGTAAACCCAACCTTGATGATGTCCTTTTCCTTCCAACACAGGCCCTAAGAAAAGAAATGGATGCTCTTAGAGACAAACTCTCTGTTGTAGATCATGCTGCCAAGGCTGCTATGAAGATATTAGATTCTGAACACACAATATTAAATGAGCTTCATAGGCGGTTAACTGTGTCTAATGATGTTCGTCAGGAAGCATATTCAAATCTGCAGAATCTAAGAAGCCAATTGTCGGAGAAGGTTTGTCGCCTATTACATCTAAAATGATATGCAGATCTTGATACTGAAGAAATAATATGCATATATATTTACACTTGTCAAACGTGAGTGGACAGAAAAACTAAAGTTGAGCAAATGGGTCCTAGATGGACTGGAAGTTTGAAATGCATGAAGGATCTAAAAAATATAATTCTTCTAGTAATCATAGTTATTGTCTTTGTGATTTTCTAGTCTATATATTGCATTTTGGAACTGTGTTTTTGTGGTACTGTATATGGTTGTCTGAACCTTCGTTTTGCTTTATTGCTGTTCTTTTATCAAGTTATTTAGGGTGTGGTGTTTAAAAGTGATGTTTTAGTATTATTGTCATAATGATGGTGCATGAATCACGCCTTCTCCAAATTTTGAATATTGTTTCTTCACATTACCCTGCAAAGTTGATTTTTAACAAATGGAACATATACAATAATGTCATGTACAGCTTTATTTCTGAGCTTGTTTTTCTGCTTAAGGCATATTGAGAAGGGTGATTAATTTCTAAAATTTTCTGCAATGTAGAACAAACACTTCTGGAGTTTCAAGAATGCTCAAAGACAAGCTAATAGTTTTGCAATATCAGGCGATAAGACATCTCTCCAATCCCTTTGTGTTAATCAGGTATGATCTTTTGTGTTCTCTATCTTATAAGAAACCCAAAAAGACCTTTTTCTGATCTTTTTAACGGAACAGGTCGAGTCATTTATGAAAGTGTGGAACATGGATAATGACGTCCGAAGAGATTATGTTAAAAGCAATTTGCGTAGTACTCTGAGGAGGTTAGGAACTTCTGATGGCCGATCCCTTGGGCCTGATGAAGAGCCTCCATTACTGCCCACGGCTCCCATTCGTAGAATAAATGCGCCACTGAAGGACATAAAGGAATCAAGAGTTGTTGTTGTTGCTCATCCTGAGCCGGTTGCTGAACTCCGAAAACCGGATACTAAATCTGCTAACAAGGTTGTTGAACAAAAGAAGGTAGATTCTGTTGCCAGTAAGCCTAGGAAAGCTTCTCCATTACCGAATGAAGAACCTCAAGCCTCCAACACTGTCAGTATTGAAGAGGATAAAGAGGAACTGAAGGCAAGAAAGGAACAAGAGGAGTTGGCCAGGAAAGCAGAGGAATTAAGGAAGCAAGAGGAGGCTGTGAGGTTAAAGGAAATTCGTCGTCTGGAAGAGAAAGCCAAGTTTCAAGAGGCATTAGAAAGGAAAAGAAAAAAGGAAGAGAAGGCTCAAGCAAAGGCTGAGCTTAAAGCCAAAAGGGAAGCTGAAGAGAAAGCGAAGGTATGCTCTATACTCTTTCCTTATGAAGAAACATAACTATTTTTCTTAAAGTTCTTGTCTCCTTCATCATAAGGGCCTATTTTGGTATCCATACTTGGATACCTAATACCTATGTTTGGTTGATCACATGCTATTAATGATATCATGTTGACTTGAGGGACCGTTTGGCATCAATATCGGTATGAGATATGGTTATGAATGATATCTTGTGAATATACTAAACACTAGATATCAGTTTGATATCCATATCTGAGATTCTGAATATACCAAAGTAACCAAACACGTGTATGTATTTGATATTTGATACAACACTCTTAAACGATAATCCAATGGTTGGAATAAGTTTATCCTCTCTCCAAATCTTTTTTATTTTCACCTACCTTTTCTTGAGTTTGATTTTTTCTATAGAATTTTTTGAAGTGCACCTAAAGTTATTCTAGGGGAACAAGATCCCAACATGCCTGATTGATATTGGTTTGATATGACTTGGTATATTATACTCATAACTGCTATCTACGAGTACCAAACGGGCTCCAAGTCAGTATTTTTTTACTGCCTTAAAATAGAAAATATTCACTCATCAGTTTCACTTACAGGAGAGGGAAAAGAGAGCAAGGAAGAAGCTAAACAAGAGAGATGATACAACTTCAAATCCCGACAGCGAAGCTGCTACGAATCCAGATGCTCTTTCCGAGCAACCAAAGGAGCCTGAAACCAGAGAGAGAACAGTGACAATAATCAAGAAGGCTCAAAAACCGCAGTATGCAAAACAGAACAAACTGAAAACCATACTTCCGCCTCCTGCGCCTCTACGTAACAGGGGAAGAAGAAGAACACAACAATGGGTGTGGTTAGTCATAACAGTTGTGGCTATCCTTGCGTTATTCTTTTTGGGTAACCTTAACCTCACCGAAATCACAAACGTCTTTAGCTCTTGGCATTAACTTGATTCTTTTGATATAGAGGATTGACATACTACATGGTCTAGAGATGATACAACATTCTTTGTTAGTTTCGGCTTCTCTGCTTCCCACAGTTGCAGTTTGGTATACCATTGGATGGTTTGTTTAATTGAACACTAGGCAAGTCTGTTGTCATTTATATTGGTTTTGTGGACCAGGATTGTTTATATATATAATATATAGAAAGGCTTGATAGTAATATATTTGTTTCTTGTAGCCCTTATATTCTTTTTAATTATTAATGAGACTTGCTTTTCTGGACTTTTTCAGTTAGTTTTTTTGTGGAGAAGAGTTTTGCAAAGCTGGTGAGCTTTTTTTGGATCAATTGATAGAACTTTTGAACAATAGTTTCTTTAAACTTTTTTTAATCAGCTTAGGAAAAGGTCTCACATTTTATCTCTTATGTTACAAATTTCTCATATCAATACATGTAATTATAATTTTGTTTATAAAAACTACACAATTTATAAAACTTTTGCGAACTTTGCTTTTGCTTTATCTTGTGAGGTGGGTTTTCATGTTTTTCTTTTTGCTACCTCCGCTTGACTCGAAGGTGTTAGTTTCCCGTATGACTCATTTGTAATTTGCTTTTCGGTTGTTCCAATTTATTCAATCTATGGGTGAGGATCCTGGCCTTTCCGCACCAAAAAAAAAACTCTCAATTTGCCTCTATGGAGAATTCTCTACATAGACTCGGGGGTGAGTTTGGTAGGTACGAGTTTATGAGTTCAAGGGAATTACGGAGATTATGCAATTTTCTCAAACCCACACTAATAGAATTAGGCAATTATGTAGAATTATATATTTTTTCTTCGTCTTCAACCTGCAAGCACCGAAGCATAAGAACAACGAGAGACTGAATAATCGGCATCCGAACAAACCCGAAGAACAGAAGCACACCAACAAACCAACAAAATATGCCAATAGAAATATCTAAGGAAAATAGATGCACATTGTAATGGGGATTGTCTCAATATTCAACCCGGTGGGTAAAACACCCAGTGCTTGGCTAAGGCAAGTTGAATCTCATCATAACAAAAACCAAAAATTAAAGCCATGTTCTCTTCTTACATTACACAACCAAATGCACAAAAATGAATGTGCCAGATCCTCAACACAAGCAATTGTTACACACAACAGAGATGGGAGGTTTTGATTGTTTTCCCCCATGATAAACTGGAAGTGTTCCGAGCCAACCTCTAGAACAACCCATTCCCGAAAACTCAACACGACAATCATGCTTGATGATTGCAGAGTTCTCATGGTCAGTTCTCTTACATTATAGTACAACGGCGCCTTTCTTCGGGCTGAAGTTGTGGTGCTTGTTGGTTCCTTCCTGGATCGTTGGGATTGTATGTGAACTCTGATGTGTCAAGCCCGTACTGGTTTCAGACATAGAAGATTGAACATAATGATTGTTAGATAGTGTATCTTTAAAGGAATCAAACTGGGAAAGGAAAAAAACTATACAAACAACAGTAACGTAGACTGCAAGTACATGAACCTAGTCTATTTGACTTGATTGCCCATGAATCACAATGAACGTCTCAACACCGAGCTATTTCATTTTCCATATAAAAACTTTGTTTTCTTTCCTACAGGCATGGATTTCAAAACGATGAATTTAATCCATTAGACCCTCTCAAACCTTCACAAAATGAACAAGGGAGCCACTGTAACAAGAATTGCTATTGATGAATCATAAAACAAAGTAGATTAAATTCATTTCCTTTCTATTACTGTTACCTTAGTTTGTAACCAATCGAGCCCTAAAACTCATCCATGATCAAAGCAAGAAAGAATCCCACTAATTCAATAAAAAGCAAGCAAGTCTTGTGCTCATTAACCAATCATATAACTAGCTATGCTTATATCAGATAGGTCAAGTAAAAGGGAGTGAGCGATCATGAAGATTAGCATACTCCTGAAAAAGAAATTTTGATGTTAATTATGGGAATCACAGTAGTGTGGTGTCCATTAGTAGCACCTTGATGAAATTATTGAGACATTGATAAGAATTACCAATTTGACTCGTTTTGCCAATTTTGTAAGATACAAGCTACCACATGATCACTAGAACATATAATTCTTGCTAATGAAAAACAAAACAACATTAAAAGCCCATCAGAAAGCACCAGAAATATTGAATTCAAAATCCAGAGAATATATAAAACCTTTTCCCTCATTCGAGCACTCCATGCATCATTCCTGCTAGGACGTTGGTCAATAGCACCTGCAACAGGTGTACCTGTTACAGGAGGGGGCCTACTGATTAGTGGTTGCCTAGTAGATTGTCTTGGGTTAATCAACTCCTCGTCACTGTCGTATTCTGCGGGCTTATTCGCAGCTCTGACAAGGAGAGCAAGTGCGAAAAGCAAAGCCTGCATCAAAACATAGTAACAGACGAGGAATGATGTCAGAAATTCATCTCTGAAACTATTTATCGAAACAGCACAAGGCAAGAAAAGTATTTCTTACTTCTAAAATAACAATGCCAAGGGCAATCCACTTTACGAGGCTCCAATGATCCTTTAAGAAATCATAAATCTTATCAAAATATCCAGTACTGTCAGTTGGAATTTCCTGGAGAGATCGAGGGCGCAAAATGAGTCAGGATGTTGTATGTTTACATTGTCTACTATACACTACGAAATTGCCATCTTAATACTTACATCATCCCAGCTGCTGTCGAAGAACATGAAAGCCGCACATCCAAGTTCTATAAGAATCAACAAAACAACCAATATGGCATACTGACATAGTGACATTGTCAAGGTAAACAAAGGGGCGTTCAAAGTCATCAGAACATGTTAAATAAGCTACATGTGAAACTTTCCAATAGATGGCTAGGAGAAGCAGTTCACATCTTTGGTTGATATGTTAAGATGTATATGATTATTAGGTGCTCAGACCCAGCTCAAACGAGAAAACAGATTTTGTTGTTGTTGTAAGTTCACAGTAAAAAACATGCCTTGAAAAAAAAGTGCAGAGGATGAAACTACTTGAGATATTAGTGTAGATATAGAACACACATAGAAGATTTCAGTCATAAGGATACACAACTTAAGCAGCACCAATTCCTTGTTGATGCTCCTATACAACCAAAACATGAGATGACAAAGAGGATAACACCCACACCAATAAATACGCAGATAAACCTGCACACAAGATATGAAATTAAAGATGTAAGATAGAGCTGGTACACATACACCATGCTAGAAAGCAGGGAAAAGGAACAACTACTGCACTTCAATATCAGCAGAGAATATCCAAATGCAAAAACAGAATGGACAGATTTGTCAGGTTTGTTACAAATGCATGCAGCAAACAAGGAACTTCCAACTTATACAAGATTGCTGTATAGGTCTTAAATTAATGCTGCAATTTACTCACAAGCTGACTAAACGTGAAAGGAAATAGGAAAACTAGCACACAATCCATAATACATAGGTCTACACAACAAAGTTTTTGAAAGTACTGTCTTTAGATTCAAGCCCTGGT
Source organism: Fagopyrum homotropicum (assembly GCA_033239125.1). Classification (NCBI taxonomy): domain Eukaryota; kingdom Viridiplantae; phylum Streptophyta; class Magnoliopsida; order Caryophyllales; family Polygonaceae; genus Fagopyrum; species Fagopyrum homotropicum. The sequence goes on from BSWB01000001.1 coordinate 165,613,374, forward strand.
ATGTTTTCTTCTCGTCTTAGTCCATTTATTAAAGTACAGACTTGACCTAAATGTATACGAAGGGACATAAAAAAGAATAGACAAATCCCAACTGTGTGATTATGGAGCCAAAACTTAGACACATAAACAAGAACATAGCCTGTTACATCTCAAATATTAGCAAAATTATATCATTATACTCACTGAAACACAACAACAGAAAACACTTTCAGAAATCTGGAATTGATACACTTACAACGTCAGACGGCAGTTAACAGTATCATTGTAAGCTAAAGAAAGAATGTCCTTAGCTGATGCCAGTACAATGACTGATTCTTACACCATTTACCAAATATTAAATGAACAAACACGCAATGCTGATTATAAATTAAATTGACGTGTAATGATCTTAAACATACATATGAAGTGCAACAATCCAACTCTCATTTTGAACACACCATTATATGCTCAACAGATCTAAAACCAATTAAAGATAAAAACTGAAACAAGACGGGGATTTACCAAGCCGATGAAATTTTAGTCCATATACTGCTGTTCAGTGCAACTGCAGAAAGGAAGGGGCGACCTAGCTGAATCATTTCCTCAGTACTGCTCCCAGGTGCCAGTGAAAGGGCCAAATTAGCAGAAGACGACTGTTCATACTCAACGAACAAGTAGATCCCATAACCAATCATTGCCAATCCCGCAAGCGTCATGAGAAAATTCAACAGCTTCAATATACACTCCAAGAAACCACGGCAAGCCATTTTCAACGATCCTTGACCACCAAAATCGCTAAATGTTCTCAATATCCTCAAATCTCAATAATCTCCACAAATTAGCACTTCCTGGAAGAAAATAGATTCATTCTCAACTAGAAATCATGTATGAACTCAACGACCGGACAAATTATCATTTTCCACAACCGGAACATCAAAATTAAAACCTGACAGTACTATTCTCCTTTCGATAAATCCAACAACACAAGAAAATTCAAACAACAAGACAAAATTTAGTTTCGAGAAGTCGCAACAGCATCTAAAATCTACTCGTCTTAAATCCATCACACACAATGCAGTACAACAAAAATTCCGACAAGAAGAACACGTGTATGAACTGCCGACTTAGAAATTGAAAGCACTTCAGCAAAATAAATGAACAAAAACAAGATCAACGGATGAAGAAATCTAAATACTCGGATCGTAGTAAGATCTAAGGATGTACTCACATGAAATTGCGCCAAAAGATGTGTGATGTTTAGATTTTTTGCATTCTCACGGAGGAGGAAAGAGAAAATAATGACATCCTTTTTCGCTATGAACAGGTCCATCTGGACAAGAATGCTCTGGGATCTTACAAGCACCTTGTGTTAAAATGACCATTTTACCCTCATGTTTCAAAATAAATAATAAATTGCAGGGCGGCAATTTAAATATTATCCATTTATTATAAAAATATTTATGCACAAAAAAATTAGTCAGTAATAATAAATATATTCACTGAAATTGAGCCTTGTCTCTTTCAAATAAGACATGTACTGTTCGGTGTCAAGTTACATTAATTGAATGAAACTAGATAATTAGAAAAAAAAATATTATCAAAATAATTTTGGTTAAATTAGTTAATTAAGTTTTTTTTAGATTTTTTTTCCTAATAATTAGACTTATAGTATAAATATGTTTAGTTATCTCTAATTAAAACTCTTACGTTTGAACTTTAATTTAATGAAAGTGGTGGCATAAATATATTTAGTAAATAATAATCTAATAATTAGAATAAGGGTTATTTTTTTAAGAGTCAATGTTCATAATTTTATTAATGATTGTTCATTTTTTTTTATAAGTAGTGTTCATATTTTTATTAATAACTGTTCATTTTGTGGTGGTTCCACGTGGCATGTCAGGTCACTTCTCTTTTCTTTTTTTTTAAATTTTTCGAGAAAAAATCCGGTGACGTGATATGTCACGTGGTATCACCACAGTTCTCCTAATTCATATCCACAAGGGTCCTCCTCACTTGAACTAGAAACTATATATATATATATAGAATTAAAATTAACAACGTGTTAACTACATTTAATAATAAAATGAAAATAAGCATAAAAATATACAGTTGGTAGGAGAACAATGTGGAAATTGCAGAGGTGTGGTGGATGACTGAAATCTGAATGGTGGTGCAGACTCAGACGGCGTCGTTTGGCAGCTTCTTCATCGTTGTCATTCTACTGCATCCTTATTTTTTTTATTTTGGGGAAATGCTTTGATAATTTTTGGGACTTTGTTTGTTTCCTCTTTGGATCGTAACGAGTTTATAATATACTACAAATTTAAAATCACATAAATTTACATATTACAAAACATAAGAACGCAATTGCAATACGAGTATGAATATCACATATCTGATATCTATGTTTTGTAATTGGGTATATGCAGTGGCGACTGCAGGATTCTAAAAGGGGGGGCAAAATTTTATTTTCGATAAATATATCTATGAAAATTAAATAGCGGTAAAAACAAAGTCAATATATCATATACTTACCATAAACAAAAATTTAAAAAAACATTACACTTAAAGGCGCGGTCTTGGACCGCGCCTATAAACTTTTTTTTTTTTAAAAATAGCTGCCCTATAGGCGCGTCTATAACCGCGCCTCTTTAGGGTTTTTTTCTTTAAAAAAACGTTACACTATAGCCGCAGTCTAGGACCGCACCTCTATTTGTGTTTTTATTATCTTTATTTCGGATATTAAAACGTTGTCCACGACAACGCGTTTTACAAATAATAGTGTGGTCTAAGACCACCCTTCTACTTCAAAAAACAAATCTCGTGCATTTAGGTGAATTATTTCACTCTGAGCCTAAAACAGGAAATTATTTTAAAGTTTCGTTTTACTTCGGCGAAAGATCAAAAACAACATTTAAATATAACACAAGAATAATGATAAATCGTAGAAATTTTTTTTTATAAATGAGAAGCCACAACCCATTTTAAAACGATTTTTTTCAAAAAAAAAAAAAAAAATTTTTTTTTTTTTTTTTTTCCGGAGGGTGGGGCGGCTGCCCTGCCCCACCCAAGGGCCGCCCCTGGGTATATGAGTCTCAAAATGATATATTCATATATCAATCCTTTGCTTTTTTATATTTTTGAATATCTTTACAAATAACCCGGTATCAGATTCTTCATCCTCTTACTTATCCCTCTTGATATCTGATATATCTCACCATCTTACCAAACACAAATATCAGATATAGATATCAATCTCATATTCATATCCCTGATATCGACACCGATACCAATATCTGATATACTGATACCAGATATGGGAAAAGAACAGAACTCGAAGTATATGAAGCATAAGTTCAAAAGTTTGTTGGGAACCTTGTCTTATCACTAAAATTGAAGTTTATTGATAGTTTTTCTAATTATTTTTGTAACGAAAAAGTTAAATACACAAACAATGATCTATTAAGGTAAAAATGAATCGCAATTCTTTGATCAAATTTATTTATTTTATAAATTTTAAAAAATAAAATAAATTGAACGCAGCTCCAAGATCGAGATAGAAAATTTTATAAAACATATTTGTTCTTATAAAGAAATATTTATAGTTAACGCGAATTTTTATAATCGTTATCTTCTTCCACGTCAACTTCAAACACAACCTATTATCAATAAGTCTAAGTGACCGTTTGGTTGGAGCGGTGGAATGGAAACGAAATGATATCGAATAAGGGTAGAAAAAGGAAATTGAATGGATGAGATTACTTTTATGTGTTATCTCTAACCAAACGTAATTTTTGATTGATTCACAATCATTCCGTTATCTCGAATAATTTTCGGTGCTTCTAAACGAGCCCTAAATGTGAACAATATAATTTATAATAGATAAAGTAAATTTATAGCCGATTTGTTTATAAATCATACAAAATGACATTTAACTCGTATTTTACATGAAACATATGTGCGTCCTGCAAAAAAATTTTTATATATAAATCTTAGGTCTGTAAGATTAAATATTTTGATTTTAATAAAAAAAATCCCACAACTTATTCTAAATTATACGTATGACATTTGACTCGTATTTTACGTGACACAACTGACTCATATTTTTAATCTTCTTTTTAGATTTATAGTGTGTGTTTGGTTGGAGCGGTTGAATGGAAATAGAATGGAATTGGATAAGGGTTAGAAATGGAAACGGAAATGAAGGGATTACTTTCCTGTGTTAAAAGACATCTAACCAAACGTAATTTTTTATTGATTCGGAATCATTATGTTAGCAGGAATGATTCCTATCCCTTCCAAACGAGCTAGTATGATTTGAATTGTTAACTATTATTCCGGCCTTTCGTTTCACCGATGTTATACAATAACCGAGTCTTTTTTTATCTTTTTTCAAAATAAAATCCACGTAATTAAGCAACTTGGGTACCCTACGGCGTACGGGCTAGGGACAGTTGGGTCTTTAAAAGAAGTGGGCTGATCCATTAGATAAAATGAGAAGGATCATTCAATTTTGAATTTTGATGAAGGAAATACTGACATCCAGATTTTTTTTTTAATACTGTACGGTAACCGATTAGAATGGATCATCTTCTCGAGACTCTCCAACATAGAGCATCTTTCGGATGAAATCCACCACCTGGGAGGGGATCGAAGCGCAACCTAGCGGGTAGTCGTGTCCCAAATCTGCGAGCTTATCGGCAACACTGTTGATTTCCCTAAAGACGTGTTGTATCTTGACCTGCTGGAAACTAACCAGAATGGGTCAATTGGTAAGCAACACAATTGATTTCTCTGAACACATGTCTGACCTGGACTTCCTCAAAGAAGCGAAGATCCAGTCTAGAGTCGGAGACGATCATCTCGATCTTCCAAGGACAACGTCAAAGTCATTGAAGTGCCTTGATAACACATAGGTTATCACCTTCAATTTCGATCTTTTTTATATCTAGCCTTATTGTTTTTTTAGTCCAGCTTTTAGAGCAAAAGCTTCTGCTTTAATGATCGAGTTAAAGTTGTTTTTTCTAGCGTTCAAACTGATAATTTTACCGTGATGATTTCGAATAACATAACCAATAGACGTTATGCTCAAATCGAATTTTGACCCATCAAAGTTAAGTTTATAGAATTCAGGTTTTAATTTATCCAATTTAATGTCATTTTTCTTCCTTGAAGAGGATTTGTTTTCTTTGGGAAGTGTTTAAAGTCATAGTCATCATCATCATCCGTAATATGAGTTTTCCATTTTAATAATATTGGCATGTACTCCTTTCATTTCAATTTAAATATTTATTTAAATATTATATTATATATAAATATATATATATATAAAAATAAAATACAATTTACAAATAATAATACATATAGAGTATAATTTTAAATTATAATAAGATATGAAAAAGCAGTTTAGCATTATTTTAATTAATGAAAGATGTGTGGATTGAAAAACTATAAATATATTGAATTCTAATGAATATGAATGTGTTATATTTATTTTTATAAAATCATAACATTAAATAAGGTTATATAAACATTTAAATTGAAATGAAAAAATATTATCTTACTTGCTTTACTTTACCTACTGGTCGTAGTCCATGAAACTTAGGTATTCAACGACCATTCTCATCATCTCAATTATTCCCTTTAATTTAAAAATAAGTATTGTTTTCGTCTTCAATATACTTTTCTTATATATTATTTCTCTTATATCTCTTTTCTTTGTTGTTAGAAATATATATTTATTTTATACAGTAGTTTAAGTGGATGAACAAAGTGGTTCAATTTCTTTTACAGATAAATTAAACAACTAGTGTATTACCCGCACTTTGTGCGGTTTGAATTTTAATAATTATTTAATATTTAAAAATTTATATGTATATTTTTGTAAATAAAAATTGGGAGAATTAAATTATAATTATTATTATGATTTTAGTTCTCTTTTAAGTATTTTTCACTTCTAATTTATTATATTTTTAAATTAATTTGTTAAGATATACTTGTTGGTAAAAAAAATCTGTAAAACTTTAAAAACTATTTCTATAAAAATATTGATTTAAATTTTTTTAAAAAAAATTTAGAAAATCAATTTCCAATTTATATTAATATTTAGAAATCACTTTTTAAAATAATTTTTTAGGCTTCGAGAAACATGGCATTGACACGTGGCAATAGAGGCTTCTGCTTTAATAGATACTAGTTTAGAGCCCGCACCTTGTGCGGGTTTTGTCTAAGTAAAAAAGTAATTTATTTTTAATTTTAATATTATGTATTTGAGATAATCAATATAAAAAAATTTTAAGACTAAGAAAAAACATTTTATCCAAACTTAGCCATTGTTTTATTAACTGCTACAACTAACATCATGTTGTGAGGATTAAATTAAAAAAATTATAAAATGAAAGGAAATAATTAAATTCAAAAAGATTATTTTTATAGTATTATACTTATACCTCAATATAATATTTAAAACTTAGTTATTTATTATAAAAAAAAATCTTGAAAAGATTGAATAGATTTTAAAAATAACATATAAATTTTAAAAAAGTGAAAGATGGTAAAATTTAACTATTTTGAGTGTAAAGAAGATTTCAAATTTTGAAATTAAAAATTATCTAGAAAATATTGAATAGATTTTAAAATAAGGGTTGTTTTAGTATAATATACAGATTTATTAAAAAAAAGTTGAAATTTAAAATAAAAAAAACGAATTTAATTTTTAAAAATTAAATTTAAAAATAAGAAAACAAATTATGATATAAAATTTAAAGTAAAAATTAAATTCAATAATTAAATTAATAATTAAATTTTAAAAATTAAAAATAAGGAGAAGAAAATAAATGAAATTGTAAAATGTGCCTATATTATATATTTTTTATATTATTAACACACAATTCCAAAAATATAAGAAAGATTTCAAATTTTTGTTTGTTAAACTTTTGAAGATTTGGTTTATTATCAATATCTTATGATTTTTTTTATTTTAAATATTTAATAGGTATATTGTAAAAAAATTTGTAAATAAGTCAATTAGATTCTTACTTGGCATGTTTAAAATATGACGTGGAATTCCTAATTGTTTATTAATATTTTTAGAATTTATTTTATAAAAAAGAATGGCAAATATGTAAATATTTTGTGGCATATCTGTAAATATATTGAAAAAAGTATTAGGTGGCATACCTTAGTGATTGACATGTGGACTAAGTGGGTTTTGTTTTAGTATGTTATATAGATTAAAAAGTTATTGGCTTAATTCGAGATATAGTAAAAAAATTTAATCCGATAAAAATATGGAGTCTTAATTTTTATTTTACAAAATAATCAAAGATTCTGATTATGATTTAGTAAGAAAAGGATTTATTAGCTTAATTCGTGATTTAATAAAAAGTTTAATTAGAGAAAAAACGTGGGGTGGCACGTCAAGAATTAGTGTTTTTTGTTTTAGTAAAGTATATAGATGTATATTTATTATATTGATAAAATAAGAATTGCGAATTTAATAGTTCAACAGTCCACAAATTAGTAGGTCACAAACAACCCACAAATCAGTAGATTTTAAGGACTCACAAATTAGTAGGTCAGAAGGACCCATATATTATTAGGTCACAACGACCCACGAATCAGTAGGTTACAACGACCCTTGAATCAGTGGGTCACAACAACCCACAAATTAGTAGGTCACGACCCACAAATCAATAGGTCACAATGACACACAAATCAGTGGGTCACAATGACACACAAATCAGTGGGTCATAATGACACACAAATTAGTGGGTCATAACGACCCACAAATTATTAGGTCAAATCGACCCAAAAATCTATAGGTCAAAACGATCCAAAAATCTGTAGGTCAAAACGATCCAAAAATCTGTAGGTCAAAACGATCCAAAAATCATTATATCAAAACGACCCAAAATTCATTAGATCAAAAGGACCTACGAATTAGTAAGTCACAACAATCCACTCCACATACAAATGCTAATCCGGTATAATAAGTATTATACTTGATTCTGACCAAAAGGTCCGAAAATGTATGATTTGTATAATCTTCAAACATTTGAGGTCTATTTATATATGTTGTTAAAGTGTCATCCTTCTCTGATAACCGATGTGGGATAACAAAATTCATATTTTACAAAATAATTAAGGTTTAGTAAAAAAAGTTATTGGCTTAATTCGAGATTTAGTAAAAAAATTTAATCTGATAAAAATATGGAGTCTTAATTTTTATTTTACAAAATAATCAAAGATTCTGATTATGATTTAGTAAAAAAAAGGATTTATTAGCTTAATTCGTGATTTAATAAAAAGTTTAATTAGAGAAAAAACGTGGGGTGACACGTCAAGAATTAGTGTTTTTTGTTTTAGTAAAGTATATAGATGTATATTTATTATATTGATAAAATAAGAATTACGAATTTAATAGTTCAACGGTCCACAAATTAGTAGGTCACAAACAACCCACAAATCAGTAGATTTTAAGGACTCACAAATTAGTAGGTCACAAGGACCCATAAATTATTAGGTCACAACGACCCACGAATCAGTAAGTTACAACGACCCATGAATCAGTAGGTCACAACAACCCACAAATTAGTAGCTCACAACGACTCACGAATCAATAGGTCACAATGACACACAAATCAGTGGGTCATAACGACCCAAAAATCAGTGGGTCAAATCGACCCAAAAATTTGTATGTCAAAACGATCCAAAAATCATTAGATCAAAACGACCCAAAAATCATTAGATCAAAAGGACCTACGAATTAGTAGGTCACAACAATCCACTCCACATACAAATGCTAATCCGGTATAATAAGTATTATACTTGATTCTGACCAAAAGGTCCGAAAATGTATGATTTGTATAATTTTCAAACATTTGAGGTCTATTTATACATGTTGTCAAAGTGTCATCCTTCTCTGATAACCGATGTGGGATAACAAAATTCATATTTTACAAAATAATTAAGATTTAGTAACAAAAATTATTGGCTTATAAATAATAAAAATAAAAAGGAGATTTGACTATAACCTATAAAATCTTGGAAAATCTCAAAAAAAAAAAAGTTACGTACAATTTTTGAATTAGAAGTTTGTTAGGTTAGTAAAAAAAGCTTTCCTCCCACAAAAAATAAAGATTTATTGGCCTATAAAATCTTGGAGAATCTCCAACAATAAAAAGTTACGTATAATTTTGAATAGGAGTGTGTTAGGCCAAAAAATTGTTTAGAAAAAAATGATTTTATGGCTTAAAAAATAAAGATTTATTGGCCAAAAAATGTGGGAGCTCCATTTGATTGCTGCTTCCACAACGCGCCACGTCATCAAATCATGTACTCTGTTTTAGTATGTATAATAGATTAGTTTAGTGTCCCACTTTTTACGGATTTTTTCTAAATTAAAAAATATTATATTTTTAATTTTATATATTATGTATTAGATATTAATCTAAAAAATGTATTTAAGACTAAGAAAATCATTTTATCTAAATTTAATTATTTTTTATTAACTAGTACGACTAACAATATTTTATATTGATTAAATTAAAAAATCATAGAATGAAAGGATATAATTAAAAATATAATTAAGAGAATATTGTGAGACTATTAAATAATATCTCAATATAATTTTTAAAATTTAGTTATTTATTGTAAAGAATTTATCTAGAAAATATTGAATGGATTTTAAAAATTACATATAAATTTTTAAAAAGTAAAAATATGGTAAAATTTAACTATTTTGAATGTACAATTAACTATAAACTATTTTTATTAAGAAAGAAAGAAAGAAAATAATTGTGTAAAATCTAGTTCAAATCTGCATGAGATTTTCTCAACAAAATTGAATTATAATAAATGATTTTATTTATTTTTTCGATCAATAGAAATTTAAATCGAAAAAAAATGCTAATGTCAATGACTTAGAAATTGACGTCGGAAAAAATGAGGGTTTTTATAGTATACTAGTTTAGTGCCCGCACCTTGTGCGGGATTGTCTAAATAAATATTATATTTTCACTTTCATGCATCATATATTTGATATCAATTTATAGTAAAAATTATTTTTATTAATTAATATGACTAACATATGAGGATTATTTTTTTTTAAATAAATAAAAGAACATAATTAAAATTATATTACAAAGATTATTATTCGAATATTATATTTATACCTTAATATATTATCATTTTTACTTTTTGATTTAGATAGAGGATCAAAATTTGATTTAGTTTTAAATTAAACAAATGTGTCAAATCTTATTAGAAGATTTGCGTTAGATTTTCTCAAAAAATCAAATTACAATAGATCCGTTTGTTAATTTTGATTGGTAGACAAGTAGATTTATTTTTTTTTTAAATATTTATTTTAATAAAATTGATGTGGTGATTGTTTACAAATTCTAATAAACAAATTTTCTTATAAATAATTAATGGCGAATCTGTAAATACATTGTGGCAAATCTGTAAATAAATTGGAAAAAAGCTGACGTGGACGGCCTTAGAGGTTGACACGTGGACAAAATGGGTGCTGCTTTAGTAGTATATATAGACTAGAGCATAACAAAATTTGACATCGTTTGTATAAAAAAACTGTTTGTATTGAAAACTTGTAGTTTTAAAGAAACTTTTATCGGGTGAGTTCTAATATTACTAGAGCATAACAAAATTTTATATATTTATTAAATTAATTTAAGCAAAATCTTTACGCATACTATAAAAAAAATTACGCTATAGTAGGCAAAAATTAACCTAGTATGTTACAAACTAAGTTACATGAGACAAAAATTAACTCAACCTATAAGGGATTGTTTGGAAGCGATAAGAATCATTTCCCGGTAATGGAATGATTCCGAATAAATCAAAAAAGTATGTTTGTTATAGGTCTTTTAACACATGAAGTAATCCCGTAACTTCCATTTCCTTTCCCTTTCTCTCCCCTTAACCGATTCCATTCCGTTTCCATTTCACTACTCCAACCAAACGGGCACTAAGAGTTATTCAAGCCCAAGTCCAATTCAAAATACAAGGTCTAGTGCATCCGACCACTTCTTTATAAAAAAAAACTTTAAAAAATAACCCGGACCTTACTATCAGATCACTCCCCGTAATCTACAATATACCTTTAAAAATCAATTAAAACTTTTATATACAACATATTTTTAAAATAAAAATATAAAAAGTAATTTAAACTGATTAAAAAAACATGTTGTGTTAAGTCCGGAACTAGTGTATTACCCGCACTTTGTGCGAGTTGAGTTTTAATAAATACTTAATACTTAGAAAGTTATATATATATTTTTGTAAAATAAAAATCCGGCGAATGAAATTATAATTATAATTATTAATATTATTATGACTTTTAATTCTCTTTTACACATTTATCTCTTCTAATTAATTATATATTTAAACTGATTTGTTAAGATATGCTCGTTGGTCAAAAAAAATCCTTAAAAGTTTAAAAACTATTTTTATAAAACTATTTATTTAAATACTTTTAAAAAATTTTAAAATCAATTTCCAATTTATATTAACATTTAGAAATCACTTTTTATAATAATTTTTTAGGTTTCGAGAAGCATGGCGTTGACATGTGGCAATAAAGACTTCTGCTTTAATAGATATAAGATAAGATTTTTTTTTAAAATTTTACTAAACCGTATTATTTATTAAATGTTTCTATCCTCTTTTATAAGCTTATGAAGACCATATTGTTAAGGTTAGTCAAGGATAATATTAAGTTTAGGGCATCTTCAATGAAGTTATTCTAAGAATCAATTTTAATTAAAATAAAAATAAATGTTAGAAATTTTAATAAATCAATATACTAATATAGTGAGTATAGATAAATTTCATGGAAAAAAACTTGAGATGTACTTGGTATTAAGAGAGAAATTTTTGACTAAGCAAATAGTTATAGTTATATATGTTTATATCATCGCTCACATGATAATAAGTGAAAGAACATATGTATAAAAAGTATAGACTTGGTATAGTACTATGGGTAGGAGGTTCATCGGTAAGATCGGACCGAATTTGGACCGAACTGGAAACTTATTGTTGGATCAGATCTAGAATGAATATTTAAGTTCGGTTTGAATGTGTTGAACCAAATTTCGTACACTTATATTTGAGTCTTTGGGTCCCAAGAAAACCTTTTAAAACTTGAGTGATTGATCCGGACTTTAACCGGACCTAAATATTTCAGATCGGTCTAACAATAGGTTTTCAGTCTAAGTCTAGTCTAAAATTCACCGGAATTTGAACAACCCTAACTACTAAAGACGTTATATACTTTGAACGCTTATACATCGTTTAGTTAAAGTATATAAATGAAAAAAAATCTTTTTTTTTGTGTTTAAAACAAATAATTTTCGTTGAGCAAATCTAAAATGCTTTTTAGCAAAAAAAAAATGTCTCTATACAATGATGTGTCAAAGTACGGTGTAAATTTAATAAATAAAGAATAAAAAAATTCAACGATCCCGTGGGAGTTCAACCCATAAGTTCAATGAGATTCCATTTTAAAAGAAAAGTAATTCATCAACCTTATAATCTAAGCCTAATATCCCTTTATTATCGTTACGAGTGATCCACACAACTCACAACATAGAGTAAACCTCCAATGGATCACTAATTCTGCCAACCTCATGAGAAAGCCTTTTCATAGCGAACATCGGAAGGCAAATCGGAACCAAAACACCAATCTCTCCCATATTGTTCTTTCCCCTTACAAAGAAGCTAAGTTGGTTGGGCACATCTCCAATCATAGTAGAGGCGGGTCCACCATAAACCGGTTTCCCCCAACCAAAATCAATATCTAAAAATCCGGCTCGGGTTATATCAGAGACAATCCAAGTCCTTGCTAAAGTCGAGAAAGGCCGACCATTAAGCGCCATGTGATCAGCCACCGATCTCATGTACTCTTCCGTCACTTTCGCCTTAGTCTTTTGGATTAACTCGAGCGTATGGTCAAGGCTTGACGTGATTTCCTCCACTGTGGAAACCGCTGCAGGAAAGGCGAAGACGTTGCCATAGTAGCCTTTGGGAAGAGGTATCTTGAACTTGCTACGTGCGTTTACTATGCACAAGAGTCTAACCTTTACTCCAAAAAAAACTTTTTAGCATTTAAAAAATTTATACACAATCGTTACAAATGACCAATAAGTAAAAAAGTTAGCCAAAACGATTGAATATAAGCACATTTTAAAGTTCAGGTAAACTCTAGACACAACTCATTTACAAACGATAGTCCATACTCAACTTATTTACAAACGAGACGAGCTTGAATATGTCAAAGCTCGATTCGTTCAACTAAATCCCGGCTTGTTTGACTATTATATTAGCCGAGCTAGCTACTAGTAACTCGGCTCAAGATTATTCACTTTCTAAACCGAGTATAATAACTTGATTAAAATTTATATTCAATTCATACTCGACTCGTTTATAAACAAGTCAGTTATCAACTCGTTCAACTCGTATAAAATCCATAAAAACGAGTAAGCCAGGTATTGTTGTATTAGGGATCAGGAACGTATACCTTCTCATGTGGGCTTAAATGGAGAGCTATAGTACGACATTGCCAAAGAAAAGCAGCCACCGAATCAAATACACTTGAATTCTTGAGATGCGGTGCAACTCGTTTTCGCTGACAACTCAGCGAGTTCAAGAAAGAATGAACGTTGGATCATTCTGTGAGTCACCAATAAATTGAAGTTGGAAGATAAGAGATTTGATTAGGGGTACATTTGTAACACCCCAAATTCTCGGAACTCGGGGTGCTACTGGTTAGGACCTCACAATGGGTCCCGACCTTGGTTTAACAACAACATTACTTGGATCTTACAACAAGGCACAAATGTATTTAAAACAATTTCTAAAACATAATATTTTTAATGGTATAAACGTACACATGTGACAGCCTTACAAACATATATAAAGATACATAACATGCATGACGTATGGAAGACTCCCCCGTCCCCCTCTATTGAGTACGTGGACCCGGCTGACCATCCGTTCCGGATCTCTCTGCAACTGCCTATCTCTACAGATCTACAACACGGATAAACCGTTAGCTAACTAACCAAATATAAGCAAAATGATAACAGCACAAACACAAGCAGAACAAAAATAAACAAACATCATGCTGTCACTCAACCAATTATTATCTGTTATTTAAGTGATTCACATTATTCAATTTAAGTTGTGGCACGAGAACTATTATTAGTTCTCGCCTCCGTTCCTTATCCAACTGGTGTAGGTATAGCTGACTTCCTTTGGTAGCATCACTACAAACCATGTGTGGACTAGTCCCGAAAGAAACCCCCAGCGCCCTGCGAGCTACTGAGCGGAATGCCACCGCCCGTTACTCTTAGGCCAAAATACAGGTCGGTATTTATATATCACAACCTATCTCTCTACATGTCAATCACACACCACCATCATCATTTATACTCATATTTAGCAGTCAGCTAAGTAAGCCCAAAGGACTTACCTGTTATAGCGCTCGACTCTTTAGTAACCACTTGCTCTGTAACTGTACCCACTCAGTTGCCTGTTAAAGGCGATAAGTGTATTAGCACACTTTCACGTAGATAGAAGTCTAAAACTTCTGAGATTAAATAAGTATTAAGACGTACTAGTTACATTATTAGTTTTAGGGTAAAATGACCATTTTACCCTTGGTTCCGATTTTCTCGAAGACCCTAAAATTCATGTCCAAACTCCTATTTGAAGTTCTAAAATATATCCTAACTCTTAGAATTTTATTAGGTGCGAAACTGACATTTTTCTCATGTTTCTATTTTCCGGAAGAACCGAAAAAGGTTTAACTTCGGCTCTAAATATAAAATTCTTAACGGCTTATAAAATTTCCGAATTTAATATCTAGATCATCTATGAGGTTCTATCTAGCCTTAGAAGAAAGAATTTCTCCAAACTGTTCAGCCGATATTTTTATAATAATTCCCAAAGTCGGTTCCTCACTCTACTTTCTTATACTTAGTCAAATTTATAAGTTTAATAAAACTGCTCAACTACCTAACTTCAGGAGCTCGTAACTTTCAATCCGACCGTTTATTTCTCCCCAAATTTTAATATGATAAACTACATATATCCGTCTACAACATATCCAAAATCCAACGGTGGATCTTTATTCAAACGTTTTATAATTGATCGACAAAATGGCTGTTCGTAACCTAAAAACTGAAGGGATTAAAATAAAATTACAGCAGCCCCTTATGTCTATCATATGCAGAAACACACACACAACTATATATATATATATGTATATATTATATATATATATATATATATACATATATATATACTTCTAACTCTCAGCACCTTCCCTCAACTTACACCAGCCACTGAATTCAACTCTACTAACCTGCACAAATATAACGTATACTCACCTCTACTCTACTGATTAACACACATACATACCTACACTTATTTTCATTTTTAAACAGAAGCAAAGTAAAGCCGGACTGGACGGTACAACAGGGCAGGAGAGAGGGGTAGGAGAGTAACGAGGGAAGGCTGGCTTACCGGAAATCTCCTGCGGTGACTGCGGTTCCTTAACGGTCGACAGGTGTTTGCGAGGTAGTTAACCACAGCGGTGCAGAAGACGGTCGGCTATTCGCAACTGCCGACGGAGACAGGTGCAGCGATGGTGGTTGCTCGGAAGGCCTCTCCGCCCGCCTGATTCGTGTCTGCAGCCTTGGTCTAACTCGACTCCGTTGGGGTCTGTATTTGGGGGGAGTTAGCATGACGTGCAGAAGGGCAGGAGGTTCGATAGGGGAGGAAACTTACCGGTGTAACGGTCCGGCGAGACGAGGCGGCTCTTGCGGGTGCCCTAGCTTCGGCGTCGGGGAAGACGGCGGTCCGGGTGCAACCTCAGGCGGCTCAGTGGTGCGAGTTGCTGCTGCTGTGTGACGGCGTCGTTGGTGGGAGGTCGTTCAGCAGGTGAGAGCGAGGAGATGCGCAGAAGAGGGAGGCGGAAAAGGGGCTGGTGGTTCACCTGGTGGTCGCTAGGAGGCGGCGCAGTGGGTCGGTTTCCGGCGTGCAGTGTAGCGGCTCTCCTCCCAGGCAAGTAGTGTAGCGGCTGAAGGTAAGGGATGGTTATGGTTTAACTTAGAAGATAATTTAGGGTTAGGTTAAATTGATTTTAATTAAGTGATTAAAAAAAAATGGGTTGGGTTACGAGAAACATTGGGCCAGTGGTGGGCCAGATCCGGCCCTCTATCTCTCTTGCAACAAGTTTACAAAACCCGTTAAACGCCCGGACCGGAAGATCACTTGCGGGAAGCAATACGGAATTAATTCTGGTTACAAAATTTTATTATTTTATGTGAATTCGTCACATAAAATAATAGAATTTAAATCCCGTTTTATTTATTTTAATTTATGTATTTATTTATTTAAGATTGACGTAACGGAAATCGGTTAGATTCAGGTTTAACGGAGTTTTAAATTTCCGGTTATTACATCAGTGCCCCCTTAAAAGAAGTTTCGTCCCGAAACTTAAATTATTCCCCTTACTCACACATTTCTTTCGGTATATTTTAGTTTTCTCGACTTCTTTGTTTTCTACCAAGCAGCTACTCAGGCATCAAACCAACAAGTATCACAAAAGAGAAACAGAACACTCAAAACAATGTGAAAACCTGAAAGGTCAAACAACACAACATCCGAGTGCTAACTCGTCAAACAGAAATAACCTCTAACCCCGCAAAGAACTCGAGATAGTTACGTCTAACACTCTCCTCAGTCTCCCAAGTGGCCTCATCAGCTCCTCTCCTAGACCACTGGATCCTCAGCATAGGTATCTCCTTGGATCGCAGACGTCTGGTACTGCGTTCCAAGACAGCCACTGGGTACTCTACAAATGTATGGTCAGGCTCAACTGTCAGATCCTCGTGGCTGATGACGTGTCTCGGATCCGGAATGTACTCTCTCAACTGAGATACATGAAAGACCGGATGGATACTCTCTAGTCTCGGCGGTAGTGCTAGTCGGTAGGCCACCTCTCCAACTCTCTCCAGGATCTCAAAAGGTCCGACATATCGGGGACTCAGCTTTCCCTTAATGCCGAAACGCCTGACTCCTCTCGTAGGTGATACTCTCAACCACACCTGAGCACCCACTCTAAACTCCAAAGGTCGACGCCTCTTGTCGGCGTAGGACTTCTGACGACTCTGGGCTGCTAACATTCGCTCTCGGACTAGGGCAATCCGAGCGATGTCATCTTGTACCTGATCTGGAGCTACTCCATCAACTCTGCTAGGCTCATCCCAACATAAGGGTGTACGACATCTCCGCCCGTACAAGGCCTCATAAGGAGCCATCCCAATAGATGCGTGCCAGCTATTGTTATACGAAAACTCTACCAGTGGAAGATGATCTGGCCATACCTGTCCCCAATCAAGTACACACGCCCGAAGCATGTCCTCTAAGGTCTGAATGGTCCTCTTAGACTGCCCGTCTGTCTGTGGATGATAGGCGGTAGTGAAGTGGAGACTCGTCCCCAAGGCAGTATGTTCCTGTTGCCAAAATCTCGAGGTAAAACGTCCATCTCTGTCAGAGACGATAGTCCTCGGTACCCCATGGAGTCTCACAATGTGCCTGGTGAACTCCTCAGCCAGACGACTCACCGGCCACGTTTCCTTAATCGGAATGAAACGTGCGGTCTTCGTCAGGCGATCTACCACTACCCAAATAGCATCAAATCCTCTGCTGAGCCTCAAACCAGTGACAAAATCCATAGATATGTCCTCCCACTTCCACTGTGGTACTGGAAGTGGGTGGAGCTCTCCTCCAGACCTACGGTGCTCAATTTTTTTTTTTTTTTTTTTTTGACCTGTTGGCAGGTCGCGCACTGAGCTACATATCGAGTCACATCGGGCTTCAAACCGCCCCACCAGAAGGACCGTCTCACATCCTTGTACATCTTACTCGCTCCAGGATGTACGGAGTATGGGGTAGCATGAGCCTCACCTAGTATCCTCTGTCTCAACTCACTGCCTGACGGTACGCAAACGCGATCCTGACGTCTCATCACTCCATCTGCACCAATAGTAAACTGTGGGGCCTCATCTCGAGACATCCTGTCCCGGATCCTGATCAAAGTGGGGCAAGTCTCCTGCTTCTGTCGGATCTCACTCAACAGGTCAGGGAGTAACTCTATGGTGGCTAACTGATGAGCTGTGTCGGGGAACTGGATCTCTATCTCCAACCAAGCTAAGTCTCTCTGTAGCTTTGGCTGTACTGTCAACTGAGCTATCGCCTTTTCCTGAGGCGTCTTCCGACTCAAAGCGTCGGCAGCTACATTCGCCTTTCCGGGGTGGTAAAGAATCTCAAGGTCGAAATCCTTGATCAACTCTAGCCACCGCCTTTGGCGGTTATTCAACTCCCGCTGAGTGAATATGTATTTCAAACTCTTATGGTCTGTGAAGATCTGACAGGTCGCTCCATAGAGATAATGACGCCAGATCTTAAGAGCGTGCACTACTGCTGCTAACTCCAGCTCATGAGTGGGGTAGTTCTCTTCATACGTCTTCAGCTGTCGAGACGCATATGCTATAACCTTACCCCTCTACATCAAGACACACCCCAAGCCCAGCTTGGACGCATCACTGTACACTACGAAGTCTTCTGTACCCTCAGGCTGTGCTAAGATCGGAGCAGACGTCAATCTCCTCTTCAGCTCATCAAAACTCTGCTGACACGGCTCAGACCAGACGAACCGAGTAGTCTTCCTTAGAAGGGAAGTAAGTGGTCGGGCGATCAGGGAAAACCCTTCCACAAACCGACGGTAATACCCTGCCAATCCAAGGAAACTGCGAACCTCCTTCACGTTCTTCGGAGGTTGCCAAGAAGACACTGACTCAATCTTCGCCGGGTCGACCTTAATCCCCTCAGCAGTCACTACATGGCCTAGTAAGGCCACCTCTGACATCCAGAGTTCACACTTGGATAGTTTAGCGTATAGCTGGCTATCCTGTAGAATCTGTAACACTGTCCTCAAGTGTCCGGCATACTCCTCTCGCTTCTAGAGTAAACTAGAATGTCGTCAATGAAGACCACTGCAACTGGTCTAAGAAGTCGATGAAAATCCTATTCATCAACTCCATAAATACTACTGGCACAATAGTGAGCCCGAATGGCATCACTACAACTCATAGAGGCCATACCTAGTCCGGAAGGCCGCCTTCGGTATGTCCTGATCTCTCACTCTCAGCTGGTCATAACCCGATCTCAAATCCATCCTTGAGAACACTAACACTCCATGTAGCTGGTCCAGCAGATCATCTATGCGAGGCAGTGGATACTTATTCTTGATGGTGACCTTGTTCAACTCCCGGTAATCAATACACAGCCTCATCGATCCATCCTTCTTCCTCACAAATAATACTGTGTGCCCCAGAGAGGAATACCAGGGCATATAAAGCCCTTCTCTGCTAACTCCTCTAACTGCTTCCCCAACTCAAGCAACTCTATTTGTGTGGAATGCTAAGTAACTTCTATCTAGTCTGACGTAGGATCTGATCAAAATTATCTACTTCTTCTTACTCCTCTAGTTTTTTTTTTTCTTTTATAATCCATCCGTACTAACTGTGATATGCACCCTTTTTCCTAGCCAGTAGGCAGTAAATTCTTCACACGCTTCCCTTGGTCTTCATGTTATTATTAAGGTGCTAGCACGCGGATCGATTTAGCTTCACATTTGTCGTTGTTGATCTCTTGAAGGGTCCTCTAGACGTCTATAAAATTCGTTCATCATTCTATAGTTATCCTCCTTATCTGATAACCAGTACCACTGGTAGACCCGCACGTGTTATGTCTCAATTATTACTGACTGGCATGTAGTTGACCTTCCATAAAATCACAGGCTTATTGTTCTTCTATCTCTTTTGAGGTTTGATAGACTTGGTCAACATCTATCTCCTCTAGTTTCTTTGTTAATACTCTTTTAGTTTCCTTCACAGTCTGCACTTCTCTTGTTCTCTTATGAGGTCACTATACTCTTCTGAGTCTAGTCCTAGTATTCATCTGTCACCAATGAGTTCATCAAGTCTTCCACATTAGCTTGTAAGCGTATCTTTGCGATTCTCCTTACTTTAGTCATCATCTGTTTGCGGTTCTCTGTTATGAACCGTTAGTGTTGGTAACTTAAATCTCTTTGTAATTGAGAAATTATTGCGGACCCTTGAGTCCACCAAATCACTTTTCCACATTCTTCCCCTTGTTAGAGTCGTCTTGATCATGTCGCCTTTATAAAAATTCGTTGTCTCAATTTTAGACTTCTAGTTTCTTGGATACTTATGTCGGACTTTCATTCAAAACTCTCATATCCTTGCTTGCTTCTGGCGGCGTCCGTCTTGATAGTCACGTCCTTTACACCGAAATTCTTGGTTGTACTCCGTTTTATATGATTCTTGTTTCTCCATTTTTATCTCCATTCTACGCTCTCGTCGTCTCTTGCATGGTTCTTCTAATTCATCTCTCGACTTCATATGACAGAGCTCCTTGCATGATTCTCAATTTCTTCTTTCTAAGCTGACTCGGGAACTTCTTTCTCATCCGGTTGTACTGGCGGTAAAAATTTTCTAAACATCTTTACTGCTTTGCCCACCCGTCCTTCGGATGATTTATAAGTCACCAGGACGTCCACCAGAGTATCATACTAAATCTTGGTCTGAATCCCTTATCTCGTGTGGAAAACTCTTCAAACTCGTTACCGATTTATCATGAGGCGCTAATCGCTTCATGATACCCCAACTAAAGAATACAAGATATCCTTTAGGATACTAGCATACTACACACACACAGATATATAATTTACTCTAAAACCTATCGATATAAGTCTATATACTAACTCACCTATCGTTCCAAGCTGCAGAGATCCACGGAGAACGATGGTGGTCCGACGTACTACTAACCTAACAACCCGACTATGCACGTGTGTAAAAACAGAAATCCGTTTTGAAAATCTTAGACCCCTTTCGGGTTCTAGTTATTTTATACATTCGGTCTTTCGGAAGATTTCAAGTGCCATTGTTGCCAACCCAGAGCTCTGATACCATGTTGTAACACCCCAAATTCTCGGAACTCGGGGAGCTACTGGTTAGGACCTCACAATGGGTCCCGACCTTGGTTTAACAACAACATTACTTGGATCTTACAACAAGGCACAAATGTATTTAAAACAATTTCTAAAACATAATATTTTTAATGGTATAAACGTACACATGTGACAGCCTTACAAACATATATAAAGATACATAACATGCATGACGTATGGAAGACTCCCCCGTCCCCCTCTATTGAGTACGTGGACCCGGCTGACCATCCGTTCCGGATCTCTCTGCAACTGCCTATCTCTACAGATCTACAACACGGATAAACCGTTAGCTAACTAACCAAATATAAGCAAAATGATAACAGCACAAACACAAGCAGAACAAAAATAAACAAACATCATGCTGGCACTCAACCAATTATTATCTGTTATTTAAGTGATTCACATTATTCAATTTAAGTTGTGGCACGAGAACTATTATTAGTTCTCGCCTCCGTTCCTTATCCAACTGGTGTAGGTATAGCTGACTTCCTTTGGTAGCATCACTACAAACCATGTGTGGACTAGTCCCGAAAGAAACCCCCAGCGCCCTGCGAGCTACTGAGCGGAATGCCACCGCCCGTTACTCTTAGGCCAAAATACAGGTCGGTATTTATATATCACAACCTATCTCTCTACATGTCAATCACACACCACCATCATCATTTATACTCATATTTAGCAGTCAGCTAAGTAAGCCCAAAGGACTTACCTGTTATAGCGCTCGACTCTTTAGTAACCACTTGCTCTGTAACTGTACCCACTCAGTTGCCTGTTAAAGGCGATAAGTGTATTAGCACACTTTCACGTAGATAGAAGTCTAAAACTTCTGAGATTAAATAAGTATTAAGACGTACTAGTTACATTATTAGTTTTAGGGTAAAATGACCATTTTACCCTTGGTTCCGATTTTCTCGAAGACCCTAAAATTCATGTCCAAACTCCTATTTGAAGTTCTAAAATATATCCTAACTCTTAGAATTTTATTAGGTGCGAAACTGACATTTTTCTCATGTTTCTATTTTCCGGAAGAACCGAAAAAGGTTTAACTTCGGCTCTAAATATAAAATTCTTAACGGCTTATAAAATTTCCGAATTTAATATCTAGATCATCTATGAGGTTCTATCTAGCCTTAGAAGAAAGAATTTCTCCAAACTGTTCAGCCGATATTTTTATAATAATTCCCAAAGTCGGTTCCTCACTCTACTTTCTTATACTTAGTCAAATTTATAAGTTTAATAAAACTGCTCAACTACCTAACTTCAGGAGCTCGTAACTTTCAATCCGACCGTTTATTTCTCCCCAAATTTTAATATGATAAACTACATATATCCGTCTACAACATATCCAAAATTCAACGGTGGATCTTTATTCAAACGTTTTATAATTGATCGACAAAATGGCTGTTCGTAACCTAAAAACTGAAGGGATTAAAATAAAATTACAGCAGCCCCTTATGTCTATCATATGCAGAAACACACACACAACTATATATATATATGTGTATATATTATATATATATATATATACATATATATATACTTCTAACTCTCAGCACCTTCCCTCAACTTACACCAGCCACTGAATTCAACTCTACTAACCTGCACAAATATAACGTATACTCACCTCTACTCTACTGATTAACACACATACATACCTACACTTATTTTCATTTTTAAACAGAAGCAAAGTAAAGCCGGACTGGACGGTACAACAGGGCAGGAGAGAGGGGTAGGAGAGTAACGTGGGAAGGCTGGCTTACCGGAAATCTCCTGCGGTGACTGCGGTTCCTTAACGGTCGACAGGTGTTTGCGAGGTAGTTAACCACAGCGGTGCAGAAGACGGTCGGCTATTCGCAACTGCCGACGGAGACAGGTGCAGCGATGGTGGTTGCTCGGAAGGCCTCTCCGCCCGCCTGATTCGTGTCTGCAGCCTTGGTCTAACTCGACTCCGTTGGGGTCTGTATTTGGGGGGAGTTAGCATGACGTGCAGAAGGGCAGGAGGTTCGATAGGGGAGGAAACTTACCGGTGTAACGGTCCGGCGAGACGAGGCGGCTCTTGCGGGTGCCCTAGCTTCGGCGTCGGGGAAGACGGCGGTCCGGGTGCAACCTCAGGCGGCTCAGTGGTGCGAGTTGCTGCTGCTGTGTGACGGCGTCGTTGGTGGGAGGTCGTTCAGCAGGTGAGAGCGAGGAGATGCGCAGAAGAGGGAGGCGGAAAAGGGGCTGGTGGTTCACCTGGTGGTCGCCAGGAGGCGGCGCAGTGGGTCGGTTTCCGGCGTGCAGTGTAGCGGCTCTCCTCCCGGGCAAGTAGTGTAGCGGCTGAAGGTAAGGGATGGTTATGGTTTAACTTAGAAGATAATTTAGGGTTAGGTTAAATTGATTTTAATTAAGTGATTAAAAAAAAATGGGTTGGGTTACGAGAAACATTGGGCCAGTGGTGGGCCAGATCCGGCCCTCTATCTCTCTTGCAACAAGTTTACAAAACCCGTTAAACGCCCGGACCGGAAGATCACTTGCGGGAAGCAATACGGAATTAATTCTGGTTACAAAATTTTATTATTTTATGTGAATTCGTCACATAAAATAATAGAATTTAAATCCCGTTTTATTTATTTTAATTTATGTATTTATTTATTTAAGATTGACGTAACGGAAATCGGTTAGATTCAGGTTTAACGGAGTTTTAAATTTCCGGTTATTACAACATTTACTAAATATATTTATAACATGTGCCTAGTTACTACAAAAATCTCAAAAAAGACTTACTTAGTTAATTTGACCTTCTATTTTTTATAAATTTATAATTTGAGAAAAAAAATATTACAATTATGTTTTTCTACTTAATGTTAATAGTCACGAGTACCACAAAATTATAAAACTCACGAGTACCACAAAATTTGAAAAGCTCTTAGACATAATCCGAAAAAGTTAAAAGTGCATGGACACCATTTGAAATTAACTTTTTTTTTCTTTCTTAATATTCATTAATTTGTATTATTTAAAACTTTTTCAGAATCTTTTACCATGAGCTTACCTATTATCTTTATCAAGTGAATACACGGGAAAGGGTGTGCCTTCGACTTGTTCATACTCATGGTGAAGACACGTGACTCGAGGTGGTTCCTGTGAGCAGAGGATCTCACGGCTCCAAATAGGAAGTATTGATGGTTGAGACGCGTCGCGTGTGATATCTGCCGTCGCTTCCAAAAATTGAACCAGTCCCGCCGCATCAGTCATCGTGTGATTCAACCACATGGCTAGTAAGAAGCCTCCGCATCTCAATCTTGTTACCTTCACCACACAAAATATCTCTATTAATATTTTTACTAGATAGGTTTTTAGGTATTTTATAAAATTTAAATAATTAGATATTTGGTATTAATTGATCGTTTATGAGTTTAGAAATTTAGAGGATTACTAGAAAGTTTTGGGAGGTTTTTGTCAAAAGGTTTTTTTAAAAATATATTATTTGTAGAATTTTATAAAATGTTTTAATTATTTTAGTCAATAATATTTGTTTAACCTATTTTTATGTTTTTCTTGATTTGTTTTCAATATGTTTTTTTGATAAATCGAAAATGAAAACCTTTGCAAACCAATTATTTACGTTTTATGATTAAAAAAACATTTGAAAACTCGATGAAAAAATATATCTAAAAAAGTAAAACTACTCTATAAATAAACTTCGACTCGAACTAAACATTATGTTGCCTGTTTTTCTAGGTTGAATCGAGCTTGGAGTTCGAGAAATGATATCGTCTCGTCCAAATCAGGTCCCGTATATTATTTCCGTGAAACTTTTTAAACATAAAAACTTAAAAAAAAGTAATATAGTTTGACATTCCCTCTACTTCTCAGTAATTGTAATATTAAGAAAACTAAAAATAGAAGGTATAATATTTATTTATTAATCCACTATAATTTAGAAATTTGTATGAAAATAATGCTAGGACGTAGAGAGCAGAGGAAATATTGTTTTGAAAATAAAAATAATAAATGAAAAGTCAGATATTATTATGTTTATAAAAATATTAAATAATAATAATATTTAAAAGTTTAAATATTGTGAACCAAAATTTTAAAGTTCTAATGACAACTATTGAGAAGAGTATTTTTTTTTACGATACAATGTATGACGCCTAGACACGCATGTCCTCGATCGGAAGGTCTCATACGCAACTTGCATAGTTTTTTAGTCATCAAAATTAGCGGATACATATTTAAAAAAATTGTGAATGTTATATTAAAAAATATAATTATTGGAGATAATAAGTTGTAATGACAGATCTAGAATATAATTTACAATGTCGGTGAATTACTTCTTTTATCTTAGAATGACTTAGATCTTAAAAGTCGCATTCAGGACTAGCCTACATGTAGGTATACACTTTTTTGCACGCGACTTCTTACTCGGGACTTACACATGTACATCTATATGTATACGTTCGTTTGCACACGACTTCGGTTTCCGTCAACGATGAACTCTAACAATAATGATGATTGGTTTCGAATATACCTGGATGAGAAGCAAAGGGGAGTGAAGGACAGCACTTGAGCCAGGCAAATCAAACAACAACTCCTCAAAACAACAGAATGGCGGCCGGAGATCACCCATATCTTGAAGCCGGAAATTCGCCTCCGCCTCCACAAACACCACACCCTCGGCTGTGCAATCCACCAACAACTTCCCTCCGGACCCTTCTCTTAGCCTTCCGGCGAACGGATAATAATACACCAAAGCTTCTGCTATTGCCTTTTTTATTATCGTCCCCGGATGCTTTCTCCCCGTCCGGTTACCCTCTTTTTTACTGCTTCCTGGTGGGTAAATTTGAACCACCGGAACATGGAATCGGAGGCTCTGTTGATCGTCGATGTCGGAAAGTGGCTTTAGTCCGTGTGGTGTGGGTCTCGCCGGTGCTATGAGCTCCGGCGAGCCTCGTACCAAGGAGAATGTTTGAGGTATATTGGTTCTCGCCATTTTTAGAGTACTTTGCTAGTGTTGCTGCTGTTGCATTTATATAGTAAGCATGTTGTACATTTATATGGGTAAATTACACAAATTGACCAATACTTATTGTTCTACACAAAACTACCCTTAACTAAAATTTTCACTTATTATGGTTTCGTCGTATAGGCCAATGCCGACACATTTTAACAATTTAAGTCGGTCCAATAAATACGTAAAATGTTATTTTCAGAGGTTTTAAAATTATTTTAAAAAAATTTTTATTTATTAAACTAGTGTCTTTTAGAAAAGAAAGAAATTTTATTACGGTCAGATTAACTAAGTTTTTTTGAAATTAGACTCATGGTATAAATATATTTAGCGATAAAAATTGAAGGATTACACAAACCTAATGAAAATAGAAAATGACCTATTGGCCAAATTTTGTCTTTTTATTTAACAGCAAAAAATTAGCCAATCGGAAGGCCACAAAAAGCATATAGATTAAAGGTCAAATTTGCTAACTAGACCTTTTACTATATTTACTTTACTAAGAGTACTCATAACATAAACACATTTAGGGCCGTTTGATTTAAGCTCCGGAAACGGAAACAGAATGAAAACGAATCTAGTCTATACGTATATCATTGCTCATGAAATTTTTTGGAATCATTCCTTGTGATTTAATGCAAAATGCACTTGTTTTCTCACATTTTGTTTCCCTATAGGGTATCAAAAGTAATCAAACTCTACTCCAATTACTTTAAACCACAAGGAATGATTCCAAAAAAATTCATGAATAAGGGTATACGTATGGACTAGATTCGTTTTCATTCCGTTTCCGATTCCGGAGTAAAAACCAAACGGGACCTAAATATATTAAACTATAATAAAGATGAATGTGTTATATTTATTTTTATAAAATGATAGCATTAAATAATATAAACATTTAAATTGAAATGAAAAAGTATTATCTTTAGTGAGGTTGTTACTTGCTTTACCTACTGGTCGATGTGGTCCGTAGTCCATGAAACTTAGGTAATCATCGACCATTCTCGTCATCTCAATTATTCCCTTTATTTACAAATAAGTTTAAAAAGTATAGACTTACCCCTTCGAAAACGAAAACGGAATGAAAATGAATATAGTTCATATACTTACCTTATTCATGGAAATGTTTTGGAATTATTTTTTGTGTTTGCATGTAAAATGTAGTTATTTTCCCATTTTGTTCCCCTGTAGGGTATCAACACTAATCAAATGTTATTACAATTACTTACAACCACAAGGAATGATTTTATAAAATTTCATGAATAATGGTATAGATATGGACTAAATTCGTTTCCGTTTTCGGAGTTATTACCAAACGGGCCCTTAGTATAGTATTATGGGTAGGAGGTTCATCGGTCCAAATCTAGTCTAAAACTCATTGTAATTTGTTGTGTCTAAAGTTCATTGGAATTTGAACAACCCTGACTATGGGACCAACTTGTTGGGTTAAAGACGTTATATACTTTAAACACTTATAAATCGTTTAGTTAAAGTATATAAAAGAAAAGAAAAGAAAAAAGGGCAAATTTGGTTAGTAGGCTATTTAGAGAAATAGTGATAGTAAGTAGGCTTTTTTGTTTTTCAATTAAGTAAATATACCTTTTTTTTTTTTTTTTTACATTCAAACCTTCTCCATCATCTTGTTTTCTTCTTTCTTCCAAATGCTTTTTAAAAACTGAATTTCTTTTTTTATTTTATTATTTTTTTTTGTCTTTTTTATTTTCTTTATTTTTTATTTATTTTCTAGAATGAAGAATTTTTTCACACACCGGAATTATCACATACTGGAATTTCCACATACCGGAATTTCACATACCGAAATTTTCACATACCGGACCGGAATTTTACATACCGGAATTATCACATACCGGAATTATCACATACCGGATTTTCACATACCGGAATTTTCACATACCATAATTTTCACATACCGGAATTTCACATACCGGATTTTCACATACCGGAATTATCACATACCGGAATTTCACATACCGGAATTTCACATACCAGAATTTCACATACCGGACATTTACATACCGAAATTTACATACCGGAATGAATTTTTAATTGTCTAATATTTAGTTTTGCAAATTTTAGGGGGCTCGTTGTAATTTTGCAATTTTTTTTTATTGTAATTTGCGTATATGATGACGGTTTGCAAAAATGGGTCCATCACCGTCTCTTTTGGTTTCCAAAAGACTTGTTCTTTTTCCCAGTTGACAATGACAAATTGACAAGACGTGGAGGAGTTGAGCATTATTTGAGTGGAGAATTATATGTTAAAATTGTCTCAAAATAAAAGTATTATGTAAACAAAAATAAATAGCGGACAGAAAGCACAAGGATCAAGTGTTGATTGTGCCGCTAGTTTTAATTCTGAAATTTCTGGAATGAAATTTCTGGTATGAACTTTTCGTATGAAATTTCTGGTATGAAAAATTCTGGTATGAAAAAATTCTAGTATGAAAAAAATTCTGGTATGAAATTTCTGGTATGAACTTTTCGTATGATAATTTCTGGTATGAAAATTCTGGTATGAGAATTTCCGGTATGAGAAATTCAGTCCAGAAAATAAAAAAGAAAATAAAAAATAAATAAATAAGGCAAGAAAAATAATAAAAGAAAACAAATTCAATAATTAAAAATTAAAAATTATACTTATATAACAAATAACAAACATCATTTATTCTTTCTTTCTAATAGAAGGGTTAATAATTTTTTACCTACGATTAAATGAAAGTGGTAAAAAATTTGGGGTACATTTTTTTAAACAAAAACTAAAAAAAGCCTAGTATGTCAAATTCTCCCAAGAAAAAAATCTCCTTTTGTGTTTAGAACGAATAATTTTCGTTGAGCAAATATAAAAAGCTTTGGGAAATTCCGAATGGTACCCTCGTGGTTTGGGGTATTTCGGATTTTGCCCAACAGTTTGTTCAAGTTCGGATGGTACCCTTAAGTTTATATTGTTTTCCGGATTATGCCCAAATTCATTAAATTTTTTTAAAATCTATTCAGAACCTACAAAAAAAAACTAAAATTAAAAAACAAATTAAAATAAAAAGAATGATCTATTTATTTTAAAATTAAAGTAAAACATTAACTTTTTTATAAAAAAATGTTTTATATTAATTTAAAAATAAATTAATTAGATAATTTTTTAAAAAAAATCAAAAAAATCAGTGTTTTATTTTATTTTAAAAATAAATAAATTGAGTTAGCATTTTTTAACAAAATCTAAAACATAATAACATTTTAAAAATAAATAAAATAAGGATTCTTTTAAAAAAAATTTAAAAAATCACTGTTTTATTATTATTAAAATAATTAATCAGTTTTCTATTTTTTTTTTACTTTTTAATATTACTTTATTTTCTTTCTTTTAGTTTTGGGAAATAAATAAATAAATTATTTATTTATTTTAATAATAAATTAAAACAGTAATTTTTTTTAATTTTTTTTAAAAAAGTCCTTATTTTATTCATTTTTTAAATAAAGTATAACACTTATTTTTTTAGATTTTGTTAAAAAAAATGTTAATCCAATTTATTTATTTTTAAATAAATAAAACACTGATTTTTTTGAATTTTTAAAAAATTATCTAATTTATTTATTTTTAAATTAATATTAAAAAAAATTTTTAAAAAAAGTTACTGTTTAACTTTATTTTTAAAATAAATAAATTATTCTTTCTATTTTTTAAATTTTTTTAATTTTAGTTTATTTTCTTTTGTATGTTTTTAATGGAATTTAAAAAAGTGTAATGAATTTGGGCAAAATCCGGAAAACAACATAAATTTAAGGGTATCATCCGAACTTGAAAAAACTGTTGGGCAAAATCCGTAATACCTCAAACCACAAGGGTACCATCCGGAATTTCCCAAAAGCTTTTTAGCAAAACAAATGTCTATATACAATTATCGATTAAAATACGGTGCAAGTTTAATAAACAAATAATAAAAGAAAATAATACAATGATCAAGTGGGAGTTCAACCCATTAGTGTAGTGAGATTTCGTTCTAAATAAAAAGTAGTCCATCAAGCTTATATTCTAATGGATCACTAAATAAAAACTGTTGCGAGAACATTTAATGATCCCCACAACTCACAACCTAGAATAAGCCTCCAATGGATCACTAATTTTGCCAACCTCACGAGAAAACCTTTTCATAGCGAACATCGGAAGGCAAATCGGAACCAAAACACCAATCTCTCCCATAATGTTTTGTCCCCTTACAAAGAAGCTAAGTTGGTCGGGCACATCTCCAATCATTGCAGAGGCGGGTCCACCATAAACCGGTTTCCCCCAACCAAAATCAATATCTAAGAATCCTGCTCGTGTCGTATCAGAGACAATCCAACTCCTTGCTAAAGTCGAGAAAGGCCGACCATTTAGCGACATGTGATCAACCACCGATCTCATGTACTCTTCCGTCACTTTCGCCTTAGTCTTCTGGATTAACTCGAGCGTATGGTCAAGGCTTGACGTGATTTCCTCCACGGTGGAAACGGCTGCAGGAAAGGCGAAGACGTTGCCATAATAGCCTTTGGGAAGAGGTATCTTGAACTTGTTACGTGCGTTTACAATGCACAAGAGTCTAACCTTTACTCCAAAAAAAACTTTTTAGCCCTTCAAAAATTTATTGACGATCGTTACAAATGACCAATAAGTAAAATAGTTAACCAAAACAATTGAGTATAAGCACATTTTAAAGTTCAATTAAACTCTAAACTCAACTCCTTTACAAATGAGACGAGTTTAAACATGTCAAAGCTCGATCCATTCAACAAAATCCCGGTTCATTCAACTACTGTATTAGCCGAACTAGCTACTAGTAGCTCGGCTCGAAATCTTTCACTTTCTTAAAAATCCGAATAATAAAACTTTGTTAAGTTTTATATTCAATGTGTACTCAATTCGTTTATAAACAAGTCAAATATAAACATGTCAATGCTCGACTCGTATAACATACATAAAACCGAGTAAGCTAGGTATTGTTGTATTAGGGATCAAGAACGTATACCTTCTCATGTGGGCTTAAATGGAGAGCTATAGTACGACATTGCCAAAGAAAAGCAGCCACCAAATCAAATACACTCGAACTCTTGAGATGCGGTGCGACTCGCTTTCGAATCGCTGACAACTCAGCGAGTCCAAGAAAGAATGAACGTTGGATCACTCTGCGAGTCACCAATAAAGTCACTTATAAGATAAATATATAATATATAATATTTATGTTGATACTGATACACATCTATTGTGGTGTTGAAATTGAAAATATGTGAACTGTTAGTTTATAAATTAATGATTGGCTATGATTTAGGGCATGTTTACCTGCAGGTTTATAAACTTCATTTAGTTTATAAATTCGAACTTTATTTGTTGGTGTGTGTTTACATGTAGATGAGTTTATTTTCGAATGAGTTTATTCGGGTTTATAAACCTCTAGAAAATAACCTCCTCAATCCAAGGTTATTTTTCTTGGATGAGTTTATTTTTTCTATATACCCGAAATTGCCCTCATTCGTATCTTTACAAATTCGACCCTAACATTCACACCCGTGAAATTTTCTTCTTTCAAAACAACCACATTATTGTCGTCCACAACTATACCTTCGAGATTTGATTTTTCGATTACCCTCCTATTCATATATATATATTGGATTATTCTTAAATCTTTTTAGGGGTAAAAATGTATTTTGCACTAAAATAAACCCCAAAAAAAACCTTAAGTAAACATCCTTATCGAAATAATATATATAACCTCCTCAATCCAAGGTTATTTGTACTATTTTGAAAAATTTTGGATTTTTTCAATAAAATTTTCAATTTTTGTATAATGTCCTCAGCTTTAGAATTTTTTAAATTATACCATTTTATTTTTTATAAATTTATATTTTGAGAAAAAACAAAATAATTATATTTTTCTACTTATTGTAAATAGTCATTTTAAA
Source organism: Fagopyrum homotropicum (assembly GCA_033239125.1). Lineage (NCBI taxonomy): Eukaryota > Viridiplantae > Streptophyta > Magnoliopsida > Caryophyllales > Polygonaceae > Fagopyrum > Fagopyrum homotropicum. Next base: position 165,645,425 of record BSWB01000001.1, read on the forward strand.
GATATATATAATTTCTTGACGAATAAATTATTTTTATATTTTTTTTAAAATGTTAATAGTTGATAGAACATAAATGATAGAAGGGTATAATTCAGAAAAAATATAAACCTCAAGAGCGTACCTGTTATCTTTATCAAGTGGATAAATGGGAAAGGGTGTGTCTTTGACCTGTTCATACTCATGGTGAAGACACGTGACTCGAGGTGGGTCCCGTGAGCAGAGGATCTCACGACTCCAAATAGGAAGTATTGACGGTTGAGACGCGCCACGTGCGATCTCTGCCGTCGCTTTCAAGAATTGAACCAGTCCTGCCGCGTCACTCATTGTGTGATTCAACCTCATTGCTAGTACGGAGCCTCCGCATCTCAATCTTGTTACCTTCACCACAAAAAGAAATATCTATATTAATATTATTTACTAGATAGGTTTTAAATTAGGTGTTTTATAAAATTTAAATAAATAGATATTTGGTATTAGTTGATTGTTTATGAGTTTAGAAATTATTAGGGGATTACTAGAAAGTTTTGGGAGGTTTTTGTTAAAAAAATTAAAAATATATTATTTGTAGAATTTTATAATATCTTTTAATTATTTTAGTAAATAATATTTGTTTAACCTATTTTTATGCTTTTTTTTTTATAAATCGATAAATGTAAACCTTTGCAAACCAATTATTTGCGTATTATAATTAAAAAAAACATTTGAAAACTCTATTAATAAATATATCTAAAAAAGTAAAACTAATCTATAAATAAACTTCGACTCGAACAAAACATTATGTTGCCCGTTTTTCTAGGTTGGATCGAGCTTGGAGTTCAGGCAATGAAGTCGCCCCGTCCAAGTCAGGTCCCATATATTTTTTCCGTGGTAAAACGAAACTTATAAACATAAAAATTTTCAAAAATTAAAATAATTTGATTCTCCCTCTAATTTTTAATAATTGTCATTAAACAAATATCATTCTCCAAAATATAAAGGGTATATCTTTACTTTTGATTCTCCATTTTGAAGAAGAGTTTAGGAAAGTTGTTGGGATGCTCTTATCAGAGATAATAAGTTTTAATAACATATCTTGAATATAGTTTACAAGGTCGGCGACCTACTTCTTATGTCTTGAAATGACTTACGTCATGAAAGTCGTATTCGGGACTAGCCTACAAGTATAGTCTTATGATACGCTAGTTTGCACGCGACTTAAAAAGTCGACCACGTACATTTGTATGCGTTCGTTTGCACCCGACTTCAGTTTCAAACTAGAGACTCTAACAATAATAATGGTTGGTTTTGTATTTACCTGGATGAGAAGCAAAGGGGAGTGAAGGACAACACTTGAGCCTGGCAAATCAAACAACAACTCCTCAAAACAACAGAACGGCGGCCGGAGATCACCCATATCTTGAAGCCGGAAATTCGCCTCCGCCTCCACAAACACCACACCCTCGGCGGTGCAATCCACCGATAACTTCCCTCCGGGCCCTTCTCTTAGCCTTCCGGCGAACGGATAATAGTACACCAAAGCTTCTGCTATTGCCTTTTTTATTATCTTTCCCGGTTGCTTTTTACCCTCTTTTTTACTGCTTCCCGGTGGGTAAATTTGCACCACCGGAACTTGGAATCGGAGGCTCTGTTGATCGTCGATGTCGGAAAGTGGTTTTAGTCCGTGTGGTGTGGGTCTCGCCGGTGCTATGAGCTCCGGCGAGCCTCGTACCAAGAAGAATATTTGAGGTACATTGGTTCTCGCCATTTTTAGAGTAGTTAATATTTGCTGGTGTTGCATGGCTGTTAATTTATAGTAAGCATAGTGTACATATATATGGGTAAATTACAAAAATTGTCCAATACTTATTGTTCTACACAAAACTACCCTTAACTAAAATTTTCACTTATATGGTTTCGTCGTATAGGCCAATGCCGACACATTTTAACAATTTAAGTAGAGTCCAATAAACACGCAAAACGTTATTTTCAGAGTTTTAAAGATATTTCAATAGTAAATATCTTGTTAAATTACTTTTTTTAGAAAGGAAAGAAATTCGATTTACTAACCAAAAATCGATTGGTCCATCGAGGGACCACAAAGAAATATCCGGATTAATCGTTATGTTTGACAAATTAGAGGATAAAAATAAAAAGAAATAATTAAAATTAATGTGATGTATCAATCGACGAGATTTTAAAACATCGTTGATTAGATCTGTTTCTCATAAGCAAAGAAAACACGACATTCGAATTGAATAATTATGTAAATTTGGATATTTTATATGGGTGTGTCCAACACGTCCTTAATCTTGTGATCGAGTATATATATTGCACTCGTTTGTAAGACAAGATTATAAAAACTTTCGAAATTTATGCAAAATAAGTTAGATAATAAGGTACTTTTTTTATTTTATAAGCTACATGAAAATGATTTATAGAGTTTATGATCAATTATTGAATAATATATTACAAATATAATCTTACAAAAATTGATATTAAATAAAAAAAAATGAATCATTTCAGGTAAATTTACATGTATATAAGTTACATTAAACTTATTTCTTCCAAAGATTCAACTAATCATGAGAACAGTTCGTAGTTATTATTAGTTTTGCTACGAATGTTTCATATCGTTTAATGCATTATTCGTAGTTATTGTTAAATGGATTATTCGTAGTTATTATTAATTTCAGAATATTATTTATCTAATAATTATGATATCTACCCTAAATGTCGACCCTTAATACTCACCATCCGACAGTGTAAGATTTTTATCATGATTACACGATAAGATTGTTCTCATGGGAACCGTACCATATATATATATATATATATATATATATATATATATATATATATATATATGTGTGTGTGTGTGTGTGTGTGAGAACACCTCCTAACGTGAAAACATGAGAACAAATTCGTAATTATTATTAGTTTTGTTACGAACTAGTATAATACCCGCACCTTGTGCGGGTTTTGAAAAAAATGAGAAAGAATATTGTGAAATTGGTTTTTTTACGTGCTTTTGTTTTGTATACTTCTCTAATCTAATCGACTTACCAACATTACTTTATTAAGGATAAATTTACTAAATGAGATTATATTATGGACATACTTAATAGAGTAATAATATTATTATATATATATATAACAACATTTTTGTTTATTTCCGATTATGTAATGAATTTGAGGATTTTTTTCTTGGTCAATGGTTAACAATTTAATTTTACAATTTTTTTTTGTATTTAACAACTCTTTTGTTTTTTTTTGGATTAATGCTTATTGGTGTATTAAAATTTTTATTTTAATTAATTATTTTTCTATAAAATTATTATTTTAATAATAAAAGATTTTATGGTTTAAAAAATAGTGTAAAAAATAAAGATTTATTGGCTTTAATTGTGGGAACTCAATTTCAAAAATCCTGCGTCCACAGCGCGCCACGTCATCAACCCGTGCTCTATTTTAGTAAGTATAATAGATGTGCCATATCGTTTAATGTATTATTCGTAGTTATTGTTGGTTGAGTGGATTATTCGTAATTATTATTAATTATGATATCTACTCTAAATCTCGACCCTTAATACTCACCATCTGACGGTCTAAGATTGTTCTCATGATTACACGATAAGCATGTTCTTATGGGAACCGCATCCTATATATATATCTATATATATATATATATATATATATATATATATATATATATATATATATATATATATATATAAACCCTTTTTGCATAGTAGTTCCATGCAAATACCTCTAAATTACAGACATTTTTGGTTGTTTACATAAAGGTTGACAAAGACAAAAGACATAAAACACATAGGCGTGTAAAACGTGTTTATGAAAAGTTGGCCTTCTCCTTCTATGATTACTATTGTCGTACAAATCTTTTGGGCCCACATACGAACTATCTCACTGGAGTTGGGCCCACATTATCTCTTCCTTTAGATTTTCACTTGGTATATATATTTCACAACCCTTTTTAAGATATCTTTGGGATAAGTTTAATGAGTCATTCTTGTTGGATTTTTTTCCTAAATAAAAAAAATAACTATAAAATTAGAAACGGAATAAAAATATTGATTTTAGGTTCGGAATGGTAAGGGTTATGTGTGTTTTTAAAAAAAAAAAAAAATTAGAATCGGTAAAGGAATCACGTAATAAAAAATGTGTCAAGTCATCTTATATGTACACTTTTATATCTGGTGTATCTAATTAAAAAAAAATGGTGTTCTTTTTTCATAAAATCAAGATTCCGAAATAATCTATGATATATATAAATACATTCATTAATTATTCATTTACGAGTTTTTATACAATAAAGTATAAACTATGGATATATAATAAAATCATTAACAAAAAAAACTTTCAAATGTTGCTATGCATGGACTAGAAGGAACCAAAGTATTCTTTTACAAAATATTTTTTATGATATGCATTAAATATATCCTTTAATTGTTTATAAAGTTTTTACTTATTATATTACAATATATTTTTTAGAATATAAATTTTCAAGGCATAATGTATACAAAGTTTATTATTTTCAAATAAAGAATATATCTTAATATAATAAGTAAAATTTTGTTATGATATGTATTAAATATATAAAAATAACTACGGATATAATGTTATTTGTCGTTATTAATTTTTAATTTTTTAAACTTATTATATAAAAATATATTTTTTAAAATCTAATTATCAAATCATAATATCTACAAAGTTTATTATTATAACAGATATATTTAATACATTGTAAAAATAAATATTTTGTAAAAGAATTATTTGGTTGGTTCTAGTCCCTACATATCTAAATTTTGGAAGAATTAGTTTTTATGTTTTAAATATATACCATAATTTATCGATTATAAATCGTAAATTAATAATAGATGTATTTAATATATCATAGATTATTTCAAAAGGTTGATTTTACGGGAAAAAACACATTTTTTTATTGCATACGTTAAATATAAATTGTATATACAAGACAACATGACATAGTAATTGAGAGTTTTTATTGGTTCTCTTTTATTATCTAGCGTGTAAGTCAAATTTCACTCTTTTTCTCTAGTAGGATTTAAAGATATTTCATCACTTAAAAATCAAGATTCTCTTAATTTTATTTAATTTTTGTCTATAATTCACTTATTCATATTAGTATTTTGAAACATTGTCAAAGAGTGCATAACATTATCGGTTCCAAGCTGAACTATAGCGTATAGTATATTTATAAAATTCCTCTTTTGCAGGTAGTTTCATGCAAATACCTTTAAAAGGCGAAAAAATAACTAACAGGAAGCGTCGACCGATGAGATGTGCCGTGTGCGATCTTTGTCGTCGCTTTCAAGAACTGGGTCAATCCCGCCACGTCAGTCATCGTGTGATTCAGCCGCATTGTCAGTACGAATCCTCCGCATCTCAATCCCGTCACCTGCATGACACATTACGATATCGCTATAGAATATCTTACGAGAGCAGATTATCCAAAACAATAACCGTAATATCCAAAACAACAACTATAGTCACATAAATTTATAAAACAACAACCATACAATACTAAACACATCTTAACACTAAGAGGTTATTTGAAAAAGTTTGACAATATTATGGTTTTCAATTACCAGGACGTGGAGCAAAGGGGAATGGAGGACACCATTTGAGCTAGGCAACTCAAGCACCAACTCCTCAAAGCAAGTGAACGGCGGCCCAAGAGCACCCATATCTTGAAGCCAGAAATTCGCCTCCGCCTCCACAAACACCACACCCTCGGCGGTGCAATCCACCATCAACTTCCCTCCGGGTCCTTCTCTTAGGGCTTGTTTGGTATTAGATTCATAGGGATTCATTTAGATTCATTTTATGTGTATTCTTCGGGTTACAATTTTTATGCATGTTTGGTATCGGTTTTAGTTTTTGTATTGTATTCTTTTTCGGTATTCTTTTGGCAAAAGAAACCCGAAAAAAGAAGCTTGTGGAGCCAAGCTTCTTCGAGATTCTATGGGATAGATTATTTGTTTTACCTCTCATACCCTTCACTCTCTTCTATCTTCTATGTTTACCCATTAACGATTCCAGCAGGTCGAATACCTCCTTCATCGTTCCTCCTGTCGTCTCGTTCTCGAAAGTGCTTCACCCTTCAGTTCTTTCCTCTAGTTTCTCCTACAGGTCTCTCTCATTCCTCATGTTCTCTTCTTGCTTGCTTTCTCAGATCGGAGTTTGCTGTTTTGTTGCTTTTCTTCATTTTTCAGTTCGGTTTTTGTGCAGATTATAGAGAGTATAGAGAATTGCAATTCGAGGTTGATTTGTGTGGAGAAAAGATTCAATGTTAGGGATTGAGGAATTTGGTAGGGTGAATGAAATCCAACGGGAAGCCAAACACTTTCCAGTCCATACAGGTATGTTCCAGGTTGAACTTCACAATCCCTAAATGGAGATTGACTGGGATTTAAAATGGAGATTGACTGGAGATTTTAAATCCCTAAATGGAGATTGACTGGAATTTGGTAGGGTGAATGAAATCCAACGGGAAGCAATTCGAGGTTGAACTTCACAATCCCTAAATTGGTCTGATTCCATGGCTCTTTGGAAAATGGAGATTGACTGGGATTTAAAATCCACCGTTCAATGGTCTCCAGCAGCAACTCGGAAGAGAGAAACGAAGGAGAAGAAGAACGAAGGAGGAGAAGAACGTAGGAGAAGAAGAACGAAGAACGAAAAAAGATAGAGAGAATGGCCTTACCTCAACTCGGCAATGGTCTCCAGTAGAACCGATAGGCAAGAAGAAGAACGATGGAGAAACGAAAGACAGAGAAACGAAGGAGAAGGAAAGAACGATAGAATTTTAGGACTGCTCATCAATTAAATTTGAGGGGCATTTTGGTCAATTAAACATGAATAAACTATATCAATAATCTTATACCAAACACATAAATTTTACGTAAAAAACAATCCATAAGAATACCCATCTACGACAATCCCCAAGAATCTCAACAATCTCCATCTCGAAGAATCTAAAAAAAGAAACCCCATCTAATACCAAACAGGCCCTTAGCCTTCTGGTCATCAGATAATAATATACCAAAGCTTCTGCTTAGGGCTGAACAAGTTAGGCTCACTTTACCGAACCGAACCGAGTAGTTTCGGAACAGACTGAACCGAAAACCGAAATCTTAGGTCTGCATTTAAAAAAAAAAAAGACTTCAGCTCGGTTTATGTTAAAAATTGCAAAACGGGTAAACCGAAAAAACCAAATTGTTATTAAAAAGCAATGGCCGGGTCATATAATCATATTAGTAATTACTTTTTAGGTCCATTTAGGTCCAAAACCTAAACCGAACCGAAATCGACCCTGAGAGGTTCAGTTCTAGGTTCTAATATACATTTCATATTTTCGGTTTTAGATCCGAACCGAAACCGAACCAACTTTTATAAGTTTGATTTCCGGTCCAAGATTTCAAGAAAAATCGTTTTTAGGTTCGGTTCTATTTATTACATTTCGGTTCGGTCTTGTACCTATGCTCACCCCTACTTATACTAATGCCATTTTTATTATCATCCGCATGTACTTTGTTAAGATGTGTGGATATATTGTCTCATGATAATAACCGAACCTAATATATAAGCACTAGACTACTCCTATTGTCAGTTGGTTTTAGGATAGAACCCCGAAGACTTATGTGTAAAGTTCACTTACGTGCATCCCTCCACGTGTTAAACCCGCTGGATTATAAAAGATAAAGATAATTTAATATACTTTCTCTCGTCTCTTTTTCACTTCTTTCGTGTGGATGAATTTGCACCACCGGAACTAGAACCGGTCGGAAAGTGGTTTTAGGCCACGTGGAGTGGGTCTCACCGGTGATATGAGCTCCGGTGAGCCCCGTAACAAGGGGAACATTTGGGAGCTCGGCAGCCTTAGAGATTTGCAATTGATTATATTGAACAGTCTAATGTGGTTGTCAATTTATAGGTGGGTAAGCATGCATTGTGTTCACGCCAATTTTTGTAATTTTCTGATTTGGATGCATGCATTATGTTATGTGACCCTCGTGAATCTATAGGGGATCTCTTAAAGTGAAAATGTAAGGGTTACACTATCCTGATTGATGATTTTTTTTACTTTGAAAATAAAAAGCGGTTATGACAGATAGTCCATCTTAAGCATCCTTACTGAGAGCACGAAATTCGTCAGAAAAAGTTGTGTTGGTATTCGAAATTTTTAAATGGATCAAACGGTCAGTAACACAATTCATTTCTTTGAACACATGTCTGACATGAAATTCCTCAAAGAAGCGAAGATCCAGTCGGGAGTCGGATACGATCTTCTCGATCTCTCATGAACAACTCCAAAGTCCTTGGAATGCCTTGATAACACACAAGTTATCACCCTCAATTTCGATTTTTTTTTTTTTTTGATATTTAGCGTGATTGTTTCTTTTAGTCCAACTTTCAATGCAAAGGCTTATGCTTTAATAACCGAGTTAAAATTATTTTTTCTAGTGTCCAAACTAATAACTTCACAATTATGATTCTCCGAACACATATTGTTTGATGATTATTTTGTCCTTTATAATTTAATAATAAAAACTTGACTAGATACACGGAGTATATCAAATCTCTTTCAAAAAAATAAGAATACATGCACGTATATTTATTTTTTGGTAGGAAAGACAGAAAGACGTATCTCATCCGAAAATCAAATTAACTTAAGAATGAAGCTAATAATTCACAAGCCTTTGAGTCATTATTTCTCGAACATCGTTTTTCAACATGTGAATTAAAGAAATTGTAACGATATGAAAAACCTTATAGAAAATCAAAAGCAAGAGAAGCAATGTGTTTCACAAATGTATTTGTTTTTCGATAAATGTGACGAAACTGGACGGACCAATTTCAACGAAGAAAACCTTGACACTTTGAATCCATGCTGTATAGAGTATGCGTACTCGGAATGTCGAGCTCAAAGTCTATTTCAACATGCAAATTCCGCATCCCTCTATTCCATGCAAAGTACAAACCCATGCACAACCCAAAAATTCCGTCATAGGCACCGTGCAAGAACCGATATTGGACGATAACGGCACCATCAGTCTTCAATGTGAAGGAGGGTGCATTCGGGAGTTAGCAAACGTAGTAGAGATGTACTTCATTTGAATGCTGATGAAGATAACTTTGTTGCAGGGAGGTTGTTCATCACGGAACACAGTCATGTTTCTCCACTTCCAGCACCACCACAATAATTATAATATATGAAAGCTATTGATGATTTGTGGTAATAGTTTATTTAGGAGATTTATAGTTTTAGGGCCCGTTTGTTTTAAACTCCGAAAACGAAAATGAATCTACTCCACATATATAAATTGTTCATGAATTTTTTTTGGAATCATTCTTTATTGTCTTGTGCAAAATGCATTTGCTTCATCTATTTTGATTTCTTGTAGGGTAATCATACCATAAAGTAATTAAATTATACTCTAATTAGAGCAAACCACAAGGAATGATTCCAAAAAATTTCATGAGCAAGGATATACGTATGAACTAGAACAGATTTCATTCCGTTTTCGTTTCCGGAGTTTAAAACGAACGGGCCCTTAGTATATTATTAGGAGATTTTTTTACATTTTTCAAGAATAACTTTTAGAGATTTTTTCATTAGTTTTCAATTTATTTTACAAATATATAGATTTGTACGAAAAGCGGGCTTGGACCGAGTTCGGGCCGGGCCGCGCCATAACTTAAAACTCTACCCGCAAGGTGCAGGTCAGAACACAAACGTTGTCCATGTCCATCCACGTAAAAAGTGGGTCGTCTGCTAGACCGGCCCAGACGACTCATATGTACTTGATAGTGCTTTTTTTACGGGATGTATAATGTATTTAACACAAATTTTCAATCCAGTTATACTTGCATAATGCAATACCAACGAGTTCAACACAATCGAAACACAAAAATGAATAAATTCAAATACCTAACAAACAACAAGAATCGTTGTAGTCAAGTTATTTCTGCAATCTTGTATTACAAGAGAGAGATATTTACTCATATTCGTCCCTCCAAAATAAAGGTCGGATCATATCCAAAAGGGTCAAACTCATTGTCCATACCCATATTATTTTCCGGATGGATAGACCCAATTTTATACATGTCTTCAAATTTCAAATTACTTATGCTTTTTATTACTATTTATTCTTTTTATTAAATTAAGCATAAAAATCTCCTCCCAAACATTTACTAAATTTTTAATTAAATGTTCAGAATTTACATTTACATCTATCTTTTAAACTCTACTAAAAAATCAACATAAAATTTTAAAATTACACAAAAAACTAAAACTAATTAAAAACTCATTTTGACGAACATGTCCTAGGAAAAAATTTCAAAGACTGCATAACACTACGGATTCAAACTTAACTATAGCATGTGGTTAATTGATAAAATTCCTCCTTTGCAGGTAGTTTCATGCAAATAGGGGTGTAATATGAGACAAGCTACTCGGATCGGCTCGTCAAAAGCTCGGCTCGAGCTCGTTTATTTTCTAAACGAGCCAAGCTTGAGCACATTTTAAAGCTCGTATAATTTTTAGGTTCGGTCCGGGCTCGGCTCATTTATAAACAAGCCGAGCTTGAGCATGTCAAATCTCGGCTCGTTCGGGTAAAGCTCGGCTCGCTCGGCTAAAATAACACTATATGAACATTATTTTAGCCGAGCTACTCGGGCTCGGCTCGTCAAAAGCTCGGCTCGAGCTCGTTCACTTTCTAAACGAGCCAAGCTTGAGCACGTTTTAAAGCTCGTATAAATTTTAGGCTCGGCTAGGACTCGGCTCATTTATAAACGAGCCGAGCTTGAGCATGCCGATGCTCGGCTCGTTCGGCTCGTATTACCCCCTATATGCAAATACTTCAAATTAGTAGACATTTTCTTATAGTTTCCGTTAAATTTGACGGAGACGAAAGAATAATTAGCACGTTATGTAAACTGACCGACACTGTACATCTTCTAGCTTGACCACATACGTTCGCGTATTTCCCTTGCCTCACGGCCGCACGTTATCGTTTGTACGGAATATATGTTTTTATAGGTTGTGTTTGGCAGCTAGTTTAAAGCATATTTTGTTTTAGTAAAAAATATTTTTTCTACCGACGGACCGAATCTTGAAAGGTTGAATTTTCGTCCAAAATAATGTCATGATGGTTAGTCCGCAAACGTTGTCCATTCATTTTCCTTTATCTTTGTATCAGATAAAAGAAAATATTTCTTTTTACATCAGACATACTAAATATATAAAAATTCGTTTGATGTATACTTTTTTGAATTATATCAAAGTTTTTTTTCGAGTTTTTAGAAAAGGCCTATGAACTTTATAAAGTTTTTTAGAGTATACCCTACTATACATAACTTAACATTTGCTCACATGTTGAAAGAACAAAAAATATAAGTTATCAAGCTAAGAAGGGCCGAAACCTGAAACCTGAACTCGAAACCCGAATCCAAAACACGAATCCGAAACCTAGAATTTATTTGGATAAGATAAAATGCCTCTCACTCACGATATTATAGACATTCAAAACAACTATTAATAATAAATAAGTTTCATCTTAATTTCCCTTAATTTTAAATTTTTTCTCTTGATATTCACAATTTTTTAAATATTTTCATAGTATCCTCTTGGTTTAATTTATTTTCACCTAATATTCTTATTTAATATATTGTATTAAACTTCTATAAAAAAAATTATAAAAAGTAAACGTAAAACTAATTTTGAATTAAAATCTATTATCATCTAAAACACTTTTTTTAAAAAAAATTCTAAAATAAATAAATATAATTAGAAAGATCAAATGAAAAATTAGAGGAACGAATAAATACAATCATTCTAATAATTACTTTAATATATATATATATATATATATATATATATATATATATATATATATATATATATATATATATATATATATATATATATATATATATATATATTTCCTGTGTTGAAGAGCATGAACTGTGAAATTGCAGGCTTCTTGTGTCTTTAGGAAAAACAACCCACGTGAATTTAAGTTCAGCCTCGTTCAAGTAGAGGTCTGTGTTCCCTAAATGAATTAGAACAATGGGTATCCATATATACTAAACATAAATAGTGTAATTATCGTGTTTTGGATGAGTATTTTTTTTTAAAAATTAACGTGAAATTTTTTTTTATATTATATTTCATAATAATTATAAATAAAAGCATTTTTCTGTTTATTAAAACGTCATATATTATAGTTTTCGGTAATTTAAAAATTAAGTTTGAAAAAAATGTACGCAATCAAATCTATTACGAAATGAATACATAAGAAATAATTTATTTATTAAAACTAAAATGTATTTAGAAGGCAAAATTATCAATTAAGTAGATAATATTTTTTTAATAATTTATTTCATTTTGATTTATACGGTAAAAATAGATAGATTTTAGTTAAAGAAAGATATGATAAAAATAAACAGATAAAAAATAGTAAAAAGGTAAATTTGATAAAATAACACATGTCATCCGATGTATAAATAAATGACATGTGGATTTAAGTTCTTTTATTTTTATATAATATATAGATATAGGGTCTGTTTGGTATGTCGTAACTGAAACTGAAAAATGGGACTGAAACTAAATGAAATGAATCGAATTAATTTATTTCCATTTTCGTTTAAGATGAGAATGAATGAGATGAATTAGGTATTAATCGATCAAAATGCCCTTACAACAATATACCCTTGCAAATTCAATCCATTCAAGCATTCATTCTAAACCTCCCTAATGAAAACAACATTACAAAGATCTTCTGAAAGACTAAGAATAATGAGTATCTATAACAATAAAAAAGACTAAATACATAATTCAATAAGAATAAAACTAATTATAATAATGATCCATAAACAACTAAGAAACCAAGAGAATAACTAACATTACCTACCGAGGATTCCTCACCAATTTACTCTGTTGGTGAACTTTCTTCAAAGCTATTAACTTGGCCTCAATTTCATCATAATCAGACAACTTTGGATGAACAAGTCTAGGAGAAGACGAACCGCGACTAATGAGTTCAATAGGATCTTCATTAGGAGAAAACTCGACCTACCAAAATCACTCTCCATACCCTCTTTATCCCCTGCTGAGGTACTTGCTGCCCTCAAGTAAGGAGGCGAGTCAACTTACCATTATTTCCATTGTCATTACTAGTCAAACTTGGCGATCTTGATGGTGTTTTGGGTTCCTCTTCCTTTAGCCAAAACCGAAAGCTTTGAACCAAGTCATCAAGCTCATGGATTTTCTTCTGATGATTCCTTTGGTGAGAAAATCCACTATAGTAAACCTTATAGTGGTAAAAAGGCCTAGTTATCCATTTTACCCATTACGATTAACAATCGTTAATCAACTATTAACAGTCAGAAAAAGGAAGGAAAGAAAAAGTTCCAATTGTTAATTGCTTATTAACGAGGATAACACGTCCTTAGCGAATAGCGAGCATACAACAACGTTAAAAAATATGTCATCCATAAATAAGATATTTTTCTTTTTTAGTATAAAAATTTATTAACTGTCGGTGAATATTATATAAACAATCTGTTATTACTATATTTATGAGTTTTAAAACGTAAAATTCATAAATAATATGTTTTTTGTTTACTAGTGTACAAATACATTTCTAGCAATGCTACTATTGTATTTACGAGTTTTCTTATTTATTTTTTCACATATGAACATACGGTTCATGAGCATAAAAGAATATAGTATCTTCCAAGTACGATAAGTATTATCATGCTATAATTAAATACTTCGATTTAATTTTAATTGATGATCTATTATAATCCAACGATTCTTTGTAAAATTGGTTCTCACCCGAACCAATTCCTATATATATATGAAATAAATTCGTTTTCATTCCGTTTCCGATTCCGGAGATGCAACCAAACGGGGTTCAAAATGTTCATCTCTTCCTCGATTACCTCCTATACACTTCAATTCACCATCATCAAATATAAGTTCGTAATCAGCCGTCCATATCACAATAGTACCTGTCATGCAAGAAAACCTTAGAAGAAGGCAGGGACACCAACTTGTTAAGTGACACAAATGCATCAATCCTTCATCAACAATATATTTTGTTTATCCTCAGATCTATCTAAAAAAGAGATTCTAAGTGTTACCTATGCCATGAACGAATTTTCGGTTTGCTGATTGTGCCTTCATAGTTGGTTATCCTTCACAAGAGCAATGGTGGTACTTAAGAGCTCAGATGTACACTTTGTGCAAGCCCGAAGGATCTTCATGACCTGGATTGGCATGCAATTGGCTTGTGTTGGTAAGGCCATATGCCACAGCAAGCTTCTCTCTGTGACTTTCAAGAAACATCTCTCTCAGATCTTCTTCAACATCCTGCGTAAGTGCGTAATCTCTTCTAGATTGGCAGAGTAGCAAATTTCCTTTAGTCTCTATATATTAGTTTGTCCAAATAAGAACAAAATTTGTCCACTTCTGGATGAAACTTCTCACCTGTCATAAGTGTATAGACTTGGTTGTTAAACTTTGATCCAAGCTTGCCCGAGATCTTTCTTGATTGCTCTCGTCTGCATCAAACTCCTCAATCTAGCTGACTCTTCCCATCTATCTTGAGTAGCCAACATGTTTGACAACAAAATATAAGGCTCTGGATCAGAAGGGTCAAGTTGCATCAACCTTTCAGCAACCCACATGCCCAACTCAACATTTTTGTGAACTCGGCAAGAAGATAGAAAAGCCTTCCAAACCAACTTAAGATGAGATAAGCCATTTTCAGATATGAACTTTTTTATGTCATCTAACCGACCTGCTCGCCCAAAGAGATCAACCACACAAGTGAAATGTTCAGTTACAGGATCTATCTTGTAAACTTCCTTCATTTCTTTGAAATATTTCAAGCCTTCATCAATCAGCCCGGCATGACTGCAGGCAGTCAAGATCCCGACAAATGTCAATGCATTTGGTAGCACCCCCTCATTCTTCATCTGTTCAAACAGTTGAGTAGATCGCTTCCCTTGACCGTGCAATGCATATCCGGATATCAATGAAGTCCACATGACGACATTCCTCCCCTCGGCATGCTCAAATACTGAATGTGCATCATCTAAGCTTCCACATTTGGTATACATGTCAACCAACGAGGAGCACAAGACTACATCTAACACATGCCCAATTTTCAGAATAATAGCATGAACCTGCTGACCAAATACTAGCATCCCACAATCAGCACTAGCCGAAACACTGCTTGTGAGACTAAATTTGTCTGCCTTAATCCCTTGAGAAAGCATATTTCGGAAGGTCTGCAATGCTCGCTCCCACATACTATTCTGCATAAACCCGGCAATCATGGAACTCCAAGACACTGTTTCTGTCACTGATCCTTCTCTATCGTATATGTGATTTTGTTTATTCCCCACATATATCGGCATTTGCTTGAACACCAATGATGCCTGCTCAGTTTTCCCACATTTACTATACATGTCAATAAGTGAAGATCTTGCAAACTCATTGTTCTGTAACTGAGCATAAATTAGTTGAACATGTATCTGTCTACCCATCTCCAAAATCAATAACGACGAAGCCAAATTTAATGCTATTGAAAAAGTAAACTCATTGAAGGATGCATGAAAGCCCACCATCTCATGAAGAAGCTTTAGAGCATCTCTTTCGAATCCATTTTGCAGTAGCCTTGAGATCACTGTATTCCAGGTTGCAGTATCCTTAGTGGGTAACCTTCTAAACAAATCCATAGCATTCTGAATATCACCAGCTTGTATATATGAACCAATCATAATGTTCCATGACACTGTATTTCCATCCTCCATCAGCTTGAACGCTCTTTTTCCACAATCAAGTTCCCCACATTTAACATAAAAATCCAGCAAAGAGTTCTTCAATACAGCATCAACTTCAACCGCCTTCCTTACAATCCACCCATGAACCGCCTTGCCCGTACGAACCCACCCCAAACTCGAACAACTTCTCAAAACACTAGACAACGTAAACTGATTTGGCATCACCCCATCAACTAACATCTCTCCAAAACAATCCAAAGCCCGCACAAATGAACCATATCGGGCAAAACCAGAGATAAGAATTGTGTAAGTTCGAACATCTCGTTGAGTCATTTCATCGAGCATCTTGTGAGCAATACTGAAACACCTAAATTTCACATACATGCTCAAGATGTAGTTCGCAGCACCCAAGTCATTAACACCGGCATTCTTCGTGACCTGAGCATGAAGTGTCTCGACTGCTAACACATCCTTCATGTCATGAACAAAACCCAGAAAATTAACTTGTTGGTGCTGGGTTTCAGAGGATGCAGAAGAATGGTAGCAGCACCATGACGATTGTCTCCTAGGACTAAAACCAAATAGGGTTAGTATTGAGTCTATCTCAACGAAAGAGCGCCAATGGCGGCTACAGCTGAAGGATACATTAGCTTTGAAGAGAGCAAGGCCAAAATAACTCGTATGCATCGCCACTAGGATTCAATAAAACAGCCTATTATCCAGCATCCAATAACGATTAGGTTTACCATGGAATCAGCTGGAATGCAATCAATGTGGCCATCGCCATAGTTGATTGGACATTTGGACGAACGGAAGCAAAGGGCGACCTAAGAGAACCGTTACGAACCGATCGTTATTTTACTTTATTTTAATCGAAAATTAAAAATAAAATTATTTTAGTTCAAAAATAAAATTTATCTTTATTTTACTTTATTTTTTTTAAATAGAAAAATGTTTAATATTAATTTTATTATAAATTTAATAGTTTAAAATGTAATGAGGTAATAATTTGTTTTAAAATTTTATTTTAATTTTTTTAAATTATTTTATAATTAAATTTTAATGTAATGTATTAAGAATGGGTATAAAGAGGAAACAAATAGAATCATATGTTACCAAGATGAATTTTGAAACTTAGAACTCGTTCGGAAGGTCTAAGAATCATTTTCGGTAACTGAATGATTCCGAATCAATCAAAACTATGTTTGTTAAGGTCATTTAACACATGAAAGTAATCTCATCGTTTTCATTTCCATTTCCTTTCTTTACCCTTATTCAATTTCATTCCGTTTTTATTTCACCGCTTCAACCAAATGGGCACTTAGTGGATACTAAAAGAAAAAGTTCAAACCTTGAAAATAGCAAGAAGAAAAATCTCATTTTCAATTATGCATATGGTCGAACAGAATAATTTCGCACCAAAGTTACCAAACTACCAAAAATGAATATAAAGTAGTTTTGGCGTTTTGTCTGCAAAATATAAATCAATTATGCTTTGGACTTGGAATAGAAATCAATTCAAAGTTCTTATTTTAATAAAAGATTTTTCCGTTTGGTGCCCTTGAGTTTTTTGGCTTTTTCGAATGGTGCCCAAAGTTTTTTACGTTTCCGTTTGATACCCCTGAGTTTTTGGCTTTTTCGGATGGTGTCCAAAGTTTTTCACGTTTCCGCTTGGTACCCCTGAGGTTTCGGCTTTTCCAGATGGTACCCTTATTTCTTATTATATGTCTAAAATAATGTTTCTTATATTAAATTTTTTAAAAAAATAGGGGGGGAAAGATTATAACAATTTTCTATTATAAATTTTGAAGACAAGTATATTTTAATTAAACAAATTTAATAAACTATTAATAAATTATGATATTTTTTAAAATATAAGGTTTTTACATATTATTTTATGATTTTTAATATAATTATTACTATTTGATACTTTATCATATTTTACATCAAAACATGAATTTTTTTTTATGTTTTATAGAAAATAATTTTTATAAAAAAAATTTTCCTTTTTTTTTTATAAATTTAATATAAGGAATGTTATTTTGCATCAAAGCATGATTTTTATACAAATTTTTTTTTATCATATTTGTTAAAATAATTTTTATGTTTTATTTATAATGATATATGAAGCAAATCATTGATAAATGTATAACGCAAAATATTCAAATTGGACATTCGGTTTTTTAAAAACAATTAATAATTATTGATAAATGTCCGTTTTGAATACTATTTCCACTTTTCAAAATGAAAAAAAATAAAAAATCCTACTTAAATTTTAATAAAATTATTGAAATGTACATACAAAACTCATGTTTTTTTTATAGAAATTATCCTGTACAAATTTTTTTTTTCTTGTTCTGATTCAAAATATGATAAATTATCAAATAGTAATAAACATATTAAAAAACATAAAATAATATGTAAAATCTTATATTTTATGAAATATCATAATTTATTAATAGTTCATTAAATTGGTTTAACTAAAATATACTTGTCTTCAAAATTTATATAATATAAAATTGTTATCATTATTTTTATAAATATAATATAAGAAACTTTATTTTAGACAAATAATAAGAAATAAGGATACCATCCGGAAAAACCAAAATATTAGGGGTACCAAGCGGAAACGTGAAAAACTTTGGACACCGTTCGGAAAAGCCAAAAACTCATGGGTACGAAACGGAAACGTGAAAAACTTTGGTCACCATCCGGAAAAACCAAAAACTCAGGGGCACCAAACAGAAAAATCCTTTAATAAATTTGAAATAATTTTGGTTTGGTAGGCCGATTTCAAATTTAAACGTCCTCACTAGATTGTGGTTTCCGGATCCCTAAAAACAACCATGAAACTCCTTATCAAACCTGAAGCTGATATTAATAGTCCTCACTAGATTCAAGTTATTCAACCCTAAATTTAATTTTATTCATCCAAAAATCGATACTAAACACACCCTTAATGTCCAAAAAATACGTATAATTTTATTCATCCCGAACAGACCTAGACCGGACCTGAACCTAAATATAAGTTCCAAGTCCGAGCCAACAACAGATTTTTTCGGTCAGGGTCCAGTCTAGACCAATTTGAACAGTCTTAATTATGATACAATCACGAGGCTCCAAAAAGTTACAAAGTGTTCAATTTATGACTCTTCATGAAAACGATGTACCTGAACTCGGATGTCTTTGTAAGGAGTCACGGGGCAATGTCGAAATAAGGAGCCTTTAAGGGTTCTTACTATTCGTACCACCATATATACATGCTATACATACCACGTCTATGCCTACGCCATGCGTTGGCGTAGTAAGTTTTCCTTCATTTTTTAAACTCAATGTTTTCCTTCATTTTTTGAACTCAATATATGTTACGGACTACTACGCGTACGCGATGCTTAGTCGTAGCTGTACTACGACTACGCATCGCGTACGCGTAGTAGGACTACGCATCGGCCATGCGTAGTCGTAACCATTTTCCTTTATTTTTTAACGAAATGAGCTTCTTGCTACGGCTACGCATTGCGTACACGTAGTGAGGGTACGAATAGCATAAATACGTGGGTACGAATAGCAATCTCGACCTTTAAGAAAAGGGGTATACCTACTAATCTTCCATTGGAGAAGTTTATTCACAACACTTCTTTTAGTTTATCATAAGCTTTAATATCGAAACATTTATAAATTTGTTACAGGACAATTATGCCCATGCATAACAACTAAATCAATGAGATAAATATCTTTTTAAATCAGTAATTAACAAAAAAATAAAAAAAAATATTTTCCTCCATAGATAGGACCCAGTAAACCTTTTTTAAAAAATTTCCCTATCAACATATTCAAAAGATGACATCCCTCTTGTCTAGGGAAATCACTTTCAAATTCCCAGAAATGTAAAATAAACTATTGATAAATTATCTTGCAGAAAAATGAAGGCCATGTTATTTCTTTTACCTCAAAATAAAAATTTTGTAATTGTAGCCTATTTTTACTGAAATATGCTGCTGACGGACGAGTCATCGTGAATGCGCCAAATAGTTTCACCCAACAGATTAGCTGTAGAAAGCACGGTGAGTTGAGGGAAGTAGTTCTTTGGTGCAACAGGAATTGTGTTTGTGATTATCACTTCCTCAAAGATACCGCTCGACAACCTCTCAATCGCGGGTGGGCTGCATACAGAGATAGATAAGACAACATTAAAATCTAACAAAATTAGGCATCTCTTTATAAAGACCTTGCTACTTGGGTTGTGCAAATGGTCCGGACCGGAACGTAGTAGTATGGTCCAGACCCGACCATTACAATTTTGTATGCAACGTTCCAGACAGAATTTGTTTATTTTTGAATTATTTTTGGAAAGTATATTTGACATGGGTTCAATACGGTCAGGTCCAAAACTTAGATTGTATCCACTTTCTTTTTTATAAAAATGTTCAAAGGGTAAAAACGGTCCAGATCGGACTGGAAATCGGTCTGGATATGCACAGCCTACTTATAAAAAATGTGCCAAACAGATTTTGTCATGAAATTCATATTTCATACGTGTAGTACATCAACAACTAATGTACAGCCATATTTTATTCATATTTCACTATCAAACTAGACAAATTGATAAGCACGTAAACTTTTGCACAAAAGAACTTGTCTAAGAGACTAAGACCTCAAACTGGATAAGGCATTTACATTTACCTTCAATCTTTCATATGCAGAGAACTTCGACTAAATTTCACTATCACCATATTATGAAGTTCTTTACTGCTTTACTATTTCTACTTATTGACAAATGAACCAGACAATCAATCAAAAGAATAACCTGAGCTTTCAGAATAAAAAAAAAATATGAAAGGGAGAAGATGAGAAATGGGAAGAATTGGGATACTACCTGAAAACACCATGAGTACAGCAGGCATAGACTGCCTTGGCTCCTTCTTCTCGTAACAAAGCTGCCCCTTTTGCAATGGTCCCTGTCATGCAAGAGAACATTTGATTAAGAAAACCCACTTGATAGATGGATAAGAAAAGAGCATCAAATGGGACAAATATGCATTTTGTTTTACTTCAATTCCATCCAAGACTTGACAACTGGTATCTGAAGTAAAAGTAGCCAAGCAAATAACTCACCAGCTGTGTCAATCATGTCATCCACCATAACAGCAACTTTTCCCTTGACATCCCCGATTAGGTTCATCACCTACTTGAAAAACAAAAGGCTCTTCGAATTAAAGACAGCTAATAAAATAAAAATGATTATAGCATCATATAAAGTTCAACATTTACAACTTAGCATTAGAAAGGACTAAAAATACTATTATAAAGGTCAGAATTTGTTTTTCCTAATTTATATCATGCTTAGTGGTTATCATATCTGAATATGTTCTACCAAAACAATCATATACTTTCTTGTTGCAGAGAATTAACTTTTCCAATTCCCTGTCCCTGTGACTTGCAATCACCAGAACAAATTTGATGAGAAGCATCAGCAATATGATGACTGCACAATAGTTTGATAGAGGAAGACAAGGCTTTGTTCGGTTGCCACTTTATTAAAAAGTTCTTCACCGAAAACAGTTACTTTCCTCTCACTATATGCTTTTTTGACACAGTTTCAAAAATAATAGTTGCTAATCGCAAACCAGAGAAAGCTCAAATGTTGGAACATATGAAGTTGAACCTCACCTCTGCTATGTTATGCCCTTGACGCCTTTTGTCAACTATCGCTAATGGAGCATCAGATAACTTTTTAGCAAAAGCTCGCGCTCTAGCAACTCCACCAACATCAGGAGAGACTACTACCAAATCACTCGAGCAAATATTCTTGCTTGCCAAATAATCAAGTATAACATGCTGCACACATAGTTTCACAAAAAATAAAAACAGAAGCAAAATAACTATGAAATCGTATATGAATAGTCGTAAAATTAAATAATAAGTCGTAAAATTAAATAATAAGTAAAAAATAGAACAAAACATATCACCATACTTGACCGTAGACGTGGTCAACTGGAATATCAAAGTATCCCATGGACTGTCCAGAATGAAGATCGCAAGCAAGAACCCTATTTGCACCTGCTTCTGTAATCTGGTTTGCTACTAATTTGGCTGCAATGGATTCACGCCCTTGAGTCTGCACCAAAGATGGAACAGAATAAGATCACAGAGTAATAAATAAGAGTACACCACTACTGCACAGGAAATTGATAAAATGCATCAGGTAACAATTAAGCCAAACCAATGTCAATAAGACAAGCATATATTCATTTACAGCTAGATATCAGTATCTTAGCCAGGTATAAAAGAAGTTGACATGCCTTTCGATCTGCTCTAGCATAACCGAAGTATGGAATCACAGCAGTGATGTTCTTTGCAGATGCTCTTCGACAGGCGTCTATCATTATTAAAAGCTCCATAATATTTTCATTTGCAGGGGGAGAAGTCGGCTGAATAAGATATACATCACATCCTCTAACGCTTTCCTGTAACTGCACATAAATTTCACCATCTGCAAATCGTTTTATGTTGATCTTTCCCAGCTTCAAGCCCATATAACAAGCAATTTCCTGGAAAGTTTTGATTGCACACAAAAAACAAATTCCAAGTTAAACTCATTGCAATAATATACAATAATATATTCTAAAAACTACATATTGGTCATCCTCGGATACAAGTCATACAACTGTTAACTGGAAAAAGGAAGATATGAAAATCCAAAAAAAATGGAGAAAAGAAAGCAGGTAAAAAAAAAAGCAGATGAATTTATGTTGTAAAATGAGCTCAGTACTAAAAAAAGTTGCCTGGTACAGCATACAGGTTCTACATATAGCACAAAATAGTAATAACAATAGCACACAAAAAATCATATACCGATCTTGCATGAGATGTTTGGTAATGTACAATCTATGCATCAAAAGGTAGCTCACGTCGATACACCCAGAATCCCATATAATGAGTAGAGAACATCACCTATTACTGAAAGCAAGCAACACCTCAAAATGCACCGAAAGATACAACAAATAAAACATGACCTCAACTCAAAGGTGAACAAACAAGGTAGATAACTTAACTAAGCCTACAAGATGTCAGGTTAGAAAAATCAGGTGATCATATTCTGAAGCATACTCAAGCAACATTTATTTGAACATGGATGGTCACAAGTCGGGTCACAAGTCGGGTCAAAAGCCATGAGAGAACTTAGTATCAGCTAACTGAAATAGAATGAATGGTAGCAGTAAAAAGCAACCAAATTAGTGCAACTATAGTTTCCATACGAGCACTTCAGACAAATGATTGTTTCATGAAGTACGCCATCACGCACAACCAACCTATATTATTAATTAGTATGCACAATCACAACTTCATTTTTCAATGACTGGAAGTTCTTTAGTAAATATATATTGACAGAAATGTTAGACCCTAGTCAGGTAGAAAAACTTATGAGCAACAGGGCAAAGGGACTCAAACCTCAGACAGGGCAGGATTTGCTGTTCCAGAGAATAGCTTTAATCTTGTGTTATTCTTATTGTTCAATGAATTATCCAATCGCTTGGCATCCAAGAATTTAGGCAGTGTTTGTTCATCAATGACCGGAACAAATGGATTCCCATTCACCAATTTGTATTGCTCACCCAGGCTGCATTTCTGTCAAGAAAGTCATACCAATAGAACATGCAACAAGGCATAACTCAAAATCGATCCAAAACACACCACTGCATGATTAAGTTAAGTTTTACACCTATGATACATAGAAACTCAAGGTGAAATCATGAACCAACATCTTCAAAGTTATATGCATAAAGAAATACAGTATCAGGTAGATTATTAAGATATCTTTTGCAAAGGATATAATTTATCCAATTTGTAAATAAATAATACTATGTAACCAAGAGGGAAAGGTTTTTCAGTAAGTACTTATATAGTGTGAATGATACATTGAACTACACATAAATTTAAAACATAGGAATCACAATTGTGGCTAATTCAATGATCAATCATCTTCAGTCTAAAAATTAGCAGATTGCTGCATCCGAAGTAGGTAGCTATCTTTGAAAAAGGAATCCTGCAATGCGTAGCTAAACTATGACACAAATCCTTGAAAGAGGAAATTCACAATACAATGGTACAGTGTACTATAAAGGGTTCACGGCGCACCTAAGTGCACCTCTATTTCTCTAAGAGAGGAATATAAGCTCAAATTCAGGAAGTTTTGAGGATGGAACATTTTATTTAGTGTAGACAAAAATTATTAGCCATTTTATAAACACTATTTCCTTCAAAAAAATATCTTTTCAATATGGTAACAAAATACTGTATGAATCACATTTGATTATAGGAACAAATTATTAAAAAAACTGATTTTGTACAAAAATAGAAGGCAGGCGCTCCCTCCAGCCTATTTGCTTTCATGTGTGCTAGGGCTCTAGGCTACGTCGGTGTATGAAGTATCATGACCCCTGCGTGCAAGGGCTAATAACTGTCACCAATCATAACAGTGAGTTCCCTAACTGCTAGTTTGATCCCAAATGCAACAGTACCACCCCCAAAACCTTCATCTTCACAGACTGAGACACGCAGACTATAAAATTAATATTGACAAAGATTAACTCAAAATTCTCTATCAATTGTTATAATCAATCCTATGACAATCCAAGAACCATGAACGTTCACGCACACGAGCTCATGCACCCTTACAATAAAGGCGTGAACAGCAACTCTCGAATCCTATCAAAGCAGTTTAAAATTAAAGCTGAGAAATATTAACTCAAATTTCTCTTCGTCAATCGTCCAAATCGATCCTATGAAGCCACTAACGCTCGCGCGCAACATCACCAAATCATCGCAACAGCCGTTAGCTTTCCAGATTATTAGAACAATAGCGAAAACATGCAGCCACTCGCATCCTACTAAAAAAAAGCATTTAAAACGAATTTGACGATAAAGAACTCAAATCTCTCTTTCCGTTTCTCAGTTGAACTAATCCATCCACATGAAGAGGACACTCGCGCGCGAAAAAGCGCGCAAACTCAGTAAAATCAGAGACAAAATCACGAAACAGCCGCAAGAGAAGATCAGTTAACAAATTAAAACATAAAAGACAAAACACGTAACAACTCACAACGAACTTCGGAGAGCAGAATCGGGAGCCGGAATCACGGCGAAACAAAGTCCTCCGACAACCGGAAGGGAGAGAAGCGGCGGATGATACTGAAGCAGATGTCGAAGAAGACGACGGAGTGCGGAGAGCAAGCGACGCCATTGACGATGGATAGGGTTAGCAGTTGATGAAGAGAATGGAGACAGGGAAATTTGTATGGCACTCACCTCTCGTTCGCCTAATCGCTCACATCTTTCCTTTAAAGCGGGGGGAGGGCATCGGATTTCGTAAAAGCCCAGTGGCTCCAAATGGTAACCAAAAGGCCTTGGCTTTTACGCCCACACGACGTCGTTTTGGAACGTGTATTGTGTTTAGGTTTCTTGCTAGATTCTTCGTCCGTAATTAATCCCCATTATTTAGGGTTATTTTGTAATTCAGTGTGATTAGTCAAATTCAAAGATGTTCTGTATTTACCCCTTTACTCCATTACTTCTTCAAATTTTAAAATTAGCCCAAAATAATTTGGATATTTTCACGCAAGGATCCTCATATCTTTCTATATTTTAAGTTAATGCATAAAGCTTTTTAGATTTTGGCTAATGCCCTTGACATTTTGACAATTCTGATCCTTTTCTAATATACAACGAAAATAAGGGAAAAAAGCATGATCAATGTCAAGCATCCTTATATTTAATATATTTTTGGATTTTTAAACACTTAGGGCCCGTTTAGTTTCAACTCCGAAATCGAAAACGGAATGAAAACGAATCTAGTCCATATATATGTCCTTGTTCATGATAGTTTTTGAAATCATTCCTTATGGTTTGAAGTAATTGGAGTAGAGTTTGATTATTTTTGATACCTTGTAGGGTAACAAAATGGGGGAAAACAAGTGCACTTTGCACTAAACCACGAGGAATGATTCCATAAAATTTCATGAATAAGGATATACATATTGACTAAATTTGTTTTCATTCCGTTTCTGTTACCAGAGTTGGAACCAAACGAGCCCTTAATTATAATAAAAAGAATTTATCTTTTATAAAAAAAAAATTCATAAATATTTGTATGTCAACAATATTTCGGGGTAAAAGTTCCAATAATAATTAAGTAATACAAAAAATTCAAGGTTATATTGTCAATTTGATAATTTCAAGTTGATTATATATATATATATATAGATGTTCAGGTGCGGTTTATAATTTCGCGTAGGGCCGTGCGGCTGAACGTAGAGCTGACACGTGTCAAATTTTTCTTTTTTTTTCTCAAAAACGATTGAATTTACATTTATTTTTATTTTTTTCAGAAACGATTGAAATTTTTTTTAAACTATCGTGTTATAAATTCTGCACTATTCTTTTATAAACTTTGAATTATTCTCATATAATTCATGAACTATTACTTTTTAATATATTATATTAAATTATTTATAAAATAATCGTTTTTATATTATGAACTATTCAATTATAATTCATAAACTATTATTTTGTAAGCTATGCACTATTTTTATAAATTTTACACTACTAACTATTTTATTATAATTCATGCAGTAATATATATATATATATATATATATATATATATATATATATATATATATATATATATATATTTTGAAAGGAAAAGGAATCGATGCATACGTGCAAGGCATGAAGTTTGAAAAGGTATAAAAAATGTGGGGTGATGGAATCATAAATTAAAAGGGAAAGAAAGCACGAAAGTGATTTGTATGGAGTCTATTTTCCACCGATTTACAATGCATTGCGTTGTTTAAATATTCTAACACTGAATTTGTTCTTATAAAAATTGAATATGTTCTTTTCTTATCAGTTTGAATTTTGGGGGAAATCGTAAATAATTACTTATTTTATGAGTTTGAAGTTCAATGACATGGATTGTCTTCTAAATAAAGCATTTATAATTTGATATATTCAACTCACTTGGCTAATCCTTATCACATTATCATTCAACAAAACTCTCATTATGGATATGTTAATTTTTATTGAGATAATAAACTTTTTACGTCTACATTCAAGATTTCGAGTATATAAGTTTGGTAGGCTAATATTGTCACCTTTAGAATATAAATCATCAGGTTTATGGGTTGGACATTGTATCATGTGTTGGACATGCATGTACACATCCCCATTTTGCTTAAAGCAAAGGTTTTAAAACATGAATTATCGGTTTTATGCATTGGACTTTAGTCTATCGTGTGCATTTGTATGTATACGTTCTCATTTTGAAGTAAACTTGTTCATATTCGGGTTGAGTCGAGTTCGGGTCAGACTTTTATAAAATATTACCCTGTTTATCTGTACCTGGGCCCGGCTACCGGATCTGAAATGGTCGCCTTACCCGGACCGGCGGATGGACCGGGTTTGCGGGTACCCGTTTTCATTTAAAAAAAATATTTTTAATATGATTTTTTTAAAATAAATAAATTATATCTAAGATATTTTACGTAAAGTATATTAAATTTATTATGATTATACTATATATTTTATATTTATATTTAATATTATAATTATAATAGATATACTACATATATATTACCCAGGACAACGGGCCGGGCCTTTTGCCCAATCGGCCTAGAGTGGTATCCATGTCCGGGCTTGCCGGACTTCTTCCTCTTTTCATACCAATCCATTTTTTCAGGAAGTGCCGGGTGCCAGGATATGATCAGGTCTACTTTGAAGTATGGTTAAAGCAATGGCCCGAAGAATACCTTCATACATTCCCACAAAAAAAAAAAAAAAAGGATACCTTCATACATAGATGTATAAGAAAAAACCAGCATGTAGTAATTGTAAAAAATAAGGTATTGCAAAATTTTGATAGGGAATGGAGAATGAGACATGGGTAAGAGAGTGCCCGTTTGGTTGGACCGGTGGAATGAAAACGGATTGGAATCGGATAAGGGTAAGGAAAAGAAATGGAAATGATGAGATTACTTTCATGTGTTAAAAGACCTCTAACCAAACGTGGTTTTTGATTGATTCGGAATCATTCCGTTACCGGGAATGATTCACAGCGCTTCCAAAAACGAGCCCTAAGAGTGTAAGACTAAGAGAATTGTGTAATAAACAGGTTAATGGACATAGTATATCAGTATATCACTCCAGAAATCTTGACAAAAAACTTGTGTTACAATAACATACACAAATCAATGGAGATTTTGGAATTCAAGAAGGCTTTCAGCAAAACATCATCAGTAACCAAGTTCTTTACCCCGTTCATCGCTATGTCACATGTTCATCTTCTTGCTCAGGTGCGGTGTTCGTCTTTGGCTAACATGTTCTAATCCGTAATGTTCGTACGCGTCTTCCTTCCCTGCAAATGAATCCCATTTGTAATGCAATGTTGAAATCAACACAACAGTTTTTAATGTTCTTCTTGTTTTAACAGAGAATAAGCTTGATTCAGAGACGGAAGCAAAGTGCGTAGTTGGAGTGCATTAAAAAAAAAAATCGGAATAGTCGAGGCTATCTTCATCGTTATATATACGCACTTCGCGTGTATAGTTGACATTTTTGCAACTACGTATATAGGGTGCGTAGTTGGAGTGCATTAAAAAAGTATAATTTTTTATTAACTATAACTACGCCCCAATATGCGTAGTTGAAAAAAATCTGAATTACGCAAGCAAAGTGCACAGTAAGTAGTTGTTGACCTTGTGGTGATGCATATATATTTTTGTTGGTAAGTCTATTAAGCCCCCATTTATACCTATGGCTGTGCAAATATGGATTTGACTTGCCAAAAATAACGGTCCGATCCTGAACTAGAATTCTCCGATCCGGACTAGACCCGGACAGTTTTAACCCTCTTTTACTTTTGGAAAAATAACCCAAAATAATACCAACTATCAACATTGAACCGAAAATAATACGAACTTTGAAAATTAGTAGGAGCGATACAAACTATCAATGTATTTACCAATACTAATACGCCATACATTTCCGGCAAAAACTCTAGCTCCGGCGATGACGTGGCAGCCGGAATGTTACATGTCATCAAATAAATGGATTAAATGTGTGAGGTGGATTTTATTTTTAAAAAAATTAATTTAATAATATTTAAAATATTAAAAAAAAAATTTTAACAATTTTAAATTTTTAAATAATATTGTTTGTAAAAACATTTGTACAAATTTTTTTAAAAAAATATTTTTTTAAAAAAGTTTGAAATTTTTTTAAATAGATTTGTAATAAAATGTAATAATATTTAATTTTCCAAAAAAATATAAAAATATAATATTTTTTTAATTAAATTTATTTTCGGATTTTTGTATAAAATGAAAATTTTAATCCTAAAAAAATAATTTGTAAAAAATATATTCGAATTTTTTTTAACCTAATTCCTAATTTTTTTTTCCGAAATTTTTTGTAAAATTATTTTTTTTTCTAAAAAAAATATTCAAATTTTTTTTCGGATTTTTTAAAAAGTTTTTTACAAAAAATTATTATTTAAAATTTTAAAATGTTAATTTTTTTTCTACAAAAAATATTTTTTTTAAAAAATTTGTACAAATGTTTTAAAAAAAATATTATTTAAAAATTTAAAATTATTAAATTTTTTATTTTTTAATATTTTAAATATTATTAAATTAATTTTTTGAAAAATAAAATCCACATCACACATTTAATCCATTTTTTTGATGACATGTAACATTCCGGCTGCCACGTCATCGCCGGAGTTAGAGTTTTTGCCGGAAAAGTATGGCGTATTAGTATTGGTAAATACATTGATAGTTTGTATCGCTCCTACTAATTTTCAAAGTTCGTATTATTTTCGGTTCAATGTTGATAGTTGGTATTATTTTGAGTTATTTTTCCTTTACTTTTTAACAAAGGAAATACGGATTATGGTCCAAACGTGTTTGAACCGAACCGTTTCTGAATCCACATAGACCCTTTTCAAATAAAATAAAATAAAAGTGGTAGACCGTTATGGTCTAGTTCATGTACCGATGGCGTTTGAAAGTGCTAATAGTTCAGTCCGGAATATTACAATATGTAGTGTTACACACCTTACTTATATATTATTCTTATTACAGGGGTCAGGGGTTATTCTAGTATGTGTGTAAATGATTGTATTATATATTTTCTCATTTTTTTAATTCTAAATTAGATGGATGAAATTACTAGAAAAAAACTTATCCAATTCCTTAAAGTCGATACAAGATTTTGTGTTATAATCAAGAGCGATTCCGTGAGTCAAATACTATAGCGGACTATTTAGCTCATTTAACTTTTGATTTTTTTGCTCAGTTTAACCGTATTGTTTGACCATCCTGGGGATATAGAGGATCTTTTATTGTTTGATGTAAGGGATAAGGGGTCAGGCTATCCCCGAATGATGATCACTTAGTCTGATTTTCATATATAATAAGCGTTGCAGAACTAGATGCGAGGAGACCAGTGTCTCTTCTTTTGACCAAAAAAAATTAATCGAAAAAAGTGTTACACAATATTCACTCATTTTTAACATGTGGCACATTGTCTAGTCTTCCACTTTCGGGACTGAATCGTAAGATTTGGTCATACTAGTATCGGTCATATTTTTTCTAGAAGGCAAACGGTTCATTTTATTTACCTTCTCATTGGACATGAGGGTACATTACTTCCAAAACTCTCTTATTCGCTCATGTAATTTGTTAAAACTTTTAATGACTCACGAGAAGTCTATTTACCTTCTCACTAAATGCGAGGGTACATTACTTCCAAAACCCTCTTATTTGCTCGCGTAATTTACTTTTAATGACTCACGAGAAGTCTGGCTCCCTCTCTCGTATGACTCGTATGCAATTTGTTGGATGAGTTGGCTAAGTAGACAGATTATGTATCAAGATGTACAAATTAGTCTCTTTTGTTTATATGTTGATAAACTAAGCCCCTATATATAAATTCCTAAAATAAAAACCGAATTAAAGATTCTCAATAAATCGTAATTTTTCTCTCTCATATATAACTTTATTTAATTTACCTAATTAACAACGATATTTATTATCATAAACCGTTAAAATAGGAACTAAATGTTAATAGTCTCCTTCAATCGTGAAATTTGATTTGAGCGTCCATTCTTGTTGAGAAACGATACTCCATTCCTTCCACTGGTCTTTCATTGTTGTTACAACACACATAATATTTATCAACAACTACATATGAAAGTTTCAACGTCCATTCCTCGCTGGTCCTTCCTTGTTGTTACAAGGAATAATCTTTATAATCTCCCGAAATGGAAATTTGAACGTTCATTCTTGCTGTTACGACAAACACAAATAATTAAAACACATTATTTTCTTTATTTAAATAACTAGTACATAATATTTATCGTCAACTATATATATATGTATGATATTTTCATTTTCAGTACACATTGTTGTATAGCTGATACATAAATGTGTGATTAGAACATAATATTTATCAGCAACTACATATGTATGATATGTACACATTGTCATCATTTATGACGAACATAATCAAAACAGCAACTACATAATATTTTCATTTTTTGTACATATTGTTATCATTTTTGATGAACTAGGTTGAAATGATTTCGATTATGGGAATTTAACCAAGTATAGATAAGGAGGAAATAAATAAACGAGATCGAAAACTTACCTGGTAAATTTAAACTATAGGCACTAAAGATGAACAACAGGAATCTTCAATCGTCTTCAATGGAGGTGGAGAGAGAATATAAATTTTTTAGCTTGAAATACGGGATTGTGATATGTGTTTGATAATAGTTGCCGCTCAAAAAAATTTCAATAATCTTTTGTTATTCGATTTCCACTTTTTTCAAGGCAATTTCAAATTTTTATGCAGTTTTTTAAACCGAAAATCAATTAACTACTTAACTTCTTTCCTTAGTTATAGTATTAATTCCCTCTTTTATTTTTATGTTTTAATTTAATTTTGTTAGGGGTCTAGTTAGTCTACACCAAACAAAAAAGGGTCTTATTTCCCTTAACTTCATTGTCATTGTTTTTCACTTCACATGTAAAACAGAATAGTAGAAAAGCATAGTTGAATACAACCGTAAAGGGCAAATTAATACTTTTATCTGCTTAGGGGTGTAAATGGGGTGGAGATTTTCCGAAATTCGCGGGTATTATTCGTCATGAGGACGGGGATGGAAAAATTTTTGATTCCACGCTTGGGGATGGGTATGGCCGTATGGGGATGAAGATAGGGGTATTCGCCCCGCCCCTCGATTCGAACCCGAACCCGTTGGGGAATCCCGACGGGTAAACCAATGGGATCTCCGACGAAGAATCTGTCGGGATACATAAATAAAGAAATTGTATTTTTTATTAGACTTTCATTGTAGTTTCATGTTTAATTAAAAAATTGCCGATTACTAAAATTTCAAACTATATAAACTTTTGTACTTTAAGGGCTCGTTTGGAAGCACCGGGAATCATTTCCGGTAACGGAATGATTCCGAATCAATCAAAAACTATGTTTGGTTAGAGGTTTTTAACACATAAAAGTAATCTCATCCATTCCATTTCCTTTCTCAACCCTTATTTGATTCCATTCCGTTTCCATTCCACTACTCCAACCAAACGGCCACTAAGAGTACTCGTTTATACTTATACAAAACGTATTTTAATTTAAAAATATTTATTTGAGAGTTATATGTGTAAATTATGCTAATGCTAACTCTATATTAATTTGGTTTTCGATCATATGAGGATAACACCTCGTGAAATTTTTGAATACATTATGAAGGTCAATCACGATGATCAAATGCACATTGCACTAAATGTTGTGTTTTTTAATGTGTCTTACTCTTTTAGATACATGATTTGATGTGCAACCTAAATGCTAAACCGTAAAATTAAAATAATAAAATAATATAACACTTTATCTTGAAATCGTAATCTAAATGTTAGATAAATATAATTATTATAGTTTACACTAGTTTTTACTACGAGTCTCGATCGTACTTGAACGAACGAAACTCAATATATACACAAGATGCCTATACTTTGACAAATTAGATAAGGTGGTGCGTTAAACAACAAACTAAGTCACATCAACATTTCAATTAAAAACGTATATTAATATAATATAAATTGACATTTATCTTGTAATCATGAACTAAGGGTTGGTAAATGATATACACTTTTGACTTTAAGACTTAATATTATCATACTCGTTCTCACTTACACAAATTATATTTTGAAAAAATACGGGGATAACATTTCAATAAAAATGTATATTATATGCGTAAATTAAATACATGTTAATGCCTAATGGTAACCAATATTAATTTGGTTTTCGAACTTATAAAGATGACACCCTCATGAAATTTTTGAATATGTCATAAATGTCAAATCACAATTATCAAATCCATCACAATGATCAAATCCATGACAAACTGTGTTTTTTTACGTGTGTATTAGTCGCTCAAATACATGTTTTGGTGGTGTAACCTAAATCATAAATCGTAAAATTAAAATGATAAAATAATATAGCACTTTATCTCAATATCTTAATCGAAATGTTAGTAATTAAGATATATTTATTTTAGTTTATATTAGGTTGTACTACAAGTCTCGATCCTTCTTTAACGAGCAAAAACTGATATACACACTGTATAACTTTATTTTGAAAATTTTGTATTTTTTTAAAAATGAAGTTTTCTTCTTTCTTTTTTCCTTGTATTTTTTTTTATCTTATTTATATAGTTAAACAAAGTAACAATTTTCTATTTTAGAGTATAATTTCACATTAATTATCCGAGTTAATTTTTTTTCAAAATCAGAAAAGTTAAACGGGATGAGGATAGAGATTTTTAAGGAGAAAACCCATATAATTTTAAAGTGGGGAAAATTAAATGGACGGGATGAGGTCAATTCTCAATATCCGAATGGGGATCAGGGCATTATACTAAACGGGTGGGTATGGGGATGAATAGGGTACTCCCCGCACCAACTCCGACCCATCGACACCCCTATTCTGCCCTTATATTGTTTGATAGAACATATACTTTCAAAATAATCATCTGGGGGCAGAACACAAGAACTAAGCACTTCTGAAACAAATATTACTACAACAAGAACTGATAGTATACAGTTCATCATCTCTATGCAGCATATGCATCTTACTGCTCAGGCTGTGCAGTTTCCACTTCGTCTTGGGCTATCATGTTCTGAATCCTATCTAGAAAGCTCACCACCAAAGGCAAGCTCACGTCGTCTAAGAACAAAACGAAGGAGTAAGTGGACGAGGAACAATGAACATTTATTTTTTTTGAAGAAATGGATCAAATATTTCAACTGACCTAGTCTCGGCACTGTATGACCTTTGGGATGATGGATTATCACTGGATCGATACAAGACTTAATGAGTTCTGTTCCGTAAGGTTTCAAGAAGTCTTCCTTCCCTGCATATCAATCACATTTGCAAATATTCAACATACTTTGCTTTGTTAGCCCTCTTTCCAAACGAATTTTATGCACAATTTAAGGTCACACAGTTTTTGTAGGGACCTTAAACTAACATATATCATATATTGTGCACTATTTAAGCTCATACAATTAACAAACAAACCAAAATGGATTCACAACAAAGAGCTTTGAGAAAGTAGAGACAAGAGTCGATCATAATCAATCATCAAAGAAAAAACTATTTCAGTTTACTCAATTACCTAAGAAATGAATGGATGGCACATCAATTGGAGAAGCATATGCTTTCTGTCCCCATTTTTCTGATAATAACTTTGCACCTCCAATAATCACTATAAATTTCACTCTAGGAACCTTCGTTAGAGCCAAACCCTACACCAAGAACAGAGGATGCAAAATTCAAATCTCAACTATGCATCCAAAAAATCCTGAAGTATTGGAACAATCTAGCAATCAAAACGCTTCTCCACTTACCTGAGCTTGCAATCCAGGTAAAGCAGCCGACAAAATCGCTCCCTAGAAAACCATTAAACTATATCAAATTAGTAAAGTTTCTTCCACGCAATCAAACAGAAACGGTTTCGTTGAATTGTTACCTGTGAGAAACCGAGGAATCCATCAATTGGCGCATGCTTAATCATGCATTCCTCGATGTACTCTAAGCACTCTTCGAAATTCGTATACTCCGTAAACTCCTACGTTCAATTCCACAAATATATATATTCGTAAAGGTAAATCGATGCCAGATTGATTTAATCTTAGAATGCAAAATCCAAGGATGAACGATGTGCATACTTTGTTGAACTGGAACCACTCGTAATAAGGCGGATCGAAGATTCCTTCGACATCAGATTTCCCTTGCGCAGGATGTAAACCATCGGGAAAGATGAGATCCATCTTTTGGAGTACAGATTCAGGCCATTTCGAGACTTGTTTACGGAGGATTTCGCCACTGGTACGGAATCCATGGAGGCAGAGGATTCGTGGTTTACGTGCCTGGCCGGGTTGCTGGTGGTGGAATTCTGATCCCATGGTAGTTGCTGGCAGGAGGCTAGCGACCATTCCGAGTCGAAAACGGCGTCGTTTGGTATTGCGGAGAATCTTGGACGGTGGTGGGGATTTGTGGACTTGTGGTGGCTATTGGAATCTGATATTTATATATTCGTTGGCTCCGAATTTTTGGCATTTGACAAGTACTCCATTTCACATAGAGGGAAAGGGACGGAATTTCAATTTTGGGCACCATGTGTTTCATATTTATAAATTAGGACCACAAATGTATTAGGTTCGTACTGGCTCTAATGTGGGAGGTCA
The DNA here is from genome assembly GCA_033239125.1 of Fagopyrum homotropicum. NCBI lineage: Eukaryota > Viridiplantae > Streptophyta > Magnoliopsida > Caryophyllales > Polygonaceae > Fagopyrum > Fagopyrum homotropicum. Next base: position 165,681,064 of record BSWB01000001.1, read on the forward strand.
TATAAACCGCGTTATTCGAGCTAGACTTAGATGGACAATTTTGATAACTAGGCTTTTTTTTAGAAACTATGGTAGTAACTAGTCTTTTTAATGTTTCAATTAAGTAAATATACCCCCAACCTTTTGTATTTATTTTCAAACTCTACACACCCTTCTCTCAAAGGGTACATCTACTAAATATAAAATTAAAAAAAGTCTAGTAAACCAAATTGTTTCGACTTTGGATTGGGTTAGAACTCAACTCGTAAAAAGTTGAAAGAAGTGGGGAAATGAGATCCTTGTTTCTTTCTTTTTTTTAAAAAATAGGCTCTGGATAAAATAGGCGAAAATAGGCCTGCAAAAAGTGGATAAAAGGTGGACAGCCCATCCGATACATTTTTGATGGAAATTTTGGAGGTAATTTCTGCCAAAAAACGCAACCCATTTGAACCTACTTCGCTCTTCCCTCTTTTTGTACTATTTATGAATTTATTAATTAAATTAAAAAGGTCATAATCTATTTTAAATTAATTTTTCTAATTATTCTAATTATTTTATAATGATTTTTATTGTAATATATTAAGAATGAGTATAAAGAGGAAACAAATGGAACTTGAGAGCACCAAAAGGAATTTTGAAACTTAGTGGATAGCAAGAGGAAAAATCCAAACCTTGATGGCATCAAAAGGAAAATTACTAGAATATTTTATAAAATAAAATACTATCCAATTTATGGATATGATACTTTTTGATATTTTAGTTTTTTGAACATGTTTGGGTTTTGAGTATGTTTGTTTTCGAGTATGTTTGTGTAGTTTGACAAAATTATTTTAAGTATAATAGTGACGTTTCTGGGTAAACGAATTTTTTGGTAGAAGGTGGGAAATTGTGCATGTTGGGAATTGTGAATTTGTGTAGTAGGTGGAGATAAATATCAAATGTGAGATATGTCAAATAAGATGGAAAAGTTGATAGCTTTTGTACTATATTTCTTCCAATCTATATTTTAGGTGCCCAATTTCTAAATTAAAAGAAGGGATGGATCCTAAATATCAACTCATTGGACTAAAAACCTCAATTCACCATTAATCCTAAAAAGTTTAACTCATATTCGTTCACTTTTGTAAACAAATGAAATATAAACACATTTTTTATATTGGTCAAATTTAGGCTTGAGCTCAACTTGTTTGGCTAGAAAAACAACGAGATCATAAATCTTAGATAAAATATTATATTATTATCTCGACTCAAAATCAACTTGTACAAAACTCGACTCGAACTCACACGAGATAAATGTACCAACCTCAAATAACACCTCTACCTGCCGCATAGTTATCGGACATTTGGACAAGTACAAATCCGAAGTGACTTGTCCGGCCTGCCAGAAGAAAATCGCGGAAATGGGCATACCAACTCGTTTTAGCCCACGGTTCAACCCCTTTCACACACACATATAGCAAAAATCCTAAAATTAATGTCACTGTTAAAGCTTCTTCTAACTCTATTTTACTCGTTTGTAATATAAGGTAATTTAACTGCAATTTTATTTAGCATTTCTCTTCTATTTGAATTGTAATTTTTTTTAAAATAGTGTTGAATTCGTCTGCAATGAGGCATAAATTGATTGTAATTTTATGTTAAATATACGTTTGATTTTTGTATGATATTGGAGAAGAAAATTGACAAAAAAAATATAATTAGGTACATATAATTGGACCGATAGACCCCGAGTTTATACATGGGCGAATATGAAAATTGCAAAGTGTTGATATCGGATGTCTCAACACGATAAGTCGGGTCAACTCAGACATTTTGGACAAATTTCATACTTGACTCAACTCAAACCCAACCCGAAACCGATTTCGTATAAACTAGTACTAAATTTTTATAAAATTTTTAGTACAAATATTTTCGGATAAGAATATAAAAAATGTTAAATCAGTGTAGTTAGGAGCCTGGGAGGGGCCTGACATTAAACGTTCTAGAAAACCAAATTAGCCAACTAATTGCAATTAGTTGGGTGATAATTAAGTAGCTGCCACGTGGAGAGATCTGTACCGTCTACGTCAATGGTAGTTGGAATTTACTTAGATCAAGCGATGTTAATTTAGTCAAATTTGGTAGCTTGTGATTTGATCTAATGGGTCTTGTTTGGAATGCGTTAGACTTTATAATACGCCTATAAATACTTGATGAGTAATTATATAACAATTTTACAATTTGATATATTTCTCAATATGAACTAGTCAAGTTACAACCGGAAAGTTGACTTACAATCTACGCATTCAAACTGTCTTTCATACGGAATGTCTGAATTAAAAGTGTCTAAAAATCGCCTTTTTAGTTTGGCGTTTGATGTTAGCATTGCGGTCATCGCAGATAAAAGGGTCTTCTAACAATCTATTTTCGGCATAATACCAAGCAAAACCAATTCAATGATACAAATCGGTGTTTACCAATCAATGTAACGCTATGTACATATAGCCTTAATATACAAGATTTAGGTCCTAAGGCCTACGATACCCTCGAAATTGAAATTACCGTCATCAAATCAATACGATTATAAGCATTTGGAACATTATAGTTATGGGCCGGAGCAACCTCTAGACAAACCTCGAAGCCGTCTGCAATATATACAATATTAATATCATAGCTTTGGCATTGACAAAATCTGAATATCCGTTGGAAGACCGTCTTTGGAGATCGGCAGGCTTTGATAACATCATTTACTGCCCCGCTACTGGGAAGGTGGGGGGGCTTATGCTTACTCTGGAAAGCTTATTAACTTAAGAATTAACTGATTCGTTTGATCTCAAAAAGTGACTGATTTAGTTGTATTGAATTGGTATGTAACAATCTAAACCGCAAAATGCACATTATTTTTGTTTATGCACCACCTCAGGATATATCTAAAAATCCATTATGGGATTCGATAACCAACCTAATCAAAACATCATCAATACCATGCATAATTATGGGAGATCTAAACGAAATCCAACATTATTCGGAAAAACAAGGAGGAGCCACAATCAATTCCAACAGATTTAATAGACTCGATAACTTTAAAAACGTTTGTAATCTCGTTGATGTCCAAATAATAGGTAACCAGTTTACTTGGAGGAAAAAACATAACGGCCCAAACAATATCCTTGAAAATTTTAACCGTGTCCTAGTCCACAATCAACTTATTCACGGGTATCCCCTATTAAAAACAAAAAAACACGCATTTACAATATCGGATCACTATCAAATCTCACTGGAACTAGCGGACTTAATACCATTCTCACCACAACCATTTAAATTTGAAATGATGTGGACTCAACGTAAAGCGTTTGAGAACATTATTAAACAAACTTGGCGTGCTAACTATCGGGGGAATGAGATGTTTAACCTCATTAGGAAGACACAATTTTTAAAAATAAAAGCTAAAGAATGGAGCAAATTAAACTTTGAAAATATTTTTAAGCTACTAAAAGAAGTTGAAACCCAACTCTTGGACATTCAAGGCCTGTTACCGCCTAACCTAAACCAAAGAGTTGAAAATCTTCAAAGAAATCTTCTTATAAAACAAAATCGTCTTATCAACTTCTACCAAAGATATTTGAGACAAAGAATAAAAAATAAAAAGTTGAGAAATATCGACACAAATTCCAAATACTTTCACGCGATTGCTACCGGTAGATGAAATAAGAAACACCTAAAAGGAACTAATTGATTCAAATGGGACAATTATTTCAAGTAAAAATGAAATCCAAATGCAAGTTTAAAAAAAATTTGTAAACAAATTCTCTTGCTCCCCACTAGATAAAAACCTATTGGAAGAAAAACTTCAACTCATCAAGAATAAAGTCAATAATGAAGACAATGAAAGACTAACAAACGAGGAAATTAAAAATGTTTTATTTGATATCGTATGTGACAAATCTTCAGGACCTGACGGTATGCCCGCCGGATTCTACCAGAAATACTGGCACATTGTGGGAACGAACGTTTCAAAAGCAATTACAAACTTTTTCATAAGTGGTAAACTACTCAAATAAATAAACCACGTGTTTATTACTTAATTCCAAAAGTAGACAATCCAACTAATATTAACCAATTTAGACCTATTAGCCTCTACTCAACGATATACAAATAAATGCTAAAATCATTACGAATAGAATGAAAACCATAATGCAAAGACTTATTCACCCTCTCCAAGGAGCTTTCGTTACTAAAAGATCAATACATTATAACATTCTAATTGCACACGAGATTTTTCAGTCCTTTCGTAGTAAAAAAGGCAAGGAAGGTTGGACAACCATTAAACTTTATCTGGAAAAGGCATACGATCAAGTTAGTTGAGAATTTATCATTTGCATTCTCCAAAAATTTGGATTCAATAAAAAATTTGTAGGATGAATCGAGGAATGCATCTCGACGGTTTCTTTCTCGGTTATTGTTAACAATGAACCAACAAACCAATTCTTCCCCTGAAAAGGACTCAGACACGGAGACTCATTATCACCATACTTTTTCATATTAGGAGCTGAAATCCTTACACAAATGATTCAAAATTGACTGCAATAATTATGATAACCATATTGATTTTTCCGTTTGTAGAAACGCAACACCAACCCTTTCCTATCATTTGTCGATGATATGATCATTTTTACCAAAGCAAACTCAAACTCATGCTTGAGAACGAAAGAAATCTTTGAAACTTAATGCTCCATATATGGACAAAAAATAAACTACCTTAAATTTGCTTTTCAAACTACTAAAAACACAACCATAAGTTGCATCAATGAAATCAAAAATATATTAATATGGAGCACACAACCTTCCTTGATACCTATCTTGGATGCCCTATCATTAATGGAAGAGTTGATAAAGAAACATTCATTGACATCAACAATAAAACAAAGCAACAACTCCGCAAATGGAAGTCAAACTCCCTTTCACGAGAAGGACGAAACATCCTCATAAAACACAACTTAGCAACAAAACCATCATTTGTTTATGAGATCACATTTCATGCAATTTTCATGCCACTCATCCATACTTGATCTATGTCGTCGAATATACTAATGTGGTGAACAAGGAAGGTTTAGTCACGATGAGTGTGACGAAAGCCGCCGTGATCTCATACTGATATATGAGGTATACCAAATTGATAAAGAATAAGTCTACATAAAATTAGTCATTACATGTACACATAAAGAATTTTGAATGATATAGTTGTTTGTTTAATATGTAGCCCAAGTGGGAGATTGTAAGATTTTTATTAATCTTATTATTATTAGTGGGCTTTCATATTATAATAATCAATTATATTATATGACTAAATATATTAGCGGGCTAATAAAAGTGATTCAATCGAGTAAAGTCCGTATACTTTAATTAAGCGGTATGGGCTTAATGGGTGAATATCAGATTTTGACCCAATATGCTTAATGAGATTCTATTAGGTCATTATATATACGTTATTAGGTTATGGTTCTCAATACGTCAAATTAATTAGCACTTTTTATTCTCTTTCCATCATAGAGAAAACTAAAGAAACCTTAAGGAGGTTTGACTAAAGAAGACTGTATACCCGCGGTGCTCATTCGGATCGTAGATTCAACACTAATGTTTCATCCGATTGCTACTATGAAACCAGATATGTAATTCTAAATTCCTTAATGATTCTAAATTTCTTAATAACTCTAGCATAATTCACTATAATCTTCATAAGTTTATTCCCCGTAACTTACGAAATAAGAAAGAAAAAAAAACTTTAATAAACTTGGATTGTCAAACCTCAATTCAGTAACTTATTTTATTTTCTTTCCTAAGTTTGATAACTTTCCAGAAACTTGCAAATTTGGTCTCCTAGACGGTCCACAAGTATTTAAATCTACCTTTTTTCGCAAAATAGCGGAAATTAAACCCATATCAACCGGTTGGAATCGATCATATTCTACCAGATAACCGTTAAATTAAATTGAATAGTTAATTTTTCTAAAATAATAGAGGACAAAACTGGAGATTATGCACACATGTTTGAAGTAACTGGATAATTTATTTCAAAAATAACATTTTCTTAAATAGTTTTACTCCGTTTGGTTGTATTTGTAAAAACAAAAATACAATGTAAAGAATCTATTCCATGCATATACTCTTGTTAATGAAAATTTTTGAAATTATTTAGTTAACTTTAATATTCTATAGGCACATAAAAATGATAAATTATGCAGCTAATTTTTATGAATAACCAACAATATTTAATTGAAGTTTCATTCCATTTTAAGAGTCGGAATCAAACTAGCATCGATCAAGACAACCGCTCGCGCTCATTTTGTCTCTATCCACACTTCCAACCCTAGTATAAGCTTGCAATTTGAGGGCTACAAAACACTTGAACTTCATCAAGACTAACCTTATTCTCATCTCCAAAAATAGACTTCTTCCCATCAGGTCTCAATCCATAAGACAACCCAAGTCTAGACTTGGCTTGTCTCAAGTCACCCACACCCGAGTTCGTATCCGGACCCGCAAACCCACCCATAACAGGCGCAAGAGGCGGCCCAATAAGAAGCCCATCAGGCCCAAACTGCGGCCCACCTCGCGAGTAGTCAAATAAAGCAGCTCCGCTGCCTCCTACCTTGGGCAAGATTATGGGTTCGTCAGTTGTTTGTTGTTCAAGTGGCCAGTAGAAAAGGAAAGCGTCAAATGTGTCGTAATAGTCGTCTGTGCTTCTGTAGCCTTCGGGATTGAATGCTCCAAATTTGAAGGATTTGGTTGTGTACGCTATGATAACACATGGACCCTTGAAATCACACCGTTCGTGGAAGTCCGTTGCACTGAAGCCGTCGATGCTTGCTTTGTAGCAACACTTTAGCTCCTTTCCTGTTAATCAATTTTTTTTTGAAAAAAACAAAGAATATATAATATCCTCTATACAAGACGTATGTAAACATAAACCGTTAAAAGAACATTGGGTGAAGACCACTGTTATCCACAGAGGATCGTTCAAACGGTTATTCTGATATAAATTGGGAAGAATTAATGTTCGAGAATTTTAGACGTACCAGCGAAAATCGCTACGATAACTACAACTACGCACGCGTCTGGATTCAAACTACACGTTTTACAAGCGTAGTTGGAGTTTTTTTTAATCCAACTTTGTTAATTACTACCAAAGTTGGATTTTTTTTTTAAATATAAATTCATTCCAACTACGCTTACCATTAGCTTAGTTGAAACTTTTTTTTTAATATAACTTCAACTATGCTTACACAAGTTAGTTAATCGGCTCCTATCAGCTTCGCCTCGGCTCCAACTGTTAAGCCAACTGCATCTACGTAATATCTCTCTGTAACTCCACTTCCTAGAGATTAGTCAAACCCATGTATAGTTAGTTTAATCCTTTAATCCCATTAGTCCTATAAAATAGGGATTTGCGCTTGTTAAGATTGTTTCTGCTGTAACTATTTAAACACAGTTCAGTTCATTAATAAAATTATGAGGTTGAGCTATACTACTTTACATGGTATCGGAGCGTAAATTGATCCTCTCTCTTAAACTTGTTCTCTCTAATCTCCAAGTGTCATAATGCCTTCTACTACCACCACCATGGATAATGCTCATGATCCCAAAAACCCCTTTATCCTGGTTCAATTTCATAATGCCACTAAACTTGAATCTCTTAATTATCTATCTTGGAAGCTTCATCTTGATTCTACTCTCACCGGGTATGATCTCTAGAAATTCATTGATGGCAGTCATCCTCCGCCGCGCCATCTTCTACTATTTCTGCTGGTTTGCTCCCAAATACCGTTCCCGGTCCGAATCCGACGTATCTCACCTGGCTGCGTCAGGACAAGCTTCTCTTTGGTACCATTATTAGCACTCTCTCCCCAAATGCAGCCCTCACTGTTGCTACTGCCACTACATCTAAGGAAGCATGGGATTTCCTTGCTAAGACCTATGCCAATACTTCTCGTGGCCACATCCTTCAATTGAAGGACCAACTCAAACACATGGTGAAAGGAACCTCCTCTGTTGACGACTACATTCAAGGAATCAGACGGATAGTCGAAGCTCTTGCCCTCCTCGGCAAACCTGTCGACCAAGAAGATATCACTGATCGGGTCTTGGAAGGTCTCAATTCGGACTACCAGTCAGTGATCGATGCTGTTCGTGCTCGTGATACTCCTATTCCCTTCCTTGAGTTACAGGAAAAATTAATTCACAAAGAGCTTGAGTTACGCCACAAGAAGCCTCCACCATCCTTTCCGGCAGTTGCTCACACGACCTCCACTCGTCCCAATTCTACCAATTACAAGCCCAACTCTTCACCTTCTTCTCCTAATGGTGCCACCTCTAACCCTCCCCGCAACTTCAAAGGCCGATGTCAATACTGTGATATTACAGGCCACACTCTATTGTCCTCTCGTGCTTTTCAACGCAATCACCCCTCTATCCGCCTTCCGCCTCGCCATCATAAGCAGTATAACATGTGGTTTATATATTTGAGTAGACTTATTCTTTATCAATCTGGTTCATCACATTATCCAAATACTTCACAAACATGTGTGAATAATCTTCAGTTGTGTCCTCTATTATTTTAGAAAATTAACTATTCATTTTAATTCACGAGGCGGTTGGAACGAGACGAAGAAGAATCGGATCGACTGATGAAGCGAAGGATGTCTTCAAAGAGAAGCTCATCGCAAGGTAAGGCGAGCGGTCCGGTCTGACCGCTAAACCCGTACTCCTCCTCGGATCCGGCTAGGAGCGACTGGAAAACCGGATGACTTAAATAGGTTGTCCGGACTACGAACCTCCTGCCGGAGCTTCCTACCAAAAGGCAACTTGTGACTCTTATTAGTATGACAAGCATCCCTCCACTCTTCTTCCACTGGGCCACACCAACTGGGGCTAGCTTGTTTTTTTTTTCTGGTCTCATGTGTGAATCACATGGGTTCTCTGCTTTTCAGTTCTTGACCGAGGTAGAGCCAGTATGGCTAGCAGTCCGCTGGTGAAGGCAGCAGCTCCTGCCACAGCCAACGATGGAGAGTTTCCGCCTCCAAAGAGTTGATCCCACGGTCCACTTCCTAACGATACCACGACTTGTGGGATCACGATTGTTAGATTTAAAACTCCCATAGATAAGCCTTGACCCAACCCCAGTGATTCTATGCGGGAAGAAATCATGGCATAGGGCACACTGTATGTATTTGCCAAAGGAATGCCCAAAACTGTAAAAACTATCAGAGCAGCAACAACAACACCATTAGGCGGCATGCCTTGTCCATACGAGTCTATTCTGCTCACTAATAAGGGTATCACAAGCATTGCTACGAAACATAGGGACATAAGGATGTTTGAGATGCCCCAATCAATCTCAGCCCCCCACTTCCTGCAGAGCTTCTCCATCAAAAGTGAAGTTAAAAACCAAAACCACTGAATTCAGCATTATACCAAAAGCACCCATTCTAACCCCTAGATTGTAGTTTTGACCATCATTGGGCTTGCCACCATAAATCTCTCGACCCATCCAGTCAGTATCAAAGAGGAGAAAAGGAAACCACCCAATCCATGTGAGAGTAGTAATTGATAGAATTAACCAAATAGATCTTGGTAGATAACTGAAAGTTCCAAACAGTTCCCAGAAGAAGGCCTCTTGAGTAGAACCTGAATGGTCAGACTCTTCAGATGTGGCTGTGGAGATTTCGTTGGGATTGAAAGGCACTTCGTCGGCAGCTAAGACACTTACAATAGTAGTTAACACAATGAAAATAATATCAATGAAGAATGCAGACTTGAGGTTGGCACAACTGACACCACAAGCACTTGTAACAGTGAAGGGGAGAAGTGAGAACCAGCCACTATATGCTCCAGTGGCATATCCAAGAACATTTCCAACAACCATAAACAAAGAATAGTATGCATTCGCAACTCTATTCCTTCTGTGATCCTTTCCTGTAAGATCGGCAAGCAAAGCTCTACAGGGACCTTAAGTAGTGTTATTCGCCACATCAAGCAACCAAAACCCCATCACAAACGCAACAATCGCCATTGGCCGTATCTCCCCTCGATCGCCAAGCAAGTAACCTATATCCGCCGAGTGTCCCACAATCAGCACCGCAAATATGATCATAATAGCTCCGGCAACCGGTGACCATACTTGCTGGTCCATCGGTCACTGACGTGGCCCACCAGTGGCTGCACGAAGAAGCCCGATAGTGGTCCGCAAAGCCACACCACGCTGGCCCAAGCGTGTGGAATCCCTAATAATCGGTCTGATCAAATATGGGAAAGCAACGGCCGAGATTCGCTGATACCACGGATTCCGGCGTGGCAGTATCTCTGAAAATCTTCAAATTCACGAGGCGGTTGGAACGAGACGAAGAAGAATCGGATCGACTGATGAAGCGAAGGATGTCTTTGAAGAGAAGCTCATCGCAAGGTAAGGTGAGCGGTCCGGTCTGACCGCTAAACCTGTACTCCTCCTCGGCTCCGGCCAGGAGCGATTGGAAAACCGGATGACTTAAATAGGTTGTCCGGACGAAAAACCTCCTGCCGGAGCTTCCTACCAAAACAACCACGTGGCCGGCTGGGACGTCGGAGGGGATGGATCGATGCGACGCCGCCTTTTGCCTCCACCGGCGGAGTAACTGACGAAGCCGCACAATGTGCCTGATCTTGCTACTTTCTCTCTCTCTAATGTGCTTCATGTTCCCCATATGCATCGTAATATAATATCTATTCATAAATTTTGTTGTGATAATCAAACTCTTCTTGAGTTCTCACCGACTCACTTTTGTGTGAAGGATCTACACTCCCGGGCTCCTCTACTGACCAACCCCGTAAGGAATGATCTCTACGAATGGCCGATTGATGGTTCTCAGCGTCCCGTTGTGCTCAGTGCTACTCTATCCTCAATCTCTTGGCATCACCGCCTCGGACATCCGCCCTCCAAAACTCTTCGTCAACTATCTTCGCAATTGCAATTATCTTCTATACCGGAATATTGTAATGCTTGTCATATTAATAAGAGTCACAAGTTGCCTTTTGCACACTCTACTCTTCGTACATATTCCCTTCTAGAGGTTGTTTATTCCGATGTTTGAACATCACCCGTTCTCTCTTATGATGCTTACAAGTATTATATCATCTTTGTTGATCACTATACAAAATATATATGGCTCTACCCTCTTCAAAAGAAATCTGACACATATGAAACTTTTGTTCGTTTTAAAGCTCTCGTGGAAAAACATTTTCAGAAACCCATTCGCACTCTTTATTCCGATAACGGTGGCGAATACGTTGGTCTCAAAACTTTTTTGGCCACTCACAGTATTGCCCATCTCACTACCCCGCCCCACACTCCTGAGCATAATGGGTACTCTAAAAGACGTCATCGTCATCTTGTCGAGACTGGCCTTAGTCTTCTCACTCATGCGTCCATGCCCCTCAAATATTGGTCTCATGCGCTATCTATGGCAGCATACATCATCAACCGCCTTCCCACTCCCACTCTCAACAATATCTCCCCTGATGAAAAACTTTTTTCTACATCTCCTTCCTATACGTCATTGCATTCCTTCGGATGTCTCTGTTACCCCTGGTTACGTCCCTACTCCAGCCACAAACTCGATCCCAAATCTCTTCGGTGTATTTTTGTCGGCTATTCTCCAACTCAACACTCCTATTATTGCCTCGATCCCACGACCGAGTGGGTATATGTTTCTCGTCATGTCCGATTCATTGAACACGTGTTCCCGTTCAGTCAAGTTCCAACCCTACAACGATGCGCATCTCCATCCCTCACTTTTGATCACTGGACATCTATAGCAATTCCTATACTCAATACATCTCCCACTTCTCATGTTCCTCCAGCTAGCCCACTACTTACTTTTACCCCAAATTCCCAACCCACAACCCACTCACCATCTTCCGTGTCTCCTTCATCCACCTCCGACCCACAATCTATCCCTCCCAGCCCATCTCCCAGCCCACAACAGCCCCCAGCCCGTATCATCATGACAAGAGCTAGCAATAATGTCGTCCCTAAACCTATCCAGCGGTTGAATCTCACTGCACACCTCACATCCCCTACCGCTCTTGAACCCCGAACCGTGACTCAAGCCCTCAAAAGCCCTATTTGGCGTTCCGCCATGGTCGAGTAGTATCAAGCTTTGATATCCAATGATAAGTGGTCGCTTGTTCCGGCTTCGGAAGCTTCCAACGTCGTCGGATGCAAGTGGATTTTTCGTACAAAATACAAAGCCGATGGATCAATTGACCGGTATAAGGCGAGACTCGTAGCAAAAGGCTTTCATCAACGCCCAGGTCTTGATTACGCGGATACATTCAGTCCGGTTATAAAGCCTGCGACTGTTCGTCTAGTCTTGAGCCTCGCAATGATGTGTCAATGGCCTCTCCAACAAATTGATATCAATGGCGCCTTCTTACAAGGGCATCTCACGGAAAAGGTATTCATGTCTCAACCACAAGGCTTTGTTGATTCGAATTACCCCAACCATGTATATTCAAATTACCCCAACCATGTATGTGCTCTAAAGAAGGCCATCTATGGCCTCAAACAAGCTCCACGAACATGGTACACTGAGTTACGAAACCATCTGCTATATCAGGGGTCCCACAACTCGGCCTCTGATACATCTTTGTTCCATAGGACTACTCCCTCAGGTATGGTCCTCCTCCTTGTCTATGTTTGACGACATAATCATCACGGGATCTTCTTCGACCCTTGTGAAATCTGTAATATGTCATCTCACAGCTAGATTCTCTCTCAAAGACTTGAGTCTTTTAAACTACTTTCTTGGGGTTGAGGTCATTCCGAGTGCTACTGGTATCTTTCTTAGCCAACACAAATATGTCATGGACATTCTAGTTCGGTTTGGCATGCTGGACACAAGACCATTTGCTACACCTATGTCCGCTGATCTCACTCTCACCATTGACAAGGGTACTCCCCTTCATGACCCTCTTAAGTATCGTCAGGCTGTCGCCTTGCTACAATATTTTTCCCTTACAAGACCCGATATAGCCTTCACTGTAAACCGATTGTCCCAATTTTTACATAAACCTACTAATGTCCACTGGGCTGCAGTCAAACGTTTACTACGATACCTTGCTGGATCTTCTCACATGGGTATCACTATCAACCGTGCCTCTGATTTCAATCTTCATGCCTTCTCAGATGCCGATTGGGCTGGTGACAAATCTGATTACCTGTCAACTAGAGCGTACGTATATGGTATATCTTGGCAAAAATTTAGTATCATGGAGTACCAAGAAGCAGAAAACCATAGCTCGGTCATCCACAGGAGCCGAATATCAATCGACTGCTAACACAGCCGATGAATTACAGTGGATACTTTCACTTATGCAGGAGCTTTGCCTTCAGCCTACCAAATAGCCTGTCATTTACTGTGACAATGTTGGCGCAACTCATTTAAGCCCTAACTCCATCTTCCACTCACGTATGAAACATTTGGCACTTGATTATCACTTTGTACGTGAGCGGGTTCAAAATGGTACTCTCCGGGTTGCTCATGTTGCTAATGATGACCAGTTGACTGATGTTCTTACAAAGCCGTTGTCCAAAAGGCGCTTTGCGATGCTAGTCTCCAAGATTGGTCTCTCGATTCGACCGTCCATCTTGCAGGGGGATGTTAAGCCAACTGCATCTACGTAATGTCTGCTGTACATTAACCTAACTCTCTATTTCTTTGTAACTCCACTTCTTAGAGATTAGTCAAACCCATGTATAGTTAGTTTAATCCTTTAATCCCATTAGTCCTATAAAATAGGGATTTGCTCATTAAGATTGTTTCTACTGTAACTATTTAAACACAGTTCAGTTCATTAATAAAATTATGAGGTTGAGTTATACTGCTTTACACCAATTACGCATGCCACGAACCTAGTTAGATTCCGAAGCTGAAAAACGAAACTACACATTTTACGTGCGTAGTTTAGATTACTAATAGCGAATTTTACCGGTACATCTACCCTCCGCCTTTATGTTTTATAGTCTTATAAAAATGTTACATTCCATTAATTATATTAATATATTCCAACCCTTTCCTTATATTCTATTTTGGACGATCAATCTGAACATTATTATTGATTATTCGGTAACATTCCGTCTTTGAGATGGATTTTATCAATTTCAAACGGGTTTTAAAATCATACAAAAGTCCCGAGTAAGATAATTAACATGAAATAATTAAATTAAGGGGAATCTTGATTCAAGAATATTGAGTTAAAAACTCTTTTACCCATCAAAAGTTCGTTTGGTCCAACAGATTCCCTACCATGAACTCTAAAATAGGAAATTTGGAAAAAATATGTCTTCATTTCCTTCCTATTTTTGAAGAAGCTATTGGATTTTAGATAAAAATTTTTAGAGAAAATCAAAACAAATTCTCCATTTTAGAGTTTTTTTGAAGAATCTGTTACACATGCCCAACAAGGTTACATTGGGTTAACTTTGTTAATATATTCATACCGCTTTCTATTTTGTTTAAAATGTTCAACCTAAAACCACTCAAGTTCCCGTGTAATTATAGTGGTGAACCGGAAACGATTAAGGAAATAAAATGAAATGAAAATGGTTACATTACTTTCATGTATTAAAAGATCTCAACATTTAATTTTAGTCACTAAACAAACATGATTTTTGATTGATTCGGTAATATTCGGTCCCCGAAATGATTTTTTAGCGAGGTTTTAAAACTAGAAATAACCCGTCTGATCCCAAATCCGACCTACACCGGAGCAGTTCAGCCCAACCAAGTCTTACACAAGTTGTACTATTTCGGTCCGAGTCCGGATTTGGACCGACGAGTCTCCTAGACATATTATTGTATTACATTATCCACACAAGATTGTACACTATGAAATTTTGATGAACCCTAATAAGAACAAAAATGAGTGGCATAACAAGGAAGATACAAGTGTTGAGAAAGTACCAAACAAGAATGTCTTGGAAAGGAGAGCAGGAGGGAAAGGGATCGGAGAGTCATCGTAGTACTTAGGAAGAGGTCGCCGATCAAATCTCGATACCTTCTTGTTTGAATCATCGTTCCATTTCCAACCAAACAAGCTTTTTGTGATTGCATTACATCTCTTTGAAGATGGTATTAGTAAGGAGTTTGAGATGCAGAAAGCTGTCATCTTTTTTCATGGTAAGAATTGAAAGGAAGAGAAGAAGAAGAACAAAGCTCAGAGCCATGAATTCGATGATCAGGTTTAAGGTTTTAGTCCAATCACACATTTGCCTTATCCATAATATACGTGTAATTTGCTTTTTGGGTCAATGTTTTATAGAAATTGCGAAAATGATCCCATGTTTATCCAAACAAGCAACTAGTAGTAGGGGACTAGGGGTGTTCATAACCGGATATCTGATATCCGATATCCGATATTCGACGCGGATATCCAAATAAATATAAATAATAAGGTAATGACACTTGGGCCGGCCAAAATAGTGTTGCATTTCCTCCAAATCTCATTAAATATGCAATGAAAAGGGGCATCCAGGAATTGAACCTGAGACCAAACGCATATGTGAAGTCATTGTAGCAACCGGTTGATAAGTAGTCGTAAGAATACATGTACAATTGTACAAATCTGGACTCGGGCCGGATATCCGAAGGCAAAATTATCTTATTCCGTATCTAATCCGGTGATCCGGTAATTTTTTTCGGATCGTATCGGATACGGAAAATTAGTTGTCGGGCTCGGATCTTCATGGATCGGATCACCGGATTGTCGGACCGGATCTAACGGATCGGAATTTTATGAACACCCCTAACTAGTAGTCGATGGCTGCTTTCTTACTGGTTTATTTTTAGAAAGTTGAATATTTTATTGTATAATAACTCGTATATAGGGTGACCTGTTGATAAGTAGTTGTAAAATACATGTACAAATCTGGACTCGGGCCGGATTAGGACCACGCTAAAATAAAAAAATATGAAATATTCGGGTTGACCCGTCTTGTAAAAACACACGAATTAGGATATTATATTAATACAGTTATTGAATCTTTTATAAGTATATTGTACTAACATTTGGTTAGTTTTATTATTTACACGAAAGATATTAAACTATATTTAAAAAATGACAATTATGTCTTTATATATGGATAAAATGAGTATAGCCTACTTCAAACAAACATATTAAGTGCACATTTTCTATAATTTCCTCAAATATTTTTAGGGTGTTCAAATTCTAGTCCGGACCGGAGTTTTGGATTAGACCTGAGCCAAAAATATATCGTTGGACCGAACTTGAACAAAAAATATATCTATAGACCGGCCCTGAATGAATAAAAATTAGTAAAATTTTGTAAGTCCAATCAGATCGGATCGGTATGACTCTTAATACATGGTCAAAATCCGCTACAACAGATTTCTGGTTCGGACGAACACTCCTACTTTCTATGGACCAAGGGTCCATTTGGCGGGTTGTCTTGGTCTTATATAAACCCGATCATCAGGCCTAAATTAGGTACGTAAAAAAAGATTCAAATTTAATTCTCGAGTATAACATTTAAGGAGTTTAGTTCCATCGTACCAATCTAGCCAACTTAAAAAGAGTTGAAATGTACATATTTTAAGGCAGCTTCCGCAATTATCTCAAATGTTGAGTTATTTAGTGCAATTTCCCCCTAAATGAATAACAGGTTGGGCCACTTAGCCGGGCTTGTTACTTTGTGAGTGTAGCCCGAAGTATTGCATGTTTTGTAAATGGGCCACTTAATGGGCTTTTGAAAATGAATATCGGCCCATAGAGGAATTCATCCTTTCCCTGCAGTCTCTGTTCTTCCGCTGACCGCCATGGCTTCACTGAATCACTTTGCAGTGAGACGTTTTTTTTACGGCGATGAGGATTTAACCCGAACTCGTAAATCGTAATCACCGAGCTCCTAAGATGGATGCAAATTAGCAAAAGAATCCGATTCCTCAGGTGAGTCTCTTAGATTTAGTAGTTTAGCGATCTCAAAATTCCTACTTTTTGAACATTTATTGGAGGTAAGAGTGTAAAATTGTATGCTTTCCTTGCGAATTTTGATTCGCAACGACCTAATATCAAACCCTTTTTATGATGATTATTTCATTTGGAGTTGTGTTCCTCTGAATGGTGGAATGCAAAAAACCCTTGCGTTGCTTGTTTTCTGGTGGTTTGAATTACTTTTGTTTTGGATTGTTTAAGTCTATTGTTTACCTTTTGCCTGTTTTTGGGAGTTAAGTGTAGATTATCATAGTTCCTCTTCCATGATATGGTATCTTTCGATGCTTAATTCATCCAGTTTGACTTATATGGTTCTCAATTGGAAAATTAGAGTTCAAAACTGTTGGAGATGTAGGGAAAATCCCACATCGACAATACGATATTGTGTGAACCTAATATATAAGCACTAGGGCTACTCCTCCTATTGCCAATTGGTTTTAGGATGGAACCCCGAAAGCTTGTATGTGTGGTTCGCTAGACGTGCGTCCTCCACGTCATTTGGTCCCGGGACGGATATAAGAAAAAGTAACATGGTATCAGAGCAGGTCCGATCCGGGTCCGGTTTCCTGACTTCGGGGATTAGCTAAAAGAGATTGAGATGCGAAACCCGTCGAATGAGATGCTCGACCCGAGAAAGAAAAAGAAAAATTGTGTCAAGTGTTAACTAGTTCAGGTAGACAATACGATATTGTGTGAACCTAATATATAAGCACTAGGGCTACTCCTCCTATTGCCAATTGGTTTTAGGATGGAACCCCGAAAGCTTGTATGTGTGGTTCGCTAGACGTGCGTCCTCCACGTCATTTGGTCCCGGGACGGATATAAGAAAAAGTAACAAAAACTTAATTTGAATCCTCTATGATCCCTTCATTTTTTTTTGTGCTTTGGAATATTATCAAATTAATTTATGAACTCCTTTTTTCTCCACCTTGTTGTATCAGTGAGTTTAACATTATGCCGTTTGCTTTAGCCACTATGATTAGGAGCAGGTTGCAATCGTGTTAGTTTTCTCATCTTCCAAATGTTTCATGAGCTAGAATTTCTCTGTTCTGTAATTCTAAGTTACTGCTTTATGTGCCTGTTTTTGTTGGGTAAGCACCCGATTTACGGGACAGTGTTTCGTATAGAGTATTTCAGGTTGATCATCTTCTCAATAATCTACTGCCCTGGCATCATTTCCGCTGCAAGAATGAGTGCGTCTATGGATAAGGAATTAACTTGTAACAATGTTAAAGATTTTGCTGAGAGCAGCACTGAACAGAAGAAGACAATTTATATTTGGGATATGGATGAGACTCTTATATTGCTCAAGTCTTTGCTCAATGGGGCATATGCAGAGGCTTCCAATGGTGCTAAGGATGTGCAGAAGGGTATTGAAATTGGGAAAATGTGGGAAAAATGCATTCTTGATTTGTGTGATGAGCATTTCTTTTATGAACAGGCAAGTCTTTGAAGTTTCATTTGTGAAAGAAATTAATGTACTGTATTTGTTATTTACTGTATGCATGGTGCACCATATTTCTCATGGTTTCTTCCTGATCAACAGATAGAAAACTATAACCAACCTTTTTGGCATGCCATGAGCAATTATGATGATGGCCAGGATCTGTCTAATTACAATTTTAAACAAGAAAGCATTGGTCCTCCATCAAATGAGCTTGACAAAAGAAAGCTAGCTTATCGGCTTCGTGTCATAGCCCACAAGTATAAACAGGTTACTCACAAGCCCTTATTACAAGTTTGTTTTGAAGCTGTCTTTGTTTCATATATTGATCTACTATAGAACTAGAGGTTGCACAAGAGATATTACTTTACTGCACTACTGTGGTTTAGATTCAGCTCATAGCAACACAGGAAGGCTTACTGAAGTTTAGTTAACCAAATAATTGTATGCGGAGTCTTGGTGGGAAAAGTTATTGGTTTGCAATGGGTAGCAAACAAGTTTTTTGTTTAAGGATGAAAGGCCTGTGAAAGAGATAACGCATGGAGAGTTTTGGCGGATGGATCTTGGTAGGTTTCTAGGTCTTTCAGCATTTTAGACAAAACATGGGTGGTGAGAGGCCTTGAGATTTGACTTATGGGCGATTTAACAGATTTCAACTTGAAAAATCTATGTTAGATGTGTCTTTTTGTTTAAATGGTTGATTCATGGTTGGATCTTAAGGTTCCTTTCCACTTTGTTTTGTGTTGTTTCAGCTGTTTCTTGGTTAGTTTTAGCTAACAATAAAGGCTTGTTGCTTTAACATGTTGTATACTTAATTAATAGCTTAGCCTCATAATATATTCCAAGTGGTTTCAACCATATGATGTTGAAGGATGATTAGATCTCTTATAGCACCATGTCTGAGTAAGTGCTCTGCTGCCATAGTGCCATATTAGTTACTGCCGCTATTTTTTTTACACAATTTAGTGTTACCATACAAAAAGTACTTGTAAATAATTAAGGGATATAAATTTAGATTACTCTAGAAGGACGGATCATGTGCTCTTGGTGGAAGCCCTTAGGCTGTGCATGTGATGAAATTTAGCCAATTGTCACTACTGTGACATAAGAATTTAGCATTCTAGGGCTTTAGACCCTGTTGCTAGGGTATCCAGAAATCAGAATCGTGTTAGGAGAGTTGTCACCTTTGAGATTGGCCCTTGTGGAGTTGCTCTCTTGAGTGGCTTAGTAGATTCCTTAAGATTGTTCAATCATTGTAAGTTCATCAGTTCTTTGAGTGTGTTTGCGTGATATTCTGTTCTTGCTTTAGCTTGCCTGATTTCACCTCTATCAGTTAGCTTGCGGGCTTTATTGCATTGGTTGAGTAACTCGTGATCTTGCTTGATGTAAGCTTTTTAACTGAAGGCAACATTTTCTCTTTAATGAGCTGTTTGGTCTTTTATTTGGTTTTCCAAGATATGTTAAGAGAACTAGTCCTCCTTTCTTGATTACAGTGGTTGAATTTATTTTTCAGGGTTTGCATCCTATTCTTGATGAGAAGACTACCACTTCTTGGAATGATTTGTATAATCTAACTGATAGTTACACTGATGGATGGCTTTCTTCAGGTATATCATACAGTCATACTCCATTATGCATTACAGAAAGCTTGTAGGCATTCGTTTCTTCCTTACCCGGATTACTGTATGTCATCATTGTTCTTCTGATAAGATATGATCTTGTCTTGATATCTTCCTTACCTGTATGTCATTCTTGCCGGTAAGGAATCAGTGGCATGCTTCGTAGTATTTCTCAGGAAAAAGGCTGATTTGTTAACTTTCAGCTTACTGCTTAATGCAAAAAATTTCACTTCACCAATAAATTTTTGACTTTTGCTTACCAAGAACCTGAAGTGAGATTTGCAGAAATAAACACACTTTGATAATTGTTTATGTTCTCAAATCTAACTTCGCATACATTTGATGTTAGCCAGGGCATTGCTCCAGCATTGTTCAGGGCACAAAGAATCAACTCCTATTCCTGAAGCAAGTGGCAAAGAAGCCTTGCACATTAACGTTTTAGTAACTTCAGGATCGCTCGTACCTAGCCTTGTGAAATGCCTACTCTTCAAGTTGGATAGCTTTTTCACTCCTGAAAATGGTTTGTTCCTCTTCTATGCTTTGTTAGTATTTCCTTTGCTGTTCCTCCTATTTCACCTTTTGCTTGCTGCTTATATACATGTCTCCTGATTTTAATAGCTTTATTCGATCTTTCATAATATATTTTCATTAACCCCTCCTTGATTGCTGGCATACATAATTTTGCATGACCTCATCATTCCAAAACCTTAAGACAGTTACAAGAAGATGAATCAGTGCTTCTGTATCTCAAAAACTTCGCTATATAGAAGCTAGTGATATATTTTGCTATAGATGACACGAATAACTGAATCGAATGTTCGACATATTTATATTTCACATATTTGCATGAATTTTCACTTTAACAACTTGTTTGTTTCTGGGTTATCCACTTATCATGATTTACATACCACCGCTATCTTTTTCCGTAACCTAAGAACATTTGTTATTGTTTGAACTTTGAAGTGAAACCTTTATTGAACTGAATAGTTCATTACATTGGCTTCTTATCTCTCTGGACATCCCTTAATCGATGCTCACTTTGTTGAGCTGAACTTACGGCTTGTTTGGATGTAAAATGCTTGTTTCAAATGGAAATTTGTGGTCCGGAGACTCCGAAATAACGGATTTCAGTAAACGTGTTGTTTGGATTGAAAACAGTCAAATGTATCATGCTCATATGTAACTGTCTGATACACAGTGTACAGCTCATGGGATGAGGGAAAGCTGCAGTGTTTCACATGGATAAAGAACCGGTTTCCTGGACCGAATGTCCAGTTCTGCGTAATCGGGGACGGATGGGAAGAAGGTGAAGCTGCAGAGATACTGAGATGGCC
The DNA here is from genome assembly GCA_033239125.1 of Fagopyrum homotropicum. Taxonomy (NCBI): domain Eukaryota; kingdom Viridiplantae; phylum Streptophyta; class Magnoliopsida; order Caryophyllales; family Polygonaceae; genus Fagopyrum; species Fagopyrum homotropicum. The sequence goes on from BSWB01000001.1 coordinate 165,702,462, forward strand.
ATATGTGAAAATTGAGCCAAAACCAGATGGATTTCATAAATTCCCAGGCCTCACATTGAGCACCCTTGGTCACTATCTTGCTGTTGTTTACGGTCCCCCGGATACGGAGCAAGAGGAATAGGGTAAATCTCTGATTTATACTTCTATTTCTGTTGTTGTTGGGTCATTAACTTGTTATTTGTTGTGTTCAAATTGTAACATAAAAAAAATTGATTCAAAGAGCCTCAGGAGAACTATTATCTGATGCTTTAATTGTCTATTTGTCTGTATACTGCAATGACTGAATCCTTGATGATCTCTCTCTTTGTTTCACTGTTCTGTTTATATATTATTCAGTTTTCAATTTCTAAATAAGATTAAAATCATAATTGTATAAAATGAAAACCGAATTACTGATTGCACTTCTCTATATACACAATTGATAGGGTTACAAATACTTAAAGATTCTCCAGATTGATATCACAGGGTTTCCTATGAAGTACCCGAATCGAGAGTTGTATCGGCATATTGAACCGGACTAGCAAAAACAAGACCCAAAAAGATTGATTTGAAAGAGATTATGAGTAAATCTTGAGAAGTAGATATATATAGAAATATCATTCAGTGCTACTCTTTAACCTCTCTTTTTCTAGATTTCATGTTCTTCTCAGCATGTGTTGCATACTTGCATTTGCTGCTTCTTTTTTTGTCTTTCTTTTGGCTCACCCGGTTCAATTGGCCAATGCCGTTCTATGTACGGACCGGATACTTTGTGGCCATTTGGGGAGACTCTCCTCCAACACTTAAGAAGTCTAGTGTGCCACTTTATCACTAGACCAACCGAGTATTCGATCGGCCAATACCGCTACGTCCGGACCGAATACTTTGTGGCTATTTGGGAAGAGTCTCTCAACACTTGAGAAAAGTGTAGTGTAACTTTATCATTAGAACAACTGAGGATTGGTACTTGCATATGGTAATTTGAAGCACTGTGATGTAATAAAAGCAGCGTCATTTGTTCTTGCATCAACACTAGCAAGTTGATGTGAGTTGCTTCCACAATTTGGGCATGCATTGAATTTTAAGCAATTTTTCTTGCAACCAAGCTCCATAAGTTAGGCAACCTCTAAAAAAGATCTCTTGTTGATATAACACAAAACCCCAAAAACTTCAAATCTTATAAATGGTATCTACTTGACCCAAGTGTGCTTGATCAGGTAGATGTTTAGATAATCTTTAGTATGTTGATTCGCCACTACCGGCTATTATACGAGCTGAATTTTGACATGTTCAAGCTCGGTCGTATAAACGAGCTAAATCCGAACCGAGCCTTACTTTTATCCAAACTTTAAAATGTGATTATGTTTGGCTCGTTTAGAAATAAACGAGCCGGACCGAGTTTTTTCCCAAGCAACTCGGTTAATATAACAACTCTATGTATACGAGCTTTGGCATGCTCAAGCTCGGATCGTACATAAAAGAGACAACTTTGAGCCAAACCTAACCTTAACGAAGTTTAAAATATGTTCATATTCAGCTTGTTAAAAAAGTAAATGAGTTCGGGTTGAGCTTTGTCTGAGTAGTTCGGTTAATATAATAGTCCTACAATGTTATTCTAACCTAACGAATCGAACCGAGCTTCAGTCTGCTTAAACTCGGCTTGTATATTAAGGAGTCGAGCCCAAGTCGGGTCTAACCTTTTAAAAAGAGAAAATTGTCTAAACAATACCCATCTTTTGGGCTGACTAAACGTTAGTACCCGTCGTTTAAACTATCACTACGGTACCTCAACTATTGAGTCCGACTAAAAATTAATACCTAGGTTACTGTTTATCTGTTAAATTCACATATCCCTATTAAATGTCAGGGGCAAAATTGTCTACCTCTAGATAAACCCTAAGCCCCAAATCTCCTGAACCTCAAATTTCTATCAATTTCCCAAAATCAAAATCATAAAGCCCTTTCCCTAACAACATAGCAATCAAGATCGCAAAATCAAAATCAAATTGCAGATTTCAAAATGTTACGGCTCAATAGTTGAGGTACGTTCTTATAGTTTAACAAGTGAACAAGTTCGAACCGAGTTCGAGTAACTTAGCTCGTATAATAGCCGTACACACTAAATGTTAGGGACTCACAAGACGTGTTCTTATGGAAGCCAAGCAAGCCATCACCAACCAACTTTGTCAAACATATGAATAAAACAAAGCATTAGATCATTAGATTCAAGATTTTTTTTCTACATTAGTGTATAAAAAACCAAATTGCAGATTTGAAAATGTTATCAAGCTTCTACAAACACACAATTGATAGCCCAAATCAAATCATAACAATCTATTGGTCAAGAGACAATAAAAATCTTCAATGAAAGCATCGAAACAATAATTTGTACGTAAAACTGCTTTGCAAAACAACCCACAGTTTTGCAAATCCTGGCTACTGTGCTTATAGCCATCATTCATGGAAGAATAGCAAAGGATAGGCCTACTACAATGATCACTCTCTTTTGAGTTTTGACAGTGATGCTCATACTATGTTTTCTCTACTAAAAGTAACAATACAAAACACATGCTGAAATATCTAGGGTTTAGACTTTAGATCGGTTTAACTTACGAGTTATAACTAGGGTTGTGCGATTTCGGATGAGACTATAAACTTGGAGTGGACCGAAATTTACGGTTTGATTCGGGTCGTAAGCATAAATGTAACATATTTTGAAAAACAATTCGATCTAAAATAGACTTTTTTTTTCCTAATAATTTACGTGTTATCCTCAATAAATATCTAGGGTTTAGATCGGTATAACTTACAAGTTATAACTAGAGTTGTGCAATATCGGATGAGACTGTAAACTCAGATTGGACCGAAAATTAAGGTTTGATTCAGGCCATAAGCATAAACTTAAGATATTTTAACAATTCGGTCCAAGGTATACTTTTTCTTCTAATTTAAAGTGTTATTCTCAACAAATATCTAGGGTTTAGATCGATATAACTTACAATTTATAATTAGGGTTGTGCAATTTCGGATTAGGCTGTAAACTCATATTTTGAGCAATAATTTGGTCTAAAATAGACTTTTTCTTCTAAAGTTTACGAGTTATTCTCAATAACAATAATGGGTTGGATCCCGTTATGTAGTTAAACCTTATAATACTTTTAAAAATAAAAAGTGTGTTCATACGGACTGAATTGTATTAAACCGGACAATGACAATTTGATCCAGTTCATGGACCGTTATTCATGGATACTAGCCTATATTGGTCTAGACTGAAATGTAGATTTCGGTCCGGTTTAGAACGTTTTCACAACCCTATATACAATTTACAATAACTATATTATATACGGTTAAGTTTAAGTATAAATCATTAGGTTCTTGTAGCCCGGATTGTATTTAACCGGACAACGACAATCTGATCCGGTTCACGGACTGTTATTCATGATACTAAACTATATCGGTCTAGACAGAAATGTAGATTCGGTCCGGTTTAGAATGTTTGCACATCCCTAACAACAACTTACAATATCTATATTATATGAGGTTAAGTTTAGATATGGACTATTTTTTTCAACACGTACGTACAAAATAATAGTTCCAAGATATGACAAAGGGTAATTCATAAAATCTGAATGTCCTTTTGGAAAGTAAGTAAAGTCATATCCCAAAATACACAAAAGGTTCAAATACGTACACATGGTAGTTGCAATAGTTTAAAATAATTGTTCATGATATGACAAAGATAATTATTTCTCTTCAACGGAAAAATTATAACGAAAAATTATTAGGTTAATCTACTTTCAAGATAGTTTAAGAAACATCTGTATAAATGATAACACGAAGTTCGAAATTACCAAGAAAAAAAACTGGTATTAGCTAGATGTCGATATTTCAAAATGAGATAATCGACCAGAAACACAATTTTCAATGTTATATAGTGTAAAATAGTTTTGTTTAATACAGTAGAATTATTCCACATTTTTTTAAAAAATGACCCTGAAAGAAACTCTATTATAACTACATGATAACTTGTATATTAAAGTACATATATATTTTAATGTATATTAAATATAATTTTCTCACTTTTTAAATTATGAAGAATTTTTTAAAAAATTTTTGAGCATTATTATACAATTTTTGATACTTGAAAACTATTCCAAAAATTGCTAAATTGTCATTGGACATAATAGACAATTTTAGATATAAAATTACCCTTTTAATACCTTTTTTTTAATTAGGTCTTAATCTCTATTTAGTTCATAAATCATGTACTAGTAGTTGCAACTTACAAGATAAAAGCCAAAAAAAAATACAACAACATTTTGAAAATGTGTTGGAAAATGCAAAGTCGTGGCTCATTGTTGGGCATACCCTCCCAATATCAGTTTTTTCATACATGCTGGCAGGAGGATTCAAATTCGAATCTCGAGACTAACCACTTAAGGAGCGTAACACCACGTCCCACTAGACCAACTGAGTATTGGTTATTTTAAACTTGTTAATGATGAGTGAGTGATTGAAAACTTATTTGATACCAATAAGTGATACTACTAGAATAAATAAATAAAAAATAGTTAAATAACAATAATTGATACGAATATATGTATATATTTTATAATAAAGAAGTTGACAAGAATATCCAATTGCATAATTCTTGTGTATATGGTGGAAGTATGAAAGGGAGCAGAAAGTAACAAAGACGTGGTCCCTTTGAGTTTGCATGGCTATATATCAACCACGACTTCAATTCATGCTTTAACCATTCACAATGAATCAATCAACACCACTTTTGAATTCATCTCCAAATCAATGGAGCCCACATTATATCCTTGTTCCTTTACATTCGTCTCGATCCGATTCGATTCCGTTGAGATTAGGAGTGGGCATAGAACGGGATTGAAGTTACCTCAGTCCCGTTACGGCTATTTTACTTGGGACGTGATCTGGACTGGTCTTGAGTTTTTTAGATTGAATTTCACGGGATCATGTTCCGATTGGAATCGGGACGGGACAAACTCAATCTCGTTTACTCATTAATTTGTTTGATTTATTTAATTTGTTTAAATTTTACTTTTTTATTCATAAAAGTTTTCAAATATGCATATGTGTGTTTGACTTTTAGGAGAGTTTGGTCCTTAAATCAATTAACAATATGAGTAGTTAACCGGACTTGTCTATTAGACTACGAGTTTATTTATTATCAATGTGAGACAATCTATCCACATAACATAACAAGTCTTGTATATAAGATTGGTGAACTCATCTTATTAAGAACTGAATTTTAGGATAAAATCTTCTCATGTTTACGTGTCGAGCGAGCATATGCACATGTAAGTTGGTATGCACCATGGTATATCCCTTTACATGCACCCATCTTAATCTGACATTAATTGTTGGGGTATTCACATCATATTATCGAGTTAAATAATTTTACATATAACTTGACTTGTCAAACTTCCGCGACGTGAAAGAGGATAAAGATGTCATTAATAAAACATGTTGAGTTTTAAGTGTGTTGTTGACATGACAAACGATTTTTATTGAGCTAATACTAGGGGTCTAGTTAGTCTACACTAAACAAAAAGTACTCTATTTCACCGATCTTCTCAAAACTATTTTATTTTTAGAACAAGGAAAACGATTTTAGTACACTAGACATATGTAATGTATCGGGAGATCGAAAAATCGAAAGTTGGGCAACCAGTGAAATAACAACGATAAAGAAAAACTATGAAATGCCACCAGAAAGTGAATAAGACGTTAAGACCAAACCAGTAAAAAAAAGAAACTCTAAAATGGCGGTAGGAAAAACTCGTGAAAGAATAAAATACGACGAGAAGTCGAGAACACCGAAACTATTAAATCACCACTATTATTGCTAGTTACGTAACTATATGAAAATACCAAAACATTAAACTCCTCTACGTTATTTTTTTTTTGTCTTACCTTTGGTTCGACTAATTTGATGGGCAATGACATTCTACGTTTTGTATCTCATTTAGAAACACCTCCGAAATGTCAGATTTTCCATACATGTCGTCAAGAGTATTCGAACCTAAATATCATAGACACTACTTAATGATTCTAATACTACTTTACCACTCGACCAACTAAATATCGATAATCTACCATTATTTCTCTACATTGCCCAAAATTGCATAACTTAATTACCAAAATTTTATCAATTTCAATCACTTAATATAAGGGCATAACTTCAATACATTTCTCACCTAAAACTATTTAACATTATAGTATGATACTATTATATATATAATTTTAGTTATGGCTAGACCCACCTAATTAGCAAGTTTGTACACATCTTAGTTAAAGTAATTTTTAATAATAAACTTCAATAGTAATTAGGAATAATTTAAATGATCCTAATATGAACACGTACATACTTAGCTGTTGAATTCAACTTTAATCATCATCAATTATGAAATATGCCGACGGATTAGCCTCCATATCAATCACACAATTAGAAAGTGCAATCTTGACATTATATTATTAGAAAATTCATTTGTTTATTTATATAATATATGGTAATAAACACGTATTAATAACTTAGTTATGACAAATATATTTAATTATAATGTTTAAATTCTATTTAATACACATACATAAGTAAGTTTAGTAGTCTCTCTGACATAATTAACTGTCATTTTAGCATTTTGACATAATTTTTTTAAAAATATAAATAATATAGATTTTGTAAAGTTTTTCTAAATCTTATCACTTATTTAATATTCAACCTTCTTTTAAACCAATAAGAAAATTTTTAGAACTAAAATTAATCATTTACAACAATTTTCAAAGACATTTCTTATAATTATTGTTCATTTATTGGCCTAAAAAACTTAAAACGACATATAATTATGATCAGATTTATAATACTAAAATGTCATTTATTTATGATCGGAGGGAGTAATAAACACGTATTAATAACTTAGTAATTACCAACATTGGATCTGGTGATCCTATATATACAAAAGGATCCCGAATATATGAATATCAATTTTTAGGAAAACTCATATTCGATTGGATACCCGGGTTCTAAAATTAGATATCCAAATATAATTTTTTAAAACTTGTATATTACAAAAAAATAAAAATTAACCCAAAGTAAAAAAAACATAGTTAAAACAAATGTGTGACTATTTTCTCTTCTTTTTTTTTTCTAATTGCTTAAACACATTTTATAAAAGATACATATAACCCTTCTATAAAAAAAATGATTTGTTTTCGATAATCCAGAAAATCATTACGGATCGAATCCGGATTAAAACTCCGAATCCAATCATCGAGTTTCCTGAACCGGATATCCGAATCTAATTAGTGTTGCCCTTGCTTCCCCTATATGCTAGTATTGAGATGACTGAGAAAGTTCTAAAGGTAAAAGAGGACGTGTGGCTCACACTCTCTTCTTCCAACTCTTGAATACATTCAAAAGCTGTTCAGTATCCAATCCAGTATTCCAGTATGTCTGTATGTGGAAGGCTCTTTGTGTGTACAACAAATTGAAAATTGGGCCCCTTTCTCTTCATGACAACTTCTCATCTTCATTCATCACCAATTGTGATGATGGAGCCAACTAGCAAGCAATTCACCACTTCTCATCTCTTTATTACCCTCAAGGTATATGATAATGTAGAGAAGATTTTCGTTGTTCGGCAAACAACTTCCGGGTTAAGTTAGTCTTTATAGACACGTCCTTTGTTGTTTTTGACCATTTCTCGAGACGTCTGAAAAAACTTCAAAAACTCTTAAGAGTAACAAAAAATAACCCGTTATTTCGTTTGTGGGACCAAGCAATAGAAAATCTTTAAAACATTATAAAAATGTAATGTCTTTCTCACTCGTTCCTTTTATTGGGTCGAACGAGTTATCACAAGTCGGTTTGCTTGGTCCATAGATATTAGTAATGTCTTTCTATGTATCACTTTGACGAGAAAAAATAGCTTTCTTCTAAGTATTTAGAACATATATTTTACCATACGAACACGTAACTTTGAAGAGTTTTCAATACGTCATAAAAATATAACGTCTTTCTCAATCTCTCCTCCCACAGATTTCGAACGAGTCATTATAAGTCGATTTATGTGGTCCGTGGATGTCAATAACTCATTTATGTGTGCCACTTCGTTGGGGAAACAAACTAAAGAAGCTCAATTGTTGAAAGGTCATTTCCTTTCACTCTCTATCTTTTTCTCTCTCCATAATCTCTCTTATTTTCCATCTTTGTCCAATTCTATCCTTTCCCTCTCTACTTCATCTGCAGCCTACATAAAGCTTATATGTACTTGCCCCACTCCATTATATTCCCCACTTCAGCAATCAAAACTCCATTGCTCAATACCCATCAAAATTCTCCAAAAAAAAAAAAAAATCTTATTTCATCATGGGTATGTATAATCTTACATAAATCCCTTTCCTTTCAATTGAAAATCTTGCTTTCTTGATTCTAATCTTGCTACATTGCCTTTCATATCTAAGATAAGATTTCCTCAAGAGATTTTATATTCATTTTCTCTAACTGACTTTCTGTGTAGCTTGACAGTATGGAAGAAGGCTTTTGCTGCTAAAGATTAACAATTTAACAAAAAAATAATAAAAATCTTTGGTTCTTGAAAGATTGAAGCAAGATTCAAGATTTGAGCCATGCCAGTTCCTCTTGCTCCTTATCCTACACCTCCAGTGCCTTGTACAACACCAGCAAATGGTAAGATTTTATATTTTGATCAAGAACAGTTCAGATCTTACTTCTTCTGCTTAATGCTACAAACAAAAAACCCATAAAAATGTCAGCTTTGATCTGTTTGAAGATCTTTCAAGATCAAATCTAATGCAATATCATTCATATTGATGATTGAATTGATCAGGAGCTCAAAGTCAGTTAGTTTGTTCGGGTTGTCGAAATCTTCTTCTGTATCCAGCTGGTGCTACATCTGTATGCTGTGCTGTTTGTAATGCTGTTACTGCTGTTCCTCCTCCAGGCAAGTTTTTCATCACTAAATTTGGTTAATTATAGATTTTTTTAACATAATTATCACTAAATACAATGAAATAATCAGTTTATAGAAAAGGGTTTTTATATTTATCATTTTTTTATATAATTGTACAAAAATTACTTTTAAAAAAAAAGATTTTTTTTACCAACAATAGATTTACTGCATAACACAGGCACAGAAATGGCTCAGCTGGTGTGCGGAGGATGTCACACTCTTCTAATGTACATTAGAGGCGCGACGAGTGTTCAATGTTCGTGTTGTCATACCATCAATCTCGCGTTAGAAGGTATACGAATCAATTCACTTGAAAGCGAAGGAAAAAAAACACAAAATATGTGAATGATGCGTTATTTACACTTGTTATGATTTTTGTAGCGAATCAAGTGGCACATGTGAGTTGCGGAAACTGTAGGATGTTGCTGATGTATCAATACGGAGCGCGTTCAGTAAAATGCGCGGTTTGTAATTTCGTCACCCAAGTTGGGGTGAGTAAATCTTGATTCTTGATATACGTACTTTTTACGTTTAAAATTTTTATTATACGGAATTATACCGAGAGGATGATAATGATTTTATACTTTTTCGAGTTTTACGATATCAATACAAAGATTTTTTTATAAAGAAAACTACAACAAAGTTTTGACACTTAACTTTTTGGCATTAGTTTAATGCTTTGTCCAAATCCTAATGCTAACCCTACCATGATATAAGAAAATCCCAAATGTAATAAAATATGAAAATTACCTTTTGGCAATACTTTGAATAGTCCAACTCACTAAGTAAACCCCACAATGATTCCTCAAAGCCCCCAAAGATTATTAATTAGTTTGCCTCTTGAAAAGCAACAACAAACCCTAATTTATTAATTGGTTATGGACCCTTCTTTCTCATAAAAAAAATCTAAAGTAAGTTTAAGTGTGTTTTTAAGTTGTTTTCTTATTGAAATTTTTTTATTAGATGGTAAAAAAGTTAAACATGACTTATATCTGCAATTTTTTTTATCAGATGTTTTTATCCATCATCTTAATGATTATCATATTTTGTTTATGTTATACTGTAATTTTTTACAGGCTTCCTCAACAAATATTGTTGATCAGAAGTTCAACGCCAGCTAAAAGGTTTTTGTTCGGAATCCATATTGCATAATGTTACCCGAGAATGTTATATGGGTCAACAATAGACCCCTAATGTATAGAGTTGTTTTTTCGCCTTTGGCATTCGTCGCGATTCACCACCTTCACGCTTGTGAATAATCAGTTTTTGTCCTTGCCTTTGAAAAATTGGATGTGTTTGGGTATGGAGAAAACTGAAACATGTGAATGATTAGACTAGTGAGGTGGTTAGTTTAAGGTTTGTTTACATATAATAATAATAACATTTGCTTGTGGATAAGTGAGAGCTCGTTTTCTTTCTACTTGTATTTTGATGTGTGTATGAGTGACAATGGCATTAACTACACGGCAAATTAATTTCACACAAATTGGTTGTCTTTTAGACCCATATCGTTCGTGTGTGTGTGTATATATATACCCCGAAGTTTAGATAAGAACATACGTTCATATATGTTCTTAACCATTTTATACATAAATGTGAATCGAATTTTAAGATTTTGAACGGTTTACATTAGTGCCCATTTTCGATATGTGAATGTTGACGATGATTGTGCACAACATGTGTGCATATAACCGCAACATGAAGCACAAATCCATTAGAGTTTCATCTAAACCGAATTGATAATATATGGAGTAATTTACGATATGATATATGTTAGGATAATTGTACTTGTATATATGAGGCTTTGAGGTGCACTATCTTTTAAGTAATATTTGCTCTCTTATCTATTGTTGTTGGGTTTTAAAAAAACCACTCTTAAAGATACACCACAACCAAGTATTGAATCAAACCGTAATCTGAAATCAATATAAACTTTATATACTACACTACCAATGTAGTTAAACTGACGGTTAAAACAATTAACATGACAGTTGGCAGAAAAAACGATCTGTTAACAATCGGTTAATTCTCAAGTCTCAAATATTAAACCCACTTCCCAAAACAATCATAAATCAATTTTCAAGTATTTGAGACTAACACCGACAATATATGTATATGCCTTATTATTGTGATTCAGAGTTTCATTCTAAACCGAATTGACAATATAATATGTAATATAGTAATTGTTTTGGTTGAATTGAAATAGAGAAAGGGGAAAAAAAAAAAAAAAAAGCAAAGTGATTGTGATAAGAAAACTTGTGATTCGATGGACTTTGTTGTGGGTATAGAAGATCACATGGTGGGCATTGAAACACCTCAATTTATCTATCTTTAGGTCCAATGTCTATGTCTCGTGTGGAATGACTTCCGGTTTTTAGGTTGTTTTTTGATGCAAAATATCTATCAATTTAAGATTTCATTTTCATGTTTTTGCTTCCATATGATAGGACACTATATACATGTTCATATACCTTCTTGCACTAATAATTTCCATATGATTTTTCAAACATTATGCTAAATTTGAGGACTAGATCACTTTCAGCTTGTACCTTTTCTTTTTGAATTGCAAAACCTAAGGGGGTGTATTCAATCCAGACTTTTAAAGATTTTGACGGATTCTTAATAATCGTAGGATTTGCAAATTCTGTGGGAAATTTTAATTCTATATAGAGTTAATACAGATTCTGTGGATTTTAGGTATGTATAAAAGTAATAAAGAATCCTACAAAATCAATTAGATTCTTTTAAAATCCACAAACTTTTAAATACCATAGGAATTTTATAGAAAATTTTAAATTCTAATTGAATACCTACATATTTATATGGACTTTTAAAAATCTATATTCAATACCCATAGACTTTTAAAGTCCAAAAAATTCATATAAACTCTTAATTGAATACACCCCCTAAGTTTGTTTAGGGCTTTTTGTAAAATAAAATTTTGTAAAATATTATTTGGAGGTTATAGTCGTCTATATATTAAAGTTGAAGTAATTTATGTCATGTGTGATGTGTCTATTTGGGAGTAATATAAGGGTGAAGTGTAAAGACTATAATTAATGTTATAAAATTATTTTTAAAATGATTTAAAATGTATTTATTTTAAATAATTGACATAAAGTAATTAAAAAAAAGAAAAATTTGAGTTTTAATAATTGAAAGAATAAGTTGACTATTTTTTATGAGTTTTTGTTTTGCAGACCCCTCTAATTTTTACCACTTTAATTGACTTACCACTATTACTCTATTAAATATATATTTACTAAATGAATTTATACTATTTGTACAATATAGTAATAGTGGTAAAAGTCTTAGCTAATCAATTTACCCTTTTAATTTTGTAATTTAAACTAATGCTAAAACCATGTTTTTACATCATGATTTTTTAGATAAATATAATTTAAATCATAAATTTACAAAGTATTTGATAATAAAACAGTCCGACATGATTTAACGAATGTGTAATTGTTGTTTCAACATTTAAATTTCAGCGAATTTTGACAGATGGGACGTACTCCCACTGCGCATGCAAGACACATTTCCAATGAGGCGGGAAGCACCTATGTAGTGCGTCCGAAACCAAATTCAACATTCAAATTATGAATATTGGAGCAATGTTCGAGAAATGAAGACAGTGAAGCACACTTGGAGTGCATCCGGAAGTCCCATTCTCACTACGAGTACACTGACTCCATTTATCTGACCGAATAGCAATCCCGTTAAATTTTTGTGAACCAAGAAAGAACCCATCACCAAGTAGGGCATAATGTAATGCATTTGAGAAGTTGGGCCTTAAACATGGGCTTGCATCATATCTATAACTGCTGGTCCGGCCCATTATCAGCCCATACGTACGGATAAAGATGATAAAGCCAATCAAGATTCGAATTTTCTTGCATGGACACGTGTAAGCATATCAACCTACTTGTTCGACACGTGTCCACCTACGTGGCACCTTCCCAAATCAAGTCACACCACAAGAACATCTATATATATCTCACATACCCAACAAACCAGCATCACAGTATCCATTCAAACACACAAATCAAACACACTGTAAGCTAAGAAGATCAAAGCAAGAAGAAGAAGATCAAGATGCAGGGAGCAAAGCAGAAGGTGAAGGACATGGCTAGCGCAGCCAAGCATCACGCTCAGATTTACGAAGCCCAAGTCGAAGAAAAGGTCTTCACTTTATTTTCATTATACAAAACTATTTTATAAATATTAAATATATTTCTTCGCCATTGTAGATGGAGAAGACAGGAGCAAGAACAGAAGAAGAGAAGGAGATAGCTCAAGAGAGGAGGAAAGTGAAGGAAGCTGAAGCCAAAGCTGAGCTGCACACATCGAAGGCGCATCATGCCGAGGAGAAGCTTCAAGCCAAGCAGCAACCGTATCACATCCCCGGCGTCGCTGGTCACCATAACTATCCGCCTGGTTCAGCTGGATACGGTTACCCGGAAACTGGGAGTGTCGGTGTGGCCCCACCACATCAGCCGGTGATTGGAACCGGAACTGGGCACGTTCACCATGTTCCGGGGGAGGGTATCGGTTATCCGCATCCGCATGAGACAAAGCAGCATCTTCCGGGTCGGAGGTTACCGTAGGCGTAGGTAGTTTAGTTCGTGGTTTGGATATGGTTTTCTGTTGTGTGGATTTGGCTTCCTTCTAGGGCTTGTTTTTTATGCCCTATTGTTATGGACCTTTGGTTTGTTCGGGTCTCTGTTATGTACTGATCTTGGTTTTGAATAAATGTATATGATTTAGTTCATAGGTGTACTTATGAAATTTCATAGGTCATGAAATTCCTTGAAATCATTCAAGGAGTATACTATAGGGAAATAAAGAAAGTGGGATACTACTATGCACAAATAATTCTAGAAGTCAGCGTTTCCCGTGTCCCGTGTGCTGCCCTGTACGACTTTGACACGGTCAAGACACGTTTTCGAGATAGGATACGAGAGGACCCAGATTGTGTCCGGTCAATAAAGGTTAACGCTTAGGATACGAGAGGACCCATATTGTATCCGGTCAATAAAGGTTAACGAATAAAGGTTAACGAATACACGGTTAACGTTAACAAAAGTTAACCTTATTTAACAAAAGTTAACCTTATTTAAAGGTTAACGAATACACCGTTAACAAAAAGTTAACCTTATTTTTAAGGCTAGAAAAAAGAAAAAAAAAAAAAAAGACTACGAGAGCTGAAAATGAACCATTCATTGATTTTTTTTTATCTACTCATATATATTGATTTTTTTTTTATGTTTTACTCGCCGTGTTACCGTTTTCGCCGCTTTCCCGTTTTTCTTTTACCATATACATGCAGATATAAGAATCTATATTTCATTTATTTATTATTTGTTTTACTCGCCGTGTTCCCGTTTTCGGATTACCGCTTCCCGTTTCTCGCCGTGTCCGTTTCCCGTACTTGTGTCCGTGTTCGTGCTTCATAGGTGGGATACCCTAAAACTTATAGGGAATGTCATTCAAGGAGCTAGTATCTTATAGGGAAATTAAGAAAGTGGTATACCCTCAAACAAAATAGGATATCTATAGGGAAATAAAATGAAAATGGGATACCCTAAGCATTTCTCTCATGAAATGACATCCAACTTTACAGGGAACATGTTCTTATCGGATTCTAACAAAAAAAAAAATTACATTGGAGTGGAGTAAAATTTCTTTCTTAATTCGTTTTTCTATTCGGTTAATTTTGGATGTCTTCGGTTAATAGTGTTTTACTTAAAACTATACTGTGTAACAAACACGTACTAAACTTACACTTCATCACAGTAACAAAGCTTTAAACAAATTGCAAGTTTTATTTTTCCTGCATCTTGTTGAAGGCTACAAATATTTCCCAAACACAAGATGAAAAGATAACCCAAACACTTTCAAGAAGATGAAACAATGAACAACCAAAAATCCATGTATTGTGGTACCACGGGAAATCCGCCGGACCCCAAATGGGATTGTGTGCATATCGGTCAGCCAAACAGGGTTGCGTGCAAGCGAGCTCATGCACACTAGATATGAACTCAACACATAAGCTACATAAGTCCAGTGGGTCCAATCCTAAAATAAACAGACCTTATATAATTGTAACCTCTATTGGACCTTATATACTAGGGAAGTTTATCATCTCAACAGGAATAAATATGTACTGCCATAGAAAAAATCCAACTCTCAAGTAAAGAACTAGTAGGATTTATATAGGAAGGAACATAAAACAAATCAAATTTATAACCTGAATATTCTGTTTGACATGCTGCTACTAAACAGCAACCACAATCAAGCAAATTGTAAATGATTTGACTGCATCTTGTTGAATACTGCAAAATCCACCCAACAAAATGAGAAGAGAACTCTATCAGAACAATATGAATTCTGGTGAACAGAATGAATCTCTAAGATACATCATACGAGGCCCATTTAGCATACATATGTATTCTGATTCTTTAATCTCAATCACACCCTTCCTCATTTTATGAAGGTTTGACATGGAAATGCAAGAAAAGAAACATAAACATATATTGTTCTCCTTACCGTATGCTCTATCAACTTGCCTCTCAACAGATCTCAATAAGTGGGATGGTCTGAAACATAAGCATATATAGTTCTTCTTCAGAATTCGTTGCTGTTCCATCTCTTGCCCGCCTAATCTTCTTTAACAGATCATGCGGCATTGATTGAATAGCTAGATGTTGTAGTGTAGTGACAAATCTCAAGCCTTCAGGAAGCCTTGTTAATTCTTTGCATGTAGAAATGACCAGCTTCTTCAGCTGAGGCATTGCTCCCTCTTCTATTATCCAGTCTTCGAAATGAAGAAGAAAAGACACCATTAAACACTCAAGCTGTGGAAACATGTCAGTTTTGCACATCATTTTATTCCCTAAGTATGCATTCCATAACCAGAGGAACTTCAAGTTTGGAAGCTTCCCAAGAGTTTCCATTGGATCTTGCCCTTGAATTTGAGAATAATAAAGCTCCAACTTGGTTATGTTCGGAGGAAAACAAAGGGGTAATCCTTCTCTTATGCTTCCCTTTAGTATCAATGACCTTAAATGTTCACAGTGACCAAGTTCCAATCTGGGAAGCTCTATACCGGAATGATCATCCAAATGAAGCGTAAGCCAACTTAGAGTCAGTGAATACAGATGATCTGATACAATACTTGGGCATCGGAACACAGCCTCCAATTGTTTCTCACTTGAGACCATTGTAATTGCAAGTTTTTGGATCGTTGAGCTTGATCTTACAAGCTCTGTTGTGATCCAATTCCCTCCTCCTATGCCCCATACAGTCTTTAGCTCTAGTAAAGTGTCTAATTCCAATTTATCCTTTGAATACATGACACCCCAGGGTAAATAAAGATGTCTAAGCTGTGGCATCTTCCCTAGAACATTGGGTACTTCCACAGAAGAATCACCGTCTCTGATCCGTCTATAGTCCAACGTCAACAAGTTTGTCAGCTTACCAATGGAATATGGAAGCTTTGAAATATTAGTAAGTCTTATCCCCAAATATCTCAGGTGTATCAAGGTCCCTATTGACTCTGGCAATGCTTTATCTTGAGAACGAAAACCCCATAAGTTTAAGACTCTAAGTAACTTGAAATTTGTAGCTATTGAGTCCAAATTCATTTCTGTAGGAACTTTGGCAGTTGTGCTGACTGGTCCAAGTCGCACTAACGACCTAAGATGTGAACGCTGTTTCGGAGAAAAGAATCTGCATGATAACATATAAGTCAGCTAGAGAATGCAAGAAATTACCAGATATACGATAGACTTTTAAGTGAATTGAGATGTAAAGTATATACACTGGTAAGAAACTACATATCATTATGAAAAGCATGTTTGATGATTTAGGTTATGCTAACAAAACACAACTCACGATGGATTAAAGTTTTGTTTTAATCACTAGGAAATTATGTAACTAACCCGAAATTGATTGCTGCTCGGCGTGCTTGTACAGAAGTATTGACATGAGATGAAGCAGAAAGTATCTCAAGGAAGTCTTGTTCCTTTGCTTTCCTCAGACATAGATCTCGTATCAGATCATGCATTCGACATGCTATTACTTTTCCAGCATGGTTTCTCTTAGTAGCCTGCAACATACACCGATGAATCAACTCATCCAAATGCTCTCTTGCTTTGTCTTCAAGACTCTCTTCTCCAAAAAGTTGATCTGGTCTTATGAATCCCTCAGCTATCCACATTCGAATCAGCATTCCAGTTGTAATATCACAGTCTTCTGGGAAAAGCCCTAAATAGAGAAAGCAGGGCTTCAAATCATAAGGAAGATCATGGTAGCTTAATGCTAACATCTCATCAACTCTACCATAAAGAGGAGAGCCCTTTCCTTTCATTATATTCGATGTCAATGCCTTATGTATCCTCTCCCATTCATCTAATCTCCTCTTTGTTTGTAAAAGACCACCAAGAGCCGCAACAGCTAGAGGAAGCCCGTTACACTTCTTAACCATTTCCTTGCCCATTTTCACAAATTCAACATCTGTTTCCTCATTGACAAAAGCTTTCCTCCTAAACAACTCCCAACTCTCCGCCTCATTCAGAATATGAGGATCATTGACAATGCAGTTACGATCTGCTTGTAACGGGACACTCTCAATGCGAGTTGTTATCAAAACCTTGCTTCCCTTATTGTGTGGGAGTGCAGGGAAAACGTCCTCCCACGCTTCCAGCTTCCAAACATCATCAAGAACTATCAAGTAAACTTTATCCTTTAAGAATGCATAGAGCTCCTCCAACAACCCTTGATCACTGCCACCAACACTTCCCCTATCCACAAACTGTCTATAAATCTCTAGTAAAACATCTCTCCTATCCCAAGATTGCGAAATCGAAACCCAAGCCCTACTACCAAACAGCTGCTTTACAGAAGCATTATTGTAAACCTGTCTTGCTAAAGTGGTTTTACCAGAACCACCCATTCCAACAATTGACACCACCCATGTCAAGCTCTCTTCATCAGCAAGTTGATCAGTCAAGACTTTAATGTCCTCATCTAAACCAACCACATCATCATCCTCAACATGAGGATAAGCTCGGCGAACCCTAGATTGCTTATTGGACACAGAACTATCATTTATCAACCCTGCAATCTCATTAGAACTCCTCACTCCATACCTAACCAACCTATCAGTGCATTCTTGTATCCTCGGTTGAATCAATCTAATATTCGTTCCAAACTGATGCGTTCTCACAAGATGTTGAAATACGAAAGCGTACCTCGTCAATAGATTTTGTCTTCTCCTTGAACAAGACTCGACAATAAAGGAATCAACCAAATCTTCGACATCGAAAGCAATCCTCCTGATCTCTGTAAGACTCGTTCGAAATCTATCATCTCCTTCGTCATATCTGGAATCTGCGTCCTTCAAGTAGCTTTGCATCCACATGAGCTCTCTTTCCAAGCTCTGAACCTGGCTTCTAACACCGGATATCAAGTCCACTTCCACCTTTAACAGATCGGTCACTCTTCCAATGGCAAAATCTACAAGAATTTCAACAGCCATAGCTAATTTGATCGAAGAAACAAAGGTCACGAATTGGTTTATGACGTATTTCAAAGTGCATCAACTGAAAATTAGAGAATCGTGATGAGGATTTGCAGTAAATAGAAGTCGAGATCAAAGAAGAATCATTTGCATCGATGAAAACCGCATATCAAAGTGTTCATCTGCTCTCCATTATCATCAATTCCATAGAACAACGACGTTAGTCAGCTGAGGTGGACAGGTGGTAATGTGGTATCGGAATTCAAAGTCGGCGTCTGAAGTCTGACAAGAAAAAAAGTCAACAGTATTATTTTCCGTTAATAATTTTTTTTTTAAATCTTTACACCAAGGGAACTGGCTATTATATACACAATTTTGAATTTATATCGAATATGAACGTTTTGCGCCAACGACGCTCAAATCTTAAAATAAAATTTTAAAAATAGGCAAAAAAAAACGAAAAAAATTAGGTTTTGGGCGCCGGCACTAGCGCACAAAACCTACTTTTTCTTACTTTTGCCTTTTTTTATTTAAGATTTGAGCGCCGTCGGAAAGCGTTGGCACTCAAATCTTTTTTTTTTTTTTCAATTGGTTGAGCGTCATCGTAATGCGTTTGTATTTTACGTTAGTAAAACAAACCTCGTGTTTTTAGCTTTTTCGATCAATATTCGACTTAGAACTTTTTTCGGACGAAATCTTCTATTTTCGGAGTGGTCGATGTAGTAACATGCGGGTAGTTGTGTACTCGTGTCCGAACTAAGTCATCTTATTGACGCTTTGTAACATCAAATGTCATATTTGATCATTCAATTTATTTATATTTGGTAGAGTTAAGGTTTTATCCACGATATTTACAAAATATTAATAAATTTTTTGATATATAGTTTAGGATAGAATGGAGAGGAACCAAACTCGTCGAACCTGAGTTTTATACGAGGTTTAGAATGTATTCATATTCGGCTCATTTAGAAAGTGAACGAGTTCGAGTCGGGCATTTGACGAGTCAATTAAGTCCGTGTAGCTCGGCTAAAATAGTGCTCTTATAGTGTTCTTCTAGCTGAAAGAGCCGAAATTTCTCCGGACGAGTCGAGTGTAGGTTTTATACGAGTTTTAAAATGTATTCATATTGAGCTCGTTTGGAAACTGAACGAGCTCAAACCGAACTTTTAACGAGCCGAAATTTCCCCGGGAGTCGAGCCTAAGTTTTATACGAGTTTTATAATGTATTCATATTGGGCTCGTTTGGAAACTGAACGAGCTCAAACCGAACTTTTAACGAGGCGAAGGCGAATCTAGTATGAGTTGCGTGTCTCATAGTACAACCGCAGTAGAGTAGAGTGATTCTATGTCCCTTTTTTATAGTTTAGTTATTTAGGACCCGTTTGGTTTCAACTCCGAAAATGAAAACGGAATGGAAATGAATCTAGTCCATAAGTGTACAATTATTCATGAACTTTTATGGAATCATTCCTTGTGGTTTAAAGTAATTGTAGTAGAATTTGATTAGTTTTAATACCCTAAACATATGAACTATATTCATTTGATTCCGTTTCCGAAGTTATAACCAAACGGGCCTTTAAAAAATTGATTTTGATGTATAAAGTGATAATATAAAATGCTTGTGATGCATTATTTTCTACAAATACATTATAAAATAAAATGATTTAAATATTATAAACCAAAAGTTGCTTAAAAAAACTTGTCCTATTATATATTTTTATAACATTATATTATAAATTTATGACAAAGTATTTACTAAAACTCAAGTAAACCTCCATTGGGTCAACTCTACGTGAAGTCTTAAAATATATTATAAGCCCAGCTATAATAGATTAGATTCGACTTTTGGTTTATAATATTTAAATCATTTTATTTTAGAATGTATTTGTTGAAAATATTTTATAAATTTATGACAAATTATTTACTAATGCCTCGTAATTCTCAAGTCTTAGGGCGTGTTTACTTGCGGGTTTATAAACTTTATTTAGTTTATAAACCCGAGTTTTATTTGTTGGTGGGTGTTTACATGTAGATGGGTTTATTTTCGAAAGGATTTATTCGGGTTTATAAACTTCTAGAAAATAACCTCCTCAATCTAAGGTTATTTTTCTTGGATGAGTTTATTTTTTCCATATACCCGAAATTACCCTCATTCGTATCTTTACAAATCCGACTTTAACATTCACACCCGTGAAATTCCTTTCTTTCAAAACAACCACATTATTGTCGTCCACAACTATACCTTCGAGATTTGATTTTTCGATTACCTTCCTATTCATATATATATTGGATTATTCTTTAATCTTTTTAGGGGTAAAAATGTATTTTGCACTAAAATAAACCCAAAAAAAAACCTTAAGTAAACATCTTTATCAAAATAATATATATAAACTGATCGAGTTTATAAACCCGAAAATAAACCATAAACCCATATAAACCCATTTAGTTTATAAACCCATAAAAATACAATCTACTACTAAACAGGCCCTTAATATATTATTTCTCATGCACGTACATCAAATATCCGGATTCGTGTTTTCGTCCGTAAAAAATATTTTAGATTCGACTCGTGTTTTATTATTAAAGTAAAATAAAATAAAAATAAAAATAGAATCATCGGAGTTGATGATATACATGTCATTAAGATCAATCGAGGGATTTAGAGTTAGGGTTGTTCGTCCCTCATGATCAGATTGGGGCCGGAAATCTCTCGTTGGACCGGAAATTAGTGTACATATTTGATCCGATCTATGTCATTCCAAACCGGTTAGCCAGTTTTTTTGTCCAAAATTAGACCCTTTAATTTTAACGGACCAATACATTCCAACAAAAATATTTTGATCCAAAATTCTATTTCGGAATTTGAACCGTCCTACTTAGAGTTGTTTAGGAAACACAAAAATAGTTTTACAAATTTAACTAAGTTCAAATTTGATGGATCACACAAAGTAATTCTTATAAGTAATAAGTTCTCACATCTAAAATAGACATTCCAAACATTGTATTTATAAGGTTGGTAAGTCGCTCCTCTTACTCTCGATTGATTTTAGCCGACAGATTTTAGGATGACCTATTTATTTAGGATAAAATCAATCGAGGTTGGTAAGTCGCTCCTCTAAAATAGACATTCCAAACATTATATAAGGTTATTAAATTGACCATAAAAATATATTCATAATTCTTCCCTGCAAATTTTTTTTTTCTTAATTTACAAAATATGTTTCTAACTTATATTTATGTACTTATTTTGGTAGAGGTTGGTACTAACTGCCAAAAAATATGTAGAAAAAACTATTCAAGATAAATATCAGAGTTTATTTGATTTAAAAAAAAAAGATAAATTATTAGAGTGGTCATGAAGGATCGTGTACTCTTTGAAAATCATATGCCACATTGCTCTCAATTTTCATAATTTTACTATCTGTGAAATAAACCCAAAAAATACTCCGAGATCGAACAATTTTACTATTTGTGAAATTTTGTTGGGTCAAAGATCACACGAATTTAACACAAATTTGAATAAACATGCATGTTAGGCCTGAACTCAACACATAAATTCAATGATTAAATGATGATTTATTATCCTATAAAACTAATTATCAAATAAGAGTAAGTAGTCGACCAATATTTTATACTCATCCTTTTATTATTGATGTAATAATTAAGAACATTTAATTCCTACAAATATTAATAATAAAAATTAGAAGCTTGTTAAGTAACACGTTTCCTTTCTTAAAACGTGTTTTTTTAAAAAACAAATCAATACGTCACTTCGTTAGTACTTGAAATATTTTCATCATACAAAACACATAGAAAACTAGAAGACATCGAAGAAGACGAAGATAACTTAAGTTATACAAGTCTTCACATTCTTATATTCTTTAAAAATTAACATACTCACTTCACTTTATGGCTTGTTCCATCAACCTCGATCGGATCAACCATTCGCTTCTACATTTATCTGAAAGCTTTCACAAACCATATTCTATCATTTGATCCACCGGCATATCAACAACATAGTAGTTGAAGCTCTAAATCGATGTATATCCGAAATTTCTCCTTGAACGCATCCAAGGACGCATCATAAAATGTATCATCATGTTTTTTTAACGACGAGAATGCACCACCTACTCGATCACCTCAAATCGACAATGCAACTCCGTATTTTTATCGTATCGACTCCCATCATAACGAAATAACGAGGGTAATAACAGATGTAGTGTTAATTTTTCTCCTCAATCAGTCGTTTTCATATTCCGTAAAAACTCGTATTTTGTTAAAACCATCTTTCAATGGGACTATCATATCCAACCTAACTATATGTTTTCAAAAATAGTGATTAAGGAAGCATCCAAAGTAGTACGTTATTTTGTTGTACAATGAGTAAAGACACACATGTTACAATGTTCCATGATTGCCATAGGTTAGCCAAGTAACACGTGACAATTGAAAACCCATGCACGTTTTTTGGACATTCATATTCACGAACAATTTTTTTTTTTTTTTTTCTTCACATTATTGCTATATGAATTTTGCAAATATGTGAGGTATTAGTGAACTACTGAAATGAAGATAGGCTCGATAAGGGAAGAAAATGTAGTTTAGCTTTTTCTTTATATATATATATATATATATATATATATATATATATATATGATGGTTTTTTTGTTTAGTTAGAAAATATTTGTTTTATGAAGTCCTTTATATTGCTAAGTTGGGATGACTTTCTCTTTGAAGACGTTTCTCGAGTGTTGTCCAAACGCATGTTCTAGAAGATGCCGTAGTCACATGTCCCTGTTTGATCATGTTGACCGTGGTTGTGTTTGAGGTCTCCGAAGATCCTTCATCGAGGTGGAGGGAATTTTGTTGAATCTACATTTCCGCATGAGGTGTGAGTTCCCGTTGATATGGTTTTTACTATCCTGCTTCTCGGCGGCGAGACACCGCGTTAGTTCCTCTATCCTGTGTCCTCTCCATGTTTGGCCTGCCTCGAGTGTTCCTCGCCTTTTTCCGTGATTTGTTTTTTTCGATTTTTTTTTGGATCTTTTTTACTTTTTTCGGTCTTTTACTTTTAGTGTTTTTCTATTGTTTTCGTAGCTAGTTGCATGACGGTTTGTCTGTTTGCCGGTTTTCGGCCTCTCGATACACCAAGTTTGTTAGGTGTAGTAGAGCATCTTACCTTGTTGATCAAAAAATAATATTTATTTTGGATTTTTTTTAAATTTGTTTATATTAATAGTTAGTTTTGTGGAAAAAAAAAATCGTATATGAAAAAATAACTAGTAGGATAGAAAAAGTATTCAATCAATACATAAAAAGAAATAACTTTTAATTTTGGGAATATCCTGAAAAGAGTAATATAAAATTAGTGAGAATGGAAATACAAAAATATTAACTATTTATAATCTTATCTATCTTTGGTATATGAATGTTCATTGTCCTAAAGAGAATGCAATGACATAAGATGATTTGGGTAAATAGTCTTTTATGTTGAAATGATTTAGTATTTGTTTTTCTATTTTGATAAATTTATAATAAAATGTCTTTTTTATGTATTTTTTGGACTAAAAATTTGATTAAGGATACAAGATTTAAATAAAATGCAAGATGCAATTAAAAAAAATACGTTAAAAAATTACTAGAATTTACAAGTAAATTTATATACAAAAAGGTAAGACTAAGAAGGACAAACAATTAAAAACAAATTTATAACAAATTTGTGTAGAATAAAGTGTGTCCTTTTATTTATGTATTTATTTTATTATGTGTTACTTTGTGTAAATTTTTACATGGGCTTTTTTTTTTTTGGATTTTTTGTGTAAGTGTTTATGTAAATTTTATTAAGTTATTTCATATAATTACTTAGCGTGTGGTAATATGTGTAAATATTATTGATTTATTCCTTATAATTATTCGGTACGTGTTAGTTTATATATGTATTTGTGTAAATTATTTTATGCAAGTGTTGTGAATCAATATGTTTACGAAATGATAAAAAAATCCACAAGATACAACTTATTCATTTGCTAACGAGGGTGGGTGGGAGGAACTTCATTAAGGACATTTTAGTATTTTTACAAATTAAAAATTTAGAGCATGAAACAACAATTACTGCTCAAAAACGACACATTTTTTCCTATTTCATGAATATTGAATGAGTGAAAACGTCTCAAATTTTCTTCCTATTTGAGGCGTGTGCCTGGTAAAGTGGGGTGAAAATTATTTTTTGAACTATTGATAAAAAAGTTGAAAAATTTACACTTTTTAACCCGACTAGAATTACAAAATCATCAAAATAATTTTTTTAAAAATTATATCCTCGTCACAATCAAATATGATAATAAATTAAATTTAGCTGATAATTGTATATTTTTCATTTACATAATAAATCCATTTTATATGTGTCTACAACAACCATTAGACAACCACATATATAAGTCAAAGTAGTATTGGTTGGGATATTAGAGTTAGAATTTTAGTAAGTTTCTCTTTTCTTAAATCTAACTAATATTTAAAAAATACTTCATATTTTGCAAAATAAATGACAACCTAACTTGGAAATGACTTTAGTCTTTTTTTTTATTATAATTTTAATTAAATGCATTAGTGTAATTTATTTACAATATTATATTCATTTTCATAAAAAAAATACAGTTTATCTCTCTGAAAATATGAGAACACGATCAGAAAAGTTGAACTACCTTCTAGAGGTAGTCCACCCTAAAACATCGTTGCGAATGAGAACACGATCAGAAAAGTTGGTGTTGGGGGTCGATGTACCCAAGTGGGTTAGTCGGTCAGCAACACAGTTTATCTCTCTGAAAATATGTCTAACCCGGACTTCGTCAAAAGAACGAAGGTCCAATCTGAAATCGGAAAGAATCATCTCGACCTCCCAATGACAACTCCATAAACCTTGGAGTGCCTTAATAACATAAATGTTGTCGTCTTCGATTTAAATCTTTTTAATTTACAGTCATTTAAAAATAAAAAATAGTAATTAATTGATTCATGTTACTAGGGAAGTAATAGACCACACATAATATATTTATATCAATACATTTCATGTCACCGATCCTCTTGAAGGAAAATAAAAAATCAATCTCGTAAAATTAAATTAAAAATAAAAACATAAAAAAGAATCCTTAAATTCCAAAAAATTTATAGATTTGGAGAGAGCATTGGTAGGAAGAGAAGCAGAGAAGTAAAGAGAACGTTTTTCCAAGCACGGCAATAAAAGTCTGTATTCGCAGCATCAAAGCAAGGAGGACGAAGAAGAAGAAATCAAGAGCTTCAAGGTCAGTCTTCGCTTGCGTTGACGTGATTGACTAACTAATAATCATCTTCAATTAGTTCAATTGCAAGACGAGGTTGGAGAAATTTGGAATTTATACGCATTTGGTTTTTCAATTATGAAATTGTCGATCTTAGTCGTTAGTTCGATTGGTTTGATTTGCTTTGTTGGTTGAAAGTTCAGTTTCTTGATCGTTGTTTGTGCGAGACTTTCCGTGCGGTTATTTTGGTTTAATTTGGGCTTTATTGGTGAGGTTGCGGAATTTAGGTTAAATTTTGGCTGCTTATTGTGGTATACTGATGGTATTAGGGTTTCTTTTTGTTCGTGTTGTATTGATTTGGTTGTTGATGGTGTTTCAGGGTTTAAGGCTTTCTGTTTGTGCTTGATTCTAGTAATGGAGGCGAATTGTGCTAGTTTTGGGTTTTAGCTTAATCATTTGGACAATTGTGCTAGTTTTTTTGGTAGGTGTAGTTGATCCTGGCGTGATAGATATAACATAAAATGGTTTGTTTACATAGCGTTTATCCCTGTAAAATGTAAGCCTTTTTCGAGGTTTGGTTTGAGAACAAAAGTCTTCATATCTGAAGAAATAGTTGATTTCCATTGATCTGTAAGTCATAGCAACTAAACTGCAAAATGTGATTTTTATTGCTAACCTGACATATTATGGATTGGTTTTCTCACCATTGCGTTCTTTGTTCGAAAGTGCAAAGTTATAAAGATTCAGCACCAAAAAAATGTTGCCCCCAGGCAGCTAATTCCTCAGACTACTTATAAAGATTGAACACAATGTTTCCTTTTCTATTCAGCTATTGGCAACATTCGAGCAATGAAAATCGTGGAATGATATATCTTTGAAAAAACACAACAACACCAAAATGTCCTTATGTGAAGGATTATAATTAAACACGAAAATAAGTTTATGTTCTTAAATTGAAAGAATTTAAGTTTAGTTATGTTAATAAACTAGTCCTTGAGCCATAAGCTGTGGGAGATACCTGACATTTTGTCCATAGGATACTCCTTTTTGTCGGTGCACTGCATGCTTCACTTCAGATTTCCTTTTACAGTCATATTTCACAACCGTGGACACTTAACCGTGTAAAACAGTAAGGAGTGGATTATGATGAAAAGACGAAGGATATGAGGCGTGGTTCAGTACAAATATTATCACTGTGGTTCACTAGAATTTGGTGTCTTGCTTATTTGTAATTTGGGTAAGATGTGGGAGGGATAATGAAAAGTAGATATGATAGTGGGGAGTGGTGGGTGTTCGCACATCAAGGACATTGTGGACGGTGGCGCCATTTTTTGTTTTGCTAGGCCTTTTGATTATCAATAAGTGAGTAATGTCTAGGTGCATTGTGTATTTGTCGGTTTCCTTTTTACAGAAACCAGTAATCTATATATAGTACTTTAAAGATGTATCTACTGAGATCATGAACGTTGTTATTTATAGTTTTATGTCGTATAAGAAAAGATTAGGACGAGACACTAACATTAATGGATGGAATTCTTTTTCATCAGTGAGCAGCAGGGGGGGGGGGGGGGGAGGGTCATAACGGTATGGGTTGTTTTTAAAGGCCTTTTTCTTACTACATTTTCAAATGGCATGTAATATTCTCATTTTAAGATATGAACATATAATTACAAAATCGGCATTGCATAATCTCAGGTGTTTCAGTTTTATATGATCTTTGTAATATATTAACTTGAGTTTTTAAGTGTGAATTGTGTTTTATGCCTTAGCTGTTGATTATTTTGTGCTACTTAGCTTGATGCTTATTTTGTACTCTTTGCAAATACTACCATTGATAATGTTTCTCAAGTTATCAACATTGATATCGTTTGCTTTAGCTATTAGGTAGAATTTGATCATTTTCAGTTTTGGACATACTTGAGATGATCGATGGTAAACTTGAGATGACCGACAATTAGTGCCAAGCATAGTTTTCAGACAAATATGCTTGAGAAAAATTGCCGATTTTGGACATTGCCAAAAATTGGTGTTTGAATTATTTCAAAATTAAGTCTAAGTTTTCACTAAGAATGACATTCTGCTTCGCTTAGGATGCTTAGTCTTTTAGTCTTAGTTGATGAATTCACATTAAAGAATTATGCATGGCTTCTTATCTTTAACCTTACCGGCCTGCTTAGTGTATCCTTTTTTTAATTAATGCAATAAAGGCAACACGGTTGACTGTAAATGTGTTAATTAAAATTTGCAGAATTATGGATTTGAAATACTTATCTTTAGTACCCTGTAAAATTTATTGTAGAGTAAACAAATCATATATGGTAGAAAGGAATCTTTATATTTTCAAACCTTCCGAAAAAAGTTTGCAATAAAGAGGATGGATGAAGATAGAGTGGTGGTGAGAAACACGTAATCTCCTAGAGCCGAAACGGAAAGACAGAATGGCATATATAAATATGTGAATGCCCTTCCCCAATGTGCCATGCGTGATTCTCCCCATTTTTGTTTCCCTTTGTTCTTTTTCTCTTATAGTAGATACCGTAGGTTGGTGAATATGAAAAGTAAGGTGAAGTTTCGAACAATGGCGGAGATTTACAGGGCTTCCGCTATTAGGAACGATGATCCCAATGTGCTCTTCGTACCTTTCTTTTTCTCGCCTTATTCGTTAATCATATTATTGTTCGATTACTTTGTTTTGATGTGTGATGTCTACGATCGTGGCTTCAAATTAGAGTTTATTTTCTTGTCTACTCAATGAGGTGCTCAAATCTGGTATCATTTCTTTGATTATTTGATGTGTATATTCGTTGCTTCAAATTAAATGTTTGCTTATTACTGCGAATTCAATGTTTTAGTCGAGGATTTAAGGTTTTTAAATTGGAAAATCATCACCTGTTATGATATTTTCCTTCTGATAATTTCCAACTGTGGAATGTAATTAAATGACGGCCTAGTAAATATTATACTTTGGTTTCAGCACAAAGATGGTTCATTTTAACGGTGGATTAAGGGTTTTGGTTTTCGTCAGTTAGGTGGATGTGGATTTAGGTTTCGCAAATAACTATATTGTGCATCATGTACATGTCACTAATGGATGTGGTTATTAATCCCATGATTTGATGTTGTTGTGATGCTTACGGTTTGTACTGCACTGTGGAATTGGGATAAATTGTGTTATGCAATGAAACTGTATCGTTTTTATTGGTTTGAGTTTTGATCTTATTTGATGGTAGTTTGCAGTACCATTTCGTTATCTTGTTTTTTCGCAGTTTTCTGAGTTAATTACCTATTCAAAATTTGAGTGTGCTTTCCTCATCAAATGTCGATAGTACTGTTCTGTATGAAGTTTTACCTGAGAAGACAGTTTGAGAATTATGACATGATGTGTGTAAATATAAGCTGGTTTGTCTGTTGTAGATACAATATTGTTGCCCTATTGGGTTCTTAGTACATATTGTGATCGGTACTTGGTATTCATATTGTTTTGTGATGGTGACTGATTTGACGAAATATCAAATAGATAGTATGCCTGCCATTTTAAGGATGACTTGTGTGTGGTATCCCTACAGCAGAGCGAATAAATGTTCATCATGTTTAGAAAACTTCAAAGACTTGCCGAATCCACCATATGAAGTAGTTGTCCTTGTCATCCTAAGGCTTGCCACCACCATTGGATAACTTGTTGCTCTTTACCTTTGGTGAATAATGATGAATCAGTACGGGTATCAGCCAGCAGGGTTTGGGAGTGGGAACACTGTAACAATTAACGTATTAATTATTTAAAAAGCAACGGCTTCGTCCACCTTTCCTGATACTAAATTTCTTTAATTGTAATATTTGTGCATTCTAGATGGATGTCCAAGTTTCGTCAACTCCTGTTCGCTCCTCATGTGGGGTGCGAATTTTTTTTGGTTATATAACTAATCTTTTCTTTCTTGTTGCACTCCAGGCATCCACTGTAGCTGAAGAAAATCTTGGCAAGGGTTTACCAAGCAGTAATTCTCATGCTAGTCCAGCATCTAAGCAAATCAAAGGCACCACATCTCAGATGGATGGACAGGGGCTTGCTGTTTCCTCTGAAGTGCCCATAAAGAAAATGCCCATTAGTGATCATCACAATCATAGCGGTTCTAAGTCTAGTTGCATGTTGTTTTCAGAAAATGTGAATATTGAAGTTCCAACTTTAGTGCCAGACATCTCTCAACGCATTGAAATGCTCAAGGAAAATGCTGCGTGGTCAACAAAAGTCCAGAAGGTTAATGATTTGGGTTGTGAAGGTGATAATATCTCCTGTATCAGCAAAGCTGATGGAACAAACTTGGAAATTAGAGGTCATAATGTTGGCACTGAGCAGAAGAATGTGACCGGTAGTTCTGCTTCTGTAACTAGCTTCTGCAAGGAGGGACGTGAAAAAGCTATAGATGTGCAATCTATCAACCATGCATCTATGAGTAGTGAATGTATTGCTGAAGTAAATAATAAGTTTAGGGGCTATCCTGAATTTGCAAGAGAAGCTCTACAATCTGCTGCTGATATTTCTGATAGATCTGATCCTTCAGAGACATCTTCTCTTAGAGATGATCATGGTGCTATCTCACCGAAGGTTTGTCACTGGCATCTTAGCTTTACTACTATGTAATGCAATTTATAAATATTTAAAACAAGTATGAGAATTCCCGTCACCTGATTGGTAATTTGGATGCCACATGAAACAGGTGGAATCAGTTTCACCAGCTAGAGGCACTGACTTACTTACAAGTCAGAAAAACAGTCATCCCTGCACTGACCTTTGGAAAGGCGATGCTGAAATTGATAGCAATGGTATGAGTGTAGCAATAAACAAATTGGATCAAGAGCAACATTCGGAGATGAGGATGGCACATAATATACAAGAACATCCTTTGCAATCTCGTGCCGTAGGTGATAATGAAGGTTCAGATGAACTAGTGGATGTGAGTGCTGCTCTATAATCATTTTTCCTCGTAACAAATTTCAGCTTTTAGTCATTTTATCATTGAGGACTGTACATAAAAGCAGGTTACTTTCATTTTTCCTTGGCAGAAACATATGTGATTCTAGGATTACCCACTGCATATAATCATGGAGTAGGCAATTCTTAAATATGTTCTTTTGAATTTTCTGTGAAGTACTGTAATGTATAAGTTATTTTCAGTATCTAGTAACGTCAAGATGAAATAAAACCATTACAATTAGATATTTATGGTCCATTTCTGGTCACTGGAGTGTGTACAGTATTGTGATGATGTTACATTTTTGGATCCTGCTATGGCACTCACTTTCCTCTTAAGGGAATTTCACATCATCCTCTGATTCTATTGGAAGTGGATTCAAGGTTACCTTGCTTAAATATCCAAGTATATAGTTGTTAATATGCAGCTTACCTCTATTGTGCTATTGAGGCGTCCAGCATTTCTTTCTTCACCTCTTGCGTTGGCTATTGTGTTAGATGATGTAAATGAGTTCATCTTTTACAGAATGAGCACTTTGTTGCTATTTGGCACATTTATATACTGTGGATGTATTTGCGGTAACATGAACTGATTTTCTGCCTGCAGGTAAGAGTATGTGATATATGTGGTGATGTCGGTCGTGAAGCACAGCTTGCTGTTTGCAGCAAGTGCGGTGATGGAGCTGAGCATATGTAAGTATTAGAAATTATACTTCTTCATCTATCCATAGATTTAAATTAACATTTAGTTTTTGTTTCAACTAGTTACTGCATGCGAGTTAAGATGGACAACGTTCCTGAAGGTGATTGGATGTGTGAAGATTGCATGGTGATGGTAGAAGCACCGATGCAGAAGGATGAAGGACACAAAATAAGCAGAGTGTTGCAGAAATCATCCACAAATGAACTGGCTAAAACTTCAAGAAAACTAGACCTCAATGGTGACAATGGAAGGGTCAAAATGGGTCATGCTTCCTTAGCTTCTCCTAGAAAGAGGCTTGGCCTTAATATAGAGGTGAACCCTTCAGCTAAAAGGAGAGCACTTGACAATGATACTAAGTTGCGGAGTCCTTCTGGTTCCTTTGCGAAAGCAATATCACCAAGGCATGCTAATTTGAAAAGCGTGACCAAGGGTGAAGTTGCATCTCCCTCAGGTCGCAATCCTCTTAAAAATTTTGTGCGCAAGGCTCATGAAACATTTCCAGGCAGATCATCTAAGATTGAATCACAGTTAGGTAAAGGTAAGGGTTTTTTATATACTTTTTGGTAAAACATTGTGAATCAAGGGTCCATTTAGTAAGCATGTAACTGTAAACTATTATCCTTGGTAAATATCTTGCCTAGAAAACTCAATGAAATAGTTTCAAAGAAATTATTTTCCATTTCTGTTAACTTTTCAACCAAACATCAGGATAATGAAATTTTAGCCAACTATGCATATCCCAAGGACATTAAAATAAAACCATTGGGTCTCAAGTAAAGTGAAAGGTGTATAACATGCAGTAATGAAAACAGATACTTCTTTTTCCCCTGTACACATATAGCTTGGAAATCACCTCTACTCTATTGCGTCCAAATCTACTTCTAATAATGTGATATCTCATTGCAGGTCCTTTAATTAAGCAAAAATCTAGTAACAGCATAGATCTCAGAACTGCGCGAGAAAGTGACGATGTTTACAGAGAGCAGAAAACTGTCAAGGGAAGTGCGGTTTTTGGATCTGGACAACGACCGGCTTTAACGAAACTGATGAAATCAAAATCATTTAGTACCTCTAGTGTGACCAGAATAGATAGAAATGATTCAAAGAAAAATATGGACAGTGATTTCAAGATTCCAAAAGTTGGTAGCAAACGCACCATGACTCAAAGAAGTTATTCATTTAATAGTAAGAGTTCTCAAGCTGTTTCACTGGATGTTAATTCAAGCATTTCAATAGTGAAGCCTGCCAAGGTAGCTCCGGTCCCAGTGGAAGTGAAGCAACGAGTTGTGCAGAAAGATAGTCAACATGTTGCAAAGATTGCCGAAGTTCGTACGGACTCGGAAAGGGCTACTAATACTATCCATCATCGTGTAGCTAAGCGCCAGTGTGATACAAATGGCTCAGGTAAGATTTAATAAATGAGTGTGGGTGATTTTCTGGCCACCCGAATACTATAAGTACCAATTCTTTTTTCTTGTATGACAGGGTTTGATAGAAAGATACCAGGCTCTCCTGCTGATAAGGGCCGAAGCCCGGGAAGTTCTGGTAGGACCAGTGCCGCTTTTCTTGGACAGAAAGCAGACAGAAAAGCTGCTAATGCAGAAAAAGAGCATAAGCTGAAAAAATTAAA
This sequence comes from Fagopyrum homotropicum, assembly GCA_033239125.1. Taxonomy (NCBI): domain Eukaryota; kingdom Viridiplantae; phylum Streptophyta; class Magnoliopsida; order Caryophyllales; family Polygonaceae; genus Fagopyrum; species Fagopyrum homotropicum. Next base: position 165,735,536 of record BSWB01000001.1, read on the forward strand.
GCACCAGGTGAATGATAATGACAAGGTTCAGCTGGATAGTTCACCTTCTGGTGCAACTGTTGTTTTGGCTGCATCTGCTCATCCTGAAGTTGATTTTGTCTGGAGGTATAATTCTCTTTATTCAACTTGTTTTTGTTGATGGAAAAATGCTTCATGTACATCAAGCTTCGATATGCAGAAAATTGCGAGTAACTTTTGACCGGTTTTGGTAGTCTTGTAATAGGATAAGGGACTCCCAAGAATTTTAAGTGCTAACTAATATATGCCAATGTGTTCTGTACAGAAAGTCGCGTTCTTAGCATGACTACTGCGATATGTCCTATATTAAGTTTAGTTATTAGCAACTACAACCGAATGTGATCTAAATATGTATGATGATAAGGGTTTGATTTCTTGCAGAGGCATGCTCAATTTGGAGTGCAATAAACTTCCAATTTGCTGCTCTGGGTTGCAAGCACACTTGTCTAATCTTGCTTCTCCTAAAGCTCGGGAAGTAGTGAGCAAGTTACCCTGTGAAATGACAGTGAAGGAAGTACTGCAGCAAGATATTTGGCCAGTCCAATTCACGGAGAATCGTGTAACCGAAGAGAATATTGCTCTATATTTCTTTGCTGAAGATTACGAAAGGTTGGTATAGTATTTATAATAAATTGAACCATCTATCGGAGATAAGCCTTTTTCCCTGATGTGAAGAGTTTTGATGATTTATTTTTGCATTTTGTGCAGCTATCGGAGATACAAAAGATTTTTGAACTGCATGATGGTGAATGATTTGGCTTTAATGGCAAATCTAGATGGTGTTGAACTCCTGATATTTCATTCTCAGGCCCTTCCTGCAAGATCACGGCGTAAGTGAAATTGCATCTTTTGTGTTTTTCAAATGGCAGATAATGTTTGCCTATTCCATGTGTGATAAAACATCTGACTTAATTTAGAAAAACAAAAAACTTTTGGCAGGTTGGAATAATCTCTTTTTCCTATGGGGTGTTTTTAGAGCAAAGAAGTCAAACTTTCCTAATAATGTTTGTCTTCCAAGTCCTCGTGAGGGAATCCGATTCCCTATGCCAGAGATTGTAACTTCGCCTCATAAATCCAAGGCAATAAATTCGAATATTTCTACTCAAATCGTTCAAGGATTATCTGCTACTGAAGCCGTCTCAGGAGCAGTACTAGGATCTGGATCTAGTAGCCAGACTAAAATTCAGTCTTCAGTTTCTGCTAAATTTGAATTTGAGGAAGGGATATCTATTAACGAAGTTAATGGCAATACTATGGAAAGTGCACTAGTTAAAGAGGAGCAGACTTCCGGAGAGCTGCAAGCTATAAATGATGATGAAGTTGATGGAAAAATGATGCAAAGCGCAGTTGTTGAAAAGGAGCAGACTTCTGGAGAATTGCAAGCTAAAAATGATGATGATGATGGCAAAACAATGGACAGTGCACTTGTTGAAAAGGATCAGACTTCTAAAGAGCTGCAAGCTACAAACCATGATGATGATGAAGTTGATGGAAAAACAATGGAAAGTGCACTTGTTGAAAAGGGACAGACTTCTGGGGAACTGCAACCTACAAATGACATTGAATTTGATGACAAAACAATGGAAAATGCTCTTATTGAAAAGGAGCAGCACTGTGCAGAACTGCAAGCTACAAATGAGAATGAAGTTGATGAAAAAGCAATGAAACTTGATCCTATTGAAAAGGAGCAACATCCTACAGAACTGCAAGATATAAATAATGACGAAATTGATGAAGAAACAATGGAACATGATCTTGTTGAAAAGGAGCAGCATTCTCCGAAACTTCAACCTACAAATGATAATGAAGTGGATGGCAAAACAATGGAAAGTACTCTTACTGAAACGGAGCGAGATTCTGGAGAACTGCAATCTGTCAAGGAACGACAGGTCAGGCTCGCATTTTTTCTACTCTTAACTTCTTCCCATGTCCACTTTCTGTCACCACAGTTCCCGCTAATTTTTTATATGTTTGATTTGGCATACCTTCACCCATGTTGAGGTCTTTTTGGATGGCATGCATAATAACGCAATTATACATCATCTGGATTTCCAATTAAACTATGCAGTAGATGTATTTGATTCACAAATTTCTTTGACTAATATAATAGGCTACCGGACACCAATTATGCTATATGTAGTAGAGTTAAGGGGGTTTGGGGCTATTATTATAACAGTGAACATAAATCGGGCTATTATGTTTTTATGAATACAAACTAGGCCCTCCTAATTTATTCTAAAAAGGCTCTACCACACCAATATTCTCATTATTTTAGATTGTGAAATTTTAGGAGCCTACTTTGTATATGTAATACAAAAAAGGCTTTACTGCACCAATATTCTCAATGGAGTATAGGTCTTAAAACATGTTTTATGAAACATGTCGTATGCATCCAAACACGCCCTTGAACAATACTTGTCACATTGCTGATTAGTTTGACTTTGAACATTGGATATAGCTACTAGTCAAATGTGATTACGAGCTTTTATATATGCATATGGCAAGCTTGATGCGCTATCTAATGCCTCTTCAGCTGATAATTTCTTGCTCGTTGTTACAGAAAGAAAATACATCCCCAGATCAAGCTCCGGTTGTTAAACGTGTAGACGAGAATTCTCTGCATGTTTTAGGTGCCGAAATCTCAGCACAGGCCACTATTGGAATTGAGAGCGTGAAAGATGCCTCAACAGTCATTGGAGGAAAGCATCAAATTGCAATAGACGTAAATGTCCCGGCTCATTCCGATGGTCTTGAGGAATACAATGATATGAATGGACACACAATCTCTTTGAACTCGAGCCCATCTAATTCTGGAAATACCGGAACATCAGAGAAAGCCCCGGATCATCATCGTCATCATTCTTTCAACCTGGAGTTGCCATTATTATCAGAAAACGAGCTTGCAAAAGACGAAGATACGGATATGCTCTTTGGCCAAGCGAATGGCAATGTTGATCAAGCAATCATCGAAGATGATGGATTCGTGTCGCTTGATCTTTCTCTCGCATTGCCATCATTAAACCCGCTTCCGGCTCCGATGATGGAAGAGCTTCTTCCTGATATGAATGATGATGTAGATACCTCCTTGTCCCTGTCCTTTGGCGGTAAGAAAGTTTAGAGGCATAGAAGAAAAATGTAGTTTGGTGTAAATATGGTAATGTTTCATATCGAATTTAACTTGATATCATCATAGAAGAACAAATAATACTTCCAAGGTGGGTACATAGTTTAGTATGAGCAGCCAGCGTAGTATAACGCTGTCTACAGTCGACGACTGTGGCTTCAAATGACAGTATGTGTAGTGACTTGATGTGGAATCTCGAGTCGGGTCAAAATTTTCCTTGGTACTTGTTTTCGGATGCTTGTAGCATTTGGTATAATTGCCGAGCTTGTTTCTCGGCTTCTTACTTGTCGTTTTCGTATGCTTGAGGCCGGATCATAGAAGACGCTCTCCATGGCGTATAGTGTCCGAAATTTGAGATGTTACAAATCTCTAGTGAATAATGCAGAGGTTGCTGAATCTGAAGTAACGAGCCCGGGTTTCGGTCAAAATCGGAAACCAGACCAGGCCACCCGGTTGATGTTTTTGGTCCGGGTTCAGGTTGACCCGAATCATAAGCCTTTGCAGCTAATGAACCAAAACATGACCTAAACTTAAACCCATACATGTATTCAAAACTCAAATAGAGGTTGATAGAAGTATTGGTGAAAATTTCTAATAGTCATCACAACTACCCACGCGAAAGAATCATCAACTACGAATATGGGGGGCGTAGTCGGAGTTCAGGAATAAAATAAAACTACGAATATGGGGGGCATAGTCGGAGTTGAGGAATAAAATATAAAAAATAAAAAAATTTCAACGACGCTTATGGAGAGCGTAGTAGTTTAAAAAAAAAAAAATTGGAACTACTACTACGCTTCCCATATACGTAGTTGAGGATCTTATCAACTACGCACTTGGCGTGCGCAGTTCACTACTAGAGTTTTCACCGGTACATTTAGAAATCAAGTTCAAATACTCGAATGTAAGAGATCTATTTTCAATCTCGAGTAAGACAAGCCACATTACAAACCTCAAAACATAAGAACTATTAACAAAAAATAGTTATTCAAATTCATCACCAATGATAGGCAATCATATACTAAAACATTAAAAACAAAAATCCAAATAAATGAAATATCAACAACCTAATAGTTTAAGATGAAACCAGGAAGAAGGCTTTCCTTTCTTCAATGTTGTCACTGCTTTTTTCTCCTTCTCACTTCTCATAGCCTTCTTCTTTAGATCATCACCTCCTTTCTTCGATTTCGGCTTATCTCCTTCTTGTTTATCCTGCAATGTAACATAAACTATGTTTCACACATAATCAAAGATGACTGATATCTGAACCTATGTATATATTGTTACCTTAGCTTTGGCCTTATCAATGTTAGCTTGAGAGGATGTTGTTAATGCCTTGGTTTGGTTTCGAGATGGCTTACATCCGAGAGATGATGTAGAAGATGATCCAGTGTTGTTGGATCTTCGTTGAACTAAAGATGTTTCCTTGAATGCTTGAAACAATGGAGTATCGGGAAGTGACATGCCACGTGACTCCAATTCCATGCATAGCTGATGATTATAAGTTGTGATCATGAAAGAAAGAAACTTAAATGATGAAGTCTTTTGTTATAACCCTAATTGCTAACATAATATAATTTGAAGAGATTAGAGAGTTCAAGCGTTGGGTTGTGATTATGGTGGGGTTTATAATTCATTGATCTGAACTTAACCCGACCCGAAACCCGAATTTCACAATTCTCATTACCCGAACTTGAAGACCGACCCTGTTGGTTTAGGGTCGGATCAAATGTGGTGGGAATGTCACCGCACAAAGTAGGGTGGTTCTTCGGGCTGAGCTTATCCCACACGGACCGAACCTAATCCGATAGGGTCGGTTCAAATGTGGTTCGTATGCCACCGGACAATGTAGGGTTGTTCTTCGAACCGAACTTGATCCAACACGGATCAAACCTCATCTAAACTCAACCAGAAGACCGACCCTATTGGTTTTTGGGTGTTCAAATGTGGTTTGAATGCCACCACACAAATTAGTTTGTGTGGTTCACATGCCACCACACAAAGTAGGGTTGTTCTTCGAACCGAACCTGATCCAACATTGACAAAACCTCATCCAACATTGACCCGAAGATCGACCCTATTGGTTTTTGGGTGTTCAAATGTGGTTTGAATGCCACCACACAAATTAGGGTTGACGGGTTGTTATTCGAGTTGAACCTGTCCTAAACCCGAACTTCAAATTACACGTAACCAAGACTGATCCTAACACACTAGTACGGATCGTCTAACGATGATGCTCAAGCTTTGGAGACCATGCATGATTGTCTCGTGTTCCAACATTTTCCATAGGTTTAAGATTTTACGTAGTCATCTTATGAACATGCATGGAATGAATTTAAAATTGACCATAACCAAATATGTTAAAACGTGACAAACAAACAACTACATAAGTACGTAACGTTACCTGAAGAAGGCGACCCTCTAAGGATCTAACACGATCCATGAGAGTTCCCTTCATCAATGCGTCTTTGACAGCCAAATCCATTGTGATGCATTGTTTCTCCATTGAGTTAACTGAGCTACTACTTTCCCATCTTCCCACATTCTTCTCTTCCACAACTTTCCCCTACAAAAATCAACACAATCATTATTGGAGACGTAAAAACAAGAACATTTAAACATAGGTTCTGCAAACGGTCTGGACCATAAATTAAAGTCGGTTCACGGTATGAAACGTCTTTCTTTTTTTAAATGTTGGATGACTTAAACATGGTCTGGTCCACGGTACGGACTATTTGTAAAATTTTTGATGGTTCAAAATAAAATCCGGTCCATTCCGAACCAAACCAGAATAGTACGGTCTTAGACCGAACCGTAGTTTCCGGTTCGTTTTTACGCAACCCTAATCAAATGCGTAAAAGGAAATCGAGAGAAAGAGAGACTCAACGATGGAGGCAAAAGGATTAGTTTGAAGAGCAAGAGGCAATGGCGGCGGCGGCGCCATTGGTGGTGGTGGTGGTTTTGCCATGAGAGTTGGATGCTAATTAGGGTTTGTAAAAATGATGTTTTGATTGAAGAACAAGTGTAAGAGAAATGTTGGAATAACAATGCAAAGTTTGCATTAATATATGATTAGGGTTTCCTATAAACTTGCTAGCTTATAGGAGTTAAGAGTTAAAAGACCAAATCTTGGGAGTGATTTAAGAAGAGTTTGTTTTGAAAGTATGGCAATAAATGGGTGTTCAAGAGTCTTACATCATTACATGAGGGATTATGGAGGCTATTACTCAATTTCTGCCTAAATTTATGTATTTCAGTTTTAAGATTGTGTTTTTCCTTTAGGTGCAAAACAAAAAACAAGATAACCAAACTAATTTAAGATCATTTTTGTTGATTTTTCTTGAATTTCTCAAGTGTTAGATTTTTGGATAAATGTAGGCTACTTAGGCTTAAGAAGCGGTGGGGCTCCAGTCAACTTCACGGTGAAGTTAAGTAAATTTGAACCATTGATTATAATCAACGGTTGAGATTAATTTCTTAGATTAGTTAAAAAGGAAATAAAATATTTACCGGATCATATCTCTATCATTTTATATTAAGGTTGTTAATTTCATATTACTTTTTTACTAAACTCAAATTAATTTTTGGAATTATAATACAAAAATTTATGATTAAGTAATTTAATATCATTTTTGTTTTGTTTTATTTTATTTTGTTTTGTAGGCCCCTCTAATTTTGGACTCTATTTGACTTACCACTATTACTCTATTAGAAGTACATTTATTAAATGTATTATGCTATAAACCTACTTAATATATTAATATTTATAAAATGTCTAATTAGTGAATTTGACCATCTAAAAATATAGATATTTGGAATGCTTACATTTTATAAGGGATGAAACGAAATAAGACCTAAAAGTAATTTTTATAACGGGGGTTAATAGATGTACCGGCGAAAATCTATAATCGTCATCCTAATTACGCTATTCGCGTGCGTAGTTGTTAGGGTCCCCAACTACGCTTTTGGGGAGCGTAGTTGGAGTTCCAAAAAAAATAAAAATATCAACTACGCTTGTGGGGAGCGTAGTTGGAGTTCCCAAAAAAAATTTTAAATTTTTTTTTTAGAGAACTCCAACTACGCTCCCCAAAGGAGTAGTTGATTTTTTTATTTTTTTGGAACTCTAACTACGCTTCCCAAAAGCGTAGTTGGAGACCTTATCAACTACGCACGCGAAGTGCGTAGTTATGGTCACTAATAGAGATTTTCACCAGTACTTTTAAAAATCACGTTTATAACCATCTATAAAAATTACAAACAACATTTCCCTTTTTTTTAATAAATAAATAGTGAAACATGGTAAACTTAAGTTCTAATAAAAATACTAATATAAATTTTTTTTAAATATCTTGAATAATCCAAACTTTTTGGATGATTTTTAGATTATTGATAAATTCTTATTGAACTTTTATAGTTTAAAAATACTAATATAAAAAAAATTTTAAAACAAAACCTTTATAATTATCCAATAAACTACTAATTTCAAATACTAAACTAACTTTCATTGCTTTTTGGATTAAATATCTTGAATAATCCAAACTTTTTGGATAGTTTTTATATCATTGAAAACTTTATAGAAATTTATAATGCAAAAATAATATTAATAAAAAATATTTAAAATTTTTTTAAATATCCAATAAACTACTAAAAATCCCTCTATTATTGTATAAATTATTTAAAAACATCCTTTCAAATAATGCTTTAATCCAAAAACAAGTGGACTAGCCCTACAAACTTATCCAAATAAACAATTTCATAAATATCCAAATGAAATATTAGAAATAAAATAAAATAATATAAAATTATGAAGAAATATTGTCAATCAAACCAACCCCACCCTGTCACCCACACCCACCCCACCGGTGGTATCACTCACAGTCCCCACTTTCTCCATCCTCTTCACCTCTTCCCTTCTCTCTTCCCTCTCTCTCGAAGCTATTACAACGCTCAAGAATGGCGGAAAACATAGCAGAGCCACCTCCAATGGCGGCATCTGAGCTCAACTTTAGCTCGGAAGAAGTCGGGATGGAACTTGAATCGGAAACTCTATCGACGACGACGCACCATCTTACGCCACCGCCGGGATTGAGTCAAGAAGAGTTCGATTTACTTCGTCCACAAATCGCTGAGTTTCATACATATGAGATACAGAGAGGGAAGCAATGTTCTTCGTTATTAGCGCAGAAGATCCACGCACCACGGGATGTGGTTTGGTCGATTGTTCGACGATTCGATAAGCCGCAGATCTATAAGCACTTTATCAAAAGCTGTTCTGTTAAAGAAGGATTTACGCTTGCTGTTGGATGTACTAGAGATGTCAATGTTATTTCTGGTTTACCTGCGGCGACGAGTACTGAGAGGCTTGATATTCTTGATGATGAGCGGTTTGTTATTGGATTTACAATCATTGGTGGAGATCATCGCCTTAGGAACTACAAAGCGGTGACGACGCTTCATGAGGTTAGTGGATCTGGTGGTGGAGAGTCTGGAAAGACTGGAATCGACGGGATCTGGACTATTGTGTTGGAATCGTATGTTGTTGATGTTCCGGAGGGGAATACAGAGGAGGATACGCGTTTGTTTGCTGATACGGTTGTGAAGCTCAACCTACAGAAGCTTGGATCGGTGGCGGTTGCGGTGGCGCGTGAAGAAAACGACGGCGCGTGATGATGATTCTTATCTGCTTCTTCAAAATTGAAAGTAATTTTTCCCTCTTTATTATTTTCCTTTTTCTGGATTTTTTTAATTTTTCATTTTCCATTTTTTGGACTGTGCTTTTGCTGTTTTGGACCTTGGAAAAGGAGGAAATTAGATATGGAGACCTAAAAAAAGAAATTAAAGGAGAAGGTACAAGAATTACTTGATTTATTCGTGAAAAATGGTGTCTAAATTGTAATTATTCCAAAATATATAACTAAGATTATAGTTCATGAAAGAGCCATCCAATCTTGAAACCCAAAATATATAGATTCTTCTCGAGTATAGTAATCGTCATTTGATTGGTTCTGAACATTTGTAGCAGTTGCTTGATATAAAGTTTAAGTTAAAGATTAAAATAATGTAATTTAATGATATGTAATTTAACTTATGAAGAATAATGATTTATGAATGTAAAGTTCATGTACTTTTGCTTTGTATTTCTACATTACAAAAGTTTTAAACTCTCAAATGGTTTTGGGATGGAATCCCGAAAACCTTCCGTGCAGGTTCATCTTTACGTGCAAATCCTCCAGGTATTAGACCCGATTGATATTATAAGATAATTTAACATAGGTGAATTTCATGTGGTGGACGCAAATAACGTATGTGTGTACTCAAACGTCTAAAATTCCCGGTATTTGACCCATTAGAATGCACATGGTATCAAAACGATTGAGTCTCGGGTCTAACTTACTGTTTGTTAACCTTTAAGACACTTGATATCGTGGACGTGATAAAATATTAGTCGTGTCAATTGTCATATTAAATTGTTTTATTATTTTCACTTTATTTAGCCTATTGAAACTAACATTTATGCATATTCAAATCCTTTGGGAGTAGTTTGGAATCTTAAGGATAGATGGATTTTTACTGAAAATGGATAATTTTACTAAATCATTTAAAAAACTAAATTTTGTAAGTTAGACTTTTATAAATAAGATGCCCTAATTTATTTTCACCATAAATAAAATTTTATTTTGTAGCCATTTTCATGCATATAACTACACGGGCAAATTATTCTATCCCAATCTTACTTCCACCTATTTTATACAAATCAATCAATCACATCCTCCCTACTAGTCACATACATCCACCCATTTAACCCAAATACACCCCTTTTTTCATCCTTTTTCCCCTTAATTTGGGGTGGAAATATGAAGCCCCTTATTCTATTGTTTGTGTGTATTTACCAACTAAATATAGTGGATATAAAATTTGATGCAATAAAAAAAATATGAATTATGAGAATTTTATGGGCGATAATATTCATACAATTCAAATACATAATGTTGTAAAATTTTGAATATAATACACATAACTAAACAAAAATAAAAGCAAGTTTTGATTATATACAAAGTTGGATGCATGGGTTGAAAAGTATTATGGAATTTATGGAGTAAAGTTTATCATTTTATTTTATTTATTTTTTGATACAAGGGTAAGGTAGAAGGGAAGTTAGTCTCTCTATCGCTTCCTAAAATATTTGACTGGATAAGGTTTTCAACGTCTTCTGGTAGCACATTGTCACCTATAATCTGGTCTAAGCAGTGTTTTGTGAGTCGGTCCGCTATAGTGTGAAGTAAAATTTATCAATATTTGTTCAACCACCTAATATTAAATTATGGATATTATGGTTAATCAAAACTTTTTAAAATATAAACTTTTTTTTAGAGATGTGAACAAAATGTAGTGCACAAAATATTGTCATAAAAAAAAAGTTGATATATACTCCTTTTGTTAGAAAAGAAGAAGAAGTGACTTGAATTGTGGTTCTTTGTTGGTTGATTGGCTAAATTTTGCCGCCACCTCTATTTTGGAAAGTTAATGATTGGCTTCAACTTGCCAACTTGCCCATTAAAGACATTCAATTTTTAAAAGGACGACCCAACAATAATTATTTATGCTTACTAATTACTCTAATATTTATTTTTATTATTATCTTCTCAACAAAAAGTTTTTTTCCCCTAAAAAAGATTATATTTTTACTATGTTACGTTGTTATAAGTATAATCAAACCGGTAATTGCTACTTACAATTTACTCTAAGATTTGTTATTATTATCTTCTCAAAGAAAAGGTAAATCTGTTTTTTCTAAAAAAAATACTAATTAGATTTAGTTATACGAAACGGAAAAGGTTCCATTCATTGAGTAGATTATTCAATAGATTATACTTCTACAATAATCTCGAATAACTGGATAATTCAAGTTGAAGTAGATTGAAAAAATGACTTGATTGATCCATAAATTTAATATTTTCTATAAAATACTGAAAAATGACTCGAATAACCGGTTCGCCTTTGTTCTTCAACCACAATAGTGGATTTCCTGAACAACTACATCATGTATTGTTGTCTGATATTGATAATACGTAAGTTGCTTTACTTTCAAAAAAAAAAAAAGTGATGTGAAATGACAAACTATTAATTTGTTATATCTAGCATGTCTAATATATGGAGGGGATGCACATCAACGTCGTTAAGTAAACCTATGCACACAGGACGTCGGAGTTCTATCATAAAACTAATTAGCAATAGGAGTTTTAACCCCAAGATATATATGTTAGGTCCACGTACTATCATATTGTTTATGTGAGACATTTTCACACATTTCAACACAAATATCCATTCGGCGAGATTTCATATTTTATTCAGCAGATTATGATTTTACAATATTCCCGAATTTGATAATTTAAGTTGAATTTGATGGAAAAAAAATGGTATGAATATCCTGGTTTAATATTTTCACAGTAATTTACAATAACCTCATACAATCAAGTCCATGAACACACCTGAAATATTTGTTTAAAATATTCTAAAGTTTAAGATTATAATTATTATGAAATGAAAGGTGTGAATATAAACCTTAATGTTGCTAACACAATATATATTTTATTTATGATATAAGATAATATTTTAATAATATTGAGTGTAAATAATTTCAATATCATAATCACTTGTAGAAATAATCGATGCTTGATTGTCCTAATAATAGGGATTGAATGTGATCAGTGAGTAGTTGTTGCAACGTACAAGGCTTGTTTCTGTGTCATTTTCAGTATTCAATATTAACTTTTTAATAAATTAAATTAAATTAAATTTTATTAATATTCATAAAAATATTTACATCTAGAAATAAAAATTGACTCATTTTATACCAAAACGGGAATGTTGTTGGACTCTTAACGTTTTATTTAATGTGCTATAAAACTATTATGTATGCAAATTTTCGTTAAAAAAATATAATTGTTGTATATATTTCTTTTTAGTACCGACCGCACAAAAATATTGTCCCGTCTCATGTATAATAGCCGAAACGGAACATGAGATCACCTCAATCCTGTCTTGTGCACACCCCTATTGTATAGTGACCGAAGAAAAAATGGTTTGGCAATGAAAAACAATTTTTAAATACATTTTGTCAAACAAACCTAATGGGTACAACACAAGATTACACGAATTTGCGGTTTCGAAGACTAGGAATGACCATTGCTAAAGAGTACTTTAAACCGTTTGCTCTGCGCTTTGACGAGAGTAAGCTGCAGTGCATCAATTAGCAGCAAAACAAAATTTGCAATGTGTAAAGTGCAACATAGAAACGAATTGTACCAGAATCGTCTCGTGAGAACAAGCTATCACATAAAACATAGAAAGAACGAAACGAAAAGACAACCAATAAGGCAATAACTATGTCAAGCTTCGTTTACGGATTAAGATATACTCATTTCAGGTAACGGAACAACAAACTAGTTCATCATACAAGTGCAGATCATAGACATTAAGACTCGAAATGCAAAATCCTTACCATAGGAGTTCTTTTGAATTCTCCAGTAATCCAGTTCATATAATTGACTACTGAAAACACTCAAGGAAGGATTTTCTACATTCTAGTAATTTTGGGTCACAAGCCAAGGACAGCAAATGCAGACGAGACCACCATGAAACATTGAAACCGAAGGTAAGAGATTTTCTAATCTTGACACAATAAGAACATAAGATAAGAGAGTTTCTACTTTCTAGTAATCAAGTAATAACAGAGGTACGACAGAGATAATCCAAAGAAAAAAGATCAAACACATCATTCAAATATGTCAAAACAAGGCTGATATGCACAACTTCTCAGTGGTTCAACGTGCTACAAACTATAGACTCCAAGGTGATCTAGCACCAAGAAGAAACCAAGATAGTGAGTCTCTTCCTTTCAACCAAAGGCAATCATACAGCATTGAAAGACATGGAGGATCTAACAACAAACTTGAAAATAGTCATATAACATAAATAGGTACCGGTACAAGCAAAATAGTCAAATACAGTGTGCATTAATGTATCGGTTCTGAGAGGAATGGAAGAATGTAACACAAACTGTCATATACAGTGAGCATTAATGCATCAGTTCTGCTCTAAGATATACAGACAGAAATATCTGAGACATCATAGTAAAACATGCTCAACACCATACAAATCACAGTTAAAACTGAAATTCTGTGATTTTATTCATTTTCCATAGGAAAGAACAAAATCCTTTAATATCATGCAGGGATATATAGGGTTAATTATGCACTTTTAAAACAACCTGAAAACCTATGGATATATCAGAGTATCATACAATGCATACATTCAGATTCTTCTACAATTAAAAAATCAGTCAAACAAGAAAAAACATGAGGAAAAAATTCAAAAGCTTGCTTACAAAATATATGAGCTGATCACATCCATCACTATTCTATGCAACACTTCTGAATCACCTACAGATGAACTTGCTCAGAAGAACCAACGGTTCATGACAGTTACAAGACCTCTAACTCTGCTCTTATATATGTTCGATCACTTTAAGGTGTAATCACAGGAAAATGGCATTTCCTGTGAAAAAGCAAGCAGGCAGGTCCAAAGATCATTGATTCCTCCATCTTGGACTTGATCCTGGGAAGAACATAGAAGGTGAAAGGGGGAAACTGTTGGGCGAAAATGGAGGCTGTGAACTGGGACCGGGACCTAAAATTCCAGGTTGTCCCATTGGCAGGAATGAGAAATTTGGGCTCAAAGGTGGAGGAAATGAACTCCCTGGTGAAGAAAAAGGGTAAGGAGACCTTGAGGTCGGAGACAACAAGTTAAAAAAGCTTGGGGATGGCAACAAGAACTGAGAGTTGGGTGACGGTAAAAGACCTTGGCCATTCATTGTTGGAGAAGGAAAGGGCAAGAGAGGTGGTTGTGATTGAATTTGCCCTGCATCTCTTGGCTGCAATTGATTTGGAGCGGGCTGAGATGGGCTTGGCATACCTGCTGGATTATTAAGACAGCTTTGAAGTTGTTGCATATAATCTGAGATCGGAGATAAAGCTGGACTAGGCCAGCTAGGGTTCATAGGTGGCATCATCCCTGCAGGCGATGGTGGTCCGAAATGAGGTGGTCTTGCAAAATTGTTACTGTATGGAACTTGACCTGGTGGGACCATAGCCATGGGCTGGCCTTGCATTGGAGGAGGTTGAACATGAACCACATTTGGGATCAGAGGACGGCTAATGGGTGACAATGGCGGAGGTCGAATTCTCTGCAACCGATTACTCGGGTGCTTAGGTGGATTAATAGGAGGCCTAGGAGGTAAAGGCTCTTGTGATGAATGCAAAGGTGAGCCAGTTAACTGTTGAACAACACTTCTGAAATCATTCTTACTAATGTTGTAAACTTGAGGTTGAGGTTGCTGCCTTGGAGGAGGAGGATTACTGATACTACTATTACTAGTAATAGCATTACTAGTAGCAAAATTCGGTTGATGCAAAGGACTCTTCTTAATGTTCTTCCCCATCTTGTTCACACCCAAATACTCATTAGGCCTGTTCTTTGACACATGTGAATTGTCCATTTCTGAACAAAGTTAATTCCAATTCTCCTCTCTCAATCCCTTTTCCACCTAAAACAAAACAAACGACAAGCACAGAATAAGCCCTAATCATTCAATCTCCGATTCTCCGGTTCAACAAAATTAACAGGTATTCAAGCGCAGAAACGTACCATAAAGCAGGAAAACCTCACCCTCCGAGCTCCGTTGAAACAGTCAAAGAGTACGCGAGTAAACACCAATAGAAGGAGAGTTTGAAAGTGGATTGGAATCGCGAAAACGGTAGAAGAAAGGAGTGTTTTGAACAATTCAATTCAAAGGTTTGACTATCTTAGAAGTGATTTGCGGTGTCGATAGCTTGTTGTAGAGTTGATTCGACCTCTTCAAAAGTTGTAACCTAAGGTTCAACGATGGAAGAGGGATGAGCGAGAAACCCTAAGAAAGAGGATTGATCAAAAAGGAGAGTTTTGGCGATGCGAGATGGACGGAGAGACGAGACGGCAAAACGAGTCAATAACGGAATGAAAAATATTGATTTGAAAATTGAAGTTCACAGCTTGGTGGGCCGTCAAGTGGGTCCAGTAATATTTTTTTCTAAGAAATTAAATAAATAAATTACGAATTATCACCCTCAAAAAGTGATTTATACTAAAGAATCCTTAAAGATGAGAACATCTTATCTAATTAGAGTTTGTATAAATGTCACTCGGCGAAGAAAGGTGTTTGTGTTAACGACTCTGTTTATTTCTCTAAAATATAAGATTTTTATGAATCGATTTGAATTTTCGCAATTTTAGAAGAATATGATAAACTAACAATTTAAATAAGGGCAATTTCATAATTTTTTGATGGCATTAATGATTGTTAAGTCGTCGCTCTTAAACACAAATTTTACATTTTGAGTTTGCTGACTCAGTGACTCGGCAAATGCCATATAAGAGACCTAGAGCTTTAACATTTACTATAGATTTGTTTTGTTTGTTTTTTGAGCTCCAATGGGAATGGGTATGATTTCGTTTGACAAAGTCACGTGATGTTCTTTCTGGATTCAAGTTTGATCCATCAAAGCCAAGTCTAACAAACAAGACTACATAATTTCCCATTTAGTGTTCTCTTTTTCGGCAGTTGTTTTTGTTCAGTTGTTTTTTCTCGAGGCCATCTCTATAATTTTGTTGGTAATCCAATTTTTTAGTTGAAATTTATGTATTCAATGGTGGTTCGGGTACCATCAGATTAATTTTTGAAAATTATTTTATTTATGGAATACCAATGTCCATCAGATTGTTGTCACTTTCTACACCTTTGACTATGTTTTACACCCTATCTATATTAGTGTTAGAGCCGGTTTGATAAAAAAAAAACGGGTTCGGGTTAAACTCCGTTTGGCTGAAACACATCGAGACATGATACATACCTTTGTAAAATTACATATTTTCATTGTTTAAATGAATATCCGAGGCTAACTGATCACGACCTACTAATAAATAATTGGTATGATTATATATATATATCTTGTATATATATTTGTATTGGTTCATCTAAAAGTTTTGAGATTCCTAAAATTACATTTAAGATTCTTTAAAATGAATCCAAGTAAGTCCATAAAAAAGTTGTTTTAATAAATTTTAAGGTTAATTTGCCATAAAATTATAAATTTATCTAAATAAATAAATTCTGAAAGGCACAGAGAGATAATAAATTAATAATATTGAATTATTGATCGTAGATTTCAAAAACATGTGAGTAGACAAAAATTATATTTATTTTAGGTCGTTGTCCAAAAACAAAATTACATGTATAGATAAAATATTCTATTATTTATTAATAAAGTTTGGCAAGAAAATTATTTTATGACAAACTATAGAAAGTATGACTTTACACGTAAGTTAAAAAATAATAATAAAGACAAGATAGTCACAATCATTTGACAACTTCAAAATTCATTTAAACTATCCAAACAATATACAAATGTGTAAGTTTTTTTTTTGTTTCCTTTGACATAATCAATTATAATCTAAATAAAGTTGAACTCGTTTGTTTATCTGATCCAGTTATCCGAAAATCGAATAGGTATGAACAACAACACATCAAGTTCGGTCCGGAATTTGGATCGGACGGATATGAACAAAGGTTCATTAGTTTTTGAAATGTTTTTAAATATGTAAAAATATAAATTAAATGTATGATTGAACGGTAGGATTCAAACATGAAAATATTAGACCAAAGTATCTAATTTTTTTATATTTAATACGAATATTTTTGTCTTGTTTTACAAAAATATGGGCTTGTCGGCTCGGTCCGGTATAGACCTGTTCAAATCCAGGCAGCCCGAAAAAACGGACGGGTATGAAAAGAGGAAGAGGTATGCCCGAGTCGAATTTGGGCACTGTCATAGGCCCGTCCGGGCTGAAAAGCCCGGACCGGCGGCCCAATTTAAAAAGTAAAAAAAAAAAAATTAATATTGTATTTATCATAAATATTAAGTATAAATATGAATATTTAGTATAATTATTAAATTTAATACATTTTACATAAATATCTTAAATATAATGTATATTTAAAAAAAATCATATTAAAAACATTTTTTAAATATATATTTTTTCAAAAAATTATAAAGCGGGTACTCGCAGGCCCGTCTGCCTGTCCGGTCGGGTACGGCCGCCTTTACAGGTCCGGTAGCCGCGCCAAGTCCGGGTCCGAATAAACAGGCTTAATATTTTGTATTGTCCGGCCCGAATCTGGTCCGAGCCCAGATATGAACAGGTCCTATCGGGTATGGACAAGACGGTAGGCCCAATTCCAACCCGAAGAAACACATTTTTTTAGAAGCCCTAATTTGTCCAAGTTTAAACCTAATGTATTTTGTGGGTCTGGACTCTCTAATAAAATGAGAGTCGATATTGTTAAAATATTGATTTAATTTTAACAATTATACGATTTAAAATTTGTCAAATGACCATAAATCGTAATCTTAATATGTGAGTCATTGTTAATAAAATATGGATTCAATTCCAAAGATCATAAGATTGAAATAATGTCAATTTATGTAGATTTTAATGTGTTTCACTGTTTCAGGTGAAAATGACTTAATATTTTGTTTAATATTCAATTATATTGCTTATAAGTTCGGTTACGCAATATCTAAGAAATAATAGAATACAAATTTTTAACTTTTCAACATTATTCACCTATTAGCGATTTGTGACATCCTCTAAAACTTCAGATATAGACGGACCGGAAAATCTGACCAGGTTTTTACTGTATGGTCTATGGTTCAGATGTAAGGTGATTTTCGGTTCAAGTTCTGGTTCAAGACCGAAAAGAGGTGATCCGGGTTCCAAGTTGGACCGGAAAATAATTTTTTAAACTTTTTTTAAAGTATTAAAATAGATTAGCCAGTTCCGAATAAGAACAAAATTTCGGGTCTCCGATCCGCATTTTTGAATACAATTTTGTTCGGATCAGACTCGGATAATCAGATTCGGTCCTAGTCGGACTGTTGCAACTTGCACACTCATGGTTTTTTGGTAGGATCATCTGATCACAATATACAATGATTGTTTTGGGCCTTTTTTTAACAAACCAAAATAAAGCCCATTTCATATTTTTAGGGTTTTTGGGCTTTCTTTTGGTGGTTTACACTTCATCGGATGAAACTCAATTATCAGAGGGTTATTTGTTCACTTGTTTGATTAGCCTGGATTAGACGTGTATAAAAGCGGATTCGAATAGGTTATAACTAAAAATTCTATCCAGAAGGTGAAAGGTATAGGTCGGCTTGGCCCGCCTTATTTGTGCTCAAACCCTGCTCATGTCACCTTCGTAGATTCCGGGTGTGCTGTCAGTTGTTAATCGTATAACCCGTATGTACTTAATTGTGCGTTTTCCCCTGAATTTATCATTCAAAATAACTATATAATGTGTTAAACACAAATTTTCAATTCAATTATAAAGTCACAATACATTGACAACGAGTTCAACAATAATCAACACGCAAAAATGAATAAATCTAAAAATGTGAAAACAATAAATACAATTAAAGCCAAATTATCCCTATAATATTGTATTACAAACGAGTATAACTTATCAAAATACTCAAAATAAAATAAATGAAAATTTAGAGTAGGTAACACTCAAAATTTTAACCCCTACCCGCGGGCCAAAACGCTATTCATACATGTCCCATAAAAAAATGATCAGACCGAACACATCCGAACGGACCAAACTAGTTGTCCATAAAGACCGGTCCGGATTTGTAGAAGTCTAGTCTAGATATTGTGTTTTTGTGAGATAAACGTTTTACAAAGTTTCTAAACTATTTTATCGAAATAATTATAGATCCAGCGATAAATACTAAATAGTGAGATGAAAAAACATTTTTAAATGTGTAGTCGTCTACAAACCTAAGGTTGTTTGATGATCCGTATCGACCTTATTTGGACCAAATATATGTATTAGCCATTTTCACATAATTAACGCTACATATGGATTACTTGTCCGACCCAAAACCCTACTCGAACGGATATGAACAAGATCTGAATTCCGAACACTATCCAAATCATTAAAACTTTGTCATTTTTATAAAAAAACACACACGAATATTCACATTCAAACTTGCAAAGATCGTATGAAATTTCAATTGGACTCGTACAGTTTAGATTGTCGTGCCAATCGAAGGTGATCATTTGAGTGTAACGATGGACCCACCTAAGATAGCAACTATCAACTATGTACTGTTAAACAAGATAGAGCAGACTTTTGTACACAAATGTATATGGACCGCCCAAATTCATAAGTTCAACTCACCAATTAATAATCATACTTGTAAGTTGCCATCAAGAACGAGTCAAACCATATATTTTACAAATAATTTATTAGTGTTATTCTATAAAATATAAACTATCATGTCTAGGGATTTAAGAGTACTACCTGTTTGGTTTTAACTCCGGAATCGAAAACGGAGTGGAAACGAATCTAGTCCATATATATACCATTGTTCATGAATGTTTGTGGAATCATTTCTTGTGGTTTGAAGGAATTTGAGTAGAGTTCGATTACTTTTGATACCTTATAGGGAAACAAAATGTGGGGAAGCAAGTGCATTTTGCATTAATCCACAAGGAATGATTCCATAAAATTTCATGAATAAGGATATACATATTGACTAAATTCGTTTCCATTACGTTTCTGTTTTCGGTGTTAGAACCAAACGGGCCTTTATAACGCTCCAATTTTGACAAGTTTATAACATACGGTCGCAATGACTAGTGAGATAGGGAGGTGTATATATATATATATATATTGAAAGGTTAATTGTGTTGAGAATGGATTTACAAGCAGGAATTAGAACACTAGTTCGGGATTACAAGCATCAAAAAACAAGAATAAGAGCAGCAAGACAGTAGCTACAGCTTAGTGAGGGGACAGCAGCCTTAGACAAATCGAAGATTCAGCAGTCCAGCAGTAAGGAGGGAGTTGGAGGATCTATCCTTCCAGGAGGCTTCAATGTTGAGCTTGGTGGACTTTATAATGTTGGCCGCACTAACAATAGCTCTTGTGAATTCCTTGTTATATATCAAGTTGTTGCGAGCAGTCCAAATGTGGTAGATGAAGGAGATAATGGAGGCAATTCTTATGCAGTCAATCAGCTTCATGCTACTGGTGATACTGGAGCTCAGCCAGTTCCAGATGTTAGCCAGATAGGGTGCCGGGAAGGGTGTTCTAGTCCTTCTTGACACTATGTCTAGGACCAGGGATCCGTAGCTGCAGTGAGTCCAAAGGTGATCATCATTCTCAGGTGCGCTCTTGCATAGCTTACAAGTGTCATTGTCGATCAAATTCCAGGTTTTGATCTTAGCCAGTGTGGGAAGTCTTTTGAGGGCAGCAATCCAGGCAATATAGCTACATTTTGGAATATTGGAGCGGAGCCAAATTGCATGGAAAGGGTTCGGAGGCCCAGGGGGAGGAGCGGGCTTAAGTAAAGCATATACATGCTTATGTGAGAATGATCCATTCGGGCTAGCAAGCAGGTTTTCCCTCCCGCCCAAGGCAAGAATGTCATTACGGATGTTGAGTAAGCTTTTCCAGAATGCACTATGATGGGGTTTAGGCCTGCAGTTCCATATACTATCATTCCCTTTGAGAGTGTGTTTTGCAAGCCACATGGTCCAGATGTTGGTGTCTCCCCTATCAATATCGTAGATTAATCGGGATAGGGCAACCTTGTTACGGGTATGCAAGTCAGGGAACCCCAGACCACCATTAGCTTTAGGAGAGCAAACGGTGTGCCAGGCGATCAAGGCTCTCTTACTGTTCTCAATGCCAGACCAGAAATAAGAGCGGATGAGACTATTGATCATTCTAATAACTTTGATAGGCAGCAGAAACATAGTACTCCAGTAGTAATTGATGGAGAGAAGAATGGACTTCACAAGCTGAGCTCTCCCAGCATAAGAAAGAGACTTCACACTCCAAGATTGGATGTGTTTTGTGATTTTGTGGAGGGAGAGTAATCATTAATTAATAGCCTGCTACTACCAATCGGGACTCCCAGGTAGTAGAAGGGGAGGGTACCAATGGCCATACCCGGAGGCGTATATATTGATATAAGGTTATTTTGAATTTGATTTTATCTTGATAATTTTTTTAGTTTTCTTTAATTCTCTTGTAATCCCAACATATATGATCATTATATTATCAATAAACGGGTGGTTGTACTCTCACCATTTATGTGGTCTTCTCTACCATAATCTATCATGGTATCAGAGCAGTTCGATCTCTCGTATCCTAACTTATCGGGTGGTCGAACTTACAACATTAAACGCGGGCATGAACAATAATAGTTCGTTCGATTTTGCTAGCCGGCCTTAAGGCATGCCGTCAATCTATTGACGTCTATATATACCATTGCCACCAATTTAATGGTGGTCCTATCAATCTATTGACGTCACCGATTTACTAGTAGTTATGTCGATCTACTGGTGTACTCGTTGATGGAGAGAGTTATATGTCCGTTGTCAATAAGATGTTTCAGTCTTCAGCATCGTCCGTCTAACCCCACTTTGACTACGGAGGTGTATTAAAGCATTCATATATTCTATTTATATAATCTATCTTCATATATTAGGTTATTTTGAATTTGATTTTATCTTGACAATCTTTATTAGTCTCTTTTAATTCTTTTGTAATCCCTATATATGATCATTATATTATCAATAAACGGGCGGTTCTACCTCCACCATTTGTGTAATCTTCTTCGCCAACAAATTTCAACAAATTATTAAAAAAAAAAAAAAGGAAAAGCAAATATACTACTATGGGTCAAGGTAATGGTCAATTTAGGACGATGGTCAAAGTCGTCAATGGTGGGCTGTCGGGTAAGACCCCAAACTTGGGGTTAGGGTCAGTTTCGTAAATTCCCTATATTTTTACTTTAAATTATCCTATTTTCTAAAAAAAACAGAAAACATGTGATTTGGTGAATATTTATTAATCAATTAAAAATATATATTCACATATATTGCATAAAGAATTGCATTTTCTTCTTCTTGTAATTATAATAATATTATGTGTATATTTCTGTTCTCATCATATCAGATATTTTTGAACTTTTCAAAGTAGTATAATATAAAATATCATTAGATATTTATATATATTTTTTATTCGAGATGAAATTGGTCAATTTAAAAAAAATAAAGATGTTTGAGTAAATTGGGACATTTTTTGTATGATTGAAACAATTGCAGTGGAGATGTGTAGTGTAGGTGTTGAATGATTGAAAGGCCTTTTAATTTTGCAATTATTATCTTTTATTGAAATGATTTTTAATCATTATTTTTAATTGTATTGTTATAATTGTTTGTTTGGACAAATTTCATTTAAACTTGGGTTTGTTTGGTGATTTCAATAGAATGAGGAATTGGTTTAGGGTTCGGCAAGTCCGACAGATTATTTTGCGGGGTTATTATTGTTAATAATTTTGTTTAATACCTGATAATTCAAGTGTATTTCGTTTTTTTTGTCAATATAATCCGAGTATAATAATCCCTCCAATAATCTCATAATTTACATTTGTGGAACGTACCCATTATCATTTTTATTCTTTATTTTCTATCTTTTTATTGGTTTGAGTTATTTCAAATAGTCATAGTTAAATTTAATTTATTTTTTGAAAGATAAATGTGCTTTTTTTGTCTACTTTTAGAATTTTTAGTTATAACCAAACATCATATTCAACAATAGTCAAATTAGCTAAGTAAGCTTTTTTTTTTCTATCTAAAATCGATTAATTATAGAAAATGACGGACCCACTAAATATAAGATTTGTATTTTCGAAAACCACTAATTACAAGATTTTCATTTTCGAAAACTATTAACTAAAAGATTTGTATTTTTGACCTTGTGTAAACGAAGGACTTTGAGCTTGTGTAACTCGATTGGACTTGAACTTGTGTACATCGATTGAGTCTATATTGCGTAAATAAAAACTATCAAATAACCCTTTAAATAATTTTTTTTATAAAATAAACAAAAGAAATTTAGTTTCTCATCTAAATAAACAAATGAGCTTACTTGACATTGCATTAAACAAAAAATACATAATTAATCAATTCAACCAAAAATTATTAAACTCCCGAAAAATCACAATAAAAAAAATATCATAATTTTCTTATTCTATATTATAAATTCTTTAGAACAAGATCATGATATATGAACCATGTCAAATGATAGCCACTCGATCAATGAATTTGTTACTTGCAATTGTCATGCATAATAAGAGTATGTCAAATTTCCTAAAATAGTTTAACAATGTATAGTTAGCAACACAAATTTGTGATAACCAAATGTGTACAAGGTCAAAAATTGCATAATATGGATATTAAAGTTGCGGGTTTTGGCATTAGGCTCCGTTTGGCGAGGTTTCCAAAATTTAGGAATATAATCAACAATAATTTCGTAATTTAAGTTAGGAATATGTTATTATTCACAATCTAAGTTGACGAATATGAAAAAAATACAAGAATAATTCTCAATTTTCATTTTTCTTCACAATAATCTCCATACAGTTTATATTTCTAAGTCTCATCAGACGGGACCTTAGTATAACCATATCCTTAAAAGTACGTCAATAGTTGTTCCTTAAGTCCAAAATAAATACCACTCGATATGAAATACAAATCCAATTTCTTCAAACAATTCAGTTTACACATAATTATTGAAGAGTTTTTATGTAACATATTTGTCCCATTTTATCTTTTACAAATGTATTCGATTTTTTACGAAAGAGTCGTGAAGTAATGTAACGGGTACGGATCAAATTACGAAATCCGGTGATTATAGGGTGTTTTTATTTATATGCTCAATAGAAATATAGTTGTTCTACAATAGTATTTTTTGTGTACTATTTTTGGCATAAACTTATCACCGTAGTTTTTGAATTTCCTTATTTCGTTCATTTAATAGTTTTTTACTCTCGACTTATTCTGTATAATTTTTCTTCTTTAACACTTTTCGATATTATTCGTCTTTGCCAAGATTAGTCCTTTATCGACCAGTTCAATCTCTCGACACATCAATTGATATACTGATTTTTTTCTTTTTGAAAAGAAAACACGCTTAATTAACAACTATTCAATTAATAATTCATATTTACTCAAATGAGGTGAGCCTTACATCTTTTGTAAATAAAAAGTAATGATAAATTTCGGTCCAGTGAGCCATAATATATATGTCTAATAGATTTTATTGTAAATCAATTGACGATAGAAAAACGATTTCACATATCGGAATTTATTCTTCATATGCACCTGAAATACAACCGTAGAACTTGATATGTCTAATTTTCGAGTAACAAAAAACGATTTATGTACAGTTTACATACAATTTCGTCTAAAGGTCGGATAGTCCGACCAAGTAAAACTATTTATATACAGTTTCGTAACCGAACTCAACACATAAACATATCGCGGCTAAGTCAACTTATATGCCTAATTTTCTAAACCTCTCAATAGAACTCTCAATATCTATTGATTGTATATAATTATGTAGTCTAACTATAGATTTTACCGGTCCACATTGACTAAATCATTAAGCCGGTTAACCACTGAAAAAGATTATATAATATGATCATCATTTTGTTTTTTTTATTAGGAGAATATTTTTGTAAATTTCGTCGAATATTTGCATAATTTTACATCAACAAAAGGCATTCAATAGGGAACAAAATGTTCAAGTAACAAAAAAAAAAAAAAAAGATTCCAAATAAAAAAAATAGCATTAGAAGATATTATCAACAATAAATAAATAAAAGTAAGGTATTATAAAAAAGAAGAAGAGTGTATGCACTAATAAATAATAATCTTCCAAATTAATATAATTACAGTATTTAAAAGGTTTTTTAATCACCAACAATTAGATGTAATTGCTTTGTTTTTATAATTCCCATCACTCTACCTAGGGTTCTGCATACGGTCCGGACCGGACTAGATATTTCCGGTCAGGTTCAGGCCGGAAATTGATAAAACCTTGGATCGTAGATCGGGATCGGACCGTAACGGTCCGGTTTTGGGTTGGACCTAAATTGTGCAAGTTTAAATATTTTGGACTGGCCCGGACCGGTTTGTACCTAAATGGTGCAATTTTGGTGAGGTATTTGGTCTAAAACCGGACCGAAATGAACCGAACTGGACCAGAAATCCGTAGTTTACTGTCCAACCCGGGTTACGGTTTTATACGGTCAAAAAATTGGACCGGACCGTAACCCGGATTTTCAAAAAAACCTGGACTGTAGACCGGACCGTAAATTCCGGTCCTGTCCGATTTTCCGGCCCGGTCCAATTTTGCACGGCCCTAACTCTACCAACTTGATATTTCATAAAAAAATATTTCATTCATTATATATTTAGTTATTACTCTAATTTTTTTCTTTCTATAAAACTATAATTAATGCTCCATCCATCTTATAATATTTCACATTAGAACATTACAATTTTGATTCATAGTATATGACATTATAAGTGATATTAATATTCAAATATTTTGTAGATAAATTTTATTTACCTTCATTTATTACTTGTATTTAAAATACTATTTTGTTTATTTTCATATAAAACTCCACATACTATCACTGTTTAGAGCATCTGTAACCCAGAAATCCAATTTTAGATTTTATACTGATTTTTTTTACTTTATTGTTAGAATCCGAAATATGTGTTAGATTTAGTTTTTTTATAAAAAAATTTCTTCTATTCATCACCTTCATTCTCTCTCCAAATCTGACATCTAAACTATTTAATTATTTTTCATATAAGTAAAGAAACGCAGAGTATCAAAGTTAAAGATGCCCTTATATATAACTTCCCAATCCCGATTTATAAGAAATTTTGCACCAAGCCAATCAAGACATGAATCTACCATAAGTCTAGTGGCTTGTCTTCATGCATTTGCATAAAAATGTACATATATTGACACTTGTCAAAATATGAAAGCTTCTAATGTGTAAATTTTCATGAATTTGTTTTTAAAATCTAAAAAAATTGGGTTGGGCAATGTTTGGCAATGGTGAATGGTCACATCTCTACTAGTTGTTAGTTTACAACCATGTGTTCTGGTCACCCGTGGGATCATTATTTTAATATAATTTCAATATATTATAATGTCAATGTGGTATCGGAGTAGGTTCGATTCAGATCCGATTTTTAACTTTGGATTAGTTACGTTGAGGAAAAATTGTAGACGAGTTGTATGGAGATTGAGATGCTCCAATAATTTTTTCTATATATTTATATATCGTGTTTGAACAATTTTTATATTAAAGGTACGAAAAAATGCAAAAATTCTCGTTTTATTTGGATTGTACTTACTAAAAAGTTACATTTTCTAGTAAGTTCCTCTAGTTACTTACGTTTGTTACATCTTTAAACGTAATAATTAAGTTATTAGGAAGTCCAACTTAGCAAAAACCATAAAAGTGTACTTACTCGATGAATTTGTAAGAATTTTCTAGTGATAATTTATAAGTTATCTTTGTATAATAAAAAAATTTAATAACTTTCGTAGTAACTTAATTTGAACCAAACACATTATACAACTTTATGGATATTGTTTTTATGAATTATATTTCTGACGTTTAATCAAATGAATACCAAAATTTTTTATTACTGATAACATGAATTATAACCTACATTTAGACTTGCATTTAGATAGATTTTCTCTTTGTTTTGAATGCATTGACATGAAATTGTGACATTTATGTTTGACTTTGCATATTATGCTAAAAAAGATGTATAACGGATTCTTGTCTTGTTTTCAATATTTGGAGCAAATTGAAACATATGAGGATTGAGCCTCGAGGCAGCACGTAATCAACCCAAAGGAAGCAATCAAATCCACATAAGGAGCGAGCAAATGGAGCTAAGGAGAAGAACCATGAAATATCGGGTGAATTAGTATTGATCTCGGGCGAGATTTTATACCTTTACACCACCTGAGATTTCTATGGTAATGAAGGCAAACTTGAAGAAATCTCGGTCCCGGCAGATTTTCACCCAGATTGACTGAGATTCCTTGCCTCAACGGCCCATTACGTATTTCAAGTGAAAGCTGACAATTGCAATGACCTAAGGAGGTGGCACGTGGAGCTGGCAAATTGCCCCCCCCCCCCCATTTGACGCCAACAACCTGCAACATTTGGAAAGCTCGAAAGAGAGTGTTCTTGGAGAGGATGAAACTTAGGGTTTGAAATTTTCGAATTTGGATTGAAGAAGACATTGTATTTGGTTTGGATTTCATTTCTATTCAAGTTTGAAGAACATCATTGTTGGGTATCTCTTTCTTTCCTCATTTTCATTTCTATAGGTTGCTTGAGTTCATATTCGATTAGTTGGGCATCCCTCGCTCTGAAGAATCTCGGCCTGTTCATGGTGAATCTCGGCCGACATTATGGACGAACAACCCGAGAATTATTCTGATGATCCGCTGCTAATGAATCCGTATGATAGGATGTTAGATTACTCAAATCCTAGTCTTTATTATGTGAATTATACCCTAGATCCTTATAAGATTAGCAACTAAGTTAGGGAAGAGACTTACCCGGTAATTCTCGTTCTTAGATACAAATAATCACAAGTTCTAGGTACGTAGTAAAGGATTCAAAACCCTCTATTGGATTAAGTGTGCTAGTTTACCTGCTTAAATGAGCTTAACCCTAGACTTACCCGTTGAAGGTTAGCTCAATTTCCTTAGGTAGAGTGTTTGATTTGAGCATATGTCTTATCATTAGTGCCTTGAGAGTTGAGACCTGCCCGATAATAGGTGAATCGGATTGAGATAGCGGAATGAGAGACCTCCCCCGTGATCGTTTTCATTAGAGAGACACCAATCCCACAACATTCCCAACCTTTGTCCATTTGTAGAAGTCTTGAGTCAAAAACCACAACCAAAGACCTTGAGCTCTAGAATTTGCATTTCCACATATCTTAATTATATCACATATTGTTTGTGTTTACTTGTTTTTGCTTTGCTATATTCAAAACAGATCTTTGATCACCAAAATCACCCAAAAACATATGATTTTCATTTCTTATCATCCATATCTTTTCGTATCCTAGGTTTGTTCTATTTTCGATTATTGCACGTATTGGCCAGTTTCGATTATTGCATACATCTTACAAGATTTGTGAACAAGCTCATGAATCTTCAATGCCTCAAATGCAACCTCCATTACAACCTCCTAATGATCAATTTGAGTTAACGTTTGAATAAATGAAGAGGAGGTTGGATGACCTTGAAAGCACCGTGACCTATGTTGAAAAGGCTCAACCGGAGAAGGTGTGCAACGAAGGACTCTGAGTTTTGAGCACCCCTCTCATTCACCCCGGAAATCTTCATGAAGTTCTCACAAAAAGATTTAGAACACCTCGGCCAAATAGTTGAAACCGCAATCGATATTGAGATAAAATTGGTTAAATTGGGTGAGATTTCATATGTGAATTGTCATGTCGGCATGAATCCCGGTCCAAGATTCGAAGAACCTCTCCCGATATTTGCTCTAACTCCCTTTGAAGTCCTCAATCATTCCCGGTATGTATCCAAGAGTTGGAGGTCTCCCCCGAAGGAACCTCTCAAGGTCAAAATGAAACCCTCCCGGTAAAGTTGGAAATCAATGATGCTAAGATGGTTTTGAGAGCCTTCAACCGGTTCACCTTCCCAAGGCTTAACACCTCCTGGAATATGATGAATGTTTTTTGCAAGCGCTCCACTGTTAAGACCATTAAGTGTCTTTTGTTCAAGTATAGGGTCACCCAAATAGTATGGGCCCTATATCATCCTCAAGCAAGTGGTCGAGAGAAGATTTTGAATGGGGAAGCTAAAGAGATTCTTTAGAGGATGGTCTCTCAGTCCCGGAAAGGTTGGTGCACGAAGCTTGATAATGTCTCATGTGCATATAGGAAGGCCGGTAAGACTCCCATGAGAACTAAACCGTACAAGTTTGTCCATGGAAGATCTTACCATTTGCCGGTGAAGTAGAACCCGAAGTATATTTGAAAAACATTTTAGCCCAACCTTGTCTTGAAGGAAACCGGAGAGGAGCGGTTGTGTGGACTTAATGAGTAATCCGAGGTATTCGAGGTAGATTGATTCATTAACGGAGTTTAATCTAGCTAGCGACCTTAAAACAAACGTTTTTTAGGAGACAATCCAATGTATACTCTTTTCCTTTTTCATTTTCGTTTTCTGTTTTTGGTGTATTTTGTGTTTTTGGAATTTATTCCATATTCGATTTGTTATTTTAGTTGGCTAGTCAATAATTATTTCTCTTATTTTCTTTATGGTTTATCTTAGTCCAAAATTGCCAAACATATTTTTCTCAATTTTTTTATTTACCATATATATACATGTGATAACACTTAATATAATACTAATAAATCCATAAACAAATCACCCTATTTTATATGTAACTAATATTTTTTATTTTAAAATATTTATTATTTATGCATTTAAGTTTTGTCAGTACATGTTACATCAAACATATGATTTATTAGGCAAAACACCTCATCTTCTACTAAATCAATAATTGATTGAAATAAACAGACTGTTCTTCCTAATACTCCACCATAATTTTAAAAGAATTAAAAAAAATTATGCTAAATTCCAATAATAGAGAATCACTCAATTTAATTAAAGGACTTAAATAATTAAAACAAATAAATGAGATACCAAAATAATATTTAAAAAATTGTGGTTCTAGTGACACACAAATTACTATTGATAATGATATGTTTAAATAATAGCGTTGTAATATAACTCTCAAACTTTCAATATTTGTGTCCCAAGGAAGGAGCCTAATTTTTAAAAATTTAGAGTATTTAAATATTATGCTAATTTAGATTTTTAATTAACCCGAATGTATGCATAGGTTATTGTATATTATTTTTTAATATTTACGTTTTTTTTAGCCTATAGTTAAAGGGTATAATATTACGATTTTAATATAACCATTTTTTAGGTTTTATTTGATTTTCAATCCCTGCTTTTGTTTTTGTGTTTTTTTAAATCTAGGGGGTAATATTTATAAATTTTGAAATATAAAAATAACCCATTAGAATATTATTTAACTTTCTACTTTTGTTTAAATAAAAAAAATTTTCTACATTTTTATTTAAAAAATAACAAAATTATTATTATAGCACAAATAATGGTGTTAGGCTGTCTTGGTGGCGTTCGAGTGTTTGTCGAGAAGGGGGTGTGGATATGTGATCGACTCCTAAAGGCTCTGTTGCAGTCCAAATCTGAGGTGTCCACAAATGTTTCTCACGATTCCTTCCTGTGTACTTTCTTCGAAGATGAACATCCACGCTCGTCACTTCCGGCTGACTTTCGTTCTGCTTTTCCCTGAAGATGCCCCCTGCTTTCGGGTTCCTTATGATGTATTTTTGTGTTTATTTTTTCCCATTTGTTGTAGTCCTTCACGACGGTTAGTCCGTCTGCCGATCCATTTCGGCCTTTTCCGTGATAAAAAAATTTAGTGTTATGTTGATCAATGCTCAACTAGTAACGGTTAACTTTTATATATATATATATATATATATAGAGTATAGATCCTATGAGAACACCCCCTAACGTGAGAACATGAGAACAGATTCGTAATTATTATTAGTTATGTTACAAATGTGTCATATCGTTTAATGTATTATTCGTAGTTATTGTTGGTTGAGTGGATTATTCGTAGTTATTATTGGATTCCAAATTATTATTATTCGTAGTTATTATTATTTTTGATATCTACTCTAAATCTCAACCCTTAATACTCACATCCAACGGTGTACGATTGTTCTCATGTTCTCACGTTAGGGGTGTTCTCATGGGAACCACACCCTATATATATATATATATATATATATATATATATATATATATATATATATATATATATATATATATATATATATATATATATATATATATATATATATATATATATATATATATATATATATATATATATATATATAGAGAGAGAGAGAGAGAGAGTTTGACTCCCATGTAAACAACCCTTATAGCGTTCAATGAGAACAAATTGTATCCGTTATATCGTTAAATAGATGGCTGAGATTAGGCGATATTAAAGGATAAAAAAAATTATGTTATTAATGGAAGAAGATTCGTCAGAACTGAATTTGTATATTCGGCGGTATAATCACATATATTTGGCGGTATACTCACATATATTCGGTGTTTACACGTTCACACGATAAGAGTTGTTTACATATGAGTCAGAATCTATATATATATATATATATATATATAAACCAAACTTAAAGAAGATTAGTTTCCTAATTTTTATTTGGTCATTTTTAAGAAATTTGCCATAAAAGTATATAAAAAAATAATAATAAATATTGGAAAAAATTCTTAACTTATATACTATGAACATAGCTTAAAAACCAAATAAATAATTATGGTAGAAATTGAAAATTAACATAATAGTTAATGAAAATATAAAGATGAATGATCTCTTCTTAAACCGATTAGGATTACAAAGGGAATAATATCTCTCTTTATACACTCCATTGAATTATTTAAAGAACAATAAAATAATAATAATTTTAATTTAAAAATAATAATTTTAATTTAAAAATAATAAATAATAAAAGTAGGTCGGTTGCTTGATGAAAAAGTATCTTTAGGTTAAGGTTCGGAATTAGGCTCGGAAAATAAATTTTAAAGAAAAAATAAAATAAAAGAAATTCACGAACCACAATCCCTTATAAACTCATCTCACGCCATCTCCCACCTTCTACGATTACTCTTTCTTCAACCCCAAATTTTCTCTTTCTCTGTAGAAATCGCTCATTTCTCAAAGAAGACGTTTGTCAAACTGGCGAAACTGGCTATCGATAGCAAAGAAACCGAAATCAAACCGAAGAGTAGAAGCGAAATGGTGGTTTGAAATTTGGTTTTGGTTGATTTTGGTATTTGTAATGTGGATGTTGTGCTGATTTTAGGTTTTTTTTGTTTAATAGGGTTTGGAAGTTGAGGATAAGCAATGGCCGCCATGGATGAAGTATTTGTTGAAGGAGAAGTTCTTTCTTCAATGTCGATTGCATATGGATTCGCATAAGAGCGAATGTAATCAGTACTGTTTGGACTGTATGAATGGGGCTTTATGCTCGATTTGTCTTGCTGAACACAAAGACCACCATTGTATACAGGTATAAGATCTGAGTTTGAGTTTGAGTTTGCCTGATTTTGAGATTTGTTTGATTGTCACATTTTGTAAGTGTTGTTTCTTGTTGGTTTTCTTACTGGTTCACATTTTTTCTGTGAAATTGCTCAAAATTGAACCAAATTGGTTGAAATTTTTTGCAGATAAGGAGATCATCTTACCATGATGTGATTAGGGTAAATGAGATTCAGAAAGTTGTGGATATTTCTGGGATTCAAACATATATAATCAACAGTGCAAGAGTTGTGTTCCTGAATGAACGCCCACAGCCAAGGCCTGGAAAAGGCGTAACTTATACATGTCAAGTTTGTGACCGCAGCCTTGTTGACTCTTGCCGTTACTGTTCTCTTGGTTGTAAGGTAAAAAAATGAATATTTAGGGCTCGTTTGGAAGCCCCGGAAATCGTTCCCATAGCGGAATGATTCCGAATCAATCAAAAACTAACACGTAAAATTAATCCATTTCCTTTCTCTACATTTTTCGATTTCGTTCCGTTTTCATTCCACCGCTTGGTAGAGCGGACACTTACTCTCTTCACCAACCCATTCGCCTACCCACTTCTCTTGCTTTTTACCTTTTTACCCTTTTACCATTGATTGTCAAATTGTGGTTTCTGTCAATATGAGGTGCATTGTGACTTGGCTTTATTCTCCTTTTGAGCTGCATTGTGGATTGTTCTTTGTTCTGTTCTTGAGCAATGATTGAGTTTTTTTTCTCTGTAAAATCCAAAATGTGATGTGTGTTTATATGATTTGATGAATTTGTAGATTGCTGGGACATCAAGAGATTTCCAGAAAAACCCTAAGAAAAATCTACAATTTGCTTCTGCATCAACCGAAACCGAGGATTCATACAGTAGCAGCAGTGGCAGCCATGGGAAACACCAGCTGAAGAACAAGCATCTGAGCTTCAGTCCGTCGACACCACCGCCAACCGCGGTTAGCTTCACAGCTCACAAGAGAAGAAAGGGCATTCCTCACAGAGCTCCTCTCAGTTCATCAGCATTTGAGTTTTAGCTCAAACTTGCAAACTTTGGTAATTAGTAAAAAAAAAGTCCTCACTGCTATAATTATCAAAGTTTTTTCTATAATTACATTGTTAGCCCTACATGTTAGCATGTAATTACTACCAAATGCCATTCTTCCTCAAAATGGCCAAAGCTCCATGCAACATCATTGAAGTATACTTGTTTTAGCTTTATGTTGTATATAGCAATGGAGGTAAGTAATGTGAATTACAATGTATGATGTTTTTTTTTTTACTTTGGTAATTGGATATTTTTACTTTTATTATAGGTTTTTGCTATTATGTAGTGGGGAAAATGTAAATAAATTTGTGGGTTTTTTTCCTTCTTGTGTAATAATCTCAACTTTATATGGAAATTAATAAAAGATGGGTAAAAAAAAAAAAAGCAATATGGCATGTAGTTTATATATAATTGCATTATTAGCTCCAAATCATTGTTTTGCATCTCTTTCTTCTTTATGTGTTGGAAAGTTATTTTTTATCTTTCCTTGTTTGTTTGGATGTCACACATGAAACAAGGTGAGTTGGCAATCCAAAAACGAATTTTCTGAATACAGGCCGAGCACTGACATGCTCAAACTAAACTTGTTTACTCGTTTGCTAAATAAACGAGCCTGAATTGAGTTTCTTCGGTTGTTATGTGTTCGTAATTCGAATCGTTAAAAAAATAAACAAACTTGAATCGAGTTTTTCTGAGACGAGTTCGGATAAATCTGTCTCTATTCGGTAAATTTAAAGTAATATTTTCTATATTTGGAATTAAATTATATTTCTTCGAGGTTAAGTATTAGTTGGGAGAGCTTTGATTGGAATTTTGGAGGGTATATCTAACACTATCACTGAAAAACTGCTATTTTTGGGACTTTAACGGAAAGTAGGGAGCAAAAGGGGAGGGAATATAAAGTTGTCTTTTTGTAAAGTTTGTAATAGAAGATGTCTAACTTAGTAATTAAGCTGTCTTTAATTTATTTTCTTATCTTTTTTTTATTTGTACATTTTGGATAAATGTTTAAAAAGAATTTTGTTATTTAGTGTATTTTGATCATAGTTTTAAAATATTTTTCTGTACAAAGTTTTAGAAAATACTTTTTTTTGAAATTGTAAAAAAAAATTGCATAATTTTATCAAGTTTTTAGTTTCTTGCTATGTATTCAGTTTTTTTTTTTTTTAAATTATGAAATATATTGGTTTTTACACACAATTCTAGGGTATTATTCAAGTAAGGCCCATTATTCCGGTAAGGCCGTGCGGCCGTCTGTACGGCCGACACGTGTCCCGGAAAAAAAAAAAAAAAAATTTTTAACGAGTAAAAGTAATAGTTCAAAACTTATTATGGAATAGTTCATAACTTATAAAAGGATAGTTCATGAATTATAATAGAATAGTTCATAGTGTAAAATTTATAAAGGATTGAAAGTAATAGTTCAAAACTTATTAAGTAATAGTTCATAACTTCTAAAAGGATAGTTCATGAATTATAATAGAATAGTTCATAGTGCAAAATTTATAAAGGAGTGAAAGTAATAGTTCAAAACTTATTATGGGATAGTTCATGGATTATAATAGAATAGTTCATGGATTATATTAAAAAGTAATAGTTCATGGATTATATAGGAATAGTTCAAAGTTTATAGGATAATAGTGCATAAATTATAACATGGTAGTTCAAATAAATTTTCATTAGTTTCCGTAAAAAAAAAAAATCGTTTCAGAAAAGAGGAAAAAAAAAAAAAAAAAAAAAAAATTTTCGGGACACGTGTCGCCCTGCGGTACGGCCGTACCGCAATAAAAGGGCCGTACCTGAACATTTACCCACAATTCTGTATAGAAAAATTTATATGTTTTTTTTTTTGAAGAGATAGTTAGAACACCCGGTTCGAACGGGTAGTAAATCGTGGCCATTGGGAGATAACCTCCCAATATTAGTTTTTTCATACATGATGCCGGGAGGATTCAAGTTTAACCACTTAAAGAGTCTAACACCACATTTCACTATACCAACTGAGTATTGGTGAAAATTTATATGGTTGATGTTCAATCTTTGTAGATAATTATTTTTTTTGTTAAAAATATATTCGTAAGGAACATATACTGTAACACTTATCAACCAAAAACATATTTTAAAAAAAGCTATTCGAATGGAATAAGTATTAGGTACAATATTAATCAATGTACAATTTTAAAGATAAAGTGAGTTAGGTAGAGATATATAAAACACATTTTTTTGCTAACTTTGTAAATAATCTAAAATTTTAATCAAAAGGAATATTTTCATCAAAAAAGTAACGAGAATATTTCGAGTAACAAGATAAGGAAAATCGAAAAGAATATAATAAATAAATGCTGAAACTATAAGTTTCAAATTCGCATAAGAAATTAGATAATATCTTATAGAAAAAGATGCGATGTTTTATAGGCTGAGCATTGGTTCAAAAACGCAAATTCGCATACCAAATCGAACCGAACCGCAATCCCTGAAAACGTTGACCGCAAATAAATCGTATTTTGCGGTTTGGTAGCGGGTTTGCAATTTTTTTTGCGGTTTTGCGGGTTTTTTTTGCGATTTGCGGTTTTTTTTTGCAGGTTTTTTTTTGCGGTTTGCGGTTTTTTGCGGTTTGAACCGCAAAACAAAAACTTCGAACCGCAAAAGAACCGTATTTTGCGGTAGGGTTACGGTTTTGCGCTTTTTTGCGGTTTGGTTTCAGGTTTTTTTCTGCGATTTTTCGATTTTTTTGCTTTTTTTTTCGGTTTGGGGATTTTTTTTTTGCGGGTATTTATGCGGTTTCTTTCTGTTTTTTTTTTTTTTTTTTGCGGTTTTGCGGTTTGAACCACAAAACAAAAACTTGCGAACCGCAAACCGAACTGATTAAGTGCGGTTTGGACCGTAATTTGCGGTTCGGTTGCGGTTCGGCAATCTCCTCACCCCCTAATATTTTATAAATTCCAAAATAAGGTGTAGATGGGGCCCAGCTGATAGCGGATGGATGAACACGAAGAAAGACCCACACGGTGGTCTTCTAGATGACTTACACGTGTCGTATAACTATTGGGTGATGAAAAGGTCATTGGAATCAGCAAGCACTTGAAAAAATGCACTGCCGCCCTCAGCTACGGCCTACGAATTTTTTGCGCCAACGCATTTTGCTTATTTAAGGCGTAGGCCCCACCGCTTCTAATTTGCCTTTTTTGTTATTTTAAATTATTTTGGGGTATTTTCGGTGATTTATCTGAGATATTGGTCGCTTTTTTGCCGCATATTATGTCATTGATGATGATTGTTTTTGAATTTTAATTATATAATTATTATTTTTTTATCGTTTATTTTCTTGATAAAGTATATGTGGAAATGGATTAGCGGGTAAAGATGAGATATTGTTTCATTTTTTAAGGTTATTATTAATGAGAAAGTGTAAATAATTTTTAAAAGTGTATAATGAAGTGAACAATATGATAAGTAAATGAATATTTTCTTTTGAAAT
Organism: Fagopyrum homotropicum; assembly: GCA_033239125.1. Lineage (NCBI taxonomy): Eukaryota > Viridiplantae > Streptophyta > Magnoliopsida > Caryophyllales > Polygonaceae > Fagopyrum > Fagopyrum homotropicum. The sequence continues at coordinate 165,772,441 of BSWB01000001.1, forward strand.
AATTTGACTTTTTCTAGTTTTGTGTTTAGTAAATGTACCCCTTGAGAGAAGAGTGTGTAGAATTTGAAAATAAATACAAAAGGTTGGGGTATATTTGTTTAATTGAAACATTAAAAAACCTACTTACTACTATAGTTTTTCAAAAAGGCCTAATTACCAAAATTGTCCTTTTGTTTTTATTAAGTATACTTTTAAAGTGATATAGTGTAATTTTCTTCTACAAAATATAAACTGATATTAGATTTGATTTTAAGTACGATTAATATATACATTGTTATTTACATGGTCTTTGTTTCGTTCTCCATTGGAAATTAATATTGATGATATCATAATGATTAATCTATAATGAGTCCGTCAATTCTAACTTTGTTCAAGTGTCAACTAAGGTCTGATGTTTGTTCTAATGTAGTTATGAGTTTAATATATAACGTCGATGAACTACTTTTATTATCAAGTAGTTTAGAAAAAAATAAAAAAAATCAATAACCTTATATCCTACACGGGTACCAATATACATAGATATGTTATTTGTGTTTGTATGCACATGAGTTTCATCTATTACAATGGACGTTAATGAATATATTCGGTTTAGTGTTGGAGATAATAAAGTCCCACATCGAATGACGGGGACACTCCGAACTTAATATATAAGGTTGGTGGGTTACTCCTCCTATTGCCAATTGATTTTAGAAATGGAACCCCGTCGGATTTGGGCCTAACGTGCATGTGCGCTCGTATGCACACGACCCCCGCTCCACCGGTTCTTCTATATCGGACTTTGACATGATATCAGAGCGGTTAGCCTTAATTCGGCTCGCGATCCTAACATGTGGACAAGTGCCACTCGGTCTATATCCTATAGTTGCCCTTGCGGGGGCGTGTTGGAGATAATAAAGTCCCACAAGATGGGGACACTCCATGCCTAGTATATAAGGTCGGTGGGCTACTCCTCCTATTGCCAATTGTTTTTGGGATGGAACCCTCCGTATTTATGTGTCGGACTTGAACCTAATGCGCATGCGCGTTCCAATACACACAACCCCGCTCTACCGGTCGTTTATATCGGACTTTGACATTTAGTGATAGTGTTAGCCATATATACTTTTCAACTACTTTACTATAGATCGGATAGTTGGTCAACAAGAATGACATGAACAAACTTAACCTTTTTCATCATCTAAACCAATAAATGAATAAAAAGAATTAGCTAATAACATCAGAATATCATATCATGATGAAACTAAACTTTCAAACTTCTTTAAGTTGACGACTATTCCATAAGTTAGTTTATTTATGTTTGTGGTCGTAAATTTTTTGTTTGTTTTTTCATGAGCCTTGTTCATCAAGTTTTTGTCGTATAATTGACGGTCCACATTTTTCTCTATGTTAATGAAAAAAAAAAGAAAAGAATGAGATCATTTCTGTTGAGTATGTCATTTCAAAGGGCAAAAGAATCGATTGAGCTTTTATAACGAGATTGCTATTCGTACCACATGAAACATGATATTCATATACTGACTACGCGTACACAATGCGTAGCCGTAGCAACAAGCTCATTTCGTTCAAAAGTAAAGGAAAATGGTAACGGCTATACATGACAGATGCGTAGTCATACATTTGGTTACGGCTACGCATGATCGTTTCCTTAATTAAGGTAATATATATATATGTGTGTGTGTTTTTTTTTTTTACTACGCCTACACATGGACGTAGGCGTAGAAAGGGTATATAGCATGATTAATGTGGTACGAATAGCAGTAATCTTTTATAGTTGATAGATGCGTTTAAGAGAAAAGGGTTTTGAGAATAAAAAAGTAAGAGGGATTCATAATAATTGGATCAATTAATAATTATTTAAATTTAACTTGTATATATTTAGGTTAAAAATTATTCAATTACATTTGAAATTGTTCAACTCTATAGCTAATGGTTAGTGTGACACCTATTTCATTTCTAGTTGATTACTAGTTAATTAACCCTGTTTAAAACAATAAGCGGAAAAGCGGAAAACGTAAATTTTTAAAACTTTATTCTACAACCATATTCACAACATATACACATACTACATACGTCATAAACTCTATTTAACAAAACACAACTGTTTAAAACTACACAAAACATCCTAGGCGGTAGCATCCCATAACAGCCCACCTGATATGATCTCAAATCCAGGTGTTGGGTCCAATGTCCTTGCCTTGATCAGGCCGAGTCTGAGTAGCTGAAAAATATGTGGATATAACAACAATGAGCCACACGCTCAGTAAGGGTATACAAATCACACTGTCCCAATATATATAAGTATCTAATATCCCGTCCCCAAAGGACACTCTATACCCTTCCTCACATTCCAAAGTCGATCAATGCATACATATCCACATTCACATATAATTCTTCAACCATTCACATCACATTTCACATAAACATTCAAGCATGTTATCACACATCACATATAAACATATCATCTCATATAAACATCTCATATCATCTCAACACATATAAACAATCATAACATAACATATAGCATGCTAGACTCGATCGCATCGATGCATAGGTGATAATTAACTAACTAGCCCCAACTGATCGTACGATATATTTTCTCATGTGCTTTCGTATTTCTTTTCTTTCTTTCTTTCTTTTTTTTCTTTCGGTTGGCCAACCCGATAGCGTCATAGGCCCCCTGTAGATCAGGTAGCGACCTCGGCCATCTTGTCCTAAGACCCCCTGTAGATCAGGTCGCGATCTTGGACTATTTTTCTTATCTTGAGGCCCCCTGTAGATCAGGTAGCGACCCCTGGCTGTTTTTCTTATCTCGAGGCCCCCTGTAGTTCAGGTAGCGACCTCTGAGGCCCCCTGTAGATCAGGTAGCGACCTCGTCCCCCGGAAACCCGTGCGGGACCCAGTTGGGCTAATTAATCAATTACCATCCTATATTATCACTTTCATATCATAGCTCAATATCATGCTTTCATCATATTCTTTCATCACATTCTTTCCACTATCATCTCATGTACCTCGTGCATGCTTTCATAAAGAATATCAAGTCATCATCATCGTCGTCTCACTCATATACATATAAGCATGCATACAACCATAACAAACAGATATATACACTCAAGCATGCATAAAATCATATCATATTAAATACATAACATATATTAAGCAAGTGTAATTCATATACACTTACCTCGCAGGTAAGAACAATAAAACCTCGCAAACCAACTATTGAGTATGTTTCCCACTCGGACTATCCTCCTTTATCGTGCTTGGATACGCTCACAAAGACTAAGCTATAGTTAACCAAAACCTTCAACAACACTTGTTGAGAATATCATATTCCTCGTATTAAACTTCTCGCTTCAAACACCAGTTAAATTCATTCCTTTGAATTTAATTAGCTTATAGCATTTTCTAGAATCTCAATTTAATTAATTAACCTTTAATTAATTAATTAAATTTCGCCAGAACAACGTTTTGCCCGCAGACAATTTCTGAACCCACTTGTCATCAAATCTCATCAAACAAACAACCCATAATCACCAGAATAAAGTAACGAGCATAATGGAATTTCCAATTATCCATTTTGGCAAGCCTAAGGTCAATTTAGGAAAATCGCAATACGAAAAACGAATAAATTCATAACTTATTCGTTACTAACCCGATTGACGATCCGAAAGAAGATTCGGAATCACAACGACGCAGGCTACGCTCGGACACCATCAAATTCACCGGAATTTGAGCGACGGAACCTCCCTAGTATCATATATGCTCGAGCAGACCTTCCCTTGCTCGGAAATGCAGAAACTCGGTACCAAAATGAAGAGAATGAAGAGAGGAATCCAAAAACTCAAACGGATTTGAAATCGGATTAGAAACGAAGAGTAGATCTGAGTTTGAAGGTTGAGAGAAATCAGAGCTTTTACGAGAAAACGTGAAAGAAAATGAATTAATAAACGTTATTTCCGCTATTTATAGCGAAGACGATAATTATCCTTTAGCGGAGTCGATAATTATCCTTTCACCGATCCGAAAGCGGTTTAAGCCCCTTTCTCCAAACTTCTCGAAATTGGAATAATAAATCTGGAATATTGTATGGATAATTATTCCGCAATTGTCTCGAAAAACGCGTATTCCTAAGCCGTCTTTCTTAGCCGCTAAGAAACGAAATAGCGACTCTTTTGGCCGTTTTGCCTTTCCATATTTTTTCATATCTAGGACATGTCCGATGTCCTGATCATTTTTCTCAACTGCATTTTTATTAATTGAAGCTCCCAAATGCTCCAAATAACACCGGGTTGTAATATCATATAGGAGCAAGTTACCTCAAGAGGTATCTCGTATTAAAACGGATTTATTCTTTAAAGTTCTTGATTAGGTCATCTTCGATTTTTGACTGTTACAGTTAGAATATTAATTTATATAGTTACATATTTAACTAAAATTTTATTTTAAATATATAACAAACGTTAATAAATTAAAAAAATTTACACTTAATTATTTTAATCAAGTGAATCCTTCTCACTTTTATCTAAGGTCTCTCTAAAACTATTAGTAATAAAATACATATTTAACAATAAAGAGAATAAAACATTAATGTTAACTAGTATAATACCCGCACCTTGTGCGGGTTTTGAAAAATATGAGAAAAAATATTGTGAAATAGATTTTTTTACGTGTTTTTGTTTTGTATACTTCTCTAATCTAATCTTGCGTCCACAGCGCGCCACATCATCAACCCGTGCTCTGTTTTAGTAAGTATAATAGATTTGGTTTCTATAAAATTATTATTTTTATAATAAAAGATTTTATGGTTTAAAAAATAGTGTAAAAAATAAAGATTTATTGGCTTTAATTGTGGGAGCTCAATTTCAAAAATCCTGCGTCCACAGCGCGGCACGTCATCAACCCGTGCTCTGTTTTAGTAAGTATTATAGATTAAATTACATTATCTTCCTCGAGGTGCTAAACTCTACGTCCAAACCTATCAGTAATAAAATTTTAAATAAATGAAAAATGCGGCAGAATCTTAGCACGTGAAGTAGAGAGTAAAATGCCACAATAGGAAATGCAGAAGACGCACGAGGGTGAAACTCGTTTCATGGCAATGCACTTGAAACGTTGCGTTTTGTATCGAGCTAAATTTGGAAATTTAAAATATGTATTTACTATATGATCACATGTAAAACATTCTACTTGGATCGAGATTGAAAAATGACGTGGTAGAAATACGTGGATTACATTCTGCCACGTGTCTAATAGGCCCATTTTAGCTTGTTGGGCCATTAGGCCCGTTTTGATCCAGCCTAAAGGTTCGGGTCGGTTCAGGTCCGGATTGGTTTAAGTTTTGACCCGACAAAAAGCCCAAAAGAGATTGCTCCAACCGGTTCAGGGCTAAATAATTTGGGAATTTCCGGTCTAGGTCCCATCAAGAACTTTTTTTTTTTTTTTTTTTTGCTGAAATTGGAGATGAATCTCCATTATTAAATAAAACATAACAAATTACATCGGAATTAAGCGTGGAAACGCAACACCTCTAGCGTCCTCCGACAAAAGTCTTTGAACACACCCAGGTGGGATATCTAACACAAGAAGACCTAAGTCACAAGTAAACCCAAAATTTGCGAGGGCATCAGCTACCCTATTACCTTCCCGAAGTCTATGACCGAGACGAACTTCCCAGTCGCGCATAATTAAGCCTTGGCAACGAGTTACCAGGCTAGAGAGTGGATGCATAACGTCCACCCCGCCCTCTATAAGTTGTAGGACAGATTTTGAGTCAACTTCCAAGCTAACTTTCCGATGACCTTCCTTCCATGCAATATCAAGACCATGAGCAGCCCCCCACAGCTCCGCCACTGGTGCAGACTTGATGTATATAATGTACAAAATTGTGCTATATTACACATGTAGCCTAATATATAAACTCCGAAAACTCCTCGTGCAGTTGAATTGAAATTTGGATCGATGAGATCATGTACTCGGGCCTAACGAGCATGTGCATTTCAACGTGTAAAACCCACATTGTGATTGTAGATGAGAGAGTTTAGACTTTAGAGAGAAGACAAAAGAGAGAAGAGTGGGATTTTTTTTGGATCTTTTAAGGTCCGTTTGGTTTTAACTCCGGAATCGAAAACAGAATGAAAATAAATAGTCCATATCTATATCTTTGTTCATGAAAGTTTTTGGAATCATTGAACCAAGTGCATTTTGCATGAAAGCACAAGAAATAATTCCATAAAATTTTATGAATAAGTATATACATATGAACTAAATTCATTTCCATTCCGTTTCCGGGGTTGGAACCAAACAGGCCTAAATATTTTTTCGAGCAATATCCCTCAAATTTGTCAAAATATTTTTCAAAACCTTTAGATTTAGTTTTATCAATACCGTTTAGTTACAACTCCGAAAACAAAAACGGAATGAAAACGAATTTAGTTCATGCAAAATGCACTTGTTTCACCACATTTTATTTCAAAAGTAATGTACATATGCACTCGTTTCCATTCCGTTTCCTATGAGTTAAAACCAAACTTGACCATAGGTCGATTGTATGACTATAGTGCTCCTATTGCAATCGGTATTTGATATTGAAGTTCTTCCTTCTCTTTCTTTCTTATAGTTCTTCTCCATTTGCTGTCCCCTCCCAGAAGGAGAAAGAGAGAGACTCGAAGTAGAGACGCATAGAGATGGCAACAATGGCTGCTTCTTGGGCTCTCAATCTCCCCGCCTTTGGAATTCCATCGTCCGATGATTCCTTCTGTGTCTCGCCTCCTCCTAACTATGTTCCTCCTCCCCATAATTCTTCTGCTGCACTCAGTTCTTCTTCCCGTTTGTCTCTCCGTTCCGATCAATCTGTTTTCCGGCGCCTGCATCGCAAATCATTTCGCCGCATTTCCTCCTCTTTCTCGGTATCACTTCTATTTTCCATCTTTTTGGTTTTTCAGTTCATGCCCTCTTCACATCTTTGCTGCTAATTTGGACGTTGAAGCTCTAGGCTATGAAGATCTATTGAATTTGATTTACTTTTTGTCTTAAATCGGTTTACACGGATTACATTTTGAATTGGCTTAGGTCACTTTATTATCCTATCTTCAACTATGATGTTCAATTTTGGGAATGCGCAACTGTGGCGTTGCTCTCCTTTTGAATTGAAACCTTAAGTATCATTTTGTGAGAATTAATGAGGGATTTCGTTATTTAGGGATAGGGATTCTTCTTTTCGGGAAGCATGTTACGTGAGTTGTTGGTAATTCAATTGCCAATCTGCCAGAGTCTAATTCAGTGGAAGATGTCGGTGGTCTTTGTAGTTAGGATAACAAAAGAAAAAAATTTTTTGAAGGGTTCTGTTTCCCAGAATATTGGCATTGATTTCTGCCGCCAATATCTTGAGGGTCTTACGCAGAGATGATTTTGTTCTGTAATGTTTGTTTGTTGAGTCTAGTATATGCTTGTTTGCAGCACAAATGAAAGTGTAGACTGATTTTGTTGTGCTTATAAGCTTGTTTTTATCCATTGGTTTGATCACTTTGATGGCATTCAATGAGCAGGTAATGGCATCTGCAGAAAAGCATGCTCCATTGAAGGTTATGATTTCAGGTGCTCCTGCTTCCGGTAAAGGAACACAGTGTGAGCTCATAACTAAGAAAGTATGTGACTTCTTCTATCTAGGCTCAGATTTTTTATTCTTTCTTCTTTGATTAGTTTTGTATACTTCAGGTTTTTCAGGACTAGAAGCAAGCATGCTTAACTGTTAACAATTAAACTTAGGCACTTGTGGATGCTCACACTTGATTTAAATATTTTCTGGTTGTGTTTGAATTGATGCATTAACTCCATGAACCCAAACAGACAGTTTAGCTTCTTGTTTTCTTGATTAACAAAATATAAATAACTCATGAATTTGCTATCTGCAGTAAATTTCCCATTAATCAACTTTTGGCATCTACTATGATCTGCCAAAGTATTTTGGTTATGACAACCCCAAACAAACAGACAGTTGTTGTGTCATTGTTTTCTTCTCAAAAATCAGTGTTCCTTTATAAACATTATGGTTGCCCTCTTTGTGGAAAGTAGATTGAATAGTCTCACTGATGTAAGCAGTATGGTTTGGTGCATATTGCTGCTGGAGATCTTCTAAGGGCAGAAATTGCTTCCGGGAGTGAAAATGGAAAGCTGGCAAAAGAATACATGGAGAAGGGGCAGCTGGTTCCTGATGAAATTGTTGTCATGGTACATTCCAAGCTTCGTTTATTGATGCTGATGTTTGTACTATTTAATATTTAATGAATTGCCAGTGGATATATTTTAGATGGTAAAAGAGAGACTCTCTCAACCAGATTCAGTAGAAAAAGGCTGGCTTTTGGATGGATATCCACGGAGTTCATCTCAAGCAAATGCTTTGAAGAAGTTTGGCTTCCAGCCTGACCTCTTCATTCTCTTAATAGTAAGCCTTACATGGTCTACATAGCTTTTATCTGTTGCAATGTGTTTCATCACATCACTACTTCATTGTGAAGCTGAAATGAGTTTAGTCAGCTAATGGGCCTTTTTTTTCTTCAGGTCTCAGAAGATATTCTTGTTGAGAGGGTCGTTGGACGAAGGTTAGATCCTGTTACTGGAAAGATATATCATCTGAAGTACTCTCCACCAGAAAATGAAGAAATTGCTGCAAGATTGACCCAACGCTTTGACGATACTGAGGAGAAGGCACATAACTAACATTCTTGGCATTTGTAATAGGCTTTTTGAGCTATCCCCTGAGCATGACATCCATGATTGGCTTTTATGTAGGTGAAGCTGCGTTTGGCTACTCATCATCAAAATGTGGAGGCCGTAGTGTCTATGTATGAGGACATAACGGTGAAGGCATGTTTCTCTTCCCTTGTTTTCAGCTGCAAGAAGAGTAAGTGTAGATTTAAAAGGAACTGGCTTCCCATTTGCAGGTTGATGGAAATGCTTCGAAAGATGTCGTGTTTGCTGAGATTGATGCAGCACTTAGCAAGCTTCTGGACCGAAAGTCGGATACAGGAACAACTGTGGCATCATAGATTCTGAAAGGGAATCAAAAGGAAAGTAGAGAGTGATTTAGATGAATCCTCCTACCCCCCTTGGTTTTGGTAATTTTTTCACATTTATCCTACAGTTATGTTTTCTCCCCTCTAATTGTATATACACACTAGCAACATAGCTCTCATGGTTTACAAAATGCCAAACGGAAGCGCATTTCGCGCATCCGGCTTCTGAAACCGTGCCAAAAAGGTAAAATAAAAATCTTCATGCTGACAGTGTCGTAGGTTTTTTTGTTTGTTTTTTAGTAGAATTCACAAAGAAAAGTTATGACGGTTTCGGAACCCGTAAGCGTGGTGGTTTTGGAACCCGTAATTGTGGCGGTTACGGGTTACGAAACGTGACGTTTCTTTCGGAACCCGTAACCGTCATGGTTACGCATTGAGAATGTGTAACCGTGTCAGCCAATCTGATGCTGTGAGTTTTAAAAGCCCGAGCTCTGCCTAAAGTGCTAAAAATGATCATAAACCGATCAGAAGACATTATAACATAATATTTAAACAAAATAATGAACCGGTTCAAAAACACAACGTAAACGTTCCAATCTCTGGGCCTTCATTTGCATGTCATTCACGCCACGTTAAAATCATACCCATACTGCAATATATTCATATATATCAACTTCTTTGGCCTCATCTCACAAAATCCTTCTTCCATAACATCACATTCAATTCACAAAACAATATGAACACTCTCATAACTCCAATCATCTTCACAACCACCCTTCTCCTCCACATCGCCACCGCATCCACCACCAATCTCCTCCACCAAACCTGCAAAAACTCCTCAACAAACAACCCCAACATCCCTTACTCCTTCTGCATTGCCGCCTTACAATCCGCCCCGACTTCTCGATGCGCGGATCTCACCCGCCTCGGGGTTCTCTCTCTTCGGCTTCTTAAAGATAACGTAACGGATACCCGTTGTGTTATCAAGATCCTTTTGAAGGAAGAGAAGAAAACGGGTCAGGTGATGGAGGAAGCACTCGAGGATTGTTTGGAGTTGTATTCGGATTCGGTTTATACTTTGAATGAGGCTTTTGGAGATTATAAGGTTGGGAAGTATTTTGATGCGAATGTTAAGGTTAGTGCTATAATGGATGCAGTTGATACTTGTGAAGATGGGTTTAAGGATGTTGGAGTTGTTTCGCCTTTGAGTAGGTTGAATAAGTTCAGTTTTCGGTTATCCGCAATCTCGCTTTCTATCATGAATTTGATTCAATTGAGCTTGGATTGATTGTGTTTAGAGGGGTTTTGTTTATGTGTTCTTGATTTATTTGAATTTGTAAGTTTTTTTTGATTATATATAGTACTTGTGCTTGATTCATTCAAAGTTTGTTTAGTTTGTTGTTGTTGTTGTAGTTGTATGTAATTTGTGTAATAGTAATGATGTCTCACTATCAAATTTGCAGTGTTGTTAGCTCGTTTGGTAAATGTTGAAATGTCCGTTTAAAACAAACATAACTTTTAATTGATTCGAAAGTACTCCATTACCAGAAATGATTATTAGTGCTACCAAACGAGCCCTTAGATCAATCCGGTTTTCCTCACGACAAACATGGGCTCAACTCCGGTCCGGTTAGGAAAGAAGAATACTCGATGGATGGCATTTACGTAATATATATCACTTCAATTATGTAACGTATCTTCATTGCAGCACTCAACATATATGCCAAATAATGTGACACTAGAACGAGAAGAATGTTAGGAAATTAAGAAAAAACATGATGTGTTTATTTTGTTTTTGAAATCTTAACGGAAGCCACAATTCAAAGTAAATAAAAGTTGTCCATAAGAACTAGCTTAATGTGACACTTGAGTACCTTCAAAGAAATTTATCTTGATTGAGATTTACCCACTTGCTTAATTGTATGTTTTATGCTATATATATATATATATATATATATATATATATATATATATATATAGAGGATTGACTCACATGTAAACAACTCTTATCGTGTAAAATGAGAACAAATTGTATCCGTTAGATCCTTAAATAAATGACTAAGATTAGACGATATTAAAGGAAAAAGAATCTTGTTATTAATGGAAGAAGATTCGCCGGACCTCAATATATATATTCGGCGGTATAGTCATATATATTATGCGATATACTCACATATATTCGGTGTTTACACTTTCACACGATAAGAGTTGTTTACGTATGAGTCAGTATATATATATATATATCGGGTGTGGTTCCCATGAGAACACCCCTAACGTGAGAACATAAGAACAATCGTACACCGTTGGATGTGAGTATTAAGGGTTGAGATTTAGAGTAGATATCAAAAATAATAATAACTACGAATAATAATAATTAGGAATCCAACAATAACTACGAATAATCCACTCAACTAACAATAACTACGAATAATATATTAAACGATATGAGATATTCGTAACAAAACTGATAATAATTACGAATTTGTTCTCATGTTCTCACGTTAGGGGGTATTCTCATAGGATCTATACTCTATATCTATATATATATAAAAGATAAATCTTTTTTTTTTGTTCTCATCCTAAGTTTCATGCTTATTTGATATTTTTCCACATCTCACTCTCCATATGTATATATGTAATATCACTTAGACGATGATGTACATATAGCAGTACGTCACGTACTAATAGGTCAACGACCTATATACTAGTATTTCAAAACATCCCTTTTATATCAACTACTCACATATCAAAAGCGGATCACTCATAACCAACATGTGGATACAAAATTCATAAAAATATTACGGAATTAAAAAAAATGTTGTTGACAAATGATCTTTAAAAATAATTATGAAAAATGATTAAAAAGAAAGAAAAATGTGGATAATGTTTCTTACGTAAAAATTAAAATAGAATCTCGGATAAAAATACACATAAGAATATTTTCTTTGTGGGATCAAAATTATAATTTATCTTATTTTAGTAAAAAATCACATAAATTATCCGAATCAAAATTTTAATTTATTTTATTTTGATAAAAAAATATTTTATAACTTTAACAAAATGATCTTAAGAAAAAATTTTTAATTTATTTTATATAATTTTTAATTTTTTTTTTATAGTGAAAAGTCCCCTAAATATTTCATTAACTGTAGCATTTCTATAGTCGAAGTACTGGAAAATTGAAAATATCACGACGCACAGTTGAGGAGCTGAGCCGCCATGGAAGCCTCATCCTCTATCCACTTCCTCCACTCTTCTCTTCAATCTCTTCGTCCTCAATGGATAACTCTTTCTTCAGTTCAACTCCCATTTTCAATTCCCACTCTCTCTCTCCGCTGTAATCCCCCTCCTAATCGCCATCTTCGTGCCACATTCAAACTGCGTGCCGCCGTGGAGGTAATCACTGTCCAGGAAGATCCAACGCAGTCTGAAACTGTAAATTCGGATGCTAATGTGGCGAAACGGAAGCTCTACGTCGTTAATTTGCCATGGAGTTTTCCTTCTACAAGTATCAGGGATATGTTTGCGGAATTTGGACCTATCACTCAAATTGAGGTTTATCTCTTTCATTTCTTTGATTGAAATTGTTCCTCTTGTTTTATTTTGTGCTAATTCGGTTTTTGCTTTGTGGAATTGGTTTTTGTAGATGATAAAGGATAATAGAGGGAGGTTCAAAGGATATGCTTTTGTGACTATGGAGACACCTGAAGCCGCTCAGGCTGCCATTGACAAGTTGAACCTCACTGTGAGTCTTCTAGTTTCTTTTTCTCCTGCTTTTGCATCTGTGGAACTTATGTGATGGCTTGCTTGGGTTGCTAATTTGCTTCTGTAATTACTTGAGAGTGTAGTTCTTTAATTGTATCTAGAAAATGTGATTTCCCATATACATTGGGGAAATTATACTATTTAGATTAAATAAGATATTGCCATAATAGGATATGTTGCACGGAAAGGGATGAGTATACAAACACAAATGACAAACGTTGTCCCTTTGGAGTTTCCGTGCTCCATGGGATTATTAAGATGAATGATTGATGATAACTATTTCATTAGTTCTTTCTTTATGCAAAACGAAGGTGTAGCAATTCCATTTTTATTTTATCTTTCATGCTGGCTGAAATTACACAGTCATATCTGTCCAAACAAGTGTTAACTTGTCTCTAGCTTGGCAAGCTTTGATAGAATATCCAAACAACCTTTTGAAAATTATAATTGTTCCCGATTTCTTCAAATGCCATCTCTGATTAATTAATTGGGATCGAAAAGGATATGTTATACATCAATTGCATGACATGCTGAAGTTTGAGTAAATTCAAATGTGTTTGTCAATAATAAAAGCTACTAGCATTACAAAAATGTTCTTGTCTTCCACGGTCTTACTGAGGGCAATGCTACTTCAACAGGACATAGCAGTTAAGCTGTTGGATATCTGGATTTGTTTGGGGCATTTTTACTCAGTGTTAGACTTGTAAACGAGTTTACCGACTAGGACTAAAGAAGTTTTTTCCGAAATTTTCTCCTAAATTCACAGTTCTACATGTTTGCACTTGTCTACATAAGTTGATGGTAATCAGAGTACCATCTTGTGTAATTAGTTTGCATATATAGCTGAATTGCTGAGACCTTATAATTTTTGATTCAGGAAATAGAAGAAAGGGCCATCAAAGTAGAGTTTGCAAAGGCTTTGAAGCCTCAATCTTCTGCTCCTAGTGATATCGTTCGTGAGACACCTCACAAGCTTTACGTGTCCAATCTCCAGTGGAAAGCAAGGTCCAACCATCTCAGAGAATTCTTTGCTCCTGACTTTAATCCGGTTTCATGCCGAGTTATTTTCGAGAGCTCTCAAAGAAGATCTGCCGGCTATGGTTTTGTATCCTTTGCAACAAGGGAGGAAGCTGATGCTGCAATCACATCTCTAAATGGAAAGGTAAGTAAACATTGTCCACTAAGCTAATCTAACCAGCAAAAAAGGGTTCTAAGTAATCATGCTAGGATCATATCTTTCCCAGTTTTTGATAAATTCTCTAAATCTTATGTTGTAGGAATTAATGGGGCGTCCTATTATCCTGAAATTTAGCGAGGCAAAGAGCAAAGAAGGTGAAGCTGAAGATGAAGGTGATTCAGAAGTAATTGCAAATGATCAACAAACTGAAGTTTCTGAAGAACAGCCTGAGCTATTATAGATGATTATCGAAAATCAGAATTGATGTTCACATTGGTTTATGCGTTTTGGCTTCTCGAGCTTCATATAAGTGTTTTGTTTAGGTTACTTTTTTTTTTGCGGGAACCTGTAGATACCTAATCAAAGCACTTGCACCAAATGGCAAGAACACATGTTTTAAACTTGTACCATATATGATTAGTTAAAAAGCCTTGAACGTGAATGTCAAGTATTTTACACTCTTTCTTCTTGTTGTTTTAAACTGATGATACAGGAACTGAACAAATTGACAGACTAATACGCTGCAGGGATATCTGAGTATTGATTTCAGCATGGAATTGGTGTTCATTACAACCTTGATGGGATGCTACAAATTGTTCAGCACTTCCGAAACACCAGCCAGGTACGTAAAATTCAATGCATTTTTAGTGTAATTTGCTCTTTAGTAAACTGTTCTTGGGCATCACTAGCTAGAGCAATAGGTCCAATTGATCTCATATGGTAATGCTGTGAGTTTTGATTCAGTCTCTGGTTGGAAAGATCACTAGTTTGAGTAGTTTCTGTGTCTACTTAGTTTCCTTCTGCACATCCGTTGCCCTTTGTCGTCGCTCTCCTTGTTGTGTGAGCATTGAATTGCAAACAAAACTATGTTAAGGCCAATTTACATAATTATCATTAATCTGGAATGGTTGTGTAAAACTTATAGGGTGATTTTGTGCAATTTTATGCAAAATATGTGGTGTATAGATTATTATAATTTCTTCAATTTTTTGAGGTATCTTTTCATGTTTTGCCTTTTTCCAGCTTTAGACTGCTTGATTTGCAATCTTTCAAGTCCAACAAAGACATTGTGACATGTTGAAAACCAGTGTAGCTAAAGAGAGTTTTGTCTTCATCTGTCTCATACAGTCAAGACTCCCATTATACGTAATGGTAAAGAATTCAACTTTGGACTATTTTTTCAGAAAATTGCAGGAATTGGCCTCTCCTTTGGGATGTGGAAAATAACCCCAAGTATAGACAAAGGACGCGTTCGGTAGAAGGAGACTATCGGGGCTATTGAGGATTATAATCTCAGGAAATTATTCTGGACTTTTTTATAATTCATTTCAACTTGGATTATTGAGGGGATTATTATCTCCAGAATAATTCCGCATTTCCGCTCCTCTACCGAACGCGCACAAGATTACTAGTCTATGCATTATCGAAGATGATTTTTGTATATTGTTGACAATCATGTCGTAGGATCGTAATATCATATATAATTCGTTGAGATCGATTATGGGTAGCATTAACTTTAAAGTCTATGTTACTTAAACAATCAAATATATACTTAGGTTAGTGTAGTTCACCCATTACTTGGGGTTATTTTTCAGAATTTTAGTAGTTCATGTTACTATCCGCCAAATACCCGTATAAGTAGGGTTATTTCTTGCAAATATCCGTTTCTTTTTGTGGTTGAAAAGCCCGACCTGCCGGCCGCTCAAAAATAAAAATACATATTATGAATATTAAATATAAAATATTTAATATATTCACAATATATTTTTATCTAAAGTATTTATATAGTTTTTTTTTTAAATCATTAAAAATATTTTTTTAACAAAAAAAAAAAAAAAAAAAAAATGGGTGCCCGGAGGTCCAGACCCCACCCGGACAAGTACGACAGTCATTCCATGCCCGGTAGTCGGACTTGACCCGACCTGATTCCTGATAAACGGGCTTAATATTTTATAAAGCCCGATCTGAGTCCAGATATAAACAAGTCTAATTGTTTGCATTCAACCTAAAATCAATTGATAATATGAGGAATAATTCACATAAATTATATATTAGGTTCGAAATCTTCCCACTAGACGTGATAACTCATGTATATGTTAAACTCTTTATATATTTTCATCAACATTGTAAAAACTTACCACTCGAGGTCAATCAAGTATCAATTAGTTACAAAGAAAATGCTCGATAAGATTATAAGAATATTTGAAGAATTTTGTTCTATTATACTATAAGAATATTTGAAGAATTTTGTTCTATTATACTTTGGTCTTGATTTGCAATTGCATAGTAACGAATTCCTAGAACTCAACTTTTCCAACATTAAACAATGGCATGATAAAATACGATATTTAATTTAATTTAATATAAACAATATATAAAAAGAAACGCCACTATTATGATGTTTGAGTAGTGAGTACTTTTAGAAGCATCTTCAAGAACGCAAATTGCTCTTCATATATAGATTAAAAATTCTAAATTAAAAAGATCTTCATATAAAAAAATTAAAAACACACTAAATTTAAGGTTTTGTTAGACCAATATTTCTAACATATGTCAGAAATAATAAATTATAAAATTTGCTTTACTTTTTTTTTTTTGGCTGTAAAAACCTTAGATCGTAAATCTAATTTTCTACGTGAATTCTAACCCGAAAAAAAAAAATTGACACCATCACGGTTACGAAACCCGTAATCGTGATGTCAACTTTTATTTTTTTTTACGGTTACAAAACCCTTTTGACCGTGACGGTCACGGATTTCGTATGCGTCGTGCATTAATGAAATCTTGAACTGTGCCCGTAACACACCCTAAAAATATATATAAATAGAGTTTTTTTTGCGAGTTTTGTGAACAAAGTATAAGCAAAACACTCAGTCGAGTAACTTAAATATCATAAAATAATTCATTAAAACCCCATAAATTAAAGAAAAATGATTTGAAAAGGGAGAAAAAAAAACTCAAGAAATTATTACAAAATATTTATGTACTTATTGGTTAGATTTGAGCCGATTATAAACCCTAATTCATCATAAGTTTATAATATAACATATGTGCCTATTTTTTGGCTCACACAATCTAGCTAAGAGAGCATATCAAACTTTAAGATTTCAAGATTTGATAATAGCAAAAAGAAGAGGCCCAAAGAACCAAGAGTTGACTATAATCATTTGAGATAATGCTTTAATAAAACAATCAATTATTGTAAGCAAATGTATTATAGGCTTTATATTTCTTATATTACTTTTCTTGTAAGTTGTGATGAAAGAGTTGAATGAAATAAATGTATATTATGAACTATTGAGGAATATATGCTCCCTCACTAAGTAGCATCTTAGTTTTCCCATCACCCAAAATATTGATTTTAAGTGTTCAATATTAGCCATGGAGGAAATTCAACTATGGTATATTCTTATTTTAGAGAATATTATAGTTTGGATAAGTTTTATTTGTTGACTTTATCGAAAACAAGGCTCGAAACTAGAACTCAACATATAGGTCCGGTGAGGTTATGTTTTTAATTAAGTAGACTCATTATTACTGTATTATCAACGTGGAATACACGTCTCAACAATAATTAGTTTGAATTGTTTTTTATATTCTAGAACATGTGAAAAAATAATATGGAGTTTAGATAGTAAGAACATTTCCAATAACTTCTCCATTATGAAATATTTGGAGAATTTTAATATAAATTTGGTCCAACATATTCTCCATTTCATTCTCCAAAATGGAGAATAATGGAAAAAAGTGGACACTGTTCCCTAAATTTGAAGACATTCTCCAAATAAATGGAGAATTCGCCAAGATAAAAAATCTATTTAATAAAAATATAAAGGGTAGATTTTTACTTTTGATTCTCCATTTTGGAGAAGAGTTTAGAGAAGTTGTTGCGAATGCTCTAAGTTCTACCAATAATGTGTTTGATACAACTCTCTAGGTTACATGAGAATATGAGGTGGAAAAATTGTGTTAGGCGAGGTAATATTTAACGTTTTAAATATGGTTAAACTGTCATTTTATCATTACATCAAATAAAACGTTTTAAATGCTTCATTATCATCAACTCAACTGCTAGAATCATTGTTTTCATAAAAAATGCCCTAAATAGTGTAATTGGTGTAGTACAATGTGTGTTACTTGTTTAGTGATTATTGCATTTACATTTTCCTTGTATGAGCAAAGATTCAAGTACATTTCATGTACACCAACCAATATATAAATATACAACCCTTTCTTGAAAGAATGGTGTCTTATGCTGCAATCTCACTTCACTTGCAAGTTGCTACTTTTTTGTATGGCAAGAAGTAACAAGAAATCAATCCAAAAGAGTCAAAAAGTATGAAAACTTACACCTTCATCACATATCATAAAAGCAACAAATCAAAGAACATAAAGCAAAAGAGCAAACCAACAAAAGAATTGAAAATAACAAAAAACAAAGTGAAAGGAACAAAAGGAACACCATTACACCTTACAAAAAACTCCCTACATTCTTCATCTTCTTTGCCTTTCCTCTCCATCTATTCTTGACCCACTTTTCCTCTCTTCATCCTCCATTACAAATCTCTTCATTCTTCTCTTTGTTAGATGTTACCCTCTTCAAAACCCTCAAATCCCCACTTACAAACTCACAATATGAGTTCTAGATGAGCATTTTCTTTGATCATTACCAAATCTTTCAAGATCTTGAAAACCAAGCTTAAGCTAGTGAAGTAGTTATCCATGGCTTCTCTAACTTCTCTTAGTAACACAAATACATTAACACCATACATGAACACAAGAGATTGTTCTCAAGGCTTTTGTAGTTTCTATTGTCCACAATGGTGTTACCTAAATTTCCCACCTGCACCTCAAACAACTTCATCTTCCTCATCTAGCTTTTCGCCTCTCGTGATCGCCATAATCGGCATCTTAGCAAGTGCTTTCCTTCTCGTAAGCTACTATGCCGTCGTCTCCAAGTTCTGCAAGGCCAGTTCAGACGGAAACCGCGAGAACTGGCCACACAACGATGACATGGGTAACAACCACAATTATGATAACAATCATGAACATGACCATGTTGAGAATGAGCCTTGGAATTCTAGGGCAATAGGTTTGGATGAAGCTCTTATTAAAATGATTTCGGTTTGTAAGTATAAGAAGAACGATAAGGCCTTCTCGAGCACAGATTGCTCGGTTTGTCTTGGCGAGTTTGAAGAAGATGAAGCTCTTAGGCTTTTACCTAAGTGTAGACATTTTTTTCATGTTGCTTGTATTGATAAGTGGCTCAAGACACATTCAAGTTGTCCTCTTTGTCGATCCAATATAGTCTCTATGTTTACTCTTGAGACAACTCAAAATGGTAAGCAAAATTTGGTAAATATTTTCAAATTAGGATATGTTTATGTAATTAATCAATACAATGTGATATTCTATTAGGTCAAATGATGGAACAACAAGGAGGTGTAGAACATGAAGACTTGCAAGGTGAGATTGTTGAGTTTAGTAATGAAATCGAGATAAGGCAATCTAGAAGAAGGTCTATGTCGATGGATCATTCGAGAATCTCGATTGAAGACGAAGATTGTGAAATGGAGGAGTGTCAATTACATGGGTTAGGTGGTGATCATACAAAGGATCAAGTATCAATTGGAGAAGAAGCTTATAGAGTATTGCAATGTGTTATGAAGTCTTCTTTGATGAAGAGATCGTTCTCGAGTGGGCGATTCTCGTTCGCTAGGAACTCGAGAGGGCGGAATTCGGGTATTCTTGTATGAATGAATGGAATGTTGATTTGTTGTGGGTTTGTTCTTGATTTGTTTTGAGTTTTGAAAGAGTGAGTTTTTAGTTGTCTTTTGTTTGTTCATTTTTGTTACTTGTGTATCAAGATAGGTTAGATTTAGAATATAGAGATTGTTGTTCAGCATGAGATCATTAGCGGAAACATTCAAGCAATGATGATATAGTAGATGAGTTTTTTCATTGAACTAGCCGTGTTGTTCTGTTCATTTTTATTATAACTTACGGGTCAAAGTCGTGGAAAGCTCACGTCCAGTGAACGACACATAAGATTGAACAACCCTACCATCTCGACGATTTTGCTACACTCAACCCATCTACGAATTATCTCCTCTTTTATACAATAAGTACAGTAACGTATATAAAGTACCAAACAAGAAGTTTTTGCCCTTTTATGAAATGCTGATGATAAATCATTGTCTCACAAATTTGCCTTAATATGCACAAAACTAAGATGGAACTTGACAATCTTGTAAAAACTAAAAACAATATCAACTATGGATGATTTGTTGTAAATTTTGAAATTGATAAATCATTGTCTCACAAATTTGCCTTAATATGCACAAAAGTAATATGGAACTTGACAATCTTGTAAAAACTAAAATCAACATCAACTAGGGCGACCAATTTGTACCTAAATTCTGCAATTTTGAATATTCGGACAGGTTTGTACCTAAATTGCGTAATTTTAGTGAGGTTTTCCGGTTCAAAACCGGACCGGACTAGACGGGACATGACCGGATTTTTGCAATTTACGGTCCAACCCGGGTTACAGTTTAATACGGTCCAAAACCGGACCGTAACCCGGGTTTTCAAAAAAACATGGATCGTAGACCGGACCGGAACCGAGTTTTCAAAAAAAACATAGATCGTAGACCGGACCGTAAATTATGATCTGATTTTGCACAACCTTTAATATCAACTATGGATGATTTGTTGTAAATTTTGAAATTGAAGGGTACTTTGTGCAAATTGACGGGACAGGACATGACCGGATTTTTGCAATTTACGGTCCAACCCGGGTTACAGTTTAATACGGTCCAAAATCGGACCGTAACCCGGGTTTTCAAAAAAACATGGATCGTAGACCGGACCGAGTTTTCAAAAAAACATAGATCGTAGACCGGACCGTAAATTATGATCTGATTTTGCACAGCCTTTAATATCAACTATGGATGATTTGTTGTAAATATTGAAATTGAAGGGTACTTTGTGCAAATTGATGGATGAATTTTTAAAGGAAAAAAAAATTGGGTTGAAGATCCACCGCAAGGGTGGGTAGCCTTAACCGGATGTGTTGAGAAAAGCCCGAAGGCAGTTCCCGTCCCTGTCAGGGGAGATGCCAACCATCTCTCCTTTCTACGAACACAACCTTACTGGTTGGTCTCTATTATATAAATGAGGTATTGGCCTCTCCAACTCCCGATGTGGGATAAGCTGGTATTTCATAAGGTATATAAGCTGTTATTTCTTCTCATTTCAATCCTATATAAAGCAGAATAAAAGATGGTCACACTATCCCATCCTTTACAATGCTCTAAAAGTACAAATGATAGCCAAAACTTTTTCTTACAGTTTCACACACGACAATCAAATCATATTCAAACCCTGTGGTCCATTTTATAACTCAATCAATTGTAAGAAAAACCTTTCCTTTTTTCTCTACAATCAAATCAAATCAAATCACTGCACTATCCTCCTTATTGACACCCAGTATGGAAAATATAGACGGCAAAGCTACTCCAAGTGGTTTCATGAGCTCGGGACATGGCACAGGCGATACGTTATTGGAGGAACCGGATACATCCGAGCATACCCACGAGCCAGTATCGCTGTACGAGGACATTTGGAATAGCACATTTGATAAGAAGATGGAGGTGAACGGAGACTCGTAAATTCCGGTGAAGCTCCCGCTTTTGGTGATGTTTCTACCGATAATGTTCTCAAAGCTAATGTCTTTCACAACAGGAAGAGCGTGAGGATTGAATCTTTCGTCGGGATGGGTTCCGAACTTGCCGGTTGCCTTGATAGCGACGTAAATGTTGTCCATCTGGATATCTGATATGGTTAGACCCTTTATATAACCGCCCCTTCCTCGGGTTGTCCTTAGCTCAATGCCGGTGTTGGAGTCTTGTAAGTGAACGTCCTTTACGAGTATTTCGGATATTCCACCTGACATCTCGCTTCCAAAAGCCAGGCTAGCTCCCGAACGAGACTGAAGACGAGCTGATTTGATATGGAGATTTGTTGTTGGCTTACCAAATGCAATGCCGTATTCATCCCAACCACTCTTGATCACAATAGCATCATAACCCGCAGTGACGTTGCTATCGACAATGCAAATGTGCTCAGAAGAATCTGCAGACAGTGAAATGGTAAGTTAGACAGAATCAAATGCATCCGAAGAGACTATTGTTTAAAACACCGAGATCAACGAACCTGGGACGATGCCATTTGTGTCTGGAGAGTTCAATGGAGCCCTCACCGTTACGTTTTCAATTAGAACATGACTGCAACAACACGAGGAATGATATCAAAACCTTAAAGAACAAAAGTTGAAAGAGTAATGAACTGAAAATCATAAGGGATGAGTAAGTAAACTCACTCGCAATATACAGTGTGTATGCCCCATGCCGCGGGATCCAAAAATGTTACATTCGAAATCGTAATACCAGTTGAGTTTATAATTTCAACGAGATGGGGTCGACTGTGATTCAACGAATGAGAAGAATACAAGCCCCACCAAGCATATCCTCGACCATCAATGGTCCCATTATTACCTGCGTTAATGAAAGAGATGGAAAACATCAAATTGAGAACCTGTATGACAGACATTGATGATGCAAAGCTAGTTCATACCAGTTATAATAACATCTTCTAAGTCAGTTCCGGATAATAAGCTGCTATATCTTAGTCCCGGAATTTCAAGCCCTGGTCCATAAGACGGGAGAGGATCAACTAAATCCCACTGACTGTGATCCTGAAAAAATTAACAAAAGTTAAACACAGCTTAAACTGGATCCATGAAATGATCAATCCAAAATGGAACTTCAGTATGTTCTTTATACTTTCAGATCAATATCAAGCAAATACTATATGAAGAACAGGCGAAAGAATTAACTATCAGCAAACATAAACCGTCCTAGTATTGATGTCGGAACTTACTTTCTGGTCATGTAAAAACAATTTGACAGAAATTTAGTACTGACCAAATTTGGCTACTAGAAGGGAGAATTTGAAAATATGTAAATTAACAAATGCAATTATCACCCGTGTGTAAGAAGACAGTTGACGGATCTAATTTTGTTGGGGGTAGGGGATGTTCCCACATCGGAAGTTTGAAACGAAATTCAATTATGTTTAGTAAATGTACCCTTGAAAGAAGAGTGTGAAGAGTTTGAAAATAAATGCAAAAGGTTGGGGTACATTTACATAATTGAAACATTAAAAAGCCTAGTTACTACTCTAGTTTTTCAAAACTTTTGTATTTATTAACCTAAGCCGACACTTCAAGTGTCGGTTTATTACAACATTTATACAAAACCCGACACTTGAAGTGGCGGTCTATTACTACATTTAAACCAAACCCGACACTTCAAGTGTCGGTTTATTACAACATTTATATAAAACCCGACACTTGAAGTGGCGGTCTATTAGTCTATTACTACATTTAAACCAAACCCGACACTTCAAGTGTCGGGTTTATTACAACTTTTATACTAAAAGTGTGCAAGGGCCAATTCATAGTTGAACTAGATGATATTAACTGTCAATTCATAGTAAAAGCAAATTGATTTCTCATGTTATAATGTTTTTTAGCTATTCGGGTTCAGAATCAACCAAATCAGCAGTGGTTTATAGAATCTAATCTGCTAAAAAAGCTAATTACTAGATAGCCAAAATTGGGTATGAAGTCATCAAGTAGAGAGAAAATACCTGAGCACCAATGATCACAGCATCTTTTTCCAAGAACATGGTCATGCGGCTTGTGAGGTTTAAGGTACCGGTTACCCACCTACCCGGTGGAACATATAGCTGTGCACCACCCTTATCAACAAAGGATTTAAGATAGAAGATCGCATTCTGGAATGCAACTGTATTAATTGTTCTCCCATCTCCAACGGCACCAAATTCAATTATGGACACAGTATGAGGCCTTTCACTGAGATTACTACTGAAACTACATCCATGGGTGATTTTCTCTTGACTGCACTCACTGCTAACTCCAAGTATTAATACCAAAAGCAGTATTACCTGAAAGTAAAAAAGAGAACATAAGAACGGTAAAATAATACTTCTTCTGTTGCTAGGCAATGTCCAAATATCAGGAAATATTAGAAAGGACACTTCAGGCCATGAGTAAAGTAAATGATTCTATAATTCTATTGCATAAGTGAATGACAGCTGAATGCAATTCTTCAGTTATACAATTTTGGGTCGACAAAGTACTCATCAAATTGACCAGTTATTATGCATACAGTGGACTAACGAACGGGTAAATCATAACTTGCAACATACTGTATAGTATAGCTGAATGACCAATGGCCATAATGCATGATCTATAAGTGTTTAAGATGTCCAAATAGCATGGGGAGGAAAAATGTTAAACTTATAGAATTCTCACAAATGGATACTTCAAGCCAAAACTCAAGAGTAAAGCAAAGGAATGAAACACATGACCCAAAAGCAGAATGACAAAAGGCGAATGATTCTATTGCTCAAGTGAATGTGAATCTTTGGTTATTCAATTTTGGGTCGGCAAAGTATGCATTGAATGACCAATGACCATAATGCATGAATTAGAAAAGAAACAAAAGGTTTTATATCTCCACATAGCAGTTGGAGAAAAAATGGTAAACTTGTATAACTCACACAAATCAATACTTCAAGCCAATACATGAAGCAGAAGAATAATGGCAAAAAGCGAATGATTCTAAGTATTCATCATTTTTAAGAGGAAAGAAATCAATTTGAATCCATAAATGGAAAGAAATCAGACACAAATTTCAGGAAAGATTCGCCGAATTCCATTTCTTCACAAGAGCCAATCGAAAAAGCCAAACTCAAGCCTCATTCTCCAAAGTACTTATGGATACCAATAAGTGCAAACAATCACGTAAGGATTGAGCAAGTTTAAACACAACTCTTTCAGGCCAAACATTAGCATCAGCACAAAAACCACAAAAGAACACAGTACAGTAAACCAAATTTTGCGAAAACACACACCCAAAACTGAACTAAATTGTGGACAGAGCAAGTTCAAAGCGAACAATTAGAGAATCAGCAGAAACCCACAAAAGATCACAATACAGCAAACCAGAATTCCCAAAACCCACCACAAAACTGAACTAAATTGTGGATAGAACAACTAAATTCAGCACAATGGCGATCAATCAAATGCCCAAAGACCCAAAACTGCATCAAAACAATGAATTAGCAACAACTCAGAATCACCCAGAAACTAAAAGCATTTGAATAAGTCGAAGCAAGCATTTTCACTATACAAAAACCATGAATAGAAGAAGCAAACATACAAAGCTGCTGGCCATGACACCTCCTCTCTTCCAGAACCCTAAGAGACAGCTCCCAAATGCAAACATTGAACAGAAGACAGACAGTCGGAGACAGAAAGAAAAAAAGTTGAAAAGGGTATAATTTACACACACCATATATATACAACCTTAATTACTTTTCAAAATAAATAAAATAAAACAAGAAAGCAACAAAAATGGTAACCCAAAGCAACAGACAGCTATTCCCGAATCAAAATAAAAGGAAAAAAACACTGAAAATTAGATCCATAGAGAAGCCAACTAACCAAATAAACCCAATTAGGGAGGAAATTATCAAAATCACTGATCGATAATTTACAGCAACACCAAAGCAGGATGCGCCGCACCCAGAGGGTATGGTTTTGGGTCTGTGGGTAGACACAGAAAAAATCAAAAGGAAATGATTTTGGTTGATTGTAATTAGTACTTTTATTAGAATTAATGGATTTGTTTGCAAGTGAGTGAATTGCGTTAATGGGTCTCTCAAGTTTTGTGATCCTGTATGTGCGTCTCCATATCACTTACCATGTGACTTCAATTGCTTTGTCTGTAAATGTAGTGGGGCCTACTGCTGGTTATGAGCTGTGTATCAAAATCTGCTAGGCTGTTCTTCTTCAAATGGCGGATTTTGAGGATTTCTACAACCAATGTACTTGTAATTGATCTGGTCTGGTTCATGATTTTTACTCTAATTTTCATATTTATTGGCAAATTAGCTTTTTCTTTCTGTTTTTGGTTATGTCCAGTTACCGATGTGATATACATCGATTTTGTTCAAGGTTTTGAAAATTTTATTATTAAGGATTTTTAATCAATTTTATCAATAATGACTTATATAAAAATAATGATCATAAAGATAACTTTTTTATTTTAGAAAATTTGGTCAGACAGTCTATATTTACTAAACATATTTATACTATAAGCGTAATTACTAGAAGAAATTTATAAAAAGGCTTACTTAGTTAATTTGGTGAACTTTTTTTTGTTGAATTGTATATATGAATGTGATAGGAATTATAAAGACCCGAGTCGGTTTAACACATGAGTTTTTGCATATACGAGGTCACGAGACTACGAGAGTTCTCGCTTGATCGCTAAATTACGTGTTTTTTTTACATTTAATTTATATATAGGTAGAAATTGGCCAAATAGATCCTTTTTCTATTTCTATTATGTTTGTGTAACGCTTCAATTTTTACCACTTTTATTAAATTGAAGTTGGAAGGTAAGGAGTTTGATTAGGGATACATTTGCTAAACATATTTACACCATGAGCCTAATTACTATAGACTTAAAAAGGACTTACTTACTTAGTTATTTGGCCAATTTTTTTGTTATGAATTATATATATGAATTTAATAGAAATCATAAAGACCCGAGTCGGATTAACACGTGAGTTTTTACTTATATGAGGTCACGAGGGTTCTCGCCTGATCGCTAAATTACGTATTTTTTGACATTTAATTTATAAGTGAAAACTTTTCTATTTTTTATATTCAGACATCATAAACTTACATTTTTTGATATATTTATTATTGTTTTTTTTTCATAAAACATCAAAAATAGCCAAATAACGTCGGGAAATTTTTACGCATAAAAAAGTTTTTCCATTCTATAAAAGGATTTACACACGAGTGGAGTTAGTAACTTACATGAGGGGTGAGCATATGTTCAATACCGAACCGAACCGCTAAAAACAAAACCGAACTTAAAACCGATTTTTCAAAAACCTTGGACCGAAACTGAACCTATAAAAGTAGGTTCGCTTTCTGTTTGGATCTAAAACCAAAAACTTAAAATATTGGAACCTAAAACCGAACCTATTAGGTCGGTTTCAGTTCGGTTTAGGGTTTAAACCTTAAAAATAAAAACTTACAAAACTCGATAAACTAATAATAAAATGATAAAGTTTAAATCTCTAACAATTTTAGCATAGAGTCGTCCACTATAGAAACGTAGTATCGATTTCCGTTAATAGAAAGCTCATGGGCTGGGCCCCAAACATCACAAAACAAGAGCTCTAGAACATGTGTAGAGGCTGATGGGCTGGGATAATGGGGTAGTGCGTGGGCCTTGGCCCAACTACATAAGGTGCAAGGGAAGTCATGGAGATGGGCTTTAGGTTTAGTGAGTTTCAGAAGGGGGAAAAGGGAGCGGGTAATCCGACTTGAAGGATGGCCGAGTCTCATATGCCAGATGTCTGTGGTGGGCTGTTGAACGGTGGTGGAGTGCAACGCCGGTGGAGCTGTCGACGCCGATAGAACATACAAACCATCTCTAACGGTACCCTTGAGAAGAGGAGCCTGAGTCTGCGAGTTTTTGACAAGAAAATAATTAGAGTGAAATTCAAAGAAGACATTATTGTCTACACAAAACTGGTTGACTGAGAGAAGATTTTTGGTGAGAGATGGTATGTGAAGAAGATTATGAAGGTGAAAAGTATGAGGTGTAGAGAAAAGGGAAGCAGAACCGTGATGGTGGATAGGAATTGTAGAGCCATCACCCAATGAAACTTGTTCAGTGCCAGAGTATGGTAGATTGTCGATGCGTAAATTTGACAGGTCTGGTGTGTAATGGTGTGTGGCTGCGGTATCTGGATACCAGTTGGAGGTAGTATTGTTGACTTGATTGAAGAGATGAAGGGGGTGGTGCCTGAAAGGAGTGGTTGAATCTGTGCCAACATTGGATAACAGTGTGTCCAGGTTTGCCACAAAGTTGGCAAATAGGGCGAGAATCCTGGCCTCCAGAGAAATTTGCTGAGGTTCCTCCATTGTAGCCACCACGATTTCCATTGTAACCACCACGATTTCCTCCATTGTTTCTTCCACGTGTGCCTCCATCTGAGCGACCTGTCCAGTTTGATTCAGGGTGGCTGCCTCCTCGTCCTTCATTGTCATTTCGGCCTCCTCCTCTTCCTCTGTAGTTGCTCCTACCACGTCCCTTGGTTGATGTGTGGTTGACTTCTGGAGGAGTTCCTAAAATTGAAGTGTTGTTGCGTAAGACTCTCTCCTCATGGTTTAGAAGATGAGCTAAAACCTGGTGAGAAGGAGGGAGAATGGGTAGGGTTGTGAGGGATGTCACAACAGAGTCATATTCTGAGCCAAGTCCAGCCAAGAGATAGGTCACGAACTCTGAGTCGGAGAGACTCTGTCCTGCTGCTTTGATGCTTGTGATAAGATTCTGAGCTTTGTTGTAGTAGGTAGAGATGGAGTCACCTCCTTTCTTGAGCGAGGCTAGTTTCAGTCTGGATTGAACGATTCTGGCAGTGGAGTTTGCTGCAAATAGATCATGCAGCCTGGACCAGATCTGAGCAGATGTTGTGCAATCTAGAACTTGGGTCATCACGTTCTCAGTGAGAGATGAGAAGAGAATAGCAACAACTAGTTGGTCTTTAGCCAACCAAGCCTGAAACGCCTGAACCTCGTCTGATTTTGGAGGAGGAACTTTGTTTTCTGCATACCCGATGAGATGAGTAGCAGTGAGGTATGGTTTCAGAATTCCTTTCCACATGGGAAAGTTGTTAGCAGAGAGTTTGACAGTGTTTAGGCTAGAGAAGTTTGGGAAGGATTGGTTTGGTAGAATAGAGGATTGTGAGAGAGCATCAATGGAATCTGGTGTGTTTTGATTTTCTTTGGAGGAAGCAACAGAGTTGTCTGATTCACTCATGGTGAGAAAATGGAGGAGAGAAAGTAGTTTTGGCGTTTGCCTTTACAGCTCTGATATCATAACAGAAAGGTATTTTTACAGAGAGAGGTGGATGAAAATGTTCCCTTGTCATTTGTATTATTCCCCATTACAATGTATATATACTAAGCTGTAGGCTGGGATCTTATGACAAGTGTCATGATCCCAGTGACTAGTCTTTTCTCCTAGGAATAGTCTAGAATACAATCACTAGGTTATATGTGTGCTAGTAAACAAAGTACATTACCCACTTACTATATATAATCGTTTTTTTTTATTAAATACAAATACAAAATTCGGTTTCGGTTTTTTTATCGGTTTTTCGGTTTTAGACCGAAACCGAAATCTTAAAAAACAAGAACCTAAGATCGAACCTAAATTGTCGGTTTAGGTTCGATCTGGACCAAAATTACTCGGTTCGGTTAAGTTCAGGTAAACCAACTCGAACTTGCTCAACCCTAAATTACATTTCCTTACACATAACTATCTTTAAACTATGTATTTAAGTTATAACTCGATCCTTAGCTATATATTTTATGACATCTAAATTACAAGCGAAAATTATTGCCTAGTTATCTTTATTTTTCGATCCAATAGTTATATAGTTACATTGTTCTCGAAAACTTTATCATTTTGTTAAAGTTTAAGAAATTATATTGTTAATTAACTCTTAGTAGATCCTTATAACTCGTATTTAAGTCTTGATATTATTACTTATATTATTCTTTGTATAGAGATTATTAGAATGAATGAATGAATCAATGTTGAATTTACACAGTAACAAAGCACAATAAAAGTTCATTAAGAGGAGTTTATTATAATCCCAGTGAAACACTACATTCAAATCTCATATAATTTATTGTTAACTTTTAATTATAATATAAAGGGTTTTAATAAGATCATCGATGATCTCTCCGTAAAAAAACGAATGGGTTCGAACAAGAAGATAAGTTTAGGTTGGGCTGAGAAATCCCAAACAATCCCAAAGTTCGGCTTAGATAACACAGAAAAGGGTTGTCCAACTTGGTACATTATAGGCCTGTTTGGTTTCAACTCCGAAATCGAAAACGAAATGAAAACGAATCTACTTCATACGTATATCTTGTTCATGGAAGTTTTTGAAATTTTTTCTTGTGGTTTGAAGTAATTGGAGTAAAATTTAATTACTTTCATATTGAGCACTATAAAATATTAAGTTCGTTTATCCGGACTCGGGTCGAGACCTGTTGACGGGTCTGTAATGGTTTTCATACACTCATACCCACCGGCCTCCAGATACTTTTTGTTTTAAAAAAATTGTTTTTAATAGGGAAATTCCGGATGGTACCCTCGTGGTTTGGGGTATTCCGGATTTTGCCCACCAGTTTTTTCAAGTTCGGATGGTACCCTTAAGTTTATGTTATTTTCCGGATTTTGCCCAAATTCATTACACTTTTTTAAATTCCATTAAAAACATACAAAAAAAAATAACTAAAATTAAAAAACAACTTAAAATAGAAAGAATAATTTATTTATTTTAAAAATAAAGTAAAACAGTAACTTTAAAAAATATATATATATATATATATATATATATATTATATTAATTTAAAAATAAATTCGTTAGATAATTTTTTAAAAATTTTAAAAAATCAGTGTTTTCTTTTATTTTAAAAATAAATAAATTGAGTTAGCATTTTTTAACAAAATCTAAAAAAATAAGTTTTATACTTTATTTCAAAAATAAATAAAATAAGGATTTTTTACAAAAATCACTGTTTTAATTTATTATTAAATTGAATAAATCAGTTTTCTCATTTTTTTTATTTTTTAATATTACTTTATTTTTTTTCTTTTAGTTTTGGGAAATAAATAAAATAGACAAATTATTTATTTATTTTAATAATAAATTAAAAAACTGCTTTTTTATTATTTAAAAGAGTCCTTATTTTATTTATTTTTTAAATAAAGTATAACACTTATATTTTTAGATTTTGTAAAAAATATGCTAATTCAATTAATTATTTTTAAAAGAAATAAAACACTGATTTTTGAATTTTTTAAAATTTATCTAATTTATTTGTTTTTAAATTAATATAATATATATTTTTTTATAAAAGTTACTGTTTTACTTAATTTTTAAATTAAATAAATTATTATTTCTATTTTAAGTTGTTTTTTAATTTTAGTTTATTTTCTTTTGATGTTTTTAATGAAATTTAAAAAAGTGTAATGAATTTGGGTAAAATCCGGAAAACAACATAAACTTAAGGGTACCATCCGAACTTGAAAAAACTGGTGGGCAAAATCTGGAATACCCCAAACCACGAGGGTACCATCCGGAATTTCCCTTTTTAATATGAACTTTATTTGATTTTAAAATAACTTCTCTTTAAGATAAATTCTATTAAAGATATTTTATACTGAATACTTTATGATATATACATTATAATATAAAATTTTATTTTTATACAGGCACTAGGCCGGGTATTTTGGTCTGACGGGCCTAGTGTGGTGCCCGGATTTGGGCGGGCTTGGCGGGCCGTGCCTTTTGGTCCGATGTTTCCATTGTTCGTACCCGCCTGTTTTTTTTCGGACTGACTGACAAGTGTCAAATGGGGTCAACGGGTCGTGTCACAACAAGCTTGGGTTGAAACGAGTCGGGTCAAAAAAGGCTTTGTTATTAATCGGTTTGCTTAGGGGTGGGTATCGTTTGTTTGGGTTAAAACGGGTTATCTTGCAGCCTCGGTTCTCGAGACATAATGGGTCAATTTATTTCAATTCTCGATAGCGGAGTCAAATGAGGCCGGTAGGTCGGATTTGGGTCAATCATAAAAGGCTTTGGTTGAAACGGATTGGGTCAAAACAATCTATCTTTTTATCGATTTGTTTCGGGTCACGTCGATTGGGTCGGGTATTAGTTGTTCAAGTTAATATGAGTTATCAGATAGCCTCAGTTTTTGAATCATTAGTTCATAACTTGTCGGTTTAGTTCGTTTTCAGGTCACTTGGGTTGGGTTACTTCGGTTTTTAATGGATTCGGTAGATGTGCTAATCGGGGCGGGTCAATCGGGTCGGGTTGGACCGAAACAGGATTGGGTTGCCTAACATCTTGATTCGGGTCAATTTATGTTTGGGTTCGTGTAATTTACTCTAAAGTTTATACGAATATATTAATTTGATAAAAGAGAAAATACATGTGTTGTAGTGGTGTGCACTTTATTTAAAAAAATGTAATAATAGATGGAAGACATGCTTAATATTATGGGCGGCCAATGTAAGACTCATGTCTACAAATCATCCCATTTTGAACAATCTTCTCCCTACAAATCAACTTCTTTTATCCATCAAGTTCTACATCTTTATCCATCAAGATTCCCGTGCTCTGCAATCTTGTCTTCTGAGGTTTGATGCAGTCATTTGCTGGCGGTTTCGTGCGTTTATCGAGAAGG
This sequence comes from Fagopyrum homotropicum, assembly GCA_033239125.1. Lineage (NCBI taxonomy): Eukaryota > Viridiplantae > Streptophyta > Magnoliopsida > Caryophyllales > Polygonaceae > Fagopyrum > Fagopyrum homotropicum. The sequence continues at coordinate 165,804,842 of BSWB01000001.1, forward strand.
AGGCGTGGATGTGTGATCGACTCCTGATGACTCTGTTGCAGTCCAAATCTGAGGTGTCCACAGTTGTTCCCCAGGCTTCCCCTGTGTACTTCCTTCGAAGATGAACTTTTATGCTCGTTGCCTTCTGCCGGCTGGATCATCCTGCTTTCCACTTGAAGACTTTTTTGCTTTCGGTTTCATTTTGATGTATTTTTGTGTAGTTCTTTTCTCTCTTATTTGTGTCATGACGGTTAGACCGTCTGCCGACTTTTTCGGCCTTTTGATCCACTAGACGGCGCGCCGCCTAGTTGTTTCGAACCGCTTTCCGTTATCAAAAAAAAAATAAAATAAATAATAATAGCAATAACACAATAATTTTTGTTTGATCAAAATATCTAATATGACTGATCCATTTGCTCCATATATATTTTCCGATTTTGTTTGTTATAAAATGTTAGTTATAATAATAGGTTGAGATGATTTGATGGTAATGGTAGTAAAGATTGTATAATGATTTTTTTTTTGATAATGGAAAGCGGTTCGAACCACTAGACGACGTGTCGTCTAGTGGGTCGAAAGGCCGAAAAGGATCGGCAGACGGACTTACCGTCATGAGGAACCACAAATAAAGGAGAATAGAGATACACAAAAATACATCAAAAAAAATCCCGAAAGCAAAAAGGTCTTCAAGGGAAAGCAGGATGATCCAACCAATGAGAGGCAACGAGCATGGACGTTCATCTTCGAAGGAAGTACACATGTAGGAAGCCTGGGGAACAACTGTGGACACCTCAGATTTGGACTGCAACAGAGTCATCAGGAGTCGATCACAAATCCACGCCTCCTTCTCGACAAAACGCTCGAAACCGCCCACAAACGACAGCATCAATCCTCGGAAGACGAAATTGCAAAAGATGGGAATCATGACGTATAAAGGTGTAGATCTTTATGGATAAAGAATAAAGATTTGAAGAGAGAAAATTGTTCACCTAATGTTGATTAAGAGTTGGTTTATAACAATTAAGTGCTAATGTTATGATTGATCGATCAATTTTGTTTTTGGAGGGATTGACGGTCAATGGCCACACGAGACATTGTCCACTGAAAATGAACTCTTGATGGAAAATGCACGAGAAGCCATTGTCAAAATGCAAAGGATCGAATGAACTCATCAACGAGAGAGCATGAATAACCATGAGTTGAGCAAATGGACTCGGTGAAAGATCATTTCATGTAGATCTAAGTAAGTTAGGATTATCCTAACAAAGCTTCAGATTGGTACATTCATGTAAAATGTTATGGTTTTAGGGTGATTATCCTTCAAAATTTTGATTTTGGGAGGTCTTCCCATACAACATAATGTTATCTTGTTGCAACAACAATAAAATTGATAGTTGGGCCAAAAAGGCCCAAACTTAATCTTGATAAATGTGAGTTGTTAACTAGGAAACCCTAGCATGAAGCCACAGCCGCTGAATGCACAAAACAAGGAAGCAGAAGGCAAGATGGATTGGCAAAAGGAGTCCGAAACAAGGCGGTGAAGTTCGGGAACACATCAAGGAAGAAGGCGGGTTTTACCAGACAGTGACGCCATGGTGGTGGCGGGCAAGAGTTCAGTGACACCATGGTGGTGGCGGGCAATAGGCCTGTGAAGCCGGTCCAGAAAACAGTCGGAAAAAAACTGATACCCAACAACTTGTTGGTCTCGCAACAAGAAAGGCTGCAAGATGACGAGGCTTTGACGCCGACACCGTCGCCGAAGCCGCTCATCTCAGAACGGCGGAGAATCCGACTGCTGAGTTGCCGTCAAGGGTGCGGGGAGGGCTACCGCTAGGCACTAGCGAGGCTAAGGTGTTGACTCCTGAAGAGGTATCGGATAGATGAAAATCGTTGGTGGTTGGGGGATGAAGACCTGTTGGTTGAGGTGGTGGTAGAGCGGAGGGTTGCCTCATGGTTGTGGCCTGTGGGTAGGGTTTTTTTTCCCATTTTCTTTGAACAGTAGGGAGGTTTTCCCCTCTGGTTGTACTGTTATTTTCAGTTTCATGTTTCCAATCATATGATTTAATAGGGTTAAGGCGACCTTTAGTCGGTTCAAATTTTTGTAATTTGTGTTGGTCAGAAAATCAACAGAAAGAGAAGCACCAAAATTTGGTTTTAAGAAGAATAATGGTGGTTTGTTTTCTAATTTTCCAATGGTCAGACCAAAGAGAAGGACACATTTATGAATCTTTGCTGAAGTGTTAAACCATCTAAAAAAGAGGTAAGCAGTACATCAGTAAAGCAAACAAAGCAAACATTTGTTGGAAAAAAGTTCATCATGATATAACATGAATTGGAATCATTACAAATCATCAAATTCATATAATCATACAACGAGAGTACAAAAACGAGCCTGGTCAGTAGGCATACAAGGATCAAAAGAGTGGAATAACCATCATCAAAAGGTCGAAGGAAAAAGGATGGAAATGATGAAGCCAAAATCACACTTCCTCACATAAGGTAGATTCTAATGAAGCGCAGATGTTGATTAACATGGTTTAACCAAAGCGCCCTTTATTGATGTTGTCTTTTGGGCAGGTAATACCTGGAGAAGGAAAGGAGATGAAGCCAAACAAGGAGAAAATCGACTAAACCGAAAGTCGAATGCGAATCAGGTGAAAGAGGAATATGGCGTGGGATTAACATCCGGTGAGGATGGTAATAGTTGTAGAACCAAATATTTGTGCAGATTCGGTGGTTGTGAATTAGAGATATTTGAAGAGCGGGAAACCGCCCCTCAGACGAAGCTTTTCCCTAATCCTTCCCGAAATTTTTTCCTTCGCTTTAGTTTCCTCGAACACGAAAGCGAGAGAAAGAACCAAAACGAAACAATCTTGGTCTCTAATACTGGCTTTCAGCGCCTTATGAAAGAAGGACCGGAGACCATCCTTCTCTTTGAGATTCCGCGTACATCCAGTCGGAGTTGAGAAGCAAGCGGCGTAAACCATTAAGAAGAGTTGATTTTCAACATAGATAGCTTATGAAGCCAATGGGGTTGAGGGTTTACTCAAGCGGATGTGAATCCGAAGCGAGAGTTAGTCTCCATTGGTGGCTAGGGTTTTACCCTGCTCTCATTGTATAATAATTTTTGTTATTTAGGTTGGTTATATTTTAATTTATTTAAATTTAACATTTTATTTCATCAAATTTCCTCGTATAGAGTGTGAAGTTGTTTGCAATGGATTAGGTATATCATTTCTTGGTTTCCATTTTTTGTATGGATTTTAATGTTAAAATTTATTTAGATAGACCTTGTTCAAAATATTGAGTTATGTTTTTTATAAAGGAGAAACATGATATTTATGTGAATCAAGAAATGCCGAGGTATGTAATTTCAATTATTTATAATAATTTGTTGAATTTATGGATAAGTTGTTATTATTGTCGCGTGCATGCATTTGTTTTTGAATAATACATAAGAGATGAATTTCCTTTCTTATAAATAGACAAAAAAATAATGATAATTTTGGTTGAGTAGTTATATTATTACGATATTAATTATTTTATTTTGTTTTGTTTGATAGGTACACCTCATGCGGAGATTATTTGTGAAACAATGGATACTACAACCTTTTAAGTTTTAACATATGGGTGATGATGATGTGACTTTTTGTATAAATTTGAACTTAGAGTTACATAACAACACTTGTATCAAACTTGAATATGTAAAATATATGTTACTTAAACTTATCATTTTGTGTTGTATTTATCTTCAAATGAATGAAGTTAACAACTCAATGAGATTGTAATTAGTGATGTTAAATTTTTATAATCAATGTATGCATTCAAATAATTGATGTACGACTAACTTTTTTTTTTTTTAAATTAACCTATTTCTAGGTAAACTCTAATCTATTTTTTCTTATAAATAAATCATGTAAACAATTATCAATTTAACTCAAAATTATCAATGTAACTTAAATTGTTCTATTTGTACACATTAGAATAAATGGGATCGAGTCATTTCGGGTCAGGTTACTTTGGGCTATTGAGTCATTCGGATCGGGTTGCTTCAGGCCGAGTTATTCGGGCCATAGGACCATTCAAGTCGGGTTACTTCGGGTCATTTATAAGTTGATGGAGTTGTGAGCTCACCTACTAGTACCATTGCACTTGCCCACATTGTTTAGGTTCACTACAATATCTCGTTGCACTTGTCCACATTGTACCTAATAACTTTGGGCTCTGACAGTCACGGCATGCTCATATCCTCTCATTGTTGTGTTAGCTTTGAAACCATCAAACTAGACATGGGCATCTTCAAACTAAACGGGCTTCTTCCAAAATTTTGCCCGTTTTCTCAGGCTGGACTCAGGCCATGACCGAGATTCGAGCCGCAGGCTTTGTTCAAAACCCGTTTTTATTTGAACTCCAGCAGCCCGTCGGGACTTTAAAAAAAATTGTACTAAAAAACGGTATCCATATTGGACTCAAGTCGGACTCAACGGTCGGTTCAGGCTAAAACTCTTGTTCAACAGCAAACAAAATATATAAAAGAATAACTCTCTTTTATCTTAAGGAAAATCACTCAAAACCTTAAGCTTCCAAAACTCATAATTTATGCCACACAATAACATCTCCTTATATAGAGAATAGATAACTCCTAACCCTAATCTTATTCGAAAACCTATTAATTAGATAACTCCTAATATATCTTAAGTATATTTAGATATCTCCTAAATATATCTATCTTCTATCCTAAAATAGTTCAATATTATCACAACATTCTCCCCCTTAATCTTGAACTAACTTTCCCACATCTTGAACTCCAATGAGATCTCTCATCTCCTTGAACTTGAATCTTCCAAGAGCCTTTGTTAGGATGTCCGCTTTTTGTTCACTTCCGAGAACGTGTTCGACCTCTATCTAACCATTCTCAACGCACTCCCTTATAAAATGATACCTCGTATGAATGTGCTTGCTCCGTCCATGGAACACTGGATTCTACGTAAGAGCTATTGCCGACCGGTTGTCTATCCGAATAATGACCTTTTTACTTGGGTTCTCAGTAATCTCTCCAAGTAAGTCCTGAAGCCATATAGCTTGACGTGCTGCCTCTGTCCCTGCCATGAATTCAGCCTCACAAGAAGATAACGCTACTATCTCTTGTTTCTACGAACACTAGGAGATCGGACTACCTCCAAGATAAAATATGTGACCTGTCGTACTCTTACCATCATCGGGATCTACGTTATAGCTGCTATCACTATATCCAATTAATTCTGTTGATTTTGAAAGGGATGTTTCAATTTGTAATCCGAATGTTGTCGTTCCTTGTAAGTATCTCAAACACTGTTTCATTGCTGCTCCATGAGATTCTTTTGGAGTTTGCATGTACCTACTTAGAACGCCAACACAAGACGCCAAATCTAGCCTTGTGTGAAGCAAATAACGGAGACACCCAATGATTCTTCTATACCTTGTTGCATCTACATCCTTCTCTTCCGATGCCTTGGATAGTTTTAGCCCTGCTTCCATTGGCGCGTGTGTCGGGTTGCATTCTTTCATACCAGCTTCTTCTAGTATTTTGAGTGCATAGCCGCGCTGGTTCAACGTGATCCCTTCCTTGGATTGACACACCTCAATTCCAAGATAGTATACTAGTTTTCCAAGGTCACTCATCTCAAATTTTGTTCCCATCTGCTTCTTAAAATCTGTGATAACCTCCACGTTTGATCCTGAAATAAACAAGTCATCAACGTACACTGCCACAAGAAGAGTGTCATGTAGTACCTGTTTATGATAGACCGATGGTTCTTTGGAGCATCTTCTAAATCTTAATTCCTTAAGAATTCGATTTAGCTTGTCATTCCATGCTCTTGGAGCTTGCTTTAAACCATATAAGGCTTTGTTAAGTCGGTAAACTTTGTCCTCACATCCTTTTATAACAAATCCTTCTGGTTGCGAGACATAAACTGTTTCCTTTAATTCCCCGTGAAGAAAGGCCGTTTTTACATCGAGATGATGTATTTCCCATCCATTGGATGCTGCAAGGTTGATAAGAAGACGAATTGTTTCAATGCGAGCCACTGAAGCAAACACCTCATCAAAATTTATACCATGTCTCTGCACATATCCCTTTGCGACAAGTCTCGCCTTGTATTTGTTAATGCTGCCATCAGAATTTCTCTTGAGTTTGAATACCCACTTCAAGCCAATCGGTTTTGTTCCACGTGGAAGTTCAGTCAAATCCCATGTCCGGTTTTTGTTAATCGAATGTATCTCATCCTCGCAGGCAAGTACCCAGTTCTTCGATTCCTTTGCTTCTCCAAAGTTTCTGGGTTCGTCACTCAACGTAAGCAACACGCGCTCTACCTCTTCTTCTGCATAGAGAACATAGTCATCTAGGTACCTGGGCTTGACACTTGCTCTTGTTGTTCTTCTCAGGTTGTGATGACTCTCATGCTCGGTAGCATTACCGTCTTCATCGTCATTGTCGTGTTCATCAAGATCATCGAAACTCTCCATTCTGATATTGCTTTCAGATCCTCTCTCTCGTTCTTGTGGTGGATTTTGCTCCTGAGCGGTGTACTGTTTCATTGTGTCCCTCCAATAGCGGTTGAGAGCTCTCTTCACCGGAGCGAGCTACGACTCCAAGATGAGCATTATCTCCAATTCCATGATTCCCAAAATCCCCAATCGCTATTGTAAACTCTTCTCTTCCATTGTTGTTCTGAGAATTTTCAGTCCAATTCCACCCTCTTGTTTCATCGAACACCACATCTCGACTTACCGTGATTTTCTGAGTTTGTGGATCATAGAGTCGGTATGCTTTAGATCCTGGTTTAGTGCCCAGATGAATCAATCGTCGTGACCTATCGTCGAGTTTCTTTAAGCAGGGTTTCTCTGTTCTCGCATATCCGATGCAACCGAAGACTCGAAGATGAACAATATTTGGTTTCTTCGATCGATAAACTTCGTAGGGCGTCAGATTTTGTAAGGATCTTGTAGCTATTCGATTAAGGAGATATGTGGAATGCCTGATCGCCTCTCCCCACAGATAGTTTGGTAGCTTCATGTGTTTTAATATGCTTCTCGTCATCTCCATCATCGTTCTATTTCTCCTTTCGACCACGCCGTTCTGTTGTGGGGTGTACGGAGCTGTCAATTGTCTTTTAATTCCTAAGTTGTCGCAAAATAAGTTGAATTCTTGTGACACAAATTCTCCTCCTCGGTCTGTCCTGAAAGTTTCAATTCTCAGCTTCGACTCTTGTTCTATGATGTTCTTGAACTTCCTGAACTTATCAAACGCGTCACTTTTCTCCTTCAACAGAATGATCCACATGTACCTCGAGTGGTCAACAATAAGTACAAAGATGTATATGTTTCCCGCTCCTGTGCAAGGTGTAACAGGCCCACATAAGTCACCGTGTATGAGCTCGAGTATCCTTGTAGCTCGATATTGTGTTGCTTTAGGAAAGACACGCCTAGTTTGTTTTCCAAGAAGACATGAGTCACACATTCTCATCTCTACTTTGACTTGCGGAACTCCTAAAACAAGTTTCTTGGATATCATAGACTTCATTGTCTCGAGATTCAAGTGTCCTAGGCGTGCATGCACTTGATGTGTTTGACTCAATCCAGTTTAGGCAAATCGTACCTTTAGCTCCCATTCGAACCTTGTACAATCGATTCTTTGATCTGGTTGTTCTTAGGAGAGGTTTTCCGTCATTGTCATGTATCATCAAGAGGTCTCCCTTCATTCTCACATCACAACCAGTTTCAGTGGCTTGTCCGAGGCTGATAATATTGCATGTTAACTCTGGGATGTAGTAGACCTCGGACAATTTCCTTGCTTCACCGTTTCCGTCAATGAGCTGAATAGTTCCTTTTCCTTTGATATCTATTCTCGAATCATCTCCAAACTTGGGCATTACGCATCAAGGTGTCCTGATCGATTGTTGAAGTTGCAAGAAGCCCAAGAAACACAACAAAATGGTACCGAGGAAGCGGACGAACTCATGATACATGAGATCATCTATCTAAACGAAGAAAAGGTGATACTGAGCAAATTTGAGGAGAACCCACATGATGATGAAATATGGTACCTTGATAACGGAGCAAGCAATCACATGAGCGGAGACCGAAGATATTTCTCGAAGATTGACGAAACTGTCACAGGAAAGGTGAAGTTTGGAGATGATTCGAGAATAGATATCAAAGGAAAAGGAACTATTCAGCTCATTGACAGAAACGGTGAAGCAAGGAAATTGTCCGAGGTCTACTACATCCCATAGTTAACATGCAATATTATCAGTCTCGGACAAGCCACTGAAACTGGTTGTGATGTGAGAATGAAGGGAGACCTCTTGACGATACATGACAATGACGGAAAACCTCTCATAAGAACAACCAGATCAGGACACCTTGATACGTAAATGCCCAAGTTTATCACATCGATAATACATCACTCTAGACACGTCTCTGGTTCCGTTAGACCTTCCACGACCACGACCCATTTCACTGTTTGACCGTCCTCCACGACCTCTGATTTTGGAATCGCCATCACGTTGTGGTTGGTCTGGTTGAGATTCTGTATTTGCATACATAAGCTTACTCTAGTCTTCTTGTTCTTCCTCTTCCTCCGCGATGCGTTCTTCATAAGCTTTCAGTCGCCCAATAATATCTTCAAAGCTCGTTTTGTTGAGATCCAACATTTGTTCAATGGCAGCTACGATCTGTATGTATTTCTTTCGAGGGAGACTCTTGAGAAATTTCTTAACAATCTTTGATTCCTCAATCTCAACTCCTAGCTATGCGGATTTTGATGAGATTTCTGATAGTTTGCCGGCAAAATCATCAATTTTGTCGGAGTATTTCATTTTTAATCGATCGAATTCCGCCATTAATGTCTGCAATCTTGCGTCTTTAACTCTTTCGGCTCCTACATACCTGGTTTTAATGGCTCCTCAGATTTCTTTCGCCGTACTGAGTTCTCCAACTTGCAAAACGAGACTTTCAGGGATTGATTGAAATAACAGTGTCGTTGCCATGTCGTTTTTATCATCATCCTTCTTTTGTGATTCAATGATCTCCCATGCTTTGTGAACTTTGAGGCAAGTTCTCATCTTTATTGCCCACACAATATAGTTCGATGAGTTGAGCATTGGACACTTAATGGAGGAGGATCCCCCTTCCCTCATCTTCAACGTTGATGAGTCTGTGGTACTGGGTATTGTATTGTCTTTGTCGTCCGCCTCCTTCGCCTTCGTTGCCCTTCAATGATTTTCCTACGGATTTTGTCTTGCTCTGATACCAATTCTTGTTCAAAAGCAAACAAAATATATAAAAGAATAACTCTCTTTTATATTAAGGAAAATAACTCAAAACCTTAAGCTTCCAAAACTATAAGTTATGCCACACAATAGCATCTCCTTATATAGGGAATAGATAACTCCTAACCCTAATCTTATTAGCCTATTTATTAGATAGCTCCTAATATATCTTAAGTATATTTAGATATATCCTAAATATATCGATCTTCTATCCTAAAATAGTTCAATCTTATTACAACAAAAACTAGTAGCCATATGCCCACATCTACCCGGGTCAAGTGGATAGTCTGGCCCGATTTCTCCGGGTCTACATCAAAATCACTCATAAGCTTTTCTGCTTTCAAATGTGTTAGGTTAACAGTTGGAAGCTACAATATGAGATCTGACAAAACATACAAGAGAAGCTATGCCATCGGGCTCAAACTATTTGTTGATTGATTCACACTTGCATATACAAGAAGCTGCTAATCAAGGATTTCTATTGAATATCAGCAATCTCAAAGTAAACAGACATGGTACCTGATTTACTCAGATTTCCAAAACCAAACAAGCTTCTTGATCAACTACAGTAGACAAGGAATAAACTCTCTTGTAATGATGATTTGAAAGAGTTGAAGCTCTAAGCTTTCAAAACATAAGTTCTCCAATCGTTCATTACTTATCTAGGTAGCGCCGCCTGCCACATGTTAGAGATCTGATTCGTCTTTGTGCAGAAAGATCCTGCTAATTTTATATTTACCAGCATCAAAACAAATAAAAAATCAGCTGCGAAAATGATAATATGAAATCGCTGGATGAAAAATTGCATCAAAACATGTTCTAACCTGGCCTTGAGATAAGATTGATTCGTGATCGAGGCCCCTCGAACATCCAGCTATCTTCATCCAAAGATTTCACTTCCTTGTTCAATGAATCCAATAGATCGGATTTCAGAGCTACATGAACAAAATAGGTTCGAAATTAGACTCAAACTATCGTAACTACAAACACAATTATCCTCAATTTGTTCTTCATCGTGACATTTTTGAAACTAGGGTTTTCAGAATTCCTCCAAAACCGATCAGAACTTCAACCGGGAGTAAAAATAAATTAGAAGATTATAAGAATTGGAAAACGAAGGAGCAATTAGAAAAATATGGAGGGGGAAACCTCGAAGAGCTTCATCCTTGTGGTCTTGGGAGGTGAGAACGTCGACGGGGAAGTTAAAGTCATCGAGAGAGAAAGCAGCGTTATTGACGCTGCCTGCACTGCTCGCGGTGGTGGTAGTTCCCTGAAGCGCTGCCGTGGTGGCGGTGGTGGTCGCCGTCGATGCCTGTGAGGGGTGAGCCGGGGAAGATGAATTGCTCATTGCGAATTTTGTTTTCCCTCTTTCTTCAGTGACTTCCTTATGTTTTTTTGGCACAGTTCAAATTTGAACTTATTTTTCTTCAACAAAAACAAATAATGTAAAAATTAATTTGCAATTTAGGGAAATTAATTAAAATAACTTTTTTTGTTTTAAGAGGTACGAAGGTCACCCGGTTCGATCGGCTTAGCCGCTCTACATCAGTTCCAATCTCAAGACTAACCACTTAAGGAGTCTAACCTCACATCCCACTAGACCAACTGAGTATTTGTTAGAATAACTTATGTCGTCAACCAAACAACGAAAACAATAAACAACCTAACGAATAAAATGTGTTGTTTGACCGATTGATATATTTGTGAATTTCAAAACCCAACACATCCATTTCTGACGATCCCAAACTTAGCGTTCTCATCCGTAAGGATGCTTTAAAATGAACTACCTCAAAAAAAATAAAAATAAAGTGGGGTGTGTTATATGCACTAATACACGACACTCAAATTCACAAGTACCAACAAAATGCATAAGACGTTAACGGATAACACTGGTGCACCCCATTTTTTTTAACTGAATCTATTTATAAATAAACAATTTTTTCCAACCAAGCGAGCCGGCGCCCACTAGGCGATGAAGGAATGCAATTTTTTACGTTAGTAAATCGAAGTCCGTGTATTTAGCTTTCCATGTATAGGCTTGGTCGTACTACTTCATAGATTGAACAATCTTTACTTACCAAAATTACTACAAGAAACAATGAAATCAAGGATCAAATCAATAGTTGGACTGAACAAATTAGAGTACAGAGAGTGACCACATTGAGTTCGAAGAATAGAAGAAATCGGAAAATTTTGACATGGGCAAGCACTAAATGATTTTGTCAAACTTAAATTTGATGACTCGAAATTTAATAATGGTCATTCGGCTTTCAAATTCATTATCCGGAACTCTTCGGTCAAGGTTGCAGAAAAGGCTATGTAAAACCCTCAAAGATCTCGATTTTTGAAATAGAGCAAATTTTCATTCAAAAGGGTCTAATCAAATTGTAAGAGTTATAATACCGAAATAATTGAGATAGAAGGAAATAACTTTAATGTTATCACTTACGTTTTAGGGATTATTAAGATATTCAAATTTACATTATTAGGATCTCAAAACATATTATATTGTATATTTAATCTAAATTTCTCCAATTATCCATATATTACACAAAGCCATATGACATTGAATCTCGATTTAGGGTTAGGATGTTCAAATTCCGGTCCAAGTTACAAAATTTTATGGATAGGATCAGTTCGGACATGAGCATAAATATTCTTGTTGGACTAATTTGGACATATATCAAGGTACTGTTCATATATGGTCCCACAAAATTTTAAATAGCTCAATAATCGGTAAAAAATACTTGGTCCAACATGTCCGGAGAAGTTTTGGACCGGACCAGAATATACGATCAAGTTAAACAATATTGGATATCCAAATACTTCAAATCCGACTCTATTTGAATTTTTATAAATTATTGGATATTAGGACTGCCGTATCAAAACGATCTGAACACAACCTTCCCAACCAAAAACAAAGCTCACCCGCCGCCACACCACGACTGAGGCCGACCACCTCCCCTCCAATGTTCTAAGTATCATGCTTGGAGAGAATCGACTATAATCGTTGGCAAGAGATGAGGCTCGTTGTCGTCATCTCTGTCTCCAAGCAATTTCACCACCGTTGCTTGATCGATGAGTCGATCTACAAACCCCCTCACTAACTCCAAACTTTCTCTAAAGCTTTATTCGATTGCTCCTTTTCGTGATGGAAGGACGGATTCCCAAACCGGTATTGCACACTAGTGACTTCACAATCCGGTGGAGAAGACGATCCTTTGTCTCAAATCTCGCAATGGGATGTCTTTTAGTCTTTTAGTCTTCATCTTGTGGATCTTGCATGATTCATCGAAGGTCGTTGGTTTGAGATGTAAAGGATACATTTTGTGGCTTTTGGTTGGCTTCTTCTCCTCTTCTTCTTCTTCTTCTTATTCTTCTTCTTCTTCGCATACTCCCATTAGGCCCATTATTCTGGAGCTCTATTCAGAATTGACGCCAGTTTGGTCCTCAAAAACTTCATAGGAGGTTCTTGCTTTTGTGAAAGGGGCTGCCGGGTTTGGTTCCACAAATCTCCTATTTATTGCTTTTGTCTATAGCATATGTATGTTTTTCATAAATGACTTTTTCCCTTCAGTAACTTTGTTTTGTTTCTTTTTCCGAACTCCTACAAATTACTCTTTCTCTGGGCTTTGTCCTTAGAATCCAATTATCTCAATCCCTATAAACCTAATGAAAGGTGTTGTTGTTGCACAATCAGATTATACAAAAAGCATTTTGGGCTACGACCCGTATTACTCCACCTTCGCAACTAGTTTATATGGTCTTAACAACCGGAAAACAGGCTCACAACACTCAATAAAAAAACAATAAAAAGGCATGATCAAGCTATCAAACACGCTATAAAAAATCGCAAACTAGTAACGGCTTACTAACTTTTATTTATGGTCGATTTTCTTTGCTCAAAATCTCGTAAGTGATCAAACACATGGGAAACCCCCAAAGCTCTATACCGTACACAAAACAATATCTCATCACTAGTGAGAGAAATTTTCTTAACAAACAACCAATTTTGACTGATGAACTCATTACATCTTCTATACGTGGATTTCCCTACGATGAGGTGAACGAAGTTGTTTTCAATATCCACTTTTTGTTTGTGAAGCAAATTTAATTCTGATTAGTAATTAAGTCGATTTTGAGTTAAAACTCAATTCTTTATTTTACACGGCAATATATATTTAAAAAATAAAAAAATAATCGAACAAAATCAGATCGATCAAAAGAAAAAAACAAAATTTGTATTTCAAAAATACATTACCAATGGAACAACTTTCGGTCATCAAGTTGTTTTCCAACCCTCTTTTAACAATTTTCTCCTTACAAATCGTTATTCTTTAAACCTTCAAGTTTTACACGTTTATATATCATGATACCGGCTTTTAGCTGTTTCATTTTCCGAGATCTGATGATGTCTTTTGGTGGTGGTTCGAGCGTTTGTCTAGAAGGGGCGTGAATTTGTGACCAACTCTTGATGATTATGTTGCAGTCCAAACATGAGATGTCCACAATTGTTCCTCAAAGCTTCCTACTTATGTACTTCCTTCGAAGATGAACGTTTTTGCTCGACTGGATCATCCTACTTTTTCTTGAAGAATTTTTTGCTTCCAGGTTCCTTTTGATATACTTTTTGTGTATTGTTATGTTTTGGTCCCTGTACACATTTATTTTACCTTGTAACACGTTATGTATGGCATGCTAAGAATACACTTATATATTTAGCTCCTAGGTTAAGGCTTGATCACTCACTCTTTCTTATTATGTGCCTAGATGATCTTGAGCTACCAATCTTATCATGTATAAGATTCTAACAGCTTAAATGATTTGTGGTAATAATATGAGAAAGGATGAGTTGGTTTGTTAAGGTTTGAAGATTGTTCAACGTTGTGTTCTCCTGCTGGTGTGCTCCTTTCTAACTGGGTTATGCTTGTTGGGCCTGAGGCCCATATTGGTATGGATATGTCTTATTCCTTTGGAAGTCTGGTGTGTGAAGAAGCAATCATTAATCAAAACGCAGAACTTTGAGAGAGTTGGTGGTCAACTGTATATAAGCCATCGAGTTTATCATGTCTGAAGAGGGTGTTACACTGTAGATTACTTTTGGCGCAGCTAAGGTCTCTTCCTCCAAGAAAGCGAGAGAGAGATCAAGAGAAGTTAGAGAGTTATGAAGGGTCAGAACTCTGGATCAAGACGAGTCTTCCTTTTGATCTAGTCGTCTCTTGTCAAGCGTTGCTCAAGAAGACCGAAAAAGCTTTGAGAAAGCTTTGTTTAGAGTCTTACATGGGTTGTTCTTCACCTTGAAACTCTTTGTTGTCTCTCTTATCTCACAGATCTTAGTTTAAGAGTTGTTTTTAGTGTATTCGCATGCAAACACTTGTTACTGGTTGTAAATTGTTTCTATTGCTTAGTAGATTCGGACGAACCTCCCCTCATGAGGTTCCGCAAGTAGGGGTAACCCGGAATGCGTCAACAAAGTTCTTTATATCTTGCAAATCTGGATTACATGTATTTCTTTTCTCTTTTGTTGGTGACCCGTCATAATGATTAGTCTGTCTGTCGTTCTTTTCCGACATTTCAATTTACTAGACGGCGCGCCATCTAAGAATTCCGAACAGTTTTTCGTATAAAAAAACAACCCAAAAAAGGATCCGAACACACCTAGGCTGTACCTTTTCACTGGCTTCTCTGATTTGTATACATAAACTTTATATCCAGAGTGGAAAACATGTTAGCCTTACGGTATTGGTCGTGACATCTTCGGTAGATTCTCGTGTCAAAGTCACGTTTTTGATATATTTAATTCAGACTTTTAAATACTATTATATTCATAACTACTACATACTAGTATACTATATAGTCTACATCCATTATAATCGTATTGTTTAGTTTGTACATTTCGCATATTATATTTATATATAATAAATAAATTTTCAATCGTAATTAGTACTTTTAAAATAGGGAAGGAAATTACATATTTTATTATAATTATTATTTATATATATAAAACTTAATTATTAACTGATTTATACATTTAAATTAAAATAAATAATACAAATTGAAAACTGAAATATTAATATATATATATTTTTGGATGCATGATATTGAGCATACAAAATAAGTATTGATAGTATATATACATATTAGTCAAATGATATATCAATATATTGGAGACAATAAGTTTCAAATCTAACTGAGAATATTTGTATTGGTCTTACTCGTCTTCACCCACCCGCTTTTATAGTAAATTCTAACATAATATCAAGACAGCCAAACTCTGATCGATCAACAATTATAACTTAACAAGTTTAAATCTAACATACCGCATGAGTTAAACTCTAACAATTCCACTAAGGGGTGTATTCAATCGAGACTTTTACAGATTTTGACTGATTTTTAATAGTCATAGAATTTATTGATTCCGTGAGATATTTTAATTCTATATAGTGTCAATACAAATTCTGTGAAAATCTTATGTGTTGGGAGAAGACTTCTATATAACATTTAGGTAGTTATATAAGTAATAAATAATCCTATAAAATATATGAAATAATAGATTCTTTTTAAAATCAAGAAACTTTTAAATACCATAAAAATTTTATGAAAAATTTAAAATTTCTAATTGAATGCAAAAAGATTTATATGAACTTTTAAAAATCTATATTAAATATCCATACACTTTTAAACTCCAAAAAATTCCTGTAAAAACTTAATTGAATACACCCCTAACATTGATGATTTTATTGTATTTATATTAATAATTATTATATCATAATATTTGAAATCAAACTATTATATTATCATTTATAAGCAATGTGTAGTACCAATACTAAATATACAAAAGATTGAAATTGAGGGCGATAACTTATCTGTTATCAAGGCACTCCATGAATTTTGAAGTTGTCCCGGGAAGATCGAGATGATCATATTCGACTCCTTACTAGATCTTCGCTTCTTTGAGAAAGTCCAGATCAGACATGTGTTTAGAGAAATCAAATGTGTTGTTGACCGATTGACCCATTTGAAAATTTCAAGCCCCAACAAACCTTTTCTAACAACCCCGAACTTCGTGCTCTCATTTGCAACGATGTTGTACGATGAACTACCTCGAGAAGATAGTTCATTCCTAACCGCTTTCCGTTTAAAAAAAAAAAATGTATAGTACCAATAACCACAAAATATTGTAGAAAACAAAGTCTGGATCTCCGCTTCTTTGACGAAGTCCACGTCCGGCATATTTTCAGAGAAACCAACCGTATTGCTAACCGACTGACCCATATGAAAATTTCGAACCCCAACACCAGTTTTTCTGACGATCCCGAACTCTATATTTTCATCCGCAAGAATGCTTTAGAGTGGACTACCTCTAGTAGATAGTCCAACCTAACCGCTTCCCGTTTTTAAAAAAACAAAAAAATCGTAGAAAACAAAGTAAGATCGAAAATGGAATCCATAACTATAAGTTGCAACTTGCAGGCGGAGAACACAAAGGACGGTCAAGATACCCATAGATGACGTCAGATAGCACTTTGTATGGTCACGAGTGGCCGCAGACATCTCGCGTGGTTCGTGACGTAGGACAATGTTTATTTGCCACCGAGGACTTTTATTATTATTAAATTTGTTTTTTTATATGTATCCTCATTTTTATTCCAACATTGACTACGTAGGTTGTATGTAATTTCCATGTATTTGTTGTTGAAACATAACTAAGCAATTGACCAAGTAGTCGGAGTAGATTTCGAGCCGATAGAAGTCGTAGTTATTCGAATTTTAACAATATAAGTGTTGAGGTGATCGTGAATATGTATACGAGTTGAGACGCCATTTAGAATTACAGTGTCGATGTGAAAAAAGGTGTGTTTCACTTTATGTTTGTTCGGCTTTCATTACGAGATCTTATAGTTGACTTTGACCATGAAAATCATATACATGATTAAACTTACATATATATAACCAAATTTATATCTACCTTGAATGCATAGTTATAAACCCGATAAAAATTTTAAAGTTATAGTTTCGGTTTATATGAAATATGACAAAACCGTTATTTATAGAAGAATAAAATATGAAATATATTTAATGTGCTTATATTTATTTGTAAGTATTATGAGAGAAACAATATCGTTTCATTTAAGATTTAAATGAGAGCAACAATACCATTTTAATTTTATCAATGCTTTTCGTTATAAATTTTTTTTGACCTTGTTTAGAACTTACATTTAAATCATATTCTTATGTATTTTCTTATTAATAAACTACGGTTATAAGTCGATTAAAAATAACTAAATATAAAATTACAATTTAAAAGTGCTACTTTTTATTCTTTTTATTTACAAAACAGATATAGCACTTTAAGTCTATAACCACAGTTTAAAATTACTGGTTATATGCAATAATAAAAATGAAACATCAAATCGTTATTTAGAATTGTGGATTATCATATATAAACCGGAGTATTAAACAAAGGTACATTTTTCAAACCTAAAAACTTCGTATTTTCGTAAATAAGCTTCATTCATTCTCATTTCAAAGTTATGTTAATTTTTTTTTACTATAAAAAAGTTCAAACAACGTGACCGAAATACACCAATAAGCATTACAATAATTACTGTCGAAATTTGTTACGAATAATCTTATTTTTTAGGATTGCTATCATAAAATTGCTAGAAAAGGGCAACTATTGATAATTTGATAATGTTATTAATAAAGAAAGTCTTTTACCCCTTTTAATGTAAAAATATTATATTAAACCATTTTAATTACAATGTTCATGCATAATCTATATTTGTAAGGCAATTTTATATTTTAATTTCTCTCTATTTATAAATGGGAAAAAAAACTCTTCTTACCATAATATTGTATATATTTAATAGTTTTTGTGAGAGGAGTGTAATTAGTCATTTATAAGGTCTATTTTATGAATATTTTTTTAAATCTCAATCTAGTTTTACCTAATTAGGGGATCTTTACAACAAACACGCTCGAAAAAATCTCCAAAACAAAGAAAAAAGTCGGCTTCAAAAACCCTCATAGAGGCTGTGGGTTTCCTCATATTGTACTCTTATTAAACAATCCAAAGTCCATTTTGCTTCTTCACCATCTTCAATCTCTCTCGGTGCTTCTTTTGCCGCTGCTGAAACTTGAAACCCTAGTTCTTATCCTACAAGACCCAGTTTGTTCATGCCTGTTGATTGCTTTGTTATGTATGTGATTTCCTCTCTGTTTTTGATTCGTGGGTTTTGAGTTTTTTTGGTAATTGTTGCTGTTTTGATTGGTGAACTGAATTATGATCCATTTGTGGTTGGTTTTCATTGTTGTTTGGGTTCAATTTTGAGTTTTGAGTTTGAAGTTTTGACCTTTGGTTACATTCAAATGGAATCTCTGAGGTTTATGATGATGGGTTTTTTTTTTGGTTGTCTTGTTGATCGTTGCTTGGCCTATAGGATTAAACTGTAAGCTATTTTGAGTAACGAGATTCATCATATGAGCTTTTTCTAAGGTTCATTTGTGGAAATCGATTAATTCTCTCTGGTTTAAGTGACTGAAATATTATATTTTGCTGGGTTGGATGGGCATGTCAGGATGTGGGGTTTGGATTGAAGATTTAAATTGGGGATTTTAAGTAAAATGAATGCACTTTTGACTTGTGAGTATGATCTCATGTCTACATGTGTAAATTATAGTCTGCTTGTGTTTTATCTGACGATTATTATGTTTTAGCTTGACTAATTGCAACTTTTGATTTTTGTCTTAATTATTCTGTTAATTTGATTTTTGAAAATAGTGTAAGATAACTGTTAGGTTAGGAGGTCTTTTTCCTTCTTTCAAGGCTTATGCTTGACTGCTACTAGTATAGATCCTTCCTCAACCTATAGTATAGCTTGAGGAACGATCTGTTTGTGTTGTATGGATGCACCACTCTTTGTGTTTTTTGAAGTTTGTTTCTTGGGAAAGTTAGTGATCTGTTTATTATTTTATTTGTTTGATTGAATCACATACCATTCATTCTTGCTGTTCCAAAATTTTTTTTCTTCCAACTTGTCCAAAAAGGATATTTGGTTTAAATTAAGATCACTGCTTTCGTTGAAGACTATTTCAATAAACAGTTCAGATCACTATTTGATACTTCTAATTTTCTAAATGATCTTTGTGAATTTCGAATGCATATTCTACTGAGAATGGGTAACAGTGGTTTAGTCTTGGTACTCGTTTGGTTTTAACTCCGGAAACGGAATGAAAACAAATCTAGTCCATTGCTCATGAAATTTTTTGGAATCATTTCTTGTGGTTTCAAGTCATTGGAGTAGAGTTTGATTAGCTTTCATACCCTATAGGAAACAAAATGGTTTTTTTGCATGAAACCACAAGGAACGATTCCAAAAAAAATTATGAACAAGGTACACCGTACACATATAGACTAGATTCATTTCTATTTCGTTTTTTTTGTTTTCGGAGTAACAACCAAACGGGGGCATAGTATATTCTGCTGCATGTTGTGTTTCTTTTGTTATGCATTGACTTTGCAAGCAGTTCGTGTGTTTTACTTTTATATCTGAAAATAATGTTGATTTCCTCTGAACAGAATGGTTCATTTGGAAGCTAATTTCGGAGTGATATGAGTTTCTGTTCTTCTGACTGCTGCTGATTGAAAAAGGCTACATCCTAGTTCAATCATGGACCGTAACGATACATCAGGTTTTGTTAGTGGTGGATGCTTCTAAGTCCAAACTCTTAACTGCTGCTAGAAGTTTGTGACCTCCCTGTATTTTTTCCTGAAGTGGCCGTCACAGATTTAGAAGTAGATTAGTTCTCTTGGTTTTGGTAATATTGCTAAGCTGATCGAGGATTGCTTTTTTGGTTAATCGAGAATGCTGCTGTAAGTTTATCATTGAATGGGTACAGGTATCGGGGACTCAATTGTGCATAATATTACTGAAACGTCTTCACTACTGTATAGGCTGGCATTATGGTTCAGGACCTTTTTAACTATGGAAGAGTTAATAGGAAAGGGAACACTATTGATGGAATGATGAATTTTGACTTTGGTGCGTCTTTGGACTTGGGATTGACCTATCCCGGCGCTGCTCCAAATTGCAATGCCAAGTCAGCGACGACTTTTAGCAGTCTAACATCAGGAAGAGAACTGCATTTACCTCCTCCTGATTTGAACATGGATTTCGATCTGCATCTTGGACTTAAGAACACTGGGAAAGAAGTCAAAAGCTCGAGTTTGAATTTCTGTGAGCCAGATAACACAAACTACAAAGTTGATCTGGCGTTGAGTTTGTCAATTGGTGCTACGGAATCTGATGTCACTAGTATCAATCTCGCTTCTTCCTCTGTTCAGACAAGATCAGACATTCACGGAATGTCTAGTATGGTGCAACTGGTTGATGAAGGTTCAATATCTTCGAAATGGAGGGGGTCACTTCTGCATCCGTCTCCCCTCGTCACCCCGGTTGAAAACCAAGTACCTATTGCAAACCCGAATTCAAATGAAGGGCGCAAGACTAGTGTGAAGACGTGTCAATACCCTGGATGTACAAAAGGAGCACGAGGTGCTTCTGGCCACTGCATTTCACATGGCGGTGGTAGACGGTGTCAAAGGATAGGCTGCCAGAAAGGAGCTGAAGGAAGAACCGTGTTCTGTAAAGCTCATGGTGGTGGCCGGAGATGTGAATACTTGGGATGTACGAAAAGTGCAGAAGGCCGTACTGATTTCTGTATTTCTCATGGAGGCGGAAGAAGGTGTAATCATCACGAAGGCTGTTCACGTGCTGCTAGGGGGAGGTCCGGCTTCTGTATACGCCACGGAGGTGGTAAAAGATGCAAAGTGGAGGATTGTACTAGGAGTGCTGAAGGTTTATCCGGTCGTTGTATTGCTCATGGAGGCGGCCGACGTTGTCAGTATCCCGACTGTGATAAAGGTGCTCAAGGAAGTACCAAGTATTGCAAAGCACACGGCGGTGGCAAAAGATGCACGTTTTTAGGCTGTAGTAAAGGCGCGGAAGGGAGTACGGCATTTTGCAAAGGTCACGGAGGCGGGAAACGCTGCACTTTTGAAGGCGGTTGTTCTAAGAGTGTCCATGGAGGGACATTGTTCTGTGTTGCTCATGGTGGCGGAAAGCGGTGTGCTGTGACTGATTGTACTCGAAGTGCAAGAGGAAAGACGAACTTCTGTGTTCGTCATGGTGGCGGTAAGAGATGCCAGAATGTAGGTTGCCCCAAGAGTGCACAAGGAAGCACTGATTACTGTAAGGCACACGGAGGAGGAAGAAGATGCTTTTGGGGCCAGTCGGGTTCTCCGTTTGGTGCAAATTCCGCTCCTTGTGATAAGTTTGCTAGAGGTAAACTCGGTTTATGCGCTGCTCACAGCGTCGACGTCCAGGATAAGTGTGTCCATGGTGACAACACTATTAGTCATTTGCTGCAAAACCCGAAAGGCAAAGAAATCGCAATTGCTGCTGAAAATGTCTCATTTATAGGCTCATACAACGCCATCGGGGAAGGAACCTCATCCGGAATCACTTGTTTCACGTTCGGAGCCAACGAGCACTACAGGATGTCAATGAACGTCCCGCCCAACCCGGAAGGCAGGGTTCACGGAGGAGGTCTGATGGCTATGTTGAGGGAGAATCTAGTTAGTTTCGAGTTCGACCCGGCTGCCGGAACCCAACAGCCGGTGGCGCGCACCTGGATATGAGCCATCCTTTTACAAGTTACCAATCATTGGTTTAAGGTAAATGCTGTTGAAATAAATAAACCTTAAAACTAGTTTTTAATGTTGGGGGTGTGAATGCAACTTAATTGAACTCCGAAGTAATCATCGAACAGTCGTTTTTAAATTGTTTTTTGGTTTTGTTAAGTTTGTCTTGTTAGTATTTTCTATTGTTCTTGCATGTGTGCGTTGTCAATTTGTCATGCAGAAGACTTGTGATTATCTGTCATGCTTGTAATATAAATAAAATTATGGTTTGTTAGGCGTGACATAAATGTTTTGTTGTTGTTTGGACCGACTATTTTGCTGGAAATGATTGTAGATAATCATCTGTTCCTTAATATGTCGGTTTTGGAGAAGGCTATGTGTCATGTACGACACTGGGGTTTGTGGCGATTTTGTTGGCTTATTGAATTTTTATTATAATTATGTTCTTAGAACAGAAAACATTGTGGCTTATCTGTTAGGTTTTTGCTTAATGATGTGCCTTTCAATACCAAATGACTTCAATGTTGATCATGTACATTGGTAACTATGGACTGTAACGGTCCGGGTAAACGGGCGAGTATGTCAATTAGTTTTTGTTCGATTGGCCACCTCGTATAGCCGGGTGTAGATCGGGGTTGAGGCCAAAACGAAGCTTTTGTCCGGTACAAAACTCGAATTTTTGTCTTTTAAAAGGGGCTGCTGAACAAGGTATAACTGCGTATCTACTCTGCAATCCAGTTCAACATCAACGTACTAAACATGTAGAGTTTTTTCTTCATTTCGTACTTGAGACTTTTACATTTCCTCTCGACTCACCAGTATGCTTACATCTTCACAAAAGGGATCACCACTCCATTATTCACAATCATTCTCCTGGGATCAAGATGCATAGTACTCTAAATTAACTTGGTCTCCAACTAATATAACAAAAGTTAAGTTTTTTCTTTGGCTTGTCCAATTCGATAGGTCAATATGTTATAAATGAGACAAGCTACTCAGACTTAGCTTGTGTTCGACTCGTGAAAAGCTCGGACTCGACTCGTTTATAAATGAGCCGAGCTTGAACATGTCAATGCTTGACTTGTTCGGGTAAAGCTCGGCTCGTTCATCTAAAATAACAATATATGATCATTATTTTCGGCCCGGCTCGTCAAAAGCTCTGGGTCTGGTCTCGTCATGTTTATAAACTTATAAACAAGCCGAGTTTGAGCATGCTATGACTTGGCTCTTATAACATCCCTACCAAACATGCTCTTATAACATCCCTATCAATATGTTTGAATCAGGAACCCAATATTGACTAAAATATTTTTTTGTTAAAGTTAACAAAAATTCACTTAAGTTATGCTCAAAAGAGTGTATTACTTTTACAACGAGACGCTAGACAAATATATAAACGAGTCGAAATTGAACATGCTAAGATTCGGCTCGTATTACACAATATTGACTAAAATGTTTTTTGTTATAGTTTACAAAATACACATAACTTATGCGCAAAAGAGGGTTTTGCTATTTGTACCACCATATACATATACATGCTATACATACCACATCTACGCCTACACATACCACATCTACGCCTACGCCATGCAAAAGAGGGAGGGTTTCTGCTAGTCGGAGTACAACTACGACTACGCATAACGTACGCGTAGTAGGACTACGCATCGGCCATGCATAGTCGTAACCATTTTCCTTTATTTTTTAACGAAATGAGCTTATTGCAACGGTTACGCATTTCGTACGCGTAGTCAAGGTATGAATAACATGATTCAGTGGTACGAATAGCAATCTCGGCAAAAGAGTGCATTATTCTATAACGAGAGTTACGAGACGATGGACAAACAACAATTGACACGGACAAAGAGGTACGGAGTATATCTTTTCTTCAACCCTAAAAATTCAGATTTTTTCCTCTCGAAGTTCCTCAAAAACAAACATAAATTATTCCAAAATTCAGCTGAGAGAACCCACGAAGTTGCTTCCTTGTTGCCGTCCTTCACGTCGTCTAAAAGTTTAAAATACTCAATTTCCAACTTCCAAGATTCCTCCTCTTACCTTCCAAATCACCCTCGTTTCAATCAAAACCCATCTCTTTTACTTAAATTTTTTTCATACCCTGAACTTCAAATGCATTTATAAGCATATAAAATTATATATACATTCTTCATATGCTCAAATTTTAGCAGTCTGATTTGTAGCCCTACCCAGATTCAGTTTATATCCATTTGAAGCTCTGCAAGTTCAAATGGCGTCATATTTCTTGATTATATGCCTCTTTCTTCTTGTTAGGGGATTAGAAGCAGGCGTTTCAGGAGATATTGATCCAAATTACAAGTATGTAAGTTGGGTTTTAGTTGATTTTTTCATCTGAAAGCATAATCCGTTTTAGGTCAAATGATTGATTGAACATCCTCATCCTCACCCCAGCTGCTTTCAGCTTTTTATTTCAAATCTGTATGTTTCTCTCTGTTGCTTTGCTGGTGTGCCTTGCTGGATTTGTCAGATTACCAGTTTTTTTTGGTCTGTGGAGTTGAATTTAATGTGATTCTGGGATGAAACTCCCAGGAATGTGGGAGGGAATGTCTAGTTATTGAAAGAGAAGTGGAATTTGGTGAGATTTTGAAATTAATTGGGTATGAGGGGTCCACTCTTTGACATTAAACTTCTCATAAGAATTTTCCAAGAAAAGGACCTGGACTGACATTTTAAGTCTGAATACCTAAATTGGTCAGATCTAAGTATAAACTGATAACAGTCTGTGAAAAGTGGGTTTTCTGGTTGCTATTTATGAAGGGTAGGTATGTAAGTACAGCAAAGTGTTTGGTACTTTGGTATTATGATGATCATTTATTGTCCTTTGCATTCAAGTGAGGATTATGATCTGAAATTGAAAGTCTTTTGCTCTTTTCAGTTTTGAAAGAGCATCTGTGTTCAAGGGGTTATGGAACTTCTAAATTTGGCTTGAAGATTTTTTTGCTAGAAATGCTTGGGTTTGGAGTAATTTTATTTAGCTTGGGAGATGACGGTTTGGCTGAGAGTAAGGCTTGGTAGTGGTAGGTTCAGACAATGTCAATTCTCAACTGAACTCTAGGAAGAGGAACTATGTATAGGTGCATGAGTTGGTTTGTGAGTTGTGAAGTTATGAACAGCTTCTATGCTGCTCGTCGTCTCATGATGATACTATTATAGGGAAATTGATTTGAGTCCTTTGCTTGGCAATTATTACACATGACCAAGCTTCTCGCGGCTGTCATTGCAAGTTTTGGCTTGAAAATCGGCTTAGAGACTATAAATAGCTTGACTTGAGGAGAGTATTTAAAAAATAGAAGATCAGAAAAACCAGCTTGATTGTGAACTGAGCTGAAGTGCAGCTTGGCCTGAAAATTTCTCATGCTTTATTCAATTATATGTTTTCTACTTCGTTAGGTCATGTGTAGAGCAGTGTGAGAAGACGGGATGCATTCAGGAACTCTGCTTCCCGACCTGCAGATCTCCTTTTGAAGAGGAGGCAACAAATGCTCCATGGTATTTCCAAGAGCCATTATACTTGAGGTGGAAAACATGGGATTGCCGTTGTGATTGTCGTTACCATTGCATGCTCGCTAGGGAAGAAGAACGAGCAAAACATGGAGACAATCCTGTTAAATACCACGGAAAATGGCCCTTTAAACGTGTCTTCAGCATTCAGGTTTGTTTTGCATTTTCTCTACATGAAAATGCCATGTTTGTCATTATGATGTTTTGAATTTTACCAATGTATTTCATTTTCAGGAACCGGTTTCTGTTGCTCTTTCTACACTCAATCTTGCTCTCCACTTTCACGGTTGGGTGTCATTTTTCATCCTTTTACACTACAAGCTGCCTCAAAAGCCTGATGGCGGCCCTTACTATCAGTTTGTCGGACTGTGCTGTGTGTATGGGATTTTGGCTATGAACTCTTGGTTTTGGAGTGCTATTTTTCATGGCCGGTAAGCTTTTCATCTTCTTATTAGAGTTGAAGCTCATTAGTCAGCTGAAATAGGTAGCTGATTAAACAAATTTATTGGTTTTTATGACCTTGATGAGGTTTTGGAAGAACGAAACTTATCTGCTAGGCACGAGTTCATTTAAGAACTGTGATAAATTAGCTTCACTAAGAATTACTCTCATTCAACTTACAAATTATCCAAAATTTCAGCTTTAACATTTTGGAAATTAATCAAGAATATTTTTGCATTATCTTCATTTTGATTATGTTACTGTTATAATAAGACAATAAATTTAGGTATACTGGTACGGATTCTATCTATTTTGTTATAAATAAACAGGTTTAGGGTATTCCTTTATCCACGAAAGTATATTGAAAACCCTAGCTGCAAGGTTTGTACAGCAAAACCAAAAACGTTTTGACCTCTCTATTCACTGATTAACTCGTCGAAAATCACAACAACGAATGATTGGAAGCTTTGCAGCATGAACTATGTACTATCATGTGATCACTTCATCTAGCTTCGGCTTCTTTATGCATTCTTTGATTGCAGGTATGTGGACTTAACAGAGCGGCTTCATTATTCATCAACCGTTGCTCTAATTGGATACGGACTCATATTATCAATACTACGCTCCTTCAACATTCGAGCTGAAGCAGCAAGAGTCATGGTTTCAGCTCCAATCATCGCCTTTGTCACAACTCACTTGCTCTATCTCAACGTGGTAGAATTGAACTACGGTATAACAACAAATAACCTGAATCCAATTGTTCTTACACTTTCATCTGCTATAGCCTACAAGCATGATTTTTGTTGTACTTGTGTACATTGCAGCTCTGAACATGGTTGTTGAGGTTGTACTGTTCTCAGCTCAGCTGTTGTTCTGGTCGGTTTGGGCTACTCGGTCCCACCAACCGTCACCCTGGAAGTTGTGGACGGTTGTCATTGGAGGAGCTTTACATGTGGTCTTACAGATCTATGATTTTGCACCTTACAAAGGTTTGGTTGACGCGCACGCTGTTTGTCAAGCCATTTCCGTGGCCTTGACTTACTTGTGGTGGAGCGTGATCAGAGACGACGTTGAGTTCACGACAATGGCTCAGATCAAGAAGGCGAAATAGAGGAAATAGCCTCTGCAGGCTCCTAGATTGAGCAAGTGAATGAACAAAGTGTAATATAGTGAAAGCCTCTCTATATTCTTTGGTAAAAGAAAGTGATACAAGGCATGGTGTGGTGGTTTTTTAACTTTGTGGATCGAATTTACAGCGCTTGCACTTGAAGTTGTGATTGGTGAAAATAGGCCACGTAAATTTTTTAAAAAAATTATTAATTATATTTGTTCAATTTCATTTGTGATATATCTTAATTTTGATGGATCATCGATTCGATTGGATTTGTAATTCGGAACCACATGGGAAGATTGTTAGCCTCGATGAAAAGAACAACACCTTTAATTCGGTATTAAAAGTTGAAGTCTTTACTCTTAAAAGCGGGGTTACAATAAACAATCAGATTAAAGATAACAATGATCAAAATTGAGGTTATAATATGTGTTATTTGATTTATCCGACTTCAGGTAGAATCTCCCTTTCTTCGACGAAATCCAGATCATGTTTTCAGATAAATCAACGGTCAGGCCCGGCTCAGAGCCGGTTCAACCGGTTCTCATGAACAGGGCCTCAAAGTGCATCTGGTTTCATGTAATATTGAATACACATGAAATGAATATTACTACTTACTAATATGTTACCACTTACTAATATATTACCTTTAGTATTTTTATTAAAGTTGTCCGTCACGGACAAATGGCATTTGTCCGTGACGGATGAAGTGAATATTACCACTTACTAATATGTTATATATTTAAGTATGTCCGTCACGGAGAAAGTGCATCTGTCCGTCACGGACAAATCTTCGTTGTCCGTCACGGACAACCAGTGGCAGAGCCAAACAAAAATTTAAATTATGCAATTCAAGGGATTCGAACCAATGACCTACTGGTACAACCCTCACTCTTCAACCAATTGAGCATCTACAACATGTTAAACTAATTTACTACTAACATAATTTTACTTCAGCAGGGGCAAAGGTCATTTGTCCGTTACGGACAAAGGTCATTTGTCCGTCACGGACAAATGGGCATTACTTAGTAAAAACAAATGCGCTAAATAGCCTGGACGTTAAGGGTTGTCCGTCACGGACAAATGGACATTACTTAGTAAAAACAAATGCGCTAAATAGCCTGGACGTATATATATATATATATATATATATATATATATATATATATATATATATAATTGAAAGATATATTCTAGCTTGTTCAATTTGAATTGGATATTCAACCATAATTTGCCACTTTTTTTCCTTTTCTTTTTCTTCAAGTAGTTTCAAAACTACTTTTAAAGAGGGAACATAAAAATATTAAGGATAAATAATATTTTTAGTAAATCTAAAACTATTGTTTTTTTTATTACTCTTATTTGATTTTATACTTATTCAATTTCTTCGACATCCTCCCATTGTTCAATTTGTTCCTCTATGACTAAAATCTTTTATTTATGGACTTATCATATATTGCTCATATTCACAATCACAAACAAATATATATATAAAAAATTAATAAACGAATGTAGTAATGAAGAATTGATTTCTAGTTTGTAGTTTCTTCCTCTTTTGTAAGCTATAAATATACGTTAATTATAATACTTGAATTTTTATGTACCTTGCTTGTGTATGTACTGGTTTCATGTAATATTGGAGATCTATATTATTGTATTACTATCTTAAACTAATATATGTAGTTCATGTAATATGGTAGATTAATGAATTCACTTAAGTCATATGAATTACACTTAATGGTGAATTACAATCAAGCAAAATATCACTCATCGCTTTTATGTAATAGTTTCATGTGTATTCAATTCTTATATATTTCTTGTATACTAATCTATAGGTGTAGGTTGACGTTTCAACTACTGAGTGAGATTTTGTTTTTTTAATGATATTACGTATATTATTCTCTCCCTTATTCAGCTTTTTTTTAAATATATTATTGTATAATTATTTCTAGATTCTCTTGTAACTAAATTTGATGAAATCGAGACATGATAATAGGGACAAATATGTCATTATTGATTAAATGATGCTATTTACTTATTAAATTATAGGTCTTATGTCCGGTACATTTCATCTAATTCTCTCGTCATGTAACAACCACCTTGGGCCGCAAGCGGAGTCCGGATATGCCCCAAGGGGAAGCGGAGTTGGATTCCACCTGCGTCCAAGCCTGAAGCAAAGTCTGACTCCGCCTGCAGCTGACATGACGAGGGGACGAACTCCGCATGTGTTGGTCGGATATTCGTCGCAATAGTAACCTGCTATTTTAAACACCATAAGATTATTAAATGTGCAAGATATGTCTCCGCCGTAATGTGTATTGTTATTATTCTATAGTAGACTCCAACTTTGAAAAGTAGCGTATGTGAAATGTCCAATAATGACACAAGCCAAATTCCTGAAATACCCCTGTACTCCTTGGGAGCCAAGTATGAGGTATTTCATCGAAACAGCGTTTGTTCTTATCATACCACGTCATCGTTGACCGTGTTTTTTAACGTTGACAATCCAAACCTCCGTCCACAAATTCTTTATTCAATAAAAAAAATCCTCCAATCAATGCATAGATTAGTCTTGTAACTCCATTGCTTTGCGTGCAAGCAATGTTACGCCGTTTTTACTCCGTCAGTCTTCTTTTAACGGTCGTCTTTTTATGTCACTTTCCCTTTCTATAATATTTCAATCCAAGTTTCCGTCTCAATTATCTCTCGTCTTTGTTGATATCGTTTTTTCTTCGTCTCTAAATCAATTTCTCCTGAGATCCAATCGATTTAAATCTGATATATCACAGGTATACTTTCGATTTTCTATCTGTTTCTGTCTCTCAACTTTTTCGTTTTGAAGTTTTGTATAATCAAGATCTAGATCCAATCGTTGATTCGGCGGTTTTGTAGTATTTACACATGATTCAATTGCTCTTTTGCTTTGTTTTGATTAACGGTGATTCGATTGAGTATTTGGTCAGCTAGTAAAATTCACCTAGTATTTGTACTACTTGATTTTATAAGTTAATTTTTTATATATTTATATTTCTATAAGGATTACATACTTTCAGGAGTTTGATCTCGGATATATACAGGTCACTAGATCAGATCTAACTATCTAAGTTATGTCTGGAGATTGAGATCCCAGAGTTAATTTGTACGGTGTTTTCGTTTTGAGTAATATGCCTTTTTTTTTTCATATGGTTTTACACATAATTCAGCTGTTTTGAACGATCTTTTAATGTTTTAATTGGTCTTGCTTAGCGGTGATTTGATTGAGCAATTTGTCAACTAGTAGACGTATTTTTAATAAATAATATTTTATCCTAAAAAAATATTTTTTCATATCTTTAAGTTTTAGCTATATTGTTGATAGCAGTTGCTGAGACACAAAGAGGGGTAATTTGTTGATTCTGTATTTTTCTAATAAAGCTACTAATCGCATACATGAAGATATATAGGATGAAAGTATGAGTTGAACGGTATCCCTATACAAATGATAGTTAAAGGTAGACCCAGTGTGAAGCTCGTATTATATTTGGGCGTGTGAATGACTCTTTTACTGATCCTCGTTATGCAACGAAGCTGTTGGATTACATACACTCTGTTCACGTTTATTTGTGGATGCTAAAATGGTAACTTTTAGGTTGCGAGATTTCATTACGCTGTTGCACGCAAGTGGCGTAATTGGACAACGAGTGTTAGATGGACCCCTTGGATCTGCAGTCCCTGTATATGTACGCTCTAACGGCCGGCCATGTGTATGTCCTATGCTATCTTATTCATAAGAATAACAATACTACTTATAGGAAGTTATGGGTTGCATCTTGCATAGTTACATGATGTGGTTGTAATATGAAAGGCATAATTAACTGTCATGAAAAATGGCTGTCTGTTCGTTTTGTTTAACATTTATCATGACTTAAGCTATTTTCAGTTTCAGGAAAGATCGGATGTTCATCATATCACCGCTTACCTTTCTCATACAGTGGAGTTGAAGTTCTATAGATTAGAAATTTTCATTTTCAATCTGTGGGAAGATAAATTAACAGTAGACAAAAATGGAAGTAGTAAGCGCAAAGGCATTGGGTAGAGGTCATAGAACGATTGATGTGAGGCGAAAAAAAACAGCTAGACGTACAACTCACCTGGTTCAAGCTGTGAAGGCACCATCAGTGAAGCTTGGAAAGCGAAAGAAACCTGATAGCTGCAACTTGAAATGCAGGAGTTGTAAGTTTGCTTCTCAAAGATCTTTATATAGATCATATTCAAACTTCATGAGAAGCGGGTTACCCTGTCGAATAATGTGCTATATGAGTAATGAATGGGTTGATCTCCCTTCTGAATTTATTTCTCTGGTTAAAAAGGATTTTAAGTTGAAGAAAGGAGTTGCTGAAGTGATTCTTAATGGCCGCCACCTGTTGCTTGATTTTCTGCATAAAGTTCTCTTGGATGTGAAAACTGGCTTGGAGCAGCCAATGGCATGGATTGATGAGGCGAGGAACTGTTTCTTTCCTGAAGTATTTGTCCCTGACAGTACACGAAGTCAGCCTTTAGAGAACAAAGAAGATTCATCTGGAGTTTATGGCGGTTGTGATCAACATGAGATTACTGTTCACATTGATATTAAGCTGAATGATTCAGAGCTGGCTGAGCATTGTGGGGAATCAGATTTTTTTGTCAAGCGAGTAAAAATTGGGGAAAATCGTGTTGACCTTGATGCTGAAGTTGAAGATAGTTGTGATAGGGTGTCTAATTTTAACCCAAAGGATGGTTTTCAGGGAACTGAGCAGCTAGAGAAACATTCCGATACTGAATTTCAGTCCCTGGCATCTGAGGAGGTGATGGATATGTTGCTTAATGGCATGAACTCAAATGTTGGCATTAATGTCATCGATATTTCCCCAAGCAAAGGCTCTATGTTGCAAGGTCGGACGGAACTCTTCCAGAAGCAAGTTGAAATAACAAAGAAGTACCGTGGATCTGCTAATGTTCGGTATGCTTGGCTTGCTTTGCCGAAACAAGCTTTGTCAACTGTGATGGCCTATGGGCTTGGACCTGGACTTCTCAAATTTGGGACATCTTTTGGCACCGGTATTCATCTCTTAGCTGACAATTGCTCAGGCACCAGGTTATAGCCTCCTGTTTCTGTTTTGATCTATTCTTATAAGTGGGCACATAAGTAGACGAATGCTAGTTTGCACTATTCTGCATGCATGCATTTCTTAGGTAGCCAGTGAGCATAACAATGGAATGGAGCTTTGTCATATATATATGTGTTAATAATAATACTCTCTTGGTTCATAAATATCTGTCATTCTAACATATTCACACTTTTTTGTTGAAACTATCAGATAAACTAATATGCCATCATTTATTACTTTACTTTATCACTTTCTTGAAGACTAATACTGACGATCTATTATTAATTACAAGGGCTGTGTTCCATTTGGTGAAAAAAGGGCTGTTAGAATGATTGCTATGTTGGGTATTTTTGCACAATCGAAGGGCTGTGTGTCAATCCGTGAAAGGGATAAGTCATGTAACTGTTGGAAGCTGACATTTTGGAATTTGACAATGAAAGAGATTATACTTAAGGGAAGAGGTTTTTGTTGGAAACTACCATTTGAAAATTTAGGCAGTGATGGTCTTGAGAGAGAAAGCCTCTTTTTTGGAGTTAGTGATGTGCTATAGACAGAGTTGGGTGGCTCATCATAATGCTGTATGAAGTTCTATGCTATGAAATGGATAAGATTTAATGCACCTAGCGTATAGGATAAAAAATCTCTGTGCTTAAGTTGCTAAACAAAAGGATTTCACACTGAGGTAGTCAACATCAGATGAGTGATAAGGTTATGGAAATTTCAGACAATATATATACTGTTTGAACTGTTACATAGGTTTTTCTTTCTTTCTGCTTCATTTGACATGCTGCATTGGAGGGGCAGGATTGCAGCTGATCTACTTAAAAACGATGAAAGAAGTCATAAACCAATTGATTTTCTCTCCCTTTTGCTATACTCATCTAGCTTAGTAGCTATACAGACTCCAAATGGGCTAGGCAAATAGTCTGATCATGTTAGTTGTGTCCATATTGACTCCAAACCTAAGCATGACTAACATGCACTTGTAAGCTGAAAGCTGAAAATGGTTAAACTTTGTAAACTGTTCTTTCAGAAAGGGGCTACAGAAATCAATGCACTTGTTACTTGTTACTTGGAACTAGTATATCGATTATATTCTAAGATAAACCACTAAATGTTGTTTTTCCTTCTCTATTAATGGATATATATGAACTTTAGCTGGTAGTATTTGTACAGGGTGAATTCTAAATAATTGTATCCCTTTTTTTCCCCTCACAGTGCAAATTATTGCGAAGCGGATGAAAACGGTGTAAAGCACATGATTCTTTGTCGTGTGATCATGGGAAATATGGAACAAATTGAGTTTGGATCAAAGCAGTTCCATCCTAGTAATGAAAGTTTTGACAGTGGAGTTGATAATCTTCAGAATCCAAACTATTATATTGTCTGGGCTATGAACATGAGTACTCACATTCATCCCGACTATGTTGTCAGTTTCAAGGTTTCTCCTGAACAAAAAGGTGATAGCTTGTACCTCGTACTATTTTGTTATCCATCTTTGTTTGATAAATGAATTGGTCTCTGTTTCAAATTTCAAAAGGAAATTTGTAACTGTTTAGTAAATTAGTTCTCATGTCAGAATAATTCAGTCCTCATTTCTGGTGATAGTGTTTGCACATCCCTTCCTTTTGGTTTTTGGATGACAACATTACACATTCATGGATGTCTTCTGTGTATGTGCTTTTTGAGGGGGATATGTCATATCTATACCCATACACTTTGTCACCTTTCTTCTCTTCAATCATGTAGGCTATACCGACACAAATGGCATGCTTGGGATTACGGGAGTAAAACAAAGTCCTGAAGGCAAGTCAAATAATGGCTCATTTGCATCGGCTACAAATATGGTGAGTTGGAGTTTCTGATTTTTTTTACATATCATACAAGCATCTACTAAGGTTGATGTTCTGTAAGCTTGATGTTCCGAACTCTGAATATTTCATCCACTGAGTATGACGTTTGTGTTCTCTAAGAGAGCCTTTACAAGTTTCATATTCTAGAACATTATTTTTTTTATAGGGAAGTGGTTATGATTCACGTTTGACTTCAGAGGGATCCAAGGAAAGAGCCCTTGATTTAAACTCCCCCCCTCCGCAAACCCCCAAGTCTAAATGGATGTCTTTTCCCATGTTATTTGCTGCTATTTCCGATAAGGTTCCGTCTGATGTTAAGACAACGATTTTCACCCATTATGAACAGTTCAGGGTATGCCACTATGACTCTTGTTCAAAAATTTCTTTCCATTTGGTTCATTGATCTTGTGACTTATTCTCTCCGTTTCGGTTTGTTGTCCTTTTGCTAGATCAAGAAAATTACTCGAACTGATTTTGTAAAACAACTTAGACAGATAGTTGGTGATTCTCTTTTGAGGTCTACAATTACATCACTCCAATGCAAGGTATTTTTTTTACATGCCTTCTACTTCAACTGTAACATGTGATGAATCCCAACTCGACATCTCTGATCGTGTAAACATTTTATTAGGTGCCACATGAGAACAAGAGTGTAATGGAAGCTCCACAGCAGGAAGCTGAGGGTTCTTCTATGCATCCTATGCAGTAACGGGTTTGTGTGATGTTGTTTAAGGTAATGTTGTACAATCTGTCGAAATAAAAGCGTGTGTTTGGTGATGTACGAAATAATGAGTTTACTTTGGGACTGCGGAATTATAATCAAGTGTGCTCTATTATGATGGACGATGTTCTTTGCTAGCTAAATATTCGATTTTTGAGTTGTATCATTGCAAATTTTGTTCGAAAGACGCTTCCGAAACCGAAGTTCGATGTGTACAATTGTACACAAAAAATGTATACTCTGTCATACAATATAAGGAACAAAATTTGATGTACCGAAATATTGACACAAAATTGTTTTGAAATGTGGGTTACTGTTTACTTTCATCGAACCTTGTATCCTACTTTTAGGTAATTGCTGGAAATGGCCCAATTATGAAGTGGGTTGTAATAACTAGCCAGAAGCTTTGAAGGCAAGAGACGTCTTTTTCTTATGAAGATATTTGCAGTTAAATCATTATATCTGTACAAGCTAAGCCAATGAATTAAGAATAATGGAAGAATTAGTATAATTGTGTGTATACGAAGGGTGGATTGTACAATTTCTATGTATCACGGGAGGTCTTCTGTAATTATCAAAATATGAATATAAGCAACGGAAGTTTCATTTTTAGCTTCTGAGCTCCCGAGTCATTTCCTCAGACGATCGGAGCTGCGAAAATGGGGAAGAATGGAAAAATCCTCGCGGAGACGTTCAACTTCACCATGAAATACGCCAATCGAGCCTACAACCTTTGCCCTCGCGTCGATGGTGTCGGCGAGATGGCCACCGCCTTCCGTATTCTCCACTCGCTTCCACAACACCTGAATCCGAGCCTGACTGGTATAAAATCCTTGACCTAGAGCCTTTCTCTCACATTAATTTCATAAAAAACAAGGACAAGAAGCTCGCTCTAGTTCTTCACTCGGAGAAGAACTCTCTAGAAGCCTTCGATGAAGCTTTCAAGCTAGTCAATGACGCGTTGCAGGAGCTGTTTGATAAGGTTAGCAGGTAGGAGTATGATATGAAGTTTAGGGTTGTGTTACAGGGCGGTTGCGGGGGAGATGGAATTCAATGAGGTGAATGCGTTTTGGACGATTTGTTTTGCCCTAATTGTAGGAACAGATTTAAGGCTGTTGAGGTTTTAGATGAAGAGAGTGGTAGGAGAAGTTGTAGAATTAGGGTTGACTGTGAGATTAGGGCTCAAAAGAGGAAATTTAGAAGTGTTGATTATGTGTTGCAGAGGTCTGATGGAAAATGTAAGTTGAAGACAATAGATGAGACTAGAGCAAAGAGCAAATTAGCAATAGAGAAGGGAAAGATGGTGAAGCAATGACTAGCAGAAATGAAATTGAAAGAGAAGGAAGAAATGGTTTTGATGTTGACAAACAAGCATATGGCGGTAATGAAAGTGGACTCCTCATACTTTTATGATTTTGACAGGGATAGGACTGAGAGGAGCTTCAAGCATGGCCAACTGTGGTCTTATATATCATGATAGAATGTCGTGGCATTGTGGGATGATAAAGGAATGTTATTTTGGTGAATCCATTTGATGTGATAATGAGATGGTTGCATCTTCAAAACTGTGATAATCAAAAGTTGATACGTTGGGACTTGGGAGGAAGCAGGGTATCATGTAAGGATGATGACGATGTCCCTGATCTCCTGAGGAACAGCTGGAAACTTAATCTTGCTGCACTTCCCCCAGATTTGATTGCAGCATCATTCTCATCATTTTGTGGC
Organism: Fagopyrum homotropicum; assembly: GCA_033239125.1. NCBI lineage: Eukaryota > Viridiplantae > Streptophyta > Magnoliopsida > Caryophyllales > Polygonaceae > Fagopyrum > Fagopyrum homotropicum. The sequence goes on from BSWB01000001.1 coordinate 165,841,355, forward strand.
AGCTTCACTTGCTTGTGGCTAATGCATGCAGGTAAGACATAACAGTATTGGTTTATCATCTACTTATCTCTAATTAGGTCTGGTCTAGGCCGGGTTAGCGCCTGGGGGTTTGTGCAAAAATAATAAGATTTAGTCCGGTTCAAGTGGTTACCACTTTTTCCTGTAATTCTGACCACCATTTGTGCATCATCACAACAACACCTGTCCACCTCCTATACCTTACTGGACAAATTTGACTGAGAACATGGTTGTCTTGCCTCCACTAAGCCACTGGTGCACATCCTATTTTTGTGTTGAGGATTTGTTAGAGAAGAAAGTTGAATGTTTCACGTAACTTCACTTTCTTTCTCATTAAAAATGACATTAGTCAATTTTGTTTCACAATTTTCCCTTCCTTCATGTCACAAAGTCTTCAGTTGTGGGTCATGTTCATCCCTTTAAGTTTCGTTCAGGAGACTTCTGTAGTTCTATTGACTGTAATTAGTAGATTAATGTATTTGTGATATGATTCTATATAAGAGATAGAGGGAGAGGCTGGAGGGAGTAGAGGGGAATAACATTTTGTATGGTATACAACTATATACTATATAACAACACATCTTAATCAATTTGCATAGTTTGAGAGGTTTTGAAACACAATGAAACTGTTACTCTTTGTAATGAGTGTCATATTTCTTTTACAAGGTTCTAAAATCAAAGGTTGCTTACAGAATGAGCGAGCTGGTTTGATTCAGATCAAGTCTTACTTTACCTCAACCAACCAAGGTGGAAATATGAAGTATGGTCCTAACTTTCCCGCATGGCATGTTGGTGATAACACAAGTGATTGTTGTCGATGGGAAGGAGTCAAGTGCAATCCTTCCACACGGCGTGTAGCACAACTCGTCCTTCGATATGAAGTGTTCACATATGAGCCGTGGAATTTAAACATGACATTTTTTCACCACTTTGAGGAGTTAAGGACGCTTGATTTGTCAGGAAATCACATCGGGCATTTAATTGAGGATGAAGGTACGCTTGAAACTCAGCTCCAGTCATGCATATTTATTTAAAGATAAAGACTTGTTCGGATATAGTTTATGAGAATAGGTTGCAGTTTTTTGCTCTATAATCTAATCTTTGGATGATGATGATGAATGGACGCAGGTCTATGTAGGTTGAAGAATCTCGAGGAGTTGATATTCAGTCAAAATTTTTTAAGTAAGGACCTTCCTCGTTGTCTGTGGAATTTAACCTCCCTGCGAGTTCTTGATCTTTCCAATAACGAATATAATGGCGAATTGCCACCATACCTTGACATTCCTTCCCTTGAATGGTTGTGGGTTAATGCAAACCATTTTCAAGGCAAATTCTCCTTTAGCTCTATGTCTAACCATTCAAAACTTCAAGGTTTGATGCTTTCAGAAAATGCCTTGCAAGTAGAAATTCAAGACTCTTCATACCCATCTACTTTCAAACTTCAAGCCCTTGGGTTGGGAAACTGTAATTTGAGTACTCAAGCTAAAACATTTTGGGAATTTCTCTCCTATCAATCCAACCTACGATTCATTGACCTTTCTGAAAATGCCTTAGTTGGATCATTTCCATCTTGGATGTTGCAAAATAACTCCAATCTCAAGTTTGTGAACTTGGCGAATAATTTATTGACTGGAGGAATCCTTGAACTTACCAAGTATAACAATCTATCTTTACTCCATTTGGACATTTCTATTAATCTTTTGAGTGGGAAGATCCCTTCTTACTTTGGGATGGGACTATCAACACTCAATGTTTTAGAGTTGTCCACAAATTCTTTCCATGGGCCCATCCCATCTTCAGTAGGCAACATGACACAATTGGTTGCATTGGACTTTTCAGACAATAAGCTATCTGGAGAGTTACCAAGAGAACTGTTTTCTGATTGCACCAAGTTGCAATATCTGTTTCTGTCATTCAACAACTTAGAAGGAGAAGCCATTCCCGAGTATATGAACGTGCCTTTGTTGTCTAACATCATCTTACATGACAACTACTTTGTTGGGACCATGAAGAAGTCCTTGATGAACTCTACAAGTTTAGAGTTATTGAATCTATCCAATAACATGGTTGTTGGAGAACTTCCTAGTTGGATTGGAAGCTTTGAAATTTTGCAAATATTGATATTGGCAAATAATCAATTCAATGGAAGCATACCAATCCAGCTTTGCCAACTGGGGATTCTTTTTTCTTTAGACCTCTCAAACAATAGGTTTGTTGGACAAATGCCTCCTTGTGACATCAATCTTTATTCATTAAAACACTATAAACTGTCTGGAAATAATCTTACTGGAGTGATCCCTCCGGGATTAGCAGGGAGTGCACAGCTTGTGACACTTGATTTAACAGATAATCGGATTTCAGGAGTCATCTCTCCATGGATTGGTATGTTCTCAAATCTTGGAAGTCTTTTGCTTCGTGGCAATCAACTACAAGGAGAGCTGCCAAGTGAGTTGTGTCAACTCAAACTTCTGAACATTCTTGATCTGTCAAACAATATCTTTTCTGGTGTCATTCCTTCTTGCTTACAAGGTTTGTCATTTGGGGTAACAAAATTGAATGATATTTACAGCGCATATCATGAACGAATCGAAAACAGTTCTGTTTTTACCGAAGTACCAGTTTATTACCCTGTTGAATTTGTGGTCTCCGATTCAGATGAGTTAAACCTAATCGTGAAGAGAAGGTATGATTCCTACAGGGGTAATATTCTTTCGATTATGTCTATCTTGGATTTGTCCTCGAATCAGCTTGTTGGTGAGATTCCTGCTGAATTGGGAGATCTATCAATGATCAATGCGTTGAACTTATCTTACAACTGCCTTACTGGTCCGATACCTGAAAGTTTCTCCAAGCTCAAGAGCATTGAAGGCTTAGATCTCTCATACAACAATTTGAGTGGTGCAATTCCTCCACAGCTGGCTAATCTGAATTTCTTGGCAATTTTCAACGTTTCCTACAACAATCTGAGCGGAGAAGTGCCGGAAACAGGTCAATTTGGATCATTCGACGAAAACAACTATCTAGGGAACCGTGATCTATGTGGATCGCGATTGCCCAAAAGTTGCACCGTCGTGGAAACCCCATCTACTCCTTTAACAGAAGACGGAGATCAAGAAGACTATGGATTTGACTTTGAAGTATTCTTCTGGAGCTTCGGTGCGTCTGGTATCACTGTGTTGCTGTCAATTTTACTGGTGCTTTACCTTCATGTTGGTTGGCGAAGAGCATGGTTCGCTTTCATTGATATGTATCTACTCTGGTGGTTTTACCCATGAGAATGGTTTATGAATCTTGCAACGGCTTGCTGTCAATTTTACTGTTCTTTAGAAACTTTGTACACTTTTTGCAAATTTTGATTGAAGGACACACCTTTCCAGAAATTCATTGGGTACGTTAAGAGGTTAGTGTTCTGCTTGTTGTTGGTCTTTGCTCATTGTAGAGTTCTGCAACGGTCTGGACCAGTGTTAGTGGTTCATGGACTGGACCATCACGGTCCGGTCTACGCGCCGGACTGTAATGAACATTTTTTTAAAAAAATTGTACCAGGACTAGAATATTTTGGTCCAAGATCGGACAAAAATATTCCATTTTAAGTCGGCATCCAATCGTAATGGTCTAAGACTTGACTGTAATTTCTAATCCAAAGTACATGCCCCTAACTGAAGTAACATCAAGATCCCTACTCAACAAGCTAACATTTGATGCAAGGAATCGAAACTAAAGCTAAGAATTAGTTTATGATTATGAGAATCTTTACCTTAGAGCAACAATTAAGTTTATCCGTTGACTTAAAAAATGTCGTAATAAGCTAAATATCGTCGAGTCAAATATTGTTCATCTAATACTTCTACCTGTTTTTACCTTACCTAGTTAATTACTATTTATTGTTTTGTTTTTTTTATACAGAGGCGGTAACGAAATATAATGCCTTTCAATTTTTTATTGCTATTGTGTGGTTTAAAATTTTCTATAGAGAGAAGGGGTCCTCCAAATCTACATGACAATCGATTATCAAACGTCAAGAAATATGTAAATTTTCTTACGCTTTTGAAATTTTAAAGGTTATCAAATGTTAAATGTTAAATAGAATCCGACAAAGTTAAGATTGTGAAATTTTTTTTAACAATCACCGTCGCACACCATTATATGAAGATGCCAACGGATTAAAATCTGACGAGTGAACTTGCTTTTAGTGGTATAGGAGTAGTCCCTAATCAAATGTTACCTTATGTTATCTTAGGTTAGGAAATTGGGAAGTGTACAAAATATAAGCGAGATCAGTTTAATTCTGTAGAAGATGGGTGGATTGTTTTCATCAAAAAAAAAAAAAAAGTAGAAGGGTAGATTGTACAGTTTCTCTAAATCACGGGAGGTCTTCTGTAATTAACCAAATTTGAATATAAGCAACGGAAGCGTCATTAAGCTTCTGAGCTTCCTGAGTTATCCCCTCAGACGATCGGAGCTGCGAAAATGGGGAAGAAAGCAAACGGAGAAGAATACTCCCTTGGAGAAGAAGAAGCAATTCGTCTGAGAATCCTCGCGGAGAAGAAGTTCAACTCCTCCGACCTCATCTCCGCCCTGAAATACGCCAATCGAGCCTACAGCCTTTGCCCTGGCGCTGACGGTGTCGCCGAAATGGCCACCGCCTTCCGTATCCTCCACTCCGCTTCTACAACACCGGAATCCGACCCGGACTGGTATAAAATCCTTGACCTAGAGCCTTTCTCTCACATTAATTCCATAAAAAACAAGTACAAGAAGCTCGCTCTAGTTCTTCACCCGGATAAGAACTCTCTAGAAGCCTCCGACGAAGCTTTCAAGCTCGTTAATGACGCGTTTCAGGTGCTTTCTGATAAGGTTAGTAGGAAGGAGTATGATACGAAGCTTAGGGTTGCGTTACAGGCGGCGGTTGCGGAGGAGGTGGAATTCAATGAGATGACGGAAAATACGTTTTGGACGATTTGTTCGCAGTGTCGGTCGCGTAATGAGTTTGATAGGAAGTACATTGGGCAAAGTTTGGTTTGCTCTAGTTGTAGGAACAGCTTTAAGGCTGTTGAGGTTTTAGATGAAGAGAGTGGTAGGAGGAGTTGTAGAACCAGGGTTAGCAGTGAGATTAGGGCACAAAAGAGGAAATTTAGCAGTGTTGATGATGTGTTGCAGAGGTCTGATGGAAAATCAAAGTTGAAGACCATGAATGGGAGCCCTAAAGAAGGTAAAGACGGGAAAGAAATGACTTTAGCAGAAATGAGAATGAAATTGAAGAAGAAGAAGAAATCAAAGATTAGGGAAGAGAATAAGAAGGAAGAGAGGGCATTGATATTGAGAAATGAGGATATGGAGGTGATGAAAGTGGAGGATTCAGACTTCTATGATTTTGATAGGGATAGAACTGAGAGGAGTTTCAAGCATGGCCAAGTGTGGTCTATATATGACGACGATGATGGAATGCCAAGGCATTATGGGCTGATAGAGGAGGTTGTTTCAGTGAATCCATTTGAGGTGAAAATGAGCTGGTTGAATCTTCAAAACAATGATGATCAGAACTTGATATGTTGGGAGGAAGCGGGGTATCATGTATCTTGTGGGAGATTCAAGGCTTACAGGAAAGACACAATTAATCTGGTGAATGTTTTCTCTCATGTGGTTAAGTGTGATAGAGTTGCCAGAGAGCTCTATAGGATTTTTCCTCACAAGAGTTCAGTTTGGGCCCTGTACAAGTTAGAAGAGTTTGGGACAGAGGGGAGAAACTCTTCTAACAGGCATTATGAAGTTGTTGTGTTTTTGACAAGCTATAGTGAGGTGCATGGAATCAGCATGATTTATCTTGAGAAGGTTGATGGGTTTAAGACGGTTTTCAGAAAGAAGGAATCCGGCCATCGTGCTGTTAGGTGGATTGAGAAATGTGATTTCAGGCAGTTTTCACACCAAATTCCGGCTAGGAAGCTTTGTGATGAAGATGTTCCTGATCATCTGAAGAACTGCTGGGAACTTGATCCTGCTGCACTCCCCCCACATTTGCTGGCAGCTAAATCATTTTCCTGATTATATGGTTGCTCGTGGCTAATACAGGTGATAAACCCAGTTTCCGTTAATGTTGGCTTTGATCTAAGATGTTTATGAACTTCCTGAATATATGATTTCTTTTGTTATCTCTGAATAGGTAGGCCTGTTTTTTTCTGAAGAACTTGATTAGTGATATGAATCATATACCACATCTCAGACTAGGAGGCTTTTAGTTTGACTTTTTAATTTGTGAAATTTGAGTGATAATCATGAATGTTTACACTCGGCTATTCTAGGGTTTTCAATTTCAAAATAAATCTGCTGACTGTATTCATGACAGAAAATATAGATGGAAGGGTGGTGAAAGTAGTAAAATGCTTATCTTTGGCAGTTGAAATAACTACTGTTCTTGTAGATATCTTGTCAACCCTTAGTTATCTGAGGGGAAGGTGGACAGGAAATGCTTATCTTTTGTGCTGGCTATTCTTGCAGGAATTGTGGTAATTAATATCGATGAGGTAGCAATGTAGCATATCATTAGGGAAGATGATGGTCAGGAAATGCTTATCTTTTGTAGCATTTATCATCTTTCTGAAAAGGCAATCTAGAGGATGATGAATCAAAGGCAAACGTCCACGTAGAAGTAGATATAAGCGATTAAGAGGGTTGAAAAGTATCCGGGCGTACTCCTGATGTGCTATAACAATGTGTTTTGCCTTTTGTGTCCACACGTTCATGTAGGCATGAAAGCCAACTTATTTTTTGTGCCTGGTAAAATTTGCACATAATATTATCTTTAAATGTACCAGTATTCTGAAATAGTATGCACGCCTGATGGATGGACTTGCACTGGACAACAGCTAGAGATTTGTCTAGTACTGCTTATGTTACTTGTAGCTCGTCGCCCTTTACTTCAGTTTCGGGTTTCAGTTACTACCATCTCTTGCTCTCGACTTTCATGCTTTCTCCGTATACCTACCATCCCTGGAGATTGGGTTTGTGTACAGTTTGAAACATGATTAGTGTTTGTCCTGATGTGATGGCTGTATGATTTGAAGATGAACTTCAGAAGACTTTGAACTGGCTTTTGTTAAATGGTTTGGTATAAGCAAGCCTTTACTTCTGCTTTTGGATCGAGTTCTACCAAGATTCATCCTAGATTCTTTTTCCCACAATCTATTTGCAGACTCTAATATTCAGGATTCATCCTCCACGACAGAATGGATTTTGCTCTTTACCCAAATGTTACCAAGAGCACGATGACCGTAATTGAGCCTCTTATGTGCACAACAGTTGTAATTATGATTATGATTGTTCTAATATTCAAACGTTAGAACAAAGGTTATAATTATGATTGATTGAATGGAACGTTAGAACAACGGTTATAATTATGATTGATTGAATGGAACGTTAGAACGTCGGAGAATGATAGGACTTAAGCTAAAACCATAGACTTATGATAGAAAGGAGCAACAATATGATTAAGTTAGATTTAATTTAATAAAGTTGTATTTAATTTAATAGAAATATAGTTATTGGAGTACACTTTGATACGAAGAATTTGTATAAATAATGTAAAAGAAATTCATTTACAATTGCATTTGTACTCATGACGTAAAAAAAACTTTGATCATTACGATTAAGCTTTAATGATATTCCGTTAAGGTGGTTGGAGGGACGCGTGATCACTAGATCTATGTTTTCTCTTTCAACGTTGTAGATGATTGCCTTATCAAATTCCATCATGCGACTATGAAAAGATTTGTGAATTCTTATCCTTAAACTTTTACAGACACAAAATAAGTTGTAATCCAATCTACAAATTGAAAAACGGAGATGTAAAATTATAGGATCCATCCAAAATCTAAAAAAATCTTCCAAAAAAATATCACTAAACAAACACTCGATCCTCTGAAATTTAAAACCCTAAACTGCTTCGACGACCATCTCTCGACGGATTCTACTGCAGTGGTGTATATCATTCCAACTCCCTATAGTTCGATAATTGAAGCTGAGAAATTCACGTAATTGACGGAAAATAACCAAAAATCGTAGATGAGGTGTGATATTTTGAGTCATATAAAAATGGACTATCATTATCTTTATCATGTGGACCCAATATAGTCCTTAGTTCTACTTTCAACTTCATATCAAATATATCATATATACATAAAAAAAGAAAAAGAAAAAGGAACTGAACTCCTTTCAGGTAAGCCGAGCCAGAGTCGAGTGGGCGAAAAGTCCAACCGCCACTCGCCACTCATCAGCCGCCTGCGTAACTCACACTAATACCTTGTGAAATTACCAACAAGCCCCTCCCTTCGTTATTCTTCCAATGCAAAGGCAACTATTTATAGGAGGGGCTTATTCGGTACACAGCTCTCTACTGAACAGCCCTCACTTTCTCCCTCCTCTTCCCTTTTTCTTTACTCCGGCGAAGCAGTTCAGAAGCAGAGAGAGAAACCGTAGTTGTAGGATTAGGGAGATGCCTTGTGCTTCTGGTCCAACTGTCATTGGCAATTCCTGTAAGCTGTCTGAGGCCTCTTTCTTAGCCTCGCTCATGCCGAAGAAGGAGATCGGCGCCGATCGATTCCTCGCTTCTCATCCCGAATACGATGGACGTGGCGTCATCATCGCTATCTTCGGTCAATTTGATTCAACTTCTCTTTTCTATTCAGTTTTAGTTTTGATTCGTTTTTTCTGGATGTTAGTTAAATCGTGATCTCGTTCTATGATTGCATGCGACATCGGTTTTTTATTGTTAGTTAGTTGGTGTGGTGCGGCTTATTGTATATAATGTCACATTTGAGTGCGGTAGGACTTAGGAGGAGGATTTTTGTACATTGCAATTTATACTAGTGTAAATGTGATCTCGTTTTATATTGTGTTGGATGTTAGCCAATTTGTGAATCGTGATTCGATTCGGTGTATGTGTCTGCATGCGGTAGAATCTTAATTGCAGTTGATATTAAAATCTGTTTGATGCTTCGATTTTCCTGTTTCCTTGTTTTTGTACATTGCTTTTGTTTATAGTGTATACGACAAATGTATATGCTTAGATTGTCATTTTGCTGAAGCTACTGTCTTTTTCCCAGATTCTGGCGTGGATCCTGCTGCAAGGGGACTGCAAGTAACTTCGGATGGGAAGCCCAAAGTACTGGATGTTCTTGACTGGTACTAAAACCGTTAGATTTCTTCCAGAAATATCACTTTAATTCTATTTTATTGTTTACGAGTCTCTTTTTGTCACAACGATGAAATTAGTTAAACTTTTCGTAAGTACTTTATGCTTTATTGACATGCAATCGGTTGCTCTTTTCTACAGAAAAATAGTTTGTGTTAGCATAAGGATTAGTGGATAGTAATCATAACCAACTGATATGGAGATCCTATTAATTACTAGATTTGTTTGCTTGTGATGAGAACTATCCTGTAAGAAGATTCGATGTCCATAATCTGATTTAAAGTTCACCTTTGTGTTGTTTCTAGTACTGGAAGTGGTGATATTGATACGTCAACTGTGGTGAAGACTGATAAAGATGGACTTATTCATGGAGCATCAGGTTCATAACTTTTTATTATTTACAACTTGTTCTCTTTCTAGTATGTTCAGGCCTAATTTTTTTTAAAGATCGGTGAAAATCCAACCTATGTGTATTTCTGGTTTATGCCGAAACAAGAGTGGATTCCCAACTTGTATATTTATTCTTGCTAAACTTCAAGCCTCTTTCTGGTTGCAGTCATGTGTATGTAGTGCAAAATTATATTACTGGTTAAGATTTTGGATCATCCACTTTAATTAGGGGTGAGTCTGTTGTTGTAACTAACTTATACCTCAATCTCAGAAATTAATGCTATCAGATTATTCAAGGAAAATTTATGATGCTGATCTAAATCTTTTTCGAGTAGAAAATCTTCATCAAGCAATTTTTTAACTACTCATCTTTCCTATCATTCCTGCACATGCTTTAGTGCCACCAAGCTGGTTCATACCCAATTCATTTTATTTTTTATCATATATAGGAGCATTGCTGGCTGTTAACTCCTCATGGAAGAATCCTTCCGGTGAATGGCATGTTGGCTGTAAATTTGTATATGAGCTTTTTACGGACACATTGACTTCTCGTCTAAAGGTATGTTTCTAATTGACTTTTTGAGTAATAAAAGTATTGCTACTTGTTATGTTCGCTTTCTGTACCTTCTCGTTCAAGCATTTTCTTTTTGACTTCTGTTCAGAAAGAGAGAAGGAAGAATTGGGATATAAAGAATCAAGAAGCAGTAGCAGATGCTGTGAGGAAGGTTCATGAATTTGATCAGGTCCTAATTAATTGTTAAAATACTACATTATCTTTCAATACAGTATATTTGTAAGCACTACCAGATAGGGTTTAATTGCGGGCATAGATTGTTTAGGACCGAGTATGAGTAAGTTCTAGCATCAGATAGTGTATAATGTGACCTATGTTGACACGTACTTTGAGCCCTTGTTTGGTTTGTTTATTTTTGACAGAGTTATTTCTCTTAATTCTATATCAGAAGCATCCTAAGGTGGAAGATCCAGAACTGAAAAGGGTACGTGAAGACCTCCAGAACAGAGTAGATATCCTGCGGAAGCAAGCAGAGGTATACTTCAAGATTCTATATTGTGTCTCAACATTTTCAATTTTTTGTACTTTGTATAAAAAGCATGACCATAAATTTCAGACCTACGATGACAAAGGACCAGTAATTGATGCTGTGGTATGGCATGATGGAGAATTATGGAGGGCTGCCGTTGATACTCAAAGCCTTGAGGATGAATCAGGCCAAGGAAAACTTGCAGATTTTGTTCCTCTTACTAATTACAGGTGTGCTGATATCCTTTTTACGTTTCGTTTACAGTTGGAACAGTTCTGATGCTTTTTCCCCCTGCTCATTAATTATTATGTGAAGTCCAGAGTCCAACTATTATGAAGGGCTGTGCAAGGTAGGGGATTTTTGGTAGATTCATCTTTATTGTGAAGAAAGACTCTTCTTTATTGTATAAGGATAGCAAGTGAGGGTGTGATGTCTGTGATCCATAACCTCTTATTTAAATGGAATATTTTATCTTGAGCCTGGTTTCTTAGAGCTCTGGAAACTTCTGGAAATGATTCTTACAATTCAACATTTTGTCCAGGTCGGGCCTTTCCCTCATTAGCTTGTTAGTTGGTGTTTGGAATAGCTACATGCTGCTGATTATCATCTTGAATGCAACTCTTTATCTTCATTTTGTGTAAATGGTAGCCAACACTATTTTTCTGTTATACACTCTCTTATCTTTGAATTCTCAGAAGCTGATGTTTTGTAGCTCACGATTCTTGTAGCAAAGATCCTTGTAAAACATTGACAACTAATTCAATGAAGTAATTTCCAATAGTTCTTGCACATGAGAGTTTACATGCCTTGTGAGGCCAATGTCTACCACATCATCTTGTCTTGAACCCCAATCTCTACATCTCTTCTATCTTTTGTCGCAGGATTCGGCTTGGACAATTCTTTTACCCAATATTCATCATACTCCCATTTGTTACTTTCTGCAAGCAAAGTTTTTTTATTCTATTAATTCATGAATGCCTTCTGAATTATATAATACTTATAAAATATTGAAGATATATCATATAACCTTCCTTATCTGTCTACTATTTTCATTTTAGGAGGATATTCCAACTTTTTCGTTGTTGTTGACGTTATTTGATTAGTATGATTTAAAAATAGTTGTAATGCAAGAATAGCTAATATTATCCAGCAATAGTATTTTGTTTGATCTTATACACCAACTGTTGCAGGATTGAACGGAAATTTGGCATATTTAGCAAACTGGACGCTTGTTCATTTGTGGCTAATGTGTATGAAGATGGAAATATCTTAAGCATTGTCACAGATAGTTCTCCCCATGGAACTCATGTTGCTGGCATCGCAACTGCCTTCCACCCTGAGGTAGTGTTGTAGCCGGAACTAGTCGCATCTCTTGAAGTTGGCATTTTTCAAATAATCCATAGTCTAACTGTGATTCTGAAATGAAACATTCGCTTAGGAACCCCTCTTGAATGGAGTTGCACCTGGGGCTCAAGTTATATCATGCAAGATTGGTGATTCTCGCTTAGGTTCCATGGAGACAGGGACAGGGTTGACTCGAGCATTAATTGCTGCAGTGGATGTGAGTTGTCACTCAATATGTTGAGAACTTATAATGTGGTTTTACTTCATTGTTGTTATTTGGCTTTTTTTTAAAAACTTGATAGCTCACTGCCAGGAAGTGTAATATCATTTTAAATTGCTAAGATATTATGGTAATTAGTAAATCGAATGGAAAAGTGGCATGCCTAATCTCAAAGGGACAGCAGTAGTCCTGATTGTTTTATTGCCTTTCAGGGTCCCTTGTGAGAGTTTTAGTCTATGACTCTATTCCTAAATCTGTTCAAATTCTAGCCGACACAACCCAATTGTTACTAATTTATTTCCTCTTCTCCTTTTTCTGAAGGAAAAGAAGTTTGAAATGTAAGCAGCATCTTTTGGTTCTTTGTAGTAATTGGATTTCTCATTAGTCTATTTCACTATTGGTGCCTTTTGTAACATCATATGTCCTTTAATCATATGATATATTGTATGAACACAATAGAAGACTGTTATGAGATATATTATCAATCTTGACCTTGATTGCAGTTGCATATTGCTAATGTTACTAATGGTACTTGCAGCATAAATGTGATCTCATCAACATGAGCTATGGTGAGCCAGCAATGCTCCCAGACTATGGCCGTTTTGTTGACCTGGTTAATGAGGTGATTCTTTAGTTGACAAATCAAAGTCTTATCTTACTTTACACTTCAAGAAAAGTGGCCAAAAATAAGGTTATTTGATTTTAGTAAAAGTTATATGGATACAACAAATTATTACTAACAATAAAAGCCGTCGTAATACAAAGCAAGCAAATCAACCAAATATGACATGTTTTAGTATGGACGTTTATTTTCTACTCCATGATTTTGATAGGATCCACTAAGATTAAGAATCTCACTTAACCCTCTAACGACTATAAATAGGAGAATACTTGAACTAAAGTACTAAACATTCTGAAATTGGGACTAAACCACTTAACCCTCTAACGACTTCTAAATAGCAGATAACCCACTGATGACTAACCTAATATTAGAAAAATGACTATTAATAATATCAGGTAACAGATGAATTGATGAGATATTAGAGACTTCTTTTGATCCCCAAGGCTCTCTGCACCCGTGGCTCCCTGAGTCCTTACTATAGTAAATCTTCAGAGGTGTTGGAACCGTATTAGATTTGTTGGACATTTCATACCAAATGAAGACCCTAAATAGTTTATATAAAGGGTTGACATGTTCATATTCAGCTTAAATGTGTCATTTCTAGTCAATTGTTTCTCATGTGCTCTGTAGCAGAATCAGACAGTTTTCGTTTTGGCAAAAGCAACCAGGCTGATTGTGAACTTATAAGTAATTATTATTAGCCTAGCTACCGTACATCCTAATAAGTTCTTCGCCCAATATCTCCTTTCCTGAAGTAGGACAGGAATTACAAATTTCTATCCGAGGGATTATAGCTAATCTTGTCCATTGGCAATACCCAAGCTGTTGGCTTCTCTAAAAATAGTAAAATTTAAAGTATTTTTTTATTGGTTGACTTGCAGGCATTGTAGTTAAGCCATACCATCACCATTTATACTGTTTGGCCAAGTTTCCTACTGTTTTTTTATCGTACTAAATGACCTAGATAGTATTTTTGCTAAGCAAATCTATTTTGCTTGAAGTAGGTTGTAAACAAGCACCGCTTGATATTTATCAGCAGTGCTGGAAATAGTGGGCCATCACTGAACACTGTTGGCGCACCGGGAGGCACCAGCTCAAACATAATTGGGATTGGTGCTTATGTTTCTCCTGAAATGGCTGTAGGAACTCATAGTCTTGTTGAGGGTCCGAGTGAGGGGCTTGAATACACATGGTATTCTTAAATCTTTTGTTCTTGTGTGATTACTACTGAAAATGTCTTGTTGTGTGATTACACATTTGAGGACATGATATGCAGGTCTAGTCGTGGGCCAACCGCTGATGGTGATCTTGGTGTCTATATAAGTGCTCCTGGGGGCGCTGTGGCTCCTGTCCCCACCTGGACCCTCCAAAGTCGAATGCTCATGAATGGAACATCAATGGCATCTCCATGCGCTTGTGGAGGAGCTGCATTGGTTGTGAGTGCAATGAAGGTATTCATGAAGTCTCTTTTATCTGGTTGGTGTATCATAATACTGTTGTAGATGGTACTTTTTTACTTCGAGTATCTTATGCCTTTTTACAGGCAGAGGGTATTGATGTCAGCCCATATACTGTGAGGAAGGCTCTTGAAAACACATGTTCACCTATTGGTGGTTTGCCAGAAGATGTACTGACCACAGGAATGGGGCTTATGCAAGTTGACAAGTAACTATTGTTCCAGACTGAAGTTGCCCGTGTAAATTTTGCAAATTATTTTAGGGCCATAATTCACATTTTTTTTATTATCTCTTCCTTCAGAGCGCTTGAGTATGTCAGACAATACAAAGAGACTCCCATTCAGTATGTCGTCAAAGTCAACATATCTGGAAAATCAGGTAACTTTCCTTTTCTCAATGCTTTTTCCTCTTCCTTAGGCATTTCTTGCTGATGCTTCCTAAAAGCTGTAATAATCACTGTTTTATTTTGGTTTCAAGCCTTTTATTCTGTTTATATGTGCAATTTTCCTTATTAATTGTGGCTACTTTCTTGCAGCACCTAACTATCGTGGTATTTATTTGAGAGAGGCTAGTGTTTGTCGACAATCTTCTGAGGTTAGAGAGCTGCATTGGCAATTCATTGTGTCCTTTTATTTGTTCTTAATTTTTGTATATGCAGATTGTATGCTTGAATCTGCTAAAGATTCTTGCTTTTTTGTCACCAAAAGTTTTCATTTTTAAATGTTACTGTTACTACTTGGTATATTAGGTTGTTGTTTAGTTATAATGCCATAACGGTATCCTTAAAAACTGGAAAACATCTTGATATATATTTCATATCATAATTTTGTTAAAACTTCCCTTTTTCCTTCTAGGAAACAAATATGACAGCCTTACTATATCTTGTACTTTCTCTTAGTTTTTTATTTGATACTTTTTACAGTGGACTGTGCAAGTTGAGCCAAAGTTTCATGATGATGCAAATAAGTTAGATCAATTATTTCCGTTTGAGGAGTGCATTGAGTTGCACTCCACAAATGAGACTGTTGTGAGAGGCCCTCAGTATCTTCTTCTCACTCATAACGGTCGTAGCTTCAAGTTAGTGACTCCAATTCTTTTGATCTTGGCTTATTAGTTTTATACTTCATCGCTGTTGAATGTGTGCAAATTTCCTGGCTTTCTTTAACTTTATTCTGATTTTGATCATCTTTGCTGGAACTTTTGATATGTATGAAAGTTCCATTATATGCACATATTGTTACTAACTATTTTTCTTTGATGCAAATATGAAATTTTGTATCTTCCTAGTTCCCATGGAGGTTTTGCCTTTCACTTGAAGTACCTCTTTATAATGATGACATGGTCAATCTATTTTTAATATATATTTTATTCACGAGACCTTTCAATAAGAAACTGCTAAAATATTTACATGAACTCGCTATGGCAATACTTGTACGAATTGAAGTACCACAGGAGCCAAGGACTTAAAAGTCAAAACCTCCATAGAAAGATACAAATATATAATTTTGGATCGTCTTTGCTTCATAATCATGTCCCCAGAAGCCAAGGACCTGAAAGTCTTCCGGATTGTATTCATCACTTCCATCTAAGGAAATATTCTCATACATTTTTTTCCCTCACAGCCATCACAAACCAGGTGAGGTTACCAGCTTGCAAGATGCATGCCTCTATGCTATTAAAAGAGTTTAGCCTATCAGTGGACATTGCATTCAGTACTTAGTGGTTTTCAAAATTTTGTAAACGAAGTTCAAGTGTTCTTGATTTTCATACAAGCACCTCCCTAACCCAGTTTATGTGGCTATTCTTTTGATGGAAGAGGCAATGACTTTTTTTATAATTAGATTGGTAAATGTAATTCCAAAATTGTATCTTCAGCAACTCTGCTACTTGTGAGATCAATATCATATTCAGAGTCGTATGCCGCTCTTGCTAGTGGGTATTCACCATCCAAAATGCATCATGGATGTTAGAACATAGACAAGAATCATAGTTATAGGTCTTCAGGAAGTACAAGAGTTGAACTCAGTTCTATTCTCATCAAATCATCATACTGGGATGGTGCCAATTTTTATAAATTTTCTTCATTGAGGGGACATTTCCCACCCTTTTTTCATTTTCTACTTCTTTGTTCAAATCTGGTATCCACCAAGAAGAATTTTGAGTGGTAAATATTCCAGTTACAATCATGCTCTACTTGTGTTATTAATCTGAATGTTCTTTGACTCATTTCTTCAACAGCATCATTGTAGATCCTACTAATCTCGAAGACGGATTACATTATTTTGAATTGTATGGAATCAATACCAAAGCATCATGGCGTGGCCCCGTTTTCAGAATTCCTGTGACTATCACAAAGCCCATGGTTGTGAAAAGTAATCCACCTTTGGTTTCATTTTCTGGATTGAAGTTTACTGCAGGTAAACAGACTCTGTTGGTGCTATTTGAAATTACTCACCAATGTTTAATATATTAATTTTGTCTTATTAATGCAAAATTTCAGAAACTGTGCTTGTTGTTTTAATTTTCTTTTAGTTGACTAGACTGAGTTTGTATTGGTGAAATGACCAATTGCTTAAATTACCCTTGGTGAAAACATATTTAATGATGTAAAAAGAAATGGGAAGTACATTGAAAATTTCCTTAAAAATTATGATATTGGCTTTTGACGATGCCATTACTAATTTCATCAAGGTGTTACATGTACAAGTAAGTTGAAAGGAAAAGTTTGTATATGTGGGGCGTTATTGAACAATTAGTCAGTATACATTTTAAAATTATGATCTCAAAACATTTTCTGTACTTGTGTTCTTTAACAAGTGTGAGATATGTTCTGTATGGCCTGATGTTGGTTAATCAGATTTCACCCTGCTTTTGAACAATCATGGCAATGTGATTGCTATGATTTGTAGTTGGATGGACCACCCTAACTGTGAACATTGATGTAGGGCTGGAACCACCATAGGCACTAGTGCATCTGTTTGCTCATGTTTCCCTTATCTATGCATCTATCTTCATAAACAAACTAGTTCTCACCGTGGTTGTGTATTTTGATTAACTTGATTTATTATACATGTGCAGAAGTGATATGCTATAGATGTTATGGATAATGGGTATATGGGAATGTTCTTATTTGAGGTGTTTTTGCTTTTCCCAGGCCACATAGAAAGGCGATTCATAGAGGTACCTCGTGGTGCCACATGGGCTGAGGCAACTATGACGGCTTCGGGGTTTGATGTTGCTACAAGATTCTTTGTTGATACCGTACAGGTATTCCCCCCGCGACCCAGTTGGCTAAGTCATCTTCAAGCAGCATGTACTGGGAAACTCATCTTTGTTACTTCTGTTTCCTAATCTCAAATGCAGATTACTCCATTAAAGAGGCCTATCAAGTGGGAGAATGTTGCCACATTCTCATCTCCATCTGCTAAAGCTTTTGCCTTTAAAGTAGAGAGTGGTCGAACTCTTGAATTAACTGTAGCTCAATTTTGGTCAAGTGCAAGAGGAATTAATGAAGACGCTATAGTGGATTTTGAGGTAAAATAAGTAGGCCACATACAAAGCAATGCTGTCTCTCATGTCAAGTTTATGTTTGAAGTCCATATTTCTTATGCCAATATCTCATATGGTGACTTCTGTATCTTTTCGGGTGATCCTTTTAGAAATGAGGGGTTAGTTTATACCCTTCAAATCAGAGCTTGTTGCTTTCTGTTGGTCTTATATGAATTCATTTTTCATCTTTCTTTTTTAGAATTTTGCATGCTATAAACAATTAACCTTTACACGAGTCAACACTTGACAACCTCTCTTCCAGTAGAAGGAAAATTGTAAATAAAATTAATCATGAGTCCATGACTACCTCTTGTACAAGGAATCTAAAACACAACAACTGTTTGAGATCCTTTTCAGTTTCTGAAAATTCTTGTTGATCCAGATACTGACCAATTAATTTTATTTGCAGATTGAATTTCATGGTGTTAGTGTAAACAAGGAGGAAATCATGCTGGACGGGAGTGAAGCCCCAGTTAGAATTGAAGCATGGAGTTTGCTATCTGAGAAACTTATTCCATCTGCTACTCTACAAAAGGTAAGCTGCGGGTAATAACAAAGTCAACTCACTAGGCTTAAATGTGCTGATTTGTGCATAGACTTGGACATTAATCATTCACAAATGTATCCCTTACAGCCATGCTTTTGGGTTTTTTATTGTAGGTTCGGATTCCCTACCGTCCATTTGAGAGTAAGTTCCGAACTCTCCCAAGCAGCCGAGATCGTCTACCTTCTGGCAAACAGACTCTGGCACTGACTTTAAGGTGGCTGCCTTTTTTTTTTTACATTTGAATTCCTTTCTTTTACTGCACGTGGTCTCAACTGTTCCTTGTACCTATTGCAGTTACAAGTTCAAACTAGAGGAAGGAGCAGAAATAAAACCCCAAATCCCATTATTGAATGATCGCATCTATGACACTAAATTCGAGTCTCAATTCTATATGATTTTGGATTCAAACAAGGTATTTTGTCTCCTTTATCTGCTCTCATTCTTTTGATGGTATTGCCTTTTTCAAACTCACACGAGTAACGAATAAAAGTTTTTAAACTTAGGAAAGAGTCATTCGTTGAAGCTTAAAATGAAGGCTTCACATTCTTACTACATACAAAAAATGCCAGTTATAAATAAACATTAAAAATAAAAAATAAAAATGTGAAACAAAACAGATTTAACCTTTGCACTCAAAAGCCTCTTTAAAATGTGAGGTTGGTTAGCGATTTCCATATGTGAGAAGTGTTTTCAGGACATCCCTACACATTTTTCAATTTTCAATTTTCAATATCAGCTTATATTTAACATGTACTTCTAGCTTTTCAGCATCAAGCTTGCATTTTGATTTTCTCACCCTTGTGATTTTTGCCTGTACAGCGTGTGTATGTTATGGGGGATGTCTATCCAAAATCAACGCGACTCCCGAAGGGTGAATTCACGTTGCTTCTTTATTTAAGGTGAGAGCCCTGTCTCAAGATAGTTTTTGACTATTTCTGTTAATTTTACTCTATGTTATGATAATTAATGGTGTATTCTTGAACCCAAAAAATAATTGATGTGTTTGCTGCTGTATGCTGTAAATTATGACAAATAATCGGTTAAATATTCTTCTGAATTTGTTTATAGCCTCCCGAACTAACTCTCGGTATGAAAGTCTTGTCCATTTTAACAGCTGTACTCCTGTTTCAGGCATGATGATGTCCAAATATTGGAGAAGATGAAGTCTCTTGTGTTGTTTATTGAAAGGAATTTGGAAGATAAGGTAGCATTCCTTCCTCTGTTCCAAAGAGTTTTATTTCCTTGCAATAAATACATGATCGCTTGCATTCACGGTCACAGTTGCACCAGAATGATCCATGAACATACTTGCAGCAAAAGATAAAATCAAGCTTATTTCTGTCTTTCATGAAATTCTGTTATTTAGACCACTCTAATTTGCCTCCATCTTTTCTGTTTTAACCTAAAGCTACCTAAGATGTATAAATGATAGTAAAAGGTGAGTGAAATATCAGTTTGTCGATTATCAATCTTTTGTAGCAAAGGGTTACTACAGTTCTAAATTCACTTATAACTGCTGAGTAAAATCAACTGGAATAAGCTTCTAACACCATATTTCAGCACACAAAAATTGTACCAGATTCTTAGGGAGGATAAAGAGGATTTCAAACATATATTGGTCAACTGTAGAGGAATAATTGTGTTTTATAATTTCATTTGGGAAGTCTTATACTTATCAGTGGGAAGGGAGAAAGTAGGGAGGGGAATATGATATGTTGTTATTTCTGTGCCAAAGTTGCTTTCTATTAGAGCTAGATCAAGAAGCTTTGCATTGTATACACCAGTCCTCTAAAAAACGATACCACGTGCACTAGATTTCTTGTCTGTTGGCTGGATTTAGACTAGGGGGGATATTTTGTGTCATTTAGTAAGAAACTTTTGGTTATTGGAATTAAAATCTTGTTGTGGAAAGCTGACATCCATAGTTTCTGTGTCATTTTTCAATACAGGAGAAAGTCCGTTTAAGCTTTTTCTCACAGCCAGATGGCCCTGTGATGGGAAATGGTAGCTTTAAGACATCCTCTTTAATTCCCGGGTACACACTAAACCATTCAATGCAACTTTTTTTCCTTGGAATCTGTTCATTTATCTGGTTCATCATTCTTCCAAGCTGATCCTATTCATTTTGCAGACTGAATGAAGCTTTTTATGTGAGTCCACCAACCAAAGATCAGATTCCCAAGGTATTATCATGCTGTACTGTTTTTTTTTGTGGTAACAAGTTCCAGTTTCTGACTTGATACCTTCTGCAGAATTGTCCAGAGGGATCTGTATTGTTTGGTGATATAACGTATGGAAAACCCTCCCAGCAAGGAAATGGAAACGGTTCACAAAAGAATCCTGCCTCTTACCAAATATCTTATGTTGTACCTCCAAACAAGGTTGGTAAAATTATTCAATTTGAATGGTTTTAAGCAATTAAAAAGTTGATGATTGGTGGTGTGATCATTCTATGTTTAGAATCTATAAATGGCTGTTTCTCTGATTTAGAATGACAAAGAAAAAGGAAAAGGGTCACCTGCAGCATCTACCCAAAGTGTGGCCCAGCGACTAGAGGAAGAGGTAACTGCCTTATTTCTATTAATATAATATAGCATTTCCCAGCGGTTGGTGTGTTACTGTTATTGTAAATGATTTTTTTCTCGGTATGTGTCAGTTGCAAGTGAGATGGTTTGTCCATATACATTACGGGTCCGTTTGGTTTGAACTCCGGAATCGGAAACGGAATGGAAACGAATCTGGTCAATATATATACCATTGTTCATGAAAGTTTTTAGAATCATTCTTTGTGGTTTGAAGGAATTGGAGTAGAGTTTGATTACTTTTGATACCCTATAGGGTAACAAAATGTGGGGAAACAAGTGCATTTTGTATTAATACACAAGGAATGATTCCACAAAATTTCATGAATAATGATATACATATGGACTAAATTCGTTTCCATTCCGTTTCCGTTTCCGGAGTTGGAACCAAACGGGCCCTACTTGTTTATATGAGTTCACCCCGGCATTTGATTAGTTATGGGCATCAACTGTTGCTGCTGCTGGTGCAGTAAATTCAGTATTGAGTTTTTGATGTCTATTTCTTTGATTTACTACTTTTGTTCATAGTAAAGCATGATAAATATACTCTGCTCAGGGTTTTGGATTGTTGAGAATGTTTCCCAGAAGACTGACTCAAGCAGATTGTCTGCTGAAGTGTTGATGCTTCTGTTATTCTTTTGCTTGTGCATTGTTTCTTCAATAGTTCTGTACAGGGATTTTAAGTTTGTGCTTTTCACCCATCAGTAGTTTTTATTTATGTTACTAAATCTAGTAATTGATGCTTGCTCAGGTCCGTGATGTTAAAATAAAAGTCTTGACTAGCCTGAAGTTGAATAATGAAGAAGAGAGTGCAGAATGGAGAAAATTATCAGCATCGTTGAAGGTGAGTTTATGTTGCCTAGTTCAGGAGTCTTCTGACCCGGTTTCTTGGAATTCTCGACTATGTTATGTTTTCCTCATATGTATAATTTTCTACCGGTATTTGTGCTCTTGCAGAGTGAATATCCAAAGCACACTCCGCTTCTCGCTAAGATCTTAGAGGGCTTCCTCTCTCAGAATAATGCTGCTGACAAAGTCCACTATTACGAAGAGGTAAATTTGATATCATCTGTTAATTTATTCTGTAAAATCAATATCAGAAAAAAAGAAAACAGCAGTTAATGTACGTTAAGAGAAGACATATTGAAGTACTACAAGCTCACAATCAGTAAATGCTCTCCCTTTTTCGTATCTTCTTCTGCAGGTTGTTCTAGCAGCAAACGAGGTAATTAATAGTGTTGATAGAGACGAGTTAGCAAAATCTCTTTCACTGAAAGTTGATCCAGAGGATGACGAATCAGAGGTAAATGTTTGTATGAAACAAAACAAGATGTAATAGTTTTCGTTTCTGACTCTCATACTCCGCCTTCCTTCCTCCCTCTGATGAAATACAGAAAACCAAGAAACAGATGGAGACTACCCGAGACCACTTAGCCGACGCTCTTTATCAAAAAGGGCTTGCACTCTATGAACTTTCCACTTTGAAGGTTATTTTCATTGAACTATGCCTCTTTCTTAGCATCTTCTTCACTTTTCGGTTAAAATAAAATTTGGTATGAGTCAATTGATATCAGTTGTTTAATGGCTGTAGGGCGAGTCTAAAGATCCCGAGCCTGGTACTGAACAAACTTCAAAACCCAAAGAAGATCCTTTTGATGAAAACTACAAGGAGTTAAAGAAATGGGTTGATGTGAAGTCTGTTAAGTATGGAATGGTTACTGTGATTCACGAGAAGCGTCGTAATAGACTGGGAACAGCACTGAAGGTGAGTAATGGATGATGATTCGGGAATTGCATGTTTTCTCTTTTTTTGGTTTTCATAATGTTTGCTTGTTTTAGGTATTGGATGGCATGATTCAATCAGATGAAGAATCTCCCAAGAGGAAATTCTACGACACGAAGCTTTCTCTGGTCGAGAGTATCGGATGGAAACACGTAGCGGCTCGTGAGAAAGAGTGGATGCTCATCCGCTTCCCCACTATTGCACCTCTGTTTTAAGGATGAGTCTAAGCTGGATTTGCTTGCTGTGCTTTTTTTAATCAAGATGATTAGTTTTAATTTATTGGATTATTTATGATATCAGGATAAATAGTTGGTAAGTTGTCACCCAGCAATGCCGTTGCACATCAATAAAACGACAGTTTTAGCTTCGTTTTACTCTAATATGCTCGTTTCCTCATCTTAGGAGTTAAAAGCAATTGAATTTCATGTTGTTTTCTTAGAACCAACAAGTTTATTAACCTGAAGTTAAGAATCTAACTGGGAATTATGGACAATGGCCGGTTATGAGGTGAATGAGTTGAGCTATGACATGTTTATATCCGGCTCGTTTATAAACAAGTTCGACGGGGACTTAAATTTTAACCAAGTGGGAAATATGTTTGTTAAAAGGTGAACGGCAGCTCACGTAACAGTCCTATTGTATTTCCGAGTTGGGTTTTGGCATGTTTATATTTAATCCACATCCTATTGCATTTTCGAGTTGGGTTTTGACATGTTTATCCTTAATCCGCATATAAACGAGTTGAACCCATTATAAATGTGCTTATATTTTCCTAGGTTAGAAGTGAACTTGGTTCTTATCTTCTAAGAGACATTTGAAGCTTTTTGGCTGAGCTGTATCTTCGGGTAGTAGCAGAGGTTGTATCTTAGCTTGTGAAGTTGTTTGTTGGAACCAAGAACGGTAGTGGCCATAGTGATACCCTACTTGCTCCTTGTCTTCCTCGTACCCACGGGCCACCGCTGGCCCGGCTATACGGCTATAAGGTCGTTTGAAAAGAAGTCCCAAAAATACTAGGCTCGATATGTTTTATAGGGGCAAAAAATAATACAAGTAGACTTTTTTTTATGTTTCCTCACTTCAGTTGTCCAAGGAGACCCAAGTTCGAGTCTTCCCCTTTGTTAAACTAATCTCATTTTTTCATAAGCGTAAGTATGATGATAAAGCAATGGTGATGGTTGTTTTAATAATCACGTTAATTCTCAACATGAATAGTCACATCTATATACCTAGTTGCATTAAAAATAGAAAAAGAACTCACTTCCCACAATTGGTAGTTAGTGCTCACATTGGATGCTCGTGTAAGTTTCGTAATCACACGTTGAACTCACAATGTTGGTTAATATTACTTCTTTACTCCCTTTAAACACCATCATTGATTTATAGTTATAATTTAACGTAAATTGATTCTGATAAGAGTATATTCTTAGATGAATGAGGACTCTCCTTTGCCTAATGCATCCACATATCGATCTCTTGTAGGAATGTTAAACTTCCTCGCTCATAGCAGGCCTGATATGTGCTTTGTTGTGCAGCACTTGAGCCAATTCTTACAGGCCCCTTGTTTTTCCCACATGGCTGCACTTCAACATACTCTCAGGTACTTACAAGGTACCATAGGACATGGTGTACTTCTCAATGGTTGTGAACAACCATCTCTTCTTACATATACGGATTTAGATTGGGCAACATGTTCCATCTCTCGACGTTCTGTTGGAGGATTTGTAATTCTCCTTGGTAATTCTCCAATAAGTTGGAAGTCCAAAAAGCAATCAACTATCTACAGGAGATCTGCAGAAGCTGAATACAGAGCAGCGGCCAATGTAGCAGCTGAAATCACATGGCTCATTCGTCTTCTTCATGACATTGGCATCTCCACTTCCCAACCGGTTAGTATCTACTGTGATAACAAATCAGCCATTCAGATTACACACAATCCAATATTCCACGAAAGAACGAAGCAGATAGAGATAGACTGCCATTTTACTAGAGACAAAATTATGGAAGGTCTTTTAGAACTCAAATATGTACACACATCTAATCGGCTGGAAGATGTTCTTACCAAATTCATTCCATCTACTGAACAAAATGGCATGCTTACCAAGCTTGGAATGGTTCCCTTCTAGCGGGGGTGATAAGAGTATATTTTTAGATGAATGAGGACCTCTAGTTTGTAACAGAATTGGTATGACGTGTACTGATTGCATATATGTATAAAAACTCTATGTAAACAGATAACATAAAGTAATGTGATTGTTTTCCTCTTCTTCTCAAAACAACTTTTCCTTTTTTGTATTTATTATCTAGTTCACCTCCATTCTTTCCTCACAAATTGTAACAGATTCGATACTTTATTTTTTAATAGTTTGCGATTTTCAAAATCAAAATTTACAAGTTTCACGAATTATCTAAAGTCTTCCATAAATAAAGTGAAAATATGACAATTCTATAACAAGTAAAACTTCTCTATTTTAATTTTAAGGTCGGTTTAGTGTAATTTTCCATTAATTTTCTCAAATAAGATTTTGCAGGAGTATAAATTCCGGAGACTGCCCACTCGGACAGCATTCTCTCTGTCTCTTCATCCACAGTCCAACACCTCTCTCCTTGGTTTCTCAGCTGCCAATTCCTTCCATTACCGAATTCTCCAACAAAAGCGATAAGGCTCTCTACTATGCTCCTTCATCTCTCCATTGCTCGCTTTTCCAAATCCTCTATCTCTCTTCTCTCTTTCAAACCTCAATTCCGCTCAATCTTCGCCAATTCGTCACACATTTCGACTGCTGCTCCATCCAATTTTGTTTGTTGCTCTTCCCTCAGCAGCGACCACAATTCCCTAGGTACGCTCTTCATTTCTATTTTGTATCGGTTTGGTCAATTTGCTCGTGTTTCTGACCATTTTATGTAGGAGGTTCAGCTACTAGTGTTGGTAGTGATGATAAGAATGTCGATAGCTTAGAAGTTTTGCAAGGAAAGGTTGAGGCTCTTGGAATCAAATGTGAAGTCCTTAGACCTGGTTTTTACGATCTTTTGATGTGTCCTAAGGTGATTACTAACTTCACTATTTGACTTTGATTTTTTTCTCGCCTTTGGATATATTCAGTTGTTCATCTGCTTTGTTATGATAAAAATAGCAAAATCAAAAAGAAATAGTGCATGTAGTTTATACAGTCGCTATATCCTTTCCACTTCTCTTTCACATGTATCATACAACCAAATCTGACCCTATACGCATTTTAAGAATTAGATTTTTATTACAATAGGACATAGTTATGTTGTTGGTGGTAGGAATAAGGTTTGTGGTGTGATTTAGGCCAAAAGAGATCCAGAAACTGTGGTTAAGCAGCTAAGCTACTATCTGATTTGACCTAATGAAATAAGAATGGTGTAGAAACATGGACTATATGACGGCTTCATTTTCACAATCTTGCAATGTAACCATATGAGCACCGTCACTTTGTTCTTGTTTCCCTGCTTCAGATATCTTATCTGACAAGCGTGTTTGTAATTTACCTAGTGTCATGGTGGGAAGTTGATGCAAAGGACTCTTTCTTTCCATGTCACTATATCCTTGCCACTTCTCTTTCACATGTATCATACAACCAAAGCCGATCCTATACGCAATTTAAGGATTAGGTTTTTATTACAATAGAACATAGTTATGTTGTTGGTGGTAGGAATAAGTTTGTGGTGTGATTTAGGCCAAAATAGATTCAGAAACTGTGGTTAAGCAGCTAAGCTACTATCTGATTTGACCTAATGAAATAAGAATGGTGTAGAAAAATGGACTATATGAAGGCTTCATTTTCACAATCTTGCAATGTAACCATATGTGCACCGGCACTTTGTTCTTGCTTCCCTGCTTCAGATATCTTATCTGACAAGCGTGTTTGTAATTTACCTAGTGTCATGGTGGGAAGTTGATGCAAAGGACTCTTTCTTTCCATGTCAGTAAAATGCGGTAAGCGTAAATAAAAAAAAATTAATCTGGATTTGGTGATCATTTGCTATCTTTAATACCCTTCATTTTCATTCTTCATGTAGGGATTTTTCCATGTGGAGATGTTTCCATGTTGACTGTGGATGGGCAGAGCAGGTAACTTTGTTTCTATTTGTAACTAAAAGATGTCATATATGACTGCTGATGAACTTTGACCAATTATTTCTGTAATAATTCTAGTTTGTAATATCCAAAATATATCAACACTTCTAGATATGCTATTTTTGTTGCAACTCTTAATATTCAATAATTCTTTGTATTTTATAAAAATTTACACCAAGTCTGTTGAAAGTTGATTGTGGACAATCTGCTAGGATTTGCTTTCCAAAACAGAAGGGATTATTATATAAATAGAGCAAAATTGGAAAGAATGTCCACTTGTACCATTGAGATGTGTATTATTTAAGTGCCAGATTGAAGAGATACGTACCATCTTCTCTAAAGTACCCACACATTTAATATAAGAAGTATTTCACAACTAACCAGATGTAATTTAAAAATTAAGGACATTAGGCAATGCCTTGTCAGGTAGTAACTTTTTGCAGGTATTTGTAGACCAACGAAATCCTCGACTTAATTGGGCAAGAAATTTTAGTTCATCGAAAGCAGGAAGCCTGGATCTAGAGCCTTTGGGCGAAAAGGTATGTCAAATTTACATGTTATAAAAATTCTCGAAATTTACTATATAAATATCATTATTGTCTTCAGTTTGGCCTTAGTTTCACTGTTTTGTTCATTGCTAGTTTTCTTGACTTTTGGACCCTAGCTTAGTAGTTTACATTCTTGGCCTATGCTTGAAGCTTAGCTATCAAAGTCGTGCCTTTTACACATCAGATCATGCATATTTTCGTCATCACTAATTACTGTCTTGTTTTCTCTCAGCTACTTGCATACTTTGCCGACCGAATGATATCGAAGGGAACTCTACAAAGGAATGGTGTCATGCAAGTATGCGGAGATCAGGTCTACAGAGCCTTACAAAACTCCGTCAGTATAATTCTTTTTGTTCTTGCAAGTTTTATCTTACATTGAAATACGTTTGCAGAGTTCCATTGCATTTTGTTACAGACAAAATGGGGTGCTTGTTGGATGCAAGTATCGAAGAATGGATAAGAAATTCTGGCAGGTACTTATTAAATAATTATAAGCTCTCCTCTTGCATCCTTCCTGAAAGAGGCATGCCTCCATATTCATTTATGGTGTTATGAGTTACGACAAATCTTGAAAATCTAATAGCCTCATTGCTTGAAATTTTAGAACAAAACCAAGAAATAATATCATGTTATAGCAATATAACTGCAAACATTTCTTTTTTCTCTCCTTAAATTGAATTTCAATTTATTCTTCCCAGGAGAAAGGCACTCACAGGATATTTTACGGGATCGATGATGTACAAGGAGCATCGGAAGTCATAATTGTAAGTGCCATAATATTATGAAATCTGTTAATCGTATTCAATTTCACAGCTTCCCTTTTTAAGTCTCTATTTTTACCGAAAATGATCTTCAGGTTGAAGGTGAAATGGATAAGCTCTCCATGGAAGAAGCTGGGTTTCAGAATTGTTTGAGTGTTCCTGGTGGTGCTCCAAATAAGGTTTCTAACAAAGAACTACCACCCGTGGAAAAGGTGTGAAGCCAACCAATTCGAAATTTATAATTACCAACTTGGACTATCTTACCAATTTCTTTGCTTAACTTTCCTTGATCTTTTCTTGTGAATTGTTGGTTATCAATGACTATATACTATCTTGCTAGAGTAGGCATGTATTTTTGCTTCTTCTCCCTTTGAAAGTTATATATTATCACAGGATGCTGCATATCAATATATCTGGAATTGCAAGGGCTACTTGGAGAAGGTCAGTTAAGACTAGCTTTCTTTAATTTGTAATTTATCAGATATCAGGAGTTTTAGAAACAAAAGTATGATACATTTATTGTGTGCTCTATAACTAGGCTTCCCGCATTATACTAGCAACAGATGCTGATCCACCAGGCCAAGCTTTGGCTGAAGAGCTTGCTCGACGCCTTGGAAGAGAGAGGTTAAGATTCCCGCTAGTTATGCTGTTAACATCCATGAACTTCTGATTGATTACGTACCGTATTCTCTCTTTTATAAATTATCTTTTGACCTTCGTTGATGTCGTAGATGTTGGCGTGTGCTTTGGCCTGAAAGAGAAGGATCTGAACGCTTTGTAGATGCAAATGAGGTTTTATTCTGATCTTCACCTTTTGCAATTCTTGGATAATCTTTCATTTGGCATATATCTTCTTCTATACTATATTATTAGCTTGTATAGTTGTATTATATTAGCTCAATGTACATTTCAAAATGAGGAATTATTTTGCATATGAATCATATGATGGATTTGATGTATAAGATGAACGGAAAGTGGAGACGTATCTTATAAAACTAACTAATACAAACTGTGATGACTTATGCAAGTTTTCTTGTGTCGCTTGAGAGTGAACTCAAACATAGGATAGGAAGTTGACAATCACTAATGAACCTTTGACATTTTTTAATATTTCATTGCCCTTCCACTTCAAGATAGAATTGGTTCAGTGAAGAGCCAAGATTTCAGGGGGGAATTATAATCCTATGTGGTGTACAAATACAATTCAGCTGTCCAATCCAATGATCTGAAAATAATTATTTAATTGTTGATCTAATCTGATTCGGGGTGAACCTAATCGGATACGGATCACAGTTTTGTAAAACAATCTAATATTCTCTCATTCGGATTGGACATTCGTATCAGATATGTCTCCCTGATCCAGTAAGAGTTATTCAGATTGGCCGGATATAAGTCTTATGAATTATGATTCGTGGATATCCAGTGTGTCTGAAAAAATAGCTTTTCTTTAAAGCTAAATATAAAAACTCGGATATCTGATTCAAGAAAAGTTTGTCCGGGCATCCATATACTATTAGATACTAGTCAAGTTTTTATAAAATAACCGGATTAATTCGATCCCGTTACACACCCTAGTATGCAAGCCGTTGTGAGCTGCTTCCATGTGAAACAGTTTGGCCAACACATAATTATTGTGTCATGTACTTGCTCATTTGTTCTTCCAACACTTCCTCTCATGAGAAAAAGACACAGTTCTTGCTGTTATACAATTACGCCTCCACTGATTTTTTTTGGGCAGGTGCTAATGAAGCTCGGGTCAGACGCTGTGAGGAAATCAATTGAAAGTGCAGTGTGGTTTGAGGATCCAGAGCTTGAGCTAACTGATGTTGCCTGAAATCCTGAATACATGTCTATGAAAAAAAAGGTTGAAGATAGACATTATATACATTTGAGCACCACTTTTGTAAGATACTATTTGCTCAATGAAAACAGTAAAGAGTATAGCTCATTTTTAATAATGTTTTCAACACTAAAAATAAAGAATCAACCTACATCATCAAGAAATTGCTGAAAGAATATTGTAAAAAATGTTGCAGCAGTTCTCAAACGTGGAATACTAAGAAACGAGGATCTTGAATCATACATCCTGAAGAACTTGAATGATGATATCCACCATGGACTAATGGATTTTGTACTGATGAACGGGAGCAAACATACCTGTCAAACTGGATAATACAGCATAAAAATCACAAACCGCCATAATCATGGAAATTATTTTGATCAAAGACTATTGTGTTGCAAAATATGAACGGCTTTCCATCCTGAACTATCAAAGAGATCAGTGTTCTAAATGCATATTTAATCAAAAACAAAGTTCAATTGTTTAACAAATAACATGGTAGGTTAAAAGCAACAAAAATAAGCAAGCAATATGAACTAGGAAGTAGGAAAAATATAGTTCTTCTAGCAGATGCAAATTGTCCAAAGGGTAGTTGAAGAGTTTATCCGTGGGAGGGTCGGATGGATAGGAAGATGGGTGTGCAAGGGTAAATTATTATAGTAAAAGGAGAAGAATAGAAGAAAGACTAACAAAAAGAAGTCATGATTCAGAAAATTATGACAATAAGTGATTATATGAATGAGTTTATCATTTAAGGACTCCCATTACTATCTATTTGGCAGTGATGTAAATATTTTTAATGAAAGGAACAAAGTATTTTTGGAAAAAAAAAATCATTTTTTTTATTGATTTTTTATCAAAAAAGAAGGGATGCACCAACAGGCGCGCCTAGTATGCGTCTCTTTGAAGGGGCTGCGCCTTTTAGAACACTGAGCGAGATGAACAAATAAACAAACCATCACCTAAATCTCTCTTTTCTTTTTATGCTATTTTAGATTCCGTAATGCAAAAAGGGGCAGTTGGTCATCATGCGCATAACAAATTGCCTAAGTCAATTCACTCGGTAAGGCAGTCGCACCTGTGCAAGAAATGGACATGTCTGGGCCCTTTAAAGAATATTAGTCTTCATGTTCATCTTCTTCTTCTGAATCTGCAAAAGATCAACAAATAAAAATCAGTCATATCTTGCAGGTAACTTCCTTATTTCACTACAAAAAACATTAAGAATTGCCCATTGTTAATATACACATACATTTGCAAAACAATAAAAGCATTCATCAGGGTGTCAAACAGTCAAGAACCAGACCGGGCGTAGTAAATCAATCCATTGTTAATATAAAAAAAGGTTTCCAGAAAAAATCTATAGTTTTATTTTATAAATCAATCCAGTCCGAACCTGAGAAATCAAAAAATTTGAACTCTTTCTTATTCTTTCTGGTTGGTCTAGAGGTGCAATTAGATAACTAAACCATCACATTAACCCCTCAATATTGAGAAAAGCTCTTACCAAGCAAAAAATGTACCTTAAATATTCAGAAACAAGAATGTGAACAAAGAGTTTCACTAGGTTTGTGAGATCATGGTGGAACTGGTACTATTGTGGCAGGCGATAATAGGTAAAGAAAAGCTTTGAAATTAATAGAAACATGTAAAAGTGCAGGAAATCTTGATGGCTACTCACCAGATCGAACATCTTCACTAACTTGGCCTCTAGCTTTGATTTGCTTTACGAGCATACGGTACATAAGGATCCACCAGTAAATGTGCAGAACAAGTAGGCAGTACAAGAGAGTGTTGAAAATATAGTAGTATATAGGTCCATCTATAGCGTGCTTTTCTTTGTCTAATGTTAAGATAACTTCATAGCTGCAACATAAGGAAACAAAGTGAGAGGGTAGACCTATAAAAAGGAGACTGAAATCTCATCATACAACATGAAAATAAATTACTCACAGACTATACTGAATTGTATAATGATAACAAAAGAAACGGTTCATGGTTGATCTCAGCTACATAAATAGCTAAGATTTTTTCTAATATCATATCAACACCCACAGAAGGACTGACAAAATGTAGTTAGGAAAATTGAACAAGAGAGAAACCAGAGCTAGGAACGAATCCATAGAGCTTACTCACAAAACCAGTACTCAAAACGCCTAGAAGCTCCCCAGGAAAATGCCACTTACAACGTATAAAAAGTAAACTTACAAGTGCTACAAACGGAAATTCTACATAAATAACTTAAATAAGCTAATGCCTTCTTAAAATCTAATGGAGAGAATGTGCATATAACAAAACCTTTAGTTGTTTAAACAACTTCCATATACAACATCAGATTAAGATGGAATAATCAGCTACCATATAGCCTGTAGCAGACAGAAGACATAAAGAATCATGGTGGAATATTTAAAGCGGTCTAATTAACAGAAGTTCCTTCCATTCAATCACAATTGCAACAATACTTCATCATAACCTAGAAGCTAGCCTTAGATTAGTAAGGAAGATTCTTAATGCAGAATCAAGTTCACATTTGTTGCATAGATATACTATAAATAATACTACCATGCTAGCTTTATTTTATCCAAACAATTTTTCCAATTCTTTTAATCCAATATAACAAACCAAGCAATTTTTTTCGTCGGGTCCGGGTAGAGACCAAAGATCTTGAGCGACTGATCCGACAGATTTTGTGGAAAAAGTCTACTATACACATTTGCACACATGTAACATATTTTGAATTCCGTTTTTAAGATTGAAAAGAGAATTCAGTAAATTTGAGATATGCTATTTTATATAAATCTATGATCTCAAAGTTCACAGAAACAAAGCCTAAACCAAAATTACAAATTATGTTATGAGAAAGGGAAAAGGATCCAAGCCATTAAAGGACAAACACAAAAGTTCAAAATTTCATGAGGTTACTTACCTTGTACTCCGTAGAACCCAAAATGGGAAGTAGGTAAGACGAAGTAGGATCCAAGATATAACAAAGAGAATAAATGCAAAGCTAGCAAGCCCTTCAGCACCACTATATTTGGACATCTTCCCAACCTCAAGAAACACATCACTGGCATCATGAAGAGCCAATACCATTGAACCAACCCGAGCAAATCTGCACAAAAGGAGTAAAATAAACAAAAAATATAAGCTCGATATCATGTACCACAAAGGGTATTATTTTAGCTGCATACAGAATGTTTGTTGCTGGAGATTGGATGTGTTATAAATTTCTTCTTCCTTTATTTTTTTTGTTTGCATAGAATTGTGTCTGTAATATGCACAGAAGGTAACAATCTTTATGAAAAAAATAGAAGTGCGGCATATTTACACTCATAAGAAACTTATTGGAATAAATAATTGGTAGTATATCCAACATGTAATTGTTAATATTGATGACGGAAAATACCTAAAGATATAAGAGAGCACTATAAGAAAGAATGTTGCGACATGATGACCCATTGAAACACCAAAGTCAGAACGCCTTGTTTCCCAGAAAACCAGAGCAAATATTGAGTATGTATAGAATCCAGCAGCAAACATGTACAGTCCTTTCAGCTTCAACCTGACTTTGTAAAGGCAAAAGTTGCATGAGTATAAGCAAATAATTCTTGGCTTATAAGCCATAACTATGTACCCAATGAAAAGTTCTAACATACTTCATTTTCTGGTCAGGCCAGACCTGATCCCCAGGGCCCACCCAAAATTTGCTTGTATTGGTGAACCATGGCTCGTTGTAAGTCACTAAAAGAGCTAGAATTTCTGCAGACAAAAAATAAACACACTTCCAAGCTGATTCCTTGAATTTTCTTATCTTCTTTCTTTTCTCATCTGAATCAACAGCTTTTCCCTTGCCAAATATCAACCGCTTTCCAATTTTCTGGTTCAAATATATGAAATTAGATACTCTTCAATCAAGAATTCTTCAACTAGTGAAGCACATGAGAAAGGATGCACAACAAGGATAGTTTATCAGGATATGTTCTCTACAATCAAGCAGCAGGTTTGCAACATTTACATCTTATGCTGGAAAAAACATTACATTATCCACACTGTCAATAAACACTATTTGCACATTTGTACAATCTGGTGGACTTTTCAACATCATAAAAGGAAATAAGTCCTAAAACTGCAACTTATCAATTTACAACAAGAATAAAGCAAGTGATGTGATCAGCTGAAAAATATAATAATATATTCAGTCCAAGGCGAATGAAGTCTTTGTACACCAAACCAGCGGGAACTTTCTTATCTGAAAGTCCAAGCAATCCTCATCGTCAACAAGAAAAATCTTACTGCATAGCAATATATTATCCAATATGTGATTATAATACTACTGCAGATAATGTAACTTGTCAGCGTGTCATTGTGTCGGCAAGAGTAAAGCAGAAGCAAGGGCATTTAATGAAAAATCCAACAGGAATTTCTAAACTGAATGTCCAAGCAATACTAATCTTCAACCATGAACATGGACCAGCATAAATAGGGACCACTTAGATTATCAACTTCAGTTCAATTTTGCAACCTAACCGGTTGCGACATTGAGTATTTCGAATTTCACAATTTCATTCGTAATAATCAACGGATTCCTAATCCAATCGAAATCGTACAGGGAGAAACAGATTATTACCTCAAAAACGAATCGATCCAAGAAGAAACGAATTGAAGGGAAGAAGACAGCGAAAAGCGGAAGGAAAATGAAGTCTCCGTACTCAGGGAACGATTCTTTTTGCCAATCAACAGACGGAACGAAATCTAGTAACGCCATTGCCAAACAGAAAAAGACGAACTCCGAGATCAGGAACGCGAATTGACGGCGACAACCTTAGCGGGGCCGAGCACCATGAGATTGGATCAAACGAAGATCACAATCTTCAAATGTGGATGAAAAAGCAGTAAGAGCTTATAACCTTAAACGCAGCGTTTTGCCAATTTCAAACAACGATAGCACTTTGGAGGCCTTTGGAGGCCGTCAGGATCCGTAACCTTCTCTACTACCCTGCCTCTTTCTGATTGGTCAATTAATTAATTTTATTTATTATCTTTAAATTAAAATTAAAAAGTAAACTTATTAATAAAACTCTACAAAATATCTTTTATATATTATGTTGGATATATATATAATTTTAATCTTCTAATTTTGATTGATTTTTATTTGACGTTTTAGGTGATTACTTTGAATTACGCCTTCACACATATTGTTACGTGCATTTTGTGTTTGGTATTAGAATATTGTAATTGGTTTCAATCATGCTTTATAATTATTTGTCACATTATGTGTTTGACATTGAGAGTATTTAAGTTTCTCTTTATATTAGTTATGATCAATAAAAATATACTAGAACTTGATGTGGGAATAATTTAATTCCACATTTTGTCTTATTCTTGCTTGCTTGTGTTCGTAATAAAAAATAAGCTAGCATATGACATTCAAATACTTTTTCTTATCAAAGTGATTCTTGAGTTTATGTGTTTGTTATATTAAATGAAATTTAATCAACTAATTCGTATAGGATTCCGTAAATAGTATCTCCTTCAGCGACACTAAAAAACAAATGGTCTTGTCAATCTGTAAATGTCTTGAACATACAAGGGTTTCTCTTATAAATGTTATCGACCATTAAAATTGATTTAAATAGAAATTCTTATCTAAATTGATGCTAAACACTCAACTAAAATTGTTGGTTATCTAATACAATAACATTAGTCTATTCCTCCGATTATCTCCCTGCAGCTGATCCAGTAGGTCGACAACATCATCCATCGTGAAGCGATTAATCTGGCTCTTCTAAATATGCTCTAGATCTTTGTAGGCTCTTTTAAATATGCTCTAGATCTTTGTAGCAAAACTGGTCGACAACATCATCCATCGTGAATTGATTAATTTGTATCCGTGGTGGATTGGCCACCAATAATACAAAGGCAGTAGGCAGTAAACAAAAATCACAGAATGGTGTACCTGTATGCATTGGCCACCAATTGTCCATATGCCTGTCATATGAGACAAGAGCAATTAGGATCTATTTTTTAAACTAAAAGAATTTTGCTAAACCATACCCTTTAAAACGCAGGTTTTTACTCACCAAAATTTGCAAGACAATTCCTCCACTAACCAAAATTGCCAAAAGTGCAAGTTTACCACTGTGAATGCAAGCTACCACGTAACCAGGTAAGTCTGCCATTGTGAGATTTTGTCAATCGATCATGTTTAGTATACAAACGAGCTCAAATCGAGCTCTACTCATTCGACTCAAATGAGTAGAGCTTTGATAATCGATCATGTTCAACTCATTTTTAAACATGTATCTTGTACTTGGCTTATTTAGTATACAAACGAGCTCAAATCGAGCTTTTCTAGAGCCAAGTCCGAATAGTTCTGTTCATAAACTACACATAACAAACCCTAAAACAAAATCACATAATATGAAATTACAAAAATGCCCATACACTAGTCACACTAATATCTCCCCTTATCAAACCTTTGGAAATCACAAACTTGAAGCTCTAGGAACAACAAATGTACACATGTAAGTCCCTTTCATTGCTCTTCAAGAATCTCCTCAATTGGTCTCTTCATCCATAGAGAAGCCATTCATGACCCTTCTTTCTCATCCTTACCATTTGAGCTACCAAACTTCAAGTAATTCTCGATATCGCGCAAATCTGTGCTACCATTGCTTCCTAAGTGAAACCACTTCCTCCGTTGCATAGGAGGTCTATCACTTATGGCTATGGCTTTGTCGTTGGGGAAGAGATCGCGTAACACAAAAGCGTGGATGATTGTTGTGACGAGAAGAGCCGTCACAACAAGCGTTGAGGCGGTACATAAGACGACGGCTAGTGACCGTGTGAACCAATTCGTTACCTCATTCGAGTATCGTATTGTCGCGATTGCTGCTGCTGTCATTGGAAATGTGTATGCCCACCATGCTAATGAGAATCTGCAACAAATGAAGCTAACAAGTGTGAGTTTGATCGTATGTGTAAGTTTGTAACTTAGTTGAAATATTTGTTCACGATTGATTCATAACAATATATATAACACAATATCTTGAGATTATAATCTAATGTTTTCGAAGAGAGTGAGTCAATGAGTTGGGTAACAGGTGGATGGATGAACCACTTTCGCCAATCACCCATTAACCTATATGGTGCATTTAACCGTCGAGAGATCATATTAATAAAAATATGACTATTGATAACTTAGGATGCATTTTTAATGTTTTTGTACAAATTCGTTGTTTTTTAAATAATATTTTTATAAGTTTGTGAGTTTAAGGCTAAATACGAAATTCTAGATATTACGGATGTATCAAGTCGGTAAAAGTTACCTGAATCCTCGGAAGAAATTGACGCGAACAGCCTGAAGACAATGAACGTAGTGTCAAAAACCAAACAAAATCATAAAAACGCAAGAAATTTAGGGTAGTTCAAATTCCGGTCCGGAACAGGATTTTGGGTTGGATCTTGACCAATCTGGACCGAAAACCTATTGTTACCGGACTTGAGCGAACATTCAGGCCCATACAAGTTCGTCAAGTTTTTAAAGGGGCAAAGAAGTATGTATTAAAAACTTGGTTCAACTTGTCTTGATCGGTCTGACCCTGAATATTCTGTCTATATCCGATCCATTAATAGATTTTCGGTTTGAACCGCTTCCATTAGTTTATGCAACATGAAGATTTTGTGAAGCATCATGCAAAATAGGTATACCAAACAAAATCATAAAACCCAAGAAATTTAGCAAGAAGAGTATAGTTAAAGATCGTTCAAATTCCGGATCAGAATTTTGGGCTGGATCAAAAACTTATTGTTGAACCGGATCTATCGAATATTCAGGTTAGGACTGATTCATTCAATTCTTAAAGGGCCCGAAAAAAGGTATTAAAATCTTGGTTCGACCTGTCCGGATCGGTCTGGACCTGAATATTTTGTCCATATCCGGTCCAACAATATATTTTCGGTCCAAGTTCTACACCTATGAACATCCCCCATTGGTTTATGCATCATTGCAAGAAGATTTTGTAAAGCATCATGCAACATGAAAAGAAGGCAAAAGAGAAGACTAACCAAAGAGAAGTAAAGGAACAAGGCAATGAAGTAAGCAATCCGCGAACCCGAGTCAAACGAGCCTTGAATCTTAGCCCAAGCCATGGAAGCAACACTAGGCGCAGCAACAAACAAGAAAAACACAGGGTGAAGCTCTTTAGGAAGAGTTTCATTCGTCGGAAGCCTTTGATAAAGCGTCACAAACAAGACAGTATAATGAGCTAAGCCAATAGCAAAGAAGAAAAGAGGTCCTTCTTTAAGTCCCATCGAAGCACCAAGCAAAGCACCGACGAAATTCCCCACAACAGCAAGATGGTTAGAAGGATTTGCTACTTTGGAAAGCCTCCGCTGACCACCCGACATCCATTGACCATAAATCTTAAGCTCAAGACAAAAGATTGGAGCCATGAGAATGTACCAAAGAGGATGAGGAAGTGTTTGAGTTACCGACGGTGGGATTCCGAGACAAAGGAAGAGGAATCCGATCCATGGTGCGAAGAAGAAGTTGACGCGGATTGGATGGTAGTACTCACGACGAACTGCTTCGAAGTAGAGGAAGAGTTTCAAGATGTAGATCACGACGACAACCGCGGCTATTGCGACGGAAATTAGCCATAGGATTAAGTTCACCTTCAAGCTTATGTGTAGGAAGCTTGTTGAGACCGTCGTTGCTAGTGTTTTCCATAAGATGGCTTGGCTGCTGAGGCCGAGACATATTCCGAATGATGGAACCGTGAATCTTAGAAGAAACGGCCATCTCCTATCATCTGGGAGAACCGTCTCTTCCAATGGCTGAATATAAGGTTAGTGAGCTACTATTTCTATTTATATCTTTAAAACGTAACATTTTAGATAAAAGGACTTACTCTAAGTGTATCAAGCTCGGGTCCTTCGAGTGCATCGAAGTAACGGTCCACGGGCAAAGCGTCACTTTCCGTGTGATGACTCTTTCGAGTCTCGGGTTCCGGCTCGACAGGTTTTCCTCGTAAAATCGTCAGTTGTCTTTCGAGTTTTCCGGACCAAGTCTTGAAAGAATCAAATCTAGTGTCTCTTGCAGAGTTTGGCTGTTGTGGATGTTCAGCTGAGGTTCCGGGTTGACCCGAATGGACATACAAAGCTCCTTTTGGCATTGGTTGTGAGTAGATTTTGTTGGCAGAAATCGTCGAATCGTGATCCGGAAACATAGATGTTTTTGATCCATTGTAATGGTATCCTGTTGGTGTTGGTGGCATACTGATCGACACAGATTGTTGCTTTGGATCATCATCAGCTTGTTTAGCTTCGGGTTCTTCGGATTCCTATCCAAAACCCGAAATGAGAAAGATTATGAAAACAACCAAACAAACAAGAACAAACACATAGAGTGGGTCCGAAACCTAAATCGCTAGCCGGAGCCGAACCGCCTAAACTAAACCGGCGGTTTAAGCAATTTATTTTAAAAAAAAATTGGAAACTGAACCAAATTGCCGGTTTTGAGGACCAAACTGCCGGTTTAAGGACCAAATCGGCCGGTTCAAACCGACAGTTTGCCCAAACCGGACCCATCACTACAAACACACACAGATTTACAGAATAGTCTCTTTCTGTGTACATATATATATGAACTGAACTGAGAATCAGTGGGTTACCTTAGCAGATGAGCAAAGAACAGTGGATCTGCTTGCAAATTCATGGATATTATCAAAATCAGAGATTTCATTTGATGAAATATACTTAATCAAAGATGGAACTTCATCTTCTTCAAAAGGAACATGCTTCAAAGTACATGGATCTTCAGCTATCTCCATGATCATCTTCTTCAAACCTTGAAAATATCAAACAGAAACACTTTAAAACACAAAAAAACAACTTAACCCAGAAACAAAATCATCTTAAGAAAGAAACTAAGCTTAATTACCTTACAGAAATCGATTCTGATTCTTGAGTTCTTCACCTCTTCTGTTGTTTCACTAAACTGACAAAGAATAAGAACAAAATCAAGCAAAGAAAGATCTTTAAGGAAGAGAAATGTAGTTCACCAACACAAAAGGATTGTTTTCTGTGGTGAAGATTTGAAGATTTTGTGTGTTTATATGGAAGAAGATAATAGGAATTTTATTTTTTTTACATTAAGACAAGCAGATTTGCCAGTTTGGTGATTGATAGGCTATGAAAGTGACAGCAATCTCCTTCATAGATGGAAGCTTGGGTTAATGGATTAATTAACTTAATTGTATGTTTAAGGACTTTAATTAAAATATATATTCATGAAATAAAGTAATATGGGATTTTTTTTATTGATTTATTTTGAATCAAAAGCTTAGATTAGACATTAAGGATTAATCAGCGGCGGCTTTTTTGACGAAATTCATGAATTTAGCAACTTGTAGTTTAAGTTTACTGATTTATTTAGTAAATAAATTATTAAATATATGTTATTTTTATTAGTTATTAACCTATATACTTGGGGGAGTTCAGGTACGATTGTGCAGCTTACACGTGTCCCAATTTTATTATTTTTTTTAAAAATATATTCGGGATACTTTTAACTATTAAACTATCGTGTTATAAGTTTGCACTATTCATTTATAAACTTTGAACTATTCTCATATATTTTATAAACTATTACTTTTTAATATATTATATCAAATAATTTATAAATTAATCGTTTATATGTTATGAGCTATCATATTATAATTCATGAACTATTACTTTTTAATATATTTTATCAAATTATTTATAAATTAATCGTTTATATGTTATGAACTATTCTGTTATAATTCATGAACTATCCTTTTATAAGTTATGCATTATCCCTTTATAAGTTTTGCATTATGAACTATTCAATTATAATTCATGAAATATATTTTTACGATTTATGCAGTATCTCTTTATAAGTTTTGCACCATCATTTTCATTCGTTTCAAAAAAAAAAATTGGAACACGTGTCAGCCGCACAACGTTACCGGAAATTGAGGGTCGTACCTAAACAATAATCTATATACTTGAGTATTGAAAGTTATACTTTATCAAATAAAGTTTATGTAATCTTCATTACAAAATATAAAATTTTTCTTGATAAAATTATTTTTAAAAATGAGCAAAAAGGTGAAATTTACAAGATTTTAATCATGAATTATTTACTCTAAAACAAGAATTATACATTGCAAAATTATAAAATATTTATATTAAAATATTAAATAATATTTAACTTTTTTTATCTAAATGTGTAATGTTAAAAAATATTATTTTTACAACCCAAATTTGTGGAATTGCTTTTCAATTTGAAAAGTACTTACTTTATCAAACAGCTGTTCCGCAGTCCACAAAGGCGTTACTAATTAACAAAAAGTAATAAAAAAAAACATTTAATTTTGTAATTACGTAATGACATACAAGAAACCAAATTAAATCACGGCATTACGAATCGGAACAACACATTAACTCGATTTTTTTTAACTCATTTAATTTATAAAATTAAAATCTAATACTAACTCTTTATTTTTTATTTTTTTTACCCCTTAATAAAAAAAATTCCAAAATTTTATCAACGATTGTTTACATGCAAATTGCAATTATCTATTGTTCAACCCTTATTTTTTAATGAAGGAAAATAATTTTGAACAATACTACAAACAAAAAAAAAACACTAAAGTACATCAAATAGGCCCGAAAATAAGTAGATCTTCAAGGAAAATATGTACGATTCAGTCATATAGACCTGTAGTGTACAAAAAGGGAAACCCGAAAAACAACAAATTTGAAAAAGAAAAACTCGAAAGAGTTGTTGTAGTTTTTTTATAACGAAAAATGGTTAGGTTGGATTATCTTCTATAAAAGCTCACTCTAAAGAGTTTTTTTTATTTTTATATAAAGGTAAGCGAAATAAGCAGATCAGTTCCTTGAAACCGATCGACCTATAGCATTCCTAAGGATGAGGTCTTCAACATCAGCTGGA
The DNA here is from genome assembly GCA_033239125.1 of Fagopyrum homotropicum. Classification (NCBI taxonomy): domain Eukaryota; kingdom Viridiplantae; phylum Streptophyta; class Magnoliopsida; order Caryophyllales; family Polygonaceae; genus Fagopyrum; species Fagopyrum homotropicum. The sequence goes on from BSWB01000001.1 coordinate 165,883,331, forward strand.
ATGGAACCGATGTCGATGGGTGAGTTGAATCTGTGCATCGCGATTCTATCTGCAACTGTGTTCATTTCCCTGAAGATGTCGTGAGTGTAGGAGTTCGTGAATCCCGATATCATGTTAGAAATATCATATATAATCATATCCATTTCCCATGGAGGTTTCCATGTCCGGTTGATCGCGTTAATGAGCATCAAATTGTCTCATTCAATCTCGATGGATGTAAAACCTAACTCTTTGGCCTTTTTCAGACCCTCACGTAGAGCATAAGCTTCTACCTCTAATACTGAATCGGCATTAGATTTTCCATTTCCTATAGCAATAGGAACGGCCAGATAGTTCCTAATAACAAAGCCAAATGTAAAACGGTTTGGCGAGTTTCCAACTGCATCACAATTTATCTTAGCATATCCCTCTATTGGTCTCTTCCATTTTTTTTTTTTGTTTTCCTTCTTTGATTTGATTGCTTTAAGTTGTTCACGACAAGTTTTGCTTTTGCCTTCTCCCATTCGATAATCGTTGTTGTTAATCGTTGTTGTCAATAACTATCAACAAAAAATTTGAAAAAGAAAACTCGAAATTTTTTTTATGCATAAAAATCAAAAGAAGTTGAGAATTAGAATATTATTTTTAAAATTTTAAATAATTATCCTATTAAATTATTTCCGACCCGAATAAAAAAAAATCAAGATAATCACACCAAAAGAAAGGATATGTTAATTAAGTATTTAAGAATAGAGTAATGGTTAAGTGAGGTAGATTAAATTATAAAATCATGATTAATATTATTAAACAAGCATGAATCATCACCTAGACATCCAACTAAACACATGAATATATTTTTCATAATTGAGTAACGTAATTGACGTACATTTTTTGCTGTATAATTATTAAAATTGATTATTTTGGGTAATAATCAAGTGTGAGCGTATATAGCTGGACCAGATATGTGTCCCCTTTTATAATGAAATGCAATGCACCTATATGTACATTACATATATCAATCTTGACCGACTTATCGTGTTCAAACTTCAAAACGAGTAACATATAAGTGGTTAGTAAATGGGTCACGAGGTATCCGATCCGGAACGTATAACGGTATTGACTGATTGAATCGAACGAGTTGAAGATAATTCTATAAGAACGTTTGTGGGGAACTAGAGTTAAGTATTTTTTGTTTTTAATGTAGAAAATTATGATGATTTTTTGTTTAAGTCAATCGGGATTGTGGATCGGGGTCATGTGTATACACGTGTATGCGTACGTTAGATTTAGGTTCAACTTCGGATATCAGTCCAACGGGGTTTCTTCGCACGTGTAACTAGAGGAACATACACGCAATTTTCCAATTTTAGATTAGAAAACTTTATTTTCATATTATACCCTTACAAGCAGGGGAACCTACTTAGTTGACACTTTGATGAACGAGTCTACCATCTCATGCATTCTCTTTATGTATAGTCGATCAACCCATATGTCAAGATAGTAAGGCGTATCGATTAGGCTGACCGCTTCACCATGTGAAAACCAACCGGTTATATTTTTGTGAGATTTTGTCGCACGTTCAAGACACATCTATTTTAGGTTTATTTTCGCATGTAAACCGGTTGAAATTCTCCTAAAATCAACCATCAACATGAAAAATAGTGCCAATCTTGAAGAATATATATATATATATATATATATATATATATATATATATATATATATATATATATATATATATATATATATATATATATTCTTCAAGATCCAAAGTTCGATTACTATTGTAGGTATATACCTAATTATAAATGGTACACCTACTATTAAGTATTTAAACTATACTTTTTCCAATAATACATAGTTTAATTTTATAATTTAATGTTTTATATTTATTTTTTTTTATTAAAAAGAGGTTTGTTATTCTCGCCACACTCTATTAACAAATTTATTTATTAATAACGAAAAAGAGATAAATAGTAATCGCTCGAAAATAGTCCCTATCAATATACCCTCAAAAAAATCAAACATACAATATAATTAACATCCAAACACGCCCTAAAGTACACAATTTCTGCCCCTACATGACACTTATGAGTACAATTTAGTTTAGAAAAACAGTTTAAATTCTCCCATAAGTCATGAGTATGCACTATTCGACTACTTTTAGGGCCCGTTTAGTTGTAGCTTCAGAAATAAAATGAAAACGAATCTAGTTCATAAGTAAATCATTGTTCATGAAATTTTTTGGAATGATTTCTTGTAATTTGAGGTAATTGCAGTAGAAATTGATTACTTTTGATACCCTATAGAGAAACAAAATGGAGGAAACAAGAGCATTATACATGAAATCTGTGACACCTATTTCATATCTAGTACATGTCCATCATTTCTCTCAACTGCATTTTTAATTAATTGAAGCTCCCAAATGCTCCAAATAACACCGGGGTGTAATATCATGTAGGAGCAGGTTATCTCGAGAGGTATCTCGTGTTAAAACGGATTTAATTCCTTAAAATTTCCGATTAGGCCATCTTTGATTTTTGACTGTTACAAAATCAAAAGGAATCATTCCAAAAAATTTCATAAACAAGGTATCTAGGACATATGCACTAGATTCGTTCCATTTCGTTTCCGTTTTCAGTGTCACAACCAAACGGGGGGTTAATTTCTGAATTTGAATCTTTATTTGGGAAAACAATCCAAATGGACCCAAATGAATGATAGTAAGAAAGAAAAAAAAAACATTACTACATAAAGATAAACATGCGAGACACCAAAATTGCACAATTTAGGTACAAATTGATCCGGTCCAACCCGGTCCAACCCAAAACCGGACCGGTCTGGATCGGACCGTAACGGTCCCGTCCCTATCCTGTCTACGGTTCAGGATGTTATCAATTTACGGTCCACCGGTCCGGACCGGCTAGATCCGATCCGGACAATATGTACAACCCTACAAATGGATGATAGTAGGAAAGAAAAAAAACATTACTACATAAAGATAAACATGCGAGACACAGTTTTCAACAGCTAATTCTTTGACTACAACTTTATTCAAATAACAATTGATTATAAAAAGACACCGTATAATTCAAGATATTATAAGGTCAAAACGACGACGAATTGCGAATATTGGGTCGTTGTGAATAATACAAAAACAAATTAAGTCGTTGAAATTATATGACTTGCTGTTGTTATTAGGTCCACAAAGAAGCAGCTACTCGGAAGCCGACTAATAAACTAAAATAAAAAAATTATTAATATGTTTATTATTGTACTACATTTAAAATTTGTTTTAATAAAAAATAAGCATAAAATAATTTAATTATAATGAAATAAATATGTGTTAATACAATGAATATATCAGTTGATGAATGGAATTACTATATTATTAGAATGAATATATGTTATGCTTATTTATTGGTCATATTAACTCTTATTATTTGCAATAATAAACTAGTATTGTTGTATTAGATTGTGTTTGATATTTATCTTTGGTAAGTGTTTGATATTAGATGATGATTATATATTAGATTATTAAAATAGTTTATATGAATAAAAATAATTATAAAGATAACCTTTTTTATTTAGGATTGTTAAAGATTAATCTCTTATAATCTTCATTTAGATTAATTTTTGAAAAACAACTTCAATGAAAGTGTGTGGATTTTGTGGAGTATTATTAAACGTTCACAGAGGTAGTAAACCTAGTATATAAGATTGGTAAACTACTTTTTCTAAGATATGTTGTAAAGTGTTAATTAACTGAGCTAGTAGCATTTAAAGGGGTGTGTGAATGATTAAGTATTCTCACATCGATAATAAAAATTTTAGTATATAAGGTTGATGACCTACTTCTTTTACTCAGAATCGGTTTTAGGATGAAACCTCAATGAGTTAATGTGTTGGGCTCAAATTCAATGCGCATGTACGTTGGAATGTGTGGCGAACCTCCCACGTGATCTTTGACCTGCCAAATTTTCACACAAAAAAAGAGTTCAGAGTACGAATTTAGAGCTTGCAATTCAAAATCTAGGGTATTTTAGGTAGTTTCATTATCAATTTGGTATACACGTCTCAACACAAATTTAAGTGCTTGTTTGGTTGGGTGTAAAAAACCTAGTGAAGTAAATTAATCCATTAAATGCGATCCAATTAAGTTGCTTGGTTGCAAAATTAAAAATGATAAACACATTAATCTTATTTACTGGATATTTTTCAATTACCTCAAATGGAGTATTTACAATTATCCACTCCTCCCTAGGTAACTAAACAATTAACGTGTTATTTTGATATCAAAATTTCCAATTACCCTTAAAATTTTCATCTCCCACCTTTTTTATTTTGAAAATGAAGGTTATAATTGTCATTAACTAATAATGCCTATGAATTTAACACATTGCAATTTACTGTATATTTTTTTGCTACCAAACATATTTTCTCAATTCTCAGCAATGGTAATTCCCAGTAATTCAATTCCTAAGAAAGTCAATTTCCGAAAATTGTAAATCCATTGTTTAACCAAACAAGCACTAAGCCTACTTTAACATTTCAACAATTTTTAGCATCTCAATCATTCTCTTTGTAGAAAGCTAGTCCAAAGGATATAAAGTCAGATCTTTAGTCCAACGGACGTAAATAGGGTTATGTACGTATATACAAACATATGTACGTGTTAAACTCAAACTCATTAAGATTTCATCTAAAAGAAGTAGACACCGTCAATTCGTTATCATTATATTATATTTCAAAATACGAGCCCGATTATAATTTCATTAAGATTTCATCTAAAATCAATCTAAAATAAAATAATATAATCCACTAACATTATATATTATCATGAACTTGTAAATAATACTATTGAGTGATGCAAATACTATGTTCTTAGGCTACATTATCTTACCCTAACGACCCAACATCAACTAAAGTTTATTTGGTATTGAGTCATTACATTTTTTTATCATTGAATTAGATTATCATATCATAAAGTTACAACTTTTGTTAACTTTTGCAATTCTTTTGCTATAAAAAGACACAAGGAAACAACCAAAGTATAGCACCATTATCTTGTGTCCAACTCATACTCCAAGACTCCACTATCTTCTATACATCTTGCAATGCTTACTTAATTGCTTATTCCCCACATTTCCATTAAATTTTCATTTGTACACCCTACCTTTTTAGGGTTTTATCTCACTTAATATACTCTTATCGGTTCACAATGTTTTATTTGTCGAGTTTATTTAGTTATGGCTAGACTTAGGTAAAGTCAGATAAACCCCTGTCCGAGAAAACAAAAAGATATGGATAATACCCTCGAGTCTAATCTTGTTCATAGTGGCACAATCAAGGGTACAAGTCCATCTGAACTGTCGAAGAGTTAAGCACAAAATCCTTTTAGAATTTTTAATTAAATTATATATATAGAGAGATCATTTAAACTTTTAAATATCTATAATTTACTTTGTAATATTTTAATTTTTCATATTGAATATAAATATTTTCTCTTTTAGAAAAAGTTTTAAAAAATCCGTGACATATTCAGTACAAAACCCGATTCGAACTGGTATGGAAAAGACCTTAGATCCGAGTCGAATGAGTTATTAGATGGTGTACTTATAACCCTTTTTGGATTAAAACATTAATTATAAATTTTATTAAATGTAAGCTAATAATCCATATTTTACAAATTACATGGTAATATAAATATATTACATAACTATATATAAATGTACAATATAAATGAGAGCTTTTGTTCACACATAGACAAACCACAAATGGTGTGTGGCATGAAAGCTTTTGTTCAAAATTATCCAGCCTTGAAATCGACAGGCATGAACAAACAAACATCTAGCTACTTGCAAATACAAAACGTGCTATTTAAATATAAAATCGATTTTTTAAAACTAGTAATATCCATATAATCTAAGTGGAGTATATATTTAGTTAAACTTATTAATTGATTATAATTTTATTGTCCTTGCGTTCGAACTATATCTTAATTAAGAATCCCACGTTTCATAGATTTTAAATTTTATTATTTTATCTATTTGATAAGTTATAAAATTGATTGTAATTTTATTATTTTTATAAGATTTATTTACTTCTTTTTTTCTGAATCAAATTTATAAATTATACATCGAACATATAAGTTACACAAAAAAACGTAAAGAATTGTGTTTGGCGGAAAAAGTTTTTTCTTGTGAGAGTTTATACGGTTGTCGGGATTCTTTTACCATCGTATGAAGACAAATCGTAAAGATTGGACTATTTTGCTTGCCAAGGAGTCTTTTATTTTCTTTTTTATACATGTAATTACACTAATATTATCTTCCTCAATCTCGATTTTATCGTATCATAACTCTTTGAGTTTGAACAACAATCCTCTTAAGAGTCCTATCGCTTCATTCTCAAAGATTGGTATGCTCGCCATAGAGTTTGAACAACAATCCTCTTAAGAGTCCTATCACATCATTCTCAAAGATTGGTATGCTCGCCATATTGAATGGCAATGATCGTTGCCTCCACACTTACGATAATGAAACCAAATGAGAAAGATTTGTTTGTACATTTAAATATATAAGAGTTTAGTCTCACAAACTTCCGTTCCGGTTTGTTCATACGATGTTTTTATGTTCTTCTTTTCTTTTGTAGTTTTTCCTTAGATTCTCGACCATACCTATATACGTTTGTTCCTCATCCCACATTCTTCTATGTCGGGTGACAAAGTCCTTGATTTGTTTCTAGTACATACGTGGAAATCGAAACCTCACCTTTTTTTTATAGTAAAACTAATTCTCTGAAAAATAAGATCACAACATTTAGATCCATTTTTATAACACTGGGTAACTTATTTGACCCTCTTGAAAAAGATAATTGTCTCCCCTTCAAACTCCCCAATTATGAGAAAGCAAACGATATGAAATTATATCCCTTGACGAAGCGAATCTCTAAATATTTCTTCTTCTTCCTCAAAGTAGCTTGATATATGGCATTACCCATATGAATGAATTTTTGGCATTCACAGTGAAGGAAGATGCACTCACAACATCAACACATTTGTCTCTACCTTTCCCACCCGCAAGCAAGTCTTTCGACATCATATCAACCCCCTCGGCGTTGCTCATGCTAGTACGAGCTTCCTTCTAGACATTCACCCCCGCCTTATAACAAATGTCAATAAGGACATCGCGTACCATGTTGTGTCTATGTTTAGTGTCAATATCACGGTTGTAGACTTGAGTGATATTGACGAAAAACAATTGTTTGAGAAATACCCGCAATAGGGACAACCTGCAAGAAATCTTGGGTCCTATCACCTCTATCGTCAAGAAGAACATGAAATTGTCTTGATGGTGGGTGGTGCTTAGATTATCATCGACAAACTGAAAATATCGAGCAGTCTTTCTCTTCTATTAAAGACTAAAAATTACAAAAAGGAAGAAAAAAATTCTGCAAATTGATAATTGGGCCATTTTTCTACTTGATAATTTTTCAGTATTATTTTGGGCTGAAAGCCCATATACTGAATCGGCCCATTAAGTGGCCATAGTGAATGACAGGCCCAATTATTTTGAAGTAAAGCCCATAACCATAAACAGCTCCCAGTCGTTGCTCTTATTGGAATGTAGTTTTTATATTCGGAGAAAATATTAGTTTAGTTTTTCTTTTTGTTGGTAAAAACACTACACAAACTTGTAAAAAATGAGGAAATTAGAGGAAAGTTGTGCTTTATAAGATTGATTTTGTAAAATAGGCTCTAATTTTTTCATTCTATATAAAAATTAAATTATCCTTATTGAGTATAAATTTTAGGATCTTTGTGTAAATAACAAAATTAACTAAATAATAATATACTATCATAAAATAAAATTTATTTATAAATAAAATATTCTCTATTAAGTACCCTGCATAAAATTAACATTACGTTTCATTATTAATTCATTATTTCTATACAAAAAATTGATTCATTATTTTATGTAAATTATCTTCTCTCGTGTCACTTCTTATATGTAAATAACCCTGTCATTTTGTTGGTAATGAGTTTGGTCCGGTTAGCTGTACGAGATCGAGATCTTAAAATGAGACTTTGAGCCATCATAACTTGTAATCTTATACTATACATGAATGCAAAATGTAAGAAGTTTATTCTTAGAAAAAATCAATTGACTTGCTTTATTCTATGAAGTTATTATATATATACACACATAAGGATATGACGGTAACGTTATCAAAGAAAAATCGATAAAAACGGTAACGTTAACCACGGTAACAATATATATATATATATATATATATATATATATATATATATATATATATATATATATATATATATATATATATATATATATATATATATATATATAAACCCTACTAGAAGCATGTATATCATAAACCAACTAGAAATGTCTCAAAAACTCTTGAAAAACTAGTGCAAAAAAATCTGTTTTCAAGGCACTAAATGAATATGATTTCAAACTTTGAACAAGGGTTACTTTGTATATGATTTGTAAAATCAGCATCTCCTTGAAATTTGAACGTGTACAAAAGCTTGTCTTTGTGTCAAGCCAAGAGAGTAAATCCTATAGATTTTGAGCTCATCTCCTCCTCTTAAGCTTCCTCTTAGACTTCCTTCACTAGAACTGCATGCTGTATAATCATGGCTCAAGTTAAGAGAGATCACTGAAACAATGAAGCCCATTTCTTTTTAATGATGAAAATCTTTGGAGAATTAAAATTCGAATGACAAACTTCTCCTAATGGTTTTTAGTTCAGTAATAGCTCTCATAAACGATAATATACATGAAAGAAGATTACTTGAGGAAAATGGACTCCATTTCAAATTGTCCCTCTTTCTCTGATACATACAGGATTAACAGTTTCAACAGCAGCTCCTTAATATGCAACACAGATCCTGGGTAAGGAGCATACTCTTGAATATTTGGAGCAATAACAACCACAAGGATGGTACCTGTAAATTTTGAAGAGATCTGTGGTATGATTTAAACTTTAAAGAATCGGGAATGGAAACAAGACCGTGCAAGCACTGTATACCAAGATTGAACAGAAGATGCAAATTCTAATATTCAAGAGTATGCAGTTAGGCCATACTCACCTAACTGCATACCAAGACACATTCAATGAGACATACTTTGACATCAACAGATAACAAGATGCAATCTATACATAAAGATGCAGGTGCATCATCGATCAGTACATACGCACGTACAAGATAGATAAATGACATTCAGACTCTGACATCAATAAGCTTGGTGAGCTAAGAACGTGAACTAACAGCAGTTATTTCATCACATATTTAACAGCTGCCTCTATTTAATGAAGAACAGTACATTGATGTAACAGATGCATATGGACGTAAAAATTGGGGGAAAAAGAGATCAAAACATTGATTGGGAAAAATATAAGAAAGTGATTAGATGCATACCGATTTTCCACCCTCCATGATCCCGCGAATCCAATCAACACCCTCCATGATCCCGCAAAATCTAAATAAGATCAAAACATTGATTGATCCCTAAGTAACTGGTGCACATTTCAACACTTGATATCTACAATGATACAAATGAATTTAGTTGCTTACAACTTCATCACTGTCAGCTTTCTATTCTCATTAATGAATTTAACTTCTGTTCTTTTGTCTAGATGATGAACAAAAGTATACCGTGTTCATTACACAAAAGAGATCGACCCTAAGCTCTTTGGATTCCTTCCCCTGTTGTTGTTGAAGAAGAGACTGCATGGATCTTGTTGTCAACACAAGATTAAATACATATTCTCCCTGTGAAGATACAACTTATGTTAATCCGTCATGTTATGTAAAATAATCACAGACAACAATCAACAAGCCGGTGAATAATTATATATAAATAGTACGTGAGGTGATGAAATATATATTTTAGCTGATCTCCAGTGTACCTTCAACTTACAACAATCCCAGACTCCCGGGGCAATCAACATGCCAATGACTAAGATTTTTCCAGCCTTCAATTTACATGAGATATATTTATAGTTGTGATGAAAGTAAGGCTCTTGCAATTGAATGTGTTAGTGATTCTTTCCAAAAATGGCAACTGAGTGAAACTTGCAGCAATTTTGGTGAGATGTGTATCCCAAATGAGCAAACTGCACAAAAGAGCAAGCAAACAATCAACAGATCATGCTTAATTTCAAGTCCTAAATATATGGGAAAAAGAACTGAATCAATGCATAACAAGTTTTATCATCATGATCTTAATTCACTTCAAATCAGGTTTAATCAAGAAGCGAACTGAGTGAAATTTGTAGTAATTTAATCAAGAAGTCAAAAAAATCTCGATTAAAAAATGGTGCTATTCCAAAGTACCTGTCACTCTCCGATCAACATGAACACACTTCAGGTGTTCTGCAACTGATGCAAGGCCGCTAACCCAACGAGACAAATATGCCATCTCCGGACTAAAGACTATATTGTAGATCTTCAAGAGTTCAGAGATTTTGACAAACTCCGGTAGAAATACGGACTTCAAATGCATCCAACAGAAAAAGCTTAATTTCCAGTCCTAAATGTATAGAACAATCAATATACAATATCACTAGCAAGCAAGCAAAGACCAGGAAGAGGGTTGGTATTCTTAGATACTCAGTTTTACAACATTCAGTTCCAGTAGTTACTTTACTTACAAAGGTGTTGACATTCGCATGCTCGTGAGGAGTCATTCCCTGTACAATATAAAGTAGAAAGATTTAACAACAGCAATTTACAACAGGGTCACTAATCCTAAAAACAAGAGTATCCATGAGCTATATTAAGACATGGACTTCAATTTTGAAGCTTTAACAGTCCAACATTACATTTCCACACAAGTGACAATTCCCACTGAGGTTCCAATACATTTTTTATAGGTTATTATGGTTTCCTACAGAACTAGATGACTTGGGCGCTATCTCCGCTATATAAACAGGAATCTGGATTGCATTAAAGTGCAAAATCATGATGTGCAAATCAGTCTTACTCATCGAAAATAACATAATGTTCTTAGACACTACCACATAAGTGACAATTCCCACTGAGGTTCCTATAAAAAAATCTACCTGTTATCAGCAAAAAAGGACAGATGATGAAGTAATGTGAAAGAGTCAAGAAAGCTTAAGATATATGTCTGGAAGTCCAATTATCTACATGTGTCACGAGATTAACCAAATAAGGTAACAATATAAGTTATTATAAGAGAATTAGACGGCTAAGGTTTCACAAGAATCTTAAACGTCATCATAAAATAGTATCAACATAGTTGAAAAAAGCTTACAGAGGACTCAAAATATTGAAACTCCAAAGTAGCTGCCAACATAGTTGGGGATGGTACCTGTAAAATCCTGAAGAAATCTGTTGTATGATTTTAACTTTCAAAGAACCGGAAATGTGAACAAGCGTAAAAAAGATACTAAGGCAGAAAGACCTTTCAATGAAGCCTCAAATTAGAAGCATAAACCAACAAGGTACAAGAAAGAGAGATATTTGCTTTTATAGCAGCTACAAGAGATTGGAAAAACTTCTCAGTAACATAATCCTCATTTAAATTTTCAAATGCCAAGCTAAACTTGTAGCGTACCAGACTTTGTAGCTTGTCAACTGCGAAGTTGGGAATAAAGTAATCACCCAGAAGACCACATCATATATAGCCTATAGCACGAGCACTCTCAATTTTTCTTGACTGGGTGCCATGATATTATACTCAGCCCAATAGAAGTATTCGACCATGGATGGAAAACATATTACCATTGATAAACTTTCATCAATTTGGAATGAAGTTTCTATTTTCTTAACCAGAAATCAGGGGGACAAACAGTTCATTTAGAGGACGGAACATAAGTGGCAGCATCATAGACTAAGATAACTTACAAGTCCAAAATTCTTGGAACTTTCATCATCAGGTTAATGAAAAGGAGTAACTGGAACTGCATCATTACCAATATTTAATGAAGAAAACACGTTGTACTGTTTGCACATGCTGCTCCTTAATTTGGATTAATATTTAGATGCATATAGATGTGAAAAAATAAATATAAAGATCAGAACATTTATTGCACAAAATAGAAATCTAAAAAGCGATCAAATATCATAACTAACCGATACATGTAAAACAACATATGTGCTTACCATTTAGAAAGTTGTTGAACACACACCCATACTGCGGGTAAGCATTCGAGAGGGTCTATCAAAAGAAGTCACATATGTAGCTTGGTGTTCCCAAAAGGATTCATCTACGTAGCCAAATAAATTGTCCGTGTATCAATAAAAGAAAGATGAGTGAAGAGCTCAAATGAGTTGTTTTCTTCAGGATCTGCCAAATGAATACATACTCACATACAGCAAGAAGGATTCTTAAAATTCAGCAAGCTCAAACTTCAAAATGGCCTGCAGCAAGTTCGAAATCGCTTTCCTCTCTGATTTTGCAAATTCCATTTTGTTTTTCTCAAATTTATTTAAGAAAAAGAATAAAAATTGGAGAAGGATGCTTATAGGTAGAGTTAAGACCATAACTGTAATTGAGAGCCAACCTTAAAATGACCGATATTAAGCAAGAGGGTTTGTTGATGTGGATAGAATTGAACAAGAGTTGAAGTTGCCTATAAAACCAATCAATTGACCTCAAACTCAGCAGCTGGATTAATCCAAGGTCCACTGCATGTTAGAAGAATGACAAAATTGGCATAAGTGATCCCCTCAAAAAAATGTTATAAGCAAATTTCAACATTCATGTGAGGATGCTTATTGATTGGAGAAGGAAAGGGAATGAAAGGATGATTATATAAATAACTCAATGAAAGTTTAGAAACAACAAATCGCTAAAGATCGAGTATCCATGAGCTATATAAAGATCTCAACTTCAATTTTGGAATTGTAACAGTTCAACATTACAATTCCGTAAGTCATATTCTAGGCTATAATTTTGTGACTTTTATTCAACCCAGGAAGTAGAGCATTATAAAGAACAAACAACTCGATGGAGTAAAAGAAGAAATACGTGCAACAAATATGTACCTGAAAACTCCGTTATATAAATGAGGAATGTCCTGAACTATTGGCCAATATGTACCCACCGGTTTTCTGCACTTCTCTTCCAATTTTGGACAACCAAAAATCCGAAGTGATGTAAGGCGGCTAACCCAATCCGGCAAATATGTTATCTCATTGCAAAATGAGATGTCTAAATCTTCAAGGGTTGGAAGATATTGACACTTGTCTGGTAAAGACTTGATCTTTTTAAGTGAAGATAAACGGAGTTTTCTCAAGTCCTTAAGGTACTTCCACGATAACTTATCCAATTCATGCTCAATAACGTTGCAACTCATAATAGATAAAGATTGCAGCTTGTTGAACTGTTGGATTGCACTATTTACACAAGTAACCTCGTCCAAATACCTAATCTCAAAAGATTTAACGTTGGGAGGAACTCTCCATTCCATATCCTTGTCATTTGGAATACTACCACATATCTTCAATGTGTCTAATCTAGTGAGGTGGTGAAGTCCCTTGAGCAAACGAGCCCCTTGTGGATTATCCCCAAACTCAAATCTCAATATTGTGAGGGTTGTAAGCGACACCCATGGCATGCCATCTTCAACCATTATTTCATCGTCCATTAACAAATCTGCGCTGTTAAAGTTTACGACCTCGAATATTTCGAGAGAAGACATGTGTTTCAATGAGTGCAAGAGGGAGTAGCGTTTTAAGTTAGGACAATCATATATACAAAGACTACGTAGGGATGGATGATGCTTCAATTCATCTGGGAAAAAAGCTAGGTCTTTTATGTCCGAAAGCTCTAAATTACGTAATTTGGAGCAACTATCTCCTTCCAATTTTGCAGGGTTGGGTACTCTCAGTAGCTGCTTCACAAGATTCACATCAACATTCCTAAGTTCAATACTTGTCGCAACTGGACACAAAGGCAAGGAAATAAGTTCTAGACATCCTGATATTTCCAAGGAAGAAAGTCGTGGAAACCACAACTCATGAGCATTAGAAAGTTCTTCTCCAGCTGAACTCCACCACCCCTTTAAACTTCTCATACTGACAACATTTAGAACTTCAAGCGATGGGAAAAAAGATCCTCCGTCATAACAAAAAGCAGTCTCAACATACTCTACATGAGGAATAGATCTGAGCGTCAATCTTTTAAGTTGAAAGAGGTGCCTTAGATTTGTAAGCTCACGACATGTACTGCAATTTTTCAGAGTTAACTCGACCAAGTTACGCAGAGAAGAAAACCATTCTGGAAATTTTACTCCAGGATAACCGTAAATCTCGAGATGATTGACATTGTTGGACGGTTGAAGACTATCTAACACTGCATCAGATTCAGACACCTCCTCTCCTTGTGTTGTAGATTTCCAACTTATGAATAAACCATTTAATTTTGTTTTGCTACTTAACATCGACTCTTTTGCATCTTCAACACAATTTATCCACTGACCTCCTGGAAGTACGATATGAATTACGCCTGACAAGTTGTTAAGGCGTTTCAAACACCTTAATCCAGCATGATTTTCATTCACAATAAATTGATCAAGCATAGCAAGGGAAGTCATCTTCTCAAATCCTAAAGGCATATGATCCAACTTATCACATCCCCTAGTTGCTAAGCATCTGAGACTGATCAGCTTTTGTAGATCATCCGGCAACTTCATGAGATTCCAACACTCTTCAAGTCTCAATACAAGCAGGTTTTGCAGCTTCCAAAGACTATCAGGAAGCCTAATCAACTTTATACTCTCACTGAGGTCGAGATATCTCAGATGAATCAACTTTCCTATTGAGTTTGGAATTTCCTCTGACTCCAAATGCCTCAAACTCAACGTTCTCAAGCTTGTCAAATTTAACAATACATCATCAAACAATGCTCTTTCAACAAAACTTGTGTAAGGAAACACTAGGCTCCGCAAGCCTTTACATTGAAGTAGTGAGCCTTTGATTTTCCCCGCACACAAATGTAAATGTCGGGGAAACGGTTCTCCTAACTCATCAGAGACTTTTGTCATCGTAAGACATTCATTTGAATCTACTTGAACAGCCATATCATAGAACAAGTCATGCATTTTGCAACTGACAATACCTCGGTAACCTTCCTCAACATTCTGGAAGAAGCATCTTTGAACCAAGTACAGGAAGTAACTCTCACCAACATCCTCTAAGAAAGGATTCTCATCAGAGGTTTCAAGAAAACCCTGAGCCATCCATAGATGGATCAAAGTGGTTTTATCAAACTTATAACCCTTCGGAAAGACTGAACAATAGGCAAAACAATGCTTTATAGATGAGGGAAGGTCATCATAGCTAATCTTCAACACTTGCATAATCATATTCTCACGCTTTGGGATTATTTTCATCAGCTCATTATCCACAAACGCTGACCACTGCTTCATATCTTTATTGTACAAGAAGCTACCAATTGTCCGGATAGCAAGAGGGACTTTTGGACACTTCTTGACAATCTGTCTTCCGAGTTCTTCCTTGCCTTTATTCTCTTCTTCATTGCTACTATCAAAAGCCATCTTCTTAAACAATATCCATGCATCCTCTTCTGACAACTCTCCTAAAGCGTAGTGAGGCCTGACAGTGGCAAGATTCTGTGCTACGGTCTCTGAACGCGTGGTCAATAGAATCTTACTTCCTCTCTCACCTACACCCAACAGAAGTTCCAAACGAAGCCAATGTTCACGAATGTCATCCCAAACATCATCTATAACAAGCAAAAACCGTTTCCCTTGAATCTTTTCCCGCAACGCTTTTTGCAGCTCATCTAAACCAATTGTTTTCAACTTCACAATTTTCTCCAAAACTCCTTCAAGATCTGAGAAACCGTTTACGCAGGCCCATAGTCGTTCTTCAAAGAACTCCTGAATTTCATTTGCACTGTAAAGAAACTGAGCTAAAGCAGTTTTGCCTTGTCCCCCGATGCCAACCACTGCAATTATAGAAACACGTTTATCCTCACGAGCATCAGCCATCAACAACCTTAATAATTCTACCTTTTCTTTGTCCCGGCCAATTACTGCATCTCCCTCAATGTAAGAGTGTTCTTCTGCATTTCTTTTTATAATAGGCCTCTCATCTTCTGTTGTGCTTCTAATAAAGCCGAACTGAGTAATGTCCTTTGCTATGTCATCTAGCCTCCCCCTGAGCTTCTTCACTTTATGAGCAGTTTTGACAATGAAAACCAAATGATTTGACTTGGAGAAGAAAAGCTTCATCTCCTTTGTTATTCTACTCCCATCCATGACTTTTTTTCTTAAGGCTCTGGTAGAGATGGTGTCAAAAAAGTCGTCTGCTTTGTACATCTCATCTCGAAGCCTGGAAAGCCATCCACGAACAGCATCATTACTTGCTTGCTTTTGTTCAGCATCATGCAACACATCTTTGATAGTTCTGATGGTGTTCTCCAGCTTCTCAAGCTCGTCCTTTGAGTTGTACCACAGTAAGAGCTCATCTTTAGCTAGGGTACTCAGCTGTGGAAGGAGTGACTTGGCAATGTTTAACACCGCGAGTTCAGCCATGGAAGGAAGTCCCTGTTAGAAAAGCACACAAATCAAAAAATGAAAACTATATACTATCACTGACTAAAAGGTCTCAGGCTTGTCAAATTTAACATCACTGATATAAACCCCCAAATTTAACATCTTGGATTCAACTGAACTCAGTTACATGCTAGAGGAGATGATAAACCAGGAAAAAGAAATCAAGAACAATTGAGATTTGCAAATCTAACACTTTACCAGTTGCAGAAAAGCCAACCTAAAACCCATCAAACAAAGTAGGTTCAGTGATTCGAGAATACATTAAAGGGTAAAGAACTACATATTTTTAGGAAACAAAGTAGATTTGCAAAGTAAACACTTACTGATTGCAGTAAACAAACACCGATCAAGAAGACCTCAGATCACTCTCTGAAACGCACAGTAGCAGGTTTGGGAGGATAGAGATTACAAAATATGTGAAAATGAAACGAAAACTTGAAGATCTGGTGGATCACTAATCAAAGATAGACGAGAAAGTAATCATTAATCAAAGCGTGTTGGGTCACTTTTTAGGAATGTTATCTTTTTGCTGTCAAAGATAGAGGACAGTTATTGTAGGAATATCTTGGGAGTGCTGTACTTTTAAATAATTTACCATGATTATTTTTTTTATCTTTTTATACAAAAAGTTTAGCATACCAATCATTCCACCCAAGCTTTGCTTTTAATCAAACCTCCAATCAACTCTTTAAATAACTATAGTCTGGATCGAACAAGATCTTGCTGCCTGAGTTGTTTGATCACTTTTCACAGCTGTACCAGCATTTTTCACAGTAATTAATTGTTATTTTTGTTGATCATTTTTCATAACAACTTAGTGTTGTATTTTGTTGATTGTCACCAAAAAAATTTCATGTATTGATCACAGGCTCATAGCTAGATGTCTAAGCTGTTTGATCTGCATAATACAAATGAAGTCGTTTTGTTTAGTAACCATCATCTTGAGTCTACACAAAAAAGAAGGTTGGAGTTGATAATCCAAGCTTCAACTGATCCAAACACGATTTGATTTCATTTTCAGTTGTGAAAACTTACAACTTCATCATATATAACATGATATGTATTCTTATTTGTCTTGAGCATACCTAAACATTTGCTGAGCAATGATTCTGTGCTTTAGTCGGCTATCCCATGGCACAGCAAATACTAGAATTAGTTAAGAATACCAAATTACCATAATCAAAATTACACTGGTTTTATTTACAAGAAAAAAGTCTGTATGAGCTATAGTAGAGATGGGTACCGTATATTGATATTATAGAATTATCCACATGAACGTATACATGCTCATGTTTTGGTCATTTAACAATCATAATCAAATTTACACTGGTTTTATTTAACAACACCAATTTACAACACCGTTTTCCCACAGTTTTCCCACTGACCTCCTGGAAGTACGATACGAATTATGCCGGTCAAGTTGTTCATGTGTTTCAAACACCTTATTCCAACGTGATTTGCATCCACAAGAAGTTGATCAAGCATAACAAGGGAAGTCATCTTCTCTAATCCCGAAGGCATATGATCTAACTCATCACATTCCCTAGTTTCTAATTAGTATTTGAGACTGATCAACTTTTGTAGTTCATCTGGCAACTTCACGAGATTCGAACAACCACCAAGTCTCAATATTAGCAGGTTTTGCAGCTTGCAAAGACTATTCGGAAGACTTTTCAACTTTATACTGTTTCTTCTTCTAAGAGAAAAAGGAAGTAAAGAGGTAGTGCAAACTTCATACTGTAGATAGCTCGATCATGTAAAAAATAACATAACAGTCATAAAGGTTGTGAGATGTGTACATCTACATGAACGTATACATGCTCATGTTTTGGTCATTTAACAATCATAGACTTTGACTTACTTTTGTAATTCAGAACATTTATTGCGCAAAATCTAACAAGTGATAAAATGCATACCTGTGAAATACCATGATGCATTTCCAAAAGGAATGAAAATAGTCCTGTATTTGTGTTAACTGTTAATTCTATATGGTTGATAACAGTAAGTTTGTGCCTACACTGTAATTTTATCATCGGAAAAAGAGTACCAAAAATCAAGTGAGCTTTGTGATATAGTGGTAACGCAAGTAGAGAATGGCATGCATCTTCGGCAGTAATTATTGTAAGCCCTCCTGAGTAGCCAATGAACAACTCAACATCTCGATAACTCGAGTCGACAAAAGTATCTCACGTTCTCATTAATGAATTTTAGTTCTGTTATTTAGTTCAGATGATGAACAAAAGTATCTCACGTTCATTCAGAGCATATTTTAGTTAACAATACTAATTTGCAGTAATCGAAATTTTCCAGCCTTCAACTTACAAGAAAAACAGTCTCCATGAGCTATAGTAAAGATGAGTACCTCAAGATATATATTTATAGCTGTGATGAAAGTAAGGCTCCTGCAATTGAATGTATTAGTGTTTCATTCCAAAAGTGTCAAGTGAGTGAAATTTGCAGTAATATTGGTGAGATGTGTACCCCACATGAACAAACTGCACACAATCTACAGATCAAGCTTAATTTTAAGTCCTACATCTATGCAACAAAAAAATGAATCAATGCATACCTAATTTAAGATTTACATCCCACAAACTGCATTTTGTCAGTTGTCACAGCACCATAATCAGGTTCCTTGGCTACAAATATCCTGCATCAATGCTTACATAATTTAAGATTTGCATCCCACAGCCTGAAACAAGTTTTATTATCATGATCTTAAATCACTTCAAATCAGTTCTCGTCAGGATTAAGACACAATCAATGAAACTTGACTTCACATCAGCATCTTCTCGGAATTTGAAAGTGTCCAAAATACCTTGTCTTTGTGTCTTATAGAGTTCGAACTCCTCACCTCGTATAATGCTTCCAAGGATTAAAAATGCAATCAAACAGAGAAAACGAACAGGAGAATTGATATAACCCAGTTCGTCACGAGAGTGTGACTACGTCTGGGGGCGCTACCAAGCCAGGTTTTTTCACTATTTTGTGACAATGAATACAACACAAAAGGCGAATATCAATTGATGAATCGAAATCCTAATTCGCCGAGCATATGAGCCTATAAACTTGGGCCGAAGCCTACACCATGTTCCTTCGGCCAACTCAGCGGCGAGTTCCGGAAGAAGTTGGGGGAATAGTGTACTGTGCACATTGCCTCCTCTGATGCTTCTGGCCTGACTTAGTTCCTGTAACTTAGTTCCTGACTGTTGAGTAAAAATGTACACAAATTTACAAAACACATTTTATGTTTTATTCGAATACAAATTTACAAAACACATTTTATTTATTTTTTTATTTGAGTTCGACCCTCTCTTTTTGACCTTTTGATTCTAAGTTATATAAATACCGATATTTGGTTGGTTTTGGTGATTTGGACTGCACCCGTTTTTGGACGGGTTGCCTACGTACCTCTTTAAAGAGGATCAAGTCTCACGTAGTTCCGTGCGGTGTTTTCATGCATCAGAGAATCAAAGTCCAAACCCACCTTCTAGGAAGGGTTGCCTAGACGATGACTCAACTATCATTTGCATGGCATTTATATCTCGATCATGCATCAAAGGATTAAATTAAACCCACCTTCTAGGAAGGGTTGCTTAATTTATCCCTACTATCACGCACATAATCAAGAACAGTGATATGTTATTTTATTTTATTTTATTTTAAAACTTGTGACTGAATCTGGTTTATAATTTACCAAATTTCCTACGTATCCTTTATTAGGAATCAAGTCGTACGTAGTTCTTAAAGGGATAAATTTAGAATTTAATTTTATGACTTTCATTTGATATAAAAGTCAAAAATATATTTTGCGATTAAATTTAATATGTATCCTTTTGTATTAAAAGAATATTTAAAATTTAACTTTATGACTTTCATTTCATATAAAAGTCAAAAATATATATTTTGCGATTGAATTTAATACATAATTATTTGTATCAAGTTTCCTACGTATCCGTAAAAATAAACGAAATCAAATCATACGTAGTTCTTTTCTGACTTTTACATTTACATAAAAGTTAATTTAATTTTTGCGGTTGAACTCGACAATTTATTAGTCGAGTTTCCTACGTACTCTTATAAAAGAGATCAAACCACCCGTAGTTCGTTTGGCGAATTTTGATTTTTTAAGTCCAAGGTTTGAATTTAATTATAATTTACTTGGACAGGTCGACTGAATCCAATTTAATTTGAGATCGGATTTCCTACGTAACTCAAAACGAGTATCAAGTCATAACGTAGTTCTATATGTGAAATTTGTTTTATTTGACCATAAATATATTTTCATATTTATAAAACATTTTCTTTACGGGTCACTTTTGCAAAGAAAATATTTTATTGGTCATTATTTACAAAACTTGTTTTTATGGGTCCATTTTGTAAATAAACCAAATTTAAATTTTTTTTAAAAAAAGTGAAACTTTCCATTAGCCCTGCGTATTGGAGATGTAGGCTACAACTTCACTCTCTTTCAATTTTATTTTTCTTTTATTTTTAATGATTTGTCATCATTACTCTATTCAACTCTCAATATACGCATGATATATATATACTTTTGTTTTCCCTTTTTTTTTGTTTCTTTTTTACTTTACTTTTTTCTTTTCTTCTCTCTCTCCTTCTTTACTTTAATTTATTCTCATTCTTCTTCCGATGCCTTTTTTTCATTTGGTATTCTGCAGGAGTGGATAGATGAAGCCAACAATGGAGATCGACAGTGAAGACCCATTTCGGCTCCGATGCATCAAGAGCAGTATGATGAGAGTCATGGTTAAAGAAGGATCGGAAATTAGTCTGAGTGAAGGAATCACGGGATGGGCACACAGTTTTGAAGGATGAAGATAAAGGGAAATCGGGATTCGATTATAGCTCGATTGATGCATCGAAGACAAGAACCGAAGAAGGCAAACAAGCTACTAACGTCTCCTGTTGCAGATTCGTTTTTTTATCTCAATTTTGAGAACATTTTACTGATTCTAGGTAGCCTTGTCCTCATCTCTCGATCTTACGGGTTTAACAAAAGTGAGGTCAAATGGCTCAATTGTAGCATCCGAATCGATCGATTCCAAATGACTACAGATTTGCAGCGGGAAATCAATCGATTTCAACCAACTACGAGTGTTTATGTGTAGTGATCGAAAGTTTGTACTTCCGAACCAACTACGAGTTTAGTGCAGAGATCGAAAGTCCCGACATTGTAATGTGGTTACACCTATCTGTTTTGATGGATACCAAATTTGCGGCTTTCATATACAGATGGTTGAAAGAAATGAAGAAGAAGATAGAATGATTTCTGTAAAATCATTTACAAAAATGGGTTCTCGGTTTCTACCTCTTCTTTCTTTCTCTTTCTGTATATCTTTCTGACGTAATAAGCGCTTGTTATTTGCTGATTGCAGATTCACGTTAAAAGCTAACCATTAAGGAGATGTTCCCTTTTTATACAGAAGAGTGGAGAGATTCATGGAGGTTTAAAGGGGTTATTTTGTTAACTCCCCACTAACCCACCACTTGTATTATTATTTTTATTAATTTTAGAGAAATTTATTTCTCTCATTTGTTGCAGATTTGAGGATTTAACGTGTTTTCAAATACACTCCTTTATAATTATTTTATTTATTTAAATGTAGTATTTTAAGCTAATTTATATAACTAATTAGCATTTGGACTAAAATATGTTATGGGGAGAAGCCCAAACAATCTTGGATTTATCTAATATTATTAAATTAATGAGAATCATATTAACAAACATGATTGTTATATTTTTGGAATCCCAATTTCAAATTAGCTCTACGCTAAATTTTTAAGAAATTAATCAAATGTTTAAAATATGATTAATTTCCTGAGATTTTATATAAGAGGATGAATAATAAGTATTCATAAAATTTTACCCCAAACAGTTGCCCCCGAACTTTATGCGTGTGAGAAATTGAACGCGTAAAAAGTTCGATATTTTTTTTAAAGATGCTTCGCATTTGAAACCATTTGGTTTCATTTATGCATGCATGAAAGAGGAACATATTGTATATATGTGAATAGTTCCAATGGAAATTTGTTTGGATATGAAATTTACCCATAGTCACTTGGTCAAGAATATGATGTATGAGTATAAAAACTTTGAACTTTATAAATATTTTTTCTTTGGAATTTGTTTTTAATATTTGATATTTGGCGTGAGACCTTTTTGTGGTGGACAAGTGTTTAATTTTGAGAGCTTTGTGCCATTGTTTAGAGACTTTGTAGATATCTCTTTTTAGTTTTGGGGGCTTCTTTGATCAAGTAGTTTGATGACGTTAGTCAACATGATTTTATCTCTCTTGACTTGAGATAAAACAAAGGAGTTTGGAAGGATATCATTTTTTGTTTAAGGGTATGAGAAAATTCACATTGCGAAGCAATTGTAAATTTGATCAAATTTTTGGGGAGATATAAAAATTTATTCCTTGAAAGGAAATTTTGTTTTGAAGAAATTTGGATTAACCATCAAGTTTGAGAATGTTGTTTAAGGTATAGCAATTTAGGCATAGAAGCCTTCAATTTATCATCTTTCGTAGACGTATTTTGCTTACTCTTCTTTTTTTTTTATAAAGAAAAAAAATGTTTTGTTGGTTTTTGTGGCTGCACCTAGCATTTGGATTAGCTAGACTGCCTACGTACCCTCTTTGTGAGGGATCAAGCCTTTCTCGTAGTTATTTTGGGAACTTACGGGGCAGTTCTTTTGGAAAGTGGTGATTTTTTTTTTGGGTGGCTGCACCTAGCATTTGACTAGCTAGACTGCCTACGTACCCTCTTTGTGAGGGATCAAGCCTTTTCGTAGTTCTTTTGAGAACTCTTTTTTTTATCCCTTTTTTCTATACACATCACCAAAACAACTCGAACCCACCTTCTATGAAGGGTTTTTCAAGTTATTTCACTATCATTTGTGTATAATGACCTTTTTTTTTCTTTTCTTTCTTTCCTTTTTATTTTTTTTACATTAAGTAAAGAAGTTCCTTATAAACTTCCCATTTACACAAGAATATAATATCTTGCCTTCATTGTTTGAAAGCTCGTAAGCTCCTTTAGGAAAAATCTTGGTGATAACATACGGGCCCTCCCATTTTGGCTCAAATTTTCCTTTTGATTTTCGGTTAATGAAAATTGGTCGTCTTACTGTAAGAACCAAATCACCCACCGAAAAGGATCGGAACTTGACTCGTTTATTAAATGCACCAGCTACTTGAGCTTGGTAAATTTCGAGTCTTTGTTGTGTCGCCAACCTACACTCGTCTAATGCTTCGAGTTCAGCTAGACGGATTTTGACATTTTCCTCGGGATCGGTGAGTTGTACTGCAACCCTAAGGGAAGGTAATTGCACCTCAAAGGTAAGACGGCTTCATATCCAAATACCAAGTTGTATGGCGTACATCCAGTAGATGTTCAAATTGTTGTCCGATATGCCTATAATGCTTCATGCAATCTTTCATGCCAATCTCTTCTTGATTTTGACACAATCCTCTTGAGAATTTTGCATAGGACCTTATTAAATGCTTCAGCTTGACCATTCGAAGATGGATTATAGCTTGATGAAAAATTGTGTTTGAAACCGAATTTTTCAGCTAGTTTTACCATTACTTGATTTTTGAAATAGAGGGAATTGTCCGATATTATCTTCAAAGGAACTCCATATCGGTATATCAATTGGATTCTGATAAAGTTGGCAACTTCTTTTGCCCCCACTACTTTCAATGGCAAAGCCTCGGCCCATTTGGAGAAATAATCAGTTGCAGCCAAAATGTATTGATGACCCCATGATGATGACGGATTTATAGGCTCTACAACATCAAGACCCCATGCATTGAAGGGCCAAGACAAGATTGTCGGATGAAGGAGTTGAGGAGGTTGATGAATGAAATCACCATGAATTTGACACGCATGACACGTCTTAGAAAAATTCATTGCGTCTTTCACCATGGTCGGCCAATAATAGGCTAGCCGTTTAACTTGATCGGCTAACTTAGGACCACCTTGATGTGCCCCACATATTCCGGCATGAGTTTCTGTGAGAATATATTTTGCTTCTTCTTTTGATAAACACCGAAGCAGTATACCATCAAAGGCTCTACGATACAAGGTATCATTTTTCAACAAGAAACGCGGTGTCCGCCGTTTGATATCCACTTTATTTTTGGCATCATCAGGTAAAATCCCATATTGAAGATATTCAATGATTGATCGTCTCCAATCAGGGTCTTCATCAATCTCATATACCGAGACAACATGCACTTCTTCGGTTGAGTTGAATCGGTCTAAAGCCGATGAAAGCAAATGACACTCCCCAATTGTGATTTGAATCTCTCTTTCATAAGGTAGTGTTAGAGATGCTGCTAATTTGGCTAGGGCATCAGCCTTATCATTTCCGGATCTTGACACATGCATTACTTCTACTTGTTGAAATTGTTGCATGAGATATTTTGCTCTTTCGTGTAAAGGAATTAAATTTGGGTGCTTTACTTCATATTCTCCATTTATTTGTCTAATGATCAATTGAGAATCACCAAACACCTTTAATGGATCAATATGCAACTCAAGAGCTACTTCAAGACCGATGATTAGTGCCTCATATTCCGCCACATTGTTTGTGCAACTCTCTAAAAGAGAGAAAGAATATGGAACCAAGCCGCCATAAGGAGTGATAAACACAATACCAACTCCAGATGTTTGTTTTTTCCGTCAAAATATAATTGCCATGATGTTTCCTCAACCATTAGAACTTCTTCATCTGGTAGATCATATAATAATTCTTCATTGTCCGGGGTTGGATGAGCGGCTAAGAAATTAGCTATGACTTGTCCTTTTACTGCCTTTTGCAACACAAATTTAATGTCGAAAGGAGCTAATAACATTGCCCACTTGGCTAATCTCCTAGACAACACTGCTTTTGATAGAATATATCTTAGCGGATCAGCTTTTGAGATCAAGGTGATTTGATGGGTTAAAAGATAATGTCGTAGCTTTTGAACGGCAAACACCAAAGCAAGACATATCTTTTCCATAGCAGAATAATTGTGTTCTGCCCCTACCAAGGTTCGGCTGATATAGTATAAGGCATTTTTTTCCCCTCATCATTGTTTTGAGCCAACATAGCCCCTAAGGACCGTTCAAGAGCCGCGGTGTACAAGATTAGAGGCCTTCTTGATATTGGTGCCATTAAAATTGGTGGATTCATCATATACCTCTTGATGCTATCCAAGGCATTTTGGCATGATTGATCCCATATAAATGGAGTATCTTTCTTCATTAACCTTAGAAATGGCTGACATCTTTCGGTCAAATTCGAAATGAAACGTCGGATGTAAGCAAGTTTCCCTTGTAAGCCCCGAAGCTCGCGGAGATTCCTTGGAGGAAGCATATGCATGACTGCCTTAATTTTATCAGGATCAATTTCAATTCCCCGACCCCGAACGATAAAACCAAGAAATTTGCCGGATGTCACACCGAAAGCACATTTGAGGGGATTCATCTTCAACTGGTGCTTGCGTAGCCTTTCAAAAACCCTTCGAAGATCATTTGGGTGATCTTCTCTTTCTTTTGTTTTGACTACTAAATCATCCACATAACACTCAACTGTGTTATGAAGCAAATCCCGAAAGATAATTGTCATGGCTCTTTGATAAGTTGCTCCCGCATTTTTCAGACCAAAAGGCATTACTGTATAACAATAGGTGCCTTGAGGTGTTCGGAAAGCTGTTAGCTCTTCGTCATGAGGATCCATTTTAATTTGATTGTATCCCGAGAAACCATCCATGAAAGACAAAGCCTTGAATCCGGTGGTGGCGTCAACTAATAACTCGGTTATAGGTAATGGAAATTCATCTTTAGGGCATGCTTCATTCAAATCCCTAAAGTCCACACAAATACGAAGTTGACCATTTTTCTTCCTCACCGGAACAATGTTGGCTAGCCAAATTGGATATTGGACCTCACGAATGAAACCCGCTTCAATAAGCTTCTTAACCTCAATATTTATTTGGACAATCAACTCGGGACGAAAGCGGCGTTGTGCTTGTTTTACTGGCTTTTTCTCTTCAGAGATTGCTAGTTTATGCATTGCCACCTTCGAGTCTAAACCAGGCATATCCTGATAACCCCAGGCAAACACATCTTTGTACTCATTGAGAAGTTCTTCATATTTGTTTTTTCTTCATTAGTCAACAATGCACTAACAAGGACGGGTTTAGGACATTCAAGAGTGCCTAAATTGATTTCTTGAAGATCATCAAATATAGCTTGTCCACCGTCTTCCATTTCTGTCGGTGCTGGTTGAACTGTGTTGATGAATTCTTTTGAATCCCCCTCTATATCAACAGATACCATGTTCACCTCTTCTACTTCGGCATTCATGAAATCTTCATTTGGCTTTTGCACAAGCAACTTTGCTTTCTTCTTTTTCTTATTGATCCTCCATTTTTTGATTTGTTTTGCTTTGTTTTTAGGCTTATCAACATATTCAAGCCTTTGAAAAACAGAAGCTCTTGTTTCTCCACTCGTTGAACCGGTTTCAAGCCTATCAAATACTGTAATCCGAGATGTTGATACTTTATCATCGAGAAACAAGCTTTGCTCCTCCGGAGTCAATGTAATAGGCTCTTCAAAACTCGCTGTCAATATACCCCCTTCGTGAGAAACCTTTAACTTTTCAATATCATCCTCATTGTAGGGGATATATGGAGCTTTGTTTTTTGATAACAAATTTGAATTTTTCACTTTAACTTTGAACTTCTTGTTCAGCTTCTTTGAAAGTGATTTGGAAGGAGGATTATTGGCTTCAACTCTTGACACTACCCTTCTGTTATCACTTGTTTTAACCCCGAATGACCTTTTAATGACCAAAGTCGTTTTTTGGAATAGACTGGTCAATTTTCCGTAGAGGAAATGTGTAACTTGTCATGAGAGAGTTCATAACCTTCTCTACCGAGTTCAAAGATTTTTGGCCGGCTTGTCGTTTTTCTTTTGGTGTGTCCTTAAACAACACCTTAGAACATGTATCACCTTTCTCATTCTTCCCGTTCAGAGAAATCTTTAGTGCTTGGTGAACATTATTGGTATTTTTACCATTGACAACCTTCATGGGCATGTTTGAGTTGAAATTAACCGCCTTATAAAACTTGGCATCGGCATAATTAACACTTTCTCCATGAAAAGGGTTTGGGTCACCCCGAATAATCCTTTCATTTCCATTATCATCAGTGTATTTCAAACATTGATGAAGAGTAGAAACAATGGATTTACTAGCATGAAGCCATGGTCGACCAAGTAAGGCATTATATGAGGTATCTGCATCTATGACATGGAACAAAGCATCTTTATAAAGATTGTCAAGAACAATCTGTAATGCAATGGTACCCATGGCTTTTTGTCCCACTTGATTGAAACCTTGAATGGTTAGCAAAGTAGAAGATAAATGTGCGGTCGTCAACCCCATTGTCCTTAGTATCCTTAATGGAAGAAGATTTACTGCGGATCCACAATCCAAAAGGATTCGATTGACCTTTATATCCCCAATAGTGCCCGTAACATATAATGGCTAATTATGATATTCATTCCCCAATTGAAGATCTTCATCCGAGAATGTTATACAAGCCATGCATGAGGTACATTGAGTTGACGGGGATAATGAGACATCATTAACCTCCACCATTTCAACTTGATCTTTATAATCATCGTCATCCATAAGAGCCTGAATTAGGGCTTTCCTCAATTCATTTGACATTTGTAGGGCATCATAAACACTCAAACGTGCGGGAATGCGCTTCAAGTGACTAATGACGTCATATTTTACTTTCTCTTTGTACGGAGCTTTATGAAGCGAAACCGGTAAGCGAGAAGTGGATTCTTTTTGTAGCGCCTCAATTTCCTCCACATTTTTCTGAGGTAGTTGAGAAGTTTCTTTATCAAGACGTTCATCAAAATTTGTCACTTTTGAATGTTCATTGGAAATCAATTCTTTCTCCTTTCTTTTTTCATTGGGTTTCGGAGATAGAAGTTGACGTCCGGAACAAAGAGAAACTGCATCAACTTCTGGTTCCTCCTCTTCACATATATCGACCCATGTGGCCATGCAACATTGAGCAACTTCATTGCCCCAAAATGTCTCATCTTCCGAAGGTTCTTCATCGCCATAAAATTTCTTTGGGATAAAATCTTTTAAGGTAACCGGTACCCTCTCAGGTTGAACATATTCTTCCTCAGAATCAGAATTTGGCTTCTTTTCCTTCTTGTTTTTCTTTTTTTTGTTTTTCTTGTTTTTCTTTTTCTCGGGTTTTCTTCCGATCATTCTAAACCCAGGAGAACTCGATTTGTGAGTGGCTTCTGGCCGGGTCTTTCGAGTTACACAAGTTTTCCACTCAAAATCACTATCAATGTCAAGATCATCATCATCTGAAAACAGATCTTCGATATCTGAGCATGTCATAATCTCATATAGAGTTGGGACCCCAGGACCATCTCATGGCATATCAGGGTATGCCCAAACAATGCGGATATCTTTTCCACCATCTATTGAAAATTGTACAGGTATCGCCATCAGAGGCAAGGAAACCGTGGGAATACCCTCATCTTCATTTGACCTAGATGGTTCTTCGAGTGTATTTGGAGTCACCAAATTATCCGCATCCACTAAGGATGTAGTATTTGATGAAGCCTTTGGAGCTACCGAGTCTTCACCTTCAATCTCGATCTCTCCTTTGTTAATCATCCTCTCAACTATATCTTTGAAGACATAGCAATCTCTGATAGGGTGACTAATAATTTGGTGATAAGGACAATACTTTGGATCATTTGTCCTTCCAACTTCATTTGGCCTTTTTGACTCTGGAAGTGTAAGAAGCTTAGACGACATCAACTCATCAAAAATCCCTTGGACATCATCATCGTCAAAAGGATATTTCTTTTGCTTCCTTTCCTCAAGAGTGAGTCTTTTAATGACATCTTTACATTTTCCTATATCTTGATTTTGGGAATTATTTCCTGTGAAGATTTTATTTCCGGGTTTAATAAAGGTTGCCATAGACTCTCCCTTTTTAAAAGGTCTTTTTCCATCATCTCTTTTAAGTTCATTTGCCTGAGGACGATAGGTTTTTGCATCACGCCGAGCTAATTGTCGTTCAACATTGCAAGCCTTTGAAACTAAGGCATCAAAAGAACGAGGCTCGGCACTACCAACATGCACTGCTAACTCAGGAATTAAGTTATTAGTACACATCTGGACACATGCCTCTTCACTTAGCTTTTCTGGGCATTGAAGTCTCAAGCTTCGCCATCTGGCGATAAAATCATTTGCAAGCTCATTTGACCTTTGAAAGGTATTAGCAAGATCCATAATGGATACCTTTGCCTTAGAGCTCACAAATTGAGCTAGGAATGCTCTTTGTAAATCATCCCATGTGTGGATTGATCCCGGTTGAAGTTGAGTGTACCAAGTAAATGCCGATCCCTTTAAAGATTGGACAAATTGTCGGATCAACAAAGCATTACTCAATGCGGTCTCACCACATGCTGAGTAAAAATGAGCCAAATGATCATGTGGTGATCCATGCATTCCATCAAACTTATCAAAAGTTGGTCTTTGATAACCGGGAGGGAATGATACTGAATCATATTAGATCGGATATGGCTTTCTATACCCGAGTACTGGAGGGTTTTGTGACACTTGGAATTCTCGGATTCCTTGAGCAATCATCTCCCTAATCTCTTGTGGGGAAACGGACGAGCTACCGCCAGGACTTTCATCATTCGTCCTTATTGGCTCATGTCGACTAGCATTAGCTTGGTTTTCAATTTGAGCCATAAGTGTAGCTATTTGAGCTTCTCTTGCGGCTAATGACCTTTGCAAGTCTTGAAGTTGTTCCTCAACACTTGTTGTTCCGGTCATGAACACTTGCATGTTCTTAGATTCATCTTGGGTTACAACTCTCGTTGCTCCTTCCTTTGTAATAACATGTGGAAATTCCTCCTCTTGGAATAGAGAAGATAAATCTCCATACAAAGGAGAACTTGAGCTTTCTTCCGATTCTCGTTGTGGACTTGGTGGTTGTGAAGTTACTTGAGCATAAGTCGTTGACTTAGCTTTTGATCTTGTAACTGGACCATCACAAGACACAACTTGAGCCTCTTGCGAGACTGAGCTTTTAGAAATACGAAGACTTCTTTCTCTCTTTTGAGTTTTAGAAGTTTCTTCAATCACTTCATTCTCATTTGAATTTTTCTTGGCCCGTGAGGGTTTGTTAATTTTAAGCTTTGGAGCTTTTGGTTGATTACCCTCCTCGGAATAAGAAGTCATGTAGACTTGCTCAAATTTGTCCAATGTGATAGGAATTGACCCTACAAGAATTTGTCTTGCGGTATTCATAGGATAATTATCCATTGTGTGTTTTGAGTTTAAAAGCTCTTTTGCAGCTTCACAAAGGACTGCATTGGCTTGTTTTAGAGCCGGTGAGGAAGCTAGTTTACGAAGCGGTCCAGTGTTACGACGGGAACCATTCTTGCGTCCCCTCCTTCTTCGAGACTTGTTCACCTTCTTAAGAGTGTTTTCAGCAGGAATACCAACAGGCGCAACATTTTTCTTGATGACACGAATGATTGGCCTTGGGATAACCCTAGCGGAAGGCTTTGTGCCATTAAAGCTAGGAGAATTGTCATGTCCAACTTTGACATAAGCAGGTTTCCCATTGTTGAACTTGTTGTTGGGCTTCATGCCCCCATGTCCCGAAAGAGCCATGGACGACTTCGGAGTTGCGTGTTCCTCCAAACCTTGAAGACTCTTGAAAGAGTTCTTCAAAGGGATTTCAGCATAGATCGCATTAGGAGCAATGTCAAAGACAACTTCAAACGACTTGCGGCGGAACCATCGTCCTCCTTGGAAGACGAAGGTAGCCGGTACTTCATTGAAGTTCACAATTGCCCTTGACGCCATTTCCTTGCAATCAAATAAGATCAAACATTAGTATATGTATAACTTAGAGATGAAAAGAAAGAAAAGGTCCCACTGGGCGTGCCAAAAATATGTTGAGTAAAAATGTACACAAATTTACAAAACATATTTTATGTTTTATTCGAATACAAATTTACAAAACACATTTTATTTATTTTTTTATTTGAGTTCGACCCTCTCTTTTTGACCTTTTGATTCTAAGTTATATAAATACCGATATTTGGTTGGTTTGGGTGATTTGGACTGCACCCGTTTTTGGACGGGTTGCCTACGTACCTCTTTAAAGAGGATCAAGTCTCACGTAGTTCCGTGCGGTGTTTTCATGCATCAGAGAATCAAAGTCCAAACCCACCTTCTAGGAAGGGTTGCCTAGACGATGACTCAACTATCATTTGCATGGCATTTATATCTCGATCATGCATCAAAGGATTAAATTAAACCCACCTTCTAGGAAGGGTTGCTTAATTTATCCCTACTATCACGCACATAATCAAGAACAGTGATATGTTATTTTATTTTATTTTATTTTAAAACTTGTGACTGAATCTGGTTTATAATTTACCAAATTTCCTACGTATCCTTTATTAGGAATCAAGTCGTACGTAGTTCTTAAAGGGATAAATTTAGAATTTAATTTTATGACTTTCATTTGATATAAAAGTCAAAAATATATTTTGCGATTAAATTTAATATGTATCCTTTTGTATTAAAAGAATATTTAAAATTTAACTTTATGACTTTCATTTCATATAAAAGTCAAAAATATATATTTTGCGATTGAATTTAATACATAATTATTTGTATCAAGTTTCCTACGTATCCGTAAAAATAAACGAAATCAAATCATACGTAGTTCTTTTCTGACTTTTACATTTACATAAAAGTTAATTTAATTTTTGCGGTTGAACTCGACAATTTATTGTCGAGTTTCCTACGTACTCTTATAAAAGAGATCAAACCACCCGTAGTTCGTTTGGCGAATTTTGATTTTTTAAGTCCAAGGTTTGAATTTAATTATAATTTACTTGGACAGGTCGACTGAATCCAATTTAATTTGAGATCGGATTTCCTACGTAACTCAAAACGAGTATCAAGTCATAACGTAGTTCTATATGTGAAATTTGTTTTATTTGACCATAAATATATTTTCATATTTATAAAACATTTTCTTTACGGGTCACTTTTGCAAAGAAAATATTTTATTGGTCATTATTTACAAAACTTGTTTTTATGGGTCCATTTTGTAAATAAACCAAATTTAAATTTTTTTTAAAAAAAGTGAAACTTTCCATTAGCCCTGCGTATTGCAGATGTAGGCTACAACTTCACTCTCTTTCAATTTTATTTTTCTTTTATTTTTAATGATTTGTCATCATTACTCTATTCAACTCTCAATATACGCATGATATATATATACTTTTGTTTTCCCTTTTTTTTTGTTTCTTTTTTACTTTACTTTTTTCTTTTCTTCTCTCTCTCCTTCTTTACTTTAATTTATTCTCATTCTTCTTCCGATGCCTTTTTTTCATTTGGTATTCTGCAGGAGTGGATAGATGAAGCCAACAATGGAGATCGACAGTGAAGACCCATTTCGGCTCCGATGCATCAAGAGCAGTATGATGAGAGTCATGGTTAAAGAAGGATCGGAAATTAGTCTGAGTGAAGGAATCACGGGATGGGCACACAGTTTTGAAGGATGAAGATAAAGGGAAATCGGGATTCGATTATAGCTCGATTGATGCATCGAAGACAAGAACCGAAGAAGGCAAACAAGCTACTAACGTCTCCTGTTGCAGATTCGTTTTTTTATCTCAATTTTGAGAACATTTTACTGATTCTAGGTAGCCTTGTCCTCATCTCTCGATCTTACGGGTTTAACAAAAGTGAGGTCAAATGGCTCAATTGTAGCATCCGAATCGATCGATTCCAAATGACTACAGATTTGCAGCGGGAAATCAATCGATTTCAACCAACTACGAGTGTTTATGTGTAGTGATCGAAAGTTTGTACTTCCGAACCAACTACGAGTTTAGTGCAGAGATCGAAAGTCCCGACATTGTAATGTGGTTACACCTATCTGTTTTGATGGATACCAAATTTGCGGCTTTCATATACAGATGGTTGAAAGAAATGAAGAAGAAGATAGAATGATTTCTGTAAAATCATTTACAAAAATGGGTTCTCGGTTTCTACCTCTTCTTTCTTTCTCTTTCTGTATATCTTTCTGACGTAATAAGCGCTTGTTATTTGCTGATTGCAGATTCACGTTAAAAGCTAACCATTAAGGAGATGTTCCCTTTTTATACAGAAGAGTGGAGAGATTCATGGAGGTTTAAAGGGGTTATTTTGTTAACTCCCCACTAACCCACCACTTGTATTATTATTTTTATTAATTTTAGAGAAATTTATTTCTCTCATTTGTTGCAGATTTGAGGATTTAACGTGTTTTCAAATACACTCCTTTATAATTATTTTATTTATTTAAATGTAGTCTTTTAAGCTAATTTATATAACTAATTAGCATTTGGACTAAAATATGTTATGGGGAGAAGCCCAAACAATCTTGGATTTATCTAATATTATTAAATTAATGAGAATCATATTAACAAACATGATTGTTATATTTTTGGAATTCCAATTTCAAATTAGCTCTACGCTAAATTTTTAAGAAATTAATCAAATGTTTAAAATATGATTAATTTCCTGAGATTTTATATAAGAGGATGAATAATAAGTATTCATAAAATTTTACCCCAAACACTGACCTCGAGAGACGAGCCATCCACTATTAATCTGAGATCACTTTAATCAATCTCTACAAGGTATCACTTATATTTTCTCTACTTATATTGATTGCAGCAGCAACTGCAAAAGATTATTAGATTGCACCAGCAACTTAGTTCCCAATGTTTCCTTCCCCAGTTACACAGGTTTATCATCATCATCACAACCACTATTGTTAAAAATCCAAAAAAAAATGATATGAACATCAATACAATTAGCTAACCTCGTCAACACCAGAAACCAAAATATGATCCGTTTGGAAATCCCCAGAGTAAATCATAGCATCTTCTCTCTCCAACCAGCTTTCGCAACTA
This sequence comes from Fagopyrum homotropicum, assembly GCA_033239125.1. Classification (NCBI taxonomy): domain Eukaryota; kingdom Viridiplantae; phylum Streptophyta; class Magnoliopsida; order Caryophyllales; family Polygonaceae; genus Fagopyrum; species Fagopyrum homotropicum. The sequence goes on from BSWB01000001.1 coordinate 165,917,957, forward strand.
TCTGCGTCCTCCTCGCTGTGTTGAAATTCGGAGGTGTAGAAGGAATCGGGCCACCATGAATTGACCAAAGCAGCGTTCTTAGCCACATCAAGTCTCCCTAAGCAAGCAATTTCAGCGATGAATACTAGGGCCACAAATAGAGGCATCAAATTCTTCCAATCTAGTGAGGTGGTGAAGTCCGTTGAGCAGACGAACCCCTTGTGGATCACTCCCAAACTCAAATTCTAAATATGTGAGGCTTGTAAGCGACATCCACCGATCCACGGGATGTCATCTTCAACCATATTTTCATCTGTCATTAATAAATCTGTCTCGTAAGAGTTAACAAAATAAATCACAGTCTTCCAAATCGAATCTAAAACTTAACAGCTGGAATCCCAAATTACTAAAAAGAATCCAAGAAACTCACCAGCTGCAAGTAAGTATTTAATCGCCACGAAAGTTGGGTTGCCCAGAAAGCACTCACTAAATACACTAAGCGGACACCCGAACCAACTGCGTCTCAGTCTCTCTTCGATACCGATTATGATGTATTATTCTGGTTGGAAGGCTATCCCCAAATAACAAGATGCCAGTTATGTATAATTAAACAATGTGTAACAGCTGTCATAAGGGGAGCGGTGTAACGAATATCACTAGATAAGGTACTGATAGGTGAGAACGGTGATACAGTTTGTGATATTGGAGATTGATTTTGGAGAATTGAGAGAGAAAGAGGGAAGAAGAAAGAACTGACTTTATTTCTGTTTCTGGTAACCATTACATCGGTGTATGAGTTGGTACTTGGACTCATTTGATATCACATAAAAGCAATGCTTAGTCTATACTTCAGGCTTTTATTCTCTTTGTTGAGAAACAATTTCATTGCAGTGTTGAGGTTATAAGATCAGTAATGGGGGAGAATTTTGCAGCCATACAGCTAATCAATTTTATGCTTCTAAAGGAATTCTTCACCAAACTACCTGTGTGGAAACTCCACAGCAAAATGGTGTGGTGAAAAGGAAACACAAGCATCTCTTGGACTTGGAGACAACTAGAGCTCTCTTTTATCAATCCAAGTTGCCTATTCAGTTCTGGGAGTTGCCTATTCAGTTATGGGGTGAATGTATTCTTCATTCTACCTATCTCATCAACAGGTTTCCCTTGTCTTCTATTCAATAGAAGACACCTTATGCTATGTTGCACAATATTTGTCCTAACTATGATGATCTCGAGCCGAGTTTGAGCATGTCAATGCTCGGCTCGTTCGGCTCGTATTACACCCCTAATCATGGATATGCCAGAAAGTTGCAGTAATGATGTAAATATGCCTGAGGAATGAATTCCAAAAATAAATTAATAATGTGCATCAACTTCTTTTATGTTTTTCTGGCTGACACTTGTTTATTGTTACTCAAGTTCAAAGAAGAAAAGAAAGGAGAACATGGATACCTAAAAAAACTAGGAGGTGCCTAGGAATCACATATCCAACAAAAAACATCACAAGTCCAGAAATTGCATCAACTGCAAACATAGGGAGATCTCTTAGAGTCAACCAGAGCTAATATAATGTCAAAACAAGGCTGCCTAACAAAGATACTAATCCTCCTCGAACATTCTTGGGTTTTATCTCAGCTATATAAGTACAAATCTGGATTAAGTGTGAAATCATGATGTGCAGATTATGTTAAATGATCAAATAGGGGAATGTGTACCTATATTAGAACAAGTTAACTATACGTCTATACGTATACATCAATTGCAGCAATTATGTTAAATTGGAACATATTTCAAGCTATTAAACTTCTCTACAGGAACTGCGTGCTTGAGCTAGTGCTTCATCGTCAAACTGTTAAACCCAACGAGGCAAATATGTTATCTCCGGACAAAAGACTACTTTGTAGATCTTCAAGGGCTCGAAGATGTTGACAAACTCCGGTAAAGACTTCATCATTTCGAGAGAGAAATACGTTGACTCCATATACATCCAATAGAGCAAGCTTAATTTCCAGTCCTAAATGTATAGAATAAAGAACTGATCAAAATACAATTTCACTTGCAAGTTAGCAAAGATCAGGAAACCGACTATTAAGAGGGTTGATTCACAATCATAGGGTTAGAAACTCTATTATCACCATCTTGAACATACCTAAACATTTGCTGAACTATGAAGAGGGTTGGTATTCTTAGATATCCAGTTATACCACATTCAGTTCCGGTAGTTGCTTTACTTACAAATTTGTTGACATTCGCATGCCCATGAAGAGTCATTCCCTGTACAATATATAGTAGGACAATTTAAGAACATCATTTTACAGCAGGTGACTAATCCTGAAAAAAAAGAGTGTACTTTAGAAGATGATGTTAAATGTGATTAGCATGAAATAGATGGAAATTGCATTAAAGCTGCCTACATCTAACTATGAGTTCAAATCTAATGTTGCTTATGTCCTTGTGTTTGTAGGAGTTTTCCGATCAGCCCATATGCAAATTGCATTAAACCTATAAAAAAAAGAAGAAGGAAATGACCATGGTTTGAGAATCATCAAAATTCTAGGTCGAATCTTTTACAAGAAGGGGAGTTTGATGTGGGACCATCTTTGGCCTGCCCAACAAGAGCTTCAAGGACCTACACAAGGACCTATCACTCTTTCACGGGCAAAAGCAATCCAAGGAGGAGCATCCGGATAGCCCAAACACCCCGCCCACAACACCCAGAAGGCCACACTCGAGGCACCAGGAGGCGCAACCCCGAGACCAAGGAGGCGCGCCCGCGGGTGTGTGTTCATATTCGGGTCGTTTAGAAAATGTGTACGAGTTCAAGCCGAGTCCGAATAGCTCGATTAATATAACAATCCTACAATGTTATTCTATCAAAACAAGCCGAGGTTTGACATGCTCACGTTCCTCTAAGCAATTCAGCTCATATAACAACCCTAAAGATGGCCTACATAACTAGTTATATATATATATATATATATTCAGTTAAGAAGGAACGTATACATACTTACATGACTAGATGACTTGGGCAATAACTATCTCCGCAAATATAGATAGGAAGCTGGATTGAATTGAAGTGAAAAATCATGATGTACACATTCAATCTTACGCATTGAACATAACATAATGTTAACAGACATTACACATAAGTGACAATTCCTATAAAAAAAAAAGTCTACCTGTTATCAGCGAAAAGGACAGATGATGAAGTAATGTGAAAGAGTCAAGAAGGCTTAAGATATATACCTGAAGAGTACCAAGCGATCCAAAGAGTGAAAACTTTGTGTGTTGCATGCACAAGTACTTTGATGGTTCATCTCAAATGGTGGTGTTAGCATAGTTGGATTGAATTAAAGGCTCCCTGCAAACTTGAGTGAGATTTGTAGAGATGTAAGGATGTGCTGACAAAATTTACAAAAGCTAATGGATCGGAGGACTCAGAATATAGCAACTCCAAAATACCTGTCACCATCTTAGAGTACAATAAGGAATGTTGACAGATTAGCATTTGGTTTTTTTGCACCTGTCACCATGTTAAACCAACTTCAGTTAATTAGCAGAGATTAAGGAATCTACTATGAAGTATGAAGAGGATTGGCTCACAGAGCGTACTAAGCTTATCTTATTTAAATTGTATTCGAGCCAAGAGATTTTAACAGTAACACAAGAATAGATAATTTCATTGCACCTACAACTTAGCTCCCAATGCTACTTTCCCCGATATCACGAATGCATCAACTTCTCTCTGTTGATGAAGATCTTGTCTTCAGATGTGTGTTGGCCGTCGTCATCTATAAGGAATGTCTTGCAGCAGGGATGCTTATTGGTACTTTCAGAATAGAAGTCAAAAAGATCAAAACCCAGCCAAGGATTTGCCAAATGAATACATAGAGTCACAGACGGCAAGAAGAGTGCACTGCAGGCTGCAGACGTTTCAAACCCCAACCAAGGATTCTTAAAATTCAGCAAGTTCAAACTTCAAAATGACCTGCAGCAAGTTCGAAATCGCTTTTCTCTCTGATTTTGCAAATTCAATTTTGTTTTTCTCAAATTTATTTAAGAAAAAAGAATAATAGTTGGAGAAGGATGCTTATGTCAAGTTATCTAATGGCGTGGCGGCTCACCCAACCCAAGGAAAGATTAAGAATGAAAACCAGTAGAAAGATGAACCTCTTTGAGGCATAAAGATTTTGACTTACCTTTTTCCGAAAGAGTAAACCATGTGAGGAAATTTGGTTGAAACCTAGTGGCTTTCATCCTTCTGAGAAGGAATACAAAAGTAAAGTTAATATATTGGATTACTTATCCAAAGTATTAACTTTGAACATAAGCCATATTTGAGGCTATGGTTGTGCCTTTTGTCTCACTTAAGAGTTAAGACCATAACTGTAATTGAGAACCAACCTTAAAATGACCGATATTAAGCTTTGTTGAGGTGGATAGAATCAAACAAGAGTTGAAGTTGCCTATAAAACCAATCAATTGACATCAAACTCAGCAACTGGATTAACCCAAAGTCAACTGCATGTTAAAAAAAAGGACAAAATTGGAATAAATGATCTCCATAAAAAAATTAGACAGCAAATGTTTCACAAGAATCTTACACCACATTGACCAACAGAATCCGTTATCCTTCCACTAGGATTCCAAAGAGTGAAAACTATGTGTGTTGCCTCACGATCCAAACATACCTAGTCAACGTTTCCAGAGCCTTGCCAAATATTATTAAAAGCATGTTTTTTACTAGAGAAAAAAATGACCAAGTACAAAGCAGCATCTCTGATCTCAGAACATCATCCACTAAGGTTCATCAAAAACACCCTATATGTCCAAGATCCCATGCCAAAACAAACTAAAACCGACAAGTACACAACTATAACATGCAAAAGATGATAAAAGACAGATTGGCCCAATGGGGGTGAACCCCAGCTCAACTTCTGATATTTTACTCAAAAGCATCATCAAAGTCATCTGGGAGGGGCTGATTTGCAGCCTGAGCAAGCTCAGCTTCATGCCTGTAGAGAAACACATCAGTATTAGGGTGACTCGAGATCAAGAGAACCATTTAGATACCAATAAAATGATACTTACTTAGCCTGCTCTTGCATGTCAATGTGAACCTCTGGTGGAGCCAATGCAGGGGATTCAACAAAGTGCAAATTTGCATCACTGAATTCGGAATAGAGAAAAATAAGATACGTGAGCAGATGATTATAGAGAAATTGAACAGGCATCTCTCGAAAATAGGTGGTGCTTACCAGCAAGCTTCCTAGAAAGGTAGAGGAAGGGATTCTCGAAGTTGTAGTTACTCTTGGCGGATATCTCATAGTACTGCAAGTTCTTCTTCCTGTGGAAGGTAACCTGTTTTGCCTTTACTTGCCTGTTCTTCACATCAACTTTGTTTCCACACAGTACAATGGGAATGTTTTCACAAACCCTGAAAGCCAAAGGAATTATTAGAAATGGACACAAATACAAGAACGTAGAGCTTATTAGTTAGCTGGACTGCCTAAATAATACCTGCAGAGATCACGGTGCCAAGTTGGAACGTTCTTGTATATCAAACGAGCAGTAACATCAAACATGATGATGGCACATTGCCCATGAATGCTGCAGAGCGAAAATTATGAAGAGATATGTGGTATGATTTTAACTTTACAGAATCGGGAATGGAAACTGTACCATGCAATCACTGTATACCAAGATTCAACAGAAGATGCAAATTCTAAACAATTCTAAAGATACAAATCAGAATTGTGTCGAAAGACAAATGCCGGGGTTTCAATTAAGCTCAGAAAGAAGATGAAGAGGGGTTAAGGAGCTAAAGCCAATCAATGGAATTCAAGCATAGCTACAACATCCTCTCTTCTTCCCTTTCTCTCATTTTTACTATTGTAGTTGATGCATTTGTCTTATCCTCATACAATCTTAATTGTCTGTTAAAAAATGCTGCTTTGAATTGTTGAATCTAATTGATCAAAATTTAAGGTCTTACTTGTGATTCAGAATAAATTCATCCCTAAGTAACATCGGGACATCCTTTGAAATGATTCCGAGTAAATACATACTCAAGCGATACAACACACAAAAAAGGTGAATGAAGAAGAAACCTAAGATCATTAGTTTCAAAAAACCCTTCATACAAACGTGTAAATGGACTCAAACACAGAGTTCAGTTGTCAATGCTTATGGAAGTTAACTCAAACACAGAGTTCAGTTGTCAATGATTCAGAATAAATGTTATAAGCAAATTAGACAGCAAATGCTTCACAAGAATCTTACACCACATTGACCAACAGAATCCGTTATCCTTCCACTAGCAATCCAAAGAGTGAAAACTATGTGTTGCCTCACGATCCTAACATACCTAGTCAACGTTTCCAGAGCAATGATTCCATGCTTCTCCGATCCTAATGGTTTGTAGTTCAGCAATAGCTCTCATAAACGATAATATACATGAAAGAAGATTACCTGAGGAAAATGGAAGAAGATTTGACTTCTATTTGCAGCTTTATTTCTAGGATCATCTAGAGAGGCAGAAATATGATAAAGGATGTATACTCCCTACAGTTTATTATGTGCATGAACTATGAATACTGTTTTATCATCTGAAAACGAAATCTCAGACTTCCTTTCATTCAAGGGAATAAGCTTTAGGTTTAAATTCAAAGTAGATACCTAATATCTTCAAAGAAAAAGGTATGGTGACAAGAAAGTCTAGAACATCAGTTGGATGGAAAACATATTGCCATTGATAAGCTTCATCAATTTGAAATGAAAGTTTCTTTTATCTAAGTGGGAAATCAGGGGGAACAAACAGTTCATTTAGAATGGAACATAAGTGGCAGCATCATAGACTAAGATAACTTACATGCCAAATATTCTTGGTGAACTTTCATCATCAGTTTAATGCAAAGGAGTAAGTGGAACTGCACCATTAACAATATTCAATAAAGGATAACACGTAAAACAACATGATTTTCCAAAAGAAATGAAGATAGTCTTGCATTTGTTTCAACTTTCAACTGCTAATTTTAAATGGTTGAAAAATGATGAGTGTAAGTTTGTGCTTACACCATAATTTTAAATGGTTGAAAAATGATAAGTGTAAGTTTGTGCCTACACCGTAATTTTATCAGAAGAAGAGTAATAGTACAATTTGAAATGAAATTTGGATTAATATCAGAAGAAGAGTAATATACATGAAAGAAGATTACCTGAGGAAAATGGACTCCATTTCAAATGTCTCTCTTTCTCTGATATATACATGATAAACAGTTTCAACACCTCTGGTACAATTGCAGTGCAGACATATCAAGTAGTGCTTTGAAGGAGTCCAATAGGCCTTCATGCTTCCACCTTACAAAAAAGAAGCCATATGAATATTGTTATAGCAAAAATGTTATAAAGTGTCAGTGAGGTGTAGAGAAGGGGTTTTTGTAGCAGCATGATCATCAGAGTTTACCTCAACAATTGGTTGTATGCATCAGAGGATAGTCTTGTATATTTGGAGCACCAACAACCACAGGGATGGTACCTGTAAAATTTTGAAGAGATCTGTGGTATTTTTTAAACTTTAAAGAATCGGGAATGGAAACAAGACCGTGCAAGCACTGTATACCAAGATTGAACAGAAGATGCAAATTCTAAATAATGAGGTTCTTATTTAAATCTTATAGTACTGAAGATACAAATCAAAATTGTGTAGAAAGACAAATGTCAGAGTTTCCAAAAGTATTCAAGCATAGCTACAACTATAATAACTAACTGATACATGCTGCTCCTAAATTTGGATTAATATCGAGATGCATATAGATGTGAAAAATAAATATAAAGGTCAGAACATTTATTGGACAAAATCGTAATCTAAAAGGCAATCAAATATCATAACTAACTGATACATGTTAAAACAACATTTGTGCTTACAATTTAGAAAGTTGCTGAACACACACCCATACTGCGGGTAAGCATTCAAGAGGGTCCATCGAAAGAAGTCACATATGTAGCCTGGTGTTCCCAAAAGGATTCATATACGTAGCCAAATAAACTGCCAATCACTGAACAACATTTACTTGAATTAGTTAACAATATCAATTTACCAAAATATTTTGTAAGGACGACAAAATTATATCCTAGTTATAACGAGTAATGAGGTATAGACATATCAGTTCTCAATTACAATTTTGGAATCGTAACAGTTCAACATTACATTTCCGTAAGTCATATCTAGGCTATAACTTTGTGACTTTTATTCCACTCAGGAAGTAGAGCATTAGAAAGAACAAACAACTCGATAGTAAAAGAAGAAGTACGTGTAAGAAGTATCATGAGCTATATGTACCTGACATATCCGTAATAGAAATGAGGAATGTCCTGAATTAGTGGCCAATAAGTACCCATCGGTTTTCTGCACTTCTCTTCCAATTTTGGACAAACAATAATCCGAAGTGATGTAAGGCGGCTAACCCAATCCGGCAAAGATGTTATCTTATCGCAAAATGAGATGTCTAAATCTTCAAGGCTTGGAAGATATTGACACTTGTATGGTAAAGACTTGATCTTTTTTAGGAAAAATAAGCTGAGTTTTCTCAAGTCTTTAAGGTACTTCCACGATAACTTATCCAATTCATGCTCATCAACGTTGCAACACATAATAGATAAAGATTGCAGCTTGTTGAACTGTTGGATTGCACTATTTACACAAGTAACCTCGTCCAAATTCCAAATCTCAAAAGATTTAACGTTGGGAGGAACTCTCCATTCCATATCCTTGTCATTTGGAATACTCCCATTTATGATCAATGTGTCTAATGTAGTGAGGTGGTGAAGTCCCTTGAGCAAACGAGCCCCTTGTGGATTATCCCCAAACTCAAATCCCAACTCTCTGAGGCTTGTAAGCGACACCCATGGCATGCCATCTTCAACCATTATTTCATCGTCCATTAGTAAATCTACCCTGTTATAGTTTACGACCTCGAACCTTTCGAGAGAAGACATGTGTTTCAATGAGTGCAAGAGGGAGTAGCGTCTTAAGTTAGGACAATGATATATACGAAGACTACGTAGGGATGGATGAAGCTTCAATTCATCTGGAAAAAAAGCTAGGTCTTTTATTTCCGAAAGCTTTAAATTACGTAATTTGGAGCAACTATCTCCTTCCAATTTTGCAGGCTTGGGTACTCTCAGTAGCTGCTTCACAAGATTCACATCAACATTCCTAAGTTCAATACTTGTCGCCACTGGACACAAAGGCAAGGAAATAAGTTCTAGACATCCTGATACTTGCAAGGAAGAAAGTCGTGGAAACCACAACTCATGAGCATTAGAAAGTTCTTCTCCAGCTGAACTCCACCACCCCTTTAAACTTCCCATATCGGAAATAATGAGAACTTCAAGCGATGGGAAAAAAGATCCTCCGTCATAACAAAAAGCACTCTCCACATACTCTACATGAGGAATAGATGTGATCGTCAATCTTGTAAGTTGAAAGAGGTGCCTTAGATTTGTAAGCTCACGACATGTACTGCAGTTTTTCAGAGTTAACTCGACCAAGTTACGCAGAGAAGAAACCCAATCTGGAAATTTTACTCCAGGATAACCATCAACCTTGAGATGATTGACATTGTTGGACGGTTGAAGACTATCTAACACTACATCTGATTCAGACACCTCCTCATACTCTCCTTGTATTGTAGATTTCCAACTTATGAATAAACCACTTAATTTTGTTTTGCTACTTAACATTGACTCCTTCGCATCATCAACACAGTTTTTCCACTGACCTCTTGGAAGTACGATACGAATTACGCCTGTCAAGTTGTTAAGGCGTTTCAAACACCTTAATCCAGCATGATTTTCATTCACAATAAGTTGATCAAGCATAACAAGGGAAGTCATCTTCTCCAATCCTAAAGGCATATGATCCAACTCATTACTTCCCCTAGTTGCTAAGCATCTGAGACTGATCAGCTTGTGTAGATCATCCGGCAACTTCACGAGATTCGAACAATCTTCAAGTTTCAATACTAGCAGGTTTTGCAGCTTACAAAGACTATCAGGAAGCCTAATCAAATTTTTACTCTCACCGAGGTCGAGATATCTCAGATGAATCAACTTTCCTATTGAGTTTGGAATTTCCTTTGTGTCCAAATGCCTCAAACTCAACGTTCTCAAGCTTGTCAAATTTAACAATACACCATCAAACAATGCTCTTTCAACAAACTTTGTGGTAGGAGACAATAGGCTCCGCATGCCTTTATATTGAAGTAGTGAGCCTTTGATTTCCCCTACAAGCAAATGTCGGGGAAACGGTTCTCTTAACTCATCAGGGACTTTTGTCATCGTACGACATTCATTTGCAGCAACTTCAACAGCCATATCATGGAACAAGTCATGCATTTTGCAACTGTATATAACACCTTCACTTTGCCCTACATCTTGAAAGAAGCATCTTTGTAGCAGGTACAAGAAGTACCTCTCACCAACATCCTCTAAGCATGGATTTCCATCGGATGTTTCAAGTAAACCTTGAGCCATCCATAGATGGATCAAAGTGGTTTTATCATACCAATAATCCTTCGGAAAGACTGAACAGTAGACAAAGCAATGCTTTATGGATGAGGGAAGGTCATCATAGCTAATCTTCAGCACTTGCATAATCATATTCTCACGCTCTGGGATTATTTTCATCAGCTCATTATCCACAAACGCTGACCACTGCTTCATATCTTTATTGTACAAGAAGCTACCAATTGTCCGGATAGCAAGAGGGACTTTTGGACACTTCTTGACAATCTGTCTTCCGAGTTCTTCCTTGCCTTTATTCTCTTCTTCATAGCTACTATCAAAAGCCATCTTCTTAAACAATATCCATGCATCTTCTTCTGACAGCTCTCCTAAAGCGTAGTGAGGCCTGACAGTGGCAAGATTCTGTGCTACCGTCTCTAAGCGCGTGGTCAATAGAATCTTACTTCCTCTATCACCAGCATCCAACAAAACTTTCAAACGAAGCCAATGCTCTCGAACTTCATCCCAAACATCATCGATAACAAGCAGAAACTTTTTCCCTTGAACCTTGCCCCTCAATGCTTTTTGCAGCTCATCTAGACTAGATGTTTTCATGCCCATGATTTCCTCCAAGGCTTTTTCTAAACTGGAGAAATCATTTATGCAAGCCCATAGTCGCAGTTCAAAGAACTCATCAATTTCCTTTGCATTGTAAATCAACTGAGCCAAAGTAGTTTTTCCTTGTCCTCCAATGCCAACCACTGCAATAACAGAAACGCGTTCATCCTCCCGAGCATCAGCCATCAACAACCTTAATAATTCCTCCTTGTCTTTGTCCCGGCCAATTACTTCATCTTCCGGAATGTAAGAATGCTGTGCATTTCTTCTTATAGCAGGCCTCTCATCTTCTGTTGTGCTTCTAATAAAGCCGAACTGAGTGATGTCCTTTGCTATGTCATCAAGGCGCCCCCTGAGCTCCTTCACTTTGTGAGCAGTTTTGACAATGAAAACCAAATGGTTGTTTGACTTGGAGAAGAAAAGCTTCATCTCCTTTGTCATTCTACTCCCATCCATGACTTTTTTTCTTAAGGCTCTGGTAGAGATGGTGTCAAAAAAGTCGTCTGCTTTGTACATCTCATCTCGAAGCCTAGAAAGCCATTCACAAACAGCAGCATTATTTGCTTTCTTTTGTTCAGCATCATGCAACACAGCTTTGATAGTTCTGATGGTGTTCTCGAGCTTCTTGAGTTCATCCTTTGAGTTGTACCACAGTAAGAGCTCATCTTTAGCTAGGGTGCTCAGCTGTGGAAGGAGTGACTTGGCAATGTTTAACACCGCGAGTTCAGCCATGGAAGGAAGTCCCTGTTAGAAAAGCACACAAATCAAAAAATGAAAACTATATACTATTACTGACTAAACGTTCTCAGGCTTATCAAATTTAACATCAGTGATCAACATCTTGGATTCAACTAAACTCAATTATATGCTAGAGGAGATGATAAACCAGGAAAAAGAAATCAAGAACAATTGAGATTTGCAAATTTAACACTTCCCAGTTGCAGAAAAACCAACCTAAAACCCAGCAAACAAAGTAGGTTCAGTGATTCGAGAATACATTAAAGGGTAAAGAACTACATATATGTACAACAAAAACATAAAAACCATTTGCAAAGTAAACACTTACCGATTGCAGTAAACAAACACCGATCAAGAAGACCGCAGATCACTCTCTGAAACGCAGTAGCAGGTTTGGGAGGATAGCTATTACAAAATATGTGAAAATGAAATGAAAACTTGAAGGTCTGGTGGATCACTAATTAATCAAAGATAGACGACAAAGTAATCACTAATCAATTTGCTGTCAAAGATAGACGACAATTATTGTAGAATATTTTGGGAGTGTTGTGTTTTTGTATAATTTACGATAATTATATTTTTTACACAACTTGACAAAATGGGTAGCCTACCAAACATTCAACCAAGCTTTTCTTTAATTCAAAAGTAATCACGGAGCAAAGCACGTTAGTCACTTTTTGCTGTCAAACATCCTTAATTATATTGGTAGTGTTGTATTTTTAAATAATTTATCAAACTTATTTTTAAACAAAAAGGTTAGTATACCAAACATTCCACCCAAGCTTTGCTTTTAACCAAACCCCAATCAACTCTTCACATTAATGTAGTTTGGATTGAACAAGATCTTGCTGCCAGATTTGTTTGTTCATTTTTCACAGCTGTACCAGCATTTTTCAGAGTAATTAATTGTTATTTTTGTTAATCATTTTTCATAACAACCAACTGTTGTTTTTTGTTGATTAGCACCAAAAAGAAACATCCTTATGGTCCTTTGCAATGAATCAAAATTTCATGTATTGGTTAGCACCAAAAAGAAACATCTGTTGTATGATTTAAAGTTTAAGAGAATCGGGAACGGAAACAAGACCATGCAAGCACTGTATACCAAGATTGAACAAGACCATGCAACCGTAGTTAGGTTCTTATTTGAATCTTATAGCACTGAAGATACAAATTCGAATTGTGTCGAAAGACAAATGCCAGACTTCCGATTTAGGTCAGAAAGGAGATGAAGAGGTTATGGAGCTAAACCCAATCAATGGAAATCAAGCATAGTTAGAACATATTAGTTAAAGATTAAGGATGGCCAATTTTAGCACACCAAGTTACCGAGGAGGGAAAATTTGTAGAATCCAAACAGGGCCTAAAAAATGGTTAAAGGGTAAGAGCATCACCTAATTCAGAAATGCCTTAGTGTATCAAAATACTTATCAAATTGGTTTTTAGGCTGAATGGTATGAACCATAGAATAAATGAGAAGAAGACACAAATTATGTAATTTCAGATAAACAGATGAATCTAGTAAACTTTCTGTAAGCCCTAAGTAACTGATGCACATTTCAGCACTTGATATCTGCAATGATACAAATGAATTTAGTTGCTAACAACTTCATCACTATCAGCTTTCTACATTCTCATTAATGAATTTCAGTCTGTTATTTTGTCTAGATGATGAAGAAAAGTTCGTGTTCATTATGATAACTTTGTTTTAAGTCTGTTTTGGGTTCTGTTAGAATAAGGTCCTAGCTTCTAAGATTATTCTGTTATCTTGATTTCAGCTGGAACTTAGGTCTAATTTGTTCAGTTTGTTTCTACTTCAGTTTGTAAAAGCTATATATACACTTTAACTACACCAAGAACCGGAGGAGAAAAACGCTCTGAACGCTCTGAACGAGAAGGCTTGCGGTTATTTGCGTACCCACAACTGGTGATGACGGAGGCAAGGCCTCAGGCAGCCACCAACCCAGATACGAGACCGGCTGATTCTACTAATGTAGACACCATTATGTTAGATTCCACTGCTCAACAACAAGTGAATGCAGAGGCACTGGCTTTAAAGCAAAAAGAAGATGTAGGCAAGAAAAAGGTAGAAGTAAGGAATGTGGTTGAGACATCTACTGAGTTTCAACCGGAGTGCAAACACTCACAAGGTGAAAATAGTGAAACTCCCAATATTGGAGTGGTTGCATCCAACACTGCGCTGAATACAGTGCAAGGGACGGCACTTACTGAGGAATCTCCGATCAGAAGCAATGCGGCTCAACCAAAAACCTGGAGTCAGGTTATTGGAGGGACTCATGATTCCAATTCTGGCCAGGACAGGATTACTAGAGAGCTCATTGAATATCGAGTTACCGTCAATTATCCGTTCGGAGATGAAGTAGACCCCGTGATAGAAATTGCAAAAGAAATTGCGGATGATCTTGAGGAACGATGGAGTAACTCGATAGTCTTTAAAGTTCTGGGATACCAATTGCCTTCCCGGTTATGGAGAGGAAAATCAGAGAACTCTGGAAATGCGGAGAGAACTTACAGATTATGGATTTAGAAAATAACTATTTTCTTGCTAGGTTCAAAAGCGAGAATGAACTCTTGATGGTGCTCACAGGAGGTCCATGGGCAGTGTTTGGAAGGTGTCTCATCATGAAGCACTGGTCTCCCGAATTTGTCACCTCAAACCCAATTACTTCAGCACCTACATGGTTAAGGATAACTGGAGTTCCCGTACAATGGCATCACGAAGCACTTATCTGGAAATTCTCCGAAGGAGTTGGCCTACCAATTTCGATTGATCCGAAAACGCTACACTTCAATAGAGGAAGATTTATTCGGATCTGCGTGGAATTGGATCTCAGCAAACCCCTTAAAAAAGCTATATTCATCAATGGCCGCAGATGCCCCATTGAATATGAAGGGCTAGACATAATTTGTTTTAAGTGTGGAAGATTCGGTCATTATGCTTCCCATTGCGAGTTCTATTGTGGCCCGGAACAACACAATGGTAATACTACTGCTGAGAAAACGAATGAATTGAATCCCCAGGTCAATGAGGATGATTCACAATCGCTGAACAGTACTCCGGCTCCGACGCCGGCAGAGGTTGAGGCTGAAGCCGGTTTCGGACCTTGGATGCAGGTGGCCAGAAGACCTAGAGCCCAGAAAGGAAGGAATCCCCATATTTCTAATCAAGGATATTTGGGTGATCAATCAAGGAATGCGAATAAGGGGGTACAAGGAAAGAATTTGTACGGCAAAGGGAAGAGTACATCTAATGACCTAAAAGAGAACCAGCAATCCATCCCACTACAACACCCACTCCTCAAACCAGTGGATAACAGTACAACTATCGCTGGATATCACCCGACTGGGCCCAAGAGTTATAAAAGCCCATTGATTAATAAATCAGATCACACCTATCAGACTGGAAAAGAGTCTCGTGACCCCAACTCTGGACTCCATTTGAATGGGCCGCAACAGAACGGACTAACCAAGGAAGCCAGCCCAAGCAATTGTAGTTCAGCTGAGAAAAGTCCGAAGCATAAAAAGACACCAGTTATCGTAGTGGGGGGAGAGTACGTAGAAACCATACAACCACAAAACACCAAAACTAATACTCCCATTTTTGCTTCTGTTGCAGATAATAATGAAGAAGTCAAGGAGAAGGAGAGCAGACAAAAACGACATAATAGAATGAAAAACGAAGCGAGAAGAGCGGCATGGAGAGCTAAAAAGGTGGAGGAATCTCATGCTACCACAGCTCCTCTTAAACGACAAAGACAGGAGGAACCGGAGCATGAAGAAAACAGCCATCAAGGGTCTGAACTCGAAGTACTGAACCAAGCGGCTGCTCCCGAGCTACGCATGGATCGGTCCCAAATAGGTGAGGTAGAAATGCTGGCTGATATGGATTCCATCCCCACTCTATGTCTGGCTGAGCAGAAGAGTAGTGTAACAACAGTAAGTGAAAAGCAAGAAGACTTGATAGATGCGAGGATGGAAGAAAGTTCAGGAGGGGCGACCGTTGAGAACTCGCTCCTACTGGGTCAGTAGCTTCCCTTTCTTTGTCGATTATCATTATTTGGTTATTATGAATTGCCTCTTTTGGAATGTGTTCGGAGCTTGCAAGAGTGGGTTCCGTAGAGCTATTAAGTACCTATGCAATCACCACAAGGTAGATAT
The DNA here is from genome assembly GCA_033239125.1 of Fagopyrum homotropicum. Lineage (NCBI taxonomy): Eukaryota > Viridiplantae > Streptophyta > Magnoliopsida > Caryophyllales > Polygonaceae > Fagopyrum > Fagopyrum homotropicum. The sequence goes on from BSWB01000001.1 coordinate 165,933,977, forward strand.
TCTCGCAATTTTCGAACCCCGGATCTCTGGAGCTAGGGCCCAAGCTATTTGTGATCGGTTAAATTTCTCGGGTTGCTATCGTGTTGAAGCTGAGGGTTTCGAAGGAGGGGTTTGGGTTTTGTGGAAAAGTGATAAGATCATGCTCCAGGTTGTTAACAGTCATAAAGGCTTTGTTCATGCAAAAATTTCAGATGGACCTAGTTCTTACAGATTTGTTGCTGTTTATGCCCCCCCCGGAGGTTAATAGACGTCGTGAGTTCTGGAGTGCTCTTGATAGTGAACTGGCTACGATTTCTGAACCATTGATAATTGGAGGTGATTTCAATTGCATCCGTTTCATTCATGAGAGATTTGGAGGTTCGGGTGGACTACATTCAGATTCCAAGGTGTTTAATGATATCATCATGGGACACGGTCTTATCGACCTAGGGTACACAGGAGCAGACTTCACCTGGGATGATAGTAAGTCGACCAAGCGGAAAGTGTTCAAGAGACTAGATAGAGTTCTTATGAACCAGGAGGGCCGTCTGAAATGGACTAATGCCCACGTTAGACATCTTGCTCGGTTCTCCTCCGATCATTCCCCGATCCTCCTAGCTCTGGATTCTTCACTCGCATGCAAAAGTGAGAGAAGACCCTTCAGATTCGAGGCGGCTTGGATGACGCATAGTGATTTCTACCCTATGGTGGAGATTTGTTGGTTACATAACCCGGAGGTAAGTAAGGCTCTCCCTATCCTTAAGACCTCTCTTATTTATTGGAACATACTTGTCTTTGGTAATGTCTTTCGCAGGAAATCAGAAACCGAAGCTAAGTTAGCCAAAGTCCAAGGCAAGATCAGCCGAGGCATCACCGCACGTCTTATCGATAAGGAAGCAAAGTTGAAAGCTGAACTAGAAGGTATCCTTGAGCAAGAGGAGGTGATATGGTTTCAGAAATCCCGTGAGCAGTGGCTTGAGCATGGTGATCGGAATACTAAATTCTTCCACACGTCTACAATCATCCGTAGAGCCAGAAATAGAGTTATGGGGTTGGAGATTGGGAGTGAAGGGTGGGTGGAGGATCAGTCGAGACTTGAACAACATGCCACTACCTACTTCCGTGAACTATACAGTCTAGCGGATGCCCACTTACTATCCCCGAGCCATTTGAGTACATTAGACTTTCCGTACATTGCAGACTCGGACTGGGCCAGTATCCAAAAACCGATAGAAATGGAGGAAGTTTGGCAGGCTGCCAAGAGCATGGGTGCGTATAAGGCACCCGGGATTGATGGCTTTCAACCCGTCTTCTATCAGAAGTGTTGGCATGTTGTAGGAAGGTCCATGAAGGAGGAAGTCTCAAGGTTCTTTAATACTCAGAAGCTCTTTTCGGGAAGTAATGATACTCTCATCTCCCTCATTGCCAAAGTGGGGAAACCGAATTTCATCAGCCAATTTCGCCCGATCGCTTTATGCAATGTCAGCTACAAGATCATCACGAAAGTACTGGTTAGGAGATTGCAAAGCATCATAGGGAGTTTGGTAGGTCCCACACAAGGGAGCTTCATTCCGGGACGTCTGATTCAGGATAACATAGTACTTATGCAAGAAGTGGTTCATTCCATGAGAAAGAAGAAAACTGGCAAGCAGTGGATGATTCTGAAATTGGATCTCGAGAAGGCTTACGATAGGGTAAGGTGGGACTTCATAGAAGACACTATCTCTGAGGCCGGCTTCCCCCAAAATTGGGGTAAAATGATCCAAGAGTGTGTCACTACAGCTAGAATGCAAGTCATCTGGAACGGAGAAGTGACCGAGCAATTCATTCCGGAAAGAGGTATTAGGCAGGGCGACCCGCTTTACCCATATCTCTTCGTATTATGTGTTGAGAGACTTAGCCACCTCATACTTGAGTCAGTAGAGAAAGGGGAGTGGAAACCTATCACCTTATCGCGTGGGGGCCCACCACTATCTCACTTATTTTTCGCGGATGATATCACTCTTTTCGCGGAAGCATCCCTGACACAAGTCCGAGTTATCATGAGTTGTATTGAAATGTTTTGCAAGGCCTCGGGACAGAAAGTCAGTGTACAAAAATCGAAGATCTTTGTATCCCCCAACGTCTCAAGGGAATTGAGTGCTAGTATCGAGAGGCTTAGTGGAGTTGAGGTTACAAAGAACCTTGGCAACTACCTAGGAATTCCACTTCTCCAAGGAAGAGTTTCCAAGACGACTTTCTCTAGTCTAATGGATAAGATCAATCTCAAACTTAATGGGTGGCGAAGCAAAACCCTTAGCTTTGCGGGTCGGATTACCCTCACCAAAGTTGTTCTTACCTCTATACCAGTCTATACAATGTCTACCCTCCCTCTCCCGATGAATGTTTGCAAAGAGATCGACAAAACCTGCAGGAATTTCGTTTGGGGCCATCAGAATGGAAATCGGAAAATTCACACGGTTAAGTGGAAGGATATTTGTTTACCGAAAGAGAAAGGAGGTCTTGGCATTAGGTGCATGGCTGAAACCAACTTAGCTATGATGGGGAAGCTAGCATGGCGATTTTTGAAGGGTGAAAACAGCCTCTGGATCAGTGTTCTGGAACAGAAGTATGCGATAGGAGCTAGACGAACTCGATCGACCGACTCACTAATCTGGAAAGGTATCGACAGAGGGTTGAGGGAGGTGATAGCTAAGGGTTCGAAATGGTTTCTAGGGGATGGTAGAAGCATAACCTTCTGGACGGATCATTGGCTTGGAGATGCTCCCCTGCGTAGTCTTGCGCTCCAGCCGATCAGCCCGACTGAGCTCGAAAGGAAAGTATACAGTTACTGGACAGACGAGTTTACGTGGGACTGGAAGAGTGTGGAAGACAAACTTCCCACGTTGACATTAATGAAGCTGGCGGCGGTTAAACCCCTCAACTGGGAGACTAACCTATCAGCCCAGCGGTGGACTCAACCGTTGAATGACGAAGTTGGTTGGAGACTGTCCCAAGACAGGGATTACTCGATACAATCAGCGTACAGACTACTCACTGGGGCTGAAGAAGTACAAAATAGTGAAGGTAATATATACAAGATCATCTGGAAACTCAGGGTACAAGAGAGGGTAAAGGTATTCATTTGGAAGCTCATTAGAGGCGGTATCATGAGCAACGAAGAGCGTCGGAGGCGGCATCTCAGCGACACCGAGGAGTGCTACTGTTGCAACCATGGGACCGAATCATTAGGTCATTTATTCAGAGATTGCAGCAGTGTCTTATCTATGTGGAGGGTGATGCAAGCTGGGGCTTATGTTGAAGACTTTTACTCACTGAAATTTCCCGCCTGGTTACGAGGTAATATCTGCTCTACAAAACATTTTAATAAATTTTATTTGTGGAGTGAGCTTTTTGCAGTAGGAATTTGGTGGACATGGAAATGGCGAAACGAGGCCTCATTCAATGGATACATTTTCAATGGAAATAGAGGCCGGTCTATCCAAGCAAGAACCAAAGAATACATCGAGGCATGGAGTAAGAGGTGCAGGGACAACATGCAAAGTCGGAGAGAACTAATCAATGTGGTTTGGATTCCACCACCCGAGGACTACGTAAAGGTCAACACGGACGGAGCAAAGAGTAGAGACGACTTTGCTAGTGCTGGGGGTGTGATTAGGAACTCGGCAGGGGAATGGGTAGGTGGCTTCGGTGTTAACCTGGGAGTATGTACCGTTCCCATGGCGGAGTTATGGGGATTGATACATGGTCTCAAGGTTGCTTGGGAGTTGGGTTATCGATCGGTTATTTTCGAAGTGGATTCGTTATTGGTAATCAAACTCATCAAGTCCACCATCGCCCCTCACCATCCCCTTGCCAGTCTGGTGCGTATGTGCCAAGACTATATGAGAAGAGACTGGGCTATCCAGTTTCGTCACGCCTTTCGTGAGGCGAATAGGGTTGCGGATTTCTTAGCTAGTTTTGCTTTGAACTTTCCTATTGGATTGCATGTATTGTCTGACCCGCCGGAGGGTGTAGTGGATCTTTTACTTGATGATGTAAGGGGTCGGGTTATCCCCCGCTTGATGACTACTTAGCCACATTTTCCTATTAATAAAAGCGCGTCCAGATGCGCCGGAGACCACTGACTCTCCTTCCCACCAAAAAAAAAAGTTTGTAAAAGCTATATATTAGCCTTTGTTATCCATTGAATAATAAGTCAGCTTTGAAAGCTAACATTTTGGTATCAGAGCGACGAAAAGTGAGAAGCAAAAGAGTACCGACTACAGAAAAGAGGAGAGAAGGAGAGTGCTCCGCTGGCGTCAGAAGGAAACAACGGAGGTTTTGCCCATCCCGAAACTTGATGGAGATTATGACCATTGGAGCATGGTCATGGAGAATCTCCTCCCTTCCAAGGAGTATTCAATTGTTGTGGAAACAGGTTTCAAGCCCTAACGACAACGCAAAAGAAGATCTTGGAGGAGATGTGCTTGAACGATTTGAAAGCTAAGAATTACTTGTTTTAATCAATTGACAAGCAGATTCTGAAGACGATCACACAGAGGGAGACATCGAAGCAATTGTGGGACACCATGAAACTGAAGTATCAGGGGAATGCTAGTGTCAACCCGCTCTATGCATTTAGCGGGGTGAATACTTCTATTTGGATTCTCGATCTATTTGGGCAATTAGGTTTCATAGGCTTGAAAATCAAAATTAAACTACACTTGCTGTTGTGCCATAGTTTTTGAATCTATATAACTTACTAAAACAAAGACACTAATGCCACATGTCAATCGAGGGATGCCACCTCAGCATTTTTGTAAAATATTTACTGAAATGTCACTCCTAAAAAATTTATGATAGATTACTAAATTGTCATTCTTAAAAAATAAATGCCGAATTACTAAATAAATATTAAAGATTACCAAGCACAAATAATTAAGAATATTAAAAAAAATTGAGGCTTCTTTTATGTTTTTAAAAAATTTGTTTAAAAAATTTGTTTAAAAAATTTGTTTAAAAGATAGCCAGAATGTTTGATTATTTTGTAAAAAAAAAATTCAAGCTCAACATTTTTATCGGATTAAATCTTTTACTAAATCTCGAATTAAGCCAATAATTTTTTTTACTAAACCTTAATTATTTTGTATGTGAAATCAAGTATAATACTTATTCATACCGGATTAGTATTTGTATGTGGATTGTTGTGACCTACTAATTCGTACGTCGTTTTAACAATGATTATTGGATCGTTTTGACCTAATGATTTTTTGAGTCGTTTTGACCTACGGATTTTTAGGTCGTTGTGACCTACTGATTTTTGGGTCGTTGTGACCTACTGATTTTTGGGTCGATTTGATCTATTAATTAGTGAGTTGTTGTGACCCACTGATTTGTGGTTCATTGTGACCTATGAATTTGTGGGTCGTTGTGACCTATTGATTCGTGGGTTGTTGTGACCTATTAATTTGTGGGTCGTTGTAACCTATGAACTTGTGGGTCATTGTGACCTATGAATTTGTGGGTCGTTGTGACCTATGAATTTGTGGGTCGTTGTGACCTATGAATTTGTGAGTTGGTGTGACCTACTGATTTGTGGGTGGTTGTGACCTACTGATTTGTGGGTCGTTGTGACCTACTGATTTGTGGGTCGTTTGTGACCTACTGATTTGTGGGTCGTTTGTGACCTACTGATTTGTGGATCGTTTGTGAGTTACTGATTTGTGGGTCCTTTGTGACCTACTAACTTGTGGACCGTTGAACTATTAAATTTGTAATTTTTATTTGCCAATATACTGAATATACATATATATTCTATATACTTTACTAAAACAAAAGACACTAATTCTAACGTGACACCCCACGTTTTTTTTTCGGATTAAACTTTTTACTAAACCACGAATTAAGATAATAAATCTTTTTTTAACTAAACCATAATTATTTTGTAAAATATGATTTTTGTCCTCCCACATCGATTATGAGGAAAGGATGACACTTTGAAAACATGTATAAATAGATTTAGAGTGTTTGAAGATTATAAAATTCATACATTTCTGAACCTTTTGGTCATAATCAAATATAATACTTATTCATATCGAATTAGTATTTGTATGTAATCATTGTGACCTACTGATTTTTGGGTCATTTTGACCTAATAATTTTGGGTCATTGTGACCTAATGATTTGTGGGTCGTTGTGCTCTTGTGGGTCCTTGTGATCTACTATTTTGTGGGTCGTTGTAACGTGGGACTTGACGCGTTATTTATACGAACTCATAACATATAACTCATAAAGTTAACAACATATAATATAGTAAAAAATGTAATATGATAAGCTATTTTATTAACAAACTCGCACAAGGTGCGGGTTATAAACTAGTTAACTTATAATTGTACTACACTTGCTGTTTTTACCGAGCATGTGAAGAGTATAGATCTTATAACAACATACCTTATCGTGTAATCAAGAGAACAATTCATAATTATTATTAGTTTTGTTACAAATGTGTCATATTGTTTAATGCATCATTCGTAATTATTGTTGGTTAAATGGATTATTCGTAGTTATTATTAGTTTAAGAATATTATTTATCTAATAATTATGATATGTACTCTAAATCTCGACCCTTAATACTCACCATCCGACGGTCTAAAATCGTTCTCATGATTACACGATAAGGTTGTTCTCATGAGATATGTCATTTGAAAATAACACTATACAACTTGGCATGAGCAATTGTCAAAATACAATTACCAACAACCTAAACCCATTTACCAACTCTTCGGTATACCAACTTTTTCGGTTGGTTCGGTTGATAATGGCATTTTACCAACTTGTATGTTTGCTAAAATTAAATTTAAACAAGACAAGAACTTCATCAATTCAACAATCCACATATTCGAGTACAATATTTAAACAATACAAGAACTTCATCAATTCAACAATCCGCATATTCGAATGCAGTATGTTTAACAAGTTCATAGAACTTCATACTTCATTACAAACCAAACACAAATAATTAAATATGCACAAATAATTAAATATGCAATCTTCATCCCAAGTTATAGGCTAAGGAGTTCAATAGTCCATTCTCGACTTGTGCTCCACTTGATTTCATATTTGAATCGTGCTAGAGCTTGTTGCATTCCTTCATGCCTTATAGGCTTGATTAAAAGCATTCTCTATCAAAAGAATGAATATTGGATGCTAGAAGAGGAACTGTAACAAGTTAGAAAATTTTAATACAGAATAGATGTTGTTACGGTAACAAGCTAAAGTTTAGCTTTAGTATGTTGGCTACAACAGAAACATATGTTGTTATAGTATAAATGCTATGACAATAACAAGCTAAAATTAATACTAGAATAATACAAAACAACAACTATAACAGTAACAACTAACAAGCTAAAGTTAATAATAAACAGATTCGATAAATAAGTTAAATAAGCTAAAGTTTAGAGTTTAGTATCTTACCTTTTTCGATTTCTTGTAACTCCTTGTACAACTCTAATTCCGCTTCTGTTGGAGTATCATACAAGCAAAAGTTTGGCTTTTCAACCGTTAACCAATCAACAGAGCAAACAAGAGCCTCGAACGAGCTGATTGCTTCTCTTCTAGGGTTCTAAACTTCTAACGGGGTGATTGATCTGCAGAGAATCAAGAGTGAAGATAATATATTATGTAAGAGAATCAAGAGTACAAGATATCAAGAGATGAAAATCAAGAGAAAGGGATGAGTATTAACCTGTTAGGTTTCGACTACGGCGGTACGTAAGAATAGTAGAGAGCTTGAAGATTCTGTTTCAATTTGGGATTTGGGAAGCCCTAAAGGGAGTAAAGTGTAAAGGCTCGATGACTAAATCAGTAAATTGAGAAAACATTTCAATGAACGGGTGAGATTAAAATATTACTTAAATTTACATCTAATGGTACAAAAGAATTGCATATAGAATTGATGAGTTGGCTAAGTAGACAATTTATGTATCAACGTGTATAAACTAGGCCCTTTTGTTTATATGTGACAAACTAAGCCCCTCCAAATTTTTATAAAAAGATAAATTATAAGCAACATTAAAGATTCTCCATAAATGATGATCTTTCTCTCTCCTTATTTAACTTTATTAATTTGCCTAATTAAATAAGCTAATTATTTTAAATCGTTAATTAAGGAACTTATTGTTATTGTTTTCCTTCAGTGGAATGTGAATTGAGCGTCTACTTTTTCGGAAAAAAACGACGTTGTTTTTCTTCTACTATGACGTTCTTCATAGTTCGTATGTAGATGTCGATACAAGTATGTATAAGATATGTACATAAGAAAATCGGCAATATAAATTGAGGTGTAAGATATGTACATAAGAAAAGGTAATTTGCTGATGTATATGTTAACTTACTTCCGTATGTGTAAGATATGTACATGTGTACATACGAAAATACGATATGTACATAAGAAAAGGTATTTTTTCTTATGTATATGTTTAAATGTACTACACTATTATATACATTATGTATGTCAACACAAGTGTCATTTATTGTACGTGATTATGTATTGATTTGTGTAAAATTTATGTACTTACATGGAGAAATTATCGAATTTGGAGGAGACTAATAATAGAGAACGACGAGGTGTCAGCATGGAGAAATCGCTGGCAAACGACGAAGATGAAGAAACGAAAACAAAGCTTGGAAGACGGTGGAGACGAATACATAGATGATATCTTCAATCGACTTCAATAGAGACGGTGAGAGAACAAACAATATTTTTGGCTTGAAATCCGGTTATTTGATTTAAGAATGACGGAAAATAGCTCATTCAATAGGATTTATAGAATCATCAAAATAAAGTTTCCAAAATATTTCAAACGGTTTATCAATTTTTGGCAGTTTTTTTTATTTCAATTTTAATTAACCACCCAAATCACATTCCTTCATTGTAGCCTAACTACCCACTTATCAATTTTCGGCAATTTTTTTATTTTAATTTTAATTAACCACCCAAATCACCTTCCTTAATTGTATCTCTAATTACCGATTTTATAATTATTTTTTAAATTGATTTTGTTAGAGCCTAGTTAGTCTACACTAAACCAAAAAAGGCCCTATTCCACCAATATTCTCTATATAATTCTATATGAAGTATTATATTAAGATTAATATATATATATATATATATATATATATATATATATATATATATATATATATATATATATATATATATATATATATATATATATATATATATATATATATATATATATATATATATATATATATATATATATATATGTATATCAGGATCCAGTAAGAACGTGTTTTACGGTAAGAAATAAGAACAGTTATGGATCGTCGGATCAATGCACGGACGACTTAGATTTAACGTCAAAATAAGGCAGTATTATATTCTAATTTAATGTAGTCTCGTGGATATGGTAACAAAAATATATAAAATATGTTTATATGGAAACATATTTCTTATTCTCTAATTAATATTGTAGGATAATAAAATAAATGTTCATACACATATATAGTCTCGTGAGTCGTGCATATAAAAATTCTTGTATATATCGCGTTGTACTATATATTGAAATCATAGTCGTGCATGCTTTTATATAGTCGTGCATCAATTAGTTTGTGCATAAGAATATAGTCGTTCTTGTAATAGAATAGAGTCGTGCATGTAATATTAACGTGTGCTACTAACTAGCACTACTTGTGCATGTATATTTAAAAATAGATTTGTGCATGTAATTTGAGCGTGCACGCACTACTAACTAACAATACTAACTTAAACTATAATTTGAACGTGCACTAGCTACTAGCACTAGTAACTTAAACTTAAACGTGCACTAAGCTACTAGCACTACTAACTTAAACTAGACGTGCACTTAAAACGTGTATATGAAGTAGTGTAAATTAAAAAAAAAGCCGTGCATGTATATTATATGTTATTTCTAATGCCGGAATATAAAGAATAAAAAGCAATGAATATGTTAATCCATTTACTTAATTTGACAATAAACACATGTATTTCTTACATGGTAACCGTCGATATATATCCAAAAATATACGTACTTAATTAGCATGCAAGAATAAGAATGAATCACGATCGTTGATTGTGTTTAATCATGTGGACGAGATCTGTTCTCATTTTTTACCGTAAGATATGTTCTTACTTGATCCTAACTCTATATATATATATATATATATATATATATAAAACACGGTTGGTACGGTATTCCCGTGGTACGCGGATATTGTTACCACCTACCAACCAACTCTTTGTAGTTGGTTCGGTAGTACCGTACCAATTAAATTGGTAACCGACGTGTTGGTAACCAATTTAATTGGTTCGATTGGTAAGCCTCGGTTCGATTTCTTTTGGCTCATTTTACCCAGCCCTAAAATACATTATTTGAATTTGTGATTCAATTTGTCATTACTTAAATAGGAAGGTTAATATTCTTGTCTATTGTATAAAATAAAAACAGAAATAAAATACCACCTCAAATTTCGTCACATGACATATTTATATTAAACGACTTTATATTTTTTCATGTGCCGCTTTTATGTTATTCTACCTCATTATTTCTATTTCTTTTTTTTTAAATTACATTGCTATTAATGAAAATATTGAAATGGACTATGTCCTAATTTGAGGTATTAGGATATTATATATTTATAAAGACAATGTTACAAAAAAAATAAAAAAATAATAGTGAGCCTTTAATTTCCCCTACAAGCAAATGTCAGGGAATCGGTTCTCTTAACTCATCAAAGCATACCTAAGTTAAGATTTGTTGAGGATACAAATTGTAACTGAATCTGTTATAACAAACTTAATGTACACACGTGTATAAATACATACAATGCATAGTAATGAAAAGGCAGTCAGTTCATTTTCTCATTCTCACAATCAAAGCTCGTCTTCTCTATTCTCTCTTTTATCACTTCTAACAAGATTTGCATCCCACAGACTGAAACAAGCTTTATTATTATGATCTTAAAGCTCGTCTTCTCTACGTCTGGGGGCGCTACCAAGCTAGGTTTTTTCACTATTTTGTGACAACGAATACAAGTAAAAAGGCGAATATCAATCAACGAATCGAAATCCTAAAACTTGGGCCGCAGGCTACACCCTGTTCCTTCGGCCAACTCAGTGGCGAGTTCCGGAAGAAGTTGGGGGAATAGTGTACTCTGCATCATTGCCTCCTCTGATGATTCTGGCCTTTCTTCTTTCCATATTGGAACATGTTTCAAGCTATTAAACTTCTCCACAAGAATTGCATGCTTGCCTCCCTTGAACGTCAGTGATAAAAAAGAACCTGCTGTTAATCCATCATATTAAAAGCCAACTGAGTGAAATTTGTAGTAATTTAATCAACAAGTAAACAAAATCTTGAGAAGTTAAAAATGGTGCTACTCCAAAGTACCTGTTACTCCTCGATCACCACGAACACGTTATTGACAAACTCCCGTAAAGACATCATCATTTCGGGAGAGATATACGTCGACTCCAAGTCTCCAAATACATCCAACAGAGCAAGTTTGGTTTCCAGTCCTAAATGTATAGAACAAAGAACTCATGAAAATACAATTTCACTTGCAAGCTAGCAAAGATCAGGAAACCGACAATGAAGAAGGTTGATTCACAATCATAGAGTTAGAAACTCTATTATCACCATCTTGAACATGCCAATGTGATGACATTGGCATGCCCATGAGGATTCATTCCCTGTACAATATATAGTAGAGCAATTTAACAACATCATTTTACAGCAGGTGACTATCCTTAAAAAAAGAGTATCCATGAACTAAATTAAGACATGGACTTTGATCAATTTTGGAGCTTTAACAGTTCAACATGACATTTCCGTAAGCTATATTCTAGGCAATAATTTTCTTTCAACTCAGGAGTTCCAGTAGCTTTAGAAAGACGAATAGATCAATTAAGGTTTACATCTGTTACTTAGAAAAGAATCTTGAGATTTTTTCCAATACATATTTGGTTAAGGAACTAAAACCAATAAATGGAAATCAAGGACTAGTACACTGCCAGACTTCTGATTGAGTCGAAAGACAAATGTCAGACTTCTGATTCAGGTCAGAAAAGGAGATCAAGAGGTTAAGGAACTAAAACCAATAACTGGAAATCAAGAAGAGTTAGAACATATTTGGTTAAAGATTAAGGATGGCTAATGTTAGCACACCAAGTTTTGGCTTGCCCGGAGTCAAGCTCGTTTATAAACTAGCAAGCTCAACCCGAACCTAAATTTTAACCAAGCTTATTGGTACTCAAAGATACATAGGGAAATTTTGAATTTGAAGTGATGTAAGACGGCTATCCCAATCAAGACAAAGATGTTATCTCACCATTATTACACTTGCAGCAGGGATGCTTATTGGTACTTGCAAACATTCTGCAAGCACATTGCCATCATCACTTCCAAACTTTGGATCAAAGGGGAGTCGTACTGTGCTGGCTTTCATCCTTCTGATAAGGAATACAAAAGTAAAGTTCTTCAGAATATATTGGATCACTTATCCAAAGTATCTCACCACTAGTGCCTTTTGTCTCACTTAAGAGTTAAGATCATAACTGTAATTGAGAACCAACCTTAAAATGACCGATATTAAGCAAGAGGGTTTGTTGAGGTGGATAGAATCAATAATGAGTTATCCTGCATGTTAGAAGAAATGACAAAATTGGCATAAGTGATCCCCTAAAAAAATGTTATAAGCAAATTTCAACATTCCTGTGAGGATGCTTATTGATTGGAGAAGGAAAGAGAATGAAAGATTAAGGATGATTATATAAATAACTCAATGAAAGTTTAGAAACAACAAATCGCTCAAGATCGAGTATCCATGAGCTATATAAAGATCTCAACTTCAATTTTGGAATCATAATAGTTCAACATTACATTTCCGTAAGTCATATTCTAGGCTATAACTTTGTGACTTTTATTCCACTCAGGAAGTAGAGCATTTGAAAGAACAAACAACTCGATCGAGTAAAAGAAGAAATATGTGCAACAAATATCATGAGCTATATGTACCTGACAACTTCGCTATAGAAATGAGGAATGTCCTGAACTAGTGGCCAATAAGTACCCACCGGATTTCTGCACTTCTCTTCCAATTCTGGACAACCAATAATCCAAAGTGATGTAAGACGGCTAACCCAATCCGGCAAAGATGTTATCTTATTGCAACATCTGATGTTTAAATCTTCAAGGGTTGGAAGATATTGACACTTGTCTGGTAAAGACTTGATCTTTTCTAGGAAACCTAAGCAGAGTTCTCTCAAGTACTTAAGGTCCTTCCACGGTAACTTATCCAATTCATGCTCATCAACGTTGCACCTCATAATAGATAAAGATTGCAGCTTGTTGAACTGTTGGATTGCACTATTTACACAAGTAACCTCGTCCAAATACCAAATCTCAAAAGATTTAACGTTGGGAGGAACTCTCCATTCCATATCCTTGTCATTTGGAATACTACCACATATCTTCAATGTGTCTAATCTAGTGAGGTGGTGAAGTCCCTTGAGCAAACGAGCCCCTTGTGGATTATCCCCAAACTCAAATTCCAATACTGTGAGGCTTGTAAGCGACACCCATGGCATGCCATCTTCAACCATTATTTCATCGTCCATTAACAAATCTGCCCTTTTACTGTTTACGACCTCGAATATTTCGAGAGAAGACATGTGTTTCAATGAGTGCAAGAGGGAGTAGCGTCTTAAGTTAGGACAATTATATATACAAAGACTACGTAGGGATGGATGAAGCTTCAATTCATCTGGAAAAAAAGCTAGGTCTTTTATGTCCGAAAGCTTTAAATTACGTAATTTGGAGCAACTATCTCCTTCCAATTTTGCAGGCTTGGGTACTCTGAATAGCTGCTTCACAAGATTCACATCAACATTCTCAAGTTCAATCCTTGTCGCAACTGGACACAAAGGCAAGGAAATTAGTTCTAGACATTCTGATACTTCCAAGGAAGACAGTCGTGGAAACCACAACTCAAGAGCACCACAAAGTTCTTCTCCAACTGACCTGCACCATCTCTTTAAACTTTCCATAGATCTAATTTCAAGTTCCTCAAGCAATGGGAAAAATGATGGGTCATCATAACTGCATACACTCTCCACATACTCTACATGAGGAATAGATCTGAGCGTCAATCTTTTAAGTTGAAAGAGGTGCCTTAGATTTGTAAGCTCACGACATGTACTGCAGTTTGTCAGAGTTAACTCGACCAAGTTACGCAGAGAAGAAAACCATTCTGGAAATTTTACTCCAGGATAACCGTAAATCTCGAGATGGCTGACATTGTTGGACGGTTGAAGACTATCTAACACTGCATCAGATTCAGACACCTCCTCATACTCTCCTTGTGTTCTAGATTTCCAACTTATGAATAAACCACTTAATTTTGTTTTGCTACTTAACATTGACTCCTTCGCATCATCAACACAGTTTTTCCACTGACCTCTTGGAAGTACGATACGAATTACGCCTGTCAAGTTGTTAAGGCGTTTCAAACACCTTAATCCAACATGATTTTGATTCACAATAAGTTGATCAAGCATAACAAGGGAAGTCATCTTCTCCAATCCTATAGGCATATGATCCAACTTATCACATCCCATAGTTGCTAAGCATCTGAGACTAATCAGCTTTTGTAGATCATCCGGCAACTTCTCGAGATTCCAACACTCTTCAAGTCTCAATACTAGCAGGTTTTGCAGCTTGCAAAGACTATCAGGAATCCTAATCAACTTTGTACTCGCATTGAGATCGAGATATCTTAGATGAACCAACTTTCCTATTGAGTTTGGAATTTCCTCTGTGTCCAAATGCCTCAAACTCAACGTTCTCAAGCTTGTCAAATTTAACAATACACCATCAAACAATGATCTTTCAACAAAACCTGTGTTAGGAGACACTAGGCTCCGCATTCCTTTACATCGAAGCAATGAGCCTTTGATGTCCCCTGCCAAAACATGTCGTGGACACATTTCTCCAAACTCATCAGAGACTTCTGTCATCGTACGACATTCATTTGCAGCAACTTCAACAGCCATATCGTGGAACAAGTCATGAATTTTGCAAATGAAAATACCAGGGAAATCTTCAACAACATTCTGGAAGAAGCATCTTTGAACCAAGTACATGAAGTAACTCTCACCAACATCCTCTAAGCATGGATTGACATCAGATGTTTCAAGTAAACCTTGAGCCATCCATAGATGGATCAAAGTGGTTTTATCATACCAATAATCCTTCGGAAAGACTGAACAGTAGACAAAGCAATGCTTTATGGATGAGGGAAGGTCATCATAGCTAATCTTCAGCACTTGCATAATCATATTCTCACGCTTTGGGATTATTTTCATCAGCTCATTATCCACAAACGCAGACCACTGCTTCTTATCTTTATTGTACAAGAAGCTACCAATTGTCCGGATAGCAAGAGGGACTTTTGGACACTTCTTGACAATCTGTCTTCCAAGCTCTTCCTTGCCTTTATTCTCTTCTTCATTGCTACTATCAAAAGCCATCTTCTTAAACAATATCCATGCATCTTCTTCTGACAGCTCTCCTAAAGCGTAGTGAGGCCTGACAGTGGCAAGATTCTGTGCTACCGTCTCTAAGCGCGTGGTCAATAGAATCTTACTTCCTCTATCACCAGCATCTAACAACCGTTTCAAAGGAAGCCAATGCTCGCGAATGTCATCCCAAACATCATCTATAACAAGCAGAAACTTTTTCCCTTGAACCTTGCCCCTCAACGCTTTTTGCAACTCATCTAGACTAGATGCTTTCATGCCCATGATTTCCTCCAAGGCTTTTTCTAAACTGGAGAAATCATTTATGCAAGCCCATAGTCGCAGTTCAAAGAACTTATCCATTTCCTTTGCATTGTAAATCAACTGAGCCAAAGTAGTTTTTCCTTGTCCTCCAATGCCAACCACTGCAATAACAGAAACACGTTCATCCTCACGAGCATCAGCCAACAACAAGTCGAATAACTTCTCCATGTCTTCGTCTCTACCGATCACTTCATCTTCCGGAATATAAGAATGTTGAGCATTTCTTCTTGTAGCAGGCCTCTCACCTTCTATTGCAGTGCTTATCAACCCGTACAGACTTATGTCCTTTGCTATGTCATCTAGCCTCCCCCTGAGCTCCTTCACTTTGTGAGCAGTTTTGACAATGAAAACCAAATGGTTGTTTGACTTGGAGAAGAAAAGCTTCATCTCCTTTTTCATTCTACTCCCATCCATGACTTTTTTTCTTAAGGCTCTGGTGGAGATGGTGTCAAACAAATCGTCTGCTTTGTACATCTCATCTCGAAGCCTAGAAAGCCATTCACGAACAGCATCATTACTTGCTTTCTTTTGTTCAGCATCATGCAGTACAGCTTTGATAGTTCTGATGGTGTTTTCAAGCTTCTCGAGTTCATCCTTTGAGTTGTACCACAGTAAGAGCTCATCTTTAGCTAGGGTGCTCAGCTGTGGAAGGAGTGACTTGGCAATGTTTAACACCGCGAGTTCAGCCATGGAAGGAAGACGGAAATCCCTGTTAATATGCCATCCGTACAAGAAATGGCTTAGTTAAATTAAACCCTCATAAAACTGCAAGAAGAGTTGAAGCTACTCTACAAATTAAATCATCAATAAGATGCAACTAATAATGATCAAACTGAAACCAAAATACTCACCGGTGATGAGTAATCAATCTCTGTGAAAGTTGGAGCTGTGCAGAAAACTCAACCCAAACTAAAACCTATCGACAAAAATAGATTCAAGTTATAGTAATTCAACTTCACTACAGAAACACCAACAAAACTTGAAGCTAAGTCTGCAAAGAAAGAACTCACCTAATACAGTAAACAAACACCGATGAACTCAACAGGATGTATCTGTATGGTTGGAACTTGGAAGGCTATCATCAGATAACAAGATGCAAGCTATACAGAAAAATGAAGGTGCATCATCAGTAAGTACGTACAAGAGAGAGACAACTGTCACAAGAAGAGTGGTTGAAAGGATATCACCGGATAAGGTTACGATGATATTTTCTGACATCATTAAATGAAGTATGTTGAAAGTTGGGGGTGGGCTAAGAACGTGTAATAACCACTTATTTCATCACATATGTTACGTACGATAATCACAGTCAACAATGAACAGCCCATAGAGATTAACTAATACAAGAATTTTACTGTCTCGAAAAACTTGGTTTCAGAAGATAGTAATAGGAATAGGATGACTAGGATCTTGATTTTGTTGTGCGAACAAGAGCAAGTGCATATTCCCTGTGAAAGCCAACTGAGTGAAACTTGTAGTAATTAAATCAAGAAGTTAACATAAACTTGATATGTTCAGTCCTTAATTACTTAAGTGATGACATTCGGGTCAATTGATACTTTTTTTTTTTGGTTGGCACTTGTTTGTTGTTACTGAGGTTCAAGTATAAAGTAACATGTTTGCCTGATTGGGTTCGTCGTCTTAAGTCACTTGAGACCTCCGTAAGCTTATTCCAACTATGCTGACACCATCGTTCAAGATCAATCCATCAAAGTGCTCATGCATGCAACACACACAGTTCTTTTGAACATACATTTAGGACTTGAAATCAAACTTGATTATTTTTTTATTATTTTTTTTTTTGAAAGGTATTTATATTGATCATAAAGGGATGTACAGAGGCCTCTAGGTGCAAGAAGGGGCATTGGGAGACATATTACAATGATAGAAGAGGTAGACAACCATGCCCAAGACTAATTCGTGAGATTGATGCCGAGCCTCTTGGCCCAGAAGAGAGTGTTAGTAGATCTGTCCTTCCAGTGGATTGAGGAGTGGTTCTTAACTGCTTGTATGATGTTGTGGGCACATTTTGTGGCTTGAATAGTGTGGTTGTTGAAGATAAGTCCGTTGCGAGCCTGCCAGACGAAATAAATGAAAGCAGTGATGGTAGCAATCCGGATGTGTGAGATGAAGTCATGTTTGTGTGGTTTAAGGCTACTTAGCCAGGTCCAGATGCAACCGGAGTAGGGGAAGGGGCAGGTATATGGAGCCATCTTGAGATCAGGTTGAGGACGAGGTTAGAGAAGGTACAATGGTGAAAGAGGTGATCTTCGTCTTCGGGATGGGTACTACATAGCTGGCAAGTATCACTTGGGGAGATGCGATCCAAGAGATAAAGCTGCATTTGGGAATGTTGAGTACCTTCCAAATGAGAGCAAGAGGGTACTGGGTGATGGGTTGGTGGTTTTTGATTAGGTTGTAGGCAGCAGTGGTGGAAAAGCGGCCATGAGGGTGGGTAGTAAGGGAGAAGAATGTTGAACCGTTGGTAGAGGTCAGGAGATCATTTTTAACTTTGATGATGGAGTTCTGGGATTGGCTATGCTTGAAGTTGGGTTGTAAGGACCAAGCTTGATTTGTTTATTGTGTGCTTCTTGCTCTTTTGTGCGATTTGTTCATGTAGATACACATCTCAGAATTACTGCTAGCAAGTATCACTTAGTTGGCACTTTTGGAAAGAAACAATAACACATTCAATTTCAGGAGCCTTACTTGAGTTACTTCCATCACAATTATAACTATATATCTTCAGATATCAATTTGGTGAGATGTGCATCCCAAATGAACAAACTCCCCAAAAGAGCAAGCACACAATCAACAGATCAAGCTTTATTCCAAGTCCTAAATGTATGCAGCAAAAAAACAGAATTAAAATATAATTTCAATATATAGTACAGTTGCAGATGCTCTATTGACATCCTGACCCTTCAGGTTAATGCACCTGTAAACATCTCTAATTGTTAACCAAAATTCTTACAAATTAGAAAGCCGACGAACCCACAACCAGTCACTGAACGTGAGGCGTTTGAGAGGGGTCTGTCTGGAAAAAGAGTTCAGTGTGAGACAAAATCCTGTAGAGACAAGTAATGCATGGCCTTTTTGGACTGCATTGTCACAGTATCAAAACCAGGTTCCTTGCCTACAAATGCGTGCCTAATTTAAGATTTGCATCCCACAGAGTGAAACAAGTAATACCATCATGATCTTAACATACCTAGTCAACGTTTCCTGAGCAATGATTCCATGCTTCAATCAGCTTTCCTTCTGAATCTGCAAATTTCATCATGCCTGTGAGGATGCTTATTAATTGGAGAAGGATTAGGAGTAAAAAGATAAATATAAACAAATAGCTTAATGAAAGTTTAGAAACAACAAATTGCTCAATGAGTATCCATGAGCTATATATATTAAGATCTCAACTTCAATTTTCGAATTGTAAAAGTTCAACATTACATTTCACTTGAGACCCTTAATTTCTAAATATCTGAGACTTATTAGCTTTTGTAGTTCATCTGGCAACTTCACGAGATTCAAACAACCACCAAGTCTCAATATTAGTAGATTTGGCAGCTTGGAAATTATATTCGGAAGGCTATTCAACATTTTACAATTCTTGACAATTTGTCTTCCTAGTTCTTCCTTGCCTAGATTCTCTTCTTCATTGCTGCTATCAAAAGCCAACCTCTTAAACAATACCCATGCATCCTCTTCTGACAACTCTCCTAAAGTGTAGTGAGGCCTGACAGTGGCAAGATTTTGTGCTACCGTCTCTAAGCGTGTGGTCAATAGAATCTTACTTCCTCTCTCACCCGCACCCAACAGAAATTTCAAACGAAGCCAGTGTTCGCAAATGTCATCCCAAACATCATCTATAACAAGCAAAAACCGTTTCCCTTGAATCTTTTCCCGCAACGCTTTTTGCAGCTCATCTAGAACAATTGTTTTCAACTTCACAATTTTCTGCAAGACTCCCCTAGATCTGAGAAATCGTTTACGCAGGCCCATAGTCGTTCTTCAAAGAACTCCTCAATTTCCTTTGCATTGTAAAGTAACTGGGCTAAAGTAGTTTTGGCTACGTATATGAATCCTTCTGGGAACACCAGGCTACGTATGTGACTTCTTTCTAAGTGGTAAGCACATTCGTTTTTAAATGTAGCCCCACTTAAAAACCATAATTACCTATAAAAAAATTATTATTTGAAATAACATATGTAAACTTTCATTGAACTATTCGTCTTTCTAATGCTTACTCGAACTCTTGAGTTGGATAGAAAAAAGTCACAAATTATTGTCCTATGATATTAATTCTTGGTTATTTTAAGTTGTTGTTTTTGTTGAATCTTTGTTTTTTATCATCAGGTTAGGTTGTTGAAATTGCGAAGGATCCGTTATTCAAGCAAACTTATCTTTTTAGATAACGAGACTGAACGCACCCTCCGCAAACAAAAATGGGTCAAGAAAGATGTTGTTACTAGTCAAACAACGGAGGAGCAAAACAATCAACTCCCTACTGCTGATCCGCAAGCTGAAATTGTTAGGTTCTATGCCACACTTGCTGCTGAAAGGGCTCATCACCCTCAAACGTTGGACGCTAGGATGAATCCTAGACAAAGGGTGTATAATCGGTATTACTCTTGAGAGAAGTTCGACGAGGCCAAATGGAGAAAAGAACTACTATTCATAAACTTAATGCAACAATGAAGGATATTGTGGAGAGCAACTTCAAAATACTTGTATTTGTTTAACCAAAATAGCTCACAGCAAAAGACCAAAGCCATGATGTGAAAATCTCAACCAACAGCCATCATAACTTGTAATCTTATACTATACATGAATGCAAACCCTATTAGAAGCATGTCTGTGATAAGCCGACCCTAAACTAGTTAGAAATGTCTCAAAGGCTCTTAAAAAACTACTACAAAAAATCTGTTTTCAAGGCACTGAATGAATATGATTTCAAACTTTGAACAAGGGTTACTTTGTATATAATTTGTAAAATCAGCATCTCCTTGAAATTTGAACGTGTACAAAAGCTTGTCTTTGTGTCAAGCCAAGAGAGTAAATCCTATAGATTTTGAGCTCATCTCCTCCTCTTAAGGTTTCAGGCCTTTCTTGTTTCCATATTGGGACATGTTTCAAGCTTTTAACCTTCACTAGAGCTGCATGTTGTATAATCATGGGCCATGATTATACAACATGAGCCATGATTCATGGCTCAAGTTAAGAGAGATCACTGAAACAATGAAGCCCATTTCTTTTCAATAATGAACATATTTGGAGGATTATAATTCGAATGGAAAACTTCTCGTAATGGTTTCAAGATTACCTGAGGAAAATGGACTCCATTTCAAATGTCCCTCTTTCTCTGATACATACATGATAAACAGTTTCAACACCTCTAGGACAATTGCAGTGCAGACATATCAAGTAGTGCTTTGAAGGAGTCCAATGGGCCTTCAAGTTTCCACCTTACAAAAAAAGAAACCATATGAATATTGTCATAGCAAAAATGTTATAAAGTGTCAGTGAGGTGTAGAGAAGGGGTTTTTGTAGAAGCATATGATCATCAGAGTTTACCTCAACAATTGGTTGTATGCATCAGAGCATAGTCTTGTATATTTGGAGCACCAACAACCACAGGGATGGTACCTGTAAAATTTTGAAGAGATCTATGGTATTTTTTAAACTTTAAAGAATCGGGAATGGAAACAAGACCGTGCAAGCACTGTATACCAAGATTGAACAGAAGATGCAAATTCTAAATAATGAGGTTCTTATTTAAATCTTATAGTACTGAAGACAAAAATCAGAATTGTGTAGAAAGACAAATATTTGATTCTTTGACTCCAAATTCCAATTAATCCAGGCGTATCCCATGGGCCATTACAGCTGCTAATTTCATAAGAACACATCAAACAGTTTACATAACTACTGAAGGATCATAACTGAAGAAATTAAGTATCTCCCTTTTATTTGACTAACAACAACAACTTTCTTGACAGATTTTTGTTTGCGGAGGGTGCGTTCTCGTTGTCTAAAAGGACAAGTTTGCTTGAATCACTCGCATTCAACAACCTAACCTGAGGATCAAAAATAAAACATAAAAAAAAACTCAGCAAAAACAACAACTTAAACCAAGAATTAATGTCATATTCTGGACAATAATGTTGTGACTTTTTTCTATCAACTCAGGAGTTCCAGTAGCATTAGAAAGCGAACTAAGTTTCCTCTCTGATTTTGCAAATTCCATTTTGTTTTTCTCAAATTTATTTAAGAAAAAGAATAAAAATTTGAGAAGGATGCTTATTGGTATTCTTGGTCTTACCGCATTCACTTCTCGTGCAGTGGCCATCTTTAAAGGTTTGCAATTTTGGTAACTAGGCCTTTTTGAAAAACTATAGTACTAATTAGGCTTTTTAATGTTTCAATTAAATAAATATACCCAACCTTTTGTATTTATTCTCAAACTCTACACAATCTTCTCTAAAGGGGTACATTTACTAAACACAAAACTAGAAAAAGCCTAGTAAACCAAATTGTTTCATCCCCTCCCCTCCCTGAACAACATTTACTTGAATTAGTTAACAATATCAATTTACCAAAATATTTTGTAAGGACGACAAAATTATATCCTAGTTATAACGACTAATGAGGTATAGCCATATCAGTTCTAGGCTATAACTTTGTGACTTTTATTCCACTCAGGAAGTAGAGCATTAGAAAGAACAAACAACTCGATAGTAAAAGAAGAAGTACGCGTAAGAAGTATCATGAGCTATATGTACCTGTCAATTCAGTTATAGAGATGAAGAATGTCCTTAATTAGTGGCCAATAAGTACCCATGGGTTTTCTGCACTTCTCTTCCAATTTTGGACAATCATAAATCCGAAGTGATGTAAGGCGGCTAACCCAATCCGGCAAAAATGTTATCTCATTGCAACATGTGATGTTTAGATCTTCAAGGGTTGGAAGATATTGACACTTGTCTGGTAAAGACTTGATCTTCTCTAGACATCTAAAGCTGAGTTTTCTCAAGTACTTAAGGTCCTTCCACGGTAACTTATCCAATTCATGCTCATCAACGTTGCAACTTATAATAGATAAACTTTGCAGCTTGTTGAACTGTTGGATTGCACTATTTACACAAGTAACCTCGCCCAAATTGGAAATCTGAAAAGATTTAACGTTGGAAGGAACTCTCCATTCCATATCCTTGCCATTTGGAATACTCCCGTATATTTTCAATCCGTATAATCTAGTGAGGTGGTGAAGTCCCTTGAGCAAACGAGCCCCTTGTGGATTATCCCCAAACTCAAATTCCAACTCTCTGAGGCTTGTAAGCGACACCCATGGCATGCCATCTTCAACCATTATTTCATCGTCCATTAACAAATCTGCCCTGTTAAAGTTTACGACCTGGAATATTTCGAGAGAAGACATGTGTTTCAATGAGTGCAAGAGGGAGTAGCGTCTTAAGTTAGGACAATTATATATACGAAGACTACGTAGGGATGGATGAAGCTTCAATTCATCTGGAAAAAAAGCTAGGTCTTTTATGTCCCAAAGCTCTAAATTACGTAATTTGGAGCAACTATCTCCTTCCAATTTTGCAGGGTTGGGTACTCTCAGTAGCTGCTTCACAAGATTCACATCAACATTCCTAAGTTCAATACTTGTCGCAACTGGACACAAAGGCAAGGAAATAAGTTCTAGACATCCTGATATTTCCAAGGAAGAAAGTCGTGGAAACCACAACTCATGAGCATTAGAAAGTTCTTCTCCAGCTGAACTCCACCACCCCTTTAAACTTCTCATACTGACAACATTTAGAACTTCAAGCGATGGGAAAAAAGATCCTCCGTCATAACAAAAAGCAGTCTCAACATACTCTACATGAGGAATAGATCTGAGCGTCAATCTTTTAAGTTGAAAGAGGTGCCTTAGATTTGTAAGCTCACGAGATGTACTACAGTTTTTCAAAGTTAACTCGACCAAGTTACGCAGAGAAGAAAACCATTCTGGAAATTTTACTCCAGGATAACCGTAAATCTCGAGATGATTGACATTGTTGGACGGTTGAAGACTATCTAACACTGCATCAGATTCAGACACCTCCTCTACTTGTGTTGTAGATTTCCAACTTATGAATAAACCATTTAATTTTGTTTTGCTACTTAACATCGACTCATTCGCATCTTCAACACAGTTTTTCCACTGACCTCCTGGAAGTACGATACGAATTACGCCTGTCAAGTTGTTAAGGCGTTTCAAACACCTTAATCCAGCATGATTTTCATTCACAATAAGTTGATCAAGCATAACAAGGGAAGTCATTTTCTCCAATCCTATAGGCATATGATCCAACATATCACATCCCCTAGTTGCTAAGCATCTAAGACTAATCAGCTTTTGTAGACCATCCGGCAACTTCATGAGATTCTTACAATCTTCAAGTTTCAATACTAGCAGGTTTTGCAGCTTGCAAAGACTATCAGAAAGCCTAATCAACCTTTTACTATTTCTGAGGTCGAGATATCTCAAATGAATCAAGTTGCCTATGGAATTTGGAATTTCCTCTGTGTCCAAATGCCTCAAACTCAACGTTCTCAAGCTTGTCAAATTTAACAATACACCATCAAACAATGCTCTTTCAACAAAACCTGTGTTAAGAGACAATAGGCTCCGCATTCCTTTACATTGAAGTAGTGAGCCTTTGATTTCGCCTACAAGCAAATGTTGGGGAAACGGTTCTCTTAACTCATCAGGGACTTTTGTCATCGTACGACATTCATTTGCAGCAACTTCAACAGCCATATCATGGAACAAGTCATGCATTTTGCAACTGTATATAACACCTTCACTTTGCCCTACATCTTGAAAGAAGCATCTTTGTAGCAGGTACAAGAAGTAACTCTCACCAACATCCTCTAAGCATGGATTGTCATCGGATGTTTCAAGTAAACCTTGAGCCATCCATAGATGGATCAAAGTGGTTTTATCATACCAATAATCCTTCGGAAAGACTGAACAGTAAACAAAGCAATGCTTTATAGATGAGAGAAGGTCATCATAGCTAATCTTCAACACTTGCATAATCATATTCTCACGCTTTGGGATTATTTTCATCAGCTCATTATCCACAAACGCTGACCACTGCTTCATATCTTTATTGTACAAGAAGCTACCAATTGTCCGGATAGCAAGAGGGACTTTTGGACACTTCTTGATAATCTGTCTTCCGAGTTCTTCCTTGCCTTTATTCTCTTCTTCATTGCTACTATCAAAAGCCATCTTCTTAAACAATATCCATGCATCTTCTTCTGACAGCTCTCCTAAAGAGTAGTGAGGCCTGACAGTGGCAAGATTTTGTGCTACCATCTCTAAGCGCGTGGTCAATAGAATCTTACTTCCTCTATCACCAGCATCTAACAAAAGTTTCAAACGAAGCCAATGCTCGCGAATGTCATCCCAAACATCATCGATAACAAGCAGAAACTTTTTCCCTTGAACCTTGCCCCTCAATGCTTTTTGCAGCTCATCTAGACTAGATGTTTTCATGGCCATGATTTCCTCCGAGGCTTTTTCTAAACTGGAGAAATCATTTATGCAAGCCCATAGTCGCAGTTCAAAGAACTTATCCATTTCCTTTGCATTGTAAATCAACTGAGCCAAAGTAGTTTTTCCTTGTCCTCCAATGCCAACCACTGCAATAACAGAAACACGTTCATCCTCCCGAGCATCAGCCATCAACAACCTTAATAATTCCTCCTTGTCTTTGTCCCGGCCAATTACTTCATCTTCCGGAATGTAAGAATGCTGTGCATTTCTTCTTATAGCAGGCCTCTCATCTTCTGTTGTGCTTCTAATAAAGCCGAACTGAGTGATGTCCTTTGCTATGTCATCTAGCCTCCCCCTGAGCTCCTTCACTTTGTGAGCAGTTTTGACAATGAAAACCAAATGGTTGTTTGACTTGGAGAAGAAAAGCTTCATCTCCTTTTTCATTCTACTCCCATCCATGACTTTTTTTCTTAAGGCTCTGGTAGAGATGGTGTCAAAAAAGTCGTCTGCTTTGTACATCTCATCTCGCAGCCTAGAAAGCCATTCACGAACAGCACCATTACTTGCTTTCTTTTGTTCAGCATCATGCAGTACAGCTTTGATAGTTCTGATGGTGTTCTCGAGCTTCTTGAGTTCATCCATTGAGTTGCACCACAGTAGAAGCTCATCTTTAACTAGGGTGCTAAGCTGTGGAAGGAGTGACTTGGCAATGTTTAACACCGCGAGTTCAGCCATGGAAGGAAGTCCCTGTTAGAAAAGCACACAAATCAAAAAATGAAAACTATATACTATTACTGACTAAACGTTCTCAGGCTTGTCAAATTTAACATCACTAATCAACATCTTGGATTCAACTGAACTCAATTATATATATATATGCTAGAGGAGATGATAAACCAGGAAAAAGAAATCAAGAACAATTGAGATTTGCAAATTTAACACTTACCTGCCAGTTGCAGAAAAACCAACCTAAAACCCAGCAAACAAAGTAGGTTCAGTGATTCGAGAATACATTAAAGGGTAAAGAACTACATATATGTACAACAAAAACATAAAAACCATTTGCAAAGTAAACACTTACCGATTGCAGTAAACAAACACCGATCAAGAAGACCGCAGATCACTCTCTGAAACGCCCAGTAGCAGGTTTGGGAGGATAGCGATTACAAAATATGTGAAAATGAAATGAAAACTTGAAGGTCTGGTGGATCACTAATCAAAGATAGAAGACAAAGTAATCACTAATCAATTTGCTGTCAAATATAGACGACAATTATTGTAGAATATTTTGGGAGTGTTGTGTTTTTGTATAATTTACGATAATTATATTTTTTACACAACTTGACAAAATGGGTAGCCTACCAAACATTCAACCAAGCTTTTCTTTAATTCAAAAGTAATCACTAATCAAAGCACATTAGTCACTTTTTGTTGTCAAACATCCTTAATTATATTGGTAGTGTTGTATTTTTAAATAATTTATCAAACTTATTTTTAAACAAAAAGGTTAGTATACCAAACATCCCACCCAAGCTTTGCTTTTAACCAAACCCACAATCAACTCTTCAGATTAATGTAGTTTGGATTGAACAAGATCTTGCTGCTAGATTTGTTTGTTCATTTTTCACAGCTGTACCAGCATTTTTCAGAGTAATTAATTGTTATTTTTGTTAATCATTTTTCATAACAACCGACTGTTGTGTTTTGTTGATTAGCACCAAAAAGAAACATCCTTATGGTCCTTTGCAATGAATCAAAATTTCATGTATTGATTAGCACCAAAAAGAAACATCTGTTGCATGATTTAAACATTAAAAGAATCGGGAATGGAAACAAGACCATGCAAGCACTGTATACCAAGATTGAACAAGACCATGCAAAAGTGTCAAGTGAGTGAAATTTGCAGTAATATTGGTGAGATGTGTATCCCACATGAACAAACTGCACACAATCTACAGATCAAGCTTAATTTCAAGTCCTATATCTATGCAACAAAAAAAATAAATCAATGCATACCTAATTTAAGATTTACATCCCACAAACTGCATTTGTCAGTTGTCACAGCACCATGATCAGGTTCCTTGGCTACAAATATCCTGCATCAATGCTTACATAATTTAAGATTTGCATCCCACAGCCTGAAACAAGTTTTATTATCATGATCTTAAATCACTTCAAATCAGTTCTCGTCAGGATTAAGACACAATCAATGAAACTTGACTTCACATTAGCATCTTCTCGGAATTTGAAAGTGTCCAAAATACCTTGTCTTTGTGTCTTATAGAGTTCGAACTTCTCACCTCTTATAATGCTTCCAAGCCTTTCTTCTTGTTAGGATTAAAAATGCAATCAAACAGAGAAAACGAACAGGAGAATTGATATAACCCAGTTCGTCACGAGAGTGTGACTACGTCTGGGGGCGCCAAAATGCCAAATATATGAGCCTAATATTTGGGTTGAAGGCTACTCCCCGTTCCCCGGCCAATTCATCGGCGAGCTCTGAAAGAAGCTGGGGAATAGTGTATTGTGCATAATTGTCTCCTCTATTGCTTCTAGCCGGGCCTTTCTTCTTTCCATATTGAAACATGTTTCAAGCAATTAACCTTCTCCTCAAGAACTGCATGCATGCTTGCCTCCCTTGAACGTCAATGATAAAAAGAACCTGTTGTTAATCCATCATATTACAAGCCAACTGAGTGAAATTTGTAGTAATTTAATCAACAAGTAAACAAAATCTTGAGAAGTAAAAACGGTGCTACTCCAAAGTACCTGTTACTCCTCGATCAGTACGAACACGTTGTTTTCTTTCACTAATTTAGATCTTCAAGGGCTCGGAGATGTTGACAAACTCCCGTAAAGACTTCATCATTTCGAGAGAGATATACGTCGACTCCAAATACATCCAACGTACATAGCAAGTTTGATCTCTAGTCCTAAATGTATAGAACAAAGAACTGATCAAAATACAACTACCTACCTTAGCCAAACTTCTCTGTTGGAACATTACCGCAAACGCCACTTGCAGCCTCTTCCACGAGGAAGATGAAAACCATCTATGGACAAACTACTCCTACACTACCCTCGTTCTCGACATCGTCTCGAGATGGACAAGAACCCCTCACCCTCGATCTCCCCTATCTCCCCAATCCCTGCCAATAGCTAGGTAGCCATACAAGAACCAAGAACAACCTAATCCCCTATCTCCCCAATCATAGAGTTAGAAACCCTATTGGCTATTATCATCATCTAGAACATAGCTAAAAATTTGCTGAACTATGAAGAGGGTTGGGTTGATATTCTTAGATACTCAGTTTTACCACATTCAGTTCTAGTAGTTACTAATTATAAAAGTGTTGACATTCGCATGCCCGTGAGGAGTCATTCCCTGTACAATATATAGTACAACAATTTAACAACACCAATTTATAACAGGTCACTAATCCTAAAACAAGAGAGTATCCATGAGCTAAATTAAGACAAGGACTTCAATTTTGGAGCTTTGCCAGTTTAACATTACATTTCCATAAGCCATATTCTAGGCAAAAATTTATTTGACTTTTTTTAAGTTCACTAACATAAGAAAGACGAATAGATCAATGAAAGTTTACCTACGTTACTTAAAATAGAATCTTGAGATTTTTTTAATACTTATTTTTCCAAAGAATTGGATTAAATATACTTTTTTTTGTTATAGGTTATTATGGTTTCCTACGGTACTAGTTGACTTGGGGGCACTACCTATATAAACCGGAACTGAATGACATTGAAGTGCAAATTCAATATTTCTCAACGAAAATAACATTATGATCACACACATAAGTGACAGTTCCTACTAAGGTTCCTATAAAAAAAATCTACCTCTCATCAAGTTATCAGCTAAGGTTTCACAAGAATTTTACAGCCACAAGGATATATAGTACATGTAAAAGCTAGAAGAGATATGTTGTATGATTTAAAGTTTAAATGAATCGGGAATGGAAACGAGACCATGCAAGCACTGTACACCAAGATTGAACAGAAGATGCAAATTCTAAATAGTCAGGTTCTTATTTGAATCTTATAGCACTGAAGATACAAATCTGAATTGAGTCGAATGACAAATGCCAGACTTCTGATTTAGGTCAAAAAAGGAGATCAAGAGGTTAAGGAACTAAAACCAATAAATGGAAATCAAGCATAGTTAGAACATATTTGGTTAAAGATTAAGGATGGCTAATGTTAGCACACCAAGTTTTGGCATTCCCGGACTCAGGCTCGTTCATAAGCGAGCAAGCCCAGCCCGACCCTAAATTTTAACCGAGCTTATTGTTACTCAAAGATACATAGGGAAATTTTGAAATTTTTTTTGTTGGATAATTGTAAATTCATAGAAAGGAGAAAATAGCATAACTAGGTTTGTTACGACCCAATCATACTAAAGTAACAAAGTTTATGTACAAGCCTACGACATGGGGTCTACGGCCAAAAACAATCATACACAAGGTATTCCAGACAGGCATGCAATCCTCTTGGACATACCAATTACTTGAAACCAAAAGTCATGAGAAACATGTAACCTGACACAACTCATGAGGCTCATTCACCTTCGGCAAAGCCATCAGCAAACATAGACACTCACAAGCCAAGCAGGTGTCCAAACCTCGGGTCAATGGCCAGTCCACCTTCGGCAAAGCCATCAGTAGCCTAGATCCATGCCCGGTACACACATAGCTCAAAGCATCATAGTATGGAGACTACTAGGAAGCAATCCTCTCTATAACTCTAGATCCATCTTCAACGGGAAAAGCCTCATGCAACAAAGTGTAGATATGAGTCCTGATCATCCTCACCAGAATATCTATCTGAATCCTATTTTGGTCAAACACCAAGGCATTCCTGGAGTACCAAAGGTAGTAGATTGTGGCAGAAAACGTGTAGATCCTGGATCTGCTCGTCCAACTCCTACCATGTACGGTGTGAATCAGCCAGTGTAATTTTGAATTTGAAGTGATGTAAGGTGGCTAACCAATCAAGACAAAGATGTTATCTCACCACTAGTACACTTGCAGCAGGGATGCTTATTGGTACTTGCAAACATTCTGTAAGCACATTGCCATCATCACATCCAAACTTTGGATCAAAGGGGAGTCGTACTATGCTGGCTTTCATCCTTTTGACAAGGAATACAAAAGTAAAGTTCTTCAGAATATACTGGATCACTTATCCAAAGTATTAACTTTGAACATAAGCCATATTTGAGGCTACGGTTGTGCCTTTTGTCTCACTTAAGAGTTAAGACCATAACTGTAATTGAGAACCAACCTTAAAATGACCGATATTAAGCAAGAGGGTTTGTTGAGGTGGATAGAATCAAACAAGAGTTGAAGTTGCCTATAAAACCAATCAATTGACCTCAAACTCAGCAACTGGATTAATCCAAAGTCAACTGCATGTTAGAAGAAAGGACAAAATTGGCATTAGTGATCCCCAAAATTAATAAATGTTATAAGCAAATTAGACAGCAAATGTTTCACAAGAATCTTCCACTAGCAATCCAAAAAAAAGAAGCCATAGCAACTTAGCAAGTAGTGCTTTGAAGGAGTCCGATGCTTCCACCTTACAAAAAAGAAGCCATATGAATATTGTCATAGAAAAAATGTTATAAAGTGTCAGTTAGGTGTAGAGAAGGGGATTTTGTAGAAGCATGATCGTCAGAGTTTACCTCAACAATTGGTTGTATGCATCAGAGCATACTCTTGAATATCTGTGGTATGATTTAAGCTTTAACGAATCGGGAATGGAAAGAAGACCGTGCAAGCACTATATACCAAGATTGAACAGAAGATGCAAATTCTAAACAATTCTAAATGTACAAATCACAATTGTTTCGAAAGACAAATGCCAGAGTTTCAATTAAGCTCCAAAAGAAGATGAAGAGGGGTTAAGGAGCTAAAGCCAATCAATGGAATTCAAGCATAGCTACAGAATATATTAAGGCATCTAAGAACATACAATTCTTTGATATACAGTGAAGCAACCCAGAGACTATCATTGATTTCTCTTCAAAGCATCAGGTACACAAGCACACACATCTATTGACAAACAACCAACCAGGACAAAATGGCCAAAGGACTAACAAACATGGAAGATAGCATTCCTCCAAAGCTTCTAATCAAAACCATATAAATTATATCTTGTCGCCTTTATATTCGCTACATGGCCATAAGATACCTTGTACACTCTTAATGGTCATAGCAATGTTTAAAAGTTAAACCTAAACATAAATACATTTGGGTGGTGAACAACACAGTCATCTCTTAGCATAACTACATAAGAGCTAAGAACCACATCCTCTCTTCTTCCCTTTCTCTCATTTTTACTATTTTGTGATTGATGCATTTATCTTATCCTTATATAATCTTAATTGTGTGTTAAAAAATGCTGCTTTGAATTGTTGAATCCAATTGATCTAAATTTAAGGTCTGACTTGTCATTCAGAATAAATTCATCCCTAAGTGACATCGGAAAATCCTTTGAAAGAAATTAGAGCTTCTGAAATATAAATTTTCCAGCTTAACATGTGGACTCACTACACAAACAAAGTAATGTCCATCATTGATGACAGATGAAAGAAATTAGAGCTTGCACCATGAAATAATAAGCAAACATAGTAACTAGTGCATGCATACCTTTTTCCTCGCGGTTTCTATGGCAACTGGCATAAGTATCTATCTTAATCTCACTCCAATCAAGGGCTTCAAGAGCTTGCAAGCGGAAGTTACGAGCACCACAATTGGAAGTGAAAGCTACTGCAAGAGCACTCTCAATTTTTTTCTTGAATGGGTGCCATGATATCATACTCAGCCCAGGAGAAGTATCCAACTGGAACATCGGAAGAAAGGCTAGTTGTCATCACAATGGTATAGCCGTTTCTGAAGCACAAAAATTAAGTTTCAGCCATAGATTCCTTAGAACATAAATGCTCGAAATGCATTCAACAAGACCACATCATCAGTGAGGATGGAACATAAGTGGCAGCATTATAGACTAAGATAACTTACATGCCCAAAATTCTTGGTGAACTTTCATGATCAGGTTAACGAAAGGAGAAAGTGGAACTGCACCATTAACAATATTTAATGAAGGATAACAACATTGCACATGCTGCTCCTAAATTTGGATTAATATCCAGATGCATATAGATGTGAAAAAATAAATATAAAGATCAGAACATTTATTGCACAAAATAGAAATCTAAAAGGCAATCAAATATCATAACTAACTGATACATGCAAAACAACATGATCTATTTCCAAAAGAAATGAAGATAGTCTTGCATTTGTTTCAACTTTCAACTACTAATTATAATCAATCCAGGCGTATCCCATGGGCCATTACAGCTACTAATTTCATAAGAACACATCAAACAGTTTTCATAACTACTGAAGGATCATAACTGAAGAGATTAAGTATCTCCATTTTATTTGAGAAGTATTATCTATTTTTCAATGAAAAACCAATAATTATTGATCACTTTTCCATTATTCAGTCCGAGTAGTATCAAAATGAAGCATACCGTCTTGCATTGGCAATTTTATTGTCTGTATAATATTCTGATGATTCCATGGACCTATCAATATTAGAACTTCTCTCAAGAGTAATACTGAAATGGACACCCTTTGTCTAGGATTCATCCTAGCGTCCAGCGTTTGAGGGTGACTAGCCCTTTCAGCAACAAGCACGACATTGAGCCTAGCAATTTCAGCTTGCAGATCAGCAGCAGAGAGTTGATTGTTTTGATCCTTCATTGTTAGACTAACAACAACAACAACTTTCTTGACAAGTATTTGTTTGCGGAGGGTGCGTACAATCTCGTTGTCTAAAAGGACAAGTTTGCTTGAATCACCGATCTTTCGCGTTCAACAACCTAACCTGTGGATCAAAAAAAAAAAAAAAAAAAACTCAAGCAAAAACAGCAACTTAAACCAAGAATTAATGTCATATTCTGGACAATAATGTTGTGACTTTTTTCTATCCAACTCAGGAATTCCAGTAGCATTAGAAAGACCTTCATTAAGAAAAAGAACAAAAATTTGAGAAGGATGCTTATTGGTATTCTTGGTCTTACCACATTCAGTGCTCGTGCAGTGACCTTCATTAAAGGTTTTCGATGTCCGTGTAGTTCACAGGTGCTAATCCCTGAACAACATTTACTTGAATTATTTAACAATATCAATTTACCAAAATATTTTGCAAGGACGACAAAATTATATCCTAGTTATAACGAGTAATGAGGTATAGCCATATCAGTTCTCAACTTCAATTTTGGAATTGTAACAGTTCAACATCACATTTCCATAACCCATGTTCTAGGCTATAGATTTGTAACTTTTATTCCACTCGGGAAGTAGAGCATTAGAAAGAAACAAACAACTCAATAGTAAAAGAAGAAGTGCGCGTAAGAAGTATCATGAGCTATATGTACCTGACAATTCAGTTATAGAGATGAGGAATGTCTTTAATTAGTGGCCAATAAGTACCCATCGGTTTTCTGCACTTCTCTTCCAATTTTGAACAACCAATAATCCAAAGTGATGTAAGGCGGCTAACCCAATCGGGCAAATATGTTATCTCATTGCAACATATGATTGTTAAATCTTCAAGGGTTGGAAGATATTGACACTTGTCTGGTAAAGACTTGATCTTTTTTAGTGAAGATAAACAGAGTTTTCTCAAGTACTTAAGGTCCTTCCACGGTAACTTATCCAATTCATGCTCATCAACGTTGCAACTCATAATAGATAAAGATTGCATCTTGTTGAACTGTTGGATTGCACTATTTACACAAGTAACCTCGTCCAAATGGCAAATCTGAACAAATTTAACGTTGGGAGGAACTCTCCATTCCATATCCTTGTCATTTGGAATACTCCCACATATGTTCAATGTGTCTAATCTAGTGAGGTGGTGAAGTCCCTTGAGCAAACGAGCCCCTTGTGGATTATCCCCAAACTCAAATCCCAACTCTCGGAGGCTTGTAAGCGACACCCATGGCATGCCATCTTCAACCATTATTTCATCGTCCATTAACAAATCTGCCCTGCTATAGTTTACGACCTGGAATATTTCGAGAGAAGACATGTGTTTCAATGAGTGCAAGAGGGAGTAGCGTCTTAAGTTAGGACAATGATATATACAAAGACTACGTAGGGATGGATGAAGCTTCAATTCATCTGGAAAAAAAGCTAGGTCTTTTATGCCCCAAAGCTCTAAATTACGTAATTTGGAGCAACTATCTCCTTCCATTTTTGCAGGCTTGGGTACTCTCAGTAGCTGCTTCACAAGATTCACATCAACATTCTCAAGTTCAATCCTTGTCGCAACTGGACACAAAGGCAAGGAAATTAGTTCTCCACATCCTGTTACTTGTAAGGAAGAAAGTCGTGGAAACCACAACTCATGAGCATTAGAAAGTTCTTCTCCAGCTGAACTCCACCACCCCTTTAAACTTTCCATATCGAAAATATATAGAAATACAAGCGATGGGAAAAAAGATCCTCCGTCATAACAAAAAGCAGTCTCAACATACTCTACATGAGGAATAGATCTGAGCGTCAATCTTTTAAGTTGAAAGAGGTGCCTTAGATTTGTAAGCTCACGACATGTACTGCAGTTATTCAGAGTTAACTCGACCAAGTTACGCAGAGAAGAAATCCAATCTGGAAATTTTACTCCAGGATAACCATCAACCTCGAGATGATTGACATTGTTGGACGGTTGAAGATTATCTAACACTGCATCAGATTCAGACATCTCCTCTCCCTGAGTTGTAGATTTCCATCGTATGAATAAACCACTTAGTTTTGTTTTGCTACTTAACATCGACTCTTTTGCATCTTCAACACAACTTTTCCACTGACCTCCTGGAAATACGATATGAATTACGCCTGTCAAGTTGTTAAGGCGTTTCAAACACCTTAATCCAGCATGATTTTCATCTACAATAAGTTGATCAAGCATAACAAGGGAAGTCATCTTCTCCAATCCTATAGGCATATGATCCAACTTATCACATCCCCTAGTTGCTAAGCATCTGAGACTGATCAGCTTTTGTAGATCATCCGGCAACTTCACGAGATTCGAACAATTTTCAAGTCTCAATACAAGCAGGTTTTGCAGCTTGCAAAGACTATCAGGAAGCCTAATCAACTTTTCACTCGCATTGAGATCGAGATATCTCAGACGAATCAACTTTCCTATTGAGTTTGGAATTTCCTCTGTGTTCAAATGCCTCAAACTCAACGTTCTCAAGCTTGTCAAATTTAACAATACACCATCAAACAATGCTCTTTCAACAAAACCTGTGTTAAGAGACAATAGGCTCCGCATGCCTTTATATTGAAGTAGTGAGCCTTTGATTTCCCCTACAAGCAAATGTCGGGGAAACGGTTCTCTTAACTCATCAGGGACTTTTGTCATCGTACGACATTCATTTGCAGCAACTTCAACAATGATATCATGGAACAAGTCATGCATTTTGCAACCGACTATATTACCTATTTTCCTTACATTCTGGAAGAAGCATCTTTGAACCAAGTACAGGAAGTAACTCTCACCAACATCCTCTAAGAATGGATTCTCATCAGAGGTTTCAAGAAAACCCTGAGCCATCCATAGATGGATCAAAGTGGTTTTATCAAACTTATAACCCTTCGGAAAGACTGAGCAGTATACAAAACAATGCTTTATAGATGAGGGAAGGTCATCATAGCTAATCTTCAACACTTGCATAATCATATTCTCACGCTTTGGGATTATTTTCATCAGCTCATTACCCACAAACGCAGACCACTGCTTCATATCTTTATTGTACAAGAAGCTACCAATTGTCCGGATAGCAAGAGGGACTTTTGGACACTTCTTGACAATCTGTCTTCCGAGTTCTTCCTTGCCTTTATTCTCTTCTTCATTGCTACTATCAAATGCCATCTTCTTAAACAATATCCATGCATCCTCTTCTGACAACTCTCCTAAAGCGTAGTGAGGCCTGATAGTGGCAAGATTCTGTGCTACAGTCTCTAAGCGCGTGGTCAATAGAATCTTACTTCCTCTATCACCAGCATCCAACAAAAGTTTCAAACGAAGCCAATGCTCGCGAATGTCATCCCAAACATCATCGATAACAAGCAGAAACTTTTTCCCTTGTATCTTGTCCCTCAACTCTTTTTGCAACTCATCAAGACTAGATGTTTTCATGCCCATGATTTCCTCCAAGGCTTTTTCTAAACTGGAGAAATCATTTATGCAAGCCCATAGTCGCAGTTCAAAGAACTTATCCATTTCCTTTGCATTGTAAATCAACTGAGCCAAAGTAGTTTTTCCTTGTCCTCCAATGCCAACCACTGCAATAACAGAAACGCGTTCATCCTCCCGAGCATCAGTCATCAACAACCTTAATAATTCCTCCTTGTCTTTGTCCCGGCCAATTACTTCATCTTCCGGAATGTAAGAATGCTGTGCATTTCTTCTTATAGCAGGCCTCTCATTTTCTGTTGTGCTTCTAATAAAGCCGAACTGAGTGATGTCCTTTGCTATGTCATCAAGGCGCCCCCTGAGCTCCTTCACTTTGTGAGCAGTTTTGACAATGAAAACCAAATAGTTGTTTGACTTGGAGAAGAAAAGCTTCATCTCCTTTTTCATTCTACTCCCATCCATGACTTTTTTTCTTAAGGCTCTGGTAGAGATGGTATCAAAAAAGTCGTCTGCTTTGTACATCTCATCTCGAAGCCTAGAAAGCCATTCACGAACAGCACCATTACTTGCTTGCTTTTGTTCAGCATCATGCAACACAGCTTTGATAGTTCTGATGGTGTTTTCAAGCTTCTCGAGTTCATCCTTCGAGTTGTACCACAGTAAGAGCTCATCTTTAGCTAGGGTGCTCAGCTGTGGAAGGAGTGACTTGACAATGTTTAACACGGCGAGTTCAGCCATGGAAGGAAGTCCCTGTTAGAACAGCACACAAATCAAAAAATGAAAACTATATACTATAACTGACTAAACGTCTCAGGCTTGTCAAATTTAACATCACTAATCAACACCTTGGATTCAACTGAACTCAATCATATATATATATATATGCTAGAGGAGATGATAAACCAGGAAAAAGAAATCAAGAATAATTGAGATTTGCAAATTTAACACTTACCTGACAGTTGCAGAAAAACCAACCTAAAACCCATCAAACAAAGTAGGTTCAGTGATTCGAGAATAAATATATGTACAACAAAAACATTAAAAAACCATTTGCAAAGTAAACACTTACCGATTGAGGTAACAAACACCGATCAAGAAGACCGCAGACCACTCTCTGAAACGCACAGTAGCAGGTTTGGGAGGATAACGATTACAAATAATGTGAAAATGAAATGAAAACTTGGTGCTCTGGTGGACTACTAATCAAAGTAATCACTAATCAAAGCGCGTTACGATAATTATGTTTTTTTAACAAGTTGACAAAATGGGTAGCATACCAAACATTCCACCAAGTTTTACTTTAGTTCGAAAGATAGACGAGAAAGTAATCACTAATCAAAGCACGTTAGTCACTTTTATGGGAGTGTTGTATTATTAAATAATTTACAGTCTCAAGTGTGAAAGTAATCACTAATCAAAACTCGTTGAATGTTTTCTTTTTGCTGTCAAAGATAGACCACAACTATTGTAGGAATATATTGGTAGTGCTGTATTTTTAAATAATTTACCATACTTATTTTTTAATCAAAAAGTTTAGCATACCAAACATTCCACTAAGCTTTGCTTTTAACCAAACCTCCAATCAACTCTTTAAAATAATGTAGTCTGGATTGAACAAGATCTTGCTGAGAGATTTGTTTGATCATTTTTCACAGCAGTACCAGCATTTGCCATAATAACTATATGTGAAGAGATATAATTATAGTTGTTATGACAGTAAGGCTCCTGCAAATTGAATGTGTTGGTGTTTCTTTCCAAACGTACCAACTGAATGAAATTAGCAGTAATTCTGAGATGTGTACATCTACATGAACAAACTGGACAAAAGATCAGCAACCACACAATCAACAAATCAAGCTTGATTTCACGTCCAAATTCACGTACTTCAAATCGGGTTTTTCTTCTCGTTAGGATTTAGATATAATCAATGAGATTCGACTTCACATCAGCATCTTCTCAAATTTTGAACGTGTCCAAAATAGCTTGGGTTTGTGTCTTATCGAGTTCGAACTCACCGCCTTGTATAATGTTTTCAAGCCTTTCATCTTGCTGGATTAAAATGCAATCACTAATGAAGCCTCCAATTAGAAGCATAAAAAAAGATAGTTAGGCAAAGAAACCATTTGGTGAAGCCTCTAATTGGAAAAAACATCTTGCTGGATGAAAGTAAGCCTCTAATGAAGCCTCACTAACATAATCCTCCTCAAGTCCTTAAAGTCCTTCCACTCTAACTTGTCCAATTCATGCTCATCAACATTGTAGCTGACAATACTTAAAGATTGAAGCTGGTCCAAATTGGCAATCTCCCTCCAAGTGGCCTCCAATGGACCATCATCACAAAAGACACAGTCGACATACTCTACAACAGGAATAGATTCGAGCGTCAATTTTTTAAGTTCAAAGAGGTGCCTTAGATTTGTAAGCTCACGGCATGTACTGCAATTTCTCAGAGTCAACTCACGGCATGCATCGCATCAGATTCAGACAACTCCTCTCCTTGTGTTGTAGATTTCCATGTTATAAATAAACCACTTAATTTTGTTTTGCTACTTAACATTGACTCTTTTGCATCTTCAACACAGTTTTCCCACTGACCTCCTGGAAGTACGATACGAATTACCCCGGTCAAGTTGTTCATGTGTTTCAAACACCTTATTCCAACATGATTTGCATCACTCAACACGATACCTGCAACCTCTGTGAGCGCAGCCCCGAGGACGAGACACATCTCTTCCATGACTGCCGGTATGCAACCATCACTCTCGACCTTGTATCCAGATGGATGCACGTTCCTGCTCCATTCCCCTACAAGTGTAACATTTGGTCTTGGCTTGGATCAAATTTTCCACACAAGCACTGTTTCATCTCCACTGTCAGAATCGCCTCTATTATCAACTTCATCTACTTCATATGGAAGGCTAGAAATGACTCGGTTTACAACAACAAGACTACAAGTGAAGTCAATTGTGCTCACAACATCATACAGGCTACCAAGAATCACTTATCTCAACATTGGAAGGATAGATCCGCCCCTACCATCTCTTGGGCCAACACTCTTGGTATTCAGCTGCTGTAACTGCATTCCTACTGTTACTCTAGGTTTGTCATTTGTCACATGGTTTTATTTCCTCTTGCGAACACTGTACTTGTTGCCTAGATGGCACTTTTGTAAATTCTATATCTGATCTAATATACAACTTTTCAAAAAAAAACATGATTTGCATCCACAAGAAGTTGAGGGAAGTCATCTTCTCTAATCCCGAAGGCATATGATCTAACTCATCACATTCCCTAGTTTCTAATTAGTATTTGAGACTGATCAACTTTTGTAGTTCATCTGGCAACTTCACGAGATTCGAACAACCACCAAGTCTCAATATTAGCAGGTTTTGCAGCTTGCAAAGACTATTCGGAAGACTTTTCAACTTTATACTGTTTCTTCTTCTAAGAGAAAACGGAAGTAAAGAGGTAGTGCAAACTTCATACTGTAGATAGCTCGATCATGTAAAAAATAACATAACAGTCATAAAGGTTGTGAGATGTGTACATCTACATGAACGTATACATGCTCATGTTTTGGTCATTTAACAATCATAGACTTTGACTTACTTTTGTAATTCAGAACATTTATTGCGCAAAATCTAACAAGTGATAAAATGCATACCTGTGAAATACCATGATGCATTTCCAAAAGGAATGAAAATACTTCTGTATTTGTGTTGACTGTTAATTCTATATGGTTTATAACAGTAAGTTTGTGCCTACACTGTAATTTTATCATTGGAAAAAGAGTACCAAAAATCAAGAGAGCTTTGTGATATAGTGGTAACGCAAGTAGAGAATGGCATGCATCTTCGGCAGTAATTATTGTAAGCCCTCCTGAGTAGCCAATGAACAACTCAACATCTCGATAACTCGAGTCGACAAAAGTATCTCACGTTCTCATTAATGAATTTTAGTTCTGTTATTTAGTTCAGATGATGAACAAAAGTATCTCACGTTCATTCAGAGCATATTTTAGTTAACAATACTAATTTGCAGTAATCGAAATTTTCCAGCCTTCAACTTACAAGAAAAACAGTCTCCATGAGCTATAGTAAAGATGAGTACCTCAAGATATATATTTATAGCTGTGATGAAAGTAAGGCTCCTGCAATTGAATGTATTAATGTTTCATTCCAAAAGTGTCAAGTGAGTGAAATTTGCAGTAATATTGGTGAGATGTGTATCCCACATGAACAAACTGCACACAATCTACAGATCAAGCTTAATTTCAAGTCCTACATCTATGCAACAAAAAAATGAATCTAAAACTTAACAGCTGGAATCCCAAATTACTAAAATGAATCCAAGAAACTCACCAGCTGCAAGTAAGTATTTAATCCCGAACCAACTGCGTCTCAGTCTCTCTTCGATACCGATTATGATGTATTATTCTGGTTGGAAGGCTAGCCCCAAATAACAAGATGCCAGTTATGTATAATTAAACAACGTGTAACAGCTGTCATAAGGAGCGGTGTAACGAATATCACTAGATAAGGTACTGATAGGTGAGAACGGTGATACAGTTTGTGATATTGAAGATTGATTTTGGAGAATTGAGAGAGAAAGAGGGAAGAAGAAAGAACTGACTTTATTTCTGTTTCCGGTAACCATTACATCGGTGTATGAGTTGGTACTTGGACTCATTTGATATCACATAAAAGCAATGCTTGGTCTATACTTCAGGCTTTTAATCTCTTGTTGAGAAACAATTTCATTGCAGTGTTGAGGTTATAAGATCAGATAATGGGGGAGAATTTTACAGCCATACAGCTAATCAATTTTATGCTTCTAAAGGAATTCTTCACCAAACTACCTGTGTGGAAACTCCACAGCAAAATGGTGTGGTGAAAAGGAAACACAAGCATCTCTTGGAGACAACTAGAGCTCTCTTTTATCAATCCAATTTGCCTATTCAGTTCTGGGAGTTGCCTATTCAGTTATGGGGTGAATGTATTCTTCATTCTACCTATCTCATCAACAGGTTTCCCTTGTCTTCTAGTCAATAGAAGACACCTTATGCTATGTTGCACAATATTTGTCCTAACTATGATGATCTCGAGCCGAGTTTGAGCATGTCAATGCTCGGCTCGTTCGGCTCGTATTACACCCCTAAATATGGATATGCCAGAAAGTTGCAGTAATGATGTAAATATGCCTGAGGAATGAATTCTAAAAATAAATTAATAATGTGCATCAACTTCTTTTATGTTTTTCTGGCTGACACTTGTTTATTGTTACTCAAGTTCAAAGAAGAAAAGAAAGGAGAACATGGATACCTAAAAAAACTAGGAGGTGCCTAGGAATCACATATCCAACAAAAAACATCACAAGTCCAGAAATTGCATCAACTGCAAACATAGGGAGATCTCTTAGAGTCAACCAGAGCTAATATAATGTCAAAACAAGGCTGCCTAACAAAGATACTATCCTCCTCGAAAATTCTTGGGTTTTATCTCAGCTATATAAGTAGGAATCTGGATTAAGTGCAAAATCATGATGTGCAGATTATGTTAAATGATCAAATAGGGGAATGTGTACCTATATTAGAACAAGTTAACTATACGTATACATCAATTGCAGCAATTATGTTAAACTTCTCTACAGGAACTGCGTGCTTGAGCTAGTGCTTCATCGTCAAACTGTTAAACCCAACGAGGCAAATATGTTATCCCAGGACAAAAGACTACTTTGTAGATCTTCAAGGGCTCGGAGATGTTGACAAACTCCGGTAAAGACTTCATCATTTCGAGAGAGAAATATGTTGACTCCATATACATCCAATAGAGCAAGCTTAATTTCCAGTCCTAAATGTATAGAATAAAGAACTGATCAAAATACAATTTCACTTGCAAGTTAGCAAAGATCAGGAACCGACTATGAAGAGGGTTGATTCACAATCATAGGGTTAGAAACTCTATTATCACCATCTTGAACATACCTAAACATTTGCTGAACTATGAAGAGGGTTGGTATTCTTAGATATCCAGTTATACCACATTCAGTTCCGGTAGTTGCTTTACTTACAAATTTGTTGACATTCGCATGCCCATGAAGAGTCATTCCCTGTACAATATATAGTAGGACAATTTAAGAACATCATTTTACAGCAGGTGACTAATCCTGAAAAAAAAGAGTGTACTTTAGAAGATGATGTTAAATGTGATTAGCATGAAATAGATGGAAATTGCATTAAAGCTGCCTACATCTAACTATGAGTTCAAATCTAATGTTGCTTATGTCCTTGTGTTTGTAGGAGTTTTCCGTTCAGCCCATATGCAAATTGCATTAAAGCTATAAAAAAAAGAAGAAGGAAATGACCATGGTTTGAGAATCATCAAAATTCTAGGTCGAATCTTTTACAAGAAGGGGAGTTTGATGTGGGACCATCTTTGGCCTGCCCAACAAGAGCTTCAAGGACCTACACAAGGACCTATCACTCTTTCACGGGCAAAAGCAATCCAAGGAGGAGCATCCGGATAGCCCAAACACCCCGCCCACAACACCCAGAAGGCCACACTCGAGGCACCAGGAGGCGCAACCCCGAGACCAAGGAGGCGCGCCCGCGGGTGTGTGTTCATATTCGGGTCGTTTAGAAAATGTGTACGAGTTCAAGCCGAGTCCGAATAGCTCGATTAATATAACAATCCTACAATGTTATTCTATCAAAACAAGCCGAGGTTTGACATGCTCACGTTCCTCTAAGCAATTCAGCTCATATAACAACCCTAAAGATGGCCTACATAACTAGTTATATATATATATATATATATATATCTTCAGTTAAGAAGGAACGTATACATACTTACATGACTAGATGACTTGGGCAATAACTATCTCCGCAAATATAGATAGGAAGCTGGATTGAATTGAAGTGAAAAATCATGATGTACACATTCAATCTTACGCATTGAACATAACATAATTTTAACAGACATTACACATAAGTGGCAATTCCTATAAAAAAAAAGTCTACCTGTTATCAGCGAAAAGGACAGATGATGAAGTAATGTGAAAGAGTAAAGAAGGCTTAAGATATATACCTGAAGAGTACCAAGCGATCCAAAGAGTGAAAACTTTGTGTGTTGCATGCACAAGTACTTTGATGGTTCATCTCAAATGGTGGTGTTAGCATAGTTGGATTGAATTAAAGGCTCCCTGCAAACTTGAGTGAGATTTGTAGAGATGTAAGGATGTGCTGACAAAATTTACAAAAGCTAATGGATCGGAGGACTCAGAATATAGCAACTCCAAAGTACCTGTTACCATCTTAGAGTACAATAAGGAATGTTGACAGATTAGCATTTGGTTTTTTTGCACCTGTCACCATGTTAAACCAACTTCAGTTAATTAGCAGAGATTAAGTAATCTACTATGAAGTATGAAGAGGATTGGCTCACAGAGCGTACTAAGCTTATCTTATTTAATTTGTATTCAAGCCAAGAGATTTTAACAGTAACACAAGAACAGATAATTTCATTGCACCTACAACTTAGCTCCCAATGCTACTTTCCCCGATATCACGAATGCATCAACTTCTCTCTGTTGATGAAGATCTTGTCTTCAGATGTGTGTTGGCCGTCGTCATCTATAAGGAATGTCTTGTATTAGTGGCCAATAATCAGGCTCGTTTTGGCATGCCCGGCCTCAGGTCAGTTACTTGAGCCGAACAAGCCAAGTTTTGGCATGCCCGGACTCAGGCTCGTTTATAAACGAGCAAGCCCAACCCGAGCATAAATTTTAACCGAGCTTATAGGTACTCAAAGATACATATATAGGGCAGTTTTGAATTTGGAGTGATGTAAG
Organism: Fagopyrum homotropicum; assembly: GCA_033239125.1. Taxonomy (NCBI): domain Eukaryota; kingdom Viridiplantae; phylum Streptophyta; class Magnoliopsida; order Caryophyllales; family Polygonaceae; genus Fagopyrum; species Fagopyrum homotropicum. The sequence continues at coordinate 165,978,457 of BSWB01000001.1, forward strand.
GTAGCTAACCCAATCAAGACAAAGATGTTACACTTGCAGCAGGGATGCTTATTGGTACTTTCAGAATAGAAGTCAAAAAGATCAAAACCCAGCCAAGGATCTGCCAAATGAATACATAGAGTCACAGACGGCAAGAAGAGTGCACTGCAGGCTGCAGACGTTTCAAAACTCAGCCAAGGATTCTTAAAATTCAGCAAGTTCAAACTTCAAAATGACCTGCAGCAAGTTGAAATCGCTTTCCTCTCTGATTTTGCAAATTCAAATTTGAAAGAATAATAGTTGGAGAAGGATGCTTATGTCAAGTTATCTAATGGCGTGGCGGCTCACCCAACCCAAGGAAAGATTAAGAATGAAAACCAGTAGAAAGATTAACTTCTGTGAGGCATAAAGATTTTATGACTTACCGTTTTCCAAAAGAGTAAATCATGTGAGGAAATTTGGTTGAAACCTAGTGGCATTTGCAAACATTCTGCAAGCACATTGACATCATCACATCCAAACTTTGGATCAAAGGGGAGTCGTACTGTGCTGGCTTTCATCCTTCTGATAAGGAATACAAAAGTAAAGTTCTTCAGAATATATTGGATTACTTGTCCAAAGTACTAATTTTGAACATAAGCCATATTTGAGGCTATGGTTGTGCCTTTTGTCTCACTTAAGAGTTAAGACCATAACTGTAATTGAGAACCAACCTTAAAATGACCAATATTAAGCAAGAGGGTTTGTTGAGGTGGATAGAATCAAACAAGAGTTGAAGTTGCCTATAAATCCAATCAATTGACCTCAAACTCAACAACTGGATTAACCCAAGGTCAACTGCATGTTGGAAGAAAGGACAAAATTGGCATTAGTGATCCCCACAAAAAATGTTATAAGCAAATTAGACAGTTAATGTTTCACAAGAATCTTACACCACATTGACCAACAGAATCCGTTATATATCCTTCCACTAGCAACCCAAAGAGTGAAAACTATGTGTGTTGCCTCACGATTCTAACATACCTAGTCAATGTTTCCAGAGCAATGATTCCATGCTTCTCCTAATGGTTTGTAGTCCAGTAATAGTTCTCATATACGATAATATACATGAAAGAAGATTACCTAAGGAAAATGGACTCCATTTCAAATGTCCCTCTTTCTCTGATATATACATGATAAACAGTTTCAACACCTCTGGTACAATTGCAGTGCAGACATATCAAGTAGTGCTTGGAACAGAAGATGCAAATTCTAAATAATCAGGTTCTTATATAAATCTTATAGCACAGAAGATACAAATCAGAATTGTGTAGAAAGACAAATGCCAGAGTTTCAATTAAGATCAGAAAGGAGATGAAGAGGGGCTAAGGAGCTAAAGCCAATCAATGGAATTCAAGCATAGCTACAACATCCTCTCTTCTTCCCTTTCTCTCATTTTTACTATTGTGGTTGATGCATTTGTCTTATCCTCATATAATCTTAATTGTCTGTTAAAAAATGCTGTTTTGAATTGTTGAATCTAATTGATCTAAATTTAAGGTCTGACTTGTGATTCAGAATAAATTCATCCCTAAGTGACATCAGAAAATCCTTTGAAATGATTCAAGAGTAAATACATACTTAAGCGATACAACACACAAAAAAGGTGAACGAAGAAGAAACCTAACATCATAAGTTTCAAAAAACCCTTCAAACAAACGTGTAAATGGACTCAAACATAGAGTTTAGTTGTCAATGCTTATGGAAGTATAAGCCACTGCATTTTAACATGTGGACTCACTACACAAACAAAGTAATGTACATCATTGATGACAGGAAAAAGAAACTAGAGCTTGCACCATGAAATAATAAGCAAACATAGATTCCTTAGAACATAAATGCTCGAAATGCATTCAACAAGACCACATCATAATTGATATTGGAAGAAGATTTGACTTCTATTTGCAGCTTTATTTCTAGGATAATCTATAAAGGCAGAAATATGATAAAGGATGTATAGTCCCTACAGTTTATTAATTATGTGCATGAACTATGAATACAGTTTTATCATCTGAAAAACGAAATCTCAGACTTCCTTCCATTCAAGGGAATAAGCTTTAGGTTTAAATTCAAAGTAGATAACTAATATCTTCAAAGAAACAGATATGGTGACAAGAAAGTCTAGAACAGCAGTTGGATGGAAAACATATTACCATTGATAAGCTTCATCAATTTGAAATGAAGTTTCCATTTTCTTAACTAGAAATCAAGGGGACAAACAGTTCATTTAGAGGATGGAACATAAGTGGTAGCATTATAGATTAAGAAAACTTACAAGCCCAAAATTCTTGGTGAAATTTCATCATCAGGTTAATGAAAAGGAGAAAGTGGAACTGAACCATTAACAATATTTAATGAAGAATAACATGTTGCACTGTTTGCACATGCTGCTCCTAAATTTGGAATAATATCCAGATACATGTAAAACAACATGATCTATTTCCAAAAGAAATGAAGATAGTCTTGCATTTGTTTCAACTTTCAACTGTTAATTTTAAATGGTTGAAAGAGAGAATACATCGCCAATTTGTAGCCTATTTCTCAAGGGAGTATTTGATTCTTTGACTCCAAATTCCAATTAATCCAGGCGTATCCCATCGGCTCTTACAGCAGCTAATTTCATAAGAACACATCAAACAATTTACATAACTACTGAAAGATCATAACTGAAGAGATTAAGTATCTCCCTTTTATTTGAGAAGTATTATCTATTTTTCAATGAAAAACCAATAATTATTGATCACTTTTCCATTATTCAAAATAAATAGTATCAAAATGAAGCATACCGTCTTGCATTGGCAATTTTATTGTCTGTATAATATTGTGATGATTCCATGGACCTATCAATATTAGAACTTCTCTCAAGAGTAATACCGAAATGGACACCCTTTGTCTAGGATTCATCCTAGCGTCCAGCGTTTGAGGGTGACTAGCCCTTTCAGCAACAAGCACGGCATTGAGACTAGCAATTTCAGATTGCGGTTCAGCATCAGAGAGTTGATTGTTTTGATCCTTCATTATTTGACTAACAACAACAACTTTCTTGACAAATTTTTGTTTCTGTAGGGTGCGTTCAATCTCGTTGCCTACTTGTCTAAAATGACAAGTTTGCTTGAAGTGACAAGTTTGCTTGAATCACGAATCCTTCGCATTCATCAACCTAACTTGAGGATCAAAACAAAATATAAAAAAATTCAGCAAAAACAACAACTTAAACCAAGAATTAATGTCATATTCTGGACAATAATGTTGTGACTTTTTTCTATCCAACTCAAGATTTCCAGTAGCATTAGAAAGACGAAATAGCTTTCCACTCTGATTTTGCAAATTCCATTTTGTTTTTCTCAAATTTATTTAAGAAAAAGAATAAAAAATTGAGAAGGATGCTTATTGGTATTCTTGGTCTTACCACATGCAGTGCTCGTGCAGTGGCCTTCATTAAAGGTTTTCGATGTCCGTGTAGTTCACAGGTTCCAATCCCTGAACAACATTTACTTGAATTAGTTAACAATATCAATTTACCAAAATATTTTGTAAGGACGGAAAAATTATATCCTAGTTATAATGAGTAATGAGGTATAGCCAAATCAGTTCTCAACTTCAATTTTGGAATTGTAACAGTTCAACATTACATTTCCGTAAGTCATATTCTAGGCTATAATTTTGTGCCTTTTATTCAACTCAGGAAGTAGAGCATTAGAAAGAACAAACAACTCGATCGAGTAAAAGAAGAAATACGTGCAACAAATATCATGAGCTATATGTACCTGTCAACTCCCTGTATCTAAGTGAGAAATGTCCTTAATTAGTGGCCAATAAGTACCCACCGGTTTTCTGCACTTCTCTTTCAATTTTGCGCAATCAATAATCTGAAGTGATGTAAGGCGGCTAACCCAATCCGGCAACGATGTTATCTCAAGGCAACTTACAATTTCTAAATCTTCAAGGGTTTGAAGATATTTACACTTGTATGGTAAAGACTTGATCTTTTTTAGTGAAGATAAACAGAGTTTTCTCAAGTCCTTAAGGTCCTTCCACGGTAACTTATCCAATTCATACTCATCAACGTTGCACATCACAATAGATAAAGATTGCAGCTTGTTGAACTGTTGGATTGCACTATTTACACAAGTAACCTCGTCCAAATGGCAAATCTCAACAAATTTAACGTTGGGAGGAACTCTCCATTCCATATCCTTGTCATTTGGAATACTTCCACATATGTTCAATGTGTCTAATCTAGTGAGGTGGTGAAGTCCCTTGAGCAAATGAGCCCCTTGCGAATCATTCCCAAACTTAAATTCCAACACTATGAGGCTTGTAAGAAACACCCATGGCATGCCATTTTCAACCATTATTTCATCGTCCATTAACAAATCTGCACTGCAACAGTTTACGACCTGGAGTATTTCGAGAGAAGACATGTGTTTCAATGAGTGCAAGAGGGAGTAGCGTCTTAAGTTAGGACAACGATATATACGAAGACTACGTAGGGATGGATAAAGCTTCAATTCATCTGGAAAAAAAGCTAGGTCTTTTATGTCCGAAAGCTTTAAATTACGTAATTTGGAGCAACTATCCCCTACCAATTTTGCAGGCTTGGGTACTCTCAGTAGCTGCTTCACAAGATTCACATCAACATTCCTAAGTTTAATACTTGTCGCAGCTGGACACAAAGGCAAGGAGATTAGTTCTAGACATTCTGATACTTTTAAGGAAGACAGTCGCGGAAACCACAGCTCATGACCACCACAAAGTTCTTCTCCAGCTGAACTCCACCACCCCTTTAAACTTTCCATATCGAAAATATTTAGAGATACAAGCGATGGGAAAAAAGATCCTCCGTCATAACAAAAAGCACTCTCCATATACTCTACATGAGGAATAGATGTGATCGTCAATCTTTTAAGTTGAAAAAGGTGCCTTAGATTTGTAAGCTCACGACATGTACTGCAGTTATTCAGAGTTAACTCGACCAAGTTACGCAGAGAAGAAATCCAATCTGGAAATTTTACTCCAACATAACCGTAAATCTGGAGATGGCTGACATTGTTGGACGGTTGAAGACTACCTAACACTGCATCAGATTCAGACACCTCCTCATACTCTCCTTGTATTGTAGATTTCCAACTTATGAATAAACCACTTAATTTTGTTTTGCTACTTAACATCGACTCTTTTGCATCTTCAACACAATTTATCCACTGGCCTCCTGGAAGTACGATATGAATTACGCCTGACAAGTTGTTAAGGCGTTTCAAACACCTTAATCCAGCATGATTTTCATTCACAATAAATTGATCAAGCATAACAAGGGAAGTCATCTTCTCAAATCCTAAAGGCATATGATCCAACTTATCACATCCCCTAGTTGCTAAGCATCTGAGACTGATCAGCTTTTGTAGATCATCCGGCAACTTCATGAGATTCCAACACTCTTCAAGTCTCAATACAAGCAGGTTTTGCAGCTTCCAAAGACTATCAGGAAGCCTAATCAACTTTATACTCTCACTGAGGTCGAGATATCTCAGATGAATCAACTTTCCTATTGAGTTTGGAATTTCCTCTGACTCCAAATGCCTCAAACTCAACGTTCTCAAGCTTGTCAAATTTAACAATACATCATCAAACAATGCTCTTTCAACAAAACTTGTGTAAGGAAACACTAGGCTCCGCAAGCCTTTACATTGAAGTAGTGAGCCTTTGATTTTCCCTGCACACAAATGTCGGGGAAACGGTTCTCCTAACTCATCAGGGACTTTTGTCATCGTAAGACATTCATTTGAATCTACTTGAACAGCCATATCATAGAACAAGTCATGCATTTTGCAACTGACAATACCTCGGTAACCTTCCTCAACATTCTGGAAGAAGCATCTTTGAACCAAGTACAGGAAGTAACTCTCACCAACATCCTCTAAGAATGGATTCTCATCAAAGGTTTCAAGAAAACCCTGAGCCATCCATAGATGGATCAAAGTGGTTTTATCAAACTTATAACCCTTCGGAAAGACTGAACAATAGGCAAAACAATGCTTTATAGATGAGGGAAGGTCATCATAGCTAATCTTCAACACTTGCATAATCATATTCTCACGCTTTGGGATTATTTTCATCAGCTCATTACCCACAAACGCAGACCACTGCTTCATATCTTTATTGTACAAGAAGCTACCAATTGTCCGGATAGCAAGAGGGACTTTTGGACACTTCTTGACAATCTGTCTTCCAAGTTCTTCCTTGCCTTTATTCTCTTCTTCATTGCTACTATCAAAAGCCATCTTCTTAAACAATATCCATGCATCTTCTTCTGACAGCTCTCTTAAAGTGTAGTGAGGCCTGACACTGGCAAGATTCTGTGCTACCGTCTCTAAGCGCGTGGTCAATAGAATCTTACTTCCTCTATCACCAGCATCCAACAAGAGTTTCAAACGAAGCCAATGCTCGCGAATGTCATCCCAAACATCATCGATAACAAGCAGAAACTTTTTCCCTTGAACCTTGCCCCTCAACGCTTTTTGCAACTCATCTAGACTAGATGTTTTCGGGCCCATGATTTCCTCCAAGGCTTTTTTTAAATTGGAGAAATCATTTATGCAAGCCCATAGTCGTAGTTCAAAGAACTCCTCCATTTCCTTTGCATTGTAAATCAACTGAGTTAAAGTAGTTTTTCCTTGTCCTCCAATGCCAACTACTGCAATTATAGAAACACGTTCATCCTCCCGAGCATCAGCCATCAACAACCTTAACAATTCCTCCTTGTCTTTGTCCCGGCCAATTACTTCATCTTCCGGAATGAAAGAGTGTTCTTCTGCATTTCTTTTTATGACAGGCCTCTCATCTTCTGTTGTGCTTCTAATAAAGCCGAACTGAGTGATGTCCTTTGCTATGTCATCTAGACGCCCCCTGAGCTCCTTCACTTTATGAGCAGTTTTGACAATGAAAACCAAATGGTTTGACTTGGAGAAGAAAAGCTTCATCTCCTTTTTCATTCTACTCCCATCCATGACTTTTTTTCTTAAAGCTCTGACAGTGATGGTGTCAAAAAAGTCGTCTGCTTTGTACATCTCATCTCGAAGCCTAGAAAGCCATTCACGAACAGCAGCATTATTTGCTTTCTTTTGTTCAGCATCATGCAACACAGCTTTGATAGTTCTGATGGTGTTCTCGAGCTTCTTGAGTTCATCCTTTGAGTTGTACCACAGTAAGAGCTCATCTTTAGCTAGGGTGCTCAGCTGTGGAAGGAGTGACTTGGCAATGTTTAACACCGCGAGTTCAGCCATGGAAGGAAGTCCCTGTTAGAAAAGCACACAAATCAAAAAATGAAAATTATATACTATTACTGACTAAACGTTCTCATGCTTGTCAAATTTAACATCACTGATCAACATCTTGGATTCAACTAAACTCAATTATATGCTAGAGGAGATGATAAACCAGGAAAAAGAAATCAAGAACAATTGAGATTTGCAAATTTAACACTTACCTGCCAGTTGCAGAAAAACCAACCTAAAACCCATCATACAAAAATAGGTTCAGTGATTCGAGAATACATATATGTACAACAAAAACATGAAAACCATTCGCAAAGTAAACACTTACCGATTGAGGTAACAAACACCGATCAAGAAGACCGCAGATCACTCTCTGAAACGCACAGTAGCAGGTTTGGGAGGATAACGATTACAAAATATGTGAAAATGAAATGAAAACTTGAAGGTCTGGTGGATCACTAATCAAAAATAGACGACAAAGTAATCACTAATCAAAGCGCGTTGGGTCACTTTTTAAGAATGTTTTCTTTTTGCTGTCAAAGATAGACGACAATTATTGTAGGAATATTTTGGGAGTGTTGTGTTTTTATATAATTTACGATGATTATGTTTTTTAACACAAGTTGACAAAATGGGTGGCATATTTGCTGTCAAAGATAGACCACACACTTTGCTTTTAACCAAACCTCCAATCAACTCTTTAAATTAATGTAGTCTGGATTGAACAAGATCTTCCTGCCAGATTTGTTTGATCATTTTTCACAGCTGTACCAGCATTTTTCAGAGTAATTAATTAATTTAATTGTAATTTTTGTTAATCATTTTTCATAACAACTGACTGTTGTTTTTGTTGATTAGCACCAAAAAAAACATCCTTATGGCCCTTTGCAATGCATCAAAATTTCATGTATTGATCATAGACTCATAGCTAGATGTCTAGGCTTGAGTCTACACAAAAAATAAGGTCGGAGTTGATAATCCAAGCTATAACTAATCCAAAGACGATTTGATTTCATTTTCAGTTGTGCAAACTTACAACTTCGTGACATATAAGGTGATATGTATTCTTATTTGTCTTTTTGAACTATATGAACAAACTGGACAAAAGAGCAACAACCACACAATCAATAAATCAAGCTTCATTTCAAGTCCTAAATGTATATTTTGTATGGTGCAAATAAAGGTGTTTTCTCGTCATAGCCGTTTCAACACTTGAGACCCTTGTTGCCAAAGCTGTGACAATATCAACTGCACCAATATAACTTGTTGCCAAAGCTGTGACAAGAATCTTACAACCACAAGGATAGTGCCTGTAAAAGCTTGAAGAGATCTGTTGCATGATTTTACATTGCTAGTTCTTGATGAATTTAAGAAATTGATTTCTTTTTGCTGTCAAAGATAGACCACAACTATTGTAGGAATATATTGGTAGTGCTGAATTTTTAAATAATTTACCATATTTATTTTTTAAACAAAAAGTTTAGCATACCAAACATTCCACCCAAGTTTTGCTTTTAACCAAACCTCCAATCAACTCTTTAATATAATGTAGTCTGGATTGAACAAGATCTTGCTACCAGATTTGTTTGATCATTTTTCACAGCTGTACCAGCATTTTTCATAATAACTATGAAGAGATATAGTTATTATAGTTGTTATGACAGTAAGGCTCCTGCAAATTGAATGTGTTGGTGTTTCTTTCAAAAAATACCAACTGAATGAAATTAGCAGTACTTCTGAGATGTGTACATCTACATGAACAAACTGGACAAAAGATCAGCAACCACACAATCAACAAATCAAGCTTGATTTCGGTCCAAATTGTATATTATGTATTGCTAAAGCTGTGACAATATCAACTAATTATGTACTAATCAAACTTGATTACTACATAATCGTTTTCTATCCATACATACCAAAAAAGGTTAATTCACGTACTTCAAATCGGGTTTTTCTTCTCGTTAGGATTAAGATATAATCAATGAGATTAGACTTCACATCAGCATCTTCTCAAAAATTGAACGTGCCCAAAATAGCTTGGGTTTGTGACTTATCGAGTTCGAACTCACCGCCTTGTATAATGTTTTCAAGCCTTTCATCTTGCTGGATTAAAATGCAATCACCAATGAAGCCTCAAATTAGAAGCATAAACTAGCAAGGTAGAAGAAAGAGATAAATTTGAATTTTCAAATGCCAAGCTAAACTTGTAGCGCACCAGACTCTATAGCTTGTCAACTGCAAAGTTGGGAATAAGTAATTTGCATTAGATGATTACTAATGAAGAAACTTCAGCAACTAATTTTCAAATGACCAGGAAACCGACTATGAAGAGGCCGCTAGGGTTGATTCAAAATCATAGGGTTAGAAACTCTATTATCACCATCTTGAGCATACCTAAACTTTTGCTGATCAATGAAGAGGGTTGCTTACTTATAAAGGTGTTGACATTCGCAAGCCGAGCCTAAATTTGAACCGATGTTTAAAATGTGTTCATATTCGAGTAGTTTACAAATTCGAGCCGAGCCGGACCTCAATAACTCGCCTAATATTATTACAATCCTACAATGCTATTCTAAGCTAAACAAGCTGAGATTTGACATGCTCATGTTTATTTGAACAGTTCGACTCATATAACAACCTAAAGATGACCTATAGAACTCTCTCTATATATATCTATATATAGAGAGGAACGTATACATATGTTCTATTAAGGGAGGAACGTATACATACGTACAAAACTAGCTAGATGACTTGGGCGCTAGCTATCTCCGCAATATAAACAGTAAGGTAACAATACAAGTTATTATAAGCGAATTAGACGGCTAATGTTTCACAAAATATCACAACTCCAAAGTACCCGTCACCATGTTAGACCAACTTCAGTTAATTATCTTATTTAAATTGTACTCGAGCCAAGAAATTCTAACAGTAACACAAGAACAGATAATTTCATTGCACCTACAACTTAGCTCCCAATGCTACTTTCCCCGATATCATGAATGCATCAACTTCTCCCTGTTGATGAAGATCTTGTCTTCAGATGTGTGTAACCGTAGTCATCTATAAGGTGGAGATTCAGGATCAAAATAATACCAAGTAAGACAAAAATAAAATGAACATACGTAAATTAGAATAACTTTCAACTAATCACACATAAGTTTTGAATTATAAAAAATACCTTTAAATCATCTTTTGTTTCCATATTTTTACAGTTGAAGAGTACCTTGTTACGGATAAATAAGGAATCTCTTGGATTAGTGGCAATAAGAACCCACCGGTTTTCTACAGTTCTCTATCAATTTTGGACAATCTTCGATATGGAGGAATTTAAGGCGGCTAACCCAATCCGACAAAGATGTTATCTCGTTACAATTTTTGATTTCTAGATCTTCAAGAGCTAGAAGATATCTACACTTGTCTGGTAAAGACTTGATCTTTTCGAGCCCATACAAGACAAGTTTTGTCAAGTTCTTAAAGTCCTTCCACTCTAACTTATCCAAATCATGCTCATCAACATTGCAGCAGAAAATAGTTAAAGATTGAAGCCGGTTCAACGGTTGGATTGCACTAATTACACAAGCAACCTCGTCCATAAAACCAATATCACAATGTTTAACGTCGGGAGGAGGTCTCCATTCCATATTACTAGGAGACACAGCCCAATAGTCTGGCCCATCAGTCATAGCCCATCAGTCATAGCCCAATGACTAAGATTCTTTCCAAAAATGGCAACTGAGTGAAATTTGCAGCAATTTTGGTGAGATGTGTATCCCAAATCAACAAACTGCACACAAAAGAGCAAGCACACAATCAACAGATCATGCTTAATTTCAAATCAGGTTTAATCAAAAAGCCAACTGAGTGAAATTTGTACTAATTTAATCAAGAAGTCAAAAAAATCTCGATTAAAAAATGGTGCTATTCCAAATACCTGTCACTCTCCGATCACCATGAACACACTGCAGGTGTTCTGCAACTGATGCAAGGCCGCTAACCCAACGAGACAAATATGCCATCTCCGGACTAAAGAATATATTGTAGATCTTCAAGAGTTCAGAGATTTTGACAAACTCCGGTAGAAATACGGACTCCAAATGCATCCAACAGAAAAAGCTTAATTTCCAGTCCTAAATGTATAGAACAATCAATATACAATATCACTAGCAAGCAAGCAAAGACCAGGAAGAGGGTTGGTATTCTTAGATACTCAGTTTTACAACATTCAGTTCCAGTAGTTACTTTACTTACAAAGGTGTTGACATTCGCATGCTTGTGAGGAGTCATTCCCTGTACAATATAAAGTAGAAAGATTTAACAACAACAATTTACAACAGGTCACTAATCCTAAAAAAAAGAGTATCCATGAGCTAAATTAAGACATGGACTTCAATTTTGAAGCTTTAACAGTTCAACATTACATTTCCACATAAGTGACAATTCCCACTGAGGTTCCAATACATTTTTTTTATAGGTTATTATGGTTTCCTACAGAACTAGATGACTTGGGTGCTATCTCCGCTATATAAACAGGAATCTGGATTGCATTGAAGTGCAAAATCATGATATGCAAATTCAGTCTTACTCATTGAAGATAACTTAATGTTCACAGGCATTACGACATAAATGACAATTCCCAGTGAGGTCCCTATAAAAAAATCTACCTGTTATCAGCAAAAAAGGACAGATGATGAAGTAATGTGAAAGAGTCAAGAAAGCTTAAGATATATGTCTGGAAGTCCAATTATCTACATGTGTCACGAGATTAACCAAATAAGGTAACAATATAAGTTATTATAAGAGAATTAGACGGCTAAGGTTTCACAAGAATCTTAAACGTCATCATAAAATAGTATCCAGTATCCTTCCACAAGCAATCCAAGAGTGAAAACTGCTTTGATGGATTGATGAACGATGGTGGTGTCAACATAGTTGAAAAAAGCTTACAGAGGACTCAAAATATTGAAACTCCAAAGTAGCTGCCAACTTAGTTGGGGATGGTACCTGTAAAATCCTGAAGAAATCTGTCGTATGATTTTAACTTTCAAAGAACCGGGAATGTGAACAAGCATAAAAAAGATACTGAGGCAGAAAGACCTTTCAATGAAGCCCCAAATTAGAAGCATAAACCAACAAGGTACAAGAAAGAGAGATATTTGCTTTTATAGCAGCTACAAGAGATTGGAAAAACTTTTCAGTAACATAATAATCCTCCTCATTTGAATTTTCAAATGCCAAGCTAAACTTGAAGCGCACCAGACTCTGTAGCTTGTCAACTGCGAAGTTGGGAATAAAGTAATTACCCAGAAGACCGCATCATATATAGCCTATAGCAAGAGCACTCTCAATTTTTTTCTTGACTGGGTGCCATGATATCATACTCAGCCCAGGAGAAGTATTCAACCATGGATGGAAAACATATTACCATTGATAAGCTTCATCAATTTGAAATGAAGTTTCTATTTTCTTAACCAGAAATCAGGGGGACAAACAGTTCATTTAGAGGACGGAACATAAGTGGCAGTATCATAGACTAAGATAACTTACAAGTCCAAAATTCTTGGAACTTTCATCATCAGGTTAATGAAAAGGAGTAACTGGAACTGCATCATTACCAATATTTAATGAAGAATAACACGTTGTACTGTTTGCACATGCTGCTCCTTAATTTGGATTATTATCTAGATGCATATACATGTGAAAAAATAAATATAAAGATCAGAACATTTATTGCACAAAATAGTAATCTAAAAAAGGGATCAAATATCATAACTAACTGATACATGTAAAACAACATATGTGCTTACCATTTAGAAAGTTGCTGAACACACACCCATATTGCGGGTAAGCATTCGAGAGGGTCTATCAAAAGAAGTCACATATGTAGCATGGTGTTCCCAAAAGGATTCATCTACGTAGCCAAATAAACTGTCCGTGTATCAATAAAAGAAAGATGAGTGAAGAGCTCAAATGAGTTGTTTTCTTCAGGATCTGCCAAATGAATACATACTCACATACAACAAGAAGGATTCTTAAAATTCAGCAAGCTCAAACTTCAAAATGACCTGCAGCAAGTTCGAAATCGCTTTCCTCTCTGATTTTGCAAATTCCATTTTGTTTTTCTCAAATTTATCAGCAAAAAAGGACAGATGATGAAGTAATGTGAAAGAGTCAAGAAGGCATAAGATGTCTGAAACCTCATCGATCAATAGTATCCGGTATCCTTCCACTAGCAATCCAAGAGTGAAAACTACTTTGACAGATTGATTGAAGATGGTGGTGTCAACATAGTTGAAAAAAGCTTATGGAAGACTCACAATATTGAAACTCCAAAGTAGCTGCCAACATAGTTGGGGATGGTGCCTGTAAAATCTTGAAAAGAGATCTGTTGTATGATTTAAACTTTACAAGAATCAGGAATGTGAACAAGATCATGCAAGCACTGTATACCAAGATTGGACAGAAGATGCAAATTATAAATAGTTAGGTTCAGTGTTACATGGTACGTGGTTCGATTCGGAACGAGGTTCGAAAACGGATACGTGATTCGCTACCTCTACCGAATCGGGTACGATGGGTTCGATTAGGTATTTTTCTTTAATTAAAAAAAAAAGTAAATTCTTAATAAACAAGGCAAATTAGTCTAAAAAGTTCAAAATTAAAATAAAATTAAAATTAATTTGATGTGCCGTGAAATCAGACCGTTGTTCTTCAATTCACTGCAACTTCCAATTTTCATCTTTAATGAACTACAACTTCCAATTCTTCATCTTTAATGAACTACAACTTCCAAGATCTTCTCCTCCCTATATTGCAGGCATGTTCAATGAACTGCAACTTCCAATTCTTCATCTTTAATTGGGTTCGTTAGATGTTTCGATCCGGGTCGCGAACCCCATCGTTCCGGTTCGCGAACGAACCACGATTGGGTTCGACGATTTCGGTTCGTGGTTCGCAGCACCGAACCACGAACCCAACTTCAATGGTTAGGTTCTTATATGAATCTTATACACTCTTAACGGTCATAGCCATAATGAGAATCTTCTCTTAGCATAATTTGTGGTTGGTGCATTTGTCTGATCCTAATATAATCATAATTCTCTAATATAAAATACTGCTTTTAATTGTTGATTCAGTTGATCTAAATCTATGGGTTGTTCATAAGTTTCAAAAAAACCCTTCATACAAACGTGTAAATGGACTCAAACATAGAGTTCAGTTGTCAAAGCATATGGAAGTTGAAGCCATTGCAGTTGAACTTAAATTCTGAAAAATACATTTTCCAACTTGACACGTGGACTTACTAGACGAAACAAAGCAAACATAGTGACTAGTGCATGGCTGCATGCATACCTTTCTCCTTTCAAGGGCTTCAAGAGCTTGCAAGCGGAAGGTACGAGCGCCACAATTGGAGATGAAAGCTGCTGCAAGAGCACTCTCATTTTTTTCTTGAATGGGTGCCATGATATCATACTCAGCGCAGGAGAAGTATCTAACTGGAACATCGGAAGAAAGGCTAGTTGTCATCACAATGGTATAGCCGTTGCTGAAGCACAAAAATTAAGTTTCAGCCATAGATTCCTTAGAACATAAATGCTCGAAATGCATTCAACAAGACCACATCATAAGAGACATTGAAAGAAGATTTGACTTCTATTTGCAGCTTTATTTCTAGGATAATCTAGAAAAGCAGAAATATGATAAAGGATGTATATAGTCCCTACAATTTATTATGTGCATGAACTATGAATACTGTTTTATCATCTGAAAACGAAATCTCAGACTTCCTTTCATTCAAGGGGATAAGCTTTAGGTTTATATTCAAAGTAGACAAACTAATATCTTCAAAGAAACAGGTATGGTGACAAGAAAGTCTAGAACATCAGTTGGATGGAAAGCATATTACCATTGATAAGCTTCATCAATTTGAAATGAAAGATTTTTTTATCTAAGTCAGAAATCAGGGGAACAAACAGTTCATTTAGAATGGAATAAGTGGCAGCATCATAGACTAAGATAACTTACATGCCCAATATTCTTGGTGAAATTTCATCATCAGGTTAATGAAAAGGAGAAAGTGGAACTGCACCATTAACAATATTTAATGAAGAATAACACGTTGTTGCACTGTTTGCAAATGCTGCTCCTAAATTTGGATTAATATCCAGATGCATATAGATGTGAAAAAATAAATATAAAGATCAGAACATTTATTGCACAAAATAGAAATCTAAAAGGCAATCAAATATCATAACTAACTGATACATGTAAAACAACATGATCTATTTCCAAAAGAAATGGAGATAGTCTTGCATTTGTTTCAACTTTCAACTGCTAATTTTAAATGGTTGAAAAATGATGAGTGTAAGTTTGTGCCTACACCATAAATTTAAATGGTTGAAAGAGAGAATACATCGCCAATTTCTAGCCTATTTCTCAAGGGAGTATTTGATTCTTTGACTCCAAATTCCAATTAGACCAGGCGTATCCCATGGGCCATTACAGCTGCTAATTTCATAAGAACACATCAAACAATTTACATAACTACTGAAGGATCATAACTGAAGAGACTAAGTATCTCCCTTTTATTTGAGAAGTATTATCCATTTTTCAATGAAAAACCAATAATTATTGATCACTTTTCCATTATTCAGTACGAGTAGTATCAAAATGAAGCATACCGTCTTGCATTAGCAATTTTATTGTCTGTATAATATTCTGATGATTCCATGGACCTATCAATATTAGAACTTCTCTCAAGAGTAATACCGAAATGGACACCCTTTGTCTAGGATTCATCCTAGCATCCAGCGTTTGAGGGTGACTAGCCCTTTCAGCAGCAAGCACGGCATTGAGCCTAACAATTTCAGCTTGCAGATAAGCAGCAAAGAGTTGATTGTTTTGATCCTTCATTGTTTGACTAACAACAACCGTACTTTCTTGACAGATTTTTGTTTGTGGAGGGTGCGTTCAATCTCGTTGTCTAAAAGGACAAGTTTGCTTGAATCACTCGCATTCAACAACCTAACTTGAATGAAAAACAAAACATAAAAAAAAATCAGCAAAAACAACAACTTAAACCAAGAATTAATGTCATATTCTAGACAATAATGTTGTGACTTTTTTCTATCCAACTCAAGAGTTCCAGTAGCATTAGAAAGACGAAATAGCTTTCCTCTCTGATTTTGCAAATTCCATTTTGTTTTTCTCAAATTTATTTAAGAAAAAGAATAAAAAATTGAGAAGGATGCTTATTGGTATTCTTGGTCTTACCACATGCAGTGCTCGTGCAGTGGCCTTCATTAAAGGTTTTCGATGTCCGTGTAGTTCACAGGTTCCAATCCCTGAACAACATTTACTTGAATTAGTTAACAATATCAATTTACCAAAATATATTGTAAGGACGAAAAAATTATATCCTAGTTATAATGAGTAATGAGGTATAGCCAAATCAGTTCTCAACTTCAATTTTGGAATTGTAACAGTTCAACATTACATTTCCGTAAGTCATATTCTAGGCTATAATTTTGTGACTTTTATTCCACTCAAGAAGTAGAGCATTAGAAAGAACAAACAACTCGATAGTAAAAGAAGAAGTACGTGTAAGAAGTATCATGAGCTATATGTACCTGAGATATCCGTAATAGAAATGAGGAATGTCCTTAAGTAGTGGCCAATAAGTACCCATCGGTTTTCTGCACTTCTCTTCCAATTTTGGACAATCACTAATCTGAAGTGATGTAAGGCGGCTAACCCAGTCCGGCAACGATGTTATCTCATTGCAACTTTCAATTTTTAAATCTTCAAGGGTTGGAAGATATTTACACTTGTCTGGTAAAGACTTGATCTTTTTTAGTGAAGATAAACAGAGTATTCTCAAGTCCTTAAGGTACTTCCATGGTAACTTATCCAATTCATGCTCATCAACGTTGCAATTGCCAATAGATAAAAATTGCAGCTTGTTGAACTGTTGGATTGCACTATTTACACAAGTAACCTCGTCCAAATGCCAAATCTCAAAAGATTTAACGTTGGGAGGAACTCTCCATTCCATATCCTTGTCATTTGGAATACGCCCATATATGCTCAATGTGTCTAATTTAGGAGGTGGTGAAGTCCCTTGAGCAAACGAGCCCCTTGTGGATTATCCCCAAACTCAAATCCCAACTGTCTGAGACTTGTAAGCGACACCCATGGCATGCCATCTTCAACCATTATTTCATCGTCCATTAACAAATATGCCCTGTTATAGTTTACGACCTGGAATATTTCGAGAGAAGACATGTGTTTCAATGAGTGCAAGAGGGAGTAGCGTCTTAAGTTAGGACAACGATATATACGAAGACTACGTAGGGATGGATGAAGCTTCAATTCATCTGGAAAAAATGCTAGGTCTTTTATGCCCGAAAGCTTTAAATTACGTAATTTGGAGCAACTATCTCCTTCCAATTTTGCAGGCTTGGGTACTCTCAGTAGCTGCTTCACAAGACTCACATCAACATCCTTAAGTACAATACTTGTCGCAACTGGACACAAAGGCAAGGAAATTAGTTCTAGACATCCTGATACTTTTAAGGAAGAAAGTCGTGGAAACCACAACTCATGAGCATTAGAAAGTTCTTCTCCAGCTGAACTCCACCACCCCTTTAAACTTTCCATACTGACAACATTTAAAACTTCAAGCGATGGGAAAAAAGATCCTCCGTCATAACAAAAAGCAGTCTCAACATACTCTACATGAGGAATAGATCTGAGCGTCAATCTTTTAAGTTGAAAGAGGTGCCTTAGATTTGTAAGCTCACGACGTGTACTGCAGTTTTTCAGAGTTAACTCGACCCTTACGCAGAGAAGAAAACCATTCTGGAAATTTTACTCCAGGATAACCGTAAATCTCGAGATGATTGACATTGTTGGACGGTTGAAGACTATCTAACACTGCATCACATTCAGACACCTCCTCTACTTGTGTTGTAGATTTCCAACTTATGAATAAACCATTTAATTTTGTTTTGCTACTTAACATCGACTCATTCGCATCTTCAACACAGTTTTTCCACTGACATCCTGGAAGTACGATACGAATTACGCCTGTCAAGTTGTTAAGGCGTTTCAAACACCTTAATCCAGCATGATTTTCATTCACAATAAGTTGATCAAGCATAACAAGGGAAGTCATTTTCTCCAATCCTATAGGCATATGATCCAACATATCACATCCCCTAGTTGCTAAGCATCTAAGACTAATCAGCTTTTGTAGATCATCCGGCAACTTCATGAGATTCTTACAATCTTCAAGTTTCAATACTAGCAGGTTTTGCAGCTTGCAAAGACTATCAGAAAGCCTAATCAACCTTTTACTATTTCTGAGGTCGAGATATCTCAGATGAATCAAGTTGCCTATGGAATTTGGAATTTCCTCTGTGTCCAAATGCCTCAAACTCAACGTTCTCAAGCTTGTCAAATTTAACAATACACCATCAAACAATGCTCTTTCAACAAAACCTGTGTTAAGAGACAATAGGCTCCGCATTCCTTTACATTGAAGTAGTGAGCCTTTGATTTCGCCTACAAGCAAATGTTGGGGAAACGGTTCTCTTAACTCATCAGGGACTTTTGTCATCGTACGACATTCATTTGCAGCAACTTCAACAGCCATATCATGGAACAAGTCATGCATTTTGCAACTGTATATAACACCTTCACTTTGCCCTACATCTTGAAAGAAGCATCTTTGTAGCAGGTACAAGAAGTAACTCTCACCAACATCCTCTAAGCATGGATTGTCATCGGATGTTTCAAGTAAACCTTGAGCCATCCATAGATGGATCAAAGTGGTTTTATCATACCAATAATCCTTCGGAAAGACTGAACAGTAAACAAAGCAATGCTTTATAGATGAGAGAAAGTCATCATAGCTAATCTTCAACACTTGCATAATCATATTCTCACGCTTTGGGATTATTTTCATCAGCTCATTATCCACAAACGCTGACCACTGCTTCATATCTTTATTGTACAAGAAGCTACCAATTGTCCGGATAGCAAGAGGGACTTTTGGACACTTCTTGATAATCTGTCTTCCGAGTTCTTCCTTGCCTTTATTCTCTTCTTCATTGCTACTATCAAAAGCCATCTTCTTAAACAATATCCATGCATCTTCTTCTGACAGCTCTCCTAAAGAGTAGTGAGGCCTGACAGTGGCAAGATTCTGTGCTACCGTCTCTAAGCGCGTGGTCAATAGAATCTTACTTCCTCTATCACCAGCATCCAACAAAACTTTCAAACGAAGCCAATGCTCCCGAACTTCATCCCAAACATCATCGATAACAAGCAGAAACTTTTTCCCTTGAACCTTGCCCCTCAATGCTTTTTGCAGCTCATCTAGACTAGATGTTTTCATGGCCATGATTTCCTCCAAGGCTTTTTCTAAACTGGAGAAATCATTTATGCAAGCCCATAGTCGCAGTTCAAAGAACTCCTCCATTTCCTTTGCATTGTAAATCAACTGAGCTAAAGTAGTTTTGCCTTGTCCTCCAATGCCAACCACTGCAATAACAGAAACACGTTCATCCTCCCGAGCATCAGCCATCAACAACCTTAATAATTTCTCCTTGTCTTTATCCCGGCCAATTACTTCATCTTCAGGTATGTAAGAATGCTGTGCATTTCTTCTTATAGCAGGCCTCTCATCTTCTGTTGCAATCCTTATCAATCCGTACAGAGTGATGTCCTTTGCTATGTCATCTAGCCGCCCCCTAAGCTCCTTCACTTTATGAGCGGTTTTGACGATGAAAGCAAGTTGATTTGACTTGGAGAAGAAAAGCTTCATCTCCTTTTTCATTCTACTCCCATCCATGACTTTTTTTCTTAAGGCTCTGGTGGAGATGGTGTCAAACAAGTCGTCTGCTTTGTACATCTCATCTCGCAGCCTAGAAAGCCATCTACGAACAGCATCATTACTTGCTTGCTTTTGTTCAGCATCATGCAACACATCTTTGATAGTTTCGATGGTGTTCTTCAGCTTCTCAAGCTCATCCTTTGAGTTGTACCACAATAAGAGTTCATCTTTAGCTAGAGTGCTCAACTGTGGAAGGAGTGACTTGGCAATGTTTAACACCGCGAGTTCAGCCATGGAAGGAAGACGGAAATCCCTGTTAATATGCCATCCGTACAAGAAATGGCTAGTTAAATTAAACCCTCATAAAACTGCAAGAAGAGTTGAAGCTACTCTACAACTTAAATCATCAATAAGATGCAACTAATAATGATCAAACTGAAACCAAAATACTCACCGGTGATGAGTAATCAATCTCCGTGAAAGTTGGAGCTGTGCAGAAAACTCAACCCAAACTAAAACCTATCGGAAAAAAAAAAAAAAAAGATTCAAGTTATAGTAATTCAACTTCACTACAGAAACACCAACAAAAACTTGAAGCTAACAAGATGCAAAGAAAGAACTCACCAAATATAGTAAACAAACACCGATGAACTCAACAGGATGTATCTGTATGGTTGGAACTTGGAAGGCTATCATCAGATAACAAGATGCAAGCTATACAGAAAAATGAAGGTGCATCATCAGTAAGTACGTACAAGAGAGAGACAACTGTCACAAGAAGAGTGGTTGAAAGGATATCACCGGATAAGGTTACGATGATATTTTCTGACATCATTAAATGAAGTATGTTGAAAGTTGGGGGTGGGCTAAGAACGTGTAATAACCACTTATTTCATCACATATGTTAGGTACGATAATCACAGTCAACAATGAACAGCCCATAGAGATTAACTAATACAAGAATTTTACTGTCTCGAAAAACTTGGTTTCAGAAGATAGTAATAGGAATAGGATGACTAGGATCTTGATTTTGTTGTGCGAACAAGAGCAAGTGCATATTCCCTGTGAAAGCCAACTGAGTGAAACTTGTAGTAATTAAATCAAGAAGTTAACATAAACTTGATATGTTCAGTCCTTAATTACTTAAGTGATGACATTCGGGTCAATTGATACTTTTTTTTTTTGGTTGGCACTTGTTTGTTGTTACTGAGGTTCAAGTATAAAATAACATGTTTGCCTGATTGGGTTCGTCGTCTTAAGTCACTTGAGACCTCCGTAAGCTTATTCCAACTATGCTGACACCATCGTTCAAGATCAATCCATCAAAGTGCTCATGCATGCAACACACACAGTTCTTTTGAACATACATTTAGGACTTGAAATCAAGCTTGATTATTTTTTTATTATTTTATTTTTTTGAAAGGTATTTATATTGATCATAAAGGGATGTACAGAGGCCTCTAGGCACAAGAAGGGGCATTGGGAGACATATTACAATGATAGAAGAGGTAGACAACCATGCCCAAGACTAATTCGTGAGATTGATGCCGAGCCTCTTGGCCCAGAAGAGAGTGTTAGTAGATCTGTCCTTCCAGTGGATTGAGGAGTGGTTCTTGACTGCTTGTATGACGTTGTGGGCACATTTTGTGGCTTGAATAGTGTGGTTGTTGAAGATAAGTCCGTTGCGAGCCTGCCAGACAAAATAAATGAAAGCAGTGATGGTAGCAATCCGGATGTGTGAGATGAAGTCATGTAGATACACATCTCAGAATTACTGCTAGCAAGTATCACTTAGTTGGCACTTTTGGAAAGAAACAATAACACATTCAATTTCAGGAGCCTTACTTGAGTTACTTCCATCACAATTATAACTATATATCTTCAGATATCAATTTGGTGAGATGTGCATCCCAAATGAACAAACTCCCCAAAAGAGCAAGCACACAATCAGCAGATCAAGCTTTATTCCAAGTCCTAAATGTATGCAGCAAAAAAACAGAATTAAAATATAATTTCAATATATAGTGCAGTTGCAGATGCTCTATTGACATGCTGACCCTTCAGGTTAATGCACCTGTAAACATCTCTAATTGTTAACCAAAATTCTTACAAATTAGAAAGCCGACGAACCCACAACCAGTCACTGAACTTGAGGCATTTGAGAGGGGTCTGTTGGAAAAAGAGTTCAGTATGAGACAAAATCCTGTAGAGACAAGTAATGCATGGCCTTTTTGGACTGCATTTGTCACAGTATCAAAACCAGGTTCCTTGCCTACAAATGCGTGCCTAATTTAAGATTTGCATCCCACAGAGTGAAACAAGTAATGTCATCATGATCTTAACATACCTAGTCAACGTTTCCTGAGCAATGATTCCATGCTTCAATCAGCTTTCCTTCTGAATCTGCAAATTTCATCATGCCTGTGAGGATGCTTATTAATTGGAGAAGGATTAGGAGTAAAAAGATAAATATAAACAAATAGCTTAATGAAAGTTTAGAAACAACAAATTGCTCAATGAGTATCCATGAGCTATATATATTAAGATCTCAACTTCAATTTTCGAATTGTAAAAGTTCAACATTACATTTCACTTGAGACCCTTAATTTCTAAATATCTGAGACTTATTAGCTTTTGTAGTTCATCTGGCAACTTCACGAGATTCAAACAACCACCAAGTCTCAATATTAGTAGATTTGGCAGCTTGGAAATTATATTCGGAAGGCTATTCAACATTTTACAATTCTTGACAATTTGTCTTCCTAGTTCTTCCTTGCCTAGATTCTCTTCTTCATTGCTGCTATCAAAAGCCAACCTCTTAAACAATACCCATGCATCCTCTTCTGACAACTCTCCTAAAGTGTAGTGAGGCCTGACAGTGGCAAGATTTTGTGCTACCGTCTCTAAGCGTGTGGTCAATAGAATCTTACTTCCTCTCTCACCCGCACCCAACAGAAATTTCAAACGAAGCCAGCGTTCGCAAATGAAATCCCAAACATCATCTATAACAAGCAAAAACCGTTTCCCTTGAATCTTTTCCCGCAACGCTTTTTGCAGCTCATCTAGACCAATTGTTTTCAACTTCACAATTTTCTGCAAGACTCCCCTAGATCTAAGAAATCGTTTACGCAGGCCCATAGTCGTTCTTCAAAGAACTCCTCAATTTCCTTTGCATTGTAAAGCAACTGGGCTAAAGCAGTTTTGCCTTGTCCCCCCATGCCAAACACTGCAATAACAGATACACGTTCTTCCTCACGAGCATCGGCCAACAACAACCTTAATATTCCTCCTTGTCTTTGTTTCTGCCAATTACTTCATCTTCCGGAATGTAAGAGTGTTGCGCCTTTCCTTTTATAGTAGGCCTCTCATCTTCAATTGTGGTCCTTATGAACCCAAACTGAGTGATGAGTGATGTCCTTTGCTATGTCATCTAGCCGCCCCCTGAGCTCCCTCACTTTGTAAGCAGTTTCGACAAGAAAACCAAATGATTTGACTTGGAGAAGAAAATCTTCATTTCCTTTTTGACATTGCTGACATGAATGATTATTTTTCTTATGGCTCTAGTGGAGAAGGTGTCAAACAAGTCGTCTGCTTTGTACATCTCATCTCGAAGCCTAGAAAGCCATCCACGAACAGCATCATTACTTGCTTGCTTCTGTTCAGCATCATGCAACACATCTTTGATAGTTCTGATGGTGTTCTCCAGCTTCTCAAGTTCAGACTGAGTTATACCACAATAGGAGCTCGTCTTTAGCTAAGTGTTCAGTTGTGGAAGGAGTGACTTGGCAATGTTTGACACCGCGAGTTCAGCCATGGAAGGAAGAGGAAATCCCTGTTGGTATGCCATCCGTAGAAAAATAAAATTATTATCAAGATCCTCAAACTAATTCCAGTAATTGTTAACAAAATAAATCACGGTTAGCACCTTCCAAATTATAACTAAAACTTAACAGCCGGATTATCCCAGTTGACTAAAATGAAACCAAGAAACTCACCAGCTGCAAGTAAGTATTTATTCGCCACGAAAGTTGGGTTGCCCAGAAAGCACTCACCAAATACACTAAACAAACACCCGAACCAACTGCGTCTCAGTATCTCTACCGATTATGATGTATTATTCTGGTTGGAAGGCTATCCCCAGAACAAGATGCAAGTTCTGTATAATTATGATGTAAGTACAAGATAAACAAAGAGTAACAGCTGTCATTAGAGGAGTGATTTAATGAATATCACTAGATAAGGTACTGATAGGTGAGGACGAAACTGAAGGCATACAAAATAATCAACCTTAAACTGGTCAATATTAAACAAAGACTTCATTTATAGAAATAGAAGGCGTTGACTTCACTTAAAATCCACAAGAGTTAATTAAAAACCTCCCCCAACAACAAGAATTAACCCAAAACTGGAGGCTGGAAAAGAGCATAATAATCACCACAAGAGTTGTAGTTAACTGTATTCCAGAACTGAAGGCGTCCATTCCAGGAGCTATAGTAGAGATGAGTACCATATGAAGAATCTACGAAGAAATTCAATCCTAAGGGTAAGGGGACTAGAGGTTGTCTTGCCGCTTGGATATTCCTTTGAAAAAGGAATAAACCCCCAAAAAGAAAGACATGACAGAAGAGAAAAAGGAAGGGAATGGGGCAAGATATGTTCTCCCCGCCCGGCGCCAAAGCTATGGAAATGACCCCTATACAGGTACTCGAACACGATGTGTAGCTGCCGTTAACGGCATTCTCAGTTAAGGGTAAGGGGACTAGAGTAGTCTAGTTGCGAACCATGTGGAAAACTTCACATTTTCCCCGGATTGTCGTAGCGCCGCACTGCAGCAGTTTCCGAATCAGGGATGTTAAATGACTTTTGTCTCAGAATTAGACCCATTTGTTACCCTTTTTGGAATAGTTGGGACATAAATGTAATAAATAATAGGCTGCTCGATCTGCTGTTCCGGCAAGCAGCCTTACACATCCCAACGGGGGAGACGCCCGGTTCCTACTAACTGAACACAGGCTAATTCTTTATTGAAAAGGACTGAAAGTACTTACTTGATAGAGTAAGGAAGTCATCGGGGATACGTTTTCTCCTTTCTTTAGTGAAGGCAGGCATCTGAAAAGGTCTCTGGACTGAGGCTTAACCATCTTTAACCAGTTCCTCAAGGACAAGAATAGCTAATCCGCAAGGAAAGAACAGGAAAGATAGATTAGATTACAGTCCTATCAGTGCAACGGCCGCTTTCTCCCCATCTGGCCTCCTTAGGATTGGAAAGTGCAGAGGCAACTGTGTTCCATGCAACGGGTGCTCTGATGTATCGATATCAGAAGATGGTACCTCCTAAATGGCTGGATTGACACTCAGGCTCCCTGCAAAATAGATTGCATGTGAACTCTCTCTCCAAGAAGCCATCTGAGTGAAATTGTAGTGATTTTATGTAAGAAGATGTTAGCAAATAAGGGAGTGTTCCGAGACCAACTTGAACCCACTGGTACTCTGTGCTTGTCTTTCAATATTGGACACATTCGAATGTCAAGCTCTGTTAAGGTGGTTCGCCCAACTGGACCAAGGTTCAGACAATACCAGTGGAAAAACTAACCTTGAGGAGGCATAAGGATTTTAGGACAAACCTTTTTCCGAAAGAGTAAACCATATAAGGCACATTCAATGTCAAGCTCTGTTAAGGTGGTTCACCCAACTGGACCAAGGTTCAGACAATACCAGTGGAAAAATTAACCTTGAGGAGGCATAAGGATTTTAGGACAAACCTTTTTCCGAAAGAGTAAACCATATAAGGAAATTTCGGTTGAAATCCAGTAACCTTTCTCAATCATTTGTTTCCATATAGAAGTCTATCAACAGCATACATAAATTGTTTCACTTCAGAAGCCTTCCACAACCATTAATGCAAGTTCATATATGCCATCCCCAACATCCCCTAATTAAGCACATCCCTGAATGCATTTGATTCAACTTAACACACACCTGAATTTCTAAATATCTTAGACAGTTAGACTAATTAGTTTTTGTAACTCATCCGGAAGCCGAGTCAACTTTTCACAATTCACGAGCTCAAAAGATACCTCAGATAAACCAACTTTGGTATGGAATTTGGATATCTTCTGTGTCCAAACGCCTCAAACTCAGCATTCTCAAGCTTGTATAATTCAACACTACGCCATCTAACAATACTCTTTCAACAAATCCCGTGTCAGGAGACACTAGGCTCTGTATCCCCTTACAATTAAGTAGTGAGCCTTTGACTTCCCCTGCAAGCAAATGTCAGGGAAAGATTTGCCCTAAAGCAGTAGGGATTTTTGTCATCGTAAGACATGCATTTGCAGCTACTTGAGCAGCCATGAACAAGTCATGCATTTTGCAACTGACTATATAACCTTCAACTTTCCTAACATTTTGGAAGACGCATATCTATACCAAGTACAAGAAGCAGCTCTCACCAACATCCATCTAAGCACAAATTTTCATTGGATGTATTAAGAAAACCCTGAGCTATCCATAAATAGATCAAAGTGGTTTTATCAAATTGATAATCCTTCAGGAAGACTGAACAATATGCAAAACAATGCTTTATGAATGAGTGAAGGTCATGATAGCTAATCTTCAGCCCTTGTATAATCATATTCTTGCGCTTCGGGACTATTTCCATCACCTCGTTATCTACAAATGCGGACCACTGTTTCTTATATTTATCGTACAAGAAGGTACCCATTGTCCTGATAGCAAGAGGGACTTTTGAGCACTTCTTGACAATCTGTCTTCCTAGCTCTTCCTTGGTCTGACTCTCCTCCTCTTTGTTGCTATCAAAAGCCATCTTTTTAAACAAAATCCCAGCATCTTCATTTGACAACTCTCCTTAAGCAAAGTGAGGCCTGATAGTGGCTAGACTTAGTGCTACTGTCTCTGAATCTGTGGTCATTAGAATATTGCTTCCTATGTCACCAACATCCAACAAGTGTTTTAAACGAAGCCAGTGTTCTCAAATATCATCCCAAACATCATCTATAACAAGGAGAAACTTTCCCCTGAATCTTGCTCCTCAACATAATTTGCAATTCATCAAGACTTGTTGTTTTCATGCCCATGATTTCCTTCAAACCTTCTTTTAAATTCAAGAAGTAATTTAAAGAACTCCTCGATTTCCTTTTGGGTTGTACAACAGCTGAGCTAATGCTGTTTTGCCTTGTCCCCCAATGCCAACCACACTGCCATAACAGAAAAAGACTCTTCCATTCCAGCATCCGCCAACAACAGCCTTAAAATTTTCTCCTTGTCTTCGTCTATCCCAATCACTTTGTCTTCTGGGATATAAGAATGTTGTACATTTCTTCTTATAGCAGGTCTCTTATTTTCTATTGTGCTTCTTATAAGCCAAACTGAGTCATATCCTTCGCTATGTCATCCAGACGCCCTCTGAGCTCCTTACAATGAAAGCCAGATGGTTTCACTTGTAGAAGAACATCTACATTTGTTTTTTCATCATGATACCCTCAATGACTCATTTTCTCAAGGATCGAGATGGCGTCAAACAAGTCGTCTGGTTTCCACAACTCATCTCGAAGCCTAGAAAGGTACACTCACCGGTTGTAGTTTGTGCTCAAACACCACAAAAGCAGGAGACTTGGAGTTGTTCATTAAAACCCAACCTAAAACCCTACAAACAAAAGGGGTTAACTCATGAATACAAAATTATTGTATGAAAGTACAAGATGGTATTGAAACTAAAATTTGCAAAGAGAACAACTCACCAATTGCAATAAACGTACGCCGATGGAGATGGAATACTCAGCTGCATCTTTGAATTTCGATTATCGCCATTCGTAGACCATGGTGGAAAGGCTTTTCTCGATGAAGCTAAAAATCAGGAAAATGACACGCTTTTTATGGAATTTTTATCAAAAATCACCAAGTTCAAGGTAAAAAAAAGTTTGAATAAAATAAGAATGAATTTCTTACTTAGCATAATAATAACCTAGTGGTGTCATATCACCTTTATAAGGACAAATTATTATATCAATTATTTTTAATATATATGAAATATATTTAATTTTTCTACATTAAGTTTTAGGTACAAGAAATATTTAAATTAATTATGTAAAAAAAATTGGCTAAATAAGTCTTTTTCTATTTCCATTAGGTATGTGCATCCTTCAATTTTTAACACTTTTATTAAATTGAAGTTGGAAGATAAGGAGTTTGATTAGGAGTACATTAACTAAACATATTTATACTATGATCTAGTTACAAGAGAGAAATATCAAAAAAGATTACTGAACTAATTTGGCCTAAATTTATTCATTTTTGATATTGTGACTTGACCTATACTGACCTTGGATTTGTCAAAATGAATAAATGAAAATTTCATTATGATCATACAATTGTTTTGGTGATCATTGGTTATTTGTTTGATAAAATCTGATAACGGATTGGTTAGAAAATACCTTCGAGCAAAATGTTATGTTGGAGATATTTAACTAGTTAATTAAATTATTAATTAATTAATTTAGCTTGTGAGAAATGTCCTAGAGATAATTAAATTCTATGGAAAGAATTTAAATGATTTTGGAAAACCGAAGGTAATTTGAGAAATGGTATATTCCTACCAGGTGCCGTAGAAGACAGTGATCCTACTAGTTATTAATATCAATGGCTGGAACAAGCTCTCGGTAAGCCCTCTTGAATTACTTAGGGCTCGTTTGGTATAACTGTAGGAATGGAGTTGGAATCAGGAATCGGAGTGGAATACATAATTGGAATAAGTCATTCCAGATACTTGGTGTTTGGTAAGATGTTGGAATGAATTATTTTTGACACATGTTTTTTATTTTATATGAGTTATGAAGCGAGAAATTATATCATATTTGATGATATATGTGTGAATATTTATAATCTAAATATATGTTATTTTTTAAACTACATTTAAGAAAAATGAAGTATAACGAATAACTTAACGATTAAACACTAAACAATCGTCAACCCAAATAAATAGGTATATATTTCTTTAATAAAAAATATTTTTTTCTAATTGAACAAATTATATTATTTTCGAGCATTTTCCGGTTACATTATATATTGAATGAAGTGTTCGTATTATAGTTAAAAAAACCTTTTTCGAAATCATATTTTCTACAAAATAATTATATAATTTAAATTATTTGATGGACAATAAAAAAAAATTTAATAAAATAATAATTTGATTTTGTGAAACTAAATAAGCAAGTATATATATAATAAAAATATATAAATGTTGTTTCAAATTTAAAATGAGTTTATGTTGGATTGGGATACCCACCATTAATTTATGAAATCAGCTTATTCTTCAGAGTTGGAATGATCCATTCCATGGAATTATTCTCATTCCGATTCCAAGTCTTACCAAACACGAGGTATTGGTACGACTCATTTTGATTCCGATTCTTGATTCTATGGGAATCGTACCAAACGAGCCCTTAGTTAACTTTCCCGCATATTAACCCAGCTGAGGGGTTACTTGTTTACTAGCATGTTTAATATGATACGCTTACAGGTTTAATAAATAAGTCGTGTATATATGAATATGTTATATGCCTAGAGATAATATGTTGAAAGATAAATATCAATAATGCATGTTGTAGTGCACTATATGAAGTTTATATGCGGAGGTGATGGTACAAATTAAGGTCACTCACAACTAACCATATATTTAATGATAACTGATTATTGTTTTTTGGATTAAGTTGTGGGGTCTTGTGTGCACAAATGAGGTTACTCTTACAAGATACACTAGTGTATTGTAATATCCGGAATTTTTATTCCTTTTAATTCCGAATCAATTCGGACTTCGAGCCGTCGACGGTTCCCATTCTATATAGTATTTCTTTCTTCACAAATTTTATCATTTTATGAAGAATTTAATTCACATAAAATGATAGAATTATATCAAACCCTAATTCTTATAATTATTTATCATTTTATGTAAAATTTAATTCACATAAAATGATAGAATTATATCAAACCCTAATTCTTATAATTAATCCTTAACGACGACTTTAGACGAGATCATGACAAGGCTGAGACGAGAATGTGTCAAAGCTGTGACGAGACCATGACAGAGCTGAGACGAGGTCATGACGAAGCCCGACAACTCTGTGACGAAGTCATGCATGGGCCTGACAAAGCCATGACGAGTTTTTGACAAGTTTTGACAAACTCAGCCCACATAATTTTGACTCTTATTTCAGCCCATCTTTCTCTCTTGTTTTATTGCAGTCCAGCCCGTATTGCTTCAGTCTCTGCCTGACCCAGCAGCTTCAGCCCATCTTCTGGCCTTGCTCCAGCCCACACCGGACCTACTATTGCCCAGCCAGCCCCCGCCTTCAGCAGCCCAAGGAAAAGACGGGCATGCTGCTCCTTACCTCGCAGCCCATGAAGCTGATTGGAGCAGCCGGCCTTCCCTCTCCCTCCTTTCCATACGTAACAGTTGCTAAGTGAATGAAGACCTTTTGTAACTGCTCTTGGATTTACGCAGAATAAGGACCATTTCAGCCGTGAACCACGTTTCCCTCTTCTGTCCACTTTCAGCGCTCCATTCTCCCCATCTTACCTTTTGTAGAAGAACCATTGGCCTCGCTTCCCTCTTCGTATCCCAGCCAGTGCAGATGACTCATCTCCCTCACCCTTCTCGTCGATCTTCAGTCTAGGCGCCAACAAAGCCTTTGATCCCTCTGTACATCGGCGGCAACAAGAGTGTCGACCTCTTCCAGTCCAGGAACGTCTGTCGACTGATCCACGGGTGAGTAGCGACTTCTTCTTTTCCCTCGTGTCTGTCATGGGTGAGCACTCTTCGGATGTCTGTTGGCTTGGATCTAACGAGTGCTGCTTGGACCTACACACATACAGATCTAGTTGATCAGCAAACCTTTCTCTCCAGCTTCCAATCACGCAACAACAACGATACAACAATGCCAGCCCTAGAGTGCGGGTTCTACTCGCGGCAGATGCGCCACAAGGACAGCACAGCAGCAGCAGAATTCGTGTCATCTTCATGCCTTCGAGTCTCGGAATCGGGTAAGGCTTGTACCCCTTGCTACACTACACTTCAGTCTGTTTCTTTCCTTGCCTAACATGGACCAGTTTCGTCTTTAAACCTACTCAGAACAACTATAGGAGAGCTATACAGATACATGCGTTTTTCTGAGTTTTCCGAAGTGGAAAACAGTCAACTTCGGGGCAAGATTTGAGCAAGTTATACTCATTATTTGTTGCTGAATTTTGGATATGTTGTAGTCAGTAGTACATAGCAGATCATACTAAAATTTTGGAAGAATCGAAGTTACGGTTTGAGAGTTATGATGTTGCAAAGTTGATTCATCATGCAGTTTTTATAATTGTGCTGAGTGTTGGGAAAAACAACATGTGATGCTGTTTTGTGAGATAGTTTTGAATAGACTTTTGATCTCTGTTGGACTTGGATTTTGGATATGATATAGTTGGCATATTGTAGTAGAACATATCAAAATTTGGAATAAATCCAGCGAGTGGTTTAGGAGTTATGATTTTTCAAAGATAAGACAGTGTGCTGTTTTGTTAAGTGTTTGCTGAATTTCCAGAAACTGTGTTGATCAGTCAAGTTTGAGCATACTTTTAGATGTCTTAGAGATAAGATCCACCGTTCAGTTTTTGGGATGTTGTTTAGTGACATGCATAGGTTAATATGTCAAAAGTTGGGATGAATCCAACGGTGGGATTCAGAGTTATAGAGGCTCAAAGTGGACTTGTTGTACAGTTAGAAAATATACTCAGATTTTGGCTAAGTATAGAAAATTTCAAGTGTTGTAACCAACTTTGGAAATTTTTGTAGAAGTGATGGTTGAACAGTTTTAGGAAATTCTTTCTCCTAGGTGTAGATGAGAATATGAGATATCATATATGATCTAGGGAATTATTTCAGAATTTTTATAAGATTATTCGAATTTTATATTTGAAGCCGAAGTTGGACCTTAACGATCTTCCCGAAAATAGGAAAATGGGTAAATTGCTCGTTTGTAACCAAACTCATCTTTAGGAGTTAGAATATGACTTTTTAGTCTCAAATAAGAGTTTAGGCATGAATTATGGAATTTTTGGAAGTTTCGGGACCAAGGGTAAAATAGTCATTTTACCATAAATTGGTATTGTATTAAGTTCTGTTCTAATAGGATCTACTACCTTAGAAGTCTTAGACTTCTAATTACCTAGAAAGTGTGCTGACACACTTGCCTCCTTTGACAGGCAACCAAGTTATACAGTGACAGATTGAGTTGTGTTTAAGAGAGTCGAGATCTGATTCAGGTAAGTCCACGGACTTACTTAGCTGGCTTCTTGTATGAGTGTAATGTGTATGAGTGGTGTTTGTTAGTTATAATAAATAACGAAACCGGATTAGGCCGACTTTATTATTTACGTAATTGACCCAAGTGTATGATAACGGGTCGTGACATCATCTGCTTAGCTCTTGCGAGAGTCTAGGAGGTTCCCTGCGACCAGCCCAGTCAAGTAGACGGTCAGATGCATTAGTACCATTCCGCGTTGGTAAACGGGGACAGGGGCGAGGTTTGGGAATCTCTCGTGTCACAAAATAAGTATCATTAGTAATGACATATCACCTAATTAAAGATAATAAAAGGATTGATTGTTGCATGTTGATTGTGTATGTTGTGTGTTTGTGCTTTTACCTTTATACTTATGTATAGAATGTTAGCTAACGGTTTTATACCACTTGTAGATGCCTTGCAGGTTAAGACAGTTGTAGAGAGATCCGGAGGAAATGGTCAGTCGGGTCCACGTACTCATTTAGTTGGGGACGGGGATGTCTTATGTTCTTCATATGCGTCGTTTTAGTATCTTTTTATGTAAGGTTGATACATATTCTCCATGTATATATTGGTTACAGTTTTCAAATGTTTTAAATACTTTTGTGCCTTGTTGTAAGATCCAAGTAAAATTGTTGTCAAACTATGGTCGAGACCCATTGTGAGGTCCTAACCAGTAGCTCCCCGAGTTCTCAAAATTTGGGGTGTTACATGTATTACCCGCACTTTGTGCGGGTTAGTTTTAATAAATATTTAATACTTAGAATTTATTTGTATATTTGTAAAATAAAAATCCGGAGAATGAAATTATAATTATTATATGATTTTTAATTCTCTTTTAAGTATTTATCTCTTATAATTAATTATATTTTTAAATTGATTTGTTAAGATATGCTTGTTGTTAAAAAAAATCCGTAAAAGTTTAAAAACTATTTTTATATAAATATTAATTTAAATATTTAAAAAAATTTAGAAATCAATTTTCAATTTATAATAACATTTAGAAATCACTTATTAAAATAATTTTTTTTAGGTTTCGAGAAACATGGCGTTGACACGTGGCAATAGAGGCTTCTGCTTTAATAGATATAAGATTTACACTTACAAAGAAGACATTAATAGTCACGATGGGTCGGCTATATTTTCTTTAGGTCAAAAATGGGGCAAAGTGGACGCCATTATTCACAATGGGGCGATTATATATTTAATACGTCAAAGATGGCGCAAAGCGGGCATCATTAATCACGATGAGTTGTCTATATATTCATTATGTCAAACATGGGGCAAAATGACGTCATTAGTCACAATATGTCAGCTATATAAATCAATATGCCAAAGATGTAGCTACACTTTTCTATAGGAATTCATGACACTCACGATATGGCCGGTCAATATAAATATGATCAGCCTAAGAAAGTTGGGTTGATAATTATATAACTCATATCACTATGAGAATTTCTTGTCATTATATGGTGAATTGTTTTTATGTTTCATATGTTGTCTTCGCATGATAAATTATATATGTGATTATGTGTTGTTTGAGATCCATCGGTGATAGTCTAAGGATCGTTAGCTAACGGTTCATATATACCGAACTCTTTTTAGGTTATCTTGATGATAAGAACAGTAGGATGTCAGTTAGAGTTGATGGTTAGTTGAGGCAATGTGTACATATCAGTGGTAAGTTGGGGTTATTTGTGTTTGTTAAACCGCATGTAAGTGGAGGTATACACTCGCATTAAAGTGGCATTGTAAGTTTGTTGATGACGCGGGTTAAAGACGGCTAGT
Source organism: Fagopyrum homotropicum (assembly GCA_033239125.1). Taxonomy (NCBI): domain Eukaryota; kingdom Viridiplantae; phylum Streptophyta; class Magnoliopsida; order Caryophyllales; family Polygonaceae; genus Fagopyrum; species Fagopyrum homotropicum. The sequence continues at coordinate 166,012,713 of BSWB01000001.1, forward strand.
GCAAAATTATGTTATTTTGTTATCTAGTTGCATGTAGTGAGTGATTTTTGTAATTTTTGGTAACTCAACAAGTGGAATGTTTTAATAAATTTGTTGTGCTTTTTGTTGCAAGGTTATATAGGTAAATTTGTTGTCATGCTAATTGATGAGACTCACTATCTGGCCCCCAATAAGATATTGGGTTATTAAAAAAAACTCAGTTGTTACATAAATCATGTGAGAAAAGCAGATTTTGTACCTTAAAATTGGCTTGTAAAAGCTATTAATTTGAAGATTCAAACAATTAAAATCAAGGGGTAAGGCGTTTTAAGATATTTGGGGCTCCTTGTGGGATGTCGTCGTGTCGAGATGAAATTTTCCCTTCTAGCTGGATCTTTGTTTTTTTTAACTACGTCCTGATTAGCTTATCATGAATGTTTTTAGAGAAGTTAATAATGGTGTCACGTGTTTGACCCATTTGGAACACTCGACTCCCATTTCTATGACGGTCGTGAACTTCATGTCCTCGTTCGTAAGGATTTATTAAGTTAGATTACCTTCAAGAGCTAGTCAATTAACTTAACTGCTTCGTTTATAAACATATCCTTATCACGCAAATCACCCTTAAATATTATGTATTGGTTTATTTTTAAATCATTTTGTTTAAAGTGATGATCTGTGGCAAACTCGATATCTAAGTCACCGATCGATCCGGTTGGTACCGACTACCAACTCGTAATCAACAAGAGCAGAAGGCCATCGTTTTTCGGTGAAATCATTATCACGAGGTGCCCTCCGCTTTAGGGACCAAGTGACCCAAACCTTCGCCCAAGTAAAGCAGTTCAATTTCTCTACTTGGAGAGGGTCAACCAGTGATTGCCTACGCAACCCCGACAAGGGTATATGAGAGTATGAGACCCAATTCGATCGATTTAATAACCGACACGGATATTAGGGTATTTGTCAACTAAGTTACAAACTCATTTGTCATTTCGTGCATCTTCATGTTTTATTTTTAATTATTGTTTAGTTTTAGGGATTGGTTCAAGTAATATGCGTTTTTGTGGTAAGGCCTTACGGTATACTATGGGCCGTTGATTCACTAGGTCTAATGGCTCACAATCATCCACGTTATAACGAATTAGGAGAGGTACGGTGACATTTTTTCAAATTTTAGAAGGTACAAGGACAATCTTTTCATTTCGAAAATCTATTTATAAAGAAGGGGATGCGGTGACATTTTTGTAGTTTTCATGAGAACATTATAACGGTTATTATCCCCGTTCATAGTTTTATTTTCAATTCGTTCAAAATTATACATTATCAGTTATAATATTTGTTATAGTTAGTTCACACATTATTTTGTTAAGCACTTGTTTGCTTGAACTAATAAAACACAATATTTGAACTACAATACACAATGTTCAAACTAATGATACCCAAAATTTGAACTTATATTGTAAAATTCATGTTTTTAGAGTTACGGTTATTAGAATCAAGTGTTTCAATTAGTTCAAATATTTTATATTATTAGTTCATGCATAATATTGAACTTATGAATAAAATTTATAAAAATATATGAACTATTATTACAATAAAATATGAACTAACTAAACAAATAACTTTAACGAAGTCTTAAAAAAAAAATTTAAACGAGAAAGTGTCAGCTAGAAAAATAAACGAAAAAGTGTCTGCTAGAAAAAAAAAGAGAAAGGAAAAAAAGTAGATAAAAATTTCAAAAATTTTATATTATTAATTCAAAATATTTGAACAAAAATTATAAAAATTTAGACGAAAAAATGTTAAAAAATTAGAACTATTAGAATAAATAATTTAAACTAATTGAACAAAAATCTGAATCATTAGATAAACAATTTAACTAGAAGAAAGGAAGAGAAAATAACTAGAATAAAAAATTCAAATTTTTTATACAATTAATTTAAAAAAAAATTGAACGAAAATGTATAAAATTTTGAATGAAAGAGTGTTAAAAAAATAAGAATTATTAGGACAAACAGTTTGAACTATTTGAACAAATATACGAACATTAGAAGAGACAATTTGAGCTACGGAACAAATAAAAAAAAATCTATATACACCTTATAAAAACTACAAAATTGTTGCCGCATCATAACCTTTTAAAATAGCGTTTTAAAAGGGCAAAATTGTCGTATGAACTCCGCGCTGCCCATAATTAAATAAATGACGTAGACTAATCAGAATGGTTGGATCTAAGAGATCAACGGTGCATAATACTCCGTAATGCCGTACCAGAAATAACTCTCCATACATTAACCAATTCCTTATTTTAATGGAAGAAAAATAGGGTATATTGTGGGTGTTTTATAGAAGAAGAGTAACTCGGTTGAAACAGAGTAAATTATAGGTGCTTTTATGAAATTTCCTGAAAAAGAAACCGATCTATTACTCCCTAGTCTATATATATATATACACGTAACACACCAATTTTAGGCGCGTTTACGATATTTATTTTCCGGATTTATCGATATTTTAATAGTTTAAATATTTTTTTTACGAGTATAATTATATATTTGACGTATACACATATGTTCCTTATTTTATTTCCCTAGAAATTATTTCTAATTTAGAAGTTTCGTTCCGGTTCGTTTTGATCGAGTCTTTTTTTTTATTCCCACTTCTTTATTTTTTTTTATATATATATTATTTATTCTTATTATTTTGTTGTTATCCTTTCCCGACCAATCTAAGGAGCAACCGTCTCCTCCTTCATCCTGTTGCAACCACTGCTCCTACCCATCTGCAGTGATCTAGCGTGCAGGCGCTCTGCACCAGTGAACTAGGCTGACCCCTCGACCCCTCTCGTGACCTGGTAGCCCATGCCCTCCTTTTGTCCCTTCTGTTTTCACGTTGTATCAACACAGAACCTCAATCTTAACCCTTGAGCCTGCCCTGTTTCTTCTTCAGCTCCTCGACCCCGGCTACTCCTCAGTCTTCACCTGATACGGACCATCCCGCTCTCTTCTCGAGCCTCGCCGGACTCGTTGTCGCCGGGGACTGCCGTGCACTCCCTTGTTTCTTCTCTCAATCTCGAACTCCCCTCTGTTTCCTCCATCTCTACAAAATAACAGCTTCACCTCTTCTGCTCCACTCTTCCGTCGACAACCACCGGAGACCTGGAGTGCCGCCTCGCCACGCATCCAGGAAACCAGTGAGCCGCCTTCGCCAAAGAACCAGGGTTGCCTCCCTCTATTGCCGTTGCCGGAAGAGCACCCCTGCTGCCTTTAATCCGCCACTCCTCTCCACTTTTCTTCCTCTATCTACCCCAGGAACGGAGAAGGTCTGGCCGCCAGGGATCTATCAACCTCCGGAACCGCCGCCTCCATGTTGTGCCGCTAGGAACAACACCGGAGAGGAGCCTGCTTGGAGCCCGCCTGCGCCGCTGCCCTCTGAGCCCCTTCTCCGTCTACCGTGTAAGAGGTTGATGAAACCCTATTCTTTTGTTGCTTAAATCGGGCCCCTCAAATTATGCGTAATTACAAATTGTAACCAGTATTTTGTATTTGCAAATTTGACCCTAATTTCTGAAAGTTGCAAATATGCCCTCTACTGTTATAATTACAAAAGGGGACCAAAATTTTAATTATGGAAAATAACCCAAGCTTTATGATATTGTCATATTGCCTAGAAAATGTGTTACAAGATTTAACCTTGGATTTCATATACGAGTTTGATCTTATATTTATATATATTACCTTTTGTGTCCTTGTTGGTTTATTTACGGGATTTGGCCCAAATATTTAATTACGTATTATGACCCATATTTTGGAATGGTATTATTTGCCCCGCAAAATGCGTTAGCATGTTTTTAATCTTGGATTTTAGTTACAAGGATATTCTTATAATTGTTTATATTGTATACATTCCCCGGAAAGTGTTTTTAGGATTTTAAACTCGGATTTGAATTACGGGGGGTATTCTTATAGTTTATGTATACTATGTAGTATGTCCAAATTTAGCATTATGCTAAATTTGTATAGTTTTGGTGTTAGGTGCGGAAGCGCCCCGATAAAGGTCCAACGAGTCCAAGTCGACATCCGTTGAACGACTTTCGTCTTTTGACGTCACGTGAGTACCCTCTCCCTCGAGATTGCGATCTTACTCGATTTAGTTATGTTTAGTATTAGCATCATGCTAGGTTGGATCTAGCATAACTTAGAGTGAATACCAAGTAGTGGGTATGGATCTTAGGCGAGTGTGAGGAGCATGTTAGACCTCATAGGTTTTTACGTTGTTCTTGGATGTTGAGTATGATCCTATGAGAGGTAGTATGCTGTTATAAGTTCTAGTATGTGTTTGAGAGAGTGGACTATTGGTAGATCTCCTCACGCGTTGAGTGAGAGGTGAGTGTAGGAGTTCTAGGATGCGGTCCTAGAATTGAGAGTCAAATGGTCTTGCGTAGATCATTTGTATAGAAGTCTAAGACTTCTTGTGTGAATGGGTTGTTGACATGTATCCTCTTGTGAGCAGGTTGTGGGCTTCTTCCCAAGGGAAGCGAGAGTGTAGTGAGTTGAGTGTGGAGACGAGGTAAGTCTCCGGACTTACTTAGCTCGTATTCTCTGTATTAGTTTCGATGCGTGTTTGGTGGTGTGTGTTTATTGTTTATGTTAAAACATCTAAACCGGTAATAGGACCACCGACTTTATATGTGTATATTTGGCCCAAGTGTATGATAACGGGCGGTAACCGCTTGTCCAGTCCAAAATGGGGATGACTGGGAGGTGCCTTGCGACCAGTCCAACGGGTGATGCTGATCCGCATCAAGTACAAACCCGTATGGTGAAAGGGGACAAGGGTGAGATTGTTAAGATTCTCGTGTCACAAAAGAAGTTGAATTAGAACGGGATATGACCTATTAATAAAAAGATAATAAACCGGCTTGTGTGTTTTTGAGCATGTTGTGTGTTTATGATGCCTTATGTGTGTGTGTGCCAATACCATGATTCTAATGCCTTGAATGCTAGCTAACGGTTTTATACCGATATTGTTGTAGTTGTCTTGCAGGTTAGGAACGCGATCGAGAGATTCGGAAGAGTGGGCAGCCGGGGTCCGTACATTTTAGGATTGGGTTTTGGGTGGAGTCGAGTTTGAGTATTGTATTAGTTGTATGTTGTATGGCGTTTAGTTTTTATGGTTGTATTTTCGGCTGAGTCCTTTGTTGTATTCTTTCATGTTTGTCTTTTCATTGCATAAAAATGTATTTCGGTTTTGGCCTTTATTTGTGCCTTGTTGCAAGATCTAGTGAAATTGTTGTCAAGCTAAGGGTCGGGACCCATTGTGAGGTCCCAACCCATAGCGCCCCGAGTCCCGCGGATTCGGGGTGTTACAATATATTACTAAAATAGCACCCATTTTGTCCACGTGTCAATCTTTAAGGCCGTCCACGTCAGCATTTTTCAATTTATTTACAGATCTGCCACAATGTATTTACAGATTTGCCATTAATCATTTTATAAAAAAAAATTTTATTAGAATTTATAAACAGTCATCATGCCACGTCAATTATATTAAAATTAAAAAAAATTAAATATACTTATCTACCAATTAGGGTTGATTAGGTAAGTAGGCTTTTTTTTTTAATTGTATACTAACTAGGCCTTTTCTAGTTTTCTATTTAGTAAATATACCCCATAATTTTTTTACCCCCCTTCTATTAAAAAAAAAGAAAAGAATATTTGATGTTTGCTATGTAAACTCCATCCAACCAAACACTTCCTTTCTTATAAAATATTCAACCATCTCAATCGTATAGGAAATATATTAATCTATAATCTAACATCTAATACAAAAAAAGTATAAATATTTCATGGCTACTATTACTTACGTACTAATCTAGTTCTTTTGCCACTTAAATTTAATACCTTCGAGTCCTTTACCGCCATGAACGCCTTCTTTGTCGGCAGTCCATTGACACATCATCCCACAATGGAGTTGATCATAAACCTGTTTATAAGTATCAAGCACAACGTGTCCTTTGATACTCGTACACCCACAGAAGAAAAGGGTATTTCAAAGATAATTGGGACGAAACTTGAAGTGGTAATCTTCTCCGTTCTTCAACACATGAACTCCCAAGTCGTCGCCGCCGGATTTGTCGTCGCCGGATTTGCAGTGGAATGTTAAATCGACGCCGTCTCCGATTTTGTTGGTGATTATAACCCGGGTTTTCGGACAGTTGTATGATGATTCGATTTTGTTGGTGATTAAAACTTTCGGTATGTGAACTTCCGGTATTTAGAAATTCTAGTATGTAGAAATTCTGGTATGTTGAAATTCTGGTACGTAGAAATGTCTGGTATGTTCATAAATTCGGTATGTGAATTCCGGTATGTGAATTACAGTACGTAAATTCCGGTATGTAAATTCCGGTATGTAAAATGTCCGATATGTAAAATCTTCTTAGAAACTATATTTGATTATGATATTTGAAAAAATACAATTCTGGTATGTGAAAAAATTTGATTATGGTATGTGAAAAATACAATTCTGGTATGTGAAAAAAATACAATTCTGGTATGTGAAAAAAATACAATTCTGGTATGTGAAAAAAATACAATTCTAGTATGTGAAAAATACAATTCTGGTATGTGAAAAAATACAATTCTGGTATGTGAAAAAATACAATTCTGGTATGTGAAAAAAATACAATTCTGGTATGTGAAAAAATACAATTCTGGTATGTGAAAAATAAAATTCTGGTATGTAAAAAAATTCTGGTATGTGAAAAAATTTTGGTATGTAAAAAAATTCTGGTATGAACAAATTTCTGGTATGAAAAAAATTCTGGTATGAATATGAAATTCTGGTATCAAATTCATACCAAAAAAATAAAAATAAATAAATAAATAAAAGACAAAAAAAGAAAGGAAAATTAAAATTAAAATAGAAGTGACGTAACATTTGAAAGATTTTCATGTATTTTTCTTTTTTTTTTTAAATAGAAGAGTTAATTATTTTTACCTACCATTAATAAAAAGTGGTAAAAAGTTATGAGGTACATTTACTAAATTATATTCTTAAAAAGGCCTAATAAGTCAAATTCTCCCGATTTAAAACTAAATAAAAATTTTCTCCTCTAACTTTATATAAGTAAAATTGATAATATATTGAGTAAATATAATACTCGAACAATAATAATAAATTTTTAATTATATTTTTTTATTTATTAAAAAATATAATTAATTTTCAAATATTAGTTATATTAATTAATAAAAAATAATTATTTTTATAAATTAATATCAATATCTAATTCATTGAAATTGAAAATATAATATTTTTTTGTTTAGACAAGCTGGGCACTCAACTAACTTCCTACTACGCTACAGTTCTACTCGGATCTTCAAATCCATCGAGTCGAGTGACAACGCAGCCATCAGCGTTTTTCCTTTGTCGTCTCATCTCTCCACCTCAAAGGGAACGAAGAGCGACAACCGAAATCACTTGGATTCAATTCATCCAAGAACTGTATTTCTTCAGAATCGTGAACTAACTGCAGGATCATTTCAAGTTATTTCGATTTTGGTCCGCATCAATGGCGCCGGTTTCAGCCCTCGCCAAGTATAAGCTCGTTTTCTTAGGAGATCAATCCGTCGGTAAAACAAGCATTATTACTCGATTCATGTACGACAAATTCGATAACACATACCAGGTATACTCGAGTTTGGGTTATGTATGAGATCATGGTCTGAAATCTGAATAGTCTGATGTGGTTTTGATTGTCGTGACTGTTGTTATGCGGATCGGTAGGCGAATTTTGTTCTCACGTGTTGGATCTAGTTGAACGAGGGAGTTTGTCATTTCTAGGGTTTTAGGGAATGATTTGGTGGGAAATAGTGTTTTTGTGTGTGATTTTGCTGCTGATCTTTTTGCGTAGCCGTTTCGGATGTCTCTGTTGTAATGTGTGTAGGATTAGGTTTGAACAGTTCTCCAAATTGCTGAATTGATTTGTGCTGAGGTAGAAGTTAGTTTGCATACTGGTTCTGAATGCTTGTGCTCTCCAAATCAATTTTGTCTTCTGTTAAAAATTTTAATAGGAAGCATTTATGAAACTAGAATATTGTGTCATGCTGCTGCTTCTGGTGTGTTATGTGATTAAATTAGATTTGTATTAACAAAATTTACTTGTTTAAATTTTTACAAACTAGCTGCAGCTGGGGAGGTGTTTGATTATAAATTTATAATAAAAAAAATCAAATTAGTGAGATCACATTAGAAGCTAGTCCTTTCCCATATGAGGTGAACCTTTCTTGATAAAAAAAAACTGTTCACTTGAGATCTGTTTGTACCAAAAATATTCTTGACATTATTTCTGGTGGTTCACTGGATCTGAAAACTGTAGAATAGGTGCACTAAAAAACCAGCACATTGCACACATCTCAATGGCATAAAGAAATTTGTTTTCCCTGTTTAGGTAGTTTATAGTTTTTTACATCTCAATAAGAATTGATATAAAAACTTGAGTTGAAAAACTTCTTATTTCCTATGATTTTAGCAACTGGCGTAAAGGGTTTTGTTGTTTTCATAAATTGCCGGCATGTTTTAGTCAAAATTTCGATAAAAGTTTTGAATCAGACTGATTATTGATTGAAAATCTCTTTTATGGTTGTCATGTTCTCCTTCGAGTTTTCTTTCACTACGTAATTTTGTAAATATGTGTGTCTTGTCTACTGTATTTCCCTTCCCTTGAAGTTTAACATTTTCCGGTGCTTAGACTAACCATACAATTGTATGTTGCAATTCTCAGGCTACAATTGGAATTGATTTTCTATCAAAGACGATGTATCTTGAAGATCGGACTGTACGTTTGCAGTTATGGTAAAATTCAGTACCTATTTTCTTGTTCATCTTATGTTAGGCTTATTTCATGATGAGATATTTTGTTGTCCTGGGCGTGGAATTTTGTTCTTGTTCTTCTTTCTTTTTGTTATCCAGTGGGGCAGGGGATAGAAAGAGATGAGAAATGTGTGCTTGGTAGGGTCGTAGGGATTGAAGGAGAGATAATCGTGATGTGTGAGAAGATGATTAAGGGTGCTGATAAATCTTTGATGTAGTTCATTTTAATTGGAGATGCTGCATTAATGTGAAAACCTGTTGTATTTACTTCATGTAAATGGAGAGTCTCCTGATATACTCATAGACATTATCCATTTGTTCCTAAATAATGCTGATAATCATGGTATAATATAATTTGATCTGACATATTTGAATGGTTTATGTTATGTGCAGGGATACAGCTGGGCAAGAAAGATTTAGGAGTCTTATACCCAGTTACATAAGGGATTCATCTGTTGCAGTCATTGTATATGATGTTGCAAGTGAGGAGATTCTTCGTAATTGAGTATCTTCATGCAGCCTCATAAAAAGGAATTAAAATATTAACAAAAAGTTTCATGAAGTATATTTTGGTCATGGGTGGTAATTGGTAGCACTAATCTTGCTTTCTTTTGTCAGGTCGGCAATCTTTTCTCAATACACAAAAATGGATTGAGGAGGTTCGAACTGAGAGAGGGAGTGATGTTATCATTGTCCTTGTTGGAAATAAAACTGACCTTGTGGATAAAAGGTATTACTGTAAAAATGCATCTTCGAGTCAGTACTAAGTTTCATTGGCTGACAATTGTTTATAGTATGATTGGGCTTTATGTATATCCGAATATCCCATGGGGAGGTAAAGTTGCTTCCAGCTTTTCCTTTGGTGTTTGATTTTCTTGGCTATCTTCAATACCCTTTCTGAATCACTCAGAAAAGGAATTGAACTAGTATTTTATATTGCATTATACCATTGTGTACTTGTCAAATAAACCAAGTGTTGCCTTTTCACTGGAATCGGTTGCTTTTCTAAACCAGGCTGTCTTAATAGCAACAATTTCATGGCCTTGAGATACTACTACACCATCCTTTAATCATAAATAGCAATGATACATTGATACGAGGGCACTAGAGCCTAGTGGCATTTCTGTTCCGATGTGTCTGATGGAGAGGTGTATTAGTACTCTGTGCCATCAAATGGTCAGCTGCATGACTTTTTAATTTAAGTGCTGTTATAAAGAAATATGCACCTTCTAGTTATAATTGTTCTGACACATCAATTATGTTGGTCTTGCTCACGCTATAAATGTTGGTGGTTTGCATATTTTCAGAAATTGAATTCATCTAGAATTATTGCCTGTGTTCATCAGTTTTTTTTCTCATTCATGTCAAAATCTCAACTTCATTCTCTGAATTTTATGGACATCACAACTTATATTTTGTGATGTACTAAATTTGAGCATTGAATTTGTAGACAAGTATCCATTGAAGAAGGAGAAGCCAAAGCACGTGATCTCAATGTCATGTTCATTGAAACCAGTGCAAAGGCTGGATTTAACATTAAGGTAATTCATAATTTGGACACTCAAGCTTTAGTTAGATACATATAGGATTATAGAAAATATATAACAGATCAATTCTTAGGACATTTACAGTTTACTTTGACAGTAGCATGGGAAAACTGAAAAAATTGTATACCTTCATATCATGTTCTAGTGTTTAACCTTGTTGGAATCTATGAAACAGCGGATTCATTTTCCCCAATGATGGAAGTATTGCTGTTTTTCAATTATTTTAATGTGTGTTTATTAAAACATGTTAAGGATTTATAGAAAAATTCCACCGTCCTTTATCTTTTTCGTTACCCTCAACCTTTCGTTTTGTGCATAGCCACTCTTCCGAAAGATTGCTGCTGCATTACCTGGAATGGAAACACTTTCATCAACGAAGCAAGAGGACATGGTCGACGTAAACCTGAAGCCTGATCCAAACTCATCACAGTCACAGCCTCAATCAGGCGGATGCGCTTGCTAAACAACATTGTTAGTTGTCAAGTGCCTCCTTCTGCTTTTCCTGTACCCTTCTTTTTGTTTTTGTATTTCTTTGAATCTAGAAGACCTGTCTGCTCTTATATTTTTCTTTCTCAGGGACCATACCCATAATTTTACGGATCTAGAAATGATTGTCATCTTCATTTTTGTTGGTAGTAAATGGCATTATGTGTGATGGTGTAAGATGCCTTGTTGGTTCTACTTGAGTTCGGGTCCGGCTCAAATGACGGGCCTGCTCTAGGGATGAAAATGAGTGTGAACCACTTTCACCACTCGCCGCCTACTTATAGGTTATATATATCAATGAAACAGGACGGGTGGGTGATGGGCTGTGGCTGTGGTGGTGGTGGCTAGGCCTCCAATCGCACCGCTCGCCCCCCTCAAGCGTTTACCATTCGGAATTTCCCGAAAATTACTTTTCCTTTTACATCTCAAAGTACATATGTATATATATACACACTATGCAGGATCATACAAAAAAATGTACAGAACCGTTAAAACCTGTGTAGAATCGAGATTTGTAACTTGGATTGTTACATGAGCCGGGCTATTTAGTGTTGAGTTTGTTCACTTTTACACGAGTTACCTTTGAACTCGGTTAACAGTTAGGTGTGGTTTAGCTTGTTCATAAACAAGCTAATATAAACACGAGCTTGCCAAAGATCGGTTCAAGTAGTGGCCCTAAAGATTACAAGATAAGTCGATCTTCACTATGATTCTTACATGAGTTTAGCTTCTTGGACTCGGTTTGAGTTCATTCACTTTCTAAATGGTTGAATACGAGCATATGTTTTAGCTTAGTTCAAACTAAACTCAGTAATAAACGAAATGAGCTTGAGCACGTCAAAGTTTGACTCATTCGACACATTGTAAATTTATAACTAATTATCCAAATCACATCAACATCATACTTCATATAAGATGCTATATAAGGACGAAATGAAACTACCATGTAGTTATTATATACTTGCATATAAGTTCCCACAATTCTCATTAAGTGAAAGTTACTCTCCGACAAAGTCAATTATTATTACTTTCAAGTCTTGGATGCATGGACCCTAACTTTCAACCGTACATGATGGCCGAATATCGCTTGCACCGTTGTGCTCTAAATTCAATTAAGGGTTACGGGGAAATTTTCACTTTTTTCTTTGAGAAGTTATTTTTTTTTATCTTTGGTATTATTTGGGACATTTGGAAGCTACAATTCATAAAGTCAAAGTTGAAAGAATTGATACCAGCATCGATTATGCCTTAGATATGTAATAATATAAAAAGACAAAATGGCAAGAAAACTTGTTATTCCGTTTCTTAAAGGCTAAAAAACACGGTTTAGGGATATTCATTTTTCGAGAAAGTTACAAAATAGTTATTCCGATAATATATTGGATTTTCTAGTCCAATTTTGTAACGTTTGGAGACTGAAAGTTATAACCATGTTTCAACAAATAATTTAGATAAACTTTATATATAGTATTATATATATATATATATATATAATATTTGTACGTAAGGAAGAATGTTTAACGGCATATTCACGAGGTGGCGTGTTTAGTATATTAAATTTGTGGTTGTGTTTATTGGCGGGGTTTTTAAAAGAGTTGTGGTTGTGGTTTTGAATGAGAGGATATTATAAAATAAATCCCTATCATGGGAGATGAAATTCTCCAAAACAACAACCACAATCTCATACTAATACACTTTTTGTATGAGATTAAAATCAAATCTATAAACACAACAATAACAAATGTAATATTAAACACACCCTTAGGTGAGTTGAAAAGTTGTAGTGATTATTTACATTTAATCTCCTTTTTTTATTTTAATTTACAAATGAGACAGGTCGAGAGAAGAAAGAAAAGCGACTCATGGTAGTAATATATGTGCCGTCAAACGTAAATTCACATGTCAAGACAATATATGAAACATATAAACATGATCGTGTTTTTTTGTTGCAAGATCCTATATATGATTTTGTTGTCATGTTAACCGACCACTGTGTGGTCCCTAACTTAGTGACATTTTGGGTTATTAAAAACCCGGTTGTTACATAAATCCCGCGAGAATAGCGGATTTTGTACGTTAAAATTTTCTTGTAAAAGCTATTAAATTACAAATTCAAACAACTACAATCGAGGTTTAGGTGTTTTAAGGTATTTGGAGCTCCTTGTGGGATGTCGAGCTGATCATTTCACCTTCTAGTTGGATCTTTGCTTTTTTAACGAAGTGCGGATTAGTGGATTAGGAATGTTTTTAGAGAAGTTAATAGTGTTGTCACCCGTTTGACCCATTTGGAACACTCGACTCCCATTTTTCTGACGACATTGAACTTCATGCCCTCGTTCGTAAGGATGTATTAGGTTAGATTACCTCAAGAGTTAGTCAATTAACTTAGTCGCTTCATTTATAAAAAAATAGTCATATTACGCAAATCACCCTTAAGTATTACTTTTTTAAAATTCTTTTGTTTAAAGTGAAGATGAACGAAGAACTTAATATTCAAGCCACTGATGGATCCGGTTAGTACCGATTACCAATTCGTAATCGATAAGATCGGGAGGTCATCGTTGCTTGGTGAAATCAATTTAACACGGTGCCTTCCGCTTGAGGAACCACGTGACCCGAACCTTCACCCAAATCACACGGTTCACCTCTTTACTTGAAGAGGGCGAGCCGATGAATGTCACCGCAAACCCCACAAGGATATTTGAATTTGAGACACATTTGGATCACCTAAATAACCCAACACGGATATTACAATATTTGTTAACTAAGTTACAAAGTCACTTGTCATTTCGTGATCTTCTGGTTTTTAATTTTTAACCATCGTTTAGGTTTAATGGAAGAAAAGCAGGGTATATTATGGATGTTTTATAAAAGAATAGTAACTTTGTTGAAACAGAGTAAATTATAGGTGCTTTTTATGAAATTTCCTGAAAAAGAAACCGATCTACTACTTCGTCGACTGACAACGCAGCCATCAGCGTTTTACCTTTGTCGTCTCATCTCCCCCCTCAAAGAGAACGAAGAGAGACAACCAAAATCACTTGGATTCAATTCATCCAAGAACTGTATTTCTTCAGAATCGTGAACTAACTGCAAGATCATTCCAAGTTATTTCTATTTTGGTCCGCATCAATGGCGCCGGTTTCAGCCCTCGCCAAGTATAAGCTCGTTTTTTTAGGAGATCAATCCGTCGGTAAAACAAGCATTATTACTCGATTCATGTACGACAAATTCGATAACACATACCAGGTATACTCGAGTTTGGGTTATATATGAGATCATGGTCTGAAATCTGAATCGTCTGATGTGGTTTTGATTGTCGTGACTGTTGTTATGCGGATCGGTAGGCGAATTTTGTTCTCACGTGTTGGATCTAGTTGAACGAGGGAGTTTGTCATTTCTAGGGTTTTAGGGTATGTTTTGGTGGGATATAGTGTTTTTGTGTGTGATTTTGCTGCTGATCTTTTTGCGTAGCCGTTTCGGATGCTTCTGTTGTAATTTGTGTAGGATTAGGTTTGAACAGTTCTCCAAATTGCTGAATTGATTTGTGCCGAGGTAGAAGTTAGTTTGCATACTGGTTCTGAATGCTTGTGCTTTCCAAATCAATTTTGTCTTCTGTTAAAAATTTTAATAGGAAGCATTTATGAAACTAGAATATTGTGTCATGCTGCTGCTTCTGGTGTGTTATGTGATTAAATTAGATTTGTATTAACAAAATTTACTTGTTTGGTTTTGTTGATCGGGAAACTGCTTAATTTTTACAAACTAGCTGCAGCTGGGGAGGGTTTTTGATTATAAATTTCTAATAAAAAAATCAAATTAGTGAGATTACATCAGAAGCTAGTCCTTTCCCATATGAGGTGAATCTTTCTTGATAGAAAAAACTGTTCGCTTGAGACCTGTTTGTACCAAAACAGTCTTGAGATAAATTCTGGTGTTTCACTGTATCTGAAAACTGTAGAATAGGTGTACTAAAAAACCAGCACATTGCACACATCTCAATGGCATAAAGAAATTGTTTTCCCTGTTTTTAGGTAGTTTATAGCTTTTTACACCTCAATAAGAATTGACATATAAACTTGAGTTGAAAAACTTCTTCTTTCCTATGGTTTTAGCAACTGGCGTAAAGGGTTTTGTTTGTTTTCATAAGTTGTTTGCATGTTTTAGTCAAAATTTCAATAAAAGTTTTGAATCAGGCTGATTATTGATTGAAAATCTCTTTTATGGTTGTCATGTTCTCCTTCGAGTTTTCTTTCACTACGTAATTTTGTAAATATATGTGTCTTATCTACTGTATTTCCCTTCCCTTGAAGTTTAACATTTTCCGGTGCTTAGACTAACCATACAATTGTATGTTGCAATTGTCAGGCTACAATTGGAATTGATTTTCTATCAAAGACGATGTATCTTGAAGATCGGACTGTACGTTTGCAGTTATGGTAAAATTCAGTACCTATTTTCTTGTTCATCTTATGTTAGGCTTATTTCATGATGAGATATTTTGTTGTCCTGGGCGTGGAATTTTGTTCTTGTTCTTCTTTCTTTTTGTTTTCCAGTGGGGCAGGGGATAGAAAGAGATGAGAAATGTGTGCTTGGTAGGGTCGTAGGGATTGAAGGAGAGATAATCGTGATGTGTGAGAAGATGATTAAGGGTGCTGATAAATCTTTGATGTAGTTCATTTTAATTGGAGATGCTGCATTAATGTGAAAACCTGTTGTATTTACTTCATGTAAATGGAGAGTCTCCTGATATACTCATAGACATTATCCATTTGTTCCTAGATAATGCTGATAATCATGGTATAATATAATTTGATCTGACATATTTGAATGGTTTATGTTATGTGCAGGGATACAGCTGGGCAAGAAAGATTTAGGAGTCTTATACCCAGTTACATAAGGGATTCATCTGTTGCAGTCATTGTATATGATGTTGCAAGTGAGGAGATTCTTCATAATTGAGTATCTTCATGCAGCCTCATAAAAAGGAATTAAAATATTAACAAAAAGTTTCATGAAGTATATTTTGGTCATGGGTGGTAATTGGTAGCACTAATCTTGCTTTCTTTTGTCAGGTCGGCAATCTTTTCTCAATACACAAAAATGGATTGAGGAGGTTCGAACTGAGAGAGGGAGTGATGTTATCATTGTTCTTGTTGGAAATAAAACTGACCTTGTTGATAAAAGGTATTACTGTAAAAATGCATCTTCGAGTTAGTACTAAGTTCCATTGGCTGATAATTTTTTATACTTTATAGTATGATTGGGCTTTATTTATATCCGAATGTCCCATGGGGAGTTAAAGTTGCTTCCAGCTTTTCTTTTGGTGTTTGATTTCTTGGATATTTTCAATACCCCTTCTGAATCACTCAAAAAAAGAAATGAACTAGTATTTTATATTGCATTATACCATTGTGTACTTGTCAAGTAAACCAAGTGTTGCCTTTTCACTGGAATCGATTGCTTTTCTAAACCAGGGTTTCTTAATAGCTACAATTTCATGGCCTTGAGATACTGCTACACCATCCCTTTAAATATAAAATAGCAATGATGTCAGGGCACAAGAGCCTAGTGGCATTTCTGTTCCGATGTGTCTGATAGAGAGGTGTATTAGTACTCTGTGCCGTCAAATGGTCAGCTGCATGACTTTTTAATTTAAGTGCTGTTATAAAGAAATATGCACCTTCTTGTTATAATTGTTCTGACACATCAATTATGTTGGTCTTGCTCACACTATAAATGTTGGTGGTTTGCATATTTTCAGAAATTGAATTCATCTAGTATTATTGCCTGTGTTCATCAGTTTATTTTTTTTTATTCATGTCAAAATCTCAACTTCATTCTCTGAATTTTATGGACATCACAACTTATACTTTATGATGTACTAAATTTGAGCATTGAATTTGTAGACAAGTATCCATTGAAGAAGGAGAAGCCAAAGCTCGTGATCTCAATGTCATGTTCATTGAAACCAGTGCGAAGGCTGGATTTAACATTAAGGTAATTCATAATTTGGACACTCAAGTTTTAGTCAGATATATATAGGATTATAGAAAATATATAACAGATCAATTCTTAGGACATTTACAGTTTAACTTCATATCATGTTCTAGTATTTAACCTTATTGGTATCGATGAAACAACGGATTCATTTTCCCCAATGATGGAAGTATTGTTGTTTTTCAGTCATTTTATGTGTGTTAATGGATACATGTTAAGGATTTATAGAAAAATTTCGCCGTCCTTTATCTTTTTCGTTACCCTCAACCTTTTGTTTTGTGTATAGCCACTCTTCCGAAAGATTGCTGCTGCATTACCTGGAATGGAAACACTTTCATCAACGAAGCAAGAGGACATGGTCGACGTAAACTTGAAGCCTGATCCAAATTCATCACAGTCACAGCCTCAATCAGGCGGATGCGCTTGCTAAACAACATTGTTAGTCGTAAAGTGCCTTCTTGTGCTTCTTTTCCTGTACCCTTCTTTTTGTTTTTGTATTTCTTTGAATCTAGAGACCTGTCTGCTCTTATATTTTTCTTTCTCAGGGACCATAGCCATAATTTTACGGATCTAGAAATGATTGTCATCTTCTTTTTTGTTGGTAGTAAATGGCATTATGTGTGATGGTGGTGTAAGATGCCTTGTTGGTTCTACTTGAGTTCGGGTCCGGCTCAAATGACGGGCCTGCTCTACGGATGAAAATGTGTGTGTGAACCTCTTTACCGCTCGCCTACTTATAAAATATATAGAACAATGAAGCTGGACGGATGGGCGATGGGTCGTGGTGGGTGGCTAGGCCTCCAACCGCACCGCTCGCCCCGCTCGCCCCGCTCAAGCGTTTACCATTCGGAATTTCCCGAAAATTACTTTTCCTTTTGCATCTCGATGTGCATATTTATATATACGCATACTATGCAGGATCATACAAAAAATGTACAGAACCGAAACCTATGTAGAATCGAGATTTGTAACTAGGCGCTGTTACATGAGCCGAGCTATTTAGGGTTGAGTTTGTTCACTTTTACGCTAGTCGAACATAAACATACTTTTAAACTCGATTAAAAGTTAGGTGTGGTTCAGCTTCTTCATAAACAAGATAATATAAGCACGAGCTTGCCAAATATCAGTTCAAGTAGTGGCCCTAAAGATTGCAAGATAAGTCGATCTTCACTATGATTCTTACATGAGTTTAGCTGCTTGGACTCGGTTTGAGATCATTCACTTTCTAAATGGTTGAATACGAGCATATGTTTTAGCTTAGTTCTAACTCAACTTATTATTAAACGAACTGAGCTTGAACATGTCAAAGTTTGGACTCGGTTTGAGTTCATTCACTTTCTAAATGGTTGAATACGATCATATGTTTTAGCTCAGTTCAAACTCAACTCAGTAATAAACGAACTGAGTTTGAGCATGTCAAAGTTTGACTCGTTCGACTCGAATAATAACATTGTAAATTTATAACTAATTATCCAAATTACATCAACATCATATCTCATATAAGATTCCATATAAGGCGAAATGAAATTACCATGTAGTTATTATACTTGCATATAAGTTCCCACAATTTACTCTCCCACAATTCTCATTAAGTGAAATTTACTCTCCAACAAAGTCATTTATTATTACTTTCAATGATTGACAAACCGTAGATTTGATAGTTGGAGCAAACTTGTACCACGTACAGCTATGCATGGATAGCAAAAACACTTACATCAACATCATACCTCGTATAAGAATGTTTCAATTAGTGCAAATATTTTATATTATTAGTTCACGCATAATTTTAAACTTATGAATAAAATTTATAAAAATGTATGAATTATTAGTACAATAAAATATGAACTAACTAAACAAATAATTTGAACAAAGTCTTAAAAAAATTTAAACGAAAAAGTGCCGGCTAGAAAAATAAACGAAAAAGTGTATGCTAGAAATAAAAAGAGAGAAAGGAAAACAAGTAGATCAAAAATTTCATACTATTAATTCAAATGTTTGAATAAAAATGTATAAAATTTTACATGAAAAAATGTTAAAAAAATTAGAATTATTAGAATAAATAATTTAAACTAATTGAACAAAAATCTGAATCATTAGATAAACAATTTAACTAGAATAAAGGAAGAGAAATAACTAGAATAAAAAAGAGAAGATTAAGGTAGTGGGGTAACTTTTTTTTCTGAAAAACAAACTAGGCCCCTACCATTTGAGAATTTAAAAAAAAGATAAATTGAGGGAATAAATGGATATTAAATTGACAATTAATACAACAGTTTAGGATACTTAATAAATTAGGATATATTTAAATTACAAAAACAAAAAAGGAAATTGTTTATTAAAAATGGGTAACAAAATATATTATATATGAGATTTGCAAAGATTGAGTTGAGTATCTTTCTAACTTCTGCTTAATTTACGGAACCAACCTAACGCATTATTCTATAATGGAGAAGCATGAGAAGACTCGCCATTTTAGCGTTCTTCGTCTCGATTTGTCGTCTTCAACGCCCATCTTTATCTTCTACATTTCTTCAAACCGACAATCGTCGTCCATAAATATATTCAGTTACGTATTGCATCTTTATCTTCTACACTTCTTCAACACTTCTTCAAGCATGAGAAGACTCGCCATTTTCGATTTTTGGTTTGTCTAAAATCAATCGAAAAATCCAGGTTTACTTTATCTGTCAATTTCATTCGAACCTTCGAAGAAGGCAAGGTCTTTCACACACATCTTCGTAGTTGCATTCTTAATCTTCAATCTACATAAAGGCGTATTAAAATATGTACTAATAGAATATGTACAGTTATAATATCTACATAAAGGCGTACTAAAATATGTACAGTTAGAATATGTACAGTTTTTTATGATACACAAACATATTTTGTGTGTATATATAACATGATGTCGATTATAATATGTACAGTTAGAATATGTACAGTTTTTGTATTTGCATGTACATATGTTTGCAGTCTCTAGTGATTATGTACATATTTTGCTGCGGGAATGTTACTAACTAACTTTATATGTACATATATTTGCAGTCTTTGAGATTATGTACATATGTTGCTGCGGAAATCAAGATTGATTCAATATCGTCGCCATGGATGAATGCAAGTTGGAAAGGACGAACATTCCCAAAAATATTTTGAACTCCTTAATAGAAGGAGATATTTTGATTTCCTTAATAAATGGAGAGAAAAATATATTTACTTTCTTTTTTTGTAATAATTAGTTGCTTAATTAATGAAGAGAGATAAAGATATTCTCATTTCCTTAATATCCTCTTTTTATTTTAATAAATCTTTTTTATATAAATTAGAGGGGCCCATTTTGTATTCTTTATTAACTTGGGGCCTTTTATATGCTCATAGTTACAAAACATACCTACTCTCCCATTTTACCCAATAAAAAAAGAAGATTAAGCTACTAGTGTAACTTACTTTTTTAGAATACAAACAAGGCCCCTAGTATTTTACATGTTTTAAGAAAAGATAAATTAACAATAAGTGAATCTTTAATAGATAGTTAATGGAAGATATTTATTTTGTAAAATATATTAATTAACCATAAAATAAGGAAACAAGTTAAACAAGGTAATTGTGATGAGATTTCCAATATCAAATATCCACAATTTTCGCAATTCAACTGGAGACGGAGAAACCTTTCGCCATATCAGTTGCGTCATACCATTCCTCTCGAGCTCTCGTCTTCCACCTATTCTTCATCCTTAACATTCTCATTCAATCACATATTAAACGGTCGTCTTCAACAAGTTTAAGTTACCAATTGATTCAAAGGATAATCCAAATCTCAAATTGAATAAATTCAGTTTTGCCATAGCTAGTGCTCTCGAGGTCTCATCTTCATCCCATTCTTCATCCTCAACATTTTCATTCAAGCGTCTATTAAACGGTCGTCTTCAACACGTATAAGTTACCAATTTCTTCAAAGGATTATCAAAATATCGAATCGACTAACTTCAGTCGCCATAGCCAGATATGATATATTCGGATAGGGGTTGATTATGTACATATGTTGCCGCGAAAATATTACTAACTAACTATATATGTACCAAATATGTAGTTTGTGTACATTTGGATAGGGGTTTGATGATACATAAACATATTTTGTGTGTACATAAAACATGATGTCGATTAGAATATATAGAGTTTTGTGTTTCCATGTACATATGTCTGTAGTCTATGGTGATTATGTACATATCTTGCTACAAAAAGGTTACTGACTAACTATATATGTACATATGTTTGCAGTCTTTGCGATTATGTACATATGTTGCCACGGAATCTTACCAAGATTGATTCACTGTCGTCTTCATGGATGAATGCAAGTTGGAAATGACGAACGGTCCGGAAAATATTTTGATTTCCTTAATGAATAGAGATATTTTGATTCCCTTAATAAATGGAAGGAAAGACATTTACTTTTCCTTTTTGTAATAATTAGTTGCTTAATAAATGGAGTGAGCAAAATATTCTGATTTGCTTAATATCCTCTATTTATTTTAATAAATCTTTTTTATATAATCTGGAGGGACCTATTTTGTACTCATATAATTTACCCAATAAAAATTCAAAATTTATATACTATTAATTAAAAAAAATATTTGAAAGAAAATGTATAAAATTTTGAACGAAAGAAGTGTTAAAAAATAAGAATTATTAGGACAAACAGTTTGAACTATTTGAACAAAAATACTAACCATTGAAAGAGACAAGGGCAATTTTGGTAACTAGGCCTTTTTTGAAAAACTAGAGTAGTAACTAGTCTTTTTAATGTTTCAATTAAGTAAATGTACCCCAACCTTTTGTATTTATTTTCAAACTGTAAACCAAATTGTTTAAAGAAGAAAGACAATTTGAGCTAACGGAACAAAAAAAACTCTTTGTACCCTTATAAAAAACTCTTAATTATAATCAATAAATAAATAAGTAAATAAAAGATTGCGTAAAAAGTAGGATTCGAACTCTGGGCGAGTTGCCCCTCCCTCACACTCTTATACTAGTTTGACTAATTAAACTTTGTGTATTCTTTTGATGATACACAATAATGACAATATTAATACACAATTTCAATTACACAGTATTAATACATAATTTTAAATACACAATGTTAATAAATAAAAGACTTGTGTAATCAAACCTTGTGTAAATGACTCGAGCGTACAAAATGTACATATTGTCGTGTGATATGGACAAATAATGGTTGAATTTGCAATGTAGGTCTTTTACAATGTAGAGTTTGGATTTAGGGCATCCTAATTATTCATTTAGAAAATGGGCTCCTATATACTAGATGAAATCTGAAAAAGTACAAAAAAGTGATAATCATTGATTTGATTGGTGACAATGTTAATGGACATTTTACAACAAATTTGTGCCAAATAAATGCAACCCTTTTTCTTCCCTATTTATAAACTCATGTCCCTTCTTCTTCCCTTCAAATGCAGGTCCTTTCTTCTTCCATAGCTCAAATTCTTCCAAACACAAGTCCTTTCTTCTTCCCTTCATCGGAATTTGGAAGCAATCCCCTGTTCTATTTTTGGGTAAGCAGCAACGTTTGTTTTTGGGTAAGCAATATCCAAAACTACATACCCAAACTGCACACGCATATACTCAATAAGCAATTCAAAAAAATACATATTAATAATCACTCAATAAGCAATACCCAAAAATGCATACCCAAAAAATACATACCAAAAATATGCATATCAATCACTCAATATTCAAAACTACACACACATATACTCAAAAATGCATACTCAAACTGCACACACATACTTAATAAGCAATACCAAAAAAAAACATATCAATCCCTCAATAATGAATACCCACAAAATGCATATCAATCACTCAATAAGCAAATACCTAAAACTGCACACACATATACTCAAAAATGCATACCCAAACTGCACACACATATACTCAATAATCAATACCAAAAAAAAAACTATCTTCAATAACAAATACATACCCCAAACAACAAAAGCATATCTTCAATGATGCATACCCAAAATGCAAACACATAGACTCAATTTAAAACAATACCCAAAAAATGCAAACATTAAGTAATCAATCTCTTTCATAATACATACTCAAACTACACACAAAATCAAACACATACCCACTACTACTTACTAAAACGAATCAAATGCATACCAAAAATCTAATAAAAATAGCTTACCCAAAAAATACAGATTTGGTTCCCGGCAACGACGGAGCATACAAAGTGAGAGAGAGAGGGTTGGTGACGGAACGACGATTAGACAGCGGCGCCGGCGCCGGAAACCAGTGGCGTAGCCCCTCCTCGTGTCAACCTTGACGGCGAAACCCTAGATCTCTCGCTTGCCCTTCTCCCGCTCGAAGGAAACCCTAGATCTCTCGCTCACCCTTCGGTGTCAGCTTGGTGGCCAAATGTCCTGGCGGCGAAATAGTGCTCCCTTCCGTTGAAACTCCGGCGGATCTCCGTTTCATCCTCTATTTCTCCTTTCTCTCTTTCGTTCCTTTCTAGATCTGTTTTTTCTCTTTACAAAGAGAATGAATGTTTTCTCTTTCTCCTCTGCAAATAATACCAACAATCATCTAAAATTCAATTTATTTTGGCAGCCCATCCATCCATCCATCTTTTCTTTACAGCTCACAAATACACCTATTAATTTTTTTGCAGGCCTAAATTATACTAGGAGCCCACTTGTAAAAGTAAAATTTTAGGAGCCCTATTTCCCTCATTTAGTCATAAATAATACACTTTATTTCTAAAATTTAACCGTTATGTACGCATTCCCAATTAATATATATTTATGACGCAATCACAAACAAAACTCGACACATTAATATGTACATATGTATACATATTTCATACTCAACAACTATTGATTACTGCACATACATATTATTCAGGAAAGAAATTCAGTGAAAGGTATTTCGTACACAATCTTTTTTTTTACACAAGTATTTTATTTATTAACATTGTGTATTTCAAATTATGCATTAATATTGTGTAATTGAAACTGTGTATTAATATTATGTATCATCGAAATAATACACAATGTTTAATTAGTCCAACTAGTATAAGGGTGACTGGCTGAACTCATTCAGAGTTAAGAAACCGATCTACTACTTCCTAGTTCCTACTATGCTACAGGGCAACTCGGATCTTCAAATCCATCGAGTCGAGTGACAACGCAGCCATCAGCGTTTTGCCTTTGTCGTCTCATCTCCCCCCTCGAAGAGAACGAAGAGAGACAACCGAAATCACTTGGATTCAATTCATCCAAGAACTGTATTTCTTCAGAATCGTGAACTAACTGCAAGATCATTCCAAGTTATTTCGATTTTGGTCCGCATCAATGGCGCCGGTTTCAGCCCTCGCCAAGTATAAGCTCGTTTTCTTAGGAGATCAATCCGTCGGTAAAACAAGCATTATTACTCGATTCATGTACGACAAATTCGATAACACATACCAGGTATATACTCGAGTTTGGGTTATGTATGAGATCATGGTCTGAAATCTGAATCGTCTGATGTGGTTTTGATTGTCGTGACTGTTGTTATGCGGATCGGTAGGCGAATTTTGTTCTCACGTGTTGGATCTAGTTGAACGAGGGAGTTTGTCATTTCGAGGGTTTTAGGGTATGTTTTGGTGGGAAATAGTGTTTTTTGTGTGATTTTGCTGCTGATTTTTTTGTGTAGCCGTTTCGGATGCCTCTGTTGTAATGTGTGTAGGATTAGGTTTGAACAGTTCTCCAAATTGCTGAATTGATTTGTGCCGAGGTAGAAGTTAGTTTGCATACTGGTTCTGAATGCTTGTGCTTTCCAAATCAATTTTGTCTTCTGTTAAAAATTTTTATAGGAAGCATTTATGAAACTAGAATATTGTGTCATGCTGCTGCTTCTGGTGTGTTATGTGATTAAATTAGATTTGTATTAACAAAATTTACTTGTTTGGTTTTGTTGATCGGGAAACTGCTTAATTTTTACAAAGTAGCTGCAGCTGGGGAGGTTTTTGATTATAAATTTCTAATAAAAAAATCAAATTAGTGAGATTACATCAGAAGCTAGTCCTTTCCCATATGAGGTGAACCTTTCTTGATAGAAAAAACCGTTCGCTTGAGACCTGTTTGTACCAAAAACAGTCTTGAGATAAATTCTGGTGTTTCACTGGATCTGAAAACTGTAGAATAGGTGTACTAAAAAACCAGCACATTGCACGCATCTCAATGGCATAAAGAAATTGTTTTCCCTGTTTTTAGGTAGTTTATAGCTTTTTACACCTCAATAAGAATTGACATAAAAACTTGAGTTGAAAAACTTCTTTTTTCCTATGATTTTAGCAACTGGCGTAAAGAGTTTTGTTTGTTTTCATAAGTTGCCTGCATGTTTTAGGCAATATTTTAGTAAAAGTTTTGAATCAGGCTGATTATTGATTGGAAATCTCTTTTATGGTTGTCATGCTCTCCTTCGAGTTTTCTTTCACTACGTAATTTTGTAAATATATGTGTCTTGTCTACTGTATTTCCCTTCCCTTGAAGTTTAACATTTTCCGGTGCTTAGACTAACCATACAGTTGTATGTTGCAATTCTCAGGCTACAATTGGAATTGATTTTCTATCAAAGACAATGTATCTTGAAGATCGGACTGTACGTTTGCAGTTGTGGTAAAATTCAGTACCTATTTTCTTGTTCATCTTATGTTAGGCTTATTTCATGATGAGATATTTTGTTGTCCTGGGCGTGGAATTTTGTTCTTCTATCTTTTTGTTTTCCAGTGGGGCAGGGGATAGAAAGAGATGAGAAATGTGTGCTTGGTAGGGTCGTAGGGATTGAAGGAGAGATAATCGTGATGTGTGAGAAGATGATTAAGGGTGCTGATAAATCTTTGATGTAGTTCGTTTTAATTGGAGATGCTGTATAAATGTGAAAACCTGCTGTATTTACTTGATGTAAATTGAGAGTCTCCTGAATATACTTATAGACATTATCAATTTGTTCCTAAAAAATGCTGATAATCATGGTATATTATATTTTGATCTGACATCTTTGAATGGTTTATGTTATGTGCAGGGATACAGCTGGGCAAGAAAGATTTAGGAGTCTTATACCCAGTTACATAAGGGATTCATCTGTTGCAGTCATTGTATATGATGTTGCAAGTGAGGAAATTCTTCATAATTGAGTATTTTCATGCAGCCTCACAAAAAGGAATTAAAATATTAACAAAAAGTTTCATGAAGTATATTTTGGTCATGGGTGGTAACTGGTTGCACTAATCTTTCTTTCTTTTGTCAGGTCGGCAATCTTTTCTCAATACACAAAAATGGATTGAGGAGGTTCGAACTGAGAGAGGGAGTGATGTTATTATTGTCCTTGTTGGAAATAAAACTGACCTTGTGGATAAAAGGTATTACTGTAAAAGTGCATCTTCGAGTCAGTACTAAGTTCCATTGGCTGACAATTGTTTATAGTATGATTGGGCTTTATGTATATCCGAATATCCCATGGGGAGGTAAAGTTGCTTCCAGCTTTTCCTTTGGTGTTTGATTTTCTTGGCTATCTTCAATACCCTTTCTGAATCATTCAGAAAAAGAAGTGAACTAGTATTTTATATTGCATTATACCATTGTGTACTTGTCAAGTAAACCAAGTGTTGCCTTTTCACTGGAATCGGTTGCTTTTCTAAACCAGGCTGTCTTAATAGCAACAATTTCATGGCCTTGAGATACTACTACACCATCCTTTAATCATAAATAGCAATGATACATTGATACGAGGGCACTAGAGCCTAGTGGCATTTCTGTTCCGATGTGTCTGATGGAGAGGTGTATTAGTACTATGTGCCATCAAATGGTCAGCTGCATGACTTTTTAATTTAAGTGCTGTTATAAAGAAATATGCACCTTCTAGTTATAATTGTTCTGACACATCAATTATGTTGGTCTTGCTCACACTATAAATGTTGGTGGTTTGCATATTTTCAGAAATTGAATTCATCTAGTATTATTGCCTGTGTTCATCAGTTTTTTTTCTCATTCATGTCAAAATCTCAACTTCATTCTCTGAATTTTATGGACATCACAACTTATATTTTATGATGTACTAAATTTGAGCATTGAATTTGTAGACAAGTATCCATTGAAGAAGGAGAAGGCAAAGCTCGTGATCTCAATGTCATGTTCATTGAAACCAGTGCGAAGGCTGGATTTAACATTAAGGTAATTCATAATTTGGACACTCAAGTTTTAGTCAGATATATATAGGATTATAGAAAATATATAACAGATCAATTCTTAGGACATATACAGTTTACTTTGACAGTAGCATGGGAAAACTGAACAAAATTGTATACCTTCATATCATGTTCTAGTGTTTAACCTTATTGGAATCGATGAAACAGCGGATTCATTTTCCCCAATGATGGAAGTATTGTTGCTTTTGAGTTATTTTAATGTGTGTTTATTAACACATACATGTTAAGGATGTATAGAAAAATTCCACGGTCCTTTATCTTTTTCGTTACCCTCAACCTTTCGTTTTGTGTATAGCCACTCTTCCGAAAGATTGCTGCTGCATTACCTGGAATGGAAACACTTTCATCAACGAAGCAAGAGGACATGGTCGACGTAAACCTGAAGCCTGATTCAAACTCATCACAGTCACAGCCTCAATCAGGCGGATGCGCTTGCTAAAAAACATTGTTAGTCGTAAAGTGCCTTCTTGTGCTTCTTTTCCTGTACCCTTCTTTTTGTTTTTGTATTTCTTTGAATCTAGAAGACATGTGTGCTCTTATATTTTTCTTTCTCAGGGACCATAGCCATAATTTTAAGGATCTAGAAATGATTGTCATATTCATTTTTGTTGGTGGTAAATGGCATTATGTGTGATGGTGTAAGATGCCTTGTTGGTTCTACTTGAGTTCGGGTCCGGCTCAAATGACGGGCCTGCTCTAGGGATGAAAATGAGTGTGAACCACTTTCACCACTCGCCCCCTACTTATAAGTTATATATATATCAATGAAACAGGACGGGTGGGTGATGGGCCGTGGTGGTGGCTAGGCCTCCAACCGCACCGTTCGCCCCCCTCAAGCGTTTACCATTACATGTACAGAACCGTTACAACCTGTGTAGGATCAAGATTTGTAACTAGGGTTGTTACATGAGCCGAGCTATTTAGGATTGAGTTTGTTCACTTTTACACGAGTCGAATATAAACATACTTTTAAACTCGGTTAAAAGTCAGGTGTGGTTCAGCTTCTTCATAAACAAGCTATTATAAACATGAGCTTGCCAAATATCAGTTCAAGTAGTGGCCCTAAAGATTACAAGACAATTCAATCTTCACTATGATTCTTACATGAGTTTAGCTGTTTGGACTCGGTTTTAGTTGAATACGAGTATATGTTTTAGTTTAGCTCAAACTCAACTCAATAATAAACGAACTGAGTTTGAGCATGTCAAAGTTTGACTCGTTCGACTCGAATAATAACATTGTAAATTTATAACTAATTATCCAAATCACATCATACCTCATATAAGATTCTATATAAGGACGAAACGAAATTACCATGTAGTTATTATACTTGCATATAAGTTCCCACAATTCTGATTAAGTGAAATTTACTCTCCAACAAAGTCAATTATTATTACTTTCAATGATTGACAAACCGTAGATTTGATAGTTGGAGCAAACTTGTACCACGTACAGCTATGCATGGATAGCAAAAACACTTACCCCGCTCTCGTGTACAACTGTGCATGCACGACAAACACTTAACCCCACTAGTTTTTCAGGTGAAATTATTAAACCGGTAAAAAAGGGTTGGGTAAACCCAACCAAAATAAATTTACCCAAAATCTAACCCATCTTGAGAACATGAAAACACATCGTTTTTTTTTTCTCATTAGATTTTTCCTACCATAATATGCAAGTTAGATATGGACCCCAAACCTAAACCGCCGGTTTAGGTTTGGAAACTTACGGTCTAAACCGGCTTTTAACCAAACCGCCAAATCGGCGGTTTGGCAAATATTTTTTTTTAAAAAAGTAAATAAATAATACCAACCGGACCAAACCGGTTAATCGCCGGTTTGGTAAAAAAAAAAATCGAACCTAAACCGCCGGTTTGGTTAGGCGGTTTAACCTACGGTTTATCCCAAACCGGACTCATGTCTAATGCAAGTTTATATATACAACTATACAAGATAAAACACATACTTAACGAACTAGTTAACCACTTTTACGCGATATGAGGAGCATGAATGAAAAGATCCGTCGGATTTATGAGAAGATTTGGACATATTTAGCCGAATAAAGAAATTGAAGCGAAAAAATGTAATTTTGTATATCCGGCGAATCTAACGACGTAGATGGTGCACATCCATCGGCTAGGATAACATATAGTGAACAAAATGTTTTGATTAAGAGAATATAAAACTTTTTTTTTTCGTCCTAATCACTATTATTTAACTTGAACCTTATATATTGTCAAAAATTACCAAAAATATTTTTAGTGATCCATTGAAAAAATACGTAATTATCAAACTTAACATCCCTTCCACATCTCCCTAGTCTTTCTATTAAGACTATTAAGGCAAAATTGAGTAGTCAAGTACATACACATTTATATAACACAATTTGATTTCACATTCACGTTAACATCGAAAAAGATATGTATAAATCGAATTACCATAATGATAACATTATAATTGTGAAAATATTACTTAATGGGAACTTCAAACAAATGTCCTTAATTACACGTGTCTATATAGGGACACATGTTTCCAACAATAGATGAAAAATAAAAACGATTATTAATTGTTAATTGCATTAAGATTCATGATCCAAATTCATGACATTGCGCCTCATAGAACGCACGTATGCACCTTGTAAGGCGCACATATGCACATGCATAGCATGTGCTTTATTAGGCGCACAAATGTCTCTCCTACCCTCGTCATTGGGTCTAACGCATTCAACAACAAGCAATATTATTTTTTTTCTCACCCAAAATTTCGTTCATATTTAATCTCGTGGATGATAATCATTTTTTCTATCGTAAAACATATTTTTACATGAACCAATTCTATATATATATATATATATATATATATATATATATATAAAATATAGATCCTAGGAGAACAGGCCTTATCGTGTAATCATGAAAACAGAAATATATTATTCGTAGTTGATTGTAGTTTTGTTACGAAGGTGTCATATCGTTTAATGTATTATTCGTAGTAATTGTTGGTTGAATGGATTATTCGTATTTACTGTGGTTGAATGGATTATTCGTAGTTATTATTATTCATAGTTATTATTAATTATGATATCTATCTAAATCTCTACCCTTAATACTCACTATCCGACGGTCTAACATTGTTCTCATGGAAACTGTACCCTATATATATATAATTCAACAAACAATAGCTACGAATAATACATTAAACGATATGGCACATTCGTAACAAAACTAATAATAATTACGAATAATATATTAAACAATATGACATGTTCTCATGATTACACGACAAGTTTGTTTTCATATGATCTACTATATATATATATATATGAATGATTGATACCACAGACTTTCCATTTGATGGTAATAAATGTAATTAATATGATTTTCAAGCTTCACTTCAAGAAAACTATGCAAATTAAACTCATTTATGATAAACATAAGTGTATAGAAGTAACATTGACACCTGAATACCTCATATATCAAATCTTGATTCGTCTTTTCCAACCATAAAAAAATGAAGGAAAGGACACAAGGTAGATTGATATGTTGCAAACTTGTATTAATACTAATAAAGGGGACCAACCTCCAAAAATGACACTCAACTACAAACAAAACAAATACTGTGCTAAATTCATCTATACATATGTATGGCCAAATTCACGTGATCGAGAACGAGGGTATCGGAAAATTTCAGATCATGTCCCTGTATTTTTAGTTTTTTCGGATAATATCCAAGATTTTTTTCGTTTTTGGATGGTGCATTTGAGTTTTAGAATTTTTTCGAATTATACCGTACCCATCTATCGTCTATACATTATTTATTGACATTTTATGGGAGTACAAAAAGATAACTTATTTATTCAAGATTTGTATATACCTTTAACATGACTATTTACGATAACTAGCAAATAAAAATGGCTAAAATGATTAACTAGGCCTTTTATCACTATTAATTTAATAAGATTACCCATAATATAATCTCATTTAGTAAATATACCCTATTTAACCCAATTCCTTTCATCTAAGTGAGAATTATATATAATGTAAAATTAGAGTGGTCTATAAAACAAAAACCTATAAAAAGAGCTTATTTAACCCAATTCTTTCAATAGAATAATTATCTTCTTCTTTTTTCTCAAAATATTGATTTATGCATAGTAGAATGGTATAATCCGAAAAAGTCTAAAATTTAAAGACATCATCTGAAAATGAGAAACTATTAGACATAATTTGAAAAGGTCAAAAGCACAGGGACATATCTAAATTCTCCTTATATTTTTTCTTAAAATAGTTTATATGTGAAAACTATTTTGTACATACATGTAAACTACTTTTAAGTTGAAGTAAAGTTTAGATTCATGTCTTGGAGTTTTGAACCTTTGCTCAAAGTTCTTCCTATTGTTATTCATCACTTATTCATCCTGTGTTATCTAATTATTCGTCTAAATGGATGGACAACAGACCGACATAAATGAACAACTACGGGTGCTCAATAACATATAGTGCACTAAACGCACGATTAGTATAATCGTATCCCTTGTATTTTTGTCATGTTACACGATCATGAGATGCACAGTCGTCCACCCCTATATAAAAACATGCAAAACGTACGATCATGCACCAAAAAACCACACGCAATAAAATTCAGTGTTTATTTAGATTAAAAACGTCTCTTAAAAATTCTCACTCCTTACCGTAACAGAGTTCTTCACATGAGACATAGGGGACCTCAAACACTCAAGTCCCCATGTACATTTGTCTCATCTTTGATTTGCACAAGTATGATCAAAACAATGTCCCTTTCAAATCTTCAATGCAAGAGCTAGTAGATACAATAGAACAACCCGCAGATGTGTATTCACTTCTCCTTTAGTTCTCCCCACACTTCTTGTCCAACTACTCACTAGCACATGCTTATATATAACAAGTAATTTCTTCATATGTACTTGATCACTATATCACAAGCTAATAACTAACTAGCTAGCTAGAAAGAATATTCTTAACCACGATCACGTTTTACACATAGATCAATCGATTGATAACTCGATTTGTATGTATATACAATTAGGGCGGTATTATATGTACGCACAAGTCGGTGGGACTTATATCAATCGTACACTATTCTCGTTAAGAGATTAACCCCTCGTTTGATTGTATAAAAAGAAAAAGGCCAATATTACTAACTAGGCCTTTTTAGCAATATTGTTCTATTAAGTATGTCCATAACATAATCTCATTTAGCAAATATACTCCTGATAGAGTAATAACAGTAAGTCAATTAGAGGGTATATAAAACAAAAGCACATAAAAAAGAGTATATTTCACCAAATTCTTTCAAAGAAATATAACTGAGCGTACCCTAATTCATTAATGTTTTAGAAATAATGAGAAGTAGAATGCAAAATTGAACAATTTTTTTTTATTGAGGATGAAAAAACATCCTTAAGATTAATTTTACAATTGAACAATAACATGTAAAACAAACGACCCATAATTTATAATAAATCTTTATATTACTTTGTTTAAAAGGGAAGAAAGTTAGAAAACTAATAACACATGTATCTTATTGTAATTGTATACTGCATGCACAAGCTTATTTAAAGCTAGGAAATAAGTGCTGCAGGCCAAAGGAACTGAACTGCAATTATGAAATTGATCAAGGAAGAAGAGATTTGATCGATCATAAGCAACTTGTACGAATTTGATATTGCTAAGCAGTTTCTTCACTAGAAGTCGAAGAAGTGATCCCCAAATGCAGCCATGAAGAAGATTTCCCTTCCCATTGCATCTTTGATGGCATTTGATCTTCATCATTGAATAGTGATAAGGTTGTGTTGCATTTATATGAGCAATGGCGACTTTGAAAGAAGTTTGATGATGGTTTCATGTTCTTTGACATTGGCCCTAGAAAAGTTACTGTTGAGCCGGAAGCATTGATCCCACCCGAAATGTCTAAGGCGAATGCGAGTTTTGGAGGAACCGATGGATACGGGTTTGGGTGAGGAGGGGATGATATTATAGTGTATCTTGGTTTCTTATGGGAATCCGTATTCAATGGTCTAGATTCGTCCACGTTGAGGAAGTTGTGAAACTTTAAGGGTTGTGGAGAGGAAGTGATGTTGGTTGTTTGCGGTGGTGGTGGTGGAGGAATTGTGTAAGGAAGCCAATGACATCTCTTATGGCCACCAAGAGCTTGCCCGGATGGGAAAACCTTGTGACAAATGGAGCATTCATGGGACTTATTCGACTTCTTTGGAGCCAAAACTCGTTCTTCGGGGGTGATTTTCTCGACTTCCAATGCTGGTTCACAATCATTTTCGTCGTTTTCAAAGTTTGATGCAACAACGTTGGCCGCAAAACAACCTTTCACCTTCTTATGACTCGCCCTATGGCCGCCTAGTGCTTGATGAGAGGTAAAGACTTTGTTACAAGCCTTACACTCGAATTTTCCCTTGCCATGGAACTCCATGGATTGATCCTCAACCCTGATAGGTTCAGGATCAGAAGCATGGAGATCACGAATGTCATCACCAGATGATTCCATCAATACAACTGCTAATGGCTTGAGGGTGCCATTGGATAGCAAGACTAAACAATTAGCCATGTTCGGATCTTGAAACCCGTCTTTCAAAGTCGACTGAAGGCGGGATGGTAGTGTTGAGACAACCTTCCTACGTTGATCCAAGTAGCTCGGATGATGATCGGAATAGTAGTGATGCATTCCATGAGTTCTCATGTGTAGCCAAAGAGCTTTCTCATTGTCAAGCTCCTTGTTACATACTTTGCATGGATGCATGGATTTGGTAGAGGTAACACACACGTTGTTCATGTTGGTTGACATAACTAATGATGCCATGATGATATCTTACTCGATCTGAAGAAGTCTGGGAGATACAGATCGAGAGAAGGGATGACAGTGAGTCGGATAATTCTTTTGAAAGATGATCGAGTTATAACTAAAGAGAACGGGAGTAAATGGAGGAATTTATAGTACTACAAACTTAGAGAGCAAGTTGGGAGGTAGGTTTAGGTATACTTAAATGCCTCCAATTGTGTGTTGGAAGTTGCATGTGAGGCATAAGCTATATAATTTACTTGAGATATACTATGCCTACAATTTAATGTGTTCATGAGGTCCTTTCAAAACGTGGGTCCAAGAATTTTTCATGCAGCTATAGATTTACTTTTGTACGTATGCATGTGAAGTTACACTAACTAGTCTAGATTTACTTTGGTACATGTGCAATTCAAATCATCTGTCTATGATGTTGTTCCGGTATACTGTCCCTGAATTTCTATTTGTCCACGTGGTTGAAGTTATTTATAAAAAAATGAAGTTTTAATTGTTAGTTTGGTTCAGATATTAAAAATAGTGTTTACTGAACGAATAGGAATTCAGGATAACATCAGGGACAACATCAGGGACAGATGATTTGGATCGATGCATGTGAAGTTACACTAACTAGGTCGAGTTTTTCTTTTCAAATAATGTTTTATTTTTTAATAATAAAATAACAAGAAGTATTATGTATTTTACAATATTTGTAAATTATAAAATTTTAATTATATAAAATAACGTTTTATTTTTGAACAATCAACATTTTCATATCGGATGAACGGTATGATATATGAACCAAAACCATTTATAATATAAAATTTTAAGATTCACATTATAAACAAAAACTTTGTCTCTATTTTAAGCAACTCTATATCAAAAATACCGATAAATATATAGGTTTTAGGCTTCGTCATAATATTTTCCCTCTTTTTAATAAATTATTTTTAACAAAAAAGATCATGTATACTTATGTAGTTATTGGTGGTTATTTTCTTAAATAATAATGGTTTTTAATTAATAATTTATCAATAATTGTAAATCATAAAATTTTTAATTATTCAAATTTTTTTGTCTGTTTTGTCTCTATTTTAAATAAATCTATTAAAAATACCGATAAATATGTAGGTTTTGCGCTTCGCCATAATATTTTCCCTCTTTTTAATAAATTTTTTCTAACAAAAAAATCATGTATACTTGTGTAATAATTAGCATTTTTTATTAAATAATAAAGTTTTTTTTAATTAATAAAAAGTATTCATAAGGTTTGACTCGTAATTTTGTTTGGATAACCCTTTTAGTCTTTTACCACTATTACTCTATTAAGAGTACCAGAACATAAACTCATTAAATAAATATACCCTTAATAGAGTAATAGTGGTAAGCCAATTAGAGTGGTAAAAATTAAAGAAGTTAAAAGTTCAAAAAAAAAAAAAATACTTCACCCAAATTTATTTTTTTTCTTCTTTTTAAATTGTGATGTAATAAATAAATTATGGAATATTTTTTTAAAAAAAAACTTGTACGTGAGCTTGGGTTATCAAGTGTGAAAAATATCATCAGCTTTGAAACTTTATAAAATTTTACATGGTATCATATTCTTAATAGATAAGACTTTCAAAAATTTATTGTGATGTATTTATATATTTTTTTATGATAACCGATTGATATTGATAATTAACATTTCGAACCCCACATATTCAATCATCCAAAAACATAACAAATTTAAGCTATGATTTTAAATATTTAAATAGAACTAACTTTAAAGTATTTTTTTTGTATTAAGATGGTGGCAATACCCAAAATTACAGCTTATTTATGTAAGGAAGTGTTTAGTTGGGTGGATTCCGGTTTATTTTGGGTTTAGGGTTTTGAGCTGAATTTTTTTTAAGTGTTTAGTTTGAGATTCTGGAGATTACAATTGATTTTAAATTCAATGTGTATAACCTGAGGTCTTACCTATGTTAACCATACTCGTTGTGTAAGAGCACGCTTAACTTCAAAATTCTTTGATAAGAAGATTTCTTATTAACAAAGGTAGCAATTTATTCTTATAAGTTAACCATAAATACTGTTCAAATGAGGTGAGATGATAATTTTACTAGGTGTTATACGATATTTTTTTTAGTTTACAGTTGAAATTCCGGGAATTTAAATCAAATTTGGGATTTCCAAAATTCTGTTGAACAATTACCTTGTTTGGATAGTGAATTTCGGATTTTTTGAAATTCCATGGAGAAAAATGAAGGGAATTTAAAAGGTTATAATACTCAGTTGAAATTCCATGTACATAGGTGTTTTTCTAGTAATCCCTCCCATTCTTAAATTCCTTCTTTTTAAAATTATCACAAAATATAATCTAAACAAGATATTTGTAAAATGATTCAAATTTTCCTCTTTTAAAATCCCATCATTTAAAAATTTCTTTGTATTTTGTAAATTTTTCGTCCAAACAGACTGTGAAGGATTTTTGAAAATTCCTTCCATATGTGTCTTTATTACTGAAACTAAAAAAATCTGATGAGAAAAAATCTGATGAGAAACTGCAAACATAACCCCACATCAAATTTAAACCATAAAATAACCCCAATCTAATTTTACTAAATACGGTATCATTTGAGTTTTTATTTTTCATTCCAAAATCAGTGTTTCTTTTTGGCTCGTTCACTCTATCTCAAAATTATTAAAAAAAATAATAATTGAAAACTTAATTTTGAATGAGTCAACAAAAGAATAAGTTACTAAAAAACACAAAATTTGCATTGGATTTACCATGGGCTTCTCCACGGGCCCAAATACCCAACTCCAGGGCCCTATGGAAGGTGAGGAAATTTTCAGATTAATTTACTATATGTTTTTCTATACAGTTTTCAGTTTTATATCATATATATTGGAAGATGATGTTACAATTTTATTTCATTTTGTCTTGCCTTTGTCTCGTCCAATTCGATCTATCAATATCGTTTTACGTTCAAATTAGATACTTCGAGTTTATTTAGGAAGACCTCTCAATATCAGTTTTATCATGCTTCCGGAGGATTCAAATTTGAATATTCTGAACACCGTCACTTGTGACATCTTCTGTTTTATACGTTTTTCTTTTGTGTGTCATCGTTTTTTGTTATAGTTTGTTCGGTATATGACACATATCTCTTGTGTGTTATCGGTTTTAGTCACCGTTATTTAGTATGACACAAAAACCAGAATATCGCAACATTTTTATAATTTTTTCTTGACATACATTTGAAGATGCATGTCTTAAAATTACTTAAATCTTCACTTTTATCTGTAAATCAAATTAATAGATATGAAATCATTCATTCCTTGAATCGTTTTGATTACCATTTAATCCGATAAAATACAAAAATATTGAAACGGATTCAATTTCATTTCCAATTACCAAACCTAATACCAAACAATTTCTTAATACAGTCGGTTTTTAGTATATTCTTTTGAGCATAACTAAGGCGTGCCTGGTAACTTTGATGAGAATTATATAAACGTCATAATTTTTCTCGTAATTTCTCGTAATTTACATAATCACTCTATGAGGTTGAAGAAAATTCCATGATTTTCCATAATTTTCATTCTCGATAAGTCTCCTAATCTCCATAATACACCATTACCAAACGCACCATTAACCTTAATAACTTTCTTAATAATTATTTATTTTGGTGAAATAACATTTTGAGCATACTAAGGCGTGTTTGGTAACTTTGAAGTTAATTATATAAACGTCGTAATTTTCCTCGTAATTTCTCGTAATTTCCATAATAATCTCAATTAGGTTGAAGAAAATTTCATATTTTTCATTCTCGATAATTCTCATAATCTCCATAATACCCCCTTACCGAAAGCACCATTAACCTTAATATTTTTCTTAATAATTGTGTATTTGGGTGAAATAACATTTTTCCAATAGTATGAAGTAATAAATATTAAGATTTAAACCCACAATATTTAGTCACATAAATGCAATTTTAATTACTTGTTGAGGTGGCAAGGTGGTACCACTATACACTTCTAAAACTAGTGAAGCATTGATGTATTTTATTTTTGTAATTAAATGAAAAATGTCAGAAATAATCAACCAAAAACTAACGGCAAATAGGCTATAATAATTAGCCATCTCCTAAATGTCAACGGAATAATTAGGAATAAAATGATATATTTCATAACCTTCTTAATAAATGTGCAAAATATTAAAACGATAATTATTTATAAACAGAGGGTATATAATTGTATATATATTTTTATTTTGTTTTACTATATAGTAGAAATATGCATTTTGATAAAAAAAATACCATTAAAAATATTAAAAAAAATTAATTAAGAATAAGTTATTTTTAGAATAAGATTAAAAATTTTACACTAAGATTTTTTTGTATCATTATTATACAAGTAATGCTAGAGTAAAAATACAAAATTCAAAGACTTTTATAAAATATTATTTAAATTAACCATACTAATTATTAAGTAAGATTTTTTGTATTGATTTATCCCCCTGGGTTTTTTGCTCTTTGTTCATCTAGTGCACATTCCTTTCCTCATTTAATACAATTTAATTTTCCTTTTAAGAAAAAAAAAACTTATCCAACTTATCACCAAAATAGAAGAATACATTTATCTTGATGAAATATGTAAGAAGATTTTTCTTGTTTTCAAGTAAATAAAAGTAAGATTTTCACATAATTTTTTTAAAACTTTTTATTAATTATATTTATTTTATATTAAAACTATTTATTGATTTTCTATATACAATGATCTAAAATAAATATATTATATTACTCCTGAATTTAATACCTATATAATTATTTAATGGTTTAGGGGTATTCGATATTAATTTTTTCAAATTTTTTTTTCTGACTTTATGTATTAAAAATATATATTAATTTAAAGTAAATACCTTTTTTTTTTATTGGAATATATACTAATGCAAAATAGTAAAGAGTATATATGTAGAGCAAATAATTGGCAGGATATGGGAGCCACAATCTCCCTGTCACTTCCCCTCATTAATCAAGTGAAGACAAAATATATACTTTCAATTGAGAAATGTCACAATTATAATTTAAAACCACAATTATTGCGCCACAATAAATAGTATCTCAATAGTATAAATACACATCAACTATATTCGATCAATTAAATTCTTGACATATAAGATTGACGTGTATATTAAATATATACGTATATATAAAGTAGAGTGAGTTGGGTATATATATATATAGAGAGTTTGACTCCCATGTAAACGGTCCTTATAGTGTTCAATGAGAACAAATTGTATCCGTTAAATCGTTAAATAGATGGTGAGATTAGGCGATATTAAAGGATAAAAAAATCATGTTATTAATGGAAGAAGATTCGCCATACCTAAATCTATATATTCGATGGTATAGTCACATATATTCGGCGGTATACTCACATATATTCGGTGTTTACACGTTCACACGATAAAAGCTGTTTACATATGAGTCATGATCTATATATATATATAGAGTATAGATCCTATGAGAACACTCCCTAACGTGAGAACATGAGAACAGTTTCGTAAGTATTATTAGTTTTGAAACGAATGTGCCATATCGTTTAATGTATTATTCGTAGTTATTGTTGGTTGAGTGGATTATTCGTAGTTATTGTTGAATTCCTAATTATTATTATTCGTAATTATTATTATTTTTGATATCTACTCTAAATCTCAACCCTTAATACTCACATCCAACGGTGTACGATTGTTCTCATGTTCTCACGTTAGAGGCTGTTCTCATGGGAACCACACCCTATATAGATATATATATATATATATATATATATATATATATGTGTGTGTGTGTGAATCCCATGTAAACAACCCCTACCATGTAAAATGAGAACAAATTGTATCCGTTAGATCGTTAAATAGATGGCTGAGATCAGACGATATTAAAGGATAAAAAAAATCATGTTATTAATGGAAGAAGATTCGCCGGACCTGTATCTATATATTCGGCGGTATAGTCACACATATTCGGCAATATACTCACATATATTCAGCGATATCCTCACATATATTCGGTTACACATTCATACGATAAGAGTTGTTTACATATAGTCAGGATTTATATATATATATATATATATATATATATATATATATATATATATATATATATTTTCAATTGAGAAATGTGACAACTAAAATTTAAAACCACAATTATTGCACCACAACAATTAGTATTTCAATTGAGAAATGTGACAACTAAAATTTAAAACCACAATTATTGCACCACAACAATTAGTATCTCAATATTATAATACACATCAACTATATTCGGTAATACCCAATTGAATCTCTTTTTTTCTAAAAATGTATTTAATATCTAATATTAATATACAATTTCAATACACAAAATAATACTCAATTTCAAATACATGATGGTAATAGCAAACTATAAATCTCAAAAATTAGGTTATTTTCTACAATTAAAACTTTAGGGTATATTCGGTAATTTAATCAAATATTGGGCAAAAACTGTAATTAATTAAAAGTGATCTAAAACCTAATCTCAGAAAGCTTGTGGCTTTCTGCAACTAAAAGTTTTGAAGACGACGATGCTCGATTCTTCATCAAGTCTCGAATCTCTCATCCACCTCCAGATCGATTCATCAAAGATTAGGGTTCAATCGGCGGCCATCGGCGAATAGAGATCAAGGTACACTTGGAATTCCTTTTACATGTCTGCTAATCTGAAGATCATCACTATTTGCATCTTCCATGGCCAAGCCCTCGTCTTCCTCTCCCTTCTATTCTTCTTCTATTTGTTCGTGTAACCGCCATGGATCGCCGTCCTTCTGCACCGGCGTCGACGCAATTCTATCCGCCGGTGCCTTCGTTTCCGATGTCGGCGTGGTTTCGTTGCCATCTTAGTTCGGGAGTTGTTTCTTTGTTTCCTGAATTGTAACGAGGAAGCGAGAACTATGAATTTTATCTCTCTTGTTTAAGTTTAAAAAATTAAGGGGACGTTTGGTTTTAACTCCGGAATCGAAAATGGATGAAAACGAATCTAGTCCATACGTATGCCCTTGTTCATGAAAATTTTTTGGAATCATTCATCATGATTTAAAGTAATTGGAGTAGAATTTGATTACTTTTTATACCCTATAGGGTAACAAAATGTGGGAAAGTAAGTGCACTTTGCACTAAACCACATGAAATGATTCCATAAAATTTCACGAATAAGGATACATATATGGACTAAATTCGTTTCTATTCCGTTTCCGTTACCGAAGTTGGAATTAACCAAACGGGCCCTAAAAATAATTCAATCGAGTAGGGGTATATCCGACCTATTAGGTCCATCTCGTCAATAAACTAAGGGTATGTTTGGTAATAATGGATAATGATTATATAAACCCTACAATTCTTTCATAATTTTCCATAATGTATTAGAGTATCATAATTTTTCATAATTTTCATCTCCGATAAGTCTGATAAGTTCAATAATATTCCGTTCTATCGAATCCGTCCTAAGTGTAATACAAACTTTTAATAACTATTAACTCCGAGGTGAACTATCATCTATAAAAACAATTTCGAAACAATATTTTCCGGTCAAAATTAAGGTCATAATTGCTGGCGTGACACTTACAAGCAGAACAAGAAATTGGACTTAAAATATGATCACCCATTTTTTTAAAAAAAAAGTAATTTCTTGATCACCCATTTAAAAAAAAAATAAAAGGTAATTTATTGGAATCCGGTTGCGAGGCGTAATGTGGTGTGCCCGGAAGGCGGAGTATGAGTGTGTCGGTCGTGGTTTTAAGAATGTGTAATCGTTGCTCCAATGTTCTAGTTTTGACGTATGGAGCGCACGCCAATTGTGCATGCGGAGCGCATTCTCATTGAGTCTAGGCTGCGTATATGGTGCGCCTGAAACCGAACCAACAACTATAACTATGGTAATTGAAACAACGTTCAAATTTTGCAAGAAACTAGTCCGTGGCTACTCCCACACATACTTGTGGATGCATTTCCATCGAGTCCGAGGGACGCATATGTGGTGCGCCAGAAACCGAATCCAACGGTTAGAATTATGATCATTGAAACAACGTTCGAATTTTGATGGAAACTATCTTGACACTCCCACTACATCTACGAGTCGACACATTCACAGCAGAACAGGAGGCGCACTCCAACGTGCCCAAGACTCTCATTTCCACTATGAGTAGCATGTCCCGTTTTATCTGACCAAATAACAATCCCGATTAAACTATTACATTAAATTAAAAAAAACACCTAACTAATCAACTAAAAATTAGATTACATCGCTTGATTAACTTGACTAGTTTAGATAACTCATGGCTACATACCCTAAAGGCTAAGACTTCACTTTCATCTATTTATTTAACCTAGCTAGTCTTCTCATTGCGAGACATACGTGATAAGTTATGATGAAATCAATGTACAAATGAATCGATAGAAGTGACATCGGTGAGACGTTTCGTACATTTATATCATGACATATCATTAACTTATTATAGCTTTTGTTCCATGATGTTCGACAACTTCTTCCCCCTTGTAAGGTAGCATGCCTATGTCTAACATGAAATTTACTCAACTTGAAATCATTATATGTCTTTCAATCTTTTTCATTTGGTCATGCTTCATGATTTCACTTGTGGTAATAACATACACAAAGTTTGTCTACTATCTTCATATCTTCACATAACTCGAAAACGATTAGTCGTAACCCATTCGATAAACATGTTTACACATCAGAATTGGATTCACTCGAATTTTGACTAAAAGTCGACTATGTTTCGTATAAATGGGATAGAGGTTCATTCTTCACAATATATATGAAGTAATATTATGTGTAATACATAAATTAAACCAGGTTCGAATAACGGTTTGATGAAATGTTTAGATCTATTGGGTTTGCCCAACCTTCATTCGTTTATATCCGTATTTTTTAGTGGGTTGGATAGATAGTCGACCACGAACAAGTCTATCCACTAGTAACCATTATCTTGTAGGATAAATGAATATTATTGTAGGAAACTAAATTCGAGAATTATTTTGTCCTTTTTTTTTTCCACCCACTTTAATTATAGACATGTTTACTATAGATTGTTGGGGTTATTTTTAGGTTATTTTATAGGGGATTAATATTTGGACCATTTATTTGTAGATTGATAAAATAATCTGGGTAGTTTATTTGATTTTATAAACGTCAAAATATAACCTTATCCTCTAAGGTTATATGATACTATATTTTAAATGTCTTTAAATAGAAAATAAATCCCCAAAAAATAACACCAAATGACATATAACCTTAAAAACCCTCATTTAGATTAAAAAAAACTAAATATACCTATAACCACAAACAACCTTACTCAGATTAAAATTCAAATATAAACTCATCTACAAATAAACA
This sequence comes from Fagopyrum homotropicum, assembly GCA_033239125.1. Lineage (NCBI taxonomy): Eukaryota > Viridiplantae > Streptophyta > Magnoliopsida > Caryophyllales > Polygonaceae > Fagopyrum > Fagopyrum homotropicum. Next base: position 166,056,112 of record BSWB01000001.1, read on the forward strand.
GGTACTTGATTATCGGGTTATTGAGAAAACCCAAATAGTTTTTACAAGAAAATCGACCGGACCTAAATTAGATACGATGTTACGAGAAATAATATCCGTTAAACGTTTTTATCAAAAAAAAATTGCATGAATTTTTCACGTGGAGTGATTTTGTGACTCTTTTTCCAAACATTTATGTGTACATAAATGGGGATCGACTAGTCAATTAATAAACTAAATTATCATTATTATTAATGCTTAATTTACTTTAACTAGGTCCACTTTCCACACCTACTAGTCAATTAATAAACTAAATTCATCAAAGCATTTTGGAGAGATTTCATAAAGAATTTTTATTTATTTTATGGTTTCAAAAAATATTTTGTTGAATTTTATATTTAATTTAACCATAACCTTTTATACCATCACTTGCAATATATGTGACTAGTTTTAGTATTTTCAAATTCTATTATTTTTTTAAATTAACTCTAAGCCTGCCTAATATAATTTATTCGATCCACGTATATTTTACAAAACTCTTATAAACCATATAAATTTTTGAGGAAATATGTCAAAAAAAAAAACGGGTCTTGTTCCCCTAAAATTACTCTAGGTGAAGTTCAAAAAATCTTATAGAAATAATCAAACACAATTAAAGGTAATTGAAAATTAAAAAGATTTGGAGAGAGAATGAACTTAATCTAATCATTGGATCATCATTTAATGGATGAGATTCATTCAATTCTAGGTAGAGTTTTTTTCAAAAACTTCACCGTAACTAAACTCAATAAAAACCCTTCTGTTTTTTTTTTTAAATACTAGGCTCTTTTATAAAAAAATATAAATTCAAAAAATAAATAGTTTAAAAACCTAATAGATAATCAAATTGCTAAAGTGGCTACTATGTCATATATTATAGGTGCGTTCGGTGAGGCAGGAATTATCGAGATTATTGGGATTATAACCTCGGGAGATTATTTTGGGAGATTATTCTGCCCATTTTTTTCATCCACTTCAACATGGATTATCGAGATTATTTGAAATTATTGTGAAATTTTAATCTTCCAAATAATCTACTATGTTCACCAAACGGACCCTATATTTCCAAACATAAATATTAGTTATTAGGTAAATATCAACCGAAATAAAATAAAAAATAAAATCACGTACATGCAATTATCGAACACATGCAGCCAACAAACATGTACAAATTACCCGTAATTATGGCATGCCAACCAAATTGATTTGACTTTTTTAATCATTAACAATAGCAGCACGTGGAGAAAACAAAACCGCATGTACAAATTAACAAATGTTTAGTTCTTTTAAAAAAAGGAAAAATGACCGAAAATAATACCAAGATTATGAACCAAAAATAATATGAAATATAGAAATTACTAGTTCATATATGAACTATCACCTAATAAACCAATTTTAGTATGGGTTACTTTTCCGGTCAAATTTCAGATCAAATGGCTGATGTGGCACCGGAGTTGAAAAGGTCAACAAAAAAAAATCACCACTCAACATTTAATAACTAAAAATAGTCAGTTTGAAAATAAAATTTAAAAAACAATAGTCACTTCCAGTAAAAAGTAAGCCGCATCTTTCCAAAATCTCAACCGCCATTGACAACCTCAAATCTCAATCACCATTAAAACTCCTCCTCCTACCTCCCTCCTTTCCAAACCCATCTTCATTATTGCTACGCTCTCTCCTCCCTAATTCCATGGTTGAACATTACGAAGAGAACTCAATTGTAGTTGAAAATCGAGGAACACGAATTTTATTTGTTATTGATAAAGAAGGAAAATTACGTATCTCAAAATCATTCCATAGCCATGGTCAGTAGTTCTTTGTAATTTATTAGGACTTTTTATGAAACCGACATTGATGAAGCCGCATATGCATGAGCGGCGCTTCGATGGCTTGTTGTTAACGTATGCCCTCGTCTCTTTCTCACAACTGGGGTGCGAAGGGTTGTAAACATTGTTGACTGCGGATTGGCAGCAAGCGTTGGCAACCCAAGGACCCAAATGGGTTGTCAATGGCAGATTGCCGGTAATAGTTGGCGATTGAGGACGAGGTGTCTATGTTACAGTGTTTAATATTTAGTGAAAAGATTAATGGAATTAATCCAGTAATATTTCATTCAAAAATTCATTTTGATAAATTTTATTATTAAATGGGTATATAACCAATTAGATGCGTGAGTTTTTTTTTTTTTTTTTTACTTTTTCAACTCCGGTGCCACATCAGCCATTTGATCTGAAATTTGACCGGAAAGGTAACCCATACTAAAATTGGTTTATTAGGTGATAGTTCATATATGAACTAGTAATTTCTATAGTTCATATTATTTTTGGTTCATAAGCAATAGTTGGTATTATTTTCGGTCATTTTTCCTTAAAAAAACAAATATCTAAATAAATCTATAGGGCCCGTTTGGAAGGGGTAGGAATCATTCCCGATAACGGAATGATTCCAAATGAATCAAAATTTTTGTTTGGTTAAAGGCTTTTTAACACATTAAAGTAATCATATCATTTCCATTTCCTTTCCTTACCCTTATCCGATTCTATTCCATTTTCATTCCACCGCTCCAACCAAACGGGCACAGTGTGTTTAGTATGTTAGATTTATGGACTTGAATATTAGTATCGTTGTGATTTGGAATGAAAGAAAATAATAAAAGAAACATCAAACTTTATTGGAGAAGATATTTGAATTGTTATTTTAAAATCTATAAAATCATAATTTAAAATCGGAAATCCAAAAAACTTGTACTAATATGTAAAAACACATAAAATAACGAGAAAATCTAATTAAAAAACCCTAAAATATAAACTAAAGACGCTCTAAATGTTTTCAAATTGATAATAAAGGGATTGACGGGTCTAGAATATAAAATCGGTGGGTTAATCTATTTATTGTGAATTGATTTTAGGAAGAAATCTCGTTGAGCTTGTATGTTTAATTTGAGTCCAACATGCATGTGTGTTCAGACATGTAAGAATCCTGCGTTAAACTAGATACACCAAAATGCCAAAGGATATACCAAAGCAGCTCGGTCTCTCGGATTCTGGCTTATTGAGCTTGTCAGTCTTTGAACATTTGATGACGAACTTTGGACTATGATCGTCCCGTAAGAATGGGCTAGCTAGCCGACCTTAAGACATATTGTTAAGTGTCAACCGAGCCAAACGGTTACACTTAAGGGGATTGAAGAGTCTAGTATATAAGGTTGATGAATCACTTCTTCTATTACCAATTGGTTTCAGAATACCCACTGGACTTATATTTTAAACTGGTAAACTTAGATCCAACTAGACATGGGTCGTAAACCTAAACCGGCGGTTTAGCCGATTTGTAAAAAAAATAAAAAATAAATTTGAAAGTAGACAAAACCGCTGGTTTGGGCCAATAAATTTTTTTTAAAAAAAAAACCCAATCCGGCTGTTAAACAGCCGGTTTCGGCCAAACCTAAACCGCAAACTTCCCATTTAAAGGGCTGTTAAACCTCCGGTTTGGTCAAACCGGCGGTTTGGTTTGAACCAGTCACATGTCTAGATCCAACGTGCATATACGTTCGGACGTGTGATGGATCAAACTATACCCTAAATCTAATTTTTATATTAAAATTAAAAAATATATAGAGTATTTGTACGTACACTTATCATATACATTATACATTATATATTTATCAAAATATGTCATACATTTAATGTTCATATCAATTTATAGCTCCCTTTCCCATTTAAAGGGCTCAAAATCGTTGGGACTTTAAGTGGGACATCTTGCATGTCCCTATCTTATCACTTACACAATTAAAATAATGATAGATACCCTATGGTAGGGTTGGTGCCCTTATTATTGGACACACCAAAACTTATACATTAATTCACATTAAATCTAAGATAACATTTGCCCCCACATAAAATATATATGTTAATTGTTTAAATTAGATAACCACACAAAATTCTATGATTTTATGTACTCGTATACACTTATAAGTATGTTATTTCTTTGGGCTTATTTCATTCAATTGCTTTCGTTATTTATTCATAGCTATATATATATATATATATATATATATATATATATATATATATATATATATATATATATATATATATATATATACCCAAATTGTAACGTTTAACAAGTTGGATTCCTCTATGTGTCGGTCCCCAACTTTATAATAAATTTAAGTTATCCCACGCCTTCAATGTAGCCTTGGATTCCTTAACATGATCTTTCATGTAAAGCCTGCATTGATACATATATAACGGATATGATTTCACCACGTGTTTGTATGTGGTTCTTTGGTGCATAATTGAACATTTTTGATGCACGATTGCGCGTTTTGCTTTCATAAAATGATGCACGAGCGCGCATATCGTGAGTGCACATCATGATTGTGCATCATACCACACTCACACCATCACAGAGGGAGAGGGGGAAGAACTTTTGTTCATCTTTTTAATGCTATGAGTTTATTTTATTTTTTTGAAAGATTAATATATTGATCAGAAAAGGATGTATATGGGGTTATCTTATACCATTACGTACAAGAGCTAAAAGGAGTGGAAAACAATTACAGAAGGAGAGGAAAACAATTACAGAAGGAGGATGCCGAGCTGCTTAGCCCAAAAAAGAGAGTTTGGAGATCTATCCTTCCAATGGTAAGAGGTGAAGTTCTTTATGGCTTGAATAACATTGTGAGCACAAGTAGCCGCATGAGTGAAGTGGTGGTTATAGGTGAGATCATTCCTAACTTTCCATATGAAGTATATGAAGCTAGTGATGGAAGCAATATGGATGTGAGTGATAAGGTCGTGTCTGTGGGGTTTGATGGAGCTGAGCCACGTCCAGATGCTGTTGTTGTAAGGGTATATATAGAGGGTTGGGAGCCGGTGGTGGCTGACTACCCAGGAGATGAAACTGCATTTTGGATGTTGATCCCCTTCCAAATAATTCCGAGCAGGTACTGAGGTGTGGGTTGTTGGTTCATGATAATATAGTAAGCAAAAGTGGTGGAGAATTTACCATTTGATTTTGTGGTGAGGGTGGAGAAGTTAGGCCCGTCTTGAGAGACAAAGATATCGTCCCTAACTTTGAGGATAGTGTTCCACACGTGGTTGTGCTTGCAAATGGGTTCATAGGTCCATATGGCATGGCTTTTGAGGATGTTATTGATGACCCAATCAGTCTAGAGGTTATGGCTTGGGGGCACTGATCCAACTCGAATATCAGCTTGGATATGCATGCCTTGTTCCATGAGAGCAACTCTTTGAAGCCGAGACCACCTTCGGACTTAGAGGAGCAGACCACCTTTCAGGCGATGAGAGCACGAGGGCTAGCCTCCTTGCCAGATCAGAGGAAGGAGCGAAGAATACTGTTGATCTTCATGATGATGGAAAGGGGAATGGGGAGGACAAAACACCAATAATATTAGAGATACATGAAGATCGAAGAGATGATTTGCTTTCTACCGGCATAAGAGAGATTACTCGCACTCCAGGTGTTGATTTTGTTGGTGATCTTGGTGATGAGGGGGAGTTAGTCCGCATGCCTGAGGTGTTTGCTTCCGATGGGAATACCGAGATAAGTGAACGGGAGGGAGCCTAAGGATAGACCAGTGTTGTCGGCAATGAGGTTACAGTCCTGAGGAGAGATACCACCAAGGTAGAGAGAAGACTTGCTAGGGTTTATGTGAAGCCCAAAGTAGTTCCCAAAGTGAGCGAGGGTTCTCATCAATATGTTAATGGATTCGGAATCACCCCTACAACAAAGCTTAATGTCGTCAGCAAAACAAAGGTGTGTGAGGCGAGGGGAGGAACACTTTGGGTGTAAGCTGAAGTCGGGATTGGTGGTATTGACTTTGATCATCGAAGAAAGAACCTCCAGGGCAATAACAAAGAGCGGGGGAGAAAGGGGGCATCCTTGTCTTAACCCCTTAGAGCCTTTGAAATAGCCCTTAAGGGAACCATGTATATTAATCGAGTATGAAGGGCTAGAAATGCATGCATCGATGAGCTTGATGAACTTTTCAGGGAACCCCATTCTTCCTAGATCCAGTTAATGATGAATTTGTGATCGATCATGTCAAAGGTTTTTGAGATATCAACTTTGAGAGCACTCCTAGGTGAATTGTGTCGTTGGTTATATTTATTGAACATCTCTTGACAAATGAGGATGTTATGCTTGATGGATCTTCCTTTGATGAATGCACCTTGGTAGTTTCCATTGATAGAAGGAAGGGTATCATTGAGTCTGGTAGCAAGAATCTTGGCAGTGACCTTATAGGAGGTGTTACAACAAGAGATGGACCTATAGTCGAAAGGCAGTCTTGGGTTGCTCTTTTTGGCGATCAAGGAGATTGTGGTGTGGTTGACGTGGTTTGGAAGGATGGCCATCTCAAAGAGTTCAAGGAAGGCATTGGATAAGTCTTTGTCAATAATTCACCAATAGGTCTTGTAGAAGAAGGCGTTGAAGCCGTCGGACCTGTGGGGATTTGTAATTACCAATGTCAAAGAGGGTTGTTTTGATGTCATCAATGGTAGCATCTTTACAGAGGTTTGGCACGATGTCAGAATGGATTGAGGGTAAGGGGCAAAGCGGAAAAAGGTTAAGCAAATTTTGTGGTGAATGTGGGTTTAGAACGTTGGAGAAGTAGTTGGTTAGGATAGTGGAGATCTCTTCAGGATTTTGGGTTGGGCTTTTATCAAGATCACGGGGATTCAGCAGACTATTTATGGCGTTGAAGGCTCTTCTAGCAGTGATGCTTTTGAAGAAGAAGTTGTTACATTGTTCCCCGTACTTCGACTAAGAAGCTTTGGATAGCGGTGCAAGGGTGACACGTAGTAAGTCCATCTTGGAGTTGAGTGAGATGGACATGTTACGTTCGAGTTCAAGCAACTGGTGGTTTAGGGGAGAGGATTGAAGGTTAGTTTTAGTGGTGGATAGGGTTGATTTCAGACTTTCAATAGAGGAATGCAAGATCTCCATTTTGACGCTAGGGAACTTCTTCAAAGAAGGCTTGAGCCTTTTTAGTTTGTGAGAATGGTTGGACATGTGATGACCTTGACGGTATGTGGTGGGGATCGACCAAGAGTGAGTAACATTGGGGATAACGTCTTCGTGGGAAGACCAGTTGTTGAAACGGAATTTCCGTTTAGATGGGATCGGTTTGGTGTTGAGGGAGAGAATGGATGGAGAGTGGTCGGAGATGCTAGGGTTATCGAAAAGGGCAGTGGAGTTTGGGTAAGTGGTGGTCCAAGACGGGTTTCCAGCGATGCGATCGAGTTTGCACCAAATCCTTGAAGGAAGTTGCTTGTTATTCCAAGTAAGTTTACATCCAGAGAAGTCAAGGTCCGAAAGTGAGTTCGTAGAGAAGCAATCTGCCAATTCAGACAAAGGTTGTGATGAAGTGGAAGGGGTCTCGTAGATCTTCTCATCAGGGCTCAAGGTAGTGTTAAAGTCCCCCACGAGGATCCAAGGAGCATGAGGGTTGAGGAGTTTGATAGTGGCAATAGAGTCCCACAGAGGTTGGCGGTCTTCCGGACGGTTGTGAGCATATATGAAAGAACACTCGAAGGAGGGGTTAGGATTTGGGTGAGAAGGGGTGTAATCGGGCAGAAGTTGGGAAATATTACCGTGAATGATTTGGTTGTTAGATAGGATGGGGGTGAGAAGGAGGGTAGATGGGTTCCACCAAACCCAAATTCGGCATTTGAATTATGTGAAATAGTTGGAGATTTGGCTCCAGCTGGGAATGAGCGTAGAGAGACTTCTCATCTTGTCCTCCGTAAGCTTGGTTTCGGTGATTGCAAAAAATATCTAGGTTGTGGTTCTTAACCATTTCGCGAACTGCTTGTTGCTTATTGGGGTGATTCAAGTGCCTTACATTCCATGGACATAGATTAAGATTCATGGGAAACGTTTTGGTTTATACAAGCATCCTTGATACTTGCATTTGAGAGGGAGGTAGTGGGCGGGATTGGAGGGTTGATAGAGTTCTCTTGGGTAGACAGTGTGGGTGGTGCACTTGGTAGAGGGTTATACATTACGGATATAGAGGGTATGGGTACATGAGAACCTTGGATGAGAGGAGTGGTAACGGGTTGGGGTACAATCCCGATAGGAGGATCATTCACCTTTGTGGGAAGGATGTGAGCAGAAGAGTCCTTTGAAAGGAGAGGTGGAAGAGTGTTTAGAGACCCCTGGATACGTAGAGAGGAATCGGGGGTAGGTAAGAGGGGCTCAGGGTTTGAGGATGGTGGGGGAGGGGCTCTGTTGGGTTTGAACGAGGGAGGTTCCTTTGAGGCTTTGATTCCCTACAACGGTGCCCGAAGAGAAGGCACTTAGGGCAATGCTCCGGCAGCCATTCGAAAGAGATTTTTTGGGTAATGGATTCGCCGTCAGGGCCAACAAGCGTCACTTCATGAAGCAAGGGTTTTGATGCTTGAATTTCAACCAAGATCTTGGCAAAACCGAGCCTATCTTGATTTTCCGAACAGGAATCAGTAAGCAAATTAATGCCTATGGCGGAGCCTATCTTAGTCAACATACGACAGGACCAGAATCTGTAGTCGAGGTCGTAAAGAGAAGCCCAGACAGAAATGGAGGAGAGACTGGAGTAGTCAAGAGCCATTCCATGCCACCACCGTTTGAGTAGAAGCGATGAAGACCCGTTAACGATCCACGGGCTACTTTAGAGAATGGATATGAGGTCTTTTCCAAAGGCGAAGTGGAAGATGAAAACGCCATTTTCATTACGTAAAATCATTGGAGATGACACGAGATTCCAAGATTTAGAAACGAAGGAGGACATATGTTGGAAGGCGAAGGAGATGCCCAGGGGGAAGCCGATCAAAGAGAGATTCCACTTGGATATGGTGTCAAAGACATCATCGTTGGAGAACTGAGTGATACCATTATTGAAACCTGGGGAGTATGATAACGGTGCATGGTTCCAAGAGGCAACATTATGATAACGTCTTTGAAAGAAGCTTTTGGAGTTCCTGCAGCCGTAAAGTAGTCTGCATGGGGGCTAGCCGAAGGGTCATAGGGGACAAGATCCAATGGAGGTTTAGGTAAAACAGGAGCCGAAGAGGTGGTGGTGGTGGTAGGGTTAACCGGCTGCTCCGGTGAGATCAGGGAAGAGGAGTCCTTTGAAGGAGAAGGAGCAAACGGGTGGAAAAGTGCAACGGAGGAGATGAGCGGGGCTGGTTTAGTCATGTGTTTGGAGAGACGAAGATTGTTAGATCAAATGAGGTCCTCCGGGATTGACTCAAACGGGCTAGGGGGCTGAGATGGAGAGGCGGGCTTAGAAGGGAGACGGGGGTTGCGGTTCAAGTCGGAGATTTTGATCGACTATTTCTTAGATCATTTTGAGCCTCTCATGGTGGTTCCGGGGGGTGCGGGGCGGGGGGGGGGGGGGTGGTAGTGGTGGTGGAGGCATGTCTGGGAGGCCACACTAGTGACGGGGCAGGCGGAGAGCCTGAGTTCATTTTATTTTGGTATCATTGTTTTTTCTTTCAAATTATAAACAAAAAAAATGCATTCATTTTTTTTAGAATAAAAGTTTATTTTTGAAAAATTACAAAAATGAACTTGGTAGTACAAAAAACTAAATTAAGTAATACAAAAAAAAGAACAAAAGTTTTTCCTCCTCTCCAAAAGGAGCCCCTCACCCGAACCAATCCCCATATACATATATAAAATGTGTGCGATCATGCACCCTTCATAAAAATACACGACCGTACACCTAATAACCACACGTAAGACATGTGGCAAAAGACAATTCGTTGTTTATTTAGATTGATCGTTTTTTAAGATTCTCATTCCTTACTATACACGATTTGTGTGTGCGGGTGAGAGTGTTTGATCATTTGAGAACCTGCCGTACGGTAAGGAGTGAAAACCTTTTAGAATAGTTGGATCGAAAAATAAGAAGCTCACGATTTGTGTCATGTGTAGAGTTGTCAAAAGTTGACCTGACCTGTGAAACCGACCCGACGAACCGAATCTGACTTGGCCCCGAATTTTTTTTTAAAAAAGAGAATATTTGGAACTGACCCGCTTGAAACCGATTTAACCCGAAGTAATAAATGATCTAAAGTAACCCGACCCGAATGATCCGAATGCCCGAATAACCCGATATCCCGAAGTAATCCAACCCGAGTGACCCGATAGTCCGAAGTAACCCGACGTAGCCCGACCCAAAGTAACTCAACCCGCAATAATGCGATAAGTATATAATGGCATAATCCATACTATAAGTTTATATTATAAGTCTATAATGACATATTACATAATCCATATTTTAAGTCGGATATCCAGGTCCAGTTAAAGATCGTTCGTTTAAACAAATCACTCAAATATTCTCGGATAATTATCCAATTCGACTAAAGTCGTTTTCACATAAATACATAATTCATACTATAATTTTTAAGAATAAACATTTTAAAGATAAGTTTTAAATTTACTATATTGTCTATATATACATAAATACATATTACACATTACATAATCCATACTGTAACTATAAGTCTATGATGACATTCTTCAACCCCGACACGATAAGTGTAAGGTAACTTTGATTTTTAAAATTTTAAAATAACTTTTGATTTTATCTAATTACTAATTAAAACTGTTTTCCAACTTTAACTTCCGATTTCCTATACATGTATTGAAGAATACATATTACATAATAATGAGCCACACTTTCCAAGTCTGTTTGATTGAAGTCAGCCTCCTTCTTTTGAACTTGGACTTCCTCAACCGTGGTGGTTGGTATTCTTGGTCCAGTCTGAATAATTCTCCATAATTCCATATCCTGATCAATGATAAATATTTGCATTAGTGTTCTCCAATGAGCAAAGTTCTTACCGCAAAAGAGGGGTGGTCAAGAGGTAGATCTTCCTTGAGCGAAACCTCCATCACGTACAGAGTTCATGAGTAATCTCACTGATGGTTAAATCAATATAAGTGAGTCTAGATCTAATACCAATTGAAGAACCGAGTAAGGGATTGAGATAAGGAAGAAGATACTCTAAAAGGGGGTTGAATAGGATATGAGAAGTTTTCGCAATATCAGATATCAAGGCTTTGAAATGAATCTCACGGCCTTGAAGTCGATCTTTGTGCTTTGTGACAAAACTGTTTCCCAAGGCTTAGAAGTGAATCTCAAGTCATTGACTTCGAAACCTGCAGAAAGATGTTAATCACAATATAAGCGATATAAGCAGCGGAAATTAAAAGATCGACAGACGATATGTTTACGAAGTTCGTCCCTAACAAACTACTCTCCGCCTAGGGTTTCTGTTCCTAGAATTCTAACTATCTATTATCTGCTTTGTGTGAGTCCTAAATACAACCTAGAAGAACTTCCCTTCTTCTCTTAATGTAACCTCAATGATACGATCTAATCAATTCCTATTATATCAATAATAGCCTAGTTACTTCGTAGAGTAACATACTCGAGTATAACACTAAAATGATATGCCGATGTAGCTCTTGTGTTTATCTGAATCTAAAAAACAAACCTAAGTATGATCAAAGAGGAAGATAAACTTTTGGATCGATGAAGATAACTTAGTTTGTTCACTTGTAAGCTTGGTGTCTTCTTCTTCAATCGATGTGTCTCTTATAGTCTTCTATGGAGGAACTTCTTCTAGCCGTTATCTTCTAGTCGTTGCAACAAATTCTCTTCATAGAATCCCTTGTTTGTTGAACGAGATCTTCTCGTGTGGGATCCTTTTGTTATCCGTTGTGAGTAAGATATTCTTGTAGCCGTTTAAGTGAATCTTCAATCGAGATCTGATATATGTGAGTATAAACGAGTGTCGAATCTCAGGACTTTAGGAGTATAAATCACAACCTTAAACCGGTTCTCAAAGTCAAAAGCGGTAAAATAAAAATGAGAAATGTTTGTTTGTTTTTATATCCAAAGTGGTTTAAAATACTGAATTAAAATCGATTTAAACTATATGAGAGTTATATTCTAGGATTGGAGATTTCATCAACTATGAATCATCGATAGACCTTAAACATTTTCTTTTCTTAAACAAATTCGAATACAATCATGAAGGTAGGTTGCCTAAAATACTACTAATCCCTTTCGGGCTCAAAGTAATGTGCCTTAACAATTTAACATTTACTTTCGCACAAAGTTAAATAAATCAAAACCCTTTAAGCTCTTAGATACAACAAACTTATTCGATTCCAACATCTCGTTTCGGTCTCAATTTTATCAAATAAGACATGCATCTATGGCAACCTATTTCTCCTCAAGAGATCTAAGTCGTTTTCGCACAAATAAACCTCAAGTTTATACCTTATTTTCCAACAATTTCTATTACCTTTCGGTCTCTAGCAATCATCTAGGTATAGATCTAAATACTTAAGATATAAATCAATCAAAACAATCAAATATAAATTCAAGAAATTATAAGAACCTAGTTTATCTCAACATAGTTTATTCATCTCCAAACCTAGAACTTAGAGAATTAGCTGGTCAATATATAAGAAATGAAATTAACAATAAAAATCATCACTTACAAGGTTCAATGAAGAAGAAGAAGAAGAAGAAGAAGGAGAATGGTAGAACTCCCAAATCCCTTCTCAAATCTCCTTTTCTCTCCAAAAATTTCTCTAATTTCAATCGTTCAAAAAGTCCCCATAAACGTAGGCTGAATATCCTTTTTATAACCCCAAAAATGTCTTAAAATAGATGTTTTTAAACAACCAAATTCGTTAAATGACTCTTAAAGACGTGCATTAAATGGAGGTTGCACGCTCATGCACTGGATTGCGGGATCGTACAACCCGGCAGCGGCTTCAGGGCATACTTTCTTGAAAGCGCAGGAAAGTGCGCTGTCAGCGCTTCCTTTGCACGAGCACCTTGTATGGCTCTTCATGCTCAACTTTGACAAGATATCCCCAACTTCAATAGCCTCTTCATCAAGTCTTCAAAGACCAATCCTAACGTCTTCATCATGCACCAAAACACCAACAATCCTCTTGAAAATAAAGACAAAACGAGTGTAGACCTCCATACTAGAAATGTAACTAAAACTAGTAATAAAGCATACAAACTAGTGTCAAAAAATGCTAAAGCTAATCCTAAAAACATGATCTAAAACCTAATAAAAACATGCTATCAAGATCTTCTCTTCAACCGTTCGAAACCTTCAGCAAACTTCTTTATAGCCGTTCAAAGTCTTCAATGAGATTTTCGCCGAGATCTTTTTCAAACGTTTATCTTTCTCCAACAAGATCTTCTTGGATAGTCGTTCGAGATCTTCATTCTCCTTAGATCTTTTTGTTTGTTTGTTGTTGTAACAAGATCTTCTTCCGAGATCTCCTTTGTGAAAGGGTCTTTGACATCTTCAATTACCTATACAAACATGTAACAAACAAACCAAGACAAACAATCTAAAATATATAATCGATATTTGTTAGTTATAAAAACCGCATTTTATGTTTTGATCTTGAGATATCTTTTGTTAAGTTTTCCATCATTAAATAATATAATTAATAATAAAGGTGGAGTTATCACTAGCTAATGTTTTTATATGTTATTGAAATTTAGGATAACTTCAGGTTATGTATGTTTCAGAGAAGCTTCTCGGAGTTGGTGATCAATCGGACCCGCATGTGCCTTAGGATTTGGGAAGGTGGTAGTGCTCTTGATCATCTTTATGTTTTGATCTTGAGATTAAGAATATAAACATAGTTTAAAAGTGCATGTTACCACAACAACTTTACAAATTAAAGGTCAGCTATATTTTATTGTTTTGTCGTGTTCTTATTGGAAGATCCGGTAATGAATTTGTTGTCAGGCTAAATCTAGTGAATTGACACTCCGGTTTTTCAAATTCGGGGTGTTACAACTTGACATCAGAGCTTAGGTTGACAATAATAACACTTGTAACCTGAAGACGTGATGATAATCCGATCTGAAAGGATTGAGATCGAGTTTTGACATTTTAAGAACACGAGTTTTAAATGACTTTCAACCTAACAACCACAATAATTAATGATTTTCTATCTATCCGAATTAAATGAAATGGTAAAAATTCAAGTTATATTGTCATAATCCAGACCATCAATCCCAGTTTCACTTTCACCCAAAATGTTATTAAAAAAATATGTCACATGTTGCTATATTGAAATAAAATCTTAGTTTCTCCACTAGCATAGCAACACTTTATCAATTGCTATGTCAGTCCGTACTTCATAGTCCTTTGGCTCATTACAACGTATAGGGCAGTTTTGATAGGTGGGTAAATTAAGAAGATTTAAGATTACGAGAATTAATAGAAAAAAATAGTTTTCGTAATTTCGTTTTGTAAGGAAATTAAAAGATTAGATTATGTAAATTAAGAGAATTAAATTATAGGAATTTTCAATTTTGTAATCCTGTAAAACTTGAATTATAAAGATTACGAAGATTATTGAGGCTTAAATCTCACTATTACCCCTCTTTTATTTTCATCTCTTTCGTCTGTAAAATTTTTTGGCTACATACGGTGGTATAGTCACATATAGTCGGTATTTATATGTTCATATGGTAAGAGTTGTCTACATATGAGTCAAAATATATATATATATATATATATATATATATATATATATATATATATATAACACATTCTACCAAAAATGGTGTGCGGTAATTATCTGATTAATTCAGAAATATAATGCATCAGGAAATGCCGACAATATTCAGTATTTATAATAGCAGGCTACTTCGTAATATCATTTAAAGAATGTATCATTTGCAAATATATACTCCCTCTGATCATACTTAACGGTCATTTTAGCCTTTAACACAATTTTTTAGTAAATTATTAAATAATATAGATTTTGTAAAGTTTTTCTAAATCTTATCACTTATTTAATATTCAACCTTCTTTTAAACCAATAAGAAAGATTTTAGAACTAAAATTAATCATTTACACCAATTTTCAAGAATATTTTTTATAATTGTTGTTCATTTATTGACCTATAAAACTTAAAACGACAGATAATTTTGATCAAATTTCTAATGTTAAAACGACACTTATTTTTTATCGGAGGGGTATATACAATATAACATTTATTTGCAATTAATTGCTACATGTGGGATTTTAGCCGTTTATCGGCCCGACATACGTCATTTTATGTCATTTTCAAAAATTTTATTTCTGTCGAAAAATCAATTTATGTTAATAATACATTGCATGATTTTTTATGTTTGATATTTGATACTCCATTTACCCATGCAGTTTAACATTAAGAAAGTAGATAAAATAATGCCTTTTTAATTTTTGTTAAAAAATCAGGTTCCCCCTTTTTTTTGCAAATTTAAAACCAGTTAATTTAAGAATTTATTTGCTACTCAATTTACTAAAAAATCTATTTTATCTCCTTGTTAATAAGTTTTTATTTATTTAAGTTGAGAAAATATGCCCTTTACTAACTTTTTGTTGATAAAAAGATTTATTTTCTCTCCTTTAAATAATAAAAAAAAATATTTAATTAAAAATAAAAGGACATTGTTTATCCACTTTTCTAAATTAATAATCAATTATACAAATCACAACCCACTAAAACATAGATGTAAACTAACATTTTTCAATATTTATGTGTATAAATGAGAAAAATAGATAGAGGCCGGATCTCATTTTAAAATCTCAAAACAGTCATATTGTCATTTTTATTAAAAAAAAAAAGGGTGAATAAACAATGTAAACTTTTTTTTATGGATTTAAATTGTCCTAAGGAACTTTTAACTATTTTTTATAGTTTAAATAAGATTTGTTTTAATTGATTTAAATTTAACATAAACGAGATTTTTTTATTAATTAAAGTAATATACATATAAAGATAGATAAAGCATTTTTTAAATGATTTTAACCCCTTAAAACTCAACTACGGTTGAAGATAATAAGTTTCCAAATATAAAGTATAAAAATTCCGAGTTTAGTATACAAGGTTGGTGGACTACTCTTCATATTGTCAATTGTTATAAAATGGAACCTCGTTGAACTTATGTGTTAAACTTTTTATTAACGCCGATGTATACTCGTATGCATATCCGATCTATGGTCCGTCTGTGTCGGACTTTAACATGATAGTGAAAGATTCCAATTCCGACCTAGTATATAAGGGTCTGTTTACTTGCAGATTAGTTTATTTCCGGGTTTATAAACTAAATGAGTTTATATGGGTTTATAGTTTATTTTCAGGTTTATTTCTTGATGGGTTTATATAAATAAACTAGATAAGGTTGTTTACTTGGAGTTTATTTTTTGGGTTTATATTTTACTTCAAAAACTCTCATGTCCCTAAAAAAACCAAACAATAACGTTGTATACTCAAAGATGAATAAATAATATCAAAATGGAAAACCACAATGTCAAAATCGGGTTTTAAACAAAAATAAACTCATGGAAACAAAAATAATCTTGTTCTGAAAAGTTTATTTTTGACTGGTTTATAAATCCATATAAACCCCTATAGAAATAAACCAATTCCAAAGTAAACACGTACAAAAATTAAACTCAAAGTTTATAAACTAAATAAAACACAAATAATCTACAAGTAAACATACCCTAAGTTACATGTACAAAACAAATTTACCAATCGAGTACAAAACAAGTTTACCAAGTGCACCTATATGAAATGTACTTGGTCCCCCTACACAATATGTATATATATTCCCTTCTAGGCTACTATTGGAGTGATATAACGTATATGTTGACACATACCTAAATGGAAACCAACATTAATATGGTTATAGTAACAAGTGAAAGGAGAAATAATGAGCCACTTCAATGAGTAACGCCTCCATATGATAACATAGTGATAAATACATACAAAGTGAATAGCCATAAAACATACTTTCTTATTCCTCATCATTAATTTAACCATCTTTAATAATCATTCTTGAGTATAGGTAGACTCGGAACCCTCCAAAGGCCAGTTTTAGTATAGTAGCAGCACCGTACCCTGAGTGAAATGCTCGGAATTGCCCACAGTAGACCCCGTCGGAGCAACTCCGGGAGGGACATGACCAACAACCACCGCCCCGTCCGGAGGATTAACTTCCATGACCAGAGGTAGGGTGGAGAAGCAAAGTAACCGTTAAGAAAATGGCAGTTAGGGTTCTTTTTGAAGAGAGCATTTGAGGAGTTCCCGATTTAGAGTTGACATTGGAACAAGAGGAGTCAGATTGGTTACAAAATCAAGGGAACAATGATTCTCTTGTGGGGATCGCATTACCAAGTTCTCTACAGTTACTACTATTAGGCGACGTACGAATCGGGTCGTGTCGTCGGACTTTTTATGGAGAATAATATGTTTTTGTGGAGGAAAAGAAGGAGACCGCACGGTCTCCTTATATAACAAACCTTGGTAATTATTTTGGAGTATTCATTCTTCATGGTCGTTTATAAGGAGACGTTTGCACCTTTATTGGTTAGAATAAATTTTAAACTTAATGGGTGGAGGAGTAATTATCTTAGCTTACTGGACACGTTACTTTGACGAAATCGGTTCCGTCTTCCCTCCCAGTTTATACTATGTCAACTATGAATACCCAAAGGTTGTTTGTGATGATATATGGATACGCTTATTCGGAACTTTGTGTTGGGACATACGCCTACTTCTCGTCCTCTTCATACTATACCTTGGTGAGTGTTCAGCACGCCGAAGGATCGAGGCGGGCTGGGTATTTGTTCTATGGATAGTTTTAATCAAGATGCCCTTGGGAAACTACATTGGAGATTCCAAAGGCTACTGATAGTTTGTGGGCTAATGTTCTTCGTGTTGGAACCAAGGATGAATTACAAACCGGTTGTGATTTAGAAACATAATCTATTTAATTATTAGGGTTGTGATTTTTATTATAAAATTAATTGACAATAAAATGAGTAATTCGTAAAACTTTTTGTAAAAGATTTGTAGGACATTACATGTCAAAGGTCATCTTCACACCATCAACGTCTTTGTATTACCGTAAATTTATTTAATTATTAGGATTAATTTCGTTATCTTAACCATTCAAAATTCAAACCTTGCATTACTTTCTCCCGGATATATTCGGGAATTATTTAACCTTTTGGGATATTATGTTGTTAGTTATCGTAGAAATATTGTGTACTTGTTACTCGAGTTACTCGATCAATTTTTGTTACAACTTAAGTTGCAATTGTTTAGAAACTGAATCTAACGAACACAAATATTTACATTCAAAACCCTAACAAGTTAGTTAATAAAAATGAAATATGCTCTTTTCGACAACAACTAGAAATTATTCAATTTGGTGTTCAATAATCAAACATTAACCAACAACAATGAAATGACATGATTAACCTTGTCAAGTTAGGTCATCTCATCCTCGTTCTCGGAGTCTCAGCGCAACTAGAACTTCATGTTTTCATACTAAAGACTAAATTACATATCGGTTGTGATTCAGCAACCAAACCCTTTCCAGTTAAAAAAATTAAAGAAACGACGGAGGAATGATACGATACGATTCCTTCACCTTTCTTCCTTTTGCTCGATACTTAAGATCGAGTCAAGAGCTAACTCGATCGGCTTATTAAGCTTTCTAGGGCAAATTAACCAACGATCGATGTTAATCAAATGTAAAACAAAATATATAGTTGTAACCTTAAAAGCTAGATAGCAATTGACGTGAAAGGTTTACGTAAGTGATAGCTACACATGCAGGCTAGAAAGTTACGAGTGATAAATGATTAAATGTAGAATGTTAACTATATCAATTGGTCCATTCTTATGAAAAGCTCTTCACATGCACGTTTTTATCTCTCTTTACGTCTTTCGGTTATGAGTGGTACTGCATTTAGTGATGGTTAATTTTCTGACCCCTTTGTAGTTTTGGTACCATTTGGATTTTAACTTATTATGTATATTAAACGTGTGAGATTTAGATTGGTAGACTGTGACATAATGGCCCCTTGATATGGTATATATGTTTGATATAGGGTAAAGTGTTTTCACATAGAGTTTTGGAGCTGTGATATATAAGTAATCAACTTAGAAAAATAAAGCAAGGTTTGTAATAATCGAATTCAGTCGAAAATGAGATTAATTGTGAGCAAGAAACGCAACAACACGAGGACATACAAGATGTCACTAAGGAACTTGACTATTTTAATGAACCTCTTATGAGGCAAGTTAATCCAGTTCAATAAAGTAAGGTTTGTAATAATCGAATTCAGGCTGAAGAGGAACCACATATTGATGTGGAGAACTCTACAAATGAGGAAGTGCATAATGATGTAGGAAATCATACAGCTGAAATCTCTCCTATTGTTGGCCCAAATTGGAGATCAAATAGGGTAAGACAACAACCTAGACATTTGGATGACTATGTGTTGCATGCCGAGATCGAAGTGCTCCTCATGGAGCATAACGAGCCCGCTTCCTACAAGCAAGCTGTGACGGATCAGAACTCCGAAAAATGCCTTGAAGCCATGAGATCCGAAATGGAATCCATGTCTGAAAATCAAGTATGGGACTTGATTGATTTGCCTAATGGGGTAAAACCTATTGGTTGCAAATGGGTCTTTAAAGTAAAGACAGACAAGGATGAAAATATCTCTGTTTATAAAGCAAGGTTGGTTGCTAAGGGATTTAAACAAATTCATGGTATTGACTATGAGGAGACATTTGCCCCGGTCGTCATGATCCGGTCCATTAGGATAATCCTAGCGATTGCCGCCTTCTATGATTATGAGATATGGCAAATGGATGTCAAGACCGCATTTCTAAATGGCTATTTAGAAGAGGATGTATATATGATGCAACCTGAGGGTTTTGAGGATCCGAAATATCCTAGGAAGGTTTGCAAGCTTAAGAAGTCCATTTATGGACTGAAGCAAGCATCCAGGAGTTGGAATCTTCGATTTGATGAAGTGATCAAACAGTTTGATTTCATCAGATGTGAAGAAGAACCATGCGTTTACAAAAAGTTGAGTGGGAGCAAGGTGACTTTCCTAGTCTTGTATGTGGATGACATACTACTCATTGGGAATGACATTCCGATGCTGGAAACAGTAAAGGGATGGCTTAAGAAGCATTTCTCAATGAAAGATCTAGGGGAGACTGAGTACATACTAGGCATCAAGATCTATAGAGATAGATCTAGAAGGCTTATTGGTCTTAGTCAAGAAACTTATATAGATAAGGTTCTACAGAGATTCAAGATGACAGATTCCAAGAAAGGATATCTGCCTATGCAACATGGGATCCATCTCAACAAGACCTAGTGTCCTAAGACACCTAGTGAGATTGAGAGGATGAGCAAGGTTCCCTATGCCTCTGCTATAGGATCCATCATGTATGCAATGACCTGTACTCGACCAGATGTTGCATATGCTTTGAGCATGTGTAGCAGGTACCAGTCGAACCCCGGTGACATTCACTGGCAAGTTGCGAAGAACATCCGATAATATTAGGCAAGTTAATCCAGTTCTAAATTGATTCTTGAAGGAATTGTGTCCTTTATCCAAGGTGCAATTACTGATGATGAGATAAGACATTAAATATAGGGATATATATAATCCGATAATATATGTCAAGACCGCATTTCTAAATTGATTCTTGAAGGAATTGTGTCCTTTATCCAAGGTGCAATTACTGATGATGAGATAGGACATTAAATATAGGGATATATATAATCCGATAATATTAGGGGTCATTGCGTTTTGCTAGAAGCTAACCATGATCGATACATTTATATGATAAATTGTATTGCTAGTGTTATCGGGTCCTACGAGGTCACACCATAACGAGCATGTGAACTGAATCAATTAATGAGAGAATTACCATATAGGAGTATATGGTGGAAAAGGATATATTTTGTAGGAGTACAAAATATATTATGGATTGGTAATTAATAATAGATAAGGGGTTATTTATTTATTAATTACTAAAATATATATATCTTATATTTTAAGGACGGGCTTTTTAATAGTTAAAAAGTCCAACCCTAATTTGATATATTTGATCGAACGATTGATAGGTAGAACAAGCAGCCGCTTATCACGTATACTGTACGTGTTCTTCTTCTTCGATCCCTCTCTCAAAAAGCTTCATCCTTTGTTCTAGCAATCGAAGGTTAAGGCGATTCTTGTTTAGTCTCGGGTGGACCAACTAGAGGAGTAACACTTGGGACTCTACATATCCTTGAAGGAGTTATTAAACACGCATCAAAAGGTATTCCTTTCCCCCCTTATCTAATCAATTATGCATGCGATCCATGTTTAGATGTTTAGAAAATCGTTTCCTGAAATTCCGCTTTTACACATCTAAAATCCCAAAAATTATGTATATTAAACGTGTGAGATTTAGATTGGTAGACTGTGACATAATGGCCCCTTGATATGGTATATATGTTTGATATAGGGTAAAGTGTTTTCACATAGAGTTTTGGAGTTGTGATATATAAGTAATCAACTTAGAAAAAAAAAAAGCAAGGTTTGTAATATATGTAGATCATAAGTGTTTTTCTAACTCGATAAAAAACGAAAATGATAATCGAATTCAGTCGAACAGAATCACACTTTCCGTATTTTTTTTAACTTTCGGGAATTGGGGGTCGGATATATATTTTCATTATCAAATATGTAATATGTTATTTATTTCGTGTTTAGGCATTGATTGATCTAAATGTGCAAAAATTCTCATTTTCTCCTTTTTACCCAAGAAAAACTCCGTTAAACACAGATTGGTGAAGAGCTTGAGCGGATCTTGTGCTTGTTTTTAATGATCTTCCCCCTCTTCAATTGCGGAAGATTTGTAATTGCTAATTATTACCCCTCGTTTTGTACTAACGTTTCTAATATACCAAAACGGAAAGAGAAAGAAAAGGCGAAGAAAGTTTACCCCCATATAGATAGTTTCAATCATTCCATTTTAATGAAATTAGTCAATTCCTTTAAGAAGTTTTTAGGTGCACGGTTAAGAAATATTGATGCCAATCTGACGTATATTGTGACTCAATTTAAAACTGATGTACGACTACACTGCGTGAAAGCCGAATTCTTTAAAAAAAATCTTGGCCTTGACACGCCAACACAATAAAAACACAATTTTGACTTTTTTTTAATATTAGTACTTCGTCCGGTTATTAATACTTATCATTAGAATAAAAAATACATATATAGCAAGAAAGTTATAAGTTGAAGGTATAATATTTAATGATGTACAAGTTCTAAAAAATTGTATAAAGACAATGATGGAAGGTGGAGATTTGTATAAAATGAAAAATAGTATTTTAAAAATGAAAAAATGGGTAAAATTATATTTGTGGAAGGTGTGAGTATTAATTATACTCGTAAATTGTAATAATATATATTATGAATTTAAATTTTTAATAAAAATTATTGAAAATGAGAGAGAGAGAGAGTAATTCTTGGTTAGTGTAAAGCACGTGATCCAATTCCTTCCTTCTAGGGTTTTTGTGCAAACAAAAACTAAACCACAAGATGCACATGAATTTTTGCTACGATAATTGACCAGATTGTTATCCGTACCACGCGTTCTATGCTATGCGTACCACATTTACGCCTACAAATTGCGTACGCATAGCGTTAAGACCAATCTGAGCTACGCGTCTAGCATGCGTAGGCGTAAGCGCTTTTTTTAAAAAAAAAAAATTATTTATTTGAGCGCTGGCTCCTGACGCCTGCGCCAAATCCTAAATCTGATTAAAATTTCGGTGTTTTTCGAATGTAAAGTGTGAAAATCGCGTTGACAAAAAATAGGGTTTTAGTGCTTGTTTGGTTGGGCGTAAAAAACCCAGTAAAGTAAATTAATCTATTAAATGGATCAAATTAAGGTGTTTGGTTGCAAAATCAAAAATGATAAACACATTCATCTCTAGGTAACAAAACAATTAACGTGTTATTTTGATATTAAATCTCCCAATTACCCTTAAAATTTTCATCTCTCACCTTTTTTATCTTCAAATAAAGGTTATAATTGTCATTAACTAATAATGCTTATGAATTTAACACATTACAAATTACTGGATATATTTTTGCTACCAAACATATTTTCTCAATTCCCAGCAATTGTAATTCCAAGTAATTCAATTCCTAGGAAAATCAATTACCGAAAACTGTAAATCCATTGTTTAACCAAACAAGCACTTAGCGCGTTGGCGTTCAATTTTTTTTCCTTTTTAAAAGTTTATAAAAAAAATAAAAAAAAAACGCTTACTATGGCTACACAACGCGTAGTTGTACAAGCGGTGTGAATAGTATGTTCAGTGTTGTTGTACGAATAGCAATAACCATAACTAATGAGAATTATCTTCAATAACTAGAAATGAAAATAATTGTTGAATAAAGACAAAAAGAATATAGAACATTTACTATTAATCGCCAAAAAAAACGAATATAGAACATTAAAGCAACAACCAATAGCAATGGACGAGATTAAGAAAATTTCAAATCAAGAAATAATTGTTGACGATGATTGACAATCCTAAACACTAAAGTGGTCCATTACAATAGTCCCAATGAAATAAGTAATGATACGTTATAATCTATGGTGGCCGACGGTAGATAAGTTCCGACGGACCGCCGGTAGCCGGCGGTTCTTTGGTAGCTACATGCTGCGGAGGATTGAGTTTGAGACGTCAATCATAGGCATTTTTGTGGTAGCTATTGGGGTGTTATATGAGCCGAGCATTGACACGTTCAAGCTCGGCTGGTGTATAAACGAGTTGAACTGAAGTCGAACTTAGAATTTATACGAGATTTAAAATTTGTTTATATTCGGCTCGTTTAAATGATGAATGAGCTTGAGTCGAGCTTTTTCCAAGCTGAGAATGAATTGAACTCGAGTAGCACGACTTATATAAGTCAAGTTTGAACTGAACAAACCGAGTATTGACGTGCTCAAATTCGACTCGTTTATAAACAAGTCGAGTCTGAACCGAGAGTAAATTTTACACGAGCTTTAAAATGTGTTTATCTTCGACTTATTTAGAAAATAAATGAGCTCATGCCTATCTTTTAACCAGCCCAACGTGAGTCAAGTCCGAATAGTTCGTCTTGTATAACATCTCCGGGTACTAGCCAACCTCGGTGATGGTAGAAAAACAATGTGACACAAAATAGAAGTAAGAAGACGATGAAAACAAACTACCCTTTATTTGCAGAATAAATGAAAACTATTATAGTTTAAGAGGAAAAAAAAATAAACAGAAAATAAAATTTGGTTTAATAACATATATTGATTCAATAATGATTGAGCCTATATTGGTTGTGTTTGGTAGATGAAAAAAATTAAGAAAATAAGATTAAAAAAAATAATTGGTGGAAATAATTTTTTAAATTGGTAAGAGAATGATGGGTATTGAATTAAAGCGATTTAAGCGAATTAAATTATGAGAATTGTGTAATCCTATCGAACATCGATTATAAGAATTATAATGATATTTAGACAAAAATCTTATTTTTAACCCTTTTCTCTTTTTCATCTCTGTCATACAATTTTTTTTACCCACAATCATATTCATTTTATCAAACAGTTATTTCACGTAATTACATATTCATCTCTGTAAACAACTTCAGCTTTTTAATTATTCATCTGAATAATTATTTTCATTTTCAATTCAAACTAATTTTGTCGGGTTCAAACGAACATATTTCTAGATTTATGAGTTTTATCTTGTTGGGAAAAGTATTGAAAATAGTTGAAATGGAACAAGAGTTCAGGTTGTTTATAAGTATTTTGATGAATAATGGGTCGTTTTGTGCAAATGAATTTATAACAAGTGGTTAATACAAATAAGTGAAAATAAGGAGTGAAATTATGCCTTTAAGCTTACTATACAAAGTTTTCCAAATCAAGAGACAAATACTTCAGAGGCATTTCAATATATTTAATTTCAAAAATATTAATAAATATTTATTTTTATTTTTTAATACAAGGGTAAGCGAAAAGAGAGGGTCAGCATCTCGAGACTGAACGCCCTAGAACATCTTTTTTAATGAGGTCTTCAACTTTGTTTGGCAGAGGGTCGACGCAAACACCCGAGTTATGTCCAAGCAATGTCAACCGGCCATCAACAGTGTTGATTTCCCTAAGAATGTGACGAATCGTTCTTTAAGCGAAGCATAAATTATTAAGAATATATCTTAGATGATCATGTCTGACTCCGATAATGGTTTCCAAATGTGGTTGAGCGAGTTAAGAAATTAAGAACTCCGGAGCTAATTATGATTTATTTTTTATTTTTTTTGTAACCAAAATTTTGGCCCAAAGGTTCAAGGGCTAGTCCAGTTATATAAATGTGAAATGAGGACTTGGGCTTCATCGCAAAGCCCAATACTTTAGTCTTTTTTTTTTTTTTTATAGAACTTTGCGAAATGAAAAGTTCTCCCCTAATTGAATATTTAGATATCCCATAATTAAAACGGAAGTAATTTAATCCCATAATTAAAATTATAAATTATTTTATAAAATTGCAAATTTAAATTATTTTTAGTGTTTTTCATTTACTTAATCCCGTAAAAACAAGATGTATATATCTAATACAGGAAGTTTGGTAATAAAAAGAAATTTTATATATATATTGAGGATAAAAAAAAACTATCCTAAAACTTATAAAATTCATAATTTTATTATTAAAACTTTAAAATAAATTGCAAGGTACCATCGTGCGTGCATTAATCTAGTTTAACTAAACTATCTAGATAATCTAAACCTGTTTATTTATTTATTTATTTATTCTCCAGTTATAATTATTTTTATCGACTCAATTTTTTTTCTTTTTTATTTATTAAAACTCCACAAATACATAATAATTTGAATTCTACCACCAACACGATTTACTTCTCTAGAAATATGAATTGATTATCTCATAAATTTCTTAAAACTTTCAAGTACTATTCATCCGATTCAGACCGGACTTATGTCAAAAATTTACTATTAGACCAGATTTAAACCGAATATTCAGGTCCAAACAAATTAGTTTAATTAAAATTTATCCTTTTTTGAATTTTTAGGTCTAAAATTGGACCTTTAAAAAATTGGCAAACATGTCCGGACCTAAAAACACAATTCAGGTTCAAGTCTATGTCCGATCCATATAAAATTTTCGGTCCATGTCTAGTCTAGGTCCGGTTCAGTTCAAAATTCCGATCCGAACCGGAATTTAAATAGTCCTTCCTATTTCTTGAGACCTAGTGATTAAATTTAGTTAATTTGGATTAAAATTAAAAACCTTAATATAATGATTTGCTTCCTACAATAAATGGGACAAAGCAAAATGATGAGCTATTGCGTGCACGCACTAAAACTTGCACCAAAAATAGGCAAAGCTAAATTCATCTTTTAAGCCTCCTTTGTGCTTAGGTCGATTTGCATTTTCAACAATGCAAGAAACATAATCAATCATTTAGGAGTCCACTTATCTTTAACCTCAATCATTAAAAATTACAATGTACAGTGATTGATATTTGTGTTTTAATAGTGTTTTGAGAATAAGATATCGTCGAGAATATATATATATATATAGATCATATGAGAACAGGCTTATCGTGTAATCATGAGAACAGATTCGTAATTATTATTATTTTTGTTACGAAGGTGTCATATCGTTTAATGTATTATTCGTAGTTATTGTTGGTTGAGTGGATTATTCGTAATTATTGTTGGATTCCTAATTATTATTATTCGTAGCTATTATTAATTATGATATATACTCTAAATCTCAACCCTTAATACTCACCATTCAATGGTGTACGATTGTTCTCATGTATACACGTTAGGGGTGTTCTCACGGGAACCACACCCTATATATATATATAAATTTAGGTGTCCACTTATCTTTAACCTCAATCATTGCAAATTACAGTGCACAGTGATTTTCATATTTGTGTTTTAATAGTGTTTTGAAGATAATATATATATATATAGGAAATTACTGGAAACCACCCGCTAAATAGGCCATATTGCAAATAACCACCCGCTCTATTACTATTTACCGAAAATTACCCACTATAAATACTAGGTTACCAAAAAACCACCATTTGTCAATATACCGTCAAAATTCCGTCTTGTGGGCCCCAATTTATTAATAAATAATATTTTTCCTTTTTTTTTTTTGTATTTTTAAAATTTTAATGTATTTTGTTTTTTTAGTTTGTATTATTTTTTTAATTATAACTTAAAAACCCATTAAAGCCCCTATTTTCACATTGCCTATAGCCTTAAAATTTTCAGGGCCGGCCCTGACGTCCAACTACCCAAGGAAGCACGAGATGGAGGCTCGTAGACGTCCGCAACATCAAACTCAATTGAAGTTGACACACAAGACAAGCCGAGTTAAAACAAACACCATGTTCAAACATGTAACTAATTTTAGCTACGCTAGATGTGTTATCTTTTGAGGATCCGGATATTGATTATTTTAGCTGATTGAAACTAAGTAGATTATAGAAGAAGAACACGAAAACATTTAGTAATAAACCGTCCCTTAAATTTTCTTTTTTATTGTATTGATAGATACTCAATATAACCCTAATTCGATCTATTTATATTTCACATCATTTACTGATATTTTTAATTTTAAGTGAACTCTAATTACATTATTTAATTTTATATTATTTGTAAAGAGTAAAAGTTTGGGCTACTATTATTGAAACTTTTTAGTTAATCACGTTAGCATAAAAGTATATGAAAAAGATTCTTATAAAATATCCATTTGACTTTAAGGTACAAACAAGCCTGGAGATTCGAGTTCGAATCCTCCCGGCAGCATGTATGGAAAAACTGATATTGGGAGGGTATCCCCCAGCAATGGGCCACGATTTAGTACCCGATCCGGACGTAGATCGGCAAAGCCGATCGAACCGGGTGTTCTAATTAACTCTTCAAAAAAAAAAAAAAAAAAAAAAAGCTTGTATTTTAAAATTTATTGACATTAACGACAATAAATCAACTACTGCATGTATATACTAGAATATCCGGATTCAAATATAACCGGAATTTAAATATGATTTATTGATTTGATTCACAAATAAATTTGGGTTTAGACATGTAATTCTACTTCATTTCAATAAATCATTCACAGAAATTATACAATATTACAAAGGAAAAAGTATTTGCAGAATGGTAATCTCATTACTATAAAAAAAATCAATTAAACTCCTACTAAATCGAGTCTTAATTTTGAAATAATGAACCCAATTTGATTAAAAAAAAAAAGTTTTTAATTTTTATAAAACACCTTTTTTGACAAATAATATAACTTTGATATGTATTAAAGTTAACATGGAAAAGCTTTTTTTTTAAAAAAACCCTCAAATAACAACTTTAATAATTGGGGTTTGTTTATGAAAAATAACGTAAATTATATGTAAAGTGTGTGCTTATTTGAAACAAATAGCTAAAATTCAATATTTGTTAGCTAATTAATAATATTCGAGGAATTGACAATTGTTGATATAAAAAATATAAGAAATATGAAGAATGGAGACGATGAAATGTTTTCACGCGGTTAGGGGTGACGGGTCTAGTATATATGATTGTTGGCTTACTCTTCGATCTTCATATTATCAATAAATTTTATGATATAACTTCATATGATTTAATTGTTGAATTTTGACCTAACACGCATGTATTTTTGGTCGTGCAAATGTGCAATGAACCCCTGTAACTTTTGGGCTGGTTGGCCATAAGACATTTTATAACGAATTTGGACTATGTATCAACATTTATAATAAATGAATAAAATACAATGTTGGTGAACTACTCTTCATAGAATCTTACTGGACTATGTTTTGGATTTTAGCCTATGAACCTAATACGTTTGTACGCTCACAATATGACCAGCCGGAATCTCACAAATAGCACCATCTTCATAGAAAAAATATCAAAATCATCTGAAAAATCAAGAAAAATATAAGAATATCAACCAAAAAGAATCCTTATATTGATATATTATTCAAATACTTATATTAAAAAATATGTTAGTTTAGATTACTTGGTCCACCAACCACAAAAAAAAAGTGTATGCAAGCCTTGCAAGGTTGAAATTTGGTTGTATTAGAAGCTTTGATTACATATACCTTTTTTCATCAAATTTCAAAGATAATACACTTTTTCCCAAAGCAAAAATCAATCTACTTACCATCAAATACTAAAAGATCATCATGCCACTCAAAATCACAGAGCAAATAATTGCGCCACTTTCGTGGGTTACAACTCCTAA
This sequence comes from Fagopyrum homotropicum, assembly GCA_033239125.1. Taxonomy (NCBI): domain Eukaryota; kingdom Viridiplantae; phylum Streptophyta; class Magnoliopsida; order Caryophyllales; family Polygonaceae; genus Fagopyrum; species Fagopyrum homotropicum. The sequence continues at coordinate 166,085,345 of BSWB01000001.1, forward strand.
AGTTCATTTTACATAAATAATATATATATATATATATATATACACTTTCGTGTGTTACAACTCCTAAAGTTCATTTTACATAAATTATATATATATATATATATATATATATATATATATATATACACTAGTTTACATTCATATCTTGAACGACTTTTCTTAAAATTATTTTCAAAATTACTTTGATAGATAATAACCAAGTTTAATAGATATAATACATTTTATTTTAAATACTTAATTTTATTATAAATATTATATCAAATAACCTAAGTTTTATTAATAATTGAAAAGGGATTCATTTTAGAATGAGATTTTATAAAATTAAGCATTACGAAATAATTTGATATTTTCACTTGAATTAAAAATAGCTTTAAAAAGAGATATAGTGAAATTAATAACATTTTAATCTAGAGATTACACTATTTTCGACTCTACTTATATTATAAAAATGAAAGAATTTGGTCAAATTGACCCTTTTCTACTTTCATTATTTTCATTAGGTGTGTGTACCGCTTTAATTTTTACCGCTTTCAACAAATTGAAGTTGAAAGGGAAGAGGTGTAATTATGGATATATCTACTAAACATATATATATATAGAGAGAGAGGGGGGTTCACTCCCATGTAAACAACTCTTACCATGTAAAATAAGAATAAATTGAATCCGTTAGATCGTTAAATAAATGGTTGAGATTAGGCGATATTAAAGGATAAAAAAAATCGTGTTATTAATGGAAGAAGATTTGCCGAACCTTAATCTATATATTCGACGGTATAGTCACATATATTCAGCGATATACTAACATATATTCGGTGTTTACACGTTCATACGATAAGAGTTGTTTACATGTGAGTCTATATATATATATATATATATATATATATATATATATATATATATATATATATATATATATATATATATATATATATATATATATATAGAGTATAGATCCTATGAGAACACCCCCTAACGTGAGAACATGAGAACAGATTCGTAATTATTATTAGTTTTGTTACGAATGTGCCATATCGTTTAATGTATTATTCGTAGTTATTGTTGGTTGAGTGGATTATTCGTAGTTATTGTTGGATTCCTAATTATAATTATTCGTAGTTATTATTATTTTTGATATCTACTCTAAATCTCAACCCTTAATACTCACATCCAACGGTGTACGATTGTTCTCATGTTCTCACGTTAGAGGGTGTTCTCATGGGAACCACACCCTATATATATATATATATATATATATATATATATATATATATATATATATTTATATATATATATATATATATATATATATAAAGACTTAACTAATTTGCTGGAAAAAAAACAAACTTTGAAATTAGAAAAAAAAAAAAAGCCAACCAATCAAATTGGACTATTATATATGGCTTACATGCCCTTTCTATCCTCCTTTATATAACAACATCTCATTCATCATAACTCCCACCATGCAAAAACTTCCCTCTTCACAAAACTCTCATCTCCAAACAAAACCCTAAAAACCAAATGTCTCAAATCCTCACAAGATCACCAAAACACTGTGCTCAAAGAGGCTTTCACTTCCCCAAACTCAACAAAAAACTCATCTACACTTTCTTCACAATCCTCCTCTCAATCATCTCCTTCATTCTCCTCCTATGGCTAATCTTCCATCCCAAAAAACCCAAATTTACCCTCATACAAGCTCAAATTTACCAACTCAACCTCTCAAACCCTAATAATCTCCTCTCCTCTTCCCTCCAAATCACACTCGAATCGAAGAACCCTAACACGAAAGTCGGTATCTACTACGATAATCTCCGAGCTTATGCATCCTACAAAGGTCAGCCGATCACGGCTCGAGCTTCAATCCCGTCTTTCTATCAAGATCAACAAGAAAACGACGTCGTTTCAGCTGTTCTTGGTGCAAATGGATTGCCGGTTGCTCCGTCTTTCGGGTTTGACGTGGGAAGAGATCAGGTGGCCGGGAAGATGGTGGTGGTGTTTAAGGTGGATGGTAGGTTGCGGTGGAAGGTTGGGAGTTGGGTTTCCGGTGGGTATCAATTCGACGTCGATTGCATTTCGGTTTTGCCGTTGGCTATGGTGGCTAGCTCTTCAGGACAGTTTGGAGCTCATTGTGATACGAGTTTGTAAATTTGGTCTTCTAGTTTGTATTGGTTACGTGTGTAATATATTGATAAAGAATTACAGAAATTCTGAATATTATTATATTGATTAAAAAAATATATCTATGTTTACTATGCTTGTTAATATTTTTTAGAAAATTACAGTTTTTTTTTGGTTTTTGGTAAGTTGGAAGTTGGATTCCCTGCGCACAAGGCGCTTTATTAAATAAACGAGATTACAAACGTGAAAAACGAGGGAAAGAAACACTCATCGTATCGTCCAAAGTAAGCACCAGGGTGGATCAAGTAACAGATGAATACCAAAATCTAAAGAGAAGGCATGGTTCGCAATAGCGTCAGCTACGCGATTACCTTCCGTGTGAGGGAGATTGAGAGACCAATCTCTAGCAAGGAAGCCTTGACATCGAGTTACCAGCCTTGAGAGCGGGTGACGAACACCGTATGATCCATTATTTATCGTATATTATAAAATATTGAATTATATTTTTGTAAATACACATTATGTTTTAAGAAAATAGCCTTTTGTAGTAATACTCATCCCATAAAAGCTTGGAATATAACCCAAGTTATTTAAGCATACTCCATTTTAATCAAGAGTTTTTTAAAATAGGATTATACAATATGTAATTTACATATAAAGTAACACAAATCAGTCAAGTACAGAGAAAAATATTTTTTTAAAAATAAAGAGTTATATAACTTATATATGTAACCTCAAAATTAAAAGTTGTATTGTATATAGATTTGGGGAAATCCGGATTATATCCGGGCTTCTTGGATTATCTTGCCTCTCTTTTCATAATTATGGAACTTGGGTCCAAAACATTGTTCATACGGTTGTTCGAGGTCCGGATCAGATTGGATCGGATCGTTTCACCACTTGTGTGAAACGGTCCATGGATAGGACCGGACCAATACGGTCCCGACTGTTTATTACTATTTTTTTAAAAAGAAATATTGGATGGATTAAATTCGGTCCGAGACTTTTTTCCTGTTCAAAAATATTTAAGTGTAAATTAACGGTTCAGATCGAATCGAACCGGATTTTTACAATTACGGTCCGGTCCGGTCTGGACATTGCAGTCCTAATTGACCATTTTTGTTCGAGTTGGACTTTCCAACACCTTATCTATTTCCATACGAGTTGCTAAAATTTACCCCCCGTTTGGTTGTAATTCCGGAAACGGAATCGGAATGGAAATGAATTTAGTTCCTACGCGTACATTATTCATGAATTATTTTGGAATCATTTCCCTGGGGTCTCATACAATTTACATTTGATTCCCCTATTTTGTTTTCCGATAGGGTATCAAAATTAATCAAATTCAACTCCAATTAGTTCAAATCACAAATAATGATTCCAAAAAGTTTCATGAACAAGTGAAACGGTCCGATCCGATCCGAGAAATTTTGGATGGATTAAATCCGGTCCGAGACTCTTTTCCTGTTCAAAAATATTTAAGTGTAAATTAACGGTCCAGATCGAGTCGAACCGAATTTTTACAATTATGGTCCAAGACCGGACCGGACCGGAAATTACGGTCCGGTCTGGACATTGCAGCCCTAATTGCCCATTTTTGTTCGAGTTGGACTTTCCAACACCTTATCCATTTCCATTCGAGTTGCTAAAATTTACCCCCCGTTTGGTTGTAATTCCGGAAACGAAATCGAAATGAAAATGAATTTAATCCATATGTGTACATTGTTCATGAATTATTTTGGAATCATTCCTCGTGGTCATGCATTTTACATTTGATTTCCCTATTTTGTTTTTCTCAAAATCAATCAAATTCAACTTCAATTAGTTCAAACCACAAATAATGATTGCAAAAAGTTTCATGAACAGTTATATATGTATGGATTAGATTCGTTTTCATTCCGTTTTCGAAGTTTAAACCAAACAAACCTTATAGTTTATTGAACCTTACCTCAAGATTTGAACTTGCCGTGGAAACATCGGAATGAATAAAGAAAGATAAGACTAAAATTTGGTTTATGTTTTTGAGTGGTTTGAAATTAGGTGGAGAAAAGGCCGAGAGATAAAAGATTCTCATGGGAGAAAAAGAGTACAAACAAAAGACAAAAAAAAATGTAAGTGGGGAAATTATGTATCATATGAAATCTTTCTAACTAAGGAATCACCCAATTGTGTATTTTATACCAATTTATTGATACTATCATTTTAACAATTATTTTTTTTTGAGATTAAAATTCTTCTCTATTTCATTTTCTTTCGGGTTTTAGGGTCCGTTTGGTTCCAACTCCGGTAACAGAAATGGAATGGAAACGAATTTAGTCCATATCTATATCTTTATTCATGAATTTGTATGAAATCATTCCTTGTGGTTTAAGGCAAAATAGACTTGATTCCCCACATTTTGTTACCCTATAGGGTATCAAAAGTAATCAAACTCTCCTCCAATTATTTCAAACCACAAGGAATGATTCCAAAAACTTTCTGAATAAGGGTATACGTATGGACTAGATTCGTTTCCATTCCGTTTCCGATTCCGGAGTTAAAACCAAACGGGCCCTTATTCTTTTCGTTGTCAATTATAAAAATCTATCGAATTTTCACACTTATATATATTTTTTTTTGCATTTTATGAATTTTCTTGTTTGTGATTTTTATAAGTTAAGATATATAAATTTTTGTATACTAATAATATATTTATTTAAAAATAAAATAAATAAAAATTAAATGGGTAAGTGAACCCACCTCGATTCTCATCGACTTATTAGAGATCCATGAGTTCCTCTGTATTTAAGGCTGATACATGAGACAAGTTTCTCGGGCTCGGCTCGCGTTCGGCTTGTTAAAAGCTCATCTCAGGCTCAGCTCGTTCGGTTAAAGTTCGGCTCGTTCGACTAAAATAACACTATATGAGCATTATTTTAGACGAGCTACTCGGGCTCGGCTCGTCAAAAGTTTGTCTCGGGCTCGGCTCGTTCGGCTCGTATAACACCCCTACCTACAGGTAAACCGTAAACGGATCCTTAATTCCTTCATAACTTATTTTCACGAGAGGATTGAATTTTACCTCCATCACTATATTAAAATTTAGATATAAAATCATTCCGAAATGAATATATATATATATAGAGAGAGTTTATTATGGTGATATAATACTTCATAGTTTCACAATATATTTATATCTTACAACAAGTATATGATAGAAAATAGACACTTTGCTAACAAATAACTTATAAGACAATCGGTTTATATCTTATAATATAATAAATATTTATTATTTAAACTTTACAAAGAATGTCCATACACGTAATTAAGTACCGGGAGAGTATATGTATCTTAACCTTCGTTACGTATATGAATGTATGTGGACCTCGGTTACGTGTATATTCATATACACATATATTCAGCGAGGCAGCTTTAATCATAGATCAAAGGTGAAGCTGTCGGAAAGCTGAAATCGTCGTATATATCTATCGTCGAGCTTCTCAATGCAACCACGTACTTACAAATGGATTATTTTTATCATATGATTGGTCTAGACGCTATAACGAATCTAGTATATAAGATTGGAGAATCACTATTCATATTTTCAATTGGTTTTAAGACGAAACTTTATTCTGTTTATGTGTTGAGTTTAGACCTACGCGTATATGTCCCGTCCAATTGAATTAGTCAACCTTAAAAGACATTGTATTATCAACTGAGCATGAGGAATTATTCATATTGTCAATTGGTTTTATCTCGTTTGACTACGTGCAATGGAACCTCCGTGTGATATTTGACCCACCGGGATTAATATGTCATGTTATTTGACTGACCCATCATAGCTTATGATGATATTAGAGTAGTTTAGTTTGAGCCTCTATTTTTCAAGTTTGTCAGTATTAAGACATTGATTTCAACCTACAAATTTTCAATATGACTCGTTGATCAGGTCGGTGGATATTAATCTATTAATAATTGGTATTATATACAATAAATAAAATATGTGAAACGATGTAAAATTTGTGGAACTCTGGGGTGTTATTCACGGTATTGAACTGGCTTGGGAGTTAGGGTATCGGAAAGTTGAGGTTGAACTGGACTCACTCCTGGTTGTCGGACTCATTGAAAATGGTGTTAGCCCATGCACCCGCTCTCTAGCATGGTGATGTGTTGCCAAGACTCCATTATCCGTGATTGGTCTATCAGTTTCGCTCATGTTTATCGGGAAGGAAATAGAATTGCTGACTCTATTGTCAACTTTGCTTTTAGTCTTGATTTCGGTAATCATTGTTTATTAGAGCCTCCTTTGGGTGTTCGTGCTTTAATTATGGATGACTTGAGAGGAGTGACCCTCCCTCGCCTTACTCAATTGTAATTCGGTTTTGGTTATAATAAACGGTCTAACGCGGGGAGTCTAATCTCTCTTTCAAAAATAAAAAATAAAAAAAATCTAATAATCTGTTTATAATTTTGATTTGCACGTCGATTTACATACTAATTTTGTAGTATCATGAAAAGAGTGATTCTTCCTGATCATAGATTTTGATTTTCTTCTTCCCCTCACAATGACAATAATTAGTAAATAAAAATATTTTAAAAAAATTCCGCCTTCTACGGTTTGCTTAAAATTAATTATCCACACAATTTTCTTTTTTAAGATTTTCCTTTATTTGAGGATCACAATTAAGCCCTTTTAATTACTGAATTTTCTCATTTCTTCATCTCCCTCAAATCACAGAGATCCTCTTCAATATCTTAATCATCAATCTCCATTCTTCATCTCCGTATATATAAAAACATACAAAATATAAACAAATAAAACTACGTTCACTATGGTAATTGCTCTTCAATCCTCCATCATCACAAACAATATTGTAATCACAATATATTGTTCATCATGAATCAAACTAGGTTTTTTTTTTGAGAAATCTAATTGATGTGTAGGCGAATTCTGCATCCAGAATGGCGGTGGATGATGAATGCAAGCTGAAGTTCCAAGAGCTGAAAGCAAAGAGGTCGTATAGGTTCATTACCTATAAGATTTCGGATCAGCAGGTGACTGTGGACCAGATTGGCGAACCCGGCAATACCTACGATGACTTCACCAAATCTCTCCCTGATAACGAGTGTCGTTATGCTGTCTTCGACTTTGATTTCACCACTTCTGAGAATGTACAGAAGAGCAAGATCGTCTTCGTTGCTTGGTAAGCGAAAAATTATCTTGCATTGTTTGAGGGTAAAGGTACTAAGGTAGGTTTGGTGTATAAGTTGCATAGCATTTCACCATGTTGAGTGTCCATGGAAAAACCGAGGAATCGAGGCTTTAGGTTAACCGGACTTATATTTTTCAAAGACAGTTTGGTTAATCGAATGAAGACTATCTTCGATTTTACAAGCTAATTACGGTTCACGGTTTTGGATGAATTAACCAAAAAAACACATATATGATCCTTAAGAGTTGAGCCTAAGTCTTTTTGTAGAACAAAGACCAAACTAAAACCAGCATACAGTTTTTACTAACCGAACTCATAACTACCCGTCTTTAGAGAACCTTGGCAATAGGAGGAGTAGCCCACCAACCTTATATACTATGCTCAAAGTGTCCCCATCGAAATCTTTCGATGTGGGACCTTATTATCTCCAACAAACCTTTCATGTTGGTTCGGTTGGTAAGGGTGAGCCCACCTAAACTATACGGCTCCATACGAAAGTTTTTTGGATCCGTATAGACTGTGTAGTTTTTTTGAAAAGGTTTTGTATTATATAAAAATCTAATTGACGTCTACCCAAAAAAAAAATGGCAAAAATATTTTTTGGGATAAAATTGTTAATAAATTGAATATATAAAAATTTTGAAATCTACTTAGTAATCGATCCATACCAAGAGGGGCCTAAGTATGTAATTACTGATATGTAATGTTATGTGGTATGAAAAAACTATAGGGCTCCAGATACAGCAAACGTGAGGATGAAGATGGTGTATGCAAGCTCAAAGGACAGGTTCAAGAGAGAGCTCGACGGCATTCAGGTAGAGTTACAAGCTACTGACCGTAGCGAGATGAGCCTTGACATCGTACAAGAACGAACATTCTGAAGTGAAGGCTACTACGGATCTTAGTATACATTCTTGCAACTTTTATGCAATACAAAGAATGGTATAAAGATCTTTCATAAGCTGCCACACATATTACATTATGCTCCTTTTTCTTGCAGTGTATAAGAACAGTGTAATGTACTGTAATCATTTCAACGTATTATAAATCACAAAACCTCATTTATATTTTTGAATAAGGATTATCTTAATCAATATTATTTAATACTTATTTCAACTCTATTAGATCCAAAGGCACTTTAGCAAACATAAAAGTCCTACATATTCAATAAGAAAGAAGAAAATTAAGCTTAGGGCATTTGATGGTTCAAACATGAACTCTAAATAGAGCTATCTTGTAAGTTGCAAGGTCAATAGCAAACATAAAAGTCCTAATATTTTAAGTAGATAAACACCATTCAATTATTCTTAACTTAAAATTACATAGGGCCTGTTTGGTATTGATATCATACTGATATCTTGTGTTTGGTATATCCTCATATTAGAATATGGATACCATTCTACTCACATACATCTTGTTATACCGACAACCCTACGATTTTACTAATCTTGGTTGTATATTCCTATAGTCAAAATCGATTGGCTTACATTAAAATTTTACAATATTAGTTATACATCGAAAGGTTTTGCCAAATTAAGCTATTCAGCAGCAAGACCCATTTACTGCAAACTCGTAAGATTTAGATACGGAAAATTTCTTACAAAATCCCTGGTAAATTACCAAATTCCAATTTCCAATACAACGATGAGATTTCATATTAACGCGTGCTTGGTAACTACACTAGCATGTGAACATTCCTATCTTTATCGAGGTTGTGTGCCTTCTAAGTTCAAAGTAGTTGTTTTTCATAAGAGTGAGACTTACCATTAAGGTTGTAGTTCTAACAATGAATAATGTAGTCATTCTTTAGAAGCATGAGTCTTGTGACGAGGAATTGTGAAAGAAGTTTCCCACAGTTCTTCCAACTCGCTTCTCATCCAAGAGACAACGATCACAGGCCCCAATGTTGAGGGTACCTGCATCAACTGAATCTTAGTACAAGGAAACATATAGGCAATAGATAAATGCTCATATGTGGACCACATTCATAAGGCATGGTACAAAGAAAGTAATAAGGCAACACTTTCTAATTTGTCCCTCCATAATAATGCGGAAACAAAAGGTGTGAACAAGAACAACGCAAAGGGTTTGCCCAGACTCATGGCATCGACAAGATAATTTAAGGGCAGTTTAGTTTGTATTCGTATACAACTAGTTTAGAAAAAGACATGAAATAAGCCATAAAGTCTTGACCTTAGTCACAAGCCTCGAGGACAGAAGCAAGAAACTGATCACTCAACCAGGCATTTTTTTAGTCACTGTTTATGACAAATAAACTGCAACAAGATAGAATAGAGAGCAATACCAGGTAGAGAAGAGCAGGCTGACTAGCGTGAGATAAAATTGCAGCTGACATAGCAGCAACTAGCCCAATGGCATACCCAGATACTGCATACCATATATATTTGTGGCCTTTGGAGGAGGCAAGTTCTAAGAGACTAACAGTATCACGGCTCTTTCTAAAATCAAAGCAGAGAACCAACGCCAATAGCATAGAAGGCATTAGCTGCAAACCAAACAGGATGACAATAGTTTCACAAATTAGCAAACAATGGACCAACAGCATTTCCGTGCAGAAAAAGCATGGAAGCAACAAAAGCATAAAATTCTATATTTCAGCCAATAAATGAAGAAAAATCACCATGTATATCTGGTATGCATTACATGACGGTGCAGGTAAAAAAACATCATCAGAAGTGAGGCAAAATCAGCAATATGATGTGTAAGTAGGCTGCTACAAAAATAGCAGCTAGGTATTCAATTTAGTTGCTCAGCCCATAGACACATTCAAAACTCATGGATATAAGTTGATCATCTATTGTTTCCAGAAGCTACCAAACCATTTATTACTTGAGCAAATAAATTCAACGGAGCATTAGTTTCATCTTCGCTAGAACTAAAGAACCACAATGCAACCCTTTCACATGATTTCACTTCAAATACCCCATTCCCGTCATTCGTAAGCCATCAAAAGTGACCCAAATCGAGGCTTGAACATGGAGATCGTGTTGCGGCCTTCTGGTGTCCTAAAATTCTGATTACGGGCAGACTGGCAGTTTAAGGCATTCAAATATCAAGATATAACCACATCACTACACTAGTTTACTAAATAATAGATGCTTAAAAGTTGAGAGAAAAGATCAAGTACCATGTCTCCTAATCCAAGCATAACGAAGCCCGAGTCATTATTGTCCGGCAACCCACTGAACAAATTTTCAGGAAACATAACTTTCCCCGGCAAATCCAACTCTTTCTTAATCAATTGCAACCCAGGTAGACTCAAGCGGTCAGCAAAGGTATAAAGTGGATTAGGTGCCTGCTTTGTAGCTACAGAAGTCATCACATTTGCACCGAAGAATCTCTCCGAATAGAACACAAAGAATATGTCATACACAAACAAAAACATCAGAAGCATCGCACTGATTTTAATACTAGGGAGCCTCATATGAGTCACAACCATGACACAAATAGAAATTCCTATGAAGTTGTACAGAATCCAGTTCCCTGAAACAAGCCATGTAACCACTAAACCAAAGCAGAACGATAAGACGAGGAAATGAAGCATGTTCGGCCAATTTGAAATCCAAGGATGCTTGGGTTCGAGCTTCAATTTCAGTTTATAGACGGACGGAAACAAGCAAACGTAGAGGCACAAGGCACATGTTATGGAGATCCAAACAGCCAGAAACTGTGCCACAGTAGAAAAAAAGTAAAACATGATAATCAAGGCGAAGGAACATCCCACTGGAATCATCAAGGCATGGTACCTGTTCATGGTTACTATTGTTTCAGCTAAGCGCTGATTGTTTTGTACTTCTTTGCTATAGTTGAGAGCTCGAAAAGCGGATCCAAATGTGACCGAAATTGCAGTCACAATAAGAGCAATTATAGAAGGATTCAGCAAATGCAAGAGTTTCCATAACGGCTCCATGGATTTACAACACAAAAACTTGATTTCCCCCCCAAATCTGTGAATCAAGATCCTTTTCTACTCTCTTCCGTCCAAAAATATGAATCAAAATATCCACATTAGAACAAATGATGCAATTGAACCTGAACAGAGATCAAAACAACCGCATAAGATCACAATTCCAAAATTATGAATCAGAATATCCGCACTAGAACAAATAAAGCAAAAGGAACAGCCAGTGTCGTAACAATCTTTGAGAGAACTACTACCGTATTGATTTTCAGCGATTGAACAGTAAAGCGAGAACATGAAATGATAATTTAGGAGGAAAAATACTAGGGCTGGAAAATGTTGAGTGCACGGAAATCATAAAAGAGATGAAGCAGTGAAGGAGAGAGGACCTCTGTTATAGTACGGCGGCATTGGAGCAGCTTTAGGAGAAGGGTGAAGATGAAGGACGAAAATCACTGCATCGCCATAGTCTGAAGTCTGAACTGCGAAGTGCCGAGACCGGAGAGCAACAACTGAGAAATGCCGAGACTGGATTAAATTTATAGGTCACCTCGTCGCTCTTTCAATTTGGGTAAATGGCAATAAATAACTCCAAATTTTAGAGATGTTGCCAAAAATAACCTAAACTTTCTAAATTGTAAAAACAGCTTCACTATATATTTTTATTTTATTTGTAATGGACTTCACCATATAAATTACATGCGAATATTATCGCCAGGGATATAATTTACATGGCATCTTCATTTTATTTTATTTTTTTTTTACTAAAACGGGTAAGGTATTAGGAATGATCACCATATGTTGTTATACATCATATGGCATCCTTTCGGACGATAACATCAACTAATGTCGGAACCGTTGAACCAAATGTAGGATTATCGTGACCAATTGCTGCAAGCTTATCAACAAAACGCCATTGTGATTGACTTGGACTTGCATGAAATCTGCAAGTGAAAGAGAAATATATGTAATGACGATATCCATTTTCTACGGTGGCTTCCAAATTGTACTAATCGAGTTAATAATCGTTAGGTTATCCCCTTCGACTGAAATCTTTTTATTTGGGGTAAACTTGTTAAAAGGATGACATTATTTAACTATACAGGACGAGTTTAGAATTTTCTCTCTTTTTGTAATAACATTGTGTCAGAACATCAAACCAAATGGTCTCTCTCTTAAGGTACATTATAAGTGGGATGAAACCAAACTAAAAAAAACAGAGAAGATAAGAGAAAAACCCTGAATCTATGGTTCTCCATTTTGAAGAGTTAATGGAGAAGTACACAAACTAGGCTAACTAATCCAACTATATGCATTATGAAGCTATTATATCCACTTAAGTTCAAAATTCACTCAAGCTTGAAGTCATAGAAGCGCCTAGGTGTTCGTCATGTTGTTGTTTTGTTCCATGGCAAGATTTGAGAATCGCCGGAGTATAGATGGTTCCCAAATGGTGTCTCTCTCAAGGTACTTTGTTGGCAAGCTAACAGGAACCTTTTGCGATTTATGGTGTGAGCAAAACTGGTGGATCGAGTCCTGAATTGAAGCAAACATAACCAGGAACTCAGCTGCATCAGTTTGGTTTAGTACCTTCTTCACAATCAACTCTAGGACCTTGAACCTGGGTAAAAAAACCAGTCACATAATCATACAAATGAAATCTAACAGTATTCTGATTCAAACATTTTTTTTCAAATTTTAAAAGCTATCATTAACTTTGATTTTCTAAGAGTTTAATTCAGCTAAACTCATTTTTATAGCTCAAAACTGCTTTCAATGTTCCAATGAACAAAAATGGCATTTACTATAGCAATTTGTCACCGTTGATGTGTAAGAGTTGTGCAGGTGAAGGAAAGGTAGAGATCATTACAGCCAATAATTCAAAATTGCAATATTCTAATCTCTTGCTAGCATTGTGTACTGAAAGCTTGTTTATCTGTCTTATGTATAAATAACTTCAGTTGTGTTCAATATGAAAGTGAAGCGTAAAGTGTTTCTTTCTAAGACATCTATTTTGATTATCTGAAAGTTATTCAAATCATCGTACACAAAAGGAACCCACCAACAGTTTAGTTAAAAGATTTCAAGTTCTTAGAGACATAATTAGTCTGGTTTCAAATTAAGAGTTGAGCAGGTGATTAACTGAAAGTTATTCAAATTATTATACACAAAAGGAAGAATCAAGTAATTCTTTTTAAAACAACTATTTTAATTATCTGAGAGTTATTCAAATTATCATATACAAAAGGAACCCACCAACAGTTTAGTTAAAAGATTTAAAGTTCTTAGAGATATAATGAAGGCTGGTTTCAAATAAGAGTTGAGCAGGTGATTCAGCCTGACTCAAATTCATGATTCTTAATTACTGCAAAACTATCATCTTCTACTCTAGCTGTTTCAATACTTCAATTCATATAATGCATCACAGGACCCAAGTACTAATTATCATTGATTGTGTACTGAAAGCTGTTCAAGTGTAAAATGATGAAAATAGGATCAATATGAAAAGGGGTTCACCTTAGTTGTTGAGCCTTTGAAATGACACGTTCAATTTTCTTGAACTCAGACAAGACCATCTCAAGGCCAGTCTCACCTCTTTGCTTTGCTTGACCAAAAGGCAAGTGAAGGATACAAGTGGATTGGATCTCACCCATTTCCTGATCCAAGACAGTCTCCTCAATCCTGATTTCCCGTATCAGCTGAGAGAGGGTCCGATCCATATTAACCTGATCCAGTGAAGAAGCCGAGAATGAGAAAGAGGTCAACCGAGCCAGGGAACGAAGAAGCTCTAGGATGGAGCTCGGGCGCCAATCACCCATCCAGCCCAAGGAGGCCATCTCAAGAGGAGAAGCCCGGTCTGGCATGAGAATCTGTGGCACGTCTTTGGGTAGGATTACACCATTGGTCTGGTTGTACTCGGAATTGAAACGAGACATTTGCTCGTCTATAAGTTCTTCCAAGGCCCACTTTGCTTTTAGCTGCTTCTCTAGCCTTGCAGCTCTTGTTTTCTGTTGTTTTCTCCATAAACCTTGCTTCCCTGCTGAGGCGGCTTCACCTAATTAACACCCCAAAAAAGAACATCATTAGGCCAAACAACAACAAAAGGTTGAAAGAACAAAGATGAGAAAATGACAGCAATTTTTAATTCACAACAGTAATCTTCACCATCTTTATTCTGAATCTGGAACACTGATTAATCAAGGTAGTTTCTATCTTGAAAATGGAGTGATTACCATTTAGCTTCAGGGATCATTTTGCATGATAAATGAAACAATTCAGTGATTTATATATCACGTAGACTTGGTACAAAACAAAGTTTACGTTAACAGGATCTCAGTTTCATCTTCCAAGATTCCCAGGCTGAGTAATCCTAACAGACAGAAATGACAAAAATAGAACCAGATGCAAACGAAAGCCTGTAACTGCACTACTTGGTACTTGATGAGAAACTAATTTGCACACAAAATCATCCCGAACAATGAACGAATCGTTCAAGAACTTCTAAACTGGCAGCGATTATCTTGAAGAAGAAAAAACAAGGGGCAAAGAGGGAAACCTAATTTGAAATTCTGCCGATTGTGAGAGTAGAGGCTGATGCAAGATACTCGATCAGTCAAATCATCATTCTCACGTTCATTCGTTCCTAAAAAACCTACATCTTCTCCATCGCCTTCTGAATCTTTGAAGCCATTTCCATGTCGACCGTTCCTTTAATCAAGCAAATAAACACGAAATTTCACATGATTGAGCAATCTTTTTCAGTCAGAGACGGAATTGATGGATGAACTATACAAGAGGGAAGGGATGAGAGGTTTACACTGACAGAGAAGGGAGAGAGAAAGCATTCGTCATGTTTCCCGCCATACTCGATGAGTTGCTGTTGCTAAATTGCTGGATTTGAATCTAATTATTTGCATCAACGAGAAAGAGTAGTTTTGTACTGATCAGGCTATGGTGTCCGCGCGTGGGTATCTATGTTTAAGAAGAGCAACAATTTGCGAATACCATATTTATGGTGTCTGCGCGGCATGCGCCTGCGCCTGGCTGCCGCGCATTGGGCCTCCGCCCGGCCCATGCGCAGGCGGACTCCGCCTGCGTGCCGAGCCTATATAGGGCAAGGCGCGGAGGTGGACTCCTCACGCCTCTCCCTCATTTGTTCGACCTAGCCACCGCCCTCCCCATTCGATTTTTTTTTTATTGTTCGATCCCTTCTCTCCTGTACATCCAACAATGAATCGAGATTATGTCGGAAGTTCCAGTGGTAGACCACTTGGGGAAGAGCAACGGCAGGAGAACATAGCACAGCAGTCTCGCGTTCCATATGCTATAGTAATACATCGTTTTCACGTTCTTGTTGGTCGTATGCGAGAGATGCAGGCTCGCGGTCCTCCGTATTCTGCTGAGGAGGTAGATTTCATGATAGAAGAGGCACTTGGACATAGTCCTCTTGTGGCTCCATCTCATGTCCGGGCTTCAAAGCATGCTCTATGACAATTTATAGTTGTAGTTTGATGTTTTTATGTTTATTTTGTTTTTATTACACTTGAGTTTTGTTTTGAGAAATCTCCACTTGCTTTTTCTGTTTGAATTATCCATTTGATTTTTATTGTTTGTTTGTATTATTATTTTATGTTTCAACCGGCTATCTAAAACGATTAAAACATGATGACAACAATATATCAATTTATCAAAACGGCTAAAATATGATGACAACAATACATGAAAACGATTAAAACATGACGACAACAATATATGAAAACGCCTAAAGATATCATCCACTAGTGTCTTCGATTCCCGATGTCCAGCGAAACTCCTCATAACGAGCTATCTTTGCAATGAACGGTGCATCTCATTCATCAACACTTGGATCGTAGTACTGTTTTCAAGCTTCACTCAACAACGGTAACGGGGCATCATCTTTTAACCATACCTACAAATATGAAATTACAAAAAATGATTAGTGAATATTGAGTTTAAATATAATAAATTGATTGAAAGTAAAACGTCGACCTACCGGTACAAAATGTGTGTTGTTTGATATAAACACTATCGAACAAATGACTGTAGGGGCCTCTTGGTTAGGAGTGGTAGGTGTCATAGGTAGGAATGTCGATGAGATGTTCCCAAGTACAACTAATGCAATCTTATAATAGGTGTTGCTACACATGCGATAATCGATATTTTCATCCAATGTTGTTCTGGATACGGAGACTTACTCGTCTAATAAACGTTTTGAAGGATTTGGTCAAACTGATTGAGGATGGTACACTGTAAAGATTAACAAGTAAGATTACGTTAAATCATGGATTATAATTAAAATGTAACTATAACCGGCATGATTATAATTAAAATGTAACTATAACCGGAATAATAATTATCTTCGAATACAATGCTCTTCTGGAATGTAACTCCATAAGCATATCCCTCCGTATTATCAAGTAATCTTTATCCGATGATCCCAAAACCGCGAAAATTGCTTTATATCCATAGTGGCCGTCTCCTCGTACATCACTTGCTCTCAATACATAATGTTCCATGAACTTTGGAAAATCTTCTTCTCTCCAATAAAATTCAGTTTTCGCGGGTTGTTTTTCTTTACGACGCGCCCTACTTGTAGGAGTCAACTCTAGTGTAGAATCTACATCTTTTGATTTCTTCCCTTTCGGCCGCCCAAGACCACGTGTAGCAGAATGCTCAAATGAACTAGGCTCTCTTTTTATTGATCTCGGGGTTGGAGATCGTCCCTTTGCCTTGACTTTCTGTGTCGGCTCCTTCATCGTCGTATCCCCAGGTTTTCCATTTCCTCCAAAAAAGATGCAATCTTATCTTACTCATCCGAGCTCAACATTTTTGAGTCCATTCTTTCTCTAAACTTGTTCAGCGTCGCTTGACTTGGTTCGAACGATCATCATCGTCATCAATATCACCATTGGAAAAATCAACCGGAATCCATTGAACTTGCTTCCAAAATGGGTGTATCTGAGACAAAGTGATTGGTCTACGAGCCCGGATTGCTATCCCAAAGTCATGCACACATGACCCTCCATGAACCTCTCTCCAATAACTATCCCGACACCCTTCATCATCTCTTGTATGTCTAACCTTGGTGTAGTTATTCCACAAGAACGTGAAACACTCGTTTGTTACGTAGTCACGGAACAAGTCAAATATCGGTATACGCACCTAAAAAAAGATTTATTACAAAACGAATAAATATTTAACAATGTTTACATCAACTCAAATTTCGGTATACGCACCTCTCGTGGAATCCTCTCCCGTGACATCTCTAGAGAAGCTTGTAACTTTTGGACTTGATTCGTGACCATCAAATGTATGCTTTCACAAATCAACTGAAATCCTCCAACACTAGAATCTAGTGTTTGTTTCAACAACTTGTGCGCGGACTCACACCTAAAAAAAAGGTTATTACAAAAAACGAAGAAATGTTTAACAATGAAGTAAATGTTTAAATAACTTACGCATTTGTCGTTCGTGTGCCGAAATGATGATGTAGGTCAGTCCAGGCTCGAACGATTGCCTCCTTGTACGGGGTAAGCCAAGTCGTCTCGAGATAGTTCATTAACCTCGGATATGATTGTCAATAGTCGCTCATTTCCAACAAACGGCATTGGTAGTTTCCATTGGATCTCGACTTGAACAAGGCATGACAATGGGATATGAAGACGGCTTCCGCTTCCTTATTGCCCAAAACAAGGTCCGCTCTATTAACTATGTTGCACTTTATATGAAACGTGAACAATATATGTTTCACCTCGGGAAATACTACACTCAGGGCGCTTATAAGACCAAGCTCACGATCAGTGGCAATCACCTCCGGGGTCTTTCCGTATAACAAATAACGGACCCTCCTCAAAGTCCACTCGTAGTGATCTCTATTCTCCTGTGCCTTGAATACAAAATCAATTGTGAATGTCTTCTTTGTGCTAGTGATGCCTACGATCTCCAACAATGGCATATTGTATCTAAAAGTAATACAAAACAAAATTTAAGTTACAATTTCTAAGGAAAAGATGATTGAGTGTAGGAAATAAAGTAAAAATGTCCCTTGAATTGAAACTAACTTGTTGGTCTTATATGTCGAGTCCATCACAATAACATAGGGTAACATGCTGAGCAAATGCCTTGAGTCGGGTGTGAGATAAAGAAATCAATCATCTGATTGGAATCTTGACTTCTCCGAGTGTTTACATAATATCCATGTGTCCCTCAACGTATGAAGTGTTTGTTGTAATGAACCTCTTCCTTCGGCTTGTTCCATTCTAATCTTCAAACCGGTGTTGTAAACTTGCCGGATGGAGGTGACATTGTCAGGATCCCCTAATTGCACGGATTTTAATATATATCTCGGTTTTAAGCCGGAATTCAATTCACGCTCCACCTTTTGGCTTTGCTTGGGAGTCTGCGTCCAACATATGCATGATCTCTTAACACCGAGGGAATTATGTGGTTGTGGAATCCACATACAACCCTCACCGTCCCCTTATCCTCTTCAATTTGGGTTCCTGCAAGCTCAAACAAACACATATACTTCTTCGAGTTTTTCCGGCTAGAACTTGGAACATGATTGGGATCTACGTTTTTTTCTTTTCTAGGTCCTCCGTGTCTATCACAACCCATTTTTAGGATACGAAAGCCCCTTCTATTCAACCATGATTTTTTAATGACCAACACCATATTCATTGCGTTTGTCACATACCGACCCCACCCCCAATAAGTTCTCTCTATCCGCAAAATATCTGTGAAGCTCAAATTTTGACGAATAATCGGTACCGAGTGCACGAGAATATTCCATAAGATCCTAAATAAAATAACATAGAGTATTATTTTAAAAATACACATTTTATTCTTAAATGTCTAAAACTACAATTCCGATTCTCTATTCTTAAATATCTAAAACTACAATTCCGATTCTCTATTCTAACATTGCTAATTCTACAATTCTGATTCTCTATTCTAACATTGTTAATTCTACAATTCCGATTCTCTATTCTAACATTGTTAATTTTACAATTCCGACTAAATAAATTAACATAGAGTAAAATATAAATGAGTTTGTACACTTACTTCAAGTTGTGCAAGAATTTCTTCTGGATCACAGTATTTTTCAATATCGAACGACATAATAGAACTTTCACCATTGGATTCTACATCTCCTTCTTCGGAAAACGTCAACATTTTAACGGATTTCTTTCTTTACGTTGTTGTGGTTTGGAGTCCGCCCCCGCGCAAAATGGAGGCGGAGTGCGCCTCCGCCTCCATTTTGCGCGGGGGGCGGACTCCGTCTATGTCAAGTAGGATGTCCGCGCCGATAGTAAGCCTGTTTATGTTTAAGAAAACAAAATTTCAATTTTCTCGTACTATTCAGCTTCAAAATATATTCTTATTCAGCTTGTAGAGAAAGTAAACGAGCTTGAGTCGGGCTTTTTATCCAAAGATTGAATCTGAATAGCTTGACTGATATGGCAGTCTTATAGTACTATTTTACATATTTGGCTTGTATAAAAAGAAAAGCCGTTTGAGCCGAGCTTTTTACAAGCAAGATTGAGACTGAATAACTCGACTAATATAACAGTTTTTTTAGTACCATTCTAGCCGAAATGGCGCAAGTTTTGGCATACAATGTAACAATCCAATCTGTGTGAATACTATACCGAAAATCTCAATCCTAATAACATACCGGTCGTATACATTCCGAACCAAAAACTGTTTGTGTATATATATTCAAGAAAAATCACTTCTGTTGTATGGGTTACAGTTTTTGGTCATGTTAATTGGTCAGTCTTGATTCATTAGATGTTTGAATTTATTTTTGCTTCACAAAAGAGTAGTAAAATCATCCATACACAAATAAGGTTATGAGCTCTCAAGGCAATGGTGCAAAATGAAGTACATAAACTGGTCCTCAGGCTTTCCAGCCTTTGTGATTGGAGTTTGATCAGATATTCACTGGTGCAGAGTATAACACTAATATCTTCCATCAAACTTGAGCAATTTCATAGCCAGCGAGCTCTTTTGCCTGCTGAGCTCGCGAACATGAAAAACTAGCCTGAAAAGACAATTGATGTTGTTTTCAGATCCATTACCGTTAGGCGAGTTCATTCGAAAGAAGTTTCTGTAAGGATAGAATATTACACCATTGCTCCTTTGACAAAATTGTGGTAAGATTGGGTTACTCCTTTGTCCTGTAAGGATAAAAAGGTAACAGCTTGTAAGAAAAATGGGTAAAACTGTAAAAGCAAGAGCCGAATCCATCGTTTGGATTGAATACCATAAGGAGAGTTATGAACATATGTACATTAGAATAAACGGTAAATTGAAGTATAGCTTGAAGCAGGTGATTTCAGTTGTGTTCATCGTGAATAGAGACCAATAAGAAGAAGTACCTGGTCATATATGAGTCATCTTCAGTATTGATAACTATTGCATCACCAATAACAATGAAGGGTGGCGCCTGATTACGTGAAAATACAAGGAAGTCGAGCAACTCATATTTAGATACAACAAAACCCTATTCTAGCACAAATACACCTGAAAATGGTGTAAAAGAGTAAATACACCAACAAAAGCTGCACTTACAAGAACAGTCAGGCCATTATCAAGCACAACTCTCTTATACCTATATCAAACAAAGCAAGAAAGGATGATAAGTTTCAAGTATACAAACAATGGGATATCAAAGAATTGGAAGGAGCAACGCAGCAGAGGCTATTAACACATTCTGCAGCTTAAACAATTCTAACTTTTTGTAGTATTGTAACATCAATTAGCCAGTCTAGTAACTTCCAAAAAGCTGCACAGCGTATAAGCAGTTCTTAATTGCATGCAACATCCAGAAATGTAAGACCACAGCACAATCATTGGATAGCAGAAGAACAGGTTTCTACACTAACCCGAACACACAAGTGTCAGTTTTAAAATTAATATGACATACTGAGGTGTGGCTGAAACGCCTTTCATAGGAGTTTGTGCCTCCACAACCTTGCACGTCACACGTTGTGGAACTGATGCAGACATTGGTCTATCGTCAAAATATTGCACTGTCACCTTCATATCATCTGCACAGTATAAAAAATGCAACTCGTAATCAGGTTAAATAAATGGATGCACTTGGAGAAGCAAAGACTCTCGGTTTAGGCTATAACAAAATCCAAAACACAGTGACATGTTCCGGAAAAAGTGAGCAAAGTATTACACAAATCATCTAAAGTCTAAAAATAAATTACAGTGGAAGAACACCCCAATCTAACCCACAACTCGATTCAGATTTTTTTTCTTGATATCGGTCTTCAGCTGGCCTACAATTGTCGTACCAAAATTTTTTTTAAAAAGTTCCTGATATTATTTCTTGGTATGATCCCTTTAGACAATCACCAAGTAAAGAGTTTATAACGTTCAATGAGAAAAAGGTGGAATTGAATGTTCGTAATGATGGTCTAAATCCAATTTGTTGCTCTTATTTTAATCAAGCAATAACTTTTGACCTCATGATATTGAGTTTTGTGTCATATTCGTGTATTGTTCTCCTTGTGCTCATTCTCTAAAATTTTAACTTAAAGGTGCTAGAATACAAAGCATCAAAAACCATAGCCCTGAATTTCACTCACCTTTGAGGTACACGGCAGCTCTTCCAAGCAAATCCTTTGAAACTTCGATTTGGTCAAATGATTTGGGACTGTGAAAACCAAAATAAACTACTACTGTCAGTTGATGTGCTCACTGTTCAACAGAAACTTTTAAGCAAAGCATTATAAGTAACAGCCGAAACTCACTCCATTAACACTATAGTATCTCCCTCGGTATACAAATATGTGAAAGACTTCTCCTCAACATATATCTCTGGAACATATCAAACATTAGAAAAATCCTCCCATACAAAACAAGTGATCACTGATTCAACTCAAATTAAGTTATAAACTAAATCAGTATGCACAATAAACCCGTCAGAAACAAGAAAGATCCAAGTGTCCCTTGACTACTGGAGAAGTGGAAGCATGAAACTGTATAACACAAAAGAGTTGGTGTTTAACTATCAACTATAAATTTCAAAGCCCAACACCCCCCCCCCCCCCCTCCCCCCACCCCCCACCACCACCACCACACACACACACACACACACACACAAAAAAAAACAATTTTGAGCTGTTACAAAAGTCAAATTTGTACAATGTGTATTATTCTTCAGAACGTAACACAGTTCATTTGTGAAGATGATGAAGCAATGTTCAGAATATTCTAAGAGGAGCAGAAAAAATCCAAACAGGACTGAAAGATCTTATTTCTTTGTAATATAAAAGTTAACTTCTATGGAAAATTAGACAAAACAGGCCTACTCTCTATGGCCTCGTCTGTACGAAATCGTTCGATTACTTTATTCCCACTGTCAACTTCTCGTAGCTCCACCTGATACATGATTAAGGTACAGCGTGATCAAACTGTGCTAAGGAATATGGCATGCTGAAATATTGATTTCCCTCTTGACATAAAAAAAAAAAGAAAGAAGAAGAAGCAATGCTCTATAAAAACAAAAAAATTTGCAAATTTCAACGTATGGTTAGTACTTAAGTAAAATGTGACCTCTATGAATGTCACAATGCTAACATTATCTTACTTGAATTATAAGCATCTGCCACCACTAAATCCGGCAAAGTGGAGCAGCAAGACACCAACATGTATAAACCTTCAAAATTTCCAATTACAATGAAATATACACATTCAGATTACTTGCACTGGAGTTTTCTCTACTCAATTTTTCACTTTGACCTCATGATGCTACTCTTACACTCATAGATAAATGAGAAAGCATAGAAAAAAACCTGTATTGATGCTCCTCCTCTTCCATGCTGTGTATGTTGTGCTTTTAACACCTAATCATCGACAGAACATAAGAACCGATAGAAGCGAAAACCAATCACTCTTGAATAAGATTAGAACGCAAAAATACCTGATAAACGCGGCCTGAAGCAGTTTTCGAAATCCATCAAAAATCATCAGACATAGTTATCGATTCAGTCAGCAAACGATGTGAATCAAACTCAAGACAAGCAATCGAATCGAAAATAAGACATACCTTTTCTTTGGACAATATTACCCACTCTAACCTATACACATACAAAAAAGATGTAAATCAACTTCCAACTAAGCAAAATCAGAGAATCGGAGAAAGCGAGTAATACATCGGTTCCAAGAACTTTGACACCACGCTGCTGGGAGAAGAACCATGGAGACCTCGAGAGTATATTGTTTGCAGAATTCGAATTCAATCCTTTGAACCTAGTAACAGTCGTGAAACTTCTTCCATTGGGCATGGCGTCGTTGAGATTCCGACTGATAGCTTTCCATATCCATCGTTTTCCGATTAGGCTGCTCATCGCTACTCGATGCTTTTTGCACTTCAATTTCTGTCTAATGGAACTCCAGCAGCTCAGCTACCGGATTCCCGTCGGCTTCCAGGGTTTTTACTTTTACCTTGAAATCAAATTAAGGAGTCAAGGGGCACATATCCGGTCCACACTGGACCGTGAACAAACTGAACCGGTTATTTTAGGCCATAACCGGATCCAACAAGTCTAATTTCATCCGGTCAGCCCCGACCCGACTTATGTAAAAACTAAAAACGGTCTTTTGATTTTGGTGCGGAGTGTAGTTGGAGTTTTAAAAAAAAAATATCGACTACGCTTGTAAGGTGCGTAGTTGGACTTTTTTGTGAACTACAACTACGCTTCCCACCACAAGCGTAGTTGATATTTTTTATTCTTTTTGGAACTACAACTGCGCTCCCCAAAAGCGTAGTTAGGGATCATATCAACTACGCACGCAAAGTCGCAAAGTGCGTAGTTTTGGTGATAATAAGAGATTTTCACCGGTACGTCTATCAACTCCCTTATAAAATCAATTTTAAACGGAAATGAATTACTTGATCTTGTTTATGTTTACCATTTATGAACGGAACATTGGAATAAATATGTATTTGATGTATATTTTTTGTAACGTTTTTTTTGGTTTGAAGGAGTTCTTGGAACATGTTTGAGATAATAATATCAAATACTCAATTATATATATAGAGAGTAAAAAAATGAATCTTTTGATCATATTTCATCTTCAATAATTTCTCTTTACCAAATTAACCAAATATTAATATAATATCTTTATAAAAGATTAAATAATTGCAATAATATAATAATTGCAAGACTTTGTGGAGAAGTGGCTCATGATTGCTCATGTTGTGTGGTCTGCTCGTAACACGCTATTTTTTGAGGGGGTCGAGATGGAAGTGGATATCGTTCTTGACAACCAGCTCCGATGGCTCTCGGAATACAAAAGTAGTGTATGCAAGGAGAACAGGAGGGGTCTAAAGGAGGTTGCCGGTGAGAGAAAATGGAGGAAACCACCCATGGGATTTATTAAAATTAATGTTAATGCATCAATGGTTGAGGATGGATGTGGGGTGGGACATGTTACGAGAGATGAATCGGGAGAGGTTTGTTTCATGGGGCCAAAGAGGATTCAACAAGGGTCGGAACCTGCAGTAGCGAAGGCAGAGGGGGAATTGTGGGCGGTTCAATGTGCAGTGGAACAAGCACTCACCCATGTGATTATTGAAGCCTATTGTCTCCTGGTCATTCATTACCTCCAAAAACACAAGATTAATCACAATGCTCTTGGAATGCTTGTTGAGAAGATCTTTCATGTAGCCAGCTCGTTGGAAGTGGTGAACTTGAGCTTGCGAGGATTACAATGGACTTTTTTATCTTATCGATAAACAATAAGAAACATACATTTTGATTTAAATAAATATATAGTTTGTACATGACGAAAAAGAATTACAATGGACTTTTTCACCGTTTCACGTTCCATACCAGAAATTCCGAACGTCTCATACCAGAAGTGAATAAGGTGAAGAAACCAACTAGAAGCGTTGCACGTTTCATACCAGAAGTGAAATGGACTTTTCCATCGTTTCACGTTTCATACCAAAAATTCCGAACGCCTCATACCAGAAGTGAATAAGGTAAAGAAACCAACTAGAAGCGTTTCATGTTTCATACAGAAGTGAAATGGACTTTTCCATCGTATTGAAGACCGGACCATGGCTTCTGCCATCGGAATATTGGATGTGATTATAACCGTCATCCTCTTTTCCATACATGAGACAGATGGGCAAACTGTTTTTTATGCTTTCAGATCTAGTTCTTCAGAAGTGAAACCCTAGATCTATACAAGATCAACACTTATGGTATGGATCTTGTATGGATAAACCCTAGATCCATGCATGAGACATATGGGCAAATTGTTGAAGAAGGAGAAAAAACCCTAGATCCATACAACTAGAAGCGGTATACCTCTTGTGCTTTTTGTTGAAAGCATAAAGTTCTTCAGCAACAAAGGTGTGAGAAGAGCAACAAGCGAGAGTCTCGAGCTTGATCTGAACGACATTAATATTCTTTAGATCTAGGGGAAGGTCCGTCGACACCCGGGGTGGAGTCGCTTGGCCGTTCCTTCCTCGTCGCGGCCAAGGAGGCCATCGGAGAAGGAAACCCTAGCGAAGAAGAGATCTCTTTCGAATTTTAATTCGAGTAACCCAAATCCATAAATGGAACCATGAAAATGATCGGAATTGAGAGGAGAGCAAGGATCCGATGTTTGACGTAAACAACAAATCAATCATTGTGACGAAAGAGAAGAGCGAATGAGAGAGTGACGAAAGAGAAGAGCGGAAGAGCGAAGGAGGGTGTTGGTGGAGCTAGGTTTTGGGTTTGAATAGTAAAAAAAGGTACATTTAGTTAATCGTAAAATGTTAAGAGTCTAGTCAATAAAGCAATAACTGAAGAAAGTCTAATTAGTGAATTTGACCAATAAAGTTTGTGTAGATTATGTAACTTAATATATTGTGTAAATATCTCGTTGTGTAGAGATATTTGTGCAATGTATTAAATTTACATTAATTTAGGTGAGAAAATATCCGGAAGAATATCGTGAAATAATGGAGAAGATATATTTTAATTATTTAAAATTAACAGAGAAGGTATGAGTTGTTTTTTATACAATTACACAATATATTGGTGGGTGAATTAATAGGAACATTTTCTTGTGTAAAAATATTTGTGTAATATATTTATTTGTGTACAAACATTAGTGTGTGAGTTAATAAGGTGTAGTACTTAAATTACTTCATTAAAAAGGCATATTTTCTTCTACGCAACTTTTTTTAAGCCTATTGAGTACAACATTAGTAAATTTAGGTGCACTTTGCTAATTCACCTCTAAATTATCCAAAAACCGTAACCGTGGCACTTTGCTAATTGCACCGAAAAATTCAGTAACCGCCACGGTTACGGTTTTTGGATCCGCGAAAAATTGTTCACGGATACGGAACTCGTAACCGTGGCGGTTACAAAACCCGTATCCGTAATAATTTTGACTGTGACACCACGGATCCGGATTAATGCATTATGAACAATGGCACCACGTATTTGAAATCAATTTAATTCAAAATAATTTGAATCTGAATTAATGTATTATGAGCAGTGGCACCACGGATCCGGAACCCATGACTGTGGTGCAACTGTTCATCGCCCTTAATCAACCCTTCAATGGAAACTTAAGCTTCGTTTAATTCGAACGTTTTCCCTCGAATCCGAACCTAATCTAGGCCAATCTAACCTAAACAAACTTCATTTAAACAAACACAAAATCATCCACATTTACGATTCCAAAAAACCAAAAAAAAAAAAAAAAAACCCGGACGTTTACCTTGCTCGGGGAATGTTTCCGCTTTTGGAGTGTGAAAGTGTGGGATTGCCTTTGTCCTCCTTCATCGATTTGATTGACCGTCGTTCGTTGCTTTTGTTTTTCACAAATGAACGTAGTGACAATTGCGGGTTCATGAAGTAGGGTTCTAGATGTTCAAGGATCCGGAACCCGTAACCGTCTGGGTTCCGGATCCTTGATGCGTTTACGAATCCCATAGCCGTGCGTTTATGACTTCCGTTATTCAAATATCACAAATTTATACGATAAATCATTCAAACATCGAACAATATATCACCTTATATATATAAAAAATTCAAAATAAATTGATAAATAAACTAATTATCATAGAACATTAAACAACGTACCAAAATAAAACAACAAAGAACGTCAAGTAATACAATTGTACACATACGCAATATAACTCAACCGTCGTTTACTTTTTTCTCCGAGTCATGTACTACGAGAATCTAAAAAATCGGTGTGTTAACTAGGCAAAGGGATTACCCGCCCTTGATGGGGGCGGACTTTGATTTGTAGGAGTCGAGTGTTCATACATTGGTTGTTGATTTACGTCGATTGGTCCCAACATCGGCATTTCTCCTTTATTATCGGAATTACCTTCGATTTGTACCCTATTTAAAAAAATCAAAATTCGCAAGATAGTCATGATCACAATCGTTTTCCCTGATTTTCATGCAAAATTATTTAGCACAATTGCAAGTGAATTTTTTATATTTGAGAAATTAACGAGTTGGGCAATATTTTTACTAGTTTTCTTAAATTAAATAAGCTAGAATATAGTTGAATGACATATTATTCAATTTAACCTATAATAGCATAACAAGCAAGAATCAGTTACCGCGATTGAGGAGTATTATTGTACGAGTTTTGGCCCATATGTGCACCTGTTTTGTTGGAAGGCAGAACAAAACCGGTTAAGATGAATAGATTGAAATGCAAATGATTCGGTTACTTTTTATGTGTTAAAAGTTCTATAATATTCAGTCGTCATATTTTATTATTAATTTAATAATATTTTGTTTTCGGAAATTATTCTTACCTGTTTCAAATGAGTTATAAGACTAGCTAAATATTTTGATAACTCAAACAATTAATAAAACCTGGCATTTGTTGACCAAAATTTGTGGGCGATATGCCTCGAGGATAGGACATGTTACTTGGTGATTCTTCCATGGATGTCGTTGAAGAGAACTTTACAAAATACGAAAACAAAACACTATAATTAATAATTATGTGGGACACTAAATTATTTTTCATAACCTAATTCATATTTATTTATTTCAAATCTATACTCTCTAGGGTGCGATTCCCGTGAGAACAATCTTATCGTGTAATCATGGGAACAATCTTAGACCGTCGGATGATGAGTATTAAGGGTCGAGATTTAGGGTAGATTTCATTAGGGCTGTGCAAAATCGGACCGGACCGGACCGGAATTTACGGTCCGGTCCGGTCTAGGTTTTTTTGAAAATCCGGGTTACGGTCCGGTCCGGTTTTTGGACTGTATAAAACCGTAACCCGGGTTGGACCGTAAACTACAAATTTCCGGTCCGGTCCGGTCCAGTTCGGTCAAATCCGGTCCATTCCGGTCCGGTTTTGGACCGGAAAACCTCAGCAAAATTGCACAATTAAGGTACAAACTGGTCCAATCCGGTCTGGTCTAGTCCGCAATGTTCAAAATTGCACAATTTATGTACAAACCGGTCCAACTCGGAACCGGACCGTTACGGTCCGGTCCCGGTCCGGTCTACGGTCCAAGGTTTTCTTAATTTATGGTCCACCGGTCCGGTCTGGACCGTATGCACAGCCCTAGATATCATAATCATTAGATAAATAATATTCTGAAACTAATAATAACTACGAATAATTCATTCAACCAACAATAACTACGAATAATGCATTAAACGATATGACACCTTCGTAGCAAAACTAATAATAACTACGAACTATTATCATAATTAAACGATAAGGCCTGTTCTCATATGATCTATATTCTCTATATTGATATAATGATTATGCTTTCGTACCATATTCGGTAGCCCTTGATTGAACTCGTTGTTGATATCAAATGGGTTGGTTGACCTAATTTGTGAATTTGCAAAACTCGATCCTTGCTGAAAAACAAGTTAGTCTTAGATTTTCTTGTATTGTGAATGAAATAACATCTTCAATTAACTCACACACAAAAAAAAACAATCGAGTGCGAAATTGTAGTAACTTAGTGCATTAGTAGATCAATAAGTATGGCTGATATATGAGACAAGGTATTCAGGCTCGGATCGTTTATAAATGAGCCGAGCCGGACCTGATCGAGCCCGAGTAGCTCGTCCACAATAATGTTCACATAATGTTAATTTAGCCTAACGAACCGAGTTTTGCCCGAACGAGCTTTGACTATATGTGTGTGTTCAAATATAAACAACACAAGCCTTAATATCTGAAAATATCTGAAAATTCCGAATGATGCAATTGTATTTAGACTTTTTCGGATTATGTCCAATAATTTTTCATTTTTCGGCGGTGTTCTTAAAACTTATAATTTCTTGGAATATGTAATCGTCCATAAGTTAACATTTTAGGGGGTAAATGTCACTTGCTAATTATTGTTGATGGTTATTTTAAAGGTATAAATAATTTCTTAAGGAATAACTTAAAATTGTGTTCTTTAAAATGTTAATAAATACTATTTTATGAATAGTATAACCGTAGAAGAGTATAATGCGAAAAAGTCTAAAGTTCATGAACATCACCCGATAACTGAAAAAGCCCTCATACATGATTCGAAAAAGTCAAAAGTTAGAGATATATCTTACTAAACTCAACCGAAAACAAGCACGTACCGTGAAAGGAGAGTATTGGTATTGATATTGTGTGTTATAACCCATGGTGTTATATGGAACATTTTGGATCCAAGGGAAGGATGATCTTGTCCCCGGCGAAGAAAGTGAGTTCAAGAAATCCTACAAAAAATTCTGAAAAGGTTAGTACATATATTTTTAGTGCGGGGTTCTTTTTGGACAGGATTGAAAAAAACATCGGAAATTAAGTCAAAATGGGACAATTTTTACGCTTTCCATAATTTACTAAAAACAAATAAAATTAGTTACGGTCTCAAACATGTTTCAACTAGATCGTAATGAATCCGTACAATTTTGTTAAGAAGAAAAAAACTGAAAAATGGATCACTACGATTCGGGCCGTAAACCTGAAAGTATTGACCCGGATCGTAATGGTCCAGTCTATTTCATAAACTGTTAGCATTTTCACATGCTAATGGTCCCCACCGTAATATTACGGTTCAAAATGTTGGACGGTAATATATATTTGTAAATTCAAATAATAAATCAAACACATATTGCACTAATCATTCTTACCGAAGGGATCTCTTTCCTTTGCCTTGGACTTGATTGAGTTGTAATGGAGTATGTCGTTGAACTAGAGGTTGTAGCTTCGGTGTCTTTGTGATCATTGTACATGTTTTTGTTGAGAGTGTCCGGCTTCAACAAGAATGAAACAAAGAACATTATAAATCGATAGTAGATAACAAGAACACATGCTTGTATAAGACAGTTAGACAAAAATCTTACTTGGTGGTTAACTATAGCTAATTGGTTAGGTGGTTGATCTTGTGAGTGTGTACTCGAATACGGCACTAATGCAAAGTTTTTACAATGGTGGGAACTTGAAAAATCGTCGTTGTTTTGCTTTGTTTTTGTTGTTTCTTTGTTGGAAGACGATGTCGAATCACTTGTTGATGCGTAAATAGGTGTCATTAAGTCAAATAAGGATCCGTTCACGCCTTGTGATGTTGTTGTTTCACTTGATCTTGGTTGAGGGCTTCCTTGGATGGTGTTTTGTGTCATCCATTTGGGTGACGATGGAGGACCGGGTAGTATTGGAACACTCTTGGTCGGCAATAAAGTGATATTACTAGTAGTAAACTCGTTCTCAATTGGTTGTGATGGTGCACTTTTTGGTGTTGTTGGACACGATGTATCTTGATTATGCAATGTTGACTCGTTTGTAGATGGGTTTGTATGTGCATCATCGGCGTTAGGTGAATGCGTAGTCTGAGGCGCTAACTCAAACAACAAGTACTCTAATGTGTTCTTATGATGACCTTTATTAGGAGAAACTTCTTTTTCATTCGGTATTGAACAGGGTATTACTTCGTCTCCGATGCCACTTGATTGTGAAGGAGGCTCTTGTGTTGTGAAATCAATCAAACATTCCGAGTTTGTGCTCTTATTTTTCGTTGTCACCTCGTTGTTAGATGCTTTCTTCTTAGGAGGTGCAACAATCTACATTCAGGGAATAACAAGTAAAAAAATGTTATGTTCCAACAATATCCAAACGTATTGTAATGATTATTATACGTTACATACCACAATTAAACTAAGATAACCAAGATAATACGAATTTGCTTGGGTTCTCATTAATAAACTCATCCCGACTTTTCATATTATGCGATTGAGAATTATGATCGGCTTGACCACATATTCAAATTGCATGTACTCATATTATGCGATTGAGAATTATGCTCCAACAATATCCCAAAAATATTGTAATGATTGTTATACATTACATACCACAAAATAAGATAACCAATATAATATGATTTATTTGGATTATCATTAATAAACTCATCCCGACTTTTCATTTTCGCCTGATCACATATTCAAATTATATGTACTTATTTATTCAAAAGTTAAACAATAGTATTATCAACACATCATATAGAAGTTATGTTTCTTCTCAA
This sequence comes from Fagopyrum homotropicum, assembly GCA_033239125.1. Taxonomy (NCBI): domain Eukaryota; kingdom Viridiplantae; phylum Streptophyta; class Magnoliopsida; order Caryophyllales; family Polygonaceae; genus Fagopyrum; species Fagopyrum homotropicum. The sequence goes on from BSWB01000001.1 coordinate 166,117,128, forward strand.
TAGACATAAAACATGCATAAAGCAACGGAAAATTATAAGGAAAAAAAAATTTCGATAGAGTTGAATAAATCTTCATCGTCACTTTACCATTCAATTCAATGGTTGGATTATGTTTATTCTCTATTTTTTTTCAATTCCTATTATTTTTATTATTACTTTATCCTGCAGTGTTTTATGACTTCACCAAATGTAATTATCAGGAAACAAGACCGGATAGATTACCTCCACAAGAGCATGGGTCTTATGAGATTTTCCTTGTTTGGCTTTAGGTTGTACTTCAACTCTTATGGTGGGAACATCGTCTCCAAGAATCTCCCTGATGGAGAGTGAAACGGGTGGGCTAGATACCCCTCTATTATCCGCGTGAACGCGGGCAAGTTTATCTTTAACGAGGTCAGAGGTTGTGAACATCTCAGTAGCTGATCGTCGAAATATTCGATCATTTTTTCCATCGACGATTTTTTCACTTGGACTACTTCCACGTCTAGGGTATTCTCTTAAAGATTGCACGCTTCTTTCATCTCTAGACAAATGAGTGTTCTTGTCGCCGTCCCGATCATAAGAACTTCTTTCGGTATATTTGTTTTTGTAAGGATCGTCTTTTTTTTCACTCTACAACAGATATACAATTAGTTCCTTATATATTTAGCAAAAAGTGATACATTAACGTCATATGCATTGAGTATTTATGTTGGCATGACAAAGTATATATTATTATTAACGAGTCAGCTCGGGCGCATTGATGCAGTTCTATTTTTTTTTTAAACAATTTGGTTTACTAGGCTTATTCTAGTTTTGAATGTACCCTTGAGAGAAGAATGTGTAGAGTTTGAGAATAAATACAAAAGGTTGGGGTATATTTACTTAATTGAAATATTAAAAAGTCTAGTTACTACTCTAGTTTATCAAAAAGGTCTAGTTATCAAAATTGTTCGATGAAAAATTATTAAAAAAGTGAATTGATTGTCACTAGGATTTGCTTAAAAAAAATTGTTTATTTTAATTGGAGCACATGTCTATACACTTTTTTTTAACTAAAAGTCACCAAAAATACCAAAACTAACTTAAAAGTAAATTTTATACCCTTAACAATTCTATATATATTTAGTAAAAAGGGATAAAATGAAAATTTACCGATGTCATCCTAGTGAACCGGTTGATATCACCCGTATATCTTCTTTCTTCGTAAACATGTTTAACAAACTCACGGAGTTTATTGATATTACTGCAATCAAATATTAAATATACAAGAATTTTTATTAGAGTCATTATACCAAAGAAATCATTTCAATGTGACTAAGGTTTTCTCCAAAATTGCTCATGTAAGATAATCACTTGAAGTTATAAAATTGAGATTTTAATTATTAATTTTTTAAAATTTTTTGATATTTTTATATAAGAATTATTTTCCGAAAATTTTATCAATTTTGTTGACACTACCACAGTTGTACTATCAACTGAGATTTTGATTTTAAAAAAATATTTAAGTGGCTAAAATACAAAAGATAAAAAGTTAGGTTAAATTTATAATTTCAATCTTATACAGACGAATATATTGTTTTGATAACGTATATTTTTGTGTTTTGATTGTCTTATCCACATATTGCATGGAACTAACAACCTACACAAATCTCTAACTCATAATAATTAACCAATTATATTATAATGTGATAGTATACAGGGACGTATTTCAGGGAGAACGGGTTGGTAGATGAGAAATAAAAACGATTATAAAATGTTAATTTAATCTAGATCCAAATACACGACGTGTGCTTGACATTTGCACTTTATAAGATGCATATACGCACCTTATGAGGTGCACATATGCAGATTCATTGCAAGCACCTTGTTTGGTAGATATATGTCTTTTATTTACGTCTGTCATTGGATCTAACGTATTTACGGCTCAAATACATTTTTTTTCTCACCATAAACTCCGTTCTCATTTGATCGTTTTCATATATATATTATTGTTTCGTGTATCACCTATTTTGCGGAAGAGTGTTACGCCCAGGGTCCCAAGTCTTTAGATATGTTTGCCTTGCGCGCTACAAAAAACAATATGGTTAGAAAACACTACAATTCCATTCTTATATAGTTACTAACTTTGGGTTAGTTTTATATGGTGAGAAAAAAACTTATATAATGAATGAATTTAATAAACTAGGCGGGTAAAAAGATTGTTAAATAAAAAGCACAAAAAAAAAAGTATCGAAGACGAGCTAGAACATTGAAGTTGCAATTAAGAAAAACGATGTGTTACCTCATTTCCTCTTGTTTGTAGAGCATCGATTTCCTCATCAGTGAATTTTGCCATCGACACTGATTTTACTCGATGAGTAAACTCTCGACTACAACACCATCAAAGTTGAAACCAATATGAAGTCAAAACACTAACAAGGTATAAGACTGATGTTCAATTCAAACGAGTTTAGTTTTAAAATGCTCATTTTCTAGTCCGGTTCGAAATGGACCAGTTTCAGTCCGGTCCGGTCTAAGGTTTTCGAAAATCCGGTCCTCTGGACTGAATGCACAACCTTAAGTGAATAGCTCAAGTTGATCTCATATAGACTTGACTCGCAAAAACTCCAATGAAACCAAAACAGGTAGTCATCCAGTACGGGTGTTATTTGAGCCAAACGACTCAATATTTAACATGTTCCATTCACATTGTTTACCTCTCATTCTAACTGAACTTAAAATGTGCTAATACTCAACTAGTATGTGAACGAGCTCTGACTCAAACCGAGATCAAATAGCTCGGCTCATACAACACCCTAATTGTTAAATACATCAAATGAAAAAAATCGTTACAATTGCCAAAAGATTTCAATAAAACTTACTGTACTCCACTACAATTTGTGCAAATAAATGTCCAAAACGTTGTGCAAACATATTGTGGCCCCTGCAGTTATAAATTTTAATATTTTAGATTTATATAATAATATTCAATATATAAATATTAAAATGAAACAAGTTGGTTGATTTTACACAATAATACAACACATCTCAAGTGTAGGATGACCGTCTTATCCGTATTTGACGGATGTTCGAAATTCACCCAAAAAAGGTAAAAATCCGTAAACATACGGATGACGGATCCGATGAGTGATAGGTTGAGTCTTATAAGGATGAGGAGCTCAAGACCCACCACCCGACCCATCATCTGTACATCACCTGCAACTAGTCAACGACCCACACTCGCTAATGCCACTATAAATATTATTTATACTTTAATAGTGTATATAAGCTCACATCTACATATTTTTATTTACTACTTATCAGGCTATCAAATTTCAAGTTCCGTGAATCTTTGAAGGCAAATAAATACATGTACAAATTTTTCGTTTCGAAATAAATAATTTAAGTTTTTTTCATAGAACTTTAAACGTTATTGAAGAGGACTAGAGAGGGAGCATTTCAACAATGAGATTCTAATGAGTTTAGGGTCCGTTTGGTTTTAACTTCGAAATCGAAAACGCAATGAAAACGAATGTAGTCAATACGTATACCTTTATTCATTAAAATTTTTGGAATCATTCCTTGTGGTCAGTAGTAATTGGATGAGAGTTTGATTACTTTTGATACCCTATGGGGTAACAAAATGTGAGTAAACATGTGCATTTTTCATTAAATTATGGGAATGATTCCATAAAATTTCATGAATATAGATATACATATGGACTAAATTCGTTTCCATTTCGTTTCCATTTTCGGAGTTGGAACCAAACGGGCCCTAAATGTTTTTGATTTCCCCCTTTTTTTTAAATATTTTAGAACCGTGTAAGATTATCGGACTTATATTTACTTCCGACCATGTTAGAAGTTAAGACTTAAACAAGATTAAATTGTTTTTTTAAAAAAATTTTAGCTTGCATGGTTATCTTTGTTTAAAATTTTGGTTGAATATTAGCCTGAATACAAAAGTTAAATTTCACTAAAAAATCATCCATCGGCGAGATCGGGTGATAGAAGTTTTTTATCCACTCATCATCCGGCCCATTGTCATCCTTGCAGCTCTATGCGATAATTGATTTATTCTCTATGACTTTTTTAAGGAATTCTCCTCTTATTATTTTAATTTGAAGTCAATATTTCCTTTCTTATCAAATCCAATATCTTAAAAACTCTTAAACATGGTCAAATTCTTAAGATGAAATTATGCTATAAAAACAAATACCTATATATATATATATATATATATATATATATATATATATATTAAATCAAAGAAAACTCATATTCATACCAAACTGTTACAATTGATGCACCTCCGATTCTCCGGTTGCTTCAACAAATATCGAATCGTCTTTTCATTACGATCATCACCCTTCGACTTTCCCCTCATTTTTATTTGAATAAATATAAATGCTTAATTCTTTTTTCTCTATGTCAAAAACAAGAGAACAAAGAAGAAAAAAAGGGATAAAAAAGAAGGGGATGATGGGAGGAAAACAATTTTGAATTCTCCAAAGAGATTTTGTGATCAAATTTTCAAAGACTTATAATATATTAACCACAAAATTAGGAGGTGATGTAACATGAATATAGCCTAGGAGTTTTAGATTAGATTTTTTTTTACCATTGCTACATATAGATTTTTTTTAATTAAAAAAATAAAGGTAGCTGATAATTCATAAATCTATTATACTAAAACAGAGTACGGGTTGATGACGTGGCGCGCTGTGGATGCAGGATTTTTGAAATTGAGCTCCCACAATTAAAGCCAATAAATCTTTATTTTTTACACTATTTTTTAAACTATAAAATCTTTTATTATTAAAATAATAATTTTATAGAAACCAAATCTATTATACTTACTAAAACAGAGCACGGGTTGATGACGTGGCGCGCTGTGGATGCAGGATTTTTGAAATTGAGCTCCCACAATTAAAGCCAATAAATCTTTATTTTTTACACTATTTTTTAAACCATAAAATCTTTTATTATTAAAATAATAATTTTATAGAAACCAAATCTATTATCTATTATACTTACTAAAACAGAGCACGGGTTAATGACGTGGCGCGCTGTGGACGCAGGATTAGATTAGAGAAGTATACAAAACAAAAGCACGTAAAAAAAAATCTATTTCACACTATTCTTTCTCATTTTTTTCAAAACCCGCACAAGGTGCGAGTATTATACTAGTATCCTATAAATAATTCACACTATTTTTCTGTATATTCCTTTAAAATTATTAGTTATATCCCATTTATTTTTTATTTAAAAAAAATTAAAATAAGACGAGGATATTGTGATACTAGCTAAAAAGGATTAAACATAATAAAATATCTTAATATAAGAACGTATCTTTAGAGATATTAAGATTCACATGTAAAGATAAATTTTTTTTTTATGATAAATCATTTAACCCACTTTTACGATTAACTAGGGCTGAGCATAGGTTCATTGTAATATCCGGAATTTTTATTCCGTCTATTTCTGTTATAAAACCGATCTCGATCAGTTGATTCATATCCGTCTACTTAGTTAGACATATTATGATAAAATTTATCATTTTATGTAGATCCCTTTCACATAAAATGATAGAATCTTTTATAAGTTTATTATTTTATGTAGCTCACCTTCACATAAAATGATAGGGTTCGTATAACCAATCCTAAACTGTAATATAATCCGTATCCGTTTATTCCGTGCATTCATTGTCGGGATCTCGATTCCGGACTGCAGCTAGCACCGGGCTGCTGCTCCCTTCACCCTTGCGCCAACTCTAGCCCAGCTTCTGCAGCCCAACCGCCCACTGCTTTGCCTTGTCCGCAACACCAGCTTCAGCCCAACAGCAGCAGCTTGCCAGCGCCAGCCAGTGCCTTCTCCAGTCCAGCGTGTGCTCAACCCAGGAAGAGTTGCTGCCTTGCCAGCTCCAGCCCAGTGTTTAGCCTTCCAGCTTGCCCGTCTTCAGCCCAACGCTCTCCAGCCCAACGCTTCTTCAGTTCAGCGCCATCTGCAGCCATTCTTCTGCCTTGCTTCAGCCCAGCGAATAGAGGAGCCAGAAGATCAGCGGTTACAGATTCATTCAGCCGTTACTCTCCTCCTTCTCTCTCTCTCATACGGCAATAACGCCTCATTTATTCCCAAAATCTCGTTTTTCCTATTCTGAGTATTCATCCCTCTATCCTATCTTCATACGTGCGAGTGTAAACTGGAGGACGGAAGCACAACCGCAAACTGCGTACCCAGCCTCCGTCTGTATACGTTCAGCCGCTTCAAGCAAATACGACCACCTTCTGATCTCCCGACTGAACCAAGGTTAGTGCAGCGGTTTTGTTTTTCTTCCGTCCTCACTTTAATATCTCTACAGCCCACCTGCGTACAACACTCACCATCCTTCTCTACTTGTTCTTTCGACCGACGTTGCTATGCCTCAAACTGCAGCCACCTACAGAACCGAAAGGCTGAGTCCATCGAGTTACAGCTACTGTAACGAGCCACGTCTCCTTCTGTCCCTACTGGTAAGACGATCCTTCCCCATCTGTTATCTCCTTGATGTCATGGCTACAATGACTCATCAACCTTCCTTTTTATTCCGATCAAATTCCCAACTGTTGCAGCAGTGAGATCGACCAACACTTACAGATTAGTGGTGCAGATCGGAACCAACAACAAATTACCCTTCTAGCTGCAACCCGGTAAGAGCCTATACTTGGTTTAAAATAGGTTTCTGATTAGTTTAATGGGAAGGTTAATGTATGATCTTATGTATGTATACCGATTCCTTAAGGCTAGATTGATGAGTTACTGTAGTTCGGCCTTGAGCATGGTTAAGTTAGTAATAAGTAGCTGCTGAGTTGTATAAACAAAATGGTAGAAATAAAGGGCTGCTGTAAATTCAACTCTTTTCTTTCAGCTTTTAAGTTAGAAACTGCCTACCTTGTCGACCAATGTTTGAGCGTTTGGATAAAGATCCACCGTTGAATTTTGGATATGTTGTAGACGGTTATACGTAGTATATGGTATAAAAATTTGAGAGGAAATGAACGGTCGGATTAGAAATTATAAGCTTCCGAAATTGGGTAGTTGAGCAGTTTTTGTAAACTTAGGATTTTTGGTTAAGTATAGAATTTGTAGGTGAAATAGTCAACTTTGAGAATTTTTATAAAACTGTTGAATGAACAGTTTGGAGAAATTCTTTCTCCTAAAGCTAGATAGAACATCATAGATAATCTAGGGATGTAAGTCGGAATTTTTTATAAGCGGTTACGAATTTTATATTTGGAATCGAAGTTAGACCTTTACGATCTTTTGAAAAATATAAAAATAGGAAAGATACCGGTTTGTACCCAAACTAAACCTTAGGAGTTAGAATATGTTTATAGAATCTCAAATAGGAGTTTAGACATGAATGTTGGAAATTTTGGGAGTTTCGGAACCAAGGGTAAAATGGTCATTTTACCCTAAATTAGTACTGTAACTAGTTATGTCTTACTACGTTCTTCTATCTTAGAAGTCTTAGACTTCTAATTACTTGGGAGTGTGCTAATGCACTTATTCCCTTTGACAAGCAACTGAGTTGCTACAGTTTACAGAGCGAGTTTGGTTTACAAAGAGTCGAGCTTTATACCAGGTAAGTCCTTTGGGCTTACTTAGCTGACTTCTAAATATGAGCATGAATGATGATAGTGGTGTGTGATTGAGATGTTAGAGTTATAGGTTGTGATAAATATTTACCGACCTATACTTGACCTAAGAGTAACGGGCGGTGGCATTCTGCTCAGTTAGCTTGCGAGCGCTGGGGGTTTCTTTAGGGACTAGTCCATACTCGGTTTGTAGTGATGCTACCGGCGGAGGTCAGCTAGACCTACACCCAGTTGGATAAGGAACGGAAGCGAGAACTGTTAATAACTCTCGTACCACAACTGTAAAATTGAATAAGATGAATCACTTAAATAATAGATAATAAACGGTTGAGTGCCAGCATGATGTTTGTTTATTTTTGTTTATGCTTGTGTTTGTGTTGTTGTCATTCTACTTATATTTGGATAGTTAGCTAAACGGTTGATATGCTGTGTAGATTTGCCACAGGTTAGAGCAGATGCCGAGTGATCCGGACGGTAGTGGTCAGCCGGGGTGTCGTACTTTTAGGACGTTTTACAATTCCTTTATTTGTGGGTTTTTCAGTTGGACCTTGTTTCTTTTCGTTCATTCCGTACGTTGTTATATTACGTTTTTCGGCTGTTAGTTGTTCTGGTCACATGCATACACTGTTAAGAATTATTTTATGATTTCCGGTTTTCCTTATCTGTGCCTTGTTGTAAGATCTAGTTAAATTGTTGTCAAACTGAGGTCGGGACCCACTGTGCGGTCCTAACCAGTAACTCCCCGAGTTGTAAAATTTGGGGTGTTACATTCATAACCGAACCGAAAACCGAATTTCCGAAATACATGGACCGAAAACCTATAAATTTAGGTTCGGTTTCGGTTTGGACCGAAAAACCAAAAAGTTGAATTATGCAAACCTAAAACCGAACCGATTATATCGATTTCGGTTCGGTTTAGGTTTTGGACCGAAATGAACCTAAAAATAAAACTAACAAATCTCGATAAAATAATAATAAAGCGAAAATTTTCAATTATATAACAATTTTATTTAGATGAGTTTCGGTTTTTCGGTTTTGTTGGTTTCGGACCGAAACCGAACCGAAACCAATCTGGACCTAAATTTTCGGCTTAGGTTCAGTCTGGACCGAAATTGTCGGTTTGGTTCGATTTTGGTAAACCGAACCGAACTTGCTCAACCCTAACGTTGTAAATATATATATATATATATATATATATATATATATATATATATATATATATATATATATATATATATATATATATAGATTTTAGTTTAAGTGAGGAGAGAGCTTCTAGATAGGAATTTGGAGGGATGTAAGCCATTAGATGGATTTAAATCAAGGGCTCTCACACGCTCATCATTAATGGCATTTTTGTAAATTGACTTAAAATCTGGAAAAATACCTTTTCGTTCAAAATAGTCATCTGTGTTCATACTTTTATATGTCACTGTTCATGTTTTTATACATCGCTGTTCATAGTATTTTTATTCATCAAAGTGTCATGTCCATTTATTCTTTTGTGTTCATTTTATAATGCATAGATGTTCATTTACAACATATAACCACAAAAAAAAAAAAAAAAAAACTCATCACAAAACGTTAAAAGATGATCATAATATGTTATGTATTTGTCAAAGTTATAGATAAGTCATCGGTGTTCATACTTTTATACGTCATTGTTCATGTTTTTATTCGTCAGTGTTCATACTTTTTATGTCATTGTTTCTTGTAAATATTATAAACTATTTTTCTATAAGGCATTTTGCCGAACAATTTGCGTGCACACTAAAAGGATAATATAGATTATTCAATTGGAGCTAATAGACCAACTCAACAGATGTATATACATGTATTTTCTCAATCAAACTTATCAAACATAAAATGATTCAAACAAATTTGATTTCGAAGACAAACATCAATCATAATGAAACCTAAACCTTATGAATGAAAATCTAACCAATGAGAGTAGAAATTCGAAGAAACAAAACCTGAATCGTCTTGTATTCTCTTTGATTTCACAATTTTTATGTAATCGATCTCTGAATATTATAAATATCATTTTAAAGAAAATTATAATTTTCAAAAAAAAATGAACATCATATTATAAACACTATAACTGTAAAAAAAATGAATACATACTTGTAAAAAAATGAACATCATATTTTATTAACATAATTTGAAAGAATAGTATAATTTTTTTAAAAAAATCCGAGAAAAATGTTTTAAAAAAATACAAAAATGAACAATTAATGTTAAAAAATGAAAAGTTAGTGTTGGAAAAAAATGAACATTTATTGATAAAATATGAACAATGACTCTTTTAAAAATGAACACATACTTATAAAAATATGAACACCAATTTTTATTTACAAAAAAAAAAAAAAAACGATGATGTGGCATGCCACATGTCACCACTTCGTCTCTCTTCATTCCTATCTGCAAGGGTCCTCACCGGAACCAAACCCTATATATATATAAACCTCAAATTCATACTGAGAATTGAGAAATATAGAGATATTTAAGTAAATGTGATTTTTATGTATAATAAATATATATTTTATAAAAAACAGATACCTATAAGGTAGTTGATTATTTTAAGTTAATATCTAAAAATTAGATTGTATGATTAATTTATTAACAATAATAGTCTAAATTATCGTAAATTCGTTGAAAAAATCATTTTATTTATATATTTTAATGTCAAATTCATATATAGAAATTCAAAGATATTTAAGTAATTACAATTTTTTTATTCACAATAAGTATTAATTATATAAAATAAATTGATAAGTATGATATAGTTGAATATTTTGAGACGATATATAGTTTAATATTCAATAAGATAATATCTTCTTTTTTTTCCGAAAGGATAATAAGATAATATCTAAAAATTGGAGCTAGGATTTAAATTACTTTAATTCAAAATAAATATTAAAACAATTTTTTTATATTTATTTATCAAAACACGCAATTATTTTTTATCGGTCGGTACATGACTGAAGACTGAGCCGTGTCTCATTCTCTTCCTCTATCAACGATTCAGCCATCGCAAACCCTAAAACTCACTTCCCCTATCAACAAAACCACACCGCCGATTCCTCACTTTTACCCGTTTTCTCAATTCGCTCTTCTTTCTCTTGCAATTGGATTGCTATATTGAAGGATCGATACCTTATTAATCTATCGTTTGATTGTTCGACTTTTCGCACTAATCAGATTCTCGAAACCCTAATAATTTGTGCGTTTTTCTCTGGTTATTCTGCTTTTGAATCGATTCGTGGTTTTTAGGGATTTGTGATCTGATTGATTGGTTTGGCGATAATTTTATCTCAAATCTTCGTGATTTTGCCCCCTGTGGATATAGAATTTTGTTTTAGTACCTTTTCACTTCCTTTGATTCCTGGGTTTGTTGGAATAAAACTGGTTTTTTCCTGATTCTATCTTTGCTTTCTCCTTAATAAATCGTGAGGAATCTATTGATTTTGACAATTTCTAAGGAGTGTTTTTTGCGGCGTCTGAATAAAATCATAGATAAGAAAAAACAGCTTCCGCCATAATTCTGCGTTCCTGTTATCTGTCGATTTGGCTGTCGAGATGTCGAGAAGAGAGGAAGGTTCTTTCACCATTAAAAACAGTAATGGTTTCTCGGCTCTAGAGTCTCTTCGTAAGAAGAAAAAGTCAGACAAGGATAAGAAAAGCAAGAGCTCTTTGAAAACCCCTGTTAAGGAGCCAGAGCCTCAGGTATTTTGGGCTCCTACTCCATTGACTAAGAAATCTTGGGCGGATGTTGATGACGAGGATGATGACGATTACTATGCTACAACAGCACCTCCTCAGGCTATGTGGAGTAATGAGGAGTCTCACAAGAACAAGGAACCCTTGGCTGCAGCTGAGGTTGGTGATACGTTTGTTTTCTCATAAATTTTGATACTTGGTTTTAGTAATAGTTTATGGTTCAGTGTTAATGATGTATTTTTTGTGCGGTGTTATTTAGTTTTCAGCTCTTTCAATCAATGAGATCCTTGATTCTGGGTCTGCTTTCTGATCATGTTATATATTGATTCTTCGGCTCATGCAAAGGAGGCAATCAGTTAGTAATTGTTTTTGGGAATATTGAATAGGATTATGGTTTTGCTACATTGGTTTCCAGCTTTTAGATATACTATAATGCAATAATCACACTAATTTAAAAAAGTTGCAGCACACAGATTATTATATAATTTATATATGGAATATGCAAGGTGACTATACGTATTTGGTGGAATATGGAAGTGATTATGGAGAATTTCGGTCGGCTTCTTTACATGTAACTTGGTGGCATACAATGTGGTGAGGCTAGTAGCTTATGAAGTTATCAATACAAATAAACTTACACACTTGTGTTCGTTATGAGCAGTTATGACCGTTAGAGTTGCCCATGTACATTGATGAAGGTAGAAAAATGTAATGGCATGCAATAGTAATGCGTCTTGCACTGACCATATATAGAAAGGGGAATAGTAGATAGTAAAATAAGGGTATATCATTTCACTGTTGTGAAGTTGAAGCACACTCAAAATGTTGCAATTATGTGAATGTCACAACTGTAATTGGGATTTGGCCCCGACTCACTTAGAGCATCTTCTTACCTATCTCATTTTCTATCATCAATTCAGACAGACAGAGGAGGTACAGAAATTGATTGATAGAGATGGATTAGGTGCTTTCTGTTTGTCCTTTTTCTGCTTTGAAGGCGTGATTGACTTTTTCCGTTAAATTTTTAATTGCGGAAGGAACAATGCATGCGTGGTCTTTAACACCCTCATTATGAGGCCTAGCTGGTGTACTATTTATATACATTCATTGAAAGCTTTTTGTTTATTGTATTTAACTACTATTATTTATTTTCGTGACAAATTGTGTTAATTTTTTAGCACAAATATGTTGAAAACAAACATTTCTAAAATACTTCCAAAATCCATGTCGATCTCGTATATTTTTGATGATGTTGCATCACTATCTTTGTATGGTGCGCATTTGTTTCACTTTTTATTTCCGGTTGAGTTAGATGCCTATTTGGAGGACAGCTTTGTGTCAAATTGTTAAAATCGTTATTCAAAATTCTGCCTACCCTCGTTGTTCTGTAAATTTGAAAGATTGGGGTTGTGCTCTTAATTTTTATCTGACGGAAGATACCTCACAAATAAACATAAAATTCATGATGCAAGCTGTTTTTTGCAATTTGTACCCCTTGTGTGCTGTTTTGGTAAAATATGAAAGCAAGTACCCGATCTTTTAATGGGAATATGGCTTATAACCATATTCTTGAATGCTAGTCTGTGATACACAATATTGGGTGGTAGTCCAGCCATTATTTTGAAAGGAAAACAAGCCCAAAATGTCCCAAATATATCACCTATGAATCAACTAAAATATGCCTTTGCTTCTTCTTTTTTTCCTGCTTTTGAAACTGGGTTTATTTTTCTGTTCAAGCTTTTGTTGTGGAAGGGCAGATGTGCTCAGTGCTGTTAGAGTGTTAGGTGGTCTTTAATCCCCTAATTTGAGTACCTAATTTCTCACCGATCCTAAATTTATCTTTGTTTTCGGTACTAAATGGGGTGATCGAGCTATTATATATTTCCTTCACTCTTTGACTTCAAATTTTAAGCATAATTATTTATTAAAGACAATTTTCGTACACTGTTCCCAACCTGTTATATTGTATCGTGCACACTTATTATCTTTTGTATTTCCAATTATGTTTTTGTATTGAAGAAATTACCATGCAAGTTAGATGCACATCCGGAGCATTTTTTGTGCTTCTTTTGACATACATACTTTAGAATCACGCCAACTATTTCTTATTTGGCAATTTTGATTAATCCGAATACTCCTATTTATCCCGTGGAAGATCCCACGTCATAGAACTCTAAATTTATTGTTTTTAATGTTCATGTGTGCGTCTCGTGAATTGTGCATTTCTGCCTTGGGGAATGGGCCCGTCGTCACTTCTCACTTTTATTTATTTGGCTAGTTTCTATTGCTTTCTCTGTTGGAAAATAGGTGAAAAGTGAAAACGTGTATGTTTGTTTGGCATTGGATCCGTAAGGAGTGCAATTTGTAGTTGTGTAATAATAAATTAATGTGTTCTTTTGATATTGGATATTGTATTTTTCTTGTTTAGTAAGGGCCCTTTGCCTTATTTGTATATTTTTTTATGACTTTATTTCTTACAAATTTGGCTACTATCTATAAATCTCTTTGACCGATGAAGATTTCATGTTATAATGGTGGTTGCCTCTGGTTGCAGGAGAGTGAAAGTGAAGATGACATGCTTGATTTAGGTGACGAGGACATTGAAGATGAGCATGAACATGAACAGGAGGTTGTGCATCCGGAGCCAATTGTGGAGAAGGCTCCTGAAACTCCTTTACCAGCCAAAGAGGCTGAGAGACAACTGTCAAAGAAAGAACGTAAGAAGAAGGAGCTTGAAGAATTGGAGGCTCTCTTGGCTGATTTTGGAGTTAGCCAAAATGACAGCAATGGGCAAAGTAAGTAGAAATTTGCTCACTTTTGCTTCTATGGTTGACACTTAGTTCATAGGGTTTGTTACTTCTGTTTGTTACATACATAACAGTGTTCTTAATTGTTGGAATTCTAATGTTTTTTTTAAATCCAGGCGGTGGACAAGAGATGAAAGAAGCAGAGCTGAAGAAAGAAAAGAGTGCTGACAATGGAGATAAGAAGGATCCCGCCCCCTCAGAATCCAAGAGTGCAAAGAAAAAGAAGAAGAAGAACAAGTCATCAAAAGAGACGGAGGAAATTCAGGACCAAAGAAATGGCTCAGATGTCAATGGCGAGCCCTATGAACCAGCTGAAACAGAACAGGCTGATGAGGATGCATTAGCTGTTGATGTCAAGGAGCGTCTAAAGAAGTTAGCCGCAATGAAGAAGAAGAAGTCCGGAAAGGAGTTGGATGGAGCAGCCAAAGCAGCAGCTCAAGAGGCTGCTGCAAGGACTGCAAGACTCGCCTCTGCAAAGAAGAAAGAGAAAAGCCACTACAATCAACAACCTGTTAGGTAAAGGATGCAAATCGTCGCAAATCAGTGTGTTGTTCTCCACAATTGGAATGCATTCCGTCCTAAATCGTCATGTGGTCGATGTGCAATAATTGTGTTTTATGAAAGGTTGCCCGGAGTTCTTCAGTAGTTGACTTGCTAATGATTTTACTTGTTTTTTCTTCTTATTTATATATTGAAATGACACCCATATTCAGTTGTTTTGTGCTCGAGTCCATTTTCCATGTGTTTGAACTCATATGTGGAACTACTATTTCTTTTGTTTATGGATAAGAACACAAATTGAGCTTTGCTTTCTGCTGTTCCTAGTTTTGATTCGAATTAATCTTGTTAGGCTCTGCATTGATGTTGGCTATAAATGATTAGTTACCTTTATTTCCCCCATACATTTTCTTACTTTTATCTATTGTTTCCGGAGTTGTAAGATCATTCCCAACAACTTCTCTAAATTTTTCTCCATTTAAAAATCTACCCTTTATATTTTTATCAAATTCAACAGATTTTCTATCTTGGAGAATTCTCCATTTATTAGGTAGGAGCCCTCACTTTTTTCCGTTATTCTTTATTTTGGAGAATGAAATGGAAAATCTGTTGGACTAAAAAATCTTTAAAATTCTCCAAATATTCTAAAATAAAAATGCTATTGGCGATGCTCTAATATACTACTTATTTTGGAAAAAAGTTCATTTTGGAAAAGATCGAGTTTGAGCTCGATCAATTTCTAAATTAGTTTCTAAAAGAGTCAATGTGAACCGAGTCATAATATTGTAGGATTATGTTTTTTCTGGAATTGTTATTGAGCTAAACTACTACTTATTTTGGAAAAAATTAGGCTTGAGCTCGATCACTTTCTAAAAGAGTTGAGTATGAGCCAAGTCATAACATTTGTAGGGTTATTATATTTGCTGATCTATTTGGGTTCGGCTTGGGTTCGGCTTGGTTCTAGCTCGTTTATATTCGTCTGGCTTGGAAATAACTCTATTCAAGTTCATTTACTTTTGTAATGAGTCGAATTTGAACATATTTAAAGCTCAGTTAAAATTTAGACTTGATTCAAATAATATAAAAGTTAATAGACTATTTAAAAGAAAAGCTTCTAATTTATGGGTTGAAGATGTTTTGTGTATATTTATGAGTATCTTGATTATCTTCTATGGTGGAATTACATTCAAATGTCTTTCGCCCCTAATAATTGCTTCGACCTCCAATCCTTCAATTCAAAACAATTTATAAATATGTTGTCAAACACTTCTTTGGTGTAGTATCACATCATTACTCAAACCTAGACACAAGTGAGCTCCTTTTTCCAGTTTGTGAGGTAGGGTTAAGATTCAAATGCCTCAAATTTGCTCCCACTTTTGCCATATGTTCAAGTGATTCATTTAGAACCCAAATTTCTGCGGCAATGGACTATTCAAATGCTTACTGAATAATGCATACTGAAATTTGACTAGTTAAGTGTGTTTCGTCTTAGTGACGAACCAGCGTCAACAATAGAACACTCGGAAATGATAACATATAAGCCACAAAATGAGATCCATAATATACTTGTAAACCATATGTCTACACTAGTCACTACAATGTGCACACAACCGAAATTTCAAACGATTATTCAAAGTGTGTATAAACCTACCATCATTTATGGCATCTCTCCATCCTATCTGTACGTCGGCATCACGCTATTTCTTGATATATAGGTGTACATCAACATCATTTTTGCAATTTCAGTGACCACTTTGCAGTTATCTACACGGCGTTGCTTCTTCCCAAGCTACTACTCTATCTACTTTCAGTGTGTCTAAGACTGGAAGTTACCTCAGCCAAGGAACTCAAAATGTTCTCCCCAACCTCATTCTTGCAGAGGGGGCAAAGAGCGTTTATCTTCAGCCATTTATCAACACAGTCCTTGTGAAATAAATGAAGGCATGGGAGCTCTCTTAGCTCGTCGTTGTTTGTGTACTTTGCTAAGCAGATGCAACAAACCTGTCATGAAAAGAACAATGTGTCATACTGTCATGCATCCACACTTAAGGTTGTGTTTGGCTCCTTATAAGGACATT
The DNA here is from genome assembly GCA_033239125.1 of Fagopyrum homotropicum. Lineage (NCBI taxonomy): Eukaryota > Viridiplantae > Streptophyta > Magnoliopsida > Caryophyllales > Polygonaceae > Fagopyrum > Fagopyrum homotropicum. Next base: position 166,133,829 of record BSWB01000001.1, read on the forward strand.
TTTTCTGATAAATATAATAGGAATGTCATATTAGGATTTGAGCACTTCCCCAAAAAGAAAATCACAACAGCTACTTCTTGTAAGAACCCCCTTAATTTCAACAAATGACACCTTTATAACAAACAAGCGAAACATTCCTTAATAGCAATTGCATTCGGGTAACAAAAGGAAGTTTTACCTAGGATATGATACCTAAATGGGCAATAATAGAAAGCCAGGCACTTACATTTAAGCCGGTCAGTCAAACCAGGCGAGTCAAGTAGTTTGGGTTTCAGATTATGTGAATTGGATAATGTCAAGTTAGGGGTTGAAAAACAGCGCTCGACCCTATACCTAAGATGCTTTGGTCGGGCTGTTCAGTTTATGGGCATTTTGCAGTTCTAAGTCAAGTCATTTACAAGTCGGTAGTCTGGGATTATGAATTAGAAAGTGAACAATCTAGCACTAAAATACTTATGTCCGAGTGTTCATGTTGAGTCACAGTACAGCAGGTCTACCAAAGTACATAGTGAAAGTGCTTATGAGCCTGACCACATATAGATGTGCGCGTACTTGCGTCCCTGAACCCAAACATACTATCATGAAATAGAATGACAAAACTATAGGAGACAACATTCTTTTAGACAAGAGGGTGAAAAACTAACACATCAATTGATGATCACTGAATGCACCTCGAGTCCTCTAAAAATAAAAACAAATATAGCAGAACAGAAAGAAGAAAATGTTGATTACTTACAGCGTCTTCCCCTGCTATTACCCTCTCCTTCTCAGTTCCGGCACCTACGACTCCAGTTTCAGAACCGTCGGCGTCATCATCATTCATATTCTTCTTCAGCTTAAATTTGTAGGTTGGGAGGGCATCAATAGATTCGGTTGTGGCCCCTCTCATCTGATTTAGATCATCTCTGAAGCCCACGATGGAAATTATACATGGGAGGCAACAACAAACCGTGACACATAGTAGAAATGGCATAGCATATCCAATGCAACAGATGACAAGGAATGCTATGCATAACCTGAAAAAAATATACACAGTTACCAGGGCAAATTCATGGTATTGTGGTAAAAAAACAAGAATAATATCACATGCTTGAATAATCTTATATATCTTAATATATTAGTGGATTGTAGGATTTTAAAAATATTTCTACAAGAATCTTGAGTTCAAACGTCAATGTATAATGTAATGAATAACGGTACAATCCTTATATGGTCAGCCATATGGTCTCGGTTCCTTTTCATTCCTTTTTGAAGAGGAAAGTAAGCATAATCAGAAATGTGTGATACCTGTACAAGTTAGGCGCATCGGAGGAAGAAGTACGACCACCAAAGACCCAAACATTACCAACCACAAACCAGATAGCGAAGAAGCAGTCTAACACCATCTTGAGATACTCAAACAAGGCCTTAGTTCTGTTGTATATAAAAGGCAAGTTATATCAACACCAAGGAAAAATCCGTGCTAACATAAAGAATTCCCAAATTAATAAATGTGTTCAAACAGAAAAATTCTCTAGTTCGATATCCTGGATTTCTGTCACAGCGATCACTGAAAGAAAAAAACAAGCAATATGATTGAACAAACATGCATTGCAAGCTTGTAATACTGATAGTTAAAATAAGACTCTGCATCATTTCAGGAAACCTATGTGCGATTGGTAGCATCAAGATGAGAGCAGGTAGGCCTTTCCTACATGATTCACAAGGAACTACGGCATCCGAGGGAATATAAGAATTCTGCATGGAGTATATTTCAAGGTATTTAAAAGTATTAGGAACAAGAAAGTGGCTGTTTAACTTGAGTGAGAAGTTTTCTAAGCAAGTTAACTCAATAAATCGAGTCCTAGAGGAGGTTGACATATCAAAGTAGGAAACTGGTACAAGTATTTAATAGGCATAAAGGTGTATCAGACGCGGATGAAGCTTCCTACAAAGTGAAAAATGCTTGATCTGAGGATGTCAAATAGGCTTAATTCATTCTCCAATTACAAGGGTTTTGCTACTCTTAATTACTTATGGGACTTTTCATCTGTCGTCCACAGATTTTGATAGGAAAATAAGTATTAATGCACTTAGGTGCTCTTATATAGGTCTGAATTTTACTGCCATAACTAGTTGTCATTAACCTATTACTATATTAGTATCGATTTCTCATGTCACTAAAATCAAGCATAATCAATTTGTGTAAAAGGTAAGATGGCAGAAGATTGTTACTTTACTTTATAAGGTTTCTAGAAGATGAACACCAAGACAAGCTTTATAATAACCTAATAATAGCACACATTTTTTTGCCAACTTACTAATATCCTCAACAAAAGAGGACAATTGCACAAGCTGAATGTTCCCATACTCAAAGCCTATCATTGGTGGAATCAGAAGCAGCTCATTTTCGGAACAGAAAAATGACTTGTTAAGACTGTTTTGCTAGGTGTTTATATGCATCAAGAAAGAAAACAGTACACCACCAGCTTAGTAAACTGGGCAAAAATCATAGTAATGCAGCATAATAAACTATTAAATCAGTTGTACCTTGCATAATTAAGTGTTCCATTGTTTTGGCTTACACTTCTAGCCGAGGATACAGAAGGCCGATTATGATCACTTTCTGGACTCTGGGAAACAGAAAGGGAAAAGGGAAGTCCATTGGTGACACTAGTAGAGTTCTGACGTAACTGAGTTGAATCTTGTTCAGAGCTTTGATTACGAAGTACATAACGTCGATACATAAGAGGAAGAGTTGCTACACATCCCGCTGTATATCCAATAATCCATGCAAATAACGGAGCATGTGGGTGTTCATGCCTAGACACAGACAAAACAACCACTGCAGCAATAATCTGGCTAAGTATAAGAAACAACTCGAAAGATATCCATATCCCTGAGTTGAACGGACTATTGTGACGTCGGCCATGACCATTGGCTAACCTACCAAAGGAAGAGACTCGGGAGTTTGTAACATTTGAAGGAGGCGACAACTCGGAATATGAACCCCTCATGCTAGTAGAAGGCCGGTCTTCATCTATGTGAATAAATCTAGAAGAGGAAGCTCCCTCGTTGCTTGGCATATCAATGGCAAGCTCCTCATTAGTTTGTCTAGCTGGTTGCTCCATTAATAGTGGTTGTTGACCAAATTGGTTGGTGTTAACTTAGTTTTGGCATTCAAATGTTCATCTAAGCAAGATGATTACAGTAAGCAAATTATCCTGCAACCCAGTACTTCAGTTGTTCATTCTGCTCAAGAACAAAGAATACAAAAGCTTTAAACCATCAATCATCAATCGTCATTTCACTGCCAACAGCATCCCAAATAAACTCGCCCTAAACTCTTTTCTAACAGTTAACTCAAATCAAAGTAGCAATAAGTCATCCATTTGAAATTACAAAAAATCCAACAATCAAGGATACACAAAGAGCAAAGAAGAACCAAATTTCGGTCAATTGAGTAGAAGCCCCCTAAAATCCAAACCCGTTGACTACATCATTACCTGATACCCACGAAAAAAGGGAAAGAAAATAGGTCAAGATAAGATATCACGCCATTCATTCTAATGGATACCCACAAAAAGTTTAAATTGGAAAAGAAACGAAATGAAGTATTGAACCCATCAAAAAGAAAAGCAATGAACACTCAATAAGAATCGATGACAACGCAAAGATGATGAATCAAGCTTAATAGAGTTAGAAAGACAAAGAAAGGAAGCTGACCAGTTGAAATTGTAGCCTGAGAAGATGAATTTAGGAATTGAGGAAGAAGAACAAATGTTGTATATTCTTGTGCTCTTTTTATGGTCTTTATTCAGGGATAAAATTCGATGAGATTATCTGGAATTTTGACTAATGCAAACCTACTACGCAGTTGCGAAGTTCCGTTCCATTTGTCTTGTTCTGATCTTCTTCATCAAGATTTTGGCAAGAGTCAACATGGACAAAGCCGGTCCGAACCGGTTTAAGATCGGAATATGCCTATGGTACGTATTTCCGGGTCGAGTTGGATTAAGACCGGGTTTACACAAGTGCATTTAGACGTGCAAGCCCGTTTTCTATTTATCAAAACACAAACAATTAAGATTTTATGAGTGATAATTATTAAATAAATATAACTATAGTCATTAAATAGCATAATAAAAATATTAAAGCATTCTTAAATTTAATTTTTATATAAATACAATTTTTTACTTTATTTCTCGAATATATTTGGAATCAAATCATTATTTTCCATATTTGGAAAAAAAATCATTATAGCCTTAGCAATAAAGTTATTTCAATGAATATTATAAGAAGATAATAATCTTTAAAATGAAACTAAAAGTCCAAAAGGATATTATATAAACACCATTGAAACAACGTTGTCTTATATTACAATTATAAGTTACATATTGCAATCTCTACATAAAAAATTATTTTTTGTGTGGGGATTACTTCTCTTTTTTTCATGAGCGAGTTAGGACTATTAGGGTTGTTATGTGAGCCAATTTACTTGGACTCGGTTCAGAAAAATTTCAGCAAACTTTTTACTTTTGAAGCAAACTTTTTACATTTGAAAAGAGCATAATACAAGCTTGAACATGCCGATATTCCCTTGCAACTACTAGGATTGTTATGGGAGACAATTTACTTGGACTCGGTTCAGAAAAAGCGCGGCTCAAACTTATTAAAACGAGTAGAATACAAACACATTTTAAAACTCGGTAAAAAATTAGTTTCGGTTCATTTATAAACAAATCAAATTTGAATATCTCTATACTCGGCTCGTTGGAATAAAACAACATTGTACCGGTTTTTGGCTCGACTTGAAAAAAACTTGGTTCGAACTTATTCATTTTATGAACAATATACGCGGAATGTAAACACATCTTAGAATTCAGTTACAATAGGCTCGATTGGACTTGATTTGTTAAATCATGTTGAAGTTACAATAGGCTCGATTGGACTTGATTTGTTAAATCATGTTGAGCTTGATCATACCGAAATTAGACTCGTACAAAACTAGCTAAAGACCCATATAATATTTTACTCGCCCTATTAAGATAAGTGCATTTTCTATAAGTCCACTCCCGAGTCTTTTTTTCATGAGTGACCACTTTCACCTTTGGGCTGTTTGGTTGTAACTCCGGAAACGGAAACGGAATGGAAACGAATCTAGTCCATAAGTATATCCTTGAAACGAATCTAGTCCATAAGTATATCCTTGTTCATGAAATTTTGTGGAATCATTCCTTATGCTTTGAGATAATTGTAGTTGAACTTGATTAATTTTGATACCCTATAGGGAAACAAAATGGAGGAAGTAAGTGCATTTTGCATGAAACCAAAGGGAATGATTCCAAAAAAATTTCATGAACAAGGTACATACTAGATTCGTTTCCGTTTCCGGAGGTACAACCAAACGGAGGTAAGTCTTTTTTAGATAAATCAAACACAGCAACCAAAATTTATTTCATATACTGATATACAGTTGCAACTTCCTGGAAATTACACCACCAACCAGACAACCGCTAAGTATTAGATTGACTAAACAACGGATGCCTACAATGCCCCGACTCTTTGAGCTGGGGCATTGTCGGCATATTAACAGTTATATCACATATTACATAAGGTACAATTACATGTAATAAGTTGGGTCCTATGCCATCATGATGTACAAGCCATCTGTCCTGAGATTGCAATTTTATCAAAGTAAATTCGGGTGACCCACCCATCCGTTACACAAATATGCGCATATAATCAGATTTACAAAGGTCCTACCCGAACCCACCATCCGCCAGAAAGGTGGGCCTAAAAAGAGTAATAAAGCCTGCCCAGAACTAGGTTTTGCACAGGTTCACAATAAATGAAGGCCCTGATTCACCAATACTTTCAAACATTCATACCAAATGAAGCATGAATTGATGATAACAAAGGGCAAATTCTACAAACATCACCAAGATGAAGTACATTGAACCACATAACCATATCATAAAAAGGCTATTATCTTACATCAACAAGAAAAGAACTCCAACCAATATGGAAATTAGGTAAAATGTGCACATCTGGGTTAAAGAAAGGCATTGAAGTAGATTAGGTAAAATGTGCAAAAAGTTCTCTATTCATGTGTGGATATGGTGGAATGAAGAACAATACAATCAATAATTTAACATATCTATCAAAGGTGTGACTAACAAATGTATAAGAATCCGAAAACAATGAACAAATTGCGATTCCATGTAAGAAAGGAACTGTAACTGAATAAAAGGAAAATATGTACCTGAATATGCTACACCACAATATATGAAGGTGGAAGTTTAGGATATTTGGCAAGAAACATTAATGGTACCGTAACTAATTGCTCGAAGGCTTGTATCGGACATGTTTGTTACCCATTTTTTAGGACCATTGTTGTGACCCAAGATATTGTAGGCGTAAGAAGGCCACATTGCATCTTCTGCACATGAATCTGTAATACCCTTGGATAGCATTCGTTGAGTCCTTCCGAGTGTTACAAGACTCGAAAATGTTGAGAAGCTATTCCCGAAAAAAATGTCTGCCCTAGAGCAAACTTCATAGTCAATTGCAGATTTGATTAAATATGGATGCTTCTCATAAATCAGGTGAGCACCTACTTTGTTCTTGTCAAGAGGAATCAATCCAGACTTCCAACCTTCAAATATTGTATTGTCTTCAAGAAGACTATCGGCCACAGCGAGATAAACAACTGTTGGTGTACTCGAATTCACAATTTTCCCAACTCTCTCAATGATTTCTCCCTTGCTACTACAGATTTGGTTCATGTTGAACTTATGCTCCATGTTCTTACAATGTATCATCCAGTCTTTCTCTATCCTCATATGCACAGCCACGTAGCGAAAAGGCTGTAATGTAGAGCTCTTTGGATTCGCCATCTGAATCTTAGAGATTACTTTATCAGCTTCTTTTGCAAATTCATCAACAAGAACCATACACTCGAAAATCTTAGCATAGTCCTTAAGAGGCCAATGATCATGCCATAAGAAAGGATTTTTGCCTGTTATCTTTATAACCTCGTATTGTTCATACGAATCTTCACTGAACTGCCTTAGCTGATCAAGATCTCTTAAAGGAGTCCACCTTCTTCCACTTCCCTTCGGAAGCTCAACTACATCTGTTCGATTCACAACATCCGAGTACCTACTCAGCTGAACAAAACCTCCACAAAGCGAATTAAACCTCTCGAAATCAAAAACCTTGTCGAACCAAATCGGTTGCAATTGATCTACTTCCTTGTAGAACAGTGAAGCGCTTAAACTCGGCATCAAAAGCATCCGGTTAAGCATTCTGGCTGTTAGACAAGCCCTAGCAAAGGCAATTTTCTGATTGTTCAAACCCCAAACTATCTGAGGAACCTCCAGAAACTTATGGCTTCCAATTCCAGAAACTGATTTTAACCTAAATTCCGAGTTACCTTTCATACCAATCCAACCAATTTCAGAAAAATTCACAAACAGAACAGCTCTAAACGCTATAACTGTGAGAAGCAGAGCAACACATTTACAAGCCAAAGAATTCATACTATAACTCGCCAACCTCCTAGCCTCGATTTTCAAAAGACTCATTCCCGATTAATACACACACCACAACACCAAATATTCAACAAATTTCTACTAATCAATGTAATTACGGGATTCAGAGAGAGATTAAGAAGAAGAACCTTCAAAATCCATGCATGCAAGATCAGGAACAAGACTGATACCAATTATTCCAACTCATCCACCACACCATAGCTTGGAATGAGGCGTTCGATTCAAACGAGCAATTCAACAATCAAATCCACCAATTATCTCCAAGAGAAGAAAGTCAACGTTTCCAGAGTTCACCGATTGACTATGGCGACGATGAATTGGAATTCACACGATGTAGATCGAGATTGATGGAGATGAGAATAGGATGAAGTGGAGTAGGAAAACCACTGGAAATCGCAATTGAGCTCACAGGTCATTTTGTTCCGATCTTCAGCTTCTTTATCGTCGATTGGTTGCTTTCCCTTTTTATGAATATTTTATTTTATTTTATTTCCACAACGGGTTTTTTTCTTTTCTTTTATTTTTGAGTAAAATAAAAACAGTTGAGAGAATTTGGACTTCCAACACATTTATGACTGATTACAGCAGGCAGGCAAAATGGCAATCCTTCCTCAAACGTACCTTTACCAAAGTATCGAAATCCTGCCATATGGGCCCCACGCCCTACGACTTTTGTCTTATTTAATAGTTTGTGTAAATTACACGAAACCGCCCTTAAAGTATGTCATTTTAAATATTTGGATTTTTCCTCTTGGTACCCTCAAGGTTTGAACTTTTTCTCTTGGCATCCACCAAGTTTTAAAATTTCTCTTGGTGCCTTCAAGGTTCCATTTGTTTTCTTTTTATACCCATACTTAATATATTACAATAAAATTCATTATAAAATAATTTAAAAATCAGAATAATAAATTTAAAATAGATTATAACTTAATTACATTTTAAAATAATAAATTTATAATGATAGTATTTTAAAAAAATATTTTTCTAATTAAAAAAAAGTAAAGTAAAATAAAGATAATTTTTATTTTTGAATTAAAATTAATCAAAAATAAAATTTTTAAATTTTTTTAAGAGTCCAGAAAATTAAACATATAGTTTTTTTTGAAGTTAATATTCTGTAATTTATTTTAATTAGAAAATAACAATATTATTTTTATGTGTTAATTTATTATTTTTTATAATATACTTTTCCATAATCTTAAAATTTAAAAAAAGCATTAGTTTTTAAAATTTTCAAATTAATATAAATTATATAAAATTTAAATTCAAAATAAATAAATTTATTATATTTTAATTCTCTAGACTCTCAATAAATTTTCAAAAAAAATGTTTTTTATTTAATTATATATATATATATATATATATATATATATATATATATATATATGTATGTATGTATATAAATATATATTTTTTGAACTAAATATATTTTTAATTTTGAATTATATTATTTTATTTTATTTTACTTTTTACTTTCGATTTAAATAAAAAACATAATTTATATTAATTCGAAAATATAATAAATTTATTTATTTTGAATTTAAATTTTATATAATTTATATTAATTCGAAAATTTTAAAAAGTTATGTTATTTTTTTATTTTTAAGATTATGAAAAAGTATATTATAAAAAATAGTAAATTAACACATAAAAAATAATATTGTTATTTTTTAATTAAAATAAATTATAGAAAATTAACTTTAAAAAAATTATATGTTTAGTTTTCTGGACTCTTAAAAAAATTTAAAAATTTTATTTTTGATTTATTTTAGTTCAAAAATAAAAATTATCTTTAATTTACTTTTTTTTAATAAGAAAAGTATTTTAAAAAATCACTATCATTATAAATTTATTATTTTAAAACTTAATGAAGTCATAATCTATTTTAAATTTATTATTCTAAATTTTTAATTATTTTATAATGAATTTTAATGTAATATATTAAGACTGGGTATAAAGAGGAAACAAATGGAACCTTGAGGGCACCAAAAGAAATTTTAAAACTTGGTGGATACCAAGAGGAAAAGTCCAAACCTTGAGGGTACCAAGAGGAAAAATCCTAAATATTTTGACTTCTAATTCACACATTTATTCTTATAATCGTTATTCTAATTACTAATGATTACTCCGTTCATATATAATTATCATTTTAGACTTATAATTATATGGGAAATTCCGGTTGGTAACCCTGTGGTATGGGATATTCCGGATTTTGTCCATGACTTTTCCAGAGTTTGGTTGGTATCCCTCAGTTTTCACATTTTTCCAGAATTTGCCCACTTGTTAAAAAACCGGTTAAACTTTTTTTTTTTTTTTTTTTTTAAAATAAAATTAAAAAGAAATAAATAAAAAATGAAACAAAAGGAAATTGAAATGAAATTAAAAAAATTTGAATCATATCTCCCACGATTTCTAGTCGATCAAAACGTTAAGTTTTACCGGTTTTTTAATGGGTGGGCAAATTCCGAAAAAATGTAAAAACTGAGGGGTACCAACCGAACTCGGAAAAGTTATGGGAAAAATCCGGAATACCCCATACCACAGGGGTACCAACCGGAATTTCCCTAATTATATTAAAGAATAATTGTCATTTTAGCTATTTTGCCATTCACTTTACATATTTATCCTTCTAATTATTAATAAATATCTAATTATAATTTTTAATAAAGTAAAAATAAAATAATGATTAGGGGTAAAATGGTATATTTCATAATATTTTTAATAACTGGAAAAAATACTAAAAGGACAATTATTTATGAACAGAGAGAGTAGTTAGTTGTAATTTTATGTAAAAATAAAAAGTAAATGAATGATAAAGATATAATAATATATTTTATAGTTTTTTTGATAAGTGGAAAAAAATTACAACGATAATTATTTGTGAACGGAAAGAGTAGTTAGTTGTCATGTTCAATAAAGTAAAAATAAATAAATTAATAATTAGAGGCAAATAGTATATTTTATAACTTTTTTAATAAGTGTGAAAAATCTAAAAAGGATAATTATTTATGAACAGATGAAGTATTACGTAGGCTAATTGTGCCTCGTAACTGACACTAACGCTCAAATCAAGTGCGCATCAAGCTTTCATATTACACACAATCGGCATGTGTGTCACCACAAGTATCAACATACTAATGTATCTATGGTACAACCAATCTAAACTTGACACTTTTAAAAGGGATTAATTCATGGAAATAGCATATCCCTTACAAATCTACACATGAATACATGATTCGTTATTCTTCTAAACGTTTGTGTCGTCTTTTTATAAATAGAAAAGGATTAAATAAGAGCGTAATTTATTGTGAGGAAAAAAAAAACGTATTTCAGTTGTTACAATGTTAGATTCTGCGACGAGCGTAAAGGCCGCACATATGTTTATATATGTGCGCCTTAAAGAAGCATGTTATGAATGTGCATTTGTTTCTCGCCTACTTACCCGTTCTCACCGATAGACGTGTATACATCTATTTATAAAGATATAGAGAAAGGATCTTGTAAAAATATTTTCTAGAGTATGAATATCTCACAAACACACGATCTGGTATCATGAGCGATTCATATTAATGGCCCGTTTGGTTGGATCGGTGGAATGGAAACGTAATGGAATCGGAGAAGGGTTAGAAAAGGAAATGGAAATGATGGATTACTTTCCTGTGTTAAAAGACCTCTAACCAAACACATTTTTTGATTGATTCGAAATCATTCCGTTACCGGGAATGATTCCTAACGCTACCAAACGAGTCCTAAATGTTTATAAGATAACAAATAACATTTAAGATAATAAATAAATAATTTATATACAAATATTTGATTTCCTTGATTACCAATGAAATTTAAGTCAAATAACGATTGTTATTTTTTGTTTTGTTTTATGAACAAGCACATATGTAATATAATGTATTAAATGTAACATGTATATATGTTTTGTTATTTATTATAATTATGATAATTGATGGGTGACAAAGGGTGCACATGGAATTCACTTAGTATTGTCCGAATATAAATAGACAACAATGGAAGCATGAGCTCTCTTAATGAGAGGGTTGTCGAAAACTAAAAATAATTGTAGTGATGTGAAGTTTAACAACCAATCATATTCGTATTTAAAGCTTATCAACTCTGTCACATTCATATTTTACTAAATAACTAATTTATAGCTACCATCATATAAATAAATATTAGATTTTTGAGTAATATGTCATGAGTTTGTACATGTATGAACTAATGATATATTTACGAAATATTTATAGTTTTTTAACAATTAAGTACGTACTATAAGTAATTATTTTTACTTTATTATTTATTTATAACAATATCTAAATTTTAATGTTAATAATTATATATATAATTAGTTTATTTCTTAATAAAAATAGTTTATAGTTGGTTTGACAATCAAAATAGTTAAAATTTATCATTTTTTTACTTTTTAAAAACTTATATGTTATATTTAACATTTATTCAATCTTTTCTAAATACTTTTTTTTAGTAGTAAATAATTATGTTTTAAAAATTATATTGAGGTATAGATATAATACTCTGATAATAATATTTTTTTATATTTTTTTAATTATATCCTTTCATTTTATAAATTTTTTAATTTAATTATCACAACATGATGTTAGCCGGATTAGTTAATAAAAAATGACAAAGTTTGGATGAAATGATTTTTCTTAGTCTTAAATAGTATTTCCAATTAAGTTAACTAATAAGCGGGTTTTCTAATTAAGTTATCCTTATCTACATGTAAAGTTAGGATTTTAGAGAACTAAATGACCTAGGTTTTTAGAGAACTTAATGACCTAGACATTAAAAGACCTAGCCAATGAATGTGCTGTATTCCTGAGCATAGCTTTGTAAATACAAATTTCCGCACCATAGCCTTGCAAATACAAATTTCATATTTGACATAGACAATGAATGGACTTATTCTATTACTCTTCATCCTTATCTACAAATCCTCCAAATAATTTAGCACAGTGGTACATATTTTAGCAAAAAAAAAAATTAACCCTTCAAGTACAAAATATTTTACATATCCTCCAATTATTTTTGCGCAGCAATGCCATGGATTTTAGGACAGAAATTTTATGCTCCACTTAGCCCTGCAAATATAAAATTGACATAGGAATTTTAGATATCTTAATGTCCATACTCAGCATAACAATAAATATATAGAAGATTCACCAATACTCTTGGCCTCGCATTGAAGGAAAATACAAGACACATGAATCTTTTATTTTGATTTTCACTTGGAGAAGCTTAACCCTGCAAAATAGGAAAGCCATTTACCATCCAATTAATGACAAGGCTGTTTACAAAATTGTATAAAAGCATTGAAAGAGTAGAACCTTTCCTTTTCACCCGTTAAACTCGCATAAATATGGGAGTTCCCTTTTCATTCTAACAACGACCATTTAGGTCCCAAAACTGTTTACCAAAGCTGCAAAGAACATTAAATACTGAAAACCTTTCGCATACTATCATCGTCAGTAAACCCCTTTGCTTCATTCTCAACTTCAATATAAAAATAGCATATCATTATAGTTCTTCATCAACACAGCCTGCTGTATTTTCAACAAACCAAAACTCAAAACTCAACTACCATGGATTCCAGTTCCAGCAAACATGAACAGGTAATTACCATGGATTCCAGTTCCAGCAAACATCAGCAGATCATTGAGTTGGACGAGACTTATGCTCCACTAGGCAAGTTGTTCAAAGGAACAGAATGTAAAATCAAAGTCATGATATGCAGAAAATGGGATGCAGTGAACCCATTTGGAAAATATCTAAGCACCGATTTCATTGTTTCAGACGATAAGGTATGATCTTGCATGATGTGTATTACTGTATTTTGGTCATACTTTATTTACTTCTAATATTTTCCCATCATGTTTGCAGGGAGGTCTTATTCATTGTTCTGCAAAGAGCAACGTTTCTCACTGCTTCATCACTAAGTTAGAGGAAGGGAATATATACACTCTAAAAAATTTCAATGTTGTCTCAAATACTGATTTATACCGGGTTTGTAAGGATAACACTTATATGATTGAATTGGAGGGCAAAACTGTTGTCAACAAAATTGAATGCAGCCTTGATGGTTTCTTACGTTATCCTTTTCAACCCACTCCTTTTGAAGAAATCACATTATCCGGCAACAAATATCTTATTGGCAAGTTATACTCTAACTAAGTAACAACTGTGAGGTTATTAGCTTTCTAACAGTACCCTGTTATTTGCTTTCAGATGTGGTCGGTTGTGTTGCTAATGTTGGCCGAGTCCGGGAGACAAAACATGGTTCCAAGAATATAGATTTATACCTTATAAATGAACGGTGAAAGTCATATTAATATTATAGTCTGTAATTTATTATTGGATGACTAATTTATTCATTAGTTTAAACAATACAGAGGAATTAGAATTAAAGCTACATTGTGGGGCCGTCTGTGTGATCAATTTATCAAAAGGAAAGAGCTCCATAAGAAGATGTACATACTCATATTGCCCGGCATGAACGTGAAGGAATATAGAAGTATGATATTATCTTTCAAACATCTTTATGATTTGAATTTTTGTTCCTGATCAATTTCTCTAAATTTTATGCAATTTTTCAGGCGAGGTCTATATTTCTAGCACTTCAGCCACAACTATATTTGATTCTGTGGAGATTCCTCAATTGGCTGATTTCCAGGACCGTATAAAGAACACGTAAATATATAATTGTTAAATTCCTTTAGACACATGATGGCATACCTTATCTGTATAATTTGTTTTGTAACCCATACAGATGTATCAATCCTTGCAGAAATGGTGATTTTTCGGCCAGCATTAACCAACCTGAGAAAATTTCAAGCAAAAGAGGAACATTGTTAGAATTGTTGAGTTGGTCAAGATCCGAGCATGGAGCTGAGAGAAAAAAGGTTGTTGCTCAAGGGAAAAAGGTTTGTATCTATATATTACGCTTATAATCCAATAAACATTTTAGTTATGTTTTGTATTGTAACAACTTAATTTTATCTTAAACGCATGATAGGATTCTATACAAATCACTTGCCGAGTGAAAATTATAAGTGTTCGTACAAAGACTGGGTGGTATTATTTTTCATGTAGCAGTGGAAAATGCAAAAAAGGAGTATCAAGGAGAGATGGCACTTTTTGGTGCACGTCATGTGATAAAGCGATAAGTTTTCCGCAGACAAGGTGCATCAATTCATAACTAAATTAGACATTGTTTATTGAAAGTAATACCCAAATGCATGTTATAGTTCTTTTATTCACTGCTTTGTAAATGAACAGGTTCAAATTACAGCTGGATGTTGAAGACAACACTACAAGAGTTGTTATCACATTATTTGATGATGCTGCCGAGAAATTAGTGAAAGTGAAAGCTGAAAAGTTAATGGAAGAAATCCAGGTAATATCTATCTCTGTATTTGGTTAAAAAATAATAAAATTTCTTAACTTGACTTCATAAGTTTTTGTGCAATGTAGCATGATAGTGATGAATTTGGCTTGCCACAAGCAATATCGAGTTTGAAAGACACCTATCACATTATGGAGCTCAAATCAAACACTTACTTTAACCATGGTGATTTTGAAAGCTTTGCTTGCAACAACATTATGGATTGTAACTCCTTAGAGCAGGTAGAAGTCAATTCCCTTGCAAGTACACATATGATGTTAGTTTATTGTAAAAATATTATATTGGCTATCTAATTGCAAAATAACTTAAGACTCAAACGTGAAGCAGGCTGTAATTGCAACTAATTCAACCAAACGGGGACGTGATGATTCACAGCAAATAGGAACTGACGTGGATAGTCATCCATCAAAACAGTTGTAAGCAAATATTTTAACTTGGAAAGAGCTGATTTTATATTATAGTACAAACTAATATATTTATTTTTAATGTATGCAGATGTTCAATGGATGGAATGAAGCAACATGCTGGTGTAGAGGTGAATGGAATGAAGTTTGATGCAGATGGAAATGGAATGAAGCATGCGGCAGATGCAAATAGGACAAAGCTTGGAAGAGAGGGAAATGGAACAAAACTCAATTCAGAAATAATTGCAGTCTAAATATGCAAGCAATGGATGCTTATATTTTTCTATGCCTAATAAAGAGTCAGATTTCTTAATTGATTTTCATTTTCATGTTGTGAGCAAGTTCAGTTTCTGCCCTTTTGTTTTACTGGTTTTGTAAGGAGAATTGATAAGTATTGACAAGAATGAAAATAGTGAATTAGTATAACAAGATTATGCATTGTCAAGGAAAGTTGCATACCTCACTGATCAACATTTGCCTTATTGTCAACTATACCTTCTGTTTTTGCTTGGTACAACAAACCCTAGGGTCTGATAGTGTTACCCGAAAATAATTAGTAGTTTTCTCCTCTTGAGCAACTTTTGCACCAAATCTAGCACCAAGGCTAACAAACTCTTTATCTTCTTCACCATTTATACAGGTTTACACTTTGACCAAATAACACAAGCACAGTTGTTATAAAAAAAATCATCAAGACAGTGACCCCAAAATATTGACCTAATAACACCAAGAAAACTGTTATAAACCCATAAATCTTGCAAGTGATGAGTTTTCAGCAACCTATGGATCTAAGAATAGTAATCAAACACACAATTATATGTACAGATTAGCAACACAACCTCAAACAGTTATATGTACAAATTATGAACAATCTCATATAAAGCTTGCAAACTAAAAATGGTTGAATTCATGCACATCACCTCAAAAAGTTATATGTACACATTGTATCCACACATCTAGCAACATAATTCTAGCATAAAAGGGGCGGAAGAAGGAGAATTCTTCTCAATTATACATTCATCCCTTGCAAAATACTCAAACATTATCCTCTAGAAATTGGCACACCATTTTAGGTGAATCCAAGGTTTAATCTAATATCTTTTTTTTTTTCCAGATTTGATAGTCATTTTTATTTTTTAGAACATTTTTTCATGGATGTTGAGAGTTCTACGTGTAGAACACTGTAATCTTTTGATGAATAGGCAGTTGTTTGCTATTGCAAACACCAATGTCATAAGGAGTGTACATAAGAGACCAATAAATGCTGCACGACAAGGAAGGGAAATACCATAAGAGACACTACCTTAAATATAACCATTGCAAGTCCTTCCAGCTGTTTTATGGCCTATAGGAGACTCCTCAATTTCAAGTTATTACTGGTCTTGTGTAAGCCTTTCATCTGCGGCTGACAGCTTCTCCTACATTAGGGGAAATAAATTACATCAAGGCTAAAAAATATAGTTCCAGTTAATAGGTATAATTAGTTGCAAAATGATTAGGCATTGTTTCCCTATAATTCCATTGCTCAATTTCTACATCCAACAGAAACCTAGACCACAAAATACTATTATCTTAGGCAATTGTATAGGTTAAATGTGTGGATCATGAATTAACTATAGCCCAAAATTACAGGAAGAATCCTGCAGGATTGACCTTTCATATGTTGTTTGTCCAGAAAAGTTCTTTATATTCTATGACTGTTTATAAAACTTCATTAAAGCCTTAAATGATTAAAACCTTTCATTTTCACCTATTAGCCTCACGTTTTCTAACCCTAATCCTGGTTATAAAATCGGCCATCTCTCCTAATTCCAGTTAACTTAACAGAATTGAAGAACAAAGCTGATGAATATATTTTAAGGTATGTTTTGGACACTAATCTATCTATTTGTGTGTATACATATATATATATATATATATATATATATATATATATATATATATATATATACACACACATATATAAATACATATGATCTATCTCCTAATACTACTCAAATTTCTGTAGATTTGTATTGAATAATGGATGACGTACCAAATCATTTACATCTTTGGGATAAGTCAATAACAGTCATATCACAAATTACACAAAGAAGAGATGGAAAACTGCAAAGTTTTTGTGGTTTGAAGATAACAAGCACAGGGAATTCTATGCAGCCAACTACACAAGCAAGTACCAATGTACCACAAGCATACACCTCAAGTCGTAAGAACCTTTATCTTGATTTATGTATAAATGAAAATTAAGCATACATGTTCTTAGTAAAGTTTTCTATGTAGATGCAATTGTAGTATACAACAAGTTGGACTCTCCAGCAATCAATTGTCAATTTTGCAATGCAGTAATATGGAAAGAAGAGAAAACTAGCAAGTCAACAGAAGAGAATATAAAGTTTTCAATTTGTTGTCAAGAAGGAAAAGTTAGTTTGGAGAAACTGCAAGAAACGCCCACAACACTAAAGCACCTACTGCAAGATAAGGGTCCTGCAGGAACTAATTTCCGACAGAAAATCAGAATATACAATAGCATGTTCTGTTTTACTTCATTTGGTGGCCAAATTGACGATTCCATCAACCGTTCACGTGGACCTTATACATTCAGAATTTCTGGGCAAAACTACCATAGATTTGGTGCACTTTTACCTCAAGCGGGACATCCTCCCACGTACTGTCAACTATACTTCTTCAATACAGGGATTGAGATACAAAACAGATTGACATGCATTGATCATGATAGAGATGAGCATGAAGAATCAATAGTTAAAAGTTTAATTGACATGTTTGATTCTCATAGTTGTGTTGCTCAAGCATTTAGAATGGCAAGAGATTGGTGCAATGAACACAATAGTTTTGAAGTGAAGATAAAGCTCATAGGACAAAGACAGGCTCAAAAGAGACAATACAACATGCCGAGTGTTGCAGAAATTGCAGCCTTGGTTGTTGGAGATTTTGGACAAGGTAATGGACCTAGAGATGTTTTGATTCAAAGTAAAACGAGTGGGCTCCAAAGAATATCAGATTTACATCCTCTTTACATGGCTTTACAATATCCTCTATTGTTTCCTTATGGAGAGGATGGCTATCATGAAAACATTTCATATCAGTCAAACACGGGAAACAGGAAAACAAAAAGAGAATGTGTAACCATGAAAGAATTCTATAGCTACAGACTTCAACAGAGAACAACAGAAGGCACAACACTACTACAAGGAGGCAGATTATTCCAACAATACGTGGTCGATGCCTATACTACAATGGAAGAGCAGAGGTTAAGGTGGCTAAAACTTAATCAAGACAATGTGAGAGCTGATTTGTACCACAACATTTGTGATGCAGTTACAAGAGGGGACACTGAAGCAAAAACAATTGGTAAAAGAATTGTTCTACCCTCAACTTTTACAGGTAGCCCAAGGTATATGATACAAAACTATCAAGATGCAATGGCAATATGTCGAGCACTAGGAAATCCAGCACTTTTCATTACCTTTACAGCAAATCCAAAGTGGCTAGAAGTGGACGAAATGCTCTCAAAAATAGGAGGTCAGACACCGTCAGACCGACCAGATATCATGACCAGAATATTCAAGTTAAAGTTGTCACAGTTGATGAAAGACATTTTAAGGGACGACATTTTCGGAAAACACAGTGCCGGTAAGCTAAGTTTAAATTTATTGTTCAACTAAAAATATATATTTATTCTTAGAACTAAGTTAACTACAAAATCAATATTTGTTGTTTTTATGTAGTGGTTTACACAATAGAATTCCAGAAAAGGGGCTTGCCGCACGTTCATATTTTACTATGGCTAGAAGAAGAAACTCGAGGAAAAACAACGAAGGATATTGATGATATCATATCAGCAGAAATCCCATGTAAGGAAGAAGATCCAGCGGGTTACAAGGCTGTCACAGAACATATGTTGCATGGACCATGTGGTGAAGGAAATAAAAATGCTCCGTGCATGATTAATGGAGCATGCAATAAGCATTTCCCAAAGCCATTTTATGCAGAAACAACCATTGATGAGGAGGGTTTTCCGATCTACAAACGAAGAAACAATGGTGTCCATGTGAAAAAGGGAAGAACTAAGCTAGATAACAGGTTTGTAGTACCTTACAACCGTTATTTGTTGCTAAAGTACCAAGCACATATTAATGTAGAGTGGTGCAACCGATCAAGGGCAATCAAGTACCTCTTTAAATACCTACATAAAGGGCCAGATAGAGCAACCATATTGCTTGAAGGAAATATCGTCCAATCAAACCAGATGAACTCAAATAAGACTATAGAAGTCGATGAGATCAAGCAGTATTTAGAATGTAGGTACCTATCTCCATGTGAAGGAGCATGGCGTATTTTTGGCTTTGATATTCACTACAGTACTCCATCAATTATGAGGTTGACATTTCATTTGCCAAATCAGAATTCTATCACTTTGAAAGACTCTCAAAGTTTACCAGCAATATTAAGGAGGGAACGAATAAAAGACACCATCTTTACTGAGTGGTTCACCTTGAACATAATTGATGCAGATGCTAGGAAGTATACTTATGCAGAAATACCAAAAAATTATGTTTGGAGTGCTAAAGACAAGATCTGGAAAAAGAGAAAACAAGGAAGAAGTATTGGCAGAATAATATATTGTCATCCAGCATCCGGAGAACGCTATTATTTGCGTATGCTACTAAATGTTGTAAAAGGTCCAAGGTCTTTTGAAGAAATCAGAACAATTAATGGAAAGATCTATGATAGCTTCAAAAAAGCATGTTATGCTCTTGGTATGCTTAACGAGGACAAGGAATGGATAGATGCAATCGAAGAGGCTAAGTTGTGGGCAACAGCAGTCCAGCTCAGAGAGTTGTTCGTAACTATACTACTTTTTTGTGATGTAAGCGATCCTAAAGGGCTGTGGGAAAAGAATTGGGAAGCTCTTTCGGAAGATATTGAATACAATAAGAGAAAGGAGTTTCGTTACCCCGACTTACTGTTATCCGAAAATCAGAAGAAAAACTACTGCTTATTGCATATTCAAGAATTGTTGAACAAGAATGGGAAGTGTTTATCTGATTATCCAGATTTGCCTATGCCAGATAAGAGTCTTCTGACTAACATGGATAACCGTCTCATTCAGGAAGAGATGAGGTACAATTGTGTAGAATTATCTAGAGAACATCATCTTCTCTACACATCACTGAATATACAACAGCACGCAGTCTATGATTCAGTAATTGCATCGGTGCAGAAACAAGAAGGCGGATTTTTCTTCGTTTATGGTCCAGGAGGAACGGGAAAAACATTTCTATACAAAACTATAATAGCTAGGTTAAGATCGGAAAGGAGCATAGTTCTCGCAGTTGCATCTTCAGGTAGGTGATTTAAATACACATGTATTTCTGGCTGCCTTACATTGCATACATTTCAAAGCATACTTAAAACAAAAATTCAATTGTTTACTGTTTACTAACTCATTCTAAACTAACTGTAGTATATTATATATCATTTTATACAGGTATAGCTTCATTATTATTACCCGGTGGGAGGACAGCACATAGCAGATTTGTTATTCCATTAGAGCTTCTTGATAACAGCACTTGTGGAATCAATCAAAACACTCATTTAGCGGAGCTAATGAATGAGGTCAAACTGATCATTTGGGATGAAGCACCCATGACTCAAAGATTTGCATTTGAAGCGCTTGATAGAACACTAAAAGATATTTGTGGGACAAAGCGAGAAGCAAACAGGGGGAAATTATTTGGTGGGATATCTGTTCTACTTGGGGGTGATTTTAGGCAAATACTTCCGGTAATACCAAAGGGAAGGAGACAAGAAATTGTTCAGGCATGTATAAATAACTCTCCTTTGTGGAACCACTGCCAAGTATTGACGTTGTCAAGGAGTATGAGAGTAAATGAAAGGGATGAGAACGGAAGGATTGATTATCAGAAGAAGAAATTTAATCAGTGGATTCTACAAGTTGGTGAAGGAGTGGTGCCAGCAGTAGCTAAACAACAAGAAGACGAGGCCACATGGATTGAAATCCCGAAAGAGTTCATTATTCAGCCAGGAGCAGATCCTATTAAAAGAATTGTTCAAGAAATTTACGGAGGTTTTTTCACCCAGCAGCAACATGCACAATACCTTCGTGAAAGAGCGATTCTCACACCTCTAAATGAGGACGCTGATCAAATCAATGAGCATATGTTCAAATGTTTAGATGGAATAGTAAGAACATATAACAGCTCTGACGAAATTTGTCAAGTATCGATGGATACAGATGAACAACAACATTTATATCCAGTGGAATTCCTAAATACTCTACAATTTCCAGGTATGCTACAGACCAATATTTATAAATGGATGGTTATTATATATATATATACAGTCATTAAGATTATTCGTTTCACAGGTATGCCGCCTCACATTCTACATCTAAAGGAAGGATTGCCGGTTATGCTCCTAAGAAATGTCAACCCAAGTCAAGGTTTATGCAATGGGACAAGATTAATCATTTGTCGATTGGGAGCGTGGATAATTGAGGCTGAGATAATTACAGGGAGCAACTTGGGAAAGAAGGTCATCATCCCAAGAATAACACTAACATCCACAAAAAGTAAATGGCCATTCATAATGAAGCGTAGACAATTTCCAATCAGACCATGTTTTGCAATGACCATCAACAAAAGCCAAGGTCAGTCCTTAAATTTTGTTGGCATATATTTGCCAAAACCAGTTTTCAGTCATGGTCAATTATACGTGGCGATTTCAAGAGTCACAAATCCTAAAGGTCTAAAAATTCTCATGGTTGAGGATAATGATCAAATGAACAACCAAACAAGAAATATTGTCTTCAAGGAAGCGTTCAATAACCTACCAAGACATGCGCAGGTAAACATACTATCTACCATCCAAATTTTGTCTTACCTATTGATCAACTACTACAGAATAAATACCATATGCATATTCATACAAGAGATTGTCAACTTGAAATCAGGAACACGAACAGGGGTCATGAAGATCATCAACGAACACACAGGGTACGCTTTTATATTTGATACAATATTATCAATTCTTTACTTATGTTTTATTAACTTCCAGAACCATTTTTACTTTTAAGAAGACCATTAAAGATTTCAGAAAATGTCATTCTATATTCTGTCTAGCAACTCCATCCCGAATAGCATACATATTGAATAACAATTACAAGTACATTTTAATAATAATAAATTAAAATTCAGCCTAATGACTCATTAAGCACATCTACAGTTTTGAAATATGGGAGAATGGCCAGTAACTTGTGATTCGGTGGCTTGCATACCTCCTGGAGCATTCCTAGCTACCTAGACACTGAATGTATCTTATGAGTTATGGCAATTACTTTTTTGGATTGAACACTACAGACCTAGGATAGAGCATGCATGCCCAATTTTTAAAAAATCTTCACTTCTTAATTACAGGGAGCAATTTGGAGTGTAATTAGAGGACTGTAAATTAACAAAGTTAACAGCTTGCTAAAAAAATCATCACTTCTTCATTACTGACCAGCTGTCTATCGCAGTGTACAACAAACACACGCAATTCAAACTTATGAATGAAAATGAAATAACAAAATTGCATATTTAAGGCATATATTCATACTCATACATTCATAAGAGCTCAAACCATGTACACACATAATAAAAAACTGTCTCAGGCATAAACAATGCAATCTTCATGGCTCTAACAACATAAAAATTATAGACAAAGAATATATTATTTGGTAGGTAACATTTTTTAGTTACCTCATCGACATGCCTTTAACTGCAGATCAGACAAACCGAGCTCCTCGGCACAAACTGGACATGTCTTCTCACCTTGGTCAAGCACGGATGTTCTTGGAAAAGAAGAATACCAAATCAATTACCATACAAATGTCATTCTATATTAAGGTTTTAGCACCTACTGCAAGCTAAATTTTGGCAGTCGAAGAAAACAAATTAATTAGAACACATTGTCATGATGTCTTCACCTTCCATCTGTCTTGAATTTAAGAGTATCCAAATTCCATCATTCTCCCTAAATTGGAACAAAAAATTGTTTGATAGCCTGAAATCATAGAGAAGGATTAATTAACATAAACACAATAAAAAGGTCATTTAGCAAAAACGAATTTACAATTAAATGAATAGCTAAACAAACACTATTAGATAGGTTATTTACCAGAAATACGCTATCAGCTATTAATCCAACAGAATCGTAGCTTGGTGACAGCCAACATCAACGAGAGGAAGTATGCTCCAATGGTGGATTCGTTGAGGAAAGAAACAAGAAACAGTGAATTGCAAGAATAATAAGTTTTAATTGTGAATAATACGACCGATTCCCAGTTATAAATTTTCAGAGTAACTAAAATGATTCAAATTACCTTTACAAGAACCCTTTAACGGGAAAAGGACGGAGCCAATTGAATGCCCCAAATCATCTAGCTCATCAGGGTTAGTGGAAATCAAGTCGTCGAAGGTGGAATGAGAAGAAAGAGAAGACGGCGTATTGCATATCTCGCAGTCTGACCTAGCATACGAGTTTAGATACGTGCAGGCCTTGCAAGACCACGTGGGTTGCGAAGAGGAAAGATTTGATGATGGTAAGGAGAGCGAAGAAGAAGAAGAAGAGAAGGGCACTAGCGAGAGACAGACTTGGCATTTCGATTTCTCGGTTGGAGGGTTCTTGAAGAGAGAAGAATATTGGATGCAGTGGATGCTCCAGGAGGTTTCTTTTAATTTTTTTTGGATAAATCATAAATGAATAATTTTGGTTACGAATATAAAAAATACGTAAGATTAAATTTAATAAAATAAAGATATTATATCTATATTAACATATACGAATAATTTAATTTTGGTTAAGAATATAAAAAATAATGTTCTATTATTTTATAAACAACAAATAATATTATCAGTCCCGTGCGTAGCACGGGCATGACTTTCTAGTTAGTTAGTAGATTTGGTAACAAACAAAATCATATTGTTATAACCGTAGATAATAAATATGATAAGATGAATTTCTTTTTGTTTATTTGACATAATATGAAAAATGGTTTAATTTTAAATTAAAACTGTAATTAAAATATGACAAATCCGTAATTATTTGTCAAAACGCAAAAAACGCAACCGAACCGCAAAACCCACAAAAAACTGGGAAAAACACAAAAAAATCGCAGAACCTCAACCATGTTTTTCGATTTGCGATTCCCATTTTTTTGGTTTGCGGTTCGATTTGCGGTTTTGCAGTTTTAAACCGATGATGAGCCCGACAAAACATAATTAATAATAATTATTAATAATAAAATAAAGTAATAGCTATTAATATTTGGATTATCAACACAACTCATCGCATAATTCAGGCTATCTTTCGCAATTACATCCCAAGGTTGAATTATTTGACATATTTCACACCATTAACCAGAATTTTTAATTATAAAATAAACAGACGTAGCACACTGCACAAGGGCACAAGACTTTATCTTAGGGTTTAACTTTTTTTTAATTGACATTGAGGCCCATTATCACTAAAATGGGCTTTAGTTATTGGGCCTACTCATTGTACTCTCTGAAATGGGCCACAATATATATTGCACGATTTGGAACAGAACCGGATATCGACTTTGAATCTGGACCGTCCAAAATCGAGTTTGGGTCACCCTATCATTTATCTTCGGAAACGGGTTGCCGGAGTATAGTCCATTTTAATGAGTTGAAACTTTGCAAATTTGCGTAAATACGAACGAACATAATGAGCCATTGTGCGGAAATTTATCTATTGAACCCAAACTCAACACATAAAATTGGGAGTTTTCATCATAAATTAATTAATAATGAAAATATAATCCGTGTAATTGTATGCTATACTTGAAAGTTCGTCGGATGTCATAGTAAAATCCGTCTCAAACTGCCCGTGCAATTAACCCAAACTGAACGTTTTACAATTTATTGTGCGAAAATTCACCTTTGGGCCCAACCCTCAAATCCAACACAAAAGTCTGAAGTTTTCGAAATAAAACCAATCAAGAGTAGGAAGAGTACCTATGCATCTCTATATAACAGACTTATCGAAAATTCAACCGATCTAGTTCTAATTCTAGTTGATACATTCGCATGTGATAGATTATGTAATATTGGAAAGAAAAGTGTATTAAAAACTTAAAATATGGTAATTTTTGTTCCATTCTTCCCTTTAGTATACGTGTAAATATATTCTAGAAGAAGTTACAACTTATGTCGAATTTTTTTGTGATAAAACCGATTTAACGTAATCCTTTTATTCTAATCCCATAAAAAGAATTAACAATTATATATTTGATATAAATTGTACAAATTAAATATATCCTTAGTTTTATCTAATTTATAAATTTATATATATTTAGTTTTGTTAATAAAAAAAAAACTCATATTAAAATCCCGGGGTAATAAAGTACAGTATGTCAGTTGAAAATACCTTATCCATCAACTTTAACTTATCTTATCTTGTAATCTCTTCGGTGTATTTCTTAAAAAGAACTTCATTTATAGAAAAGAAAAACCTTATCTCATTCAAAATTCCCTCTCTTCCAAAATGAGTGATAGGAGAAACAATTTCTGCAAATCCCACATTTGCCAATGCTTAAATCGTCTGAGAATTCTCCGGCGACACCACACCGTCACCGTCACCTCCGATTACCGTCAGACGGCGGAGGAGTTCGTGGAAGGAGTTTTGAGCCTCGCAGCTGGCCTCTTCCGCTTAGGTATCCGGCCTGGTGACGTTGTTGCTATCTGTGCCTTCAACAGGTTCCCCACTTTCCCGTTTTCTGTACTCCTTCTTTAGCTTTCTATTCAACAGGGACATTAATCACATTATCCGCCATTATTTTCGTTATATTATCCCTTGGAATTTCGAACGGAAATGATTTGGCATGAATGAAGAAACGGAGATGGAATAATTTTGAAAAAGGAAAACGTCACAATTTCCATAATTTTAGATAAGTATTCTTGTTTCCGAATGTATGTTTTCCGAGCTTCCCTAGGAAACAGAATCTGTCCCTATGGAGTTTCTGTGCTACATAGCTTTAGTGTGGGAAGTGTGAGCTTCTGATAATTTGAGATTTGAATGAGGAAAAAATGTAGAATACATCATATATGTTTTCTGTTTATTCTCAGGTTATAATTGACAGTTTAATACTCTTCTCTTCTAGTGATTGGTACTTGGAGTGGCTTCTTGCTGTCACTTATGTTGGCGGGATAGTAGCGCTTCTCAATTATCGATGGGTATGTGAATTGCATTGTTTTCTGGAACGAAAAGATGATCTCGAAAGTTCTCACCAAACTACTGACTTATGTCATTCTGTCTGTAATTTGCTAAAAAATTTGGTAGACTTAAGAAAAGTATTACATCTTCACAGAGCTTTGAGGAATCAAGGTTTGCACTGGAATTAGTTCAACCAGTAATGCTAGTCACTGACAATAGCTGCCAATGGAGTTCAGAATTCTCCAAACACGCTGCTTCATCTTCCAAGTGGCATGTTCTCATTGGTTCCTCTCGAGCTGAATCTGACACTATAGAGAATGGTATAGATTATTATCATTAAAATAAACTTTTCTGGGAATTGGATGAATTGAATATTGTTACTTGTTCAAGTTTACAGAAGACTGATCGTTGGTTGCGTGCATAACCAGTATTGACTCCTGAATTGCTCAAAAGACCTAGCTCTAAATCTGTGTCATTTGGTTACCTCTGGGCCCCTGATGATGTCGCTATAATATGCTTCACTTCAGGTAATCTTTTTCATCGTAGTGGTTATTGTACAGTCTTGTGTTCTATGTGACATGCATCTCAAAGTTCACTGCAAAGTATGTGTTCACAGGAACGTATAGTTTAACCAAACAAGTTTTTGCTTGGTATATGGATGCAGTTTAGTTTCTCTTTCAAATCAGACTTGCAACCTTTAATGAAATCTTCTTGCCATTTCAATTTCTAACATAGAAGCTTATTGTATCCTGATCAACACTGAATCATCAAAAAACTGATAACAAAGTGTTGCATGTAAAACCATGACAAGCAACTTGGAAGTGCTTGTTATTCTTGTTTGTGCTACTTGTTGGCTTGGTGCAGAATTTGAAAGGAAAAAAATGCATTTTTATTTTGTTGTTCTATCTCCTACAGGAACCACTGGAAGGCCAAAGGGAGTCACCATAAGCCATACAGCTCTGGTTGTACAGTCACTTGCTAAGATTGCTATTGTCAGCTATAATGAGGATGACGTACGGCTTTCATAAGTGTTGATCAAGTAATACCTAATAGTTATATATATGCATTGTACAAAATAATTTATGGTCTTTCATTCTCAAATACAGGTGTACCTTCATACAGCCCCATTATGCCACATTGGAGGGATATCATCAGCATTGGCAATGCTAATGGTAGGGGGCTGTCATGTGTTGATGCCAAAGTTTGATGCTAAATTAGCACTTAAAGTCATAGAGAAACATCTCGTGACTTCTTTTATCACTGTCCCGACAATAATGGCTGATCTCGTGTCAGTAATCAGGTAAATCTATAATGAAATTCTCAAGAAAAGGGAATCTTACTCATGAATGTTACTAATGGTTTTGTTTTTGCATTGCCCAGGCAGAAGAAAGATTACAGAGGGAGCAAAACTGTGAAGAAGATACTGAACGGTGGCGGGAGTCTTACTAATGAGCTTTTGAAAGATGCAATTGAAATCTTTCCAAGTGCAAAGATTTTCTCTGCCTATGGTATGCTTTGTTTCATACAATAAACTTTCTATGCTTTAAATAGATGCGGGAATGTCTTCATTATTCATGTTATGTCACACATCAGGCATTTGCCTTTACGACGATTAACATATGCAAGAAAGTTCATCTGCCATGGTGTTAATATCATGTTCTCTGGCGTTTGGTAAGGTTCAGAAACAAACATACTTGCAACATACAAGTATGCCCTGTGATCATATAAATATAAACCAGGAAAATTTTCACCTCTTGTTAGGGGGTTTCCTGAGTCACAAAAATATTGTATTTTCATAAACTACCTTTCTTTCAGAATCGCACCAGATTTTACGTTTTCATAAAAAAAATTACCAAGTGTTTTTGATCAAAATCACTACTTAAAATGCAGTTTGATAGTGTATAGCCTTTGATGATTTTTTTTCAATACTCAAAAGTATAATGAATTTTGGGAGAAACCGAAATCAGATTGGGAGGTGGTTTTATGGAAAAACACAAGAGATTGTGGTGATTTACTTTATAAAAACTCCTCATGATACAAGACTGATTCTCTTTCAATTTACTATGAGTTTCCAACAGGAATGACAGAAACATGCTCTTCTATGACCTTTATGTCCTTAAGTGACCCAACAAGCAGGAATCCGAGTCATCTAACAAACGCAGTTCAATCGAGAATGCACCAAGAGGAAGGCGTTTGTGTCGGTAAGCCTGCACCACACATTGAGATAACCATCAGTAGCAAAGAGTCTTCTGGTGTAGGAAGAATTTGCACTCGAGGACCCAATGTAATGACTCAATATTGGGGCCAAGCTGCTACTGCTAGTACATCAACACAGAGTCCTGATCTTGAGAATTGGCTCGACACTGGAGACATTGGGAGGATTGATGACAATGGAAATGTCTGGCTCATGGGACGCGAAAAGGATCGAATCAAAAGTGGAGGAGAGAATATTTACCCTGAAGAGGTGATCAAATCTGTCCATTCTAAACCATATTTAAGTTTTTAAAATTAAGGCCTGCTTGCTATAAGGAATTGTATGAAAAAATTTCTCTAGACAAAGAATTCTGGAGAGGAAGAATAGAAGCAGGAAAAATATAAGATTTGTCATACCACTAGTTTTTTAAGTATATCAAAAAGGAAGAAAAATGTGAAAGAAGTATTTCAGTATATCAAATTGATATCCATATCCTTATATACCAAAACCTATGAGTTTTTTTTATATTGATACTTATATATGATATCTAGATATATATGTACCAAAAAGTCCTAACTTTTCAAATTATTTATTCTATATTATTTTCACTAGGTTGAGGCTGTTCTATCCCAACATCCGGGAATCACTGGTGTCGTAGTAATCGGGCTTCCACATCCTCGGCTTACTGAGGTGGCTGTTGCATGCTTTCAAGTCAAGAAGGGTTGGCAATGGATACATTTGAGTGACACGAACAATTTAGCGTGCAAAGAGCTAAACCTGTCAAGTGAGATACTGATGCAATACTGTAGGAAGAAAAACTTATCTGGGTCTGTATCTTACTGTCATATATATGTACGTATGCAAATTCTTGCATTTTGAAGCTAACTGTTGCATGTGTATGCAGTTACAAGATCCCGAAATTTTTCGTGGTAATGAGGAAGCCATTTCCACGAACAAGCACAGGAAAGCTAAGGAGAGAAGAGCTTAGGAGAGAAGCTGTGTTAGACCTACAATTGTTCCCTAGCAATCTTTGACATATATGTAGCCACGTAGATAGGCTGTAATATGAGACAAGCTACTCGGGCTCAGCTCGTCAAAAGCTCGGGTCGAGCTCGTTCATTTTCTAAACGAGCCAAGCTTGAGCACATTTTAAAGCTCGTATAAATCTTAGGCTCGGCTCGGACTCGGGCTCGACTCATTTATAAACAAGCCGAGCTTGAGCATGTCAATGCTCGGCTCGTTCGGGTAAAGCTCGGCTCGTTCAGCTAAAATAACACTATAATAACACTATAGGAACATTATTTTAGCCGAGCTACTCGGGCTCGGTTCGGGCTCGGCTTGTCAAAAGCTCGGCTCGAGCTCGTTCATTTTCTAAACGACACAAGCTTGAGCACTTTTTAAAGCTCGTATAAATTTTAGGCTCGGCTCGGGCTCGGCTCGTTTATAAATGAGCCAAGCTTGAGCATGCCGATGCTCGGCTCGTTCGGCTCGTATTACACCCCTACATGTAGATTTGTATTGGAACTTCTAACCAAAAAAAGATTTGTATTGGAACTTGGAAGTGACCAAATCGAAATTCATTTATTACTAACACGTACTGCAAGTATTTTTCGTTCGAAAACGCATTTAGTCAGGAGATAATCGCAATAAATGTATCAATATTTGAAGGCAAAAAACTGACATAAAATAGGTTAAATTGTGGACATTTTCTAGTGTTAAATTGTCGAATTATCATGTTAAAATATAACTTAAAACTGTATAAATTGGAATGAAATGAACCCTATGTTCTGTCTGCAGTAATCCAAATAATCTGATATTTCGTAAATATTGTTTATTTTGGGGTAACTTTTACAATTGTCTAAAAGTTGGGATATTCAGTACAATTATCCCATAATTTTGCGGATAAGTATGTTCAATTTACCAAATTTTTAAAAAGGGAATTTTCCGGTGCGACGCGACATTTGGTGGGAGAGCGGTTCAAAAAACCCCAAAGCACCCTCCGGTCCTGTACTCGTCGGTCTCAATTTAGAGCTATTTCGCCATTTCTTCCAGTTGAAGTGTTGAACGAAAGATCCATTGATGGCGCTCAGCAGATTCAGATCATCATTATCTGCTTCCAAGTTCAAATTTACTCGCGTCCTCTCTCCCTTCCAATCGCCTTCTTCATTTCGCCACTATGCTTCATCAAGTTTACCATCAGAACTGGAGGTATGATCGCACATTCGCTTTTATATTGTTCTGGCTTTGTTGATTTTGTTTATTAATATTTGAATTTTAGGTCCGAATTATTTTTTTGATCTTCGTTTGATGAACAATATGCTTTGAGAGTTTAGTTTTTATTTTGTTCTAGTATCTACTCGTGCTGGTTTGGAACATCGTTTTTTGATTGATCTCGCTTAGTTGATTTTGCTTAGTATTTAAGTTTTAGGTCCGAGTAAGGTTATTAATTTTCGTTTGATGCGCACTTCGCTTTGCGAGTTGGGTTTAATTTTGTTCAGTAGTATCTACTCGTGCTGGTTTGCAACTGTCGTGGTCGATTCCACGAAGTTCGATCAACAGCCGATCAATGCTTGCGATGAAAGATATGGCATAATCATCGATGAAACTCGAAAAGTTGATATACCTGGGTGAGAATTTCCATCTGGTTGAGATTCTAACCGTGGCTGCTATGCTGGAAGTATATAACTCGTTAGGGCGAACGTGTACTTGGAGATGTTTTGAATGCAAACCGGAAGAGAACCTTTGGACTGACTTGAAAGGAATAATACCACAAATAGAGCTCTATGGCGTAGGGTAATCTTGCAGATATATATCACCTTGGAAGTGTAAACTCAAGGATAATACCGCAAATTCGAGTTAAACATAAGATAAAAACTCGAATATAAATTCTAATTCTGAATCAGGATCAGCTGGGACTGAAATAAAGCATTGGTTATAAAAGAGGAGGAGCTGACAATAGTTTATCTTCTTTTGATGGCCAGCACTACCAATCTACCATAGTCAGGATTTCCATTCTTGGTGAAGAAATACAATATTGGCTTACATGAGTACTCTTGTCTGTTTTTCATAGATGTCAGTCTCTCTTGTTTTAGAGATTAATGAATTGAATTTATCTTTGTTCAAATTCTATTTTTTGAACTTTCTTTACAGATGTGTGCACTTTCCGGTTTTTTATTGGCATTATCTTTCCTTTGAGTGCATTGTCAGCATATCACAGTACGGCTCTCTTTTTTATGTGTGTGTTTGTATTACAGAATGTTGGTTTTATTGGATTAGGGAACATGGGATCACGCATGGCGCTGAACTTGATGAAGTCTGGTTTCAAAGTTTCTGTCCATGATGTGTAAGTGATTCTTATATCTGCTTTTTTCTCTTACCCTAGATTCTTTGTGACTTGCAAGACATTTCATAGAAAATGTTGACTATATCAGCTTGCATTCATCTATACAATCTACGTGGAGGTTGTTGGTGACCTGATAATCTCTTCTTTGACTGTCTTGGGAAACTGGTTTCAGAAATTCCAGCACAGTAGCAACATTCTTGAGCAAAGGAGCTTCTGTGAAAGAAACACCAGCTGAAGTTGCAGAATCTAGCGATGTTGTGATCACTATGTTGCCTTCATCTGATCATGTGAGTTTCTGGATTTTTTTTTAAAAAATCTAAACAAGGCATTTCTTGAAAGTCACTGATTTGTCTAGGCTCCTTGCTGACTTGCTCTATTGATCCCGCTAGGGACTTTTGCTGTTTATTTATGCTTGTTAGAGATGCGTTTCCAGACATAATGTCACATAAGAAAGAGATGAATTTGAAGTTAGATGGTGGATTTGAATTACTCGCTAGTTGCTAGCCACTAGAGCTTTCTTTTGTTGTTGGAATTATAGTATGGTGAATTTAAGCTAATTTTAGTTCTTGACATTGAGCTCAGGTAAGGGCTTTAGTTCTCCACTTCTCCCTTTTCTATTCTCTCTATCATTTTTTTTTGGTTTACCAAAAGGAAAACAACACTAATTCTTGTACTCCTCGTGCAGGTGATGGATGTCTATACTGGACAAAATGGGTTACTTCATAGCAGAGAACTTTTGAGGCCATGGTTATACATCGATTCTTCTACAATTGATCCCCAGACATCAAGAAAGCTCTCTTTGGCTGTAGCGGATAGACCTTTGAGACAAAAGCGAGGTGCTGTATACGTCGAATAACAATCTAGCTTTTGATTTCTTGATGAATATGCTCCATGATATGTCGCGTGGTCAACTTTTAAAATGGATCGTTCTGTCTCATAGAGTCGTAGATGATTGAGCTTCATGATGTTTAGTCTATGATAAATTTTATGTGTTTGTTGCACCACAAGCTTTTCATGTAGGATTTTTTTTGAACTCTGGTTTGGAAACTCGTGTTTGGGTTGGTAGATACTAGATAGATGATTCTGTCCCTTTCCTCCATATCATAGTGTACTTTTGCAGTAAAGCCTTACTAATAGGCCCAATAATGCTCATTTTGGGTTGTTTTATGTGATTAATGCCTACATCTGCTTGAGAGCTGCTTCAATATGATATTTCTATTTGTCAGTATAATATATGAAATATTTGAGTATTCAGCAAATAATCATTTTACTTGCTCTTTTTTTCCTACATATATACCCAATCTTTCACATTTCTTCTGTAGAATTTTTTTTTAATTAAAACTGAACCCTTGTGCGAATAGATGGTGGCCTCAAAAGTGATTGAGGGAACAAGTTTAGAAGTTAGAAATAAATGCAATGTAGTTGAACTGAAATTTAGTTGGGCACATAAACAATAGACTTTTTTAAGGCCTAAAGTATTTGAAATTAATTGCTGGATTACTTATTAAAAAAGCGACCCCTGATTCCCTGAACAATGTGTATCTGCAGTTACGTAATTTTGACAGGTCAACTTTTTGCTGCTTGCATGACATGTAATTGGTTATGTGCATTTTTGCAGCTTTATAAAGAGTTAAGTTTATGTAGGTCGATGGGGGAATTCTGTCATGTTGGATGCACCTGTTTCCGGTGGTATTCTGGCCGCAGAAGCCGCTACACTGACATTCATGGTATGTTACATGTATATTCTGGAGTGCACACTAAAGCTGGCAATTTGCTTTTGTTGATGCTTCCTAAATGGGCATGCTCTTGAGATGTTATGGTGAAAATATGTTAAGAGCCCATGAGGTACAACAGTAAAGACAGACTAACTGCTGACCGTTTAATAATAAAACTTCTGTACCAAGGTCCACATGATGTTTTTTCCGGTAAAAGATAAATTTAACAAGAATTTGTT
Source organism: Fagopyrum homotropicum (assembly GCA_033239125.1). Classification (NCBI taxonomy): domain Eukaryota; kingdom Viridiplantae; phylum Streptophyta; class Magnoliopsida; order Caryophyllales; family Polygonaceae; genus Fagopyrum; species Fagopyrum homotropicum. The sequence continues at coordinate 166,167,947 of BSWB01000001.1, forward strand.
CACCCCTTCTGTAGTGTAACAAATTCCTCCCTTTGAACAATAATTAACCTTATGTATGAAAGGTGTAACTCTTTTATCTTATATTCCATTTACTTAACATATTCATAACCACCCCTCCTACTTTCGACTTATATTAATCCACTGTTCAAAAATAGTTGTTCACTTGTTCCCTTACTGCCACCACTTGCCAACTAAAAGGAAGAATGCAGTGGCTTCTTCAAAGGTGAAACTAATAGTTAGTTGTAACCTATAGACTATAGTGTTGCTCTGAATGCTGTGGATAATACTGTTGTGCACTTGTGCGTATGATTATGGCTGCTTTGCAACTTGTTTGTAATTAAGGATATAATGTGTTCTAATCATCTATATAATTCACATTACTTTGAAATTTTTGTCACGTAATTGATATTCTTTTGCCATATTATCCAGGTAGGGGGGTTAGAAGAGGCTTATGCGGTTGCAGAACCCTTATTTCTCTCCATGGGCAAAGCCTCCATTTTTTGTGGTGCCTCAGGAAATGGTTCTGTAAGTTCTCTGATATTTGGGTCCATATAACCTTATTGATATATCCTATAACATCTAAACTAGATCAGAAGACTAATTTAAGGACGGAAAGCTCCACAATCCACTGTTTGGTACACGGGAAAAGAAGCTAATATCTACTCCCATACACTAATCTGCTATGAAGAAGTATAAACTAGACCAAAGTCACCAAACATAGTGCAAGATCCACTTGATCAGTTAAGAGTACTAAATGAATTTGCTTGATTTGAAGATGATAACCCCTTTCTAAAGGTGTAGTGCTCCAAGTTTCTCATTGTGTTTTATACTTATGAGGTGGCTTTGGTTGGTTGCTTTCTCATATTTGATAAAAGATTTTACACAGCATCTTAAAGTTTAATCTTGATCTTACACCAGGTGCAGGTTCAGTAGAAAGTAGTATCAATGTAATAATTGCTCATATTTGATAAAGAATTTTACACATCATCTTAAAACTTAACCACGATCTTACACCAGGGGTGCAAGTTCAGTAAAAAGTAGTGTCAATGTAATTCTTTTACCATGAATTCTCTTAGAAAAACCTGCTCTATCAGATTTTTTTTTTTGAAAAGATTTTATATGTATCAAAGAATTTTACTTATGTATTATATGTTCTTAGTTATTTAGAAGAGAAGAAAGTAAAAGTAGGTTTGTTACAAGATTTTTGTGCTAATTAATTAATTTTAGTACAATTCATCTAGTTGATTGGTATTGACATAAAAAAAATATAGAATGGACTTCCACAAAGAAACATCAGTTTTGCTGCAACTTCTCGTATATTCATTTGTAAGCTTATAGAGATTTCTCACGGAGTGTAGGAAAATATCCTTCATTCCCCCCTCCCCTATGAACATTATATATAGGTAAGTTGTATGTGGTAGATATATCTGATGGATTTTGCGAGAACTGAGAAATGGATTTGTACCGTAGGCTGCAAAGATATGCAATAATTTGGCAATGGCTGTTAGCATGATTGGGGTGTCAGAAGCATTTGCTCTTGGTCAGTCGTTGGGAATCGACTTGAGAACCCTCACCAAGATTTTCAACTCCTCCAGTGCTCGCTGCTGGAGTAGGTACACAGAGCTGCTACTTTGAAACTTCCATTCTCTATATCTTTGAGTGACCTGATTTTTTTGTCTCATCTCTTGCATTTTTGCATCGCTACAACTTGATTAAACTAGCTGTTATCCGTGATCCAGATCAAAAGAGATTATATCTTCTGTCATTAATTGCAAGAGCTATATCTTTTAGCACGAGGTGCTCAACTACCTCTAAAACCGCACAGTTGCTACAGTAATGTGCAGATTTATGGGAAAATGTGTGCTGTAACTGCTGTTGTTCTCACTCTAGTCATTTTTATGGTTCATTCTGACTCAGAAGTCCCCTGCGCCAAACCCTTCTCTTCTGTTCAATCTTCATCTTCCCCATGGCTAGTAATCAATTGTTCATCTACTTATTTTTAATTTACTATGTCATTTGATCTTTTGTATGAACACACACATATCAACTATGTTTTTAAATTGTTGAATTATATTTTAATTAAAATTTTAATTATCGTATTCGTCACGTGTCCAAGTCCAATACTTAAGATTTGCCGTGTCCACGTATCGTATCGTGTCGAATACGGACACACGTGTCCGTATTGGTGCAACATAGTTATTCACTTCCTGACTCCTGAGGATCTTAGATGATTATTTTTAGTTCTAATCCAATTGTTCGAGGAACTGGATACTTTGGACATCTGTTCAATTTATTATATTCTAGTTAATTTGCATCATGCCTGTTTCCCCTTTCACAGCTGATATTTTACTGATTTGTATGTTAGTGATAGTTACAATCCAGTACCAGGACTGATGGACGGGGTCCCCTCTTCAAGAAATTATCAAGGTGGATTTTCATCTAAGCTTATGGTATGTAATATGACCTTTCAACTCTCAATCAAGATATTTGACAGAGGATGGTTCCTAGTCCTACATCTTGTTTAGGCCAACTTGCATGATATTACGTCATAAATGAATTCCATTCACTGTATATTCTTATTGTGCAGGCTAAGGACTTGAAGCTTGCTGCTGTATCTGCAAAAGAAACAGGAATCAAATACCCATTGACATCACAAGCTCAAGAAATGTACAGTCTCTTTACCCCTTTTTAAGTTTTAACCTATGCTAATGTGACGATCTAGAATTTTATTATCAGCTATTAGATTTGTCAATGTTCTTTATCATGATAGGTAAGCTTGCACATGCATAAATCTTACAATCTTAGATGTTTTCTCTTCCTCCTTTTTCACTTGCTATTGAGCTTTAGCTTATGCATCCTCGTATTTAACTTGGTTGGAATGTTTATTGTGCCTCAATGTTTTCTATTTGCTTACCCTTATTATTCTGTTCCTACTGCCACTTATGTGAGAAACTGTAACTGTGTCAATAAGAAGTCCATTTAATGGACTATTGAGTTCATTCAGGAAGAGTATCAAGTTGGATCCATGACTATGTGCTGTAATTCATTAGTGGTTTTGTGTTGGTAATTACAATTCTCCTTTCAAGGTCAGAGTTATGGTAGTTTCTTAGATTAAATCATCCACATGATGAGTGCATCTGAATAGATCTGAACGTTGAAAATTTTGATCTCTTTACAGACTGCACTCTTACACTTCACTTTGTTACTATGACAGCTTTTTTACCAGAACCAATCTCTTAACTTCATATCTCTAGTAAAGTTTAATCCTTCATTCCACATCTCAACTTTGCTCAAGCTTCTTAATAGTCTATATTTTGTAAGTGACTTCTATAATTCTTTATACAGATTCGATAAACTCTGCAAGGATGGCCATGAGAAAGAAGACTTCTCATCTGTATTCCGCCATTTCTACGGTGGAAAGGATGAGGTTTGAGTGCCAAAAGTGGTCACTGTGATCAACCAAAATCTGATAGTTGCCATTTGCTAACCAATGTGCTCATCATTGGCAAAGGCATGTAGATGATCCTTGTTGTAATATGCTCTATCTTTCTTCCTTTCACGACAATACTTTGTAATATTCCAGGTTGCATCAGCAGCTGGAGATTGTGCACTTGCCAGCAGTTACCATCCTAATCACATTAGAGGGGAGGTAACGCTCAAACACTTTTCTCTGTTTTTCTTACGCTACTTATGTCTGTGATAAATGATTCAGTGTCATCGGTTGCTATAGTTTAGGCCTATGATGTAGTTTGATCATTGCTGTTTTAGTTGTTTGTCTTGGGTCATTTCAAAGCTTGTTGTATTTTCAAATGTTTTCATCCAAGTTAAAAGATAGCAAGGTAGGGACTTTCAAATTTCGGACCTGAACCGGATATTCAGGTCCGGATCGACCCATCAAACTTTAAAGCCTCTATTTTGGGCTGGCAAAACCCAAAATAGTTATAATTTTTTTTTACCCAACCGAACCGGACTTGAACCGGACCTGAATATCCGATCCAGGTCCGGTATTGGACCAATGAACTGCCTAAATAAGGACTATTCATAGAAAGAGTGACCCAAATCTTACCATCACAATGTTAAGTAGTTTTTTTTGGTGATGACCTTGCTCATCACAAAAAGTGAGTAGTAATAAGAAAACGTGATTTAGAAGATGGATGATCGAGTGTGCAAAGGTAACCTGACAACAATTTTGTGTGCTGCGTAACATAATGTCTAAGTTTGGGAATTGCATGCGCTTTATTTAATCTAATTATGCACCTTAACAGTACAGAATGTGCATTTTATACTGTCAAACTATTGAAGAATACAATTCGTGTACTTTGTTAGGTAAAATTACGCATACAGTAAAATTAGGCCCTCCTAGGTTGTGTTTGGCAGATTTTTCCCATTCTACAAACAAGATTTTTTTTTTTTTTTTTTTTATTTAGTTTGGGTAAAATCCATTACTAGTTTACTACTATAGGTTGGGCCAAGTTGGCTTGTCGGGAATGAGTTGGGTATTGATTTGGAAGCTCTTTTTTATGTCCTTGGTCATTTTGGTCATATTACATAAGTTTTTAGTTGCTTTAACCCCTTTAGTCTGAATAGAGTTCTCTTTCCTGTCAAAATTTGTCCTAAATAACACAAATAAGAATCTGTTTTCAAGTATATTCAAATATGAAGAAAATTTCACAATCTGATTTGACTAAAAAAGAATTTTGATGCACAACAGTTAAAGGTAAAAGTAACTATAAATATCTATGCAATGTATATGTTATTCAACATTTTAATGTAAAAGTAACCACAAATAAAATGAAATAAACGAGCTCTTCAAAAAAAACATCAACAACATGCTCTATTTACTTTAAATGTGAATAGAATTTCAATACCAACAAAAATATATTTACTAAAAGTATAATGAGAATATTTTGAAAATAAATAAAAAAAAAATTATAGTACCAAAGTAAACATGTGATTTTTAGTCAAAATTTTAACGTGACAACTGCCAGAACAAGGACCAAAATCTTCATAAATATACGAGCAGGAAATCCCTGGACGGACCAAAAGTGAACCACTTATACCAGTACATAAATCAATTAGTTTTTAGAGAAGTATTTATATAATGCCTTAAAATCTGATATTGTGATTAACTAAAGATCAAATCGTACTTGAAGAATGAAGATTTTGATCGAACTCACCAAACAAAACATCGAAATCATTGGAATTTGAAAATAAGAATCAATCTAGGATACATCTAAAGGGTATCTAAGTGTGTCCTAGGGTTAGGGTGGCCAAATTATTTAAGGTATGTAGTACAACATTTATTTTATTTTATTTTATTCCAAGAACATTGAGACGTTGCAAGTCACATTATCTTCAATCATGCCCCAAAAGAATAATTAGCCACTATTATATCAAATTAAGCAATGCAAATATGTTTATGTTATACATATTTATACTTGTACATTTCAAAATTTCTATTTTGAAAAATTATGTTTAAAAATACTGAAAATCCTATTGTTAATTAATCTAGGAACAATTTATTAAGTGAACTTTTTATTGATTTAAATAGAGGAAATAACTCATTTAAAAATATGAGTTTCAAATAGGCTTTTCGCTATTTGATTTTTTAATTTTGCAATTGCTCTTTTTTTAAATTAGAGACTAATTAATGTTGACCAAATTAGCGAAGTACTTTTTTTTGAGATTTATCTCTAGTAGATAGGCTCATAATATAAATATGTTTAGTAAATGTATCCTTAATCAAACCCTTATCTCTCAACTTCAATTTAATGAAAGTGGTAAAAATCGAAGGGGTACACAAACCTAATGGAAATAGAAAATTACCTATTTGCCCAAAAAAAATTTTTGTAGGAAGGAGAGTTAGTCGTCTCCGACGCATCTAATCGCGCTTATTATATATAGAAAAAGGACTAAGTAGTACACACACGGGGGATAGTCTGACTTCTTACATCACAACGTAAAAGATCCACTACATCCTCTTGAGGGTCATGCAATACAGTAAGCCCAAAGGGAAAACCAAAAGCAAGAGAAGCGAGAAAATCCGCAACATTGTTCGCCTCACGGAAGGCATGTCGGAACTGGATATTCCAGTCCCTTCGAAGATAGTCTTGACACTTGCGTACCAGACTGGTTAGAGGGTGACAACTTGGCACGTTATTGCAAAGAAAGATGATAACAAACTATGAATATCGGTTGTTTCCAATACACACCACAAAACACTAAACAATGTTTTTGACCATGCCAAACATTGATTAAATTTCAAATAAAAAAAATACACCCGAAAACTAGTGTTTGTGGCTTACAAACAATCTTTAAGGTCAACAAATTTAAAGGGTGATGTTTAATCAATTTCTCAATGATATGTTTTTTAATTTTTAAAACATAATTTAGAAAAAGATTATAAATGCATAATATATGATTTTTATAAGATAATTATATATTTTATTTTGTAATATCAGTATAATATTTTAGAGACTATTTAAGACATGTGGAAGATAATATTAAACAACCTTAATTTTATAAAATTTTTTAAAATTTATCCATCTTCAAAATCACGGTTTCGATTGCAAAAGAAATATTTTTAGATATTGACACTATTATTAAGAAGGTATTAAACGACCTTAATTTTTTTAAGTTTTTTAAAAAAATTTATCATTTATTTAATTTTCATCACTATTTAAACCAATGAATGAACATTTGTTAAAAAAAAGAATTTCAAAAACTATTCTCGTAATTTCCTCTTAATTAGTAATCTTGAAATCATAAAACGAAACTTAAATTTGAGCACAATGAATTAATAATCATGAAAAAACAAACGACCAAATTTACAAGAAAAGCATCGAAAAGCAAGAACTTGATCAACAATAAATCCAAACTATGAGTGCGACAATTCGACTATAAATGGAAAATAACGAATCACGTGTTTATATGTAAAACTCGTCGTTTTATCATAAGATTGTGATAGGCCGAAAATAATGAATTAGTATCTCTGTATTAACCAAAATCAATGTTTTTATTCATAAGAATTTGATAGACTCAAACCGCATATCATTTATGGGTATGCTCAATAGTCAATACGGAAAATACATCATAATTCATGTCGAGGAGATGGAAAAAAAATGACCAAAATAATTCTAAATTTAATCTTTTTACCATAATCTTCCTTAAGTCTTGCCGAACATACCTTACATTTAAACCTTATAAAATCTTATTTTTTAAAATTAATAAATATTTTTGTAAATAAAAATTGGCACAGGCAAGAGTCCAAAAAAGAAGAACGAAAGCAACGAGTCGGGGGGCTCACATGACCCCATTGTGACTGTCTTCTCTGGTCAAACCTCTGGTCAAACTCTCTCTCTTCTGCTCACTCTCTGCTCCTCTTTTGTAATTTGTACCCTTCCCTTCTCTGCTCCCTCTCTGTTTTCTTAGCTGGCCACCCCCTCTCATTTATTTCCTTTTCTATTATTTTCCTAAATTATATATATTTACAAAAAAATAAATAAAAAGTAGTCTTATTACTGCTCTTAAATTCAATTATGTAAGTAAATTTTATGAAAAAGGAAGATGCCCAGGCTTTTTATTAATGCCTTTTCCTGTAATTACTGATTTGTCCCTGCTTTCATTTACTACCTAACAAGGGTAATTTTGGTAATCTCCTTGCCAAACTTCTTGGATTCAAATATAATTGGCTAGTACCCTAGAATTTTTTTTTTAAAAGTATAAACTAGATAAAGATGTTGGATAGAATTTGTACCTAAATCCATGTCTCTTTCAATGTATGTAGAACTCATCAGTCTTTAGGTAGGGTTGGGTTGGATGGATTTTATCTCTTTATATTATGAGTAGGATGGATTTTAGGTAGGGTTGGGTTGGATGGGTTTTCAATTTGAGCTTGTTTAATTCAATCTAATCGTGATCTATGTTTGGGTGGGGTTTTAAGTGGCGATGTAGACTCTCTATACAAGCATACAACAACTCAAGTCCGAGACATAAGTCCATTGACCTCTTGTCTTGAAGCCAAATGCTAGGAATAAAAGTCTAACGACCTTATATACTAAGTTATGAAATTTATATATTATCGGATGGGAACACACTTCCTCGACACCATATAATTATTTTTAGAACATCTTCAACTCTATATCTTCACTTTTTTTATTAAAATAGAAAATTTGTTAAATTTTGGTCAATATCACTAACTAGGCATTTTAACAATATTGTTCTAGGTAGGTACATAGCATAATCTCAATTAGCAAATATACCACTAAAAGAGTAATAGTGATAAAAAAAATTAGAGTTTTAGAAAATTAGAAGGGTATACAAAACAAAATCCACAAAAAAAAGCATACTTCATCGAATTCTTTCAAAAAATATTTTCTCTAACTATAATATTAATTTTAACCTCAAATTTAACACATTTCAAATAATTTAAAAAACCATAATATATGGATGAAGGTGATTTTATCCGACCAATTCTCCCTATTACCTTTAAGTTCTACAAAAAATTTAATTGAACCTCGTGAATTGATGAAATCGCAGCACTTTAAATAACTAAATAATTGGATCGTGTTCAAGTTCTCTTCATAGCAAATCTTGTTTTTCAATCATAAAGTATTTAGGGTAAGGTTCGTATATGTAACTATATTTTTATTAATTTTTCTAAGATATGTTTATGTATAAGTTAGGATTTTTTCCAATCAAGATTTTCTATTATAAAAAACGTGTTTAAATTATGATCGTGTCAAAAATCTATTTTTTTTAACAACTTGTAAGTTTGTGTTTGATTAAAATCTTTCGATTATAGCTTCAAAATTTCTAACTTTCTTCAAGCCTTTTGAGTTAACCTTATTGATTGTTTGATCACGTGACTAGCCTAATGTAAATCGAAAACCTAGTAAAGAATATGAATAAAATATGTAAGACGGTGTACCGTAATGATTAAGAACATACACTAAAACCCTAATTAATAATGGTGGTGTCAAGTAAACGCGTAGATAAATCATTAAAGTAACATAGGGTTAGAAGAGTATGAAACTAAATTATGGTGGGTGATATACAAGTCAAATAAGTTAACTAATTACATGTTCAAGCTCAATTAGTTCATGAATGAGTTAAATTTATATTTTAATGAAATTATAAATGTATTTATATTTGTCTTGTTTGAAAAGTAAACAAACTTTCTCCGAGAAAATTTAGTCGGAGCTTTCTCCGAGCCCAAGTAGCTCGGGTAATATAATAGTATTATAGCGTTATTTCATCTGAACGAGCCGAATTTTGACATTTGTAAACTCTGCTTGTTTATAAACGAGTCGAGTCTAGATTTTAATTGAGATTGAAATGAGTTTATATTCAACTCGTTTAAAACGAGGCTTCGAACTGAAATCCGAGTAGCTAGTTTCATATAACATAATCCCCATTGACAAAGGCTACTAATGAAGATTATGAGGAAGCTAATCAAATGATTTGGGCGATTTGCATGGCCATGCACGCTCTTTGGGCTTTTTTAGTCTTTCTACGGGGATTGTGTCTTTGATGACATATCCTCTTAATTATAATTAATCCATTTACTAACTTATCCTTTAAATAAGGCAAATAATATATTTTTATATTATTTTTTTTACTTACTAGCCCCACAAGCCATGAAATTCATTATTATAGGTGGATCCCACAAGATTTTGAATATTTATTTATACAATTGACACAATAAACCCAAACTACATAGATGCATGTACTTACTAAATTGACTTGTTATGATTATGGATTTTGAACTCCATGTTATTGAATTATTTACTCCTCCCTCTTGTTTGAAGACTAACCCTCTTCTGTGGGCGTTATCCTAAGATTGAACCGACATTTAAAACTAAGTTTAAATGATAAATCGAAATTCATATCGAATTCAAGTTGAGTTATGGTTGATCAAGGAGTAAGGATATGTATCGGTCAATCAAAATTCTGCAAGTGTCGTTCTTACATGATTGTGAGTTTGGATCATAAAATATTCAAACTATTGAACGATTCAACTGAAACGAGTTAAAGACAAGACAAAATAAAAATGATCGATAAGTTATTATTCACTCCTCTATTCTTAGATTAACACCGTCTTCTTTGGGTGTTATCCTGATATTGGACCGATATTTATAGCTAAGTTTCATAAAATATTTGGGTTAAATAGGGGTATATTTACTAAATGAGTTTATAATTAATCAAAAGTCGAATTGAATTAATCTTTGATGGTTAATCAAAGAGTAAGGATATGTATCGGTTGAAACCTGCAAGTGTTGTTTATAAAGTATTTGGTTATAGAACTTGAACTTTTTTTTGGGTATCAACCAGATTCAATATCAAATTGATATTCACACCTAAGATTTTTAACAATCAAATGTGGAATTGAAAGCATGACGAACTACAGTCAGTCCAAAAGTAACTGTGTGTAATAATTCACGTTTTTTTTACCCATTGATCTTGTGGTTATCCTCAACCATAATATAAATTATAAACCCATATATAAATGTTAAACTCAACCAATATAAAACCTAAGGTAAACTTCTCCCCAGCCACTCCATTAACATGCAGAATTCTTTATATACTATTAGCGGGACCACGTTTATCATGAAAGTACTAATTTTATATACAGAGAGATTTTGATTCGATGAGGAGTTCTAGTGTTTATTTTTTGTAATTTTTTGATCAAAAATAGCATCTATTGTTAAGAAAAAAACTTATATCTCTCTTTATATATAGATCGAGGAGGGTCTCACTCGGTATTCCTTGCTTTTTTTCTTTCTTTTGTTTTTTCTATACTGTACGGTAAGCAATTAGGGTAGATTATCTCCTCGAGACTCTCCAACCTAGAGCATCCTTCCGGATGAGATCCACCACCTCTGAGGGGATCGCTGAGTCACCTAGGTGTAGTCGTGTCCCAAATCCGCAAGTTTATCGGCAAAACTGTTGACTTCCCTGGAGACATGTTGTATTCTGACCTGCTGGAAACTAAGCAAAATGTTAGAAATATCGGCAACACTAACTTGCTTTCTGTCAAGCCATGGACCTCCTATTTTTTCTATATAATCAAGTTTGTGTTTATCGGGACTTTTTTTGTTCGAAAATAAAATAATATGTATACAGTTAAGGTTGTCATGTGAGTCGAACCACTCGACTTTAGCATACAATTTCGGAAAAATGAGCAAAAGGAGCTCGTATTTGATGGGAGTCTCTAGTCAAGTATGAGCTCAATACTAAACCCTTTACAAAAGTTAAATTCAATATAAACTCACCATGTCTTTAACACCTTATGAAAAATTACATAGTTGTTTACATAGTACACAATCCCCCACATAGACTACACAGCTTCTTGATGATATCTTTTTAGGGAGCAGTGGTTAAAATCAGTAGATTTAGATTTGAGCTTTTAACTTTGAAGATTCTTGGTAATTTTGAGGAGGTATGATCATATAGATATTAGTTTATTACTGTGATTAATATATTTTTTTGAAACATTACAAAAAGGTTAAACTACTTTGCTTCTTTTAATGTATAATATTAATTACCCTTTTAGATTTCCACATAAAAAAGTTGAAACCTTGAACAAAATTCCTCATATAAAGTTGCAATCTTTCTTTTATCTTCTTCTTTTGGGTTGCATGCACTGCCACTGCGTTACACTTGCATATATTAATGTTGTGTTGCTAGTCAATTATTGCTTTGTAAGTCCCTTTCTCCCTCATATTAGCTAGCAAAATACACACATATATACATATAGTTATTGTTTTCGGAATATAAAAAAACAAATATTTAAGAAAATGTATTTTTACTCTACGAGATGTAACATTTAAGAAATATCAACAAGTATGTTGATGATTGACTAAGCTTGAGAAACTAGCCTATGATCAAGAATTAGTTATTATAAAGATAGTATATGAAGAAATGGTTTGCGGTTTGTTTGGTTTACGAATAAATGTGTAATAGTTATTACGGAAAAAAGAAGTTTTGTTGAAATTTTGTCCATTTTGTAAATAATAATACGGGTTACACGTTTTGTTCATTCTACGAATAGTTACATAAAAATAGACATTTTATTGTATTGTTTCTAGTTTACAAAACAATAGGGTTTATCTATTCTTCGAACAAATATGTATCGCCATTTTACGTGGAGATACTGGTTGAACAACAATGTCAAGCAAACCTAAATCACCAAATACCCTTCAAATCTATTAGATTCAATTCTTTTCCATCAAAGATAAAACATATATTACCTATGTTGCACAACATTGGATAAGTACTGTAAAAAAAAACGTTATAACTATCGCGATATACATAAGACTCGTGTTTCTATTATCGTAGAAAACGAAAAAAATGTTATCCCGTCGAAATTTTCATATGTATAACTAAGCAAACGTTTGGCTCCACAGATATAAGTTTCATGTAAAAACTAATGAACACATACAATAACATCTCTATCCAACCCACATATATATGTTTCTGTATTAAATGAGCTTCTAGTATAAAGTTCCTCATAAAAATATAAAAAAAAATAAAATCACATATCCTTACAAAAAAAAGTGCTCATATTAAATGAGCTTTGACCTATACAACAACACTATCCTCCTCCAATCTCAATAATCCATCAGCTTTCTTTTAACTTTTTCTATTTCATTTGTATTTTTGACTGACCCAAAGGCCTTTTACTAGCAAGCTTTGAACTCCACAGTAATTAACCATCACCATCAACTTCCTCCACACAACCATCAACCCTCTTCTTCTTCTCAGATGAATGTTGCATGGTCATCATATATCATATGAGCATCATCCATGGCAGATCATCATCAGCAGCAGCATCATCAAGGAGGGAGTAATAGTAGTAGCAGCAGCTTGATGAGGGATTACAGAAAGGGAAACTGGACATTGCAAGAAACAATGGTGTTGATTGAAGCTAAGAAGATGGATGATGAAAGAAGACAGATGAAGAAGCATCATCATGGTATGATGGCCATACATCATCAACATCATCATTCACAGAAGCAACAAGGAAAGCAACCGACTGAGCTTAGGTGGAAATGGGTTGAGGATTATTGTTGGAATAAAGGGTGTTATAGAAGTCAGAATCAGTGTAATGATAAATGGGATAATCTTATGAGAGATTATAAGAAAGTTAGAGATTATCAACGTCGGTTTGGTTTTCAGGTCGCCGGCGCCGGAGATGATGAGAAGATGATGACGTCACTATCTCCATCTGCATCGTCATCATCTTCAGCTTGTTATTGGAAAATGGAGAGAAGTGTGAGGAAAGAGAGAAACTTGCCGACTAATATGTCTCCTCAGATTTATGAGGCTCTTCTTGAGGTTGTGGAGAGGAATGTTTCCTCTGTGGGTCCACTTACTCCGGCGACGCCTTCTCATCCGCCTCTTCTTCCGCCGCCTAGTGGCGGCGGCGGCGGTGGGTCTTCAGGTAATTATAACTTTAATGTCTCAATGTCACCTCTTCCATTGACTTTGCCGTTGACTGTGCCTCCTCCAACGCCGCCACCACCTCCGCCGCAGACGTCACCGTTGCCGCCCCAGCTGTTGCAGCTGCCACCGCCACCACCACCTCCTCCTCCTCCAGGTATGTCTTTTTTTATTGGGTTGATGAAAGATTGATTCTTTTTTGTTGTTTCTTTTGTCTATTATTGGTGTTCTTGATTTTTGAAGGATGGATCATGATAAAAAAAAATATTTTTTATAGGTGAAAATTTTTAAATTTTATTCATGAACTGAGATTTTGATTAATTTATGCAATGATCTATAGTTATTGATGAAATTCAAAATTTGAATGTAGATAGGTAATCAATTGTGAAGTAAGCATAAGATTATAAGGAAAAAGTGATATATAATTTGATTTTGCTGGATGGATTGTTGTTACACTTAATGTTTTTAGATCTTATTTATCATTATGAACTAAAATGGCAATTAAGTAACACATTATTATTATAAATTCAAAACTATAATGTTTAATCTATATTGATGGAGGAAGTGGGTAATTTTGTGTGTGCAATATACATGATTAATCATTGTTTAATTTCCCGATATTTTTTCAAAATGACTGTTTTGTTTTAAACTTGTACCAATGTTGGTATTTAAAAATAGTAATATTTTCTTAGTTAATTTTTATTCATTTTGAAGGATATAAATGAATGTGAGAAATTGTTCATAATATGAGAAATTAAAAGTAACATAAATAACCATCTGATTTAATTGTCCTTAAAACTATAATATAAAAATAAGGTGAGAAAAGTTATATTTTCAAAATTTTATCTTTTATTTTAATAAAATGTCACGATTTTCATCTCTCTTTTTATTATAAATAAATAAAACTTTCTACTTGTATCTTACATCATAATTCACAGACATCCTCATTGTGGAATTGATCTTACTTCAAAATTTATCACGTGTATCTTATATTTGAAAAGAAATATGAAAATATATATTCAATTTTCAATAGTTACTTTTTATTTTGAATATCAGTAATTTACAACAAAAAGGATATTTATTTATGAAAAGCATTGATGTATTAAAACAAATTTATATCCATATTCTAGTAGTTTGGCATTTAGGGCAACTTCCAATTATTAAGATTATGTGTTTTACTTGTAATATATTTGTGAGTTAGATTTATTCAAATTTTGGGGAAAAGAAAAAAGGCCTTGTAAGAGTTATAGGCATATGAAAAAACCTAATTGAAGTCAATTGACATGCATTTGATTTAGATCATACTTACTAAACTTAAAAATTTATGTACTTGATTAGTACTTCATGCGGATCCCGATATAACGAAAGAGCATTCAGACTCATCTCAAGCAAAACGAAGAAGAACAATAGAAGACGACGTTCAAGAAACTGAAAGTCGCCCACATCATCATCCTGAGCAAGAACAACAACAAAAGGAACAAGAAGAAGAAGAACGAGAGGAATTTGGAAGAGCAACGACAAGTGGTGAAAACGAAACTCCATTGATGATGACATCTTCCTCATTACACGAAGCTATAAGCTCGGCCATATCAACGAGTGCTTCGGTCATTGCAGAGGCAATACGAGGAAACCGCGAGGAAGAAGAAAGAAGGCATAGAGAGATGATGAGCTTGCAAGAGAGAATGCTTGAGATTGATAAGTCTAAGTTGGAGATAAGTAGTGCAATGGTTGATGCCATTAACAAGCTTGCTAGCTCTATCATTTCCTTGGCTAGCTCTCACAACCGTAATAACAATAGTTGATATGAGAGTATAAAACATTAAAACCCTAGCTCTAAATTTAAATCACTAATTTGTTTATTAAACTATTATGTCAATTGATTTGTTGAGTAAATAAATATTTTCCTTATTGGTAGTGGGAGTGTGAGACTAATGTTTTTTTAAACAATTTGGTTTACTAGACTTTTTCTAGTTTTGTGTTTAGTAAATGTACTCCTCGATAGAATAGCGTGTAGAGTTTGAGAATAAATACAAAAGGTTAGGGTATATTTACTTAATTGAAATATTAAAAAGTCTAGTTACTCCTATAGTTTTTCAAAAAGGCTTAGTTATCAAAATTGCCCATGTTTTTTTAGGTCATATTCTATCTTCTAGTTAACTTTTGGAAAATTACTCTAAAAGTTCAATTTTTTAAAAAAACTATAGAAATCTAGCCCTAATTACTTATCTACCATCAAACATGTTAAACTATGACCCATAACCTACAAGGCTAAAAGTGAAAAACATGTTAAAATATGACCCATAACCTATTTTTTTGATATTACAGAAAATAACCTTATACTTGAAATATTTGCATAAAAAAGTCATGGGTAATATAGCCTTGATTATTGGGTCAACTGCACTTACCGCTCTAAGCATTGATGGAAACAAGATTTTTATCATTGATAGTTACATGTCATTGACATTTATAAATTTCTAGATTTCAATAATGAGTTACGTTAACTTTATAATCGCTATAATATGATCATTAATAATAATAAAAAAAATTGTTAAGGGAATGTCGTATATTTATAATTGATCTAGTTTTAGCGTTTTTTTAATAACGTTCAGTTTAAATATAAATTACAATAGTTGTCATCGGGACGTGTTAGTGCATCCTAGAAGAGCTGGTCTCTTCTTCATCTTCCGTCTAAATTAGAACTAAACTTCAACGCCGTTACAATGTACTGAAATTGGAAAAACTGAACACCGCTTCAACTCGTTACACTATATTCTTTGTAATTTTTTGTTTGTGTCTTTAAAATCCCATGATAAAATCTCGTCTTCTCTCGTACTTTTTTAAGTAGTAATTGAAATCCACCCGGTTAAGGCTGCTTTGTACAATCTTACTCAAAAGTGGGTTATTTCTTGCAATTTTTAAGAAAGAAGAACTAAGGGCATATAATTTCTTGTAAGCCATATCTTCTATGATGAGTTCACGGACTCAATTGGGTCAAAGTTTACTTATTGTCCCACTCCTTCAGAAGATGTACTCTACTTTGTACAACGAATATGTACGTTTCTCTATTCTAAGGTTTTTTTCTGTACACAGAATGTTAACATAAGATTTCGTAAAAACATGTATTGTTTGAATATTTGGTATCGGTCAACCCAAAGAATGCATTGTTATAAAGGTTGGTGTTTGGTCCCCGACATATATGACTTAGGTTGCATGCATGTAAATCGACAATTTTTTTACTGTAAGTTTGCAAGTAATGTTATAATCTAGCTATTCGGACTATGATATATGATTTTTAGGAGTGATGTTATTAGGGTACACAAAAAGAAAAACCTACTCAAGGATATGGATCAGGTGTACGAGGGGCACGTACTAATTGCGGGTGGAATGTGAGTCCGGGCGTACTCTCGTCCCGTAATTTGGAATCTAATATCTAGCAAGAATTATGACGGTTGGAGTAACGTTCAGATATCGTAGTAAAATCAAGTTGGAATGACTCAAACTCAAAAATATAAGAATTGGAATACCGAAAAGTTATAGATGAAACCATAATAATGATACTGGGTCAAATAGATGATAGATGGCCAAAACTGCTAGGATATCATACTATTTATGTTAGAATGACTATGTTCTCTTAGACCCTAGGCGAGAGGTATTTCATGAGAAGTGTGACGTTCAAAGCATATCAACAAAACTAATAATATCCAACAAAAATAACGATATTAGATACTTAAATAGATACACTTACCCCCGTTTGATTGTAACTCCGGAAACGGAAACAAAATCGAAATGAAATTAGTCCATATATTTACTTATTCATGAATTTTTTTGGAATCATTCCTTTGGTTTTACAACAATGATACTCGAGTAGGTAGTACAGGCGGATCCTTCAATCACCCACCAGTGCTTTTCCAAAGTTGTGGCCGGGATAACCTCTCAATACCAATTTTTCCATACATTCTTCGAACTCGAATTTCTAAGCTAACACTTAAGGAGTCTAGTACCACAACTCACTAGACCAATTGAGTATTGATCACAAAAATCTAATTTGAGGCCATTGACCATTGATTAAAAGTAAAGAGTCACTTACCAACTCATTAACTCAATATAAAATTTTCGTATCTCATATTGAATATACAGTATAAAATCAGCTTAAAAAATGTCCATAGTTGTAATAAATAATAATTGCTATACTCATTTTCATTGTGACCATTTTTGTCCCATGGGTCAAATTGAACATAATGAGACCAAAAGATTTGGGCCATCCTTTATAAAGATTTATAAGTTGGTGGAAAAAGTGTCTTTAGTTAATACTAATAGCTTGTCTCAAATTTCCTCGTGCACAGCCTTTTCAGTTTACTTTTGTATGAACCATTTCCCATAGTTTACATGATGAGTTCTTTAGCTTAGTGGTTCCAATTTTGGTCCCATGAATGATGACTAATTTACTACTGTGTTCATCTTTCGTCTGGGGCTGAAATATGAAACAAGTTATTCAGGCTCGGCTCGTGTTCGGCTTATTAAAAGTTCGGCTTGAGCTCGTTCATTTTCTATACAAGCTGAATATGAACACATTTTGAAGCTCGTATAAAATTTAGACTCGGCTCAGCTCGTCAAAAGTTGGGCTTGAACTCGTTCACTTTCTAAACGAATCGAATATGACCAAATTTTAAAGCTTGTTTGAAATTTAGGCTCGGCTCATTTGTAAATGAACTGAGCTTGAGCATGTCAATGCTCGGATCATTCGGCTCGTACTACACCCATATTTAAATCTTAAACATGATTATTTCAACAAAATTTTGTGTTTACATATGATTCAAAGTAGCAAAAGATAAGTATCCGGATCAATGAGATCCTATATGTTGGATATTGGGCAAAAAAATTTGTAGAAGGTGACCTAGATTCGGTCCAAGAGTATTCGGAATACAACAAGTTTATTCTAGACAAAGATTTCCAAAATACACACGTTAGATTATTTTTCCCTAATGAGAAATATCGCCAAGGTTGTGAAGTCTGGCGTACCCTAAACTTGAACAAATATAACTACTGATTCGCGAAAAACTGAATAATCAACTCTCGTGTTCAGAAACTCACTTAATTGCATTATAATACTTACAAAATACACATTTTAAATCGAGATTCAGATCGACATTATTCGAATCGCCTTAGATTTTTCCAGATTGGACCATTGCGATTGAGAAATCTTTTGTCCTTTTTCCACACCTAAAACACTAACGAAAACCAAGAGGTGTGTTTGTGTAAGCCAAAAAAATGCATTTTCCTGAGAAACACAAACGAGCCTTACACTAAAAAAGGCAGCAAGCATGGAAGTTCACCTAGTGACAAACGTTAAATGCTTGCATTATGTTACTTCTAAACCAAGTCAAGTTCCTGGTCTAATATTGCAGGCAATAAGCCGACGCCCCCGATCATAAAAAAACGTCGGGAAGGAACCATTTCCTACAGAATTTAGGCAGATTTTTCCGATTATAAGGACAGTATAAAGGGATAAGGGTTCCCGAGACCAAACGAACACTTAAGTCATTGTTTGTGAATTGCATGGAAGTTCACCTAAGGATCATTGCAATGAAGAAGCATGCCACTCCCATATAGTGTTGTATTCATGTTGTGGACTAACACTCTTCATATTAACTTCAGTGCTTCTCTTGAAAACAGCAATTTGTGAAGCAAATCCGGGTTCGACACCCATGGTTCCACCGACTCCATTGAACTCGACATTGTATGCATGTCTAGAAGCTAAGTCTGTGGCCCAGTGCTGGAATTGTTCCCTTGTCCATTCAAATTTGTGGTCATGGTTGCGGAATTTGCAGGAGTGTAGTTGTGAGTTGTCGTCTCCGTCATCCTCTTGCTTTGATATGTCGTGTTTTTGAAGTATTACATTGTACTCGTAGTTCGGGGTTGAAACGATTAGAATCCTTGGACAAAATGAACTGAGTACCATATCACCAAATAAGCAGGCTTGATCCTCCTCCATATGTTCAATTACCTGCAACAACAGACATCAGCTTATGACAACGCAACTATCTCATTTACAAGATACACATACACACCCAGGTGTCGAATACGTTTTCCACTCATTACAAGTTGTTGATATGTTCAAAGCAAAAGTCTAAACAAACTTGGATCTAATGACATGGTTACAAGAATAATGTTAACATTCGCGGCATTGATAACTAAACTTTTGAGCATGAATATAAATCAGTTCTCATACGAGCCAAGGATAGTTCTAGATGAAAACATTTTATAACGCCGGTCATCGGAATGGACAAAATTTTAAAACATCCTAAAATTTGGAAAAAGAACAATAGAACCGAAGAAGGTGACAGCGTAGCAAGTTGCACTACAACAGCTGGAGTAAAAAAAACAAGAATAAGTGGTTTGTCATGCATCATTTCTTTGTAGCACACTGATTTTCATTACACAAGTATTTGAGCATTGAAAAAAGCATTTAATCTATACTTATCACACAGTCAACATGATCAATGACCATGATCACCAAGTGCAACACAGATAAGAGCTCACAATTCCCAAGCAACACGTTATCAGATTCCAAATGCTACAAAAAGATTTGCGAAAATCAGGGATTAAAATACCACACACTGTATATATGATACTACAGACTGCCTATTACACTTGCTCGGTTACCAAAACCACCAGAAAACCCATACATTTGCACTACTTTTAAAAAGAAGATTAAAGTGAAGTTTTGTCTGTATTTAAACCCATTTATTATTGCCCTCAAACCACACATTTTACTTTCTATTGTTCAAAAATTCAATGTTGCAATTTTAGTGTAGGTTATTTAAAAAGTCCCCGAATTTATGCTGGGTTTGCATAAATTTTCAGAATATTTTACCACTCTTATCCTTCAAGCTAGAGCACATATTGTACATAAAGTATATCATATTTGCAGTAGAGCTGGCAACCTTTCCATACAGAATATCAATAAATAGCAAAAGTTACCAACGACAGGCAACCTTTTAAAATTTATCCTCAGTCCCCGCAAAAATGGAATTGTACACTCCTCTACATAATATTTCGTGTTTAATAGGAAAAGCACATGAAGCAGAAAAGGTAGCAACTTATGATTGATAAGATGTACTAACCTCTAGGCAAGTACCAATGTCAAATCCATATAGTCGAGAGTCAAAAACAGTAATAGAACCATCGTATAGAGTTACTGATTTAACATTTGACAACGGTGCCACGCCGTCTGATCTGACTAATTTGGAATTAAGTACCTGCATCATTAGTGAAACATGAAAAATGTCATTACTAACTCACACCAGGGAGGGGCACTAAAAGATGCTAATGCCAACTTCCAAACTTGATATCAAATACTTGAAACAAAGTTGTTGTAATCTTGCTTCATTAAAGAACATTGCTTTTTGACAATGATATAATAATATATTCAGGAGCGCCAAAAGCAACAGAAAAGCAATCATTCCCTTCAATGAGGCATATATATCTTCCACAAGAAAAGGTATTCATAAGATCAAACTGATCCATATGTCTGACCTTTGCAGCACGGATGAGACCCTTTTGAGAGATATCTACCCCCACAACAGTTTCCAGTGTAGTTTTACAATCAATTAAGGAATCCAACAAGCTTCCAGATCCACAACCAAAATCAATCTGCCAAAAGGATGTAGAGAGTCACCAAATGATCATTGTACAAGATTATAATACCGAATTCATAAATATATACCAAAGAAGTAGCGGTAGATTCCTGAATTTGCTGCAACGCAAATCCGAGACGCTGCTTAGACAACGGAGGGCTAAAAAGAGCCTGCTCTATTCTGTCTTCCAATGGTTCGGTTATCCGCAACAAAGTGATGGCATATTCCAGGCGGCATGCTTCTGAAGTTAAAGATGCAGACATATATAATGGATGTAAAACCCACAGCAAATAAAAAGTGAACACAGAAACAATAGTGAAGAAGCAATCATTCTTATTTAGAATCACGCTAATTTGAAATAAAGTTGCAGTACCTGTAACTTTCAAATTTTAATCACAAGCAAAGACACCCAAGAAAAGTAACAATTAAAATTAAGTGAAAAGAGACTCCTTACTAGTAGATAGAGTAGTAAAAATCTTTGACGGATCAGTTGCTGCAGCTAGAATGCACTCATGAGGAGGCAAATCAAACTTAAAGCAAACAGATTGTCCAACAACCATCTGTAATACAGCTGTTTCCAGATTAGGAATCACAGATCCAGTTCCTATCTCAAATTCAAATTCATCGCTGCTCTCCAGGTGCTGTTTTTCAACCTCTGACACCAGAAATACACTGTATTTGATGCAAACCAATGATCCATTTGATGGGGCTGCTCCATCTTCTGGTCCTTCTATGACCAAATTTTCTATATCATACCCAAGCGCATTATTTTGCTGATCGATATAGCTGAGAAAATGCCGTCTTTGCGGATCAATTTTCGTCCAAAAATCATGGACCGATTGATATAAAGAGAAATCCTTTGAAAATTGAGAGTTCTCACAATGAATGCCAGAAGCAGCTCCAAACGAAGTTAGCTTCTCCGAAAGAATATCAGGTTGCAGGAAGTATATATTTAACCATAAGAGAACTCTCAAAGAAGCATTTTGTATTGCATCACTCTGCTTTTTGTTTGATTCTTTTGGGATACATTGAAGAAGTAACTGTTGATTTTTGGAAAATAACCTTACTTCACATCTGAATTTTCCCTCTGAAGCAATGACATCCTTGCCATTCGCAACTATATGATTTTCATTTCCAGCTACTTCAGAATTAGAATCCTTAACCTTCAATTTCTTGCAAGATTCATTAGTTTCCCTTGCTGGTTCCAAGGAATCGAATATCACGGAGAATGTCGGTTCAGACAGACGGTATTGACGGCACAGAGTACAGAGGAGCTCCCTTGGTAAAAGGCCTCTCCAGTGTGTCCTGGTAGTAAAGACTACAGGCAGCTCTGCTGCAAGTAAAGATTCTCTAGATAATTTGCATATTCCACCAGGCATTCTACCCACAAGCATCCTGCAGTATTTCCTCAATTAAGTTCAACATACAACCAAAAATGACATGGTTGAATATTTCTTACTATAAAGAGAGGGGGAGAAAAAAAGAAAATTGAACAGGCACCTGAATTGGAGCCCACAAGAACGTGTAATTTAATTTATTCTCCTCTATTAAAATGTAACCAGATCATTGATGAGGAACTAAGGACTATGGCATGGACATTATTCGTGACAAAATGACTGACCATCAAGAAGCTTAAGAAATTAACAAGCTACAGGTTACATCTAATCCCTTGCAAAGTGGCAATTCCCTACCTACCTTTTAGAATTTTTTGGGTCATGGAATGTAAAAACTACAAGCCCAAAGTAAATTCATAGGTAATTATTGATGAGTATGGAAATGTCTCAAGGAATCCAAGTCTAAGAAAGGAACAGGTTAGCCGGATACATGTTATTGGGGGCAGTTTTGCCATTTTTCCAGAAAATATAGACATCGAAATCTCACAAGCAATAAGAAATTCAATATGGATACTGTGTATCTGATGGAATTCTTTTTGAAGTGTATTGAGAGTTAAACACGGCCTAATAAACTAGATATAGGTTTAAATGAGGATGAAGACCTGTAATAAGTATGTAATGTCACGTCTTCATAGAACAGGTCTGCTGACTTCCATGTATAACCAATGGATGCTATAATGGCACTACCATAGACTTTCTGCCCAAATAAGAAACTTGCACGTGTATTAAAATTCTCATCAGCCACAGAAGTCTTGAGAGCTTGAGCATCTGACAACGAATCCAATTTACATGTCTCTGATGCCAAAAAATACAATCTAATCTCTGAAGAAGCTTTACCAATTGTCCTGAAAAGAAAAAATAGGCATTTATGTAACTGATATTTACCTTTGATGAACAAAGCTTACAAAAAAAGAAGTAAAATTTATGCTCAACAGAATCCAATATGTTTGCCGTTGTACTTTTGGCTGCCTAATGTGCATATGAATGCACTACACTTCTTTTTAGGGACAACGATAAGATTTGAGGACCTATATCGGGATGATGTAAAAAATAAAGCTTAAAACCAAAGCTAGAAGTACCTCGATATGAAAACCTTCGAAGCATCAGATGCACCAAGCTCTTGTGCTATACCATCCAAATAATAAGCTCTCGAAAAGATATCAACACGAATTTGCTGGACAGGAATACTAACTGAAGGTGGAACAATTATCGCCTGAACCCACTGGTTCTCAGTCACATGATTGGATAATGATCCAATCAGCTCAGAAGGGTAAGGGTTTTGTCTACGAATCCACAGTTGATCAGCAGAAATAACAAGGACACCTGACAAACTTGAAGCAGCTCGTCCAATGAGAGGCAAAGCCAAGACTGGATAAGACTCCACCATGGGATTGATAGTTTTGCACAAGTTACTGAGCTTCGTGTCAAGGGCAATAAGGACAGAAACAGGAACTAAACCATTTAGTTCTCCCTCTCTCCTCAAAGCTGCTTGCAAGTGGCTGCTCAGTGGATTTGGCTTCAACAAGAACTATAAAAACAATCAAAAGGTGGTTTGCAGTTAATAGTATAATTATATCATTGTTATAGACAAAGACATAAGAGTTAAAAGCGGTCATACTAAAACCAAAACAAAAAAGGTCTACGTAAAATGAACAGAGACACCACAGAGGCTCGGGAGCTAAAACAAAATCAAGTATGTATAACACTTCAACAAAGAAAAACAGGCATAAAACTCAAGGTACATTAATCTCCCGTTTAGCTTTAGCCCTTTTAACCCGCCTAAGATTCCTCTCCAATCTTATAAATAGAATCTACGGAAACATAAAATTCAATAGTACTACGATTCACAATGACTTTATCCATAAACTCCTAGGATGCAATGCCACGGATTCATGAAATAACTCCTATGATGCAAGCAAGAGTGTCAAAGACCAATAGCCCCCACGAGAAACTAAATTGCATGTGAGAAGAAAGTATCAACCTCATCTGAAAACAGATATGATAGACGGGTGATCAACTCATCTGGTGCATCCAGCTTCGGTTCATTACTTGTATTCGAATCAACGCCAAGCTGAAACAGAAATCAAAGAAAAAGTACTGATGCTAATGATTCATAAAACAATCATACTACAAAGGAACAGTAAATAGAGTTGTAGCATAAAGAACTACGAATGGAGATAATAACAAAATTAGAAGTTCATTCTCTTCTGACAATCAGATGTCAGTTAGAATAAGAACGTGCTAACTAGTGTGTTGCTATAATACATCAAAGTATTTGTTAGTTTCTTTTTTTTTTTTTGGTGGGAAGGAGAGTCAGTGGTCTCCGGCGCATCTAGTCGCGCTTATTATATATGAAAAAATGAGCTAAGTAGTAATCACGCGGGGAGTATTTGCTAGTTTCTTGTACAGCTGCAAGAAGACATGCAATCAGACAACAATGACAAACAGCACATGTAATGAATTTGCTCTTTTTGCAAAATATTTCATCTCAATTTCTACAATTACGGGAAAGGGAAGGGTTTATGCCAAGAATCTTCTAAGAGTCAAGGATGGATTTGAGGGTCTACACAGAGGCCAAGGCCATGGAGAGCAAGGGAGGCTTCATTTACAAGGGCATTTTATACTTGGCCAAAAGAAGGATCAAGCCAAGACTTCACAGCTTGGTTGTATTCTGGAATATGATTCTTCCGAAAAAACTCTTGAAAACCACAGAAGCTTCCTCCAACCAAACCCAACCTAAAGAAGAACTACAGCTTTTTTTAGCACCCTCTAGTGTGATCATTCTCATCATCCGCAATGCAGATGGTGTAACAAATACCAAAGTGTGAGATTTTTAACCATAACGCAGATGATATAACACAAGTGTAATCAGGTTCAGCATCCGTAATGCAGATGATGTAACAATTACCATGTAGCAGATTGCTAAACAAGAACCATCAATAGAGGCAGACATCATAACATGGCTATAAATCTAATTTCATATGATAAACTCCCACCACAAGAAACTACTACTACTTTAAATGCTGCACACAAGCACAAACATTCGAGATAAATATACCAAAACCATTGAAAACATCGTAACCAGTACAAGACGAAGAAAAAATCTGAATGATTTCATCCTGGTGGAACAACAAAATTTCTACACAATATACATGTAACTAACAAAACCAAAAAATGAAAATCAAACCTTCTGCAAAGCCAATTCAGCAGCCGATTGCTCGGCCTCCTTCTTCCTTCTACAAGGTACCGAAACAATACAGAAATCAGGAAGCTGCAACTTGCAAATGAACATACAAGGACCCTTTTGAGGAACCGCAAGCCCAGGACATTCATTTCCACTGCGTTCTTCAACTTCTTCAATGTAGTACCTTGCTTTGCTGCCGAATTTTTGGTGTATTATAGCTTTTGGACTGAATGTTGCCTTCTTTACAGGCGCAACGGAAAGTTTATCGCTACCCATCTTCGCCCGGCAACCCAAGCGTCTTTGGATTCTCTTTCCGAAACCCAAATCGCAATTCAACCCAGAAGACTAAAGATGAGAATACGGTAACTGATTGAGAAACCCTACTGGGTAAAGCTCATAAATGGCATGCAGATTAGCATGGTTGATTCTTCATGCCATAAAGGGGAGAACAATATAGCGTGAATGTGGTCTGCGCACTGAACGGTACAAGTATCAACTAATAAGGACTTCTTTTTATCATGTATTTGGGCTTTTTGTTTTGTTTTACTTTTATCAAAAGTACAATTACAATGACTTTGTTCAACTAATTGCGAAGACTTCCGATTTGAAAATCTTCCTACGTTGTATTCACGTGTCTTCTATTAAGGGTGTTAATTGAGGTTGTCTTAGGTCACATTCGATGGTAAAAGACTTTACTTTGCCGTGTTAATTCATCTATCATATGTTATACGTTTTGTAATTCTTGAGTTTTTCTCACCTTTATTTTTTTCCTAAAATTTTTGAGTTTTTTGTCGGTGATTATTTGTATTGATTGTTGTTTTCATGTTTGTATAACCGTTTTTCATTGTTGATTTCTCGAGCCTTTGTATATGCCGGATATGTCTAGTGTTGGTAAAAAAAAAAATCGAAATTTACATCTCTAAAGTGGTGGTTTTGTAAAATATCGATACTAGACTATGATGCAGAGTCCTTCAAAAGGATATATCATACACGTTGATTTTTCTTTTTAGTCAAAATGATACAGTTTATAATGACTTGTATATTAATATATAACAAATATCGTTATCGTTGGAGCGTGTTCTTAATTGGTAAATTTATTACTAATAAATTTAACTTGATGTTTAATTAGGAGATAGTATATACTTCGCGTGTTATGTGTATGAGATATAAAGAAATTACTACTTTGATAGAAACTTTAACCCGTGTTAAGTTAGAAACTATTATTAAAATTTATCATTTTGTAAAAAATGAGATTTAATTAGTGAGTTGAAGATTTAATATTTTTACTGATAACGAATAATATTGTGTTTAACATTTAAAATTTGAATAAAATTTATCGTTTTATATTTTTTAGAAAAAGGAAAAAATTTGTTAGTCAAAGAGTTATGATACTAGTTTTTGAAAACTGTTTTCTATAAAATATTTGTAAAACACTGTGTTCATCTATTGGTGTAAAAAGACCGTGAAGTTATGAGTTCTTTTATAAAATTAAGATTGTACAATAATTTTTTTTTATTGTGCGTGACTAAAACTATATTTTGTTGCATTCGGTCCGGATCAAATGAGTCGATAGATTTTAATGGTCAGTGAATCACTATGTATTATTAATACTTTTAGATGGATTTAAGTTTCGTTATAGCCCTAATTTCAATATTTTTTCTAAAATAATAAAATAAATTATTTCTCATATTAGGATCTTAGGAAAACTATCTCCCATATAGGAGGACAACTAGGGATGGACGGGACCACAATTTTAAACTACGATTTTCCAGTGAAAACCACAATTTAAAACTGCGGCTTTCTTGGAAATTTAAAAAAAAAAAAGAAAAACACAATTTGGTCTAGAGGCGTTCCTAGATCGAACTCTAGAGTTCTTGCACCGAGAGAGAGGATCATGCTGCTAGACCAAACGCATCTCTAAAGTAGTGGTTTTGTAAAATATCGCTATGACGCAAGTCCTTCAAAAAGATACATGTGATATACGTTGATTTTTCTTTTTCGTCAAAATATTAGTTTATAATGACTTGTATGTTGTCTTTTAAGTTTTAATATATAACAAATATCGTTATCGTTAGAGTGTGTTTTTAATAGATAAATATATTACTAGTAAATTTAACTGGATGTTTAACTAGAAAATATTATATACTTCGCGTGCATAACACAAAAAAAATAATGTTTTAGCATTTAGATTTTGAATAACATTTATCGTCTTATGTTTTAGGTCCTGAGTCAAATTTTTTAAAAAAAGAAAAAAAAAATCATTAGTCAAAGAATTATGATAATAGTTTTTGAAAATTATTTTCTATAAAATATTTGTAAAACACCATGTTCATCTATCTATTGGTGTAAAAAGACGGTAAAATTATGAGTTCTTTTATAAAACTAAGATTGTACAGTAATTTCTTTTATTGTTGTGCACGACTAAAACTATATTTTGTTGCAAGCGGTCCAGATTAAACGAGTCGATAAATTTTGATGGTCAGTGACTTACGTATTTTCATATTAGTTTGGGAGAAAAATTATATGTATGGTCCATGGGTGTTCCTAGATTCGAACTCTAGAGTTCTTACAGCCAAAGAGAGGATCATGTCACTAGACCAAACACATTTGTTGTTAATTTTTTTTACTAATTTTGTTTTCTCATATTTTTTTAATTTTCAACAAAATCGTAGTTTTAAACAATAAAACTATATGTCAAAGTCCGATACAGACGAACCGGTAAGCGGGGTCGTGTGCATACGAGCGCACATGCGCATTAGGCCCAAACCCAGCACATAAACCTGGCGAGTTGCACTTGTCCACGGGTACAGACGGACCGGTAGAGCGGGGGTCGTGTGCATACGAGCGTATATGCGCACTAGGCCTAAGCCCAACACATAAATCCGACGAGGTTCCTTCCTAAAACCAATTGGAAAAAGGAGGAGTAGCCCACCGACCTTATTATCATCCTATCATAGGAAATAGTTTTGAAAAATAATTATATTTTTTGAATTATTTTGTAAAAAAAGACACTAATTTAATTTACTTGTTTGGTTAGTTCCCAAAGGCTCTTTGTCACAACTGATTACGATCGATTTACCATTGGGAATCTATCTATCTACATGTAAAGTTGGGTTTTAGAGAACTAAATGCTCTCATTTAATATAGTCATATTAAAATATTTATTTTCTAAAATTTTATTGTAGGTTTAAAATTATCGTTTACATAAAACTCTATCTACATGTAAAGTTGAGTTTTAGAGAACTAAATGCTCTCATTTAATATAGTCATATTAAAATATTTATTTTCTTAAATTTTATTGTAGGTTTTAAAAATTATCATCTACATAAAATAAGTAGTTTGCTTGATAAATACTCTTATTTTTAATATTGACGTATTTACTTGGTTCAATTTTATAAGGGATTATTTATCTACTTGTTAATTACGAAATTTTCCTATGAAAAAACTTATTTAATATTTTCATATTTATCTTTTAAAATTTTGTTAAATAAAAATATCTTTATCTACATGTAAAATAGGGCTTAGAGCACTAAATGCTATCATTCATTATAATTATATTTATTTCGTAAAATTTTATTATAAGTTTAAAAAATTATCTATGTGTAAAATAAGTATTTTGCTTAACAAATGCTCTTAGTTTCAATATTGTCATATTTATTTGGTTAAATTTTTTGAGATATTAAAAGTTATGGTAACATAATATTTTTTTACACTTTATCTACATGTAAAATAGAGTTTTTGCTATCATTCAATATAATAATATTTATTTAGAAAATTTTGTTGTTAGTTTAAAAATTATCTACATGTAAAATAAGTATTTTTTTCTCAACAAATGCTCTTATTTTTAATACTGTCATATTTATCTGGTTAAATTTTATGAGATATTAATGGATATGGTAACATAATATTTTTCTACATTTAAAATAGAATTTTCAATAAAAAAATTATTGAAAGAGAGCTTTAGAAACTTTCAAATGTTAATAAATAATTGGAAAAAAAATTATGGATATTAAAATATAAATATTAATAAGTTTATAAGTAAATAAATCAAAGTATCCTTATCTACATGTAAAATAGGATTTTAGATAACTAAATGCTCCCATTCAATAGAATAATATTTATTAAGTAAAATTCTATTATAAGTTTAAAAAATTATATCTACATGTAAAATAATTATTTTTCTTAACAAATACTTTTATTTTTTAATATTTTTATATTTATTTGGTTAAATTTTATGAAAGACTAAAAGTTATGGTAACATAATATATCTATATGTAAAATAAGATTTTTTTTTTTCCCCTAGCAATGTATAATAGGGTTTTAGAAAACTAAATGCTCTCATTTAATAGAATAATATTAATTTAGTAAAATTTTATTATAAGTTTAAAAAATTATCTACATGTAAAATAAGTATTTTTCTTAACAAATGCTCTTATTTTTTTATATTGTCATATTTATTTAGTTAAATTTTATCAAAGACTAAAAGTTATGGTAACATAACATATCTACATGTAAAATAAGATTTTTTTTTTCTAGCAAAAAACTTTATATAATTAAGTTTTAGAAACTTTCAAATGAAAAATAAATTATTGAAAACCAAATTATAGAGATTAAAATATAAATACTAATAAGTTTAAAAATAAATAATTTAAAGTAAATCATATTTATAATAATTTAATAATGACAATATAAGTAATGAATTTATAATAATCACAAAATAAAAAAAACATTAGATACAAAATGCAACAAAATAATATTAGTAGTCCCGTGCGTAGCACGGGCATGATTTTCTAGTTGTAACTAAAATTAACTTAAAGCTTAGGCATTAAACGATTTAAGGGCATGAAGGGAAAAAATATAAAATGTGGAGGGTACGGATCGAAGTTTGTAAAACTTTTGGACAAATTTCGAAACTAATGCATAAACAGAGGGTACCAGTTGAAATCTCCCATAAATAAAAGGTTTCGTCTTGTTTGCTAGGTTTTCCAAGCAAGCAGCCTTTTGTTTCTCCTCTAATGGCGTCTTACCTGAGCCGAGTATCGAGCAGCTTCTCCGATTCTCCGGTCGTGTACAAGGGGAAGAAGGCTGCTTGCGATGCAGCCTATGTCACCAAGAAGCTCCTTCGCTCCACGGGAAAAGCCGCCTGGATAGCTGGCACCACCTTTCTCATCCTCGTTGTTCCCCTCATCATCGAGATGGATCGCGAGCAGCAGCTCAATGACCTCGAGCTTCAACAGGCCAGCCTCCTCGGTACTCCTGCTCACTTTGCCCCACAGAAATAGGATTTTGCATAATTAGGGTTTTTCGTACTTTCTCCTCCTGATTTGGACTGCGCTTGTTTGAATTAGGGGTTGATAAACAATAGTCCTACAATCTGTTAGATTGATGGAACTGTTTTGTTTCATTTTCCGTTTGCATATTATTTGAGGCTTCAAGTTTACGAATTTGCATTACCTCTGTCTAGCTGCTACAGCTTGTGTTCCTGCCTTGAATAGAATGAATGCATCTTTGTCATCTGTATTGAGAATTCTTACATTGCTGATGTATATCTGGTTTTATCTATGATAAGATTTTTAAGCGGATTGCTAGCTTAAGTATTTTTTTTTTGTTCTTTTGAATACATCGGTAAGGGATTAGGAATGGTGTTACGGTCTATCGGTGCACTATCCTAGGGCATCCTTGCGGATAGCTTAAGTATAGATTTGAAGGCATGAGTGAATGGTTAGAGTTTGTTTTGCGTTTTATAAATACCCAAAATAGTCTATCATGCTCTTCTGATGGGAGAGTAAATCAATTTTCTATTTTGGAGAAGTGATTGTTGTTCCAGAATTTTGGGTTACTATTAGAGACCACAATCCACACACCTATCACCTTGATTAAGGCTCTAGCACAAACTCGACCAATTGTCGTGCGTATCCTGGCACCGATGAATGAATAAGTGCTCCTTAAACTTAAAGCAAGGAGTGGTACCGAGCTCACTGTAACAGGCCTGAAGCGATCCATGTGCTGCCTAAGCAATGAGCACATAATTTATGGATCAAAATCGAGCTATTAGTGTTTTGTGTTGAAAAATATGTTAGTAATAGCTATTATCTTTTCTTTCACACGACCAAGAGCTCTTGATTGCCAAGTTTACGAGCTACACTCACAAGCTATACTATGTCATCAGCATGCATTTTGCAATTAATGTAAGCATTGTTATAGTAGATTAGTAACTGTAAAGTTACTTATCTACATGTTAGTCTTGCTACTCAATTTGCAACAAAATACAGTTCAATATCAACTTCTCAATGCATCACTAGTATATAATGTGCTCGTATAGTCGTACTGAGCTCCTCGCTTAGGCGATAGGCATCCTACAAATTTATTGTGCTTCACTGTATTTTTTACTGCTTTGCACTCTGGTGTCCTCACTGATGTTTTACTTACATGCTGAATTCCTAGCATCTTGTCTGATCTTGTATGACTTGAAAAACTTGAAGTTTGGCAGGGCATTACTGAAAAAACTTTGCTTTTGAACCTCCTTTGAACACCAATAACCCTTGGCTTCACCTAAGTGCAGAACCTTAGTTATGTTGTGTTTGATATCAAGCAAACTTATATCTTCTTGGTGTTCATTCCGCAAGCACCATACTTGTTTTGTATTGTATGACATGAATTTTGACATTTACAAAGATAGGGTTGCTGGCCTGCTAATTTGCTTATCTATTAGCAACTTACTGAAATGGGGCATTAAGATGTACTTCCCCAATATCAAACTTATCACAGGGCAAAAAGATTGTAAGTTGATCACTAAGAAAAATGTTAAACATATGTAAATCCTGTCAGTCAGTTGTTGGGAGTAGTTGAAGGAGTCGACAACCAAGATCATCGATTCATAGTTGATGGCTGACAATTTCGCCACGTTCTCTTGTAGTTTATGCGATTTACGTTAATAAGCTATGCGTCTACTTATCCTTTCTAATCTGTTACTTAAAGCTGATAGATTTTGTGAAGGAATATCATGAAGAAGGTGCTGAGATAATTTGTATAAATACACACAAGGGTAGCAAAGTAACAAACTTATATTTAGATGAGAGTGGCGTCGAAAGAGTAGATAATAAGATTGAATCCAGAATCCGCCAACGATCAACAACATTTCTTAGGCTTATAATGCCACAGGAATCCGTAAAACAAACAAGTTTGGAAGACAAAAATCGGTCACCAAGTTTCAGTTTAGCTAGCTCTCATCTGAAGATGATATTATCGCTCAAGTCAAGAAGAGGACTGTTGCCTTCCGGGGGTAGTCGAGTTCTGATTCACGAGTGATACCAATTCGCCAGATTTGGCCACCACATTTGGATCAGCAACAGACAAGATTTCAACATGTTCAAGACCTAGCTGTCTCTTGATCAACTCGGTGTTTAACCTGCATTTCCTTAAACGGAAGCCTCAGATTCAAAGCCTGAGGGCCGAGCTTTAGGGTCTCGTCTTTCTTGTGACACAAGAACGGCATGCACTGTTTCTCCGTTTGCTTGAAGTTTGTAGTCTTCCCAACACTACTCTTCTGAAGAGCTTCCATTATTTCCATGTTAGGAGCAAATCTGCTAGTTTCAGAATCATATTTGTTCCCGAGTATCTCATCTTTCTTGTAACTTGAGAGCTTCACGAGACATGTAGTTACTGTAATTTTGCTCAGTCAGTTTTACAGCTAAGTTCATCTCGTTCTTGAAGACCCTATCAACATAAGTAGACGGGGACCAACTCTGAATGATGATTCTACTGCTAGAACTTCCTCCATCCATGCGAGTTCCTTTGTGTAACAGAGGATTGCAGCATTTGAAGTATCAAAAACAAAACTTGGCATCATCAACACCATCACCTGCAATCAGAAAATAAAAATCTAAATTACCAACACCATTACTTGCATCTAAAACCGGGTGACATCAGCTGAATATGTCAAGTGGTTCTGGATAAGGCCTTTGCCTGAAACTCAAAGATCAAAAGGTTACCAGTACTCGAATTCCTGCTTCCGTAGATGTCTACACTATGCAGCAGGTGGGCAATTGTATAATAGGCCATGTATATGGTTGAATCGGACAAGGACTCAACAAGAAACTCTTCATCCCAAGAGATACGAGAACCGAGCCCAGCAGAATGTGAACATGCCCACTGGTTAAGCCAAATTAATATATGTTCAAATCCATGTTTTGTTTCATCAGAGTAGAGGGACATGCTTGACAAGCACTCTTCAGCTAATTTCGCCATAACACATTCATCTCCTGATCTAGACATAACACGTTTCTCGGGCTCATGGTACATTATGGCCTAGCTTGGCTCTCACAACATGTTTCCAATGCTGTCTATCATAATTCTTTTTGTGAATCCCTTCAAGTCAGTCTCTTTCTTAACATGTCAAAGCTTTTCCTTTGTCATTCTGGCTTTTGATCTTCATGTCAATACACACTTTTTCAGCAGTCCTGGCTGTCACCAGGAATATAAATGATTGGAATGCTTTCAAAAATCAAGCATCTTATTGTCTTACATATCTTATCCGTTGCTTATTTCATTTCCCACAGAGATTTAGTAAAGAGTATCACACGAATGACAGATAGCAGAATTTGAGCACGCGCAATTGAACTAGTTTTTTTTTTCTTCTCTCATGCAAAAAGGATGGAAATTGAGTATATTTTATCTTATAAACAAAAGAGAATACTTGTTACCACAAAAGAACAAAGAGCAACAATCAACAAGAATAGCCACAAAATTACCCCATTACTTTGGTAAGATGAATTGAGAACTTGATACGAAGCATTTGTGTAGCACACTAACACGGAAATGGAAAACTGACACAACGAAAAAACGGGAAAGACGCTATTGAGACGAACATGTGAAAACCTGGCCAAAACAACAAGTTGCAGAGAGTCTGTGAATTATGAGAATGAACCATCTTTGTTAAACAAGGAACATATTAATATATGCCCCCTCTTGATTATTAATGTATTTTCACGCGGCTAATTATGTGCAAAAGTCTATGTTTAACCGACAATAGCAAACAAATGTGCTTATAAACATATGAGCCTAATACATAAGTCGAACGAATGAACTTTTATCGATGCATAAAAGATACTCCCTCCGATAAAAAAATAAGTGTCGTTTTAGCATTAAAAATTTGATCAAAATTATCTGTCGTTTTAAGTTTTCTAGGCCAATAAATGAACAATAATTATTAGAAATGTTCTTGAAAATTGGTGTAAATGATTAATTTTAGTTCTAAAATCTTTCGTATTGGTTTAAAAGAAGGTTGAATATTAAATATGTGATAAGATTTTGAAAAACTTTACAAAATCTATGTTATTTAATACTTTTCTTAAAAATTGTTTTAAATGCTAAAATGACAGTTATTTTTGATCGTAGGTAGTAGTTTATAGCGATGGACATTGATTATAGTCGGAGTTTTGTAACAAAAAGTTAGATCCTTTAAAGTTTCAAGAACATCACAAAGACTAAAATCACTTATGCATAGTCTTTGACTTAAATGAATTATACTTGAAGAGGTGGATCAATTAAAGTTCCAAGAACATCCTCGAAAACTAAGAGCAAAGCTAGTATTTATTGGGCTGTTTTTCAGAACTTTGAGAGATTGGGTTGTTTTTCGTAAATACTCAAAAATAGGTAAGCGTGATTTGTCCCGGTTCAGTGTTAATTAAGGCCCGAACCGGAGTTTGAATGCTGCTGTTTCCTCTAGACTGGTGGAATAAAGTTCTGTATAGCAATCGCTAGTCTTCAGATCTGGGCTCTTTGCACTGACGAGCAATCCGTCGAGGGACAGAAGTGGTTGTATGTAGATTTCGAGAGATGTTGAGGCTACGAGCATTTCGTCCGACGAACGAGAGAATCATCAAGATTCAGGCCCATCCCACGCATCCATGGCTTGTCACTGCCGATGCTTCCGATCATGTTTCCGTTTGGAATTGGGAACATCGCCAGGTATGTAACAATTTGAAAATTTCGATTCAGTTGTCGTTTGAGGTCTATTTGTTTTGTTAGTGTATGTTCTTTCTGTGTTAGGTGATTTATGAGCTTAAAGCTGGTGGAATTGATGAAAGACGATTAGTTGGTGCCAAATTGGAGAAGCTTGCCGAGGGAGAAGCAGGTAGGATTCGAGGAAATTTTGATGTTTATTGTTTTGATTCTAGCTGTTTAGGGTAAAAATTAGGAAATAACCGGCGCTATCAAATGATCTGGTATAATATTCAACGCTTTTGATTTTTAGTTCTGGAAGAAATTCTCGAACTGAACTAATTCTGTTATGATTCAGATTGATTAGTGTATGTGTACGGGTTTAAGGTGAGGAGTTCTGTAGG
Organism: Fagopyrum homotropicum; assembly: GCA_033239125.1. Taxonomy (NCBI): domain Eukaryota; kingdom Viridiplantae; phylum Streptophyta; class Magnoliopsida; order Caryophyllales; family Polygonaceae; genus Fagopyrum; species Fagopyrum homotropicum. The sequence goes on from BSWB01000001.1 coordinate 166,203,951, forward strand.
TGATATGAATTGCCTGCAAATGAGGATAATATGACCACTTGCACTTTAGCGATCCATGTTTGCGCGTCAACACATCCTTAGTTAATAATGGGAACCATTTTTGCTCAAAATGCTTGTAATGAGAAATTGAGAATAATGAAGTAAATTATCATTTTGTGTTTGTATCACACAACAATTCTCACTTAGTCTGCTTTTGTGAAATTTTGACATTCTTAGTAATATTCTTTTTTTACATTCTTAGATTCTAAAGGGAAGCCTTCAGAGGCCATTCGTGGAGGCAGGTAATGAGTTTGCACCTGCTCTTGATGCTTATGTTGGTTTGCAGTCTATCAAGTTATAATGGACTTATGAGAGGCACTGCATTGGGTAAAGTGTTAAGCAGGTGAGCTTTTATGACGATGATGTGCGGTTTTGGCAACTTTGGCGTAATCGATCAGCTGCCGGGGAATCTCCATCAGCAGTTAGTCATGTCACTTCTGCTCTTAGTTCTCTCGCTCCAGCTACAAAAGGAAGGCATTTTTTGGTCATATGTTGTGAGAATAAAGCTATATTTCTGGACTTGGTAACGATGCGAGGACGTGATGTGCCAAAGCAAGAACTTGATAATAAGTCACTAGTTTGGTCAGTTCTTTTCTTGTATTAACTTATCTTTTTGGAAATTGGAATGCGCTAAAATCTTTTACTATGAGTACTACAAATTACAATTTGTTTGTGGGAGTGCGGGGGTAAATCAGTTTTGATGGACTGAAGTACTGATATTAAAACCTGATGTTGCAGCATGGAGTTCCTTACCAGGTCAACTGCTGGTGATGGGCCTCTTGTTGCTTTTGGGGGATCTGATGGTGTTATTAGAGTTCTTTCCATGATAACATGGAAGGTAAGGCCACTTTGTTGTTCATTTTGCAGTATTGTATTTGTTGGGCAATGGTTTTGATTCTCTTGTACAGCTTGCTCGAAGGTACACTGGAGGCCATAAAGGACCTATATCATGCTTAATGACATTCATGGCTGCTTCAGGCGAGGTGATTCATTGATCATTCGTTTTTGAAGCCATTTTGCTTCACATTTAGGCTCATTTTCTTTTTAGGTTTTGAATAAACATGGGGATCTGGGATTTTAGTTGAGATTCTTTTTGAGAAGGTCGTGTTTTTGAATGGTTGACCGGATTGTGGGTTGGTTTTACATCAGAACTGAGGGTGGAACTTGAATCAGTTGGGGACTTGGTGTCATCTTATAGACTGCATATTATTGCTTCTATTGCTGAAATAATTCAGCATCAATTTCAAATATCGAGTTCTGTACAACTAGCTCTGCTTTTCTCCATTTCTATTGTTCAACACATCTTTTAGATATCATAGACCAACATGCAACTTTCAAAGCTCTGCAGCTGCAAAGTTTCATATGAGTAGTATTGTGAAATCAGAAACTTGTTCGGAGTTCAAGATAACCATAAAGGGGCAAAGTTTTTTGACGAGTTTCAGGCTGGAAAATTGAACCAGAAGTTAGGTTCTGAACATATAGAATCTGCAGAATAATACAAACAAGGCTTCGTGTCAAGAAAAAATGACTAAAAATGAGACCAGCTATTAGTCTAGTACGCATAGAGCGAGTCACCAAAAGTAATCCAAGCTTTAGAAACTACTAAAAATGATATCAATTTCATAAGTCTACATTGATGAAGGTGTTTAGGGGGGTTCGTCAATAACTCATCATCATATTTTATTTATTTATTTATACTGCTGCCTTGTATCTGGTGATAGGCACTTCTGGTCTCTGGTGGTAGCGATGGTCTACTTATTCTTTGGAATGCAGACCATGGTCATGATTCACGAGAACTCGTACCAAAGCTAAGCCTAAAGGTTTTTCTCTCCCAATTTCTATAAACATCTCTTTTGTTTCGTAGTGTCTTATCGGTATGTTGGAATTTTATTTCTGCGTATGCACACTTTTGAATCTGTTCATATTTTTATAGTCCAACGCAAATTGTTATAAGATATTATACATCCACTCTGTTATGGCAACCTTGGAGCCTGTTATTGCACCTTCATCTTGTTGATAATATCCGGTTCTAGCTGAATTTTGTCAGAGCTTACTGATATCTGGAGTGGGCTTTCTTTGAAGGCACATGATGGTGGGGTTGTAGCTGTTGAGCTATCTAGAGTGATGGGAGGTGCGCCACAGCTGATCACCATTGGTGCTGACAAAACTTTGTCTATCTGGGATACAGTTTCTTTCAAGGTACTTACTCTTCTATAGCTGCTTAGTTTGTTCTATCTTATATACCAATTTATAAATTGAAATGTATAAAAGACTTGATTTTAGTTCTCCAGCTTCCATTTGAATTTTCCATATTTTTGTTACTAGAAAATACAAAAATCAGTTAACCTTGTGTATAATGGCAATGGAAATCCTCAATTATTGTTGCCAACTTCTCAATTTCACGAGTCCCTACGGTAAATGGAGAAGAGAGTCTAAGAACCATAACGAATATGATCTTTTTCTCCTTTTGCTTACGTCATTGTTCCTATTTTTTCAGGAGATGCGGCGTATCAAGCCTGTTTCAAAGATGGTTTGTCACAGTGTGGCATCTTGGTGTCATCCCCGAGCTCCAAATCTCGACATTTTAACTTGTGTTAAGGACTCTCATATATGGTATACTTGCATCTTCTTTCTCACTATTTTTAATATATGCTTCGATGCTTCCTCGCTATCTTTTCCACATGTGCTTGCATCCTCTTTTCCTGAAACATTTCTTTTATATTCCCGATTTTTTTTGTCGGTATAGATAGCTGATTTAATGCACAGTTCTTCGTAAATTTTTGCTCGTGTTTTGGTGCTGAAGAATAGAATTGTGGGTTTTTGGTAGGGCCATTGAACATCCCACTTACTCTGCACTTACAAGGCCACTGTGTGAACTTTCATCATTGATTCCGCCCCAAGCACTTGCGTCCCACAAGAAACTTAAGGTTTGTATCTCCGCTCCATCATATTGTAATCTTGTAATTTGATCTATTTTATTTATTTAGTGATGTATAAATTTTGTAACTTGCAAGTGCAAAAGGCATATGTGCGGGGTGCCTAAGTGTCAGATTAGTTTAGGTTGATCTCTGTAGAAATTGCAATCGTCTAGACATTGAAATGGTCTTAAGATTTGCTAAAGACTAATTATTGTAGGAAAAGTTAATAAAATATCACGAAGCTTGCATCACCTGAAACTAATTTTTCCTCAAGAAATCATGCAGAGGTAGTTTGCTCTTACATTTCACTGATAGCTTCTGTTTCTTGAAAAAAATATCGACTATGCTAAGATGATGATTCATATGCTAACAAGAGGCACACCACATGCATTTAAAAACATATCCATTTTCCTCCACTACCCTACATCCTAAAGAAAGTGCTTTCTACCATTTACACTACAACGTATGGGCTAAAAACTAGTTTTTTGCAGGTTTATTGCATGGTCGCCCATCCTTTGCAACCACATCTTGTTGCCACTGGAACCAATATTGGGGTCATAATCAGCGAGTTTGACTTTCGGTCTCTTCCACCTATTGCTCCTTTGCCATCTCCTCCAGGCAGCCGGGAGCATTCTGCTGTATTTGTAGTTGAGAGAGAGCTTAAGTTGCTTAACTTTCAGTTATCCAACACGGAAAATCCCTCCCTTGGAAGTTATGGCTCTTTGACTGAACCAGGAAGGACCAGAGGAGAGTTAACAGAACAACTGCTAGTCAAGCAGCTAAAGAAACATATTAGTACACCAGTTCCACACGACTCGTACTCTGTCCTATCTGTCAGCAGTTCAGGGAAGTAAGTTAGGAAGCCTTCATGATATCAACATTTGTTCTGAAATTAATTTGCAATTTGTAATCTAATGAAGAAGGTTTTCTTACTAAATTCTGAGGCATAATTTGTCTGTATGTTAGTTTTCTAATATTGTGAGCAAATGCAGGTATGTTGCAGTTGTATGGCCTGATATTCCTTACTTCTCGATATACAAGGTAAGTGACTGGACAATTGTTGATTCTGGAAGTGCAAGACTTTTGGCATGGGATACCTGTCATGACAGATATGCCCTACTGGAAGCAGCAATAGCTCCTCGAATTCCTGTGATACATAAGGGGGGTTCATCAAGAAAAGCAAAGGAAGCCGCTGCTGCAGCAGCACAAGCAGCAGCAGCTGCTGCTAGTGCAGCTTCATCGGCCTCTGTTCAAGTCCGCATATTACTGGACGACGGAACATCAAACATTTTGATGAGATCAGTAGGCACCCACAGTGAACCGGTATTTTTCCACTTGCTAGCTGATAAACTGTGTTTTTTTATTCCATGGTATCAAATTTCTCATCAGGATTACTAATCCTTACCTTATTTAGAATTTTTCATCGGTGGTTGCGAATGACTGATTTCTTAGGTTTTTTCGACCTTGGTCCCGTATGGATATTTATTATATCAAGTTGGTGGGTACATGGCTGCTGGTAGTTATATCACTTAACATTTGTTTGTTAGTAGTGATTGCTATTTGTGTTATTGATTGCTATCACTTGACATTTGCTGAAGACAAGGACAGGTACCTTTCCCTATTTTTATTAGAGAATGAGAGTGGGGTGTGTAGTGCACGATAGGTGTTCTGTTGAGTAGGTAGATGTAGATAATGCTACCCATGTTCTAGCCAGTTTGTCACCAGAGGTGTTAGTGAGACCAACTGGGTGATGATATGTAGTTTTATTATTTTATGATCCTTTCTAGAATTAAGTTTCCTCTTATGGAACCTCTGTAACTGTCAAATAGTTGGAGGTTGCAGTGCACATGTTTGGTGATTTTAACTTTAGTTTGAGGTTCCAGTTATAGCAACACTAGCAAGGAATTAGCATTATTTGGTGATTGATCCATAGTTATGATTTTGAGAACCCATTCACCATTGAAGCAAACATATCCATATATAATTGTACTTTTAAGATCTTCAGGCTCTTCTATGCTCCTGTTAATGTTACTTGATGAGGCGGTTATTAATAAACTGGAGAACTGCACTGCTGGTTATCTTTTTACATGTATTGACTACCATCTTTATAATTTGGCAAGTTAACATATTGAATTTGATTTTTTACCAATCATGGAATGCCTTGAGTCTGTAGGATCACAGCTCTTGTCAATTCAACTTCTATCATATGAGAATCTTCATTGTGATAAAGATCATGGTTTTTTATCCTGCAACAGTTTAACTCATTGCAAATCTACACATTACAGGTTATTGGTTTACACGGGGGTGCACTATTAGGCATTGCCTATAGAACATCTCGTCGGGTTAGTCCTGTTGCGGCCACAGCAATATCAAGTATCCAGTCAATGCCTTTATCTGGTTTTGGAAATGGAGTTTCTTCTTTCAATACATTAGACGATGGACCTTCATCACGGCGATCATTTGAAGCAGCCCCTCAAAATTTTCAGCTATACAGGTGAGGTTTGTTTCATTTTTAGTGAATCGTGAATATCCTACAACCTTTGCTGATTGCCAAGTGCATTGTTTAACCCTTGAGCAGTTCAATGATTATGAAATTTTTTACATGTTTCATCATCTCAAGATTCTCACAGCATTTTGGAAGTGTGACGTAACAAGATACTGAACTGATGGTGCTTAAGCATCAAATTTAGTTGGATAAAATTGTGTTTTGGTTTAAAACTTGAGATATAAAAGCTAAATTTAGTTGCGCAAATTACGGTTTTCAATAATATTCTGTGCTACACTGTAGATGATACTATGTTGATCTTTAACAAATGGAACATGAAATTTGTGTTCTTATTGCTGGTTTAGTTGTGATGTATGCTTTCCCCGAGTAAGTTTTGATGCAAGTATTGCCATTGTACTGTGAAAATAGGTTTAGTAATTAGTTGACGTAGTTTTCTGACAGATATGGAAAACCTAAGTTTCCCTTTTTTGATATATCTGGGAAAGTGAAAACAGTGTCTGAGGCAGAATGAGGATCCTCAAAGAAGCAAAAATAGGAAAACATGATACAAAAGACATAGGGAGTTGCAAGTTGAGAAGAAAAATAAAATAAGTGTTTAAAGTTCCCGACTAAACTCGGAATTGTTTTCTTGTGAACTACTTTGTGATACATTGTTGGTCTGTGGTAGCAGTTGTTTGGTTGAACAGATTATTTTTCTGCTTCTTCATCCTTACCTAGTATTATGTATTTGTACCTATTTCCTCTCTGGTTCATCTCTTATGCTTTATTTTATGCTGTTACTGTCTATTTCCTCTATAAAAGTTGTTTAATCTTATGTCCTCTGTTCAGCTGGGAAACTTTTCAACCAGTAGGTGGGCTTCTCCCTCAACCGGAGTGGGCGGCGTGGGACCAAACTGTCGAGTATTGTGCCTTTGCCTATCAGCAGTACATTGTCATATCCTCCCTGCGACCTCAGTACAGATACTTGGGAGACGTTGCAATACCTTATGCAACAAGTGCCGTTTGGCATCGTAGACAGCTATTTGTGGTTACTCCAACAACTATTGAGTAAGCGATTCGTGTGTGCTTTTTCAATGAAATTTGTGCTTTGTGATGCTGTGCGGATTTTATCAAATGACATCATGATTTGAACTCATTTAAGTATTATTTTCCTTTCCTGGTTTAATGTTATACTACCTTGCAAAAATTTCATTTTCTCTGATAGCAAGGTTTCCTTATTGCAAACACCTTAAACTCTTGAAGAATTAGTGTAGCACTGTAGCTTGCTTGTGACACTTCACAAGATATTTCATTAAGTAGGCAGGCAGCATATTATGTAATAGGAGAATCGTGTGTGTATAATTTTCAAACACCAGGAAAGAGGTTAAGATCAAGATCATAGGGTGTAGCTACTATACAACTTGTCACCTATGCTGACAGATATTAGTTCATTACAGGGTTGTTTTCGTGGATGCTGGAGTTGCCCCAATCGATATAGAAACAAAGAAGAAGAAGGAGGAGATGAAACTGAAGGAGCAACAAGCAAAAGCAGTTGCCGAGCATGGAGAGTTAGCACTGATTGCTGTTGAGGGCCCAAAATCTGATGCAAGTGAAAGGATAAGCCTTAGACCACCAATGCTGCAGGTAGTTCTTGGGAAGATAAAATGACCTCCTTCAACCATTGAATCTCCTAAAAAATCTAAGTTCCAGCCTAAAGAGCTGTTAAACCCACACATCCTTAAACCATCTTTCAACTTTTCATGCTTCTTACATGATAAGTGATCAATAGGTTCTTGGACTTCTCCAAAAAATAATGCATGAGGCTGTCACTGCAGACTTAATTTTTTAGGAGGGAACAAATGAGAAAAAAGCAGTTCATTTGTGTGGGGAGGATGGTCAATTTCAGTTGAAATTTTTTTATTGCAGATTCAGCGATAAGCTCTATTTTTGTATCATCTAAATTGAATTCTGAAGTCATTATCCCATAATTTTCTCAACTTTTCAGGTTGTCAGATTAGCTTCATTTCAGCATACTCCCTCAATTCCTCCTTTCCTAACAATTCCAAAAGCATCTAAAATTGATGGAGATGATTCATCCATACTTGATGAAAGGCGAGCTAATGAGGTAGCAGTTGGTGGAGGAGGAGTAGCTGTTGCAGTGACTCGGTTTCCAACAGAGCAGAAACGGCCAATTGGTCCACTTGTAGTAGTGGGTGTCAGGGACGGAGTTCTCTGGCTCATTGACAGGTCCATACTAAACATTATTTCCGTTAAAGAACTCTTACTTATCCTTGAGTTGTGTGAAGGCATTCTTACGTAAACATTTATGCTTGGCAATTGTTGCATTGTAGCTGTGCACTGCTTATATTGACTTAAGGCTATGAAGTGAAACAAATCGAGGTTAATTACATATAATTCTGGAAACCACCATTTTCTTGAACACAATATAAATTGAACCAACATAGTTGTGCTAGAAAGTAGAAATTAATGAGGGTTGACAGTAGTTCTTTTGGAACTTTCTGTATTGCGTCATCTTTGACTGAAGCTGCTGACACAAAAACCTTTAATATCTTCTAGGTACATGCATGCACATGCTTTACCTCTTAGTCATCCAGGCATTCGTTGCCGCTGTCTTGCTGCTTATGGTGATGCTGTCAGTGCTGTAAAATGGTAATTATATCTTATCGACTATTTCCTACAGTTTTGTGACTACGATTTGACCTACTGAAACAATTTTTCCTATTGCAGGGCTAGTAGACTTGGTAGGGAGCATCATGATGATCTAGCAGAATTTATGCTTCGCATGGGCTATGCTTCAGAGGCTCTTCATTTGCCTGGAATATCTAAGAGGTCTCTCCTATAATCTTATTCCATCCTCTAGACATGTCAAATGCTGCTGATGTTGAAACTGACACATGCATATTAATTAAAATTTTCAAGGCTCATTTGTGCATTAATGTTGTGTACATGTCAGTTTCAACTGCATGCTACATTTCTCTGTTGAGATTTGATCCTTTATTTCTTTCGTGTTTACACAGGCTGGAGTTTGAACTGGCCATGCAGGGTAATGATTTAAAACGAGCTCTATTGTGCCTTCTAACAATGAGCAACAGCAGTGACATAGGACGGGAAACTGCTGGGCTTGATTTGACGAATATAATGAATGTGACTACCAGAAAAGAAAATATTATGGATGCTGTACAAGGAATAGCCAAGTATGCCAAAGAGTATTTGGATCTTATTGATGCTGCAGATGCTACAGCACAAGCTGAAATTGCCCGAGAAGCTTTGAAGAGATTAGCAGCTGCTGGTTCCGTAAAGGGAGCATTACAAGGTCATGAGTTGAGGGGACTTGCATTGCGCCTTGCAAATCACGGAGAATTGACAAGGCTAAGTGTAAGCAAAAGCTTTTTGATTCTGACTTTCTTTTGATGCATGAAATCTTCTATACAGTATTGAAAACCAAGAATCAACCTAAAAGTACCCAAAATTAACTTTGACAATAAAGAAGCAAACATCAATTTGGTGTAGAACTTACGTGTTGAACTTTGAAAAACTGGTGAAGGGAACTGAACCTGGATATATAAGAGCTTCTGCTTTAATCTTGATAGTAATGAACTTCCGCCCTGAACTTTTAAGTGTGAAATAAATATCCTATTCTATACAATCTTGTGAAGATAGTATACTCAAAACTCATTTTGGGTAATATCTTCAGAAGAAAAATAGGATGCTTTGTCGTATATGTGATTAAGCTGTACATGCTATCTATTTGACATTGAAAATGAGCTTTAGGGTACCCACTTACATGAATTCATTGAATTATACAGTATAGGATATTTATGATAGATTCCTAAGTTCAGTGTATTTGACAATTTTGTCAAGAGCTATGATCACAGAAACAACAACATTAAACTGTACATATTTATTCATTTTGTTTACAAACAAGTTCTCGATCACTGAGTTAGTTACGCTTGAAATGTCTGGTATCACTTGCAGGGGCTGATAAATAATCTGATATCAGTAGGCTTGGGCCGTGAAGCAGCGTTTTCCGCTGCAGTGTTGGGAGATAATGCCCTAATGGAGAAGGCCTGGCAAGACACTGGGATGCTTGCAGAAGCTGCCCTTCATTCTCATGTACAGTTTCTTGTTTTTACAAAATTATTCTACAAAAGTGTTCAACAATCTTATCTGACAAGTGACAAATATATTTCTGTAGGCTCACGGCCGACCTACTCTAAAGAACATACTTGAGTCATGGAACTCGATGTTGCAAAAGGAGATGGAGCATACAAAAACAACCAAAACTGATGCAACAGCCGCCTTCTTGCAATCACTGGAGGATCCACAACTTCCAAGTCTAGGAGATTCCGCTAAGAAACCTCCAATCGAGGTTCTTCCTCCAGGAATGACGTCCATTTCGCAAGTCATGTCCATTCAGAAAAAGCCACCAGCATCCGCAAATAAACTCCCAGAGCCAGCCAAGCCGCTATTACTAACAAACGCTCCAGACGCGAGTTCTGACCCAGCTCAATCGGCTCCTACTGATTCTAGTCAAGTCAGCACTCCAGCTCCAGATTCAAATCAACCCAGCATTCCAAATCCCGAAAATACCAACCAATCCGTTCCTCCAAGCACGGATCCTAGTCAATCCGATGCGCCACCCACCTCCGATCCTACCCAAGTGTCGGCTCCATCTGTTACAGAATCGATTCCAGTCAATGACGCACCTCCAGCAGATTCGAGTCAGCCGGAAGCAAAAACAACAGCTCCTGAGATCACACAAGAAGTTAACTTGGAAACATTAGTGACCACACAGAGCACCCAAGCAATTCCAACAGGCAGTTTGGATACGCTAAATGTTTCGAAAGCGGCGCCTCCTGTTCAAGGTTCAAACATTGACATAGGAGATCCTAGTACATGGATATGAGTCACCAATCATCAGCTATGTTTCGTTGTATAATCTGCTGTTGATGAAGCTTTTCTCCTCGACATGATCATATTTTTTGTTGTGTAACTGTTTACGTTCATTGTATTATGGTAGGTGTGAATTGAGTTTGGTGATTTTTATTGCGAGGGTCTGATTTTGATTCGATTTGTTTGTAATTGTATGTTGGTAAAATCGCATGTTTCATATATTTCTAATGTCCCTATTTTTTCCAAATTTTTTAATACCTTTTTTCAGTTAGTGGTTTGTATATTTTTATATATTTTGTTAATATTTTAGCAAGGATAAAGCGAATATGGGTAGGGTTGGTATACAACTATACAAGCTCCTAAGTATACTTTTTGAAGTCGAATATAAACATATATTTAAGATTAACTTGAATATTAAGGTTTTTGAAGTCGAATATAAATACATTTTTAAAGGTAGCTTAAGTATTGGGGTAAAATACTGATTAGACCTTCTACTACTATCACTCTATTAAGGGTCCGTTTGGTTCCAACTCCGAAAACGGAATGGTAACGAATTTAGTCCACATGTATATCTTTATTCATGAAATTTTATAGAATCATTTCGTGGTTTAATGCAAAATGCACTTGTTTTCCCACATTTTGTTACCCTTTAGGTTATCAAAAGTAATCAAACTCTACTCCAATTACTTCAAACCACAAGGAATGATTCCAAAAACTTTCATGAACAAGAGTATACGTATGGACTAGATTCGTTTTCATTCCGTTTCCGATTCTGGAGTTAAAACCAAACGGGCCCTAAGAGTATATATAACATAACCTCATTTAATATATACATCCCTATTTAATTCAATTCTTTTATTTAGAAAGAATTATATATATGAATAAAATGAGATTAGTTTACAAAACAAAAATCTATAAAAAAAAGTTTATTTAACCCAATTATTTTATCATCATTCAATATTTATCTAAAAACTGATAAGAGTACAAAATATACAATATTATTTATTATATCTTTATATGAAAAATATCAAAATAATATAATTAGTAATAAGAAGAGAGTTTAAAATTGTCGAGTTGTAGATTTCCTTTATAAGAAGGGAACATAAATCACTATTTTTTTTTAAAGAAACATAATTTCAATGGTAGGAGAAAAAATAGAGAATTGTCTGAAAAACATAAAATTAACATGTATTTTATTTGATAGTACATATCATACTTTTAACATGTATTTTATTTGCCTTACAAATTTCCTCTCAAATTTACATGTTTTCAGTAATCTATACTTTTTTCAAACGGATAGACCGACCCGTATTTGATCAAGTGTACCCGAGGGTTGAGCATCGGTTCAAAATCGCAAACCGAACCGAACGCAAACCGCAATCCAAGAAAACGTGAACCGCAAATGAGCAGCATTTTGCGGTTTGGTTGCGGTTTTGAGAGTTTTTTTTTTTTTTTTGCAGTTTGCGTTTTTTTTTTTGCGTTTGCGGGGTTTTTTTTTGCGGTTTGCAATTTTTTTTGCGGTTTGCGAATCGCAAACCGAAACAATTAAGTGGGGTTCGGTTACGGTTTGGACCGCAATTTGCGGTTCGGTTGCTCAGCCCTACCCGACAAGTCCAACCGGGTAACTTTAGTACAATTTCGAAAGTTTGTGCTACGAGAGCAACATGCTTCGAAAAGTTTGGTGCTATTTTATGTAATTTTCAAAACTTGAGTGATCTGAAATCTGAATTGGATGAGCGTAGGGTTCGGCTGGTGTTGAAATTTGGGTGAAGAAGAACTGGAGCTTCATCTCCCGATAACCAGAAACCATCCACGAAAGCAGCTGAGTAATCTCCATAGAGATCTGGAAAATTCGGAAGGCTTCGTGAAGGAGACGACGATTTGACACACTTCGTGAGAGAGCGAATCGAGTAGTAGAAGAGACTCCTGAGCGAGCGAGCGAGCTTTCGTAAGCTGCGCTGCTATGCCGACCAATGCTAGAGACGCCCGACGGAGACGGATACTTCAAGGTGGACAAGATCGTCTCAATCTCATCACCGGCCGCGCTTCAAATGTTCCTTCAATCGGCTCCGAGGATGACATCATCACCGCTGTCCGCGGCCATTCTCCTCCTTTGGTTTCCCAAGATCTCGATCCGGTGTTAAATTTGTCGGATCATCCACCAGGTCAAAATTCCACGCTGTATAAATCTCCATTTGGATCTGATTTTGTTTTTAGCTCGATAACTTTAGAGATTGTGTTTCTGCCATGTTGCATAATTAGACAAACGTAGTATTTTGGTTTTGTATTAGTTCATTGAAAATGGGAAATGGAATTAGGTAACTTAGTGAATAACGGAAATTTATTAGCTGGGAACTGTCATTGCTGATTGTGTTCAGGTTTCTGGATAGATTTAATGACTTCGGTTGATACGTTTGTGCGTATTGGGTCCGCAAAGTAGAACACTATTTTGAGCTACATGATCAGTAAATTTCTAGGTCAAAGACTTGGTTTTCCCTTGGGAGCAGAAAATAGTTGTAGGCTAAGCAGTCTTAACCTGGAAGAGCTTTATTGAATAAATTTGCATGTCTGATGTTGCAATGTAATAACTAGGTCCTTCATTTTTATATATTGTTACTGTTCTCTGGATTTAGCTCTATAAAGTAGTGTCATTGCATGGAAATTGAAGGTCATGTGAAATGGACATTTCAAATCAATGGATCACATTGCAAGTTTTATGCTTTGTACTTTTGTGGTATACTGCTGCACAGGGCTTATACTTTTTAATAATATATGAACAGGAACCTTGCAGCATTAGTGCATTATCATGTCCATAATTGAGTATCTACAATCGGTAATGTGATCTCCCTATATACATGTCCCACATTCTAGAAAGATCCATTTGAATCCCCAAAGCATCCTATTATTTTGTACGGTTGCTTTTGAAGTGCATAAATGTTTCAGTTTGTCTAGATTGGATTTGTTTGGCTACACCAAGTTGATGTTTCTCGAGTCAAGGGTCTTTTTTTGCTTTTTCGTTGGATGCAAAATAGTTTTTTCAAGACGGAAAGTGTTATGAAGTTTTTTATGGCTAATATTATATATAGGTTTAGTTGAAATTCTTGTTTGCTAGGTTTTCATTATTGTTTGGAAGGGTATTTTTCTTCGGTGCTTCAATCAAGCATCAAGTTTACCCTCTCTTTTTCATTGTTGTTTGCAATGTTCGATGGTAGAGAAGTAATGTGCAATTTCTAGTCAAATGTCTGAAATTTTATGGGTTTTGTTGAGTTTCATTCTGAAATATTGTGCTTTTGAGAAACAAAGATTTTCCTTGGTTGTGGTGAAGGTAGGTCATTTGTGGGAATAATGATGAAGTTGTGTAAGTGGTAGCGGAGTAGCTTTAGGATGAAGATGTGATAGCACATTTATAACTCTAATTTGATCCCTAAATGTAACCGAACAAATTAAATCATGTATGAAGTTCCAACTCAGTACCTTAAAGGGCAATTTCTTATTCCAAATTCATGTATAGACTTGACCAAATAGCTGAAATGTTCCAATTTCTTGTGGTTCAACCCAACTTTGATGATGTTGGAATAAAAAGATAAAACTTTGAAATTGTCCTTTGCAAATAATTGTGATAGTCTTGATTTCCACAAAATGATTCATTGTAGACATGTAGTCCTTGTCTTTACATATCATTTTCAATGTTCTTTAGGCGAACTAGCCCTTTTTGTAACTAGAAAAATATGTCCTTGTTGCTATGAGCAAGTCGGGAGCATAAAATAGAAGTTGAGAAACCCAAAAATTAACAGTGACCAAAATTCAATTAATCTTCTGTGGTAAGCAAACAATCTCGCTCCCAAATTCCAGAGTATAAAGATTTGTGTATGCTTTTTTCACATTCCTTTTGTTATGTCAATATCTTTGTTACCCCTGTAGATCTGTCTTCTGTTTCTGTAAAGTTATTACTTATCCTGATAGAAAGCCTTCTTGTTCTCGTATGTAGCAGATAAACCTTCCAGACTTGATCAGCCTGCTGAATCTAACCAGAACGGTGGCTATGGTGGTGTAAGCAGAGAAGATGCCAATTTGCGTCGACGTGTTATCAGCAATGACCCTCCAAAAGCTTCTTCATCAGAAGTTAGGGTTAGACCAGAATCATCAGCAGCAGCTCGGGGGCAGCCAGTATCTGCTTCCCGTCCGGAGCAGCTTTTAGCACCTCTTGTCAATTTTCTCGGATCGGTCACTTCACAACAACTAAACTCTGCAGTATCAGCTACAGAGCAATCTCGTAGGTTACTTTCCATAACAATGTCCCTCTTAGTGCTGCTCTCTTATTTCGGGTTTCCGATAGTTGGCAACAAGATCATAAAGTCCATCATACTATTCCGTCCACTTCTCCTCCTCTCTTTGATGAATACATCACTTGTAGTCCTGAGGCTTTTAGCTGATCTTGATCGAAGGCAGAAAGACACTCCTAAATCATCAGCATCAGAAGGTTCAAGTTGGGCTGAAGAAGCCGGTAGGGCATTAGAAGTCGGTTTGATGTTGCAAAACGTCTTGGGATCAATCTTCATGGACTTCAGTGTGTACGCGTTAATCATCGTATGTGGCTTTTGCCTCGCCGGTTAGGTATGAGTGTTAATCATTGTGTTGTTTTTTGTCTGCCTTCTAGACTTGCAACTGTATAATTAACATCCGATTCAAATAGCAGTTTTCTGTTGCAGAAATAAGACTCCTTTTCCTTCTTTTTTTTCTTCTAATGTTTGAAACATTGCCTTAGGACTCAAGACACATTGTACTCTGTATATTTGATGAAAGACAGGTAAGTTTCTATTGTAGCCAGGGACAAGCTGAGAAGAACATTGTCTAGAATAGTTAAAAATTTCGGGTATATTTTTTGGTTGTTTTGCTTACATTTTTTTTTAATCTTTGAATCTTTTCATATTACTGTATTATGATTAATCTCAATTAGGTCCAGTTTGATTGCTGGAGATGTCTCTGCTGTGGCGTGAAGCTGATACATTTTGATGAGGGTAAAACCCATGAAGCAAACGTTTAAATGTGAAATTGTATTCTGATGAACTGCTGTGTAAGTTTTAGTGTTGTTTTATACAGAGTTAGAGTTCTGAATTATGTCTAAACTAAGAGAAGAAAGCCCACATGTAGGCACGCTTCGGCATCCCACATGTAGGCACGCTTCGGCATCCCACATGTAGGCATGCTTCGGCATAGGGATCACTGTGGGGTTATTTAGGGGATTATTGTATGAGATTAAATTTGGGGATAATTTTGGCCATTTTTTCTATTCGATTCAACTTGGATTGTCGGGATTGTTGTAGGATTACAGTCCTCAAGTAATCTGGTCTAGACACCCCTAAACCTTAATGGTTGATAGCATCTCTTGAGTAACAATTAAGTGTCGTTTTTTACCTTTAGATTTTCAACTAGTTTAAATTTAAGTGTCAGCTTGAACATTTGGATTTTGGACAAGTTTTAGTATTATTTTAGACTTTTCATACAAGATCAAGGGCTGTTCGGTGTGACTGTGTGAGGATGAAGCGACTTAAATTGGGGACGAAGCAACTTTTTCATCCTTCATGTGACATTTTGATGTTCGGTTTCAATTTAGGAGAGCATGAATTGTGAGGATGAAGGGACTTATGTTAGGTTTCAATTTAGGAGAGCATGAATTGTGAGGATGAAGGGACTTATGGAGGATGAAATGAAGGGACTTTTTTCAACCGCAGGAGGCAACATTAAGTGTCTTGCACATGTTTTTTTAATTTCATACCGATTTTCGACATTTTACTCGTAATAATATCCTTCATTCCGTCAATAATTCCCTTTTCACTGAACACCGTACCAATTTATTTCATTCCTTCATTTTCATCTTCAACTTCATCTTCATTTTCAACTTCAACACCAATAATACTCGACAAACCGAACAATGCTCATGAGATTCCATTTTTTGATAGCCTCATAAAGCATAAGAGATTCACTTTTAAAGCGCAATCCCTCAATTGGGAATTGGAAACCTTCTACGTTTTGGACACCTTTTGTCGGTTGAAAAACGGGATAACCTTCTTTTCCTGGAAAATAAGACCAGAGGGACACCCGTTTCTTGCATTTTCTATCATTAGGTCGTCACCCGATGATTATACAAGCAAGCCCACACCGACAACGGAACTCGACGAATACGTTAAGATCAGAAATACCATCATTATGGCAAACAATGCAATAGCTTCGGTTAGAGCAAAACCTAAAATGGCATAACCAAATAATTGTTTCGATAATGTTGGATTTCACGCCACGTAATGAATCAAGGAACTAAATACATTTCCAATTCTGATAGCAGTCCCGCTAAAGCAATTATAGTAGCTCCGGCACCCATTAATCTAGCACCTTCTAACATCTCTATCTCTATGAAATTCAAAACGTGACGAGAATTGACTATTTGTTTTGGTCATTCTTTGTTGATTCTTCGGATGGTGGACTTCTTTAGGGGAGCGGCAAGCCCAAGGAGCGCCGACTGTAAAATGCCGATAAAAAAAACATGGATGGTATAGAGGATCAATATGAGGCCCAAACTGAGTAGCAGCATCAACAAATAAGATGGATGAAGGGTCAATTGCTCCAGTGGGTTGTTGTCCGTAATACTTGTAATTGGCTCATGTTCCTTGTGTATTCCTTCGAGGGCTACCCGCAGCCTACCCTTTTTTGAGACCGTGAAGTTATACAAGCATTCGGACTTGGACCATATCTCCGAACAATCTCAGTACATATGGCGTAAGACGATTCCACATATCGAGGTCGGAATGGAATTGGGTGTTTTCACATCTCACCGTAGTGCCGGAGTCGATGGAGAAGGTGTCAATCCACACGAGGAAGGAGGCGATCGATAACGTTGAAGAAAGAGCAACAAAGACGGTGAAGGGGTCGTGAGAAAGTAAGGCTCGAGTATTCTCTTCCTCGATAACGTTGAAGAACAAAGAGCAGCAGAGCTGTGAACGAGTGTGGGAGACGAGGACTTTACACTGCCGTCACTGCATGGGGCAAGTGTAGCAACCAAAATATAACGGGCAGCTGCACAATTATCATAAATAACTCTCAGCACCACATACATTAAAATACTCACAAACTATTCGCCATCCTATGTTGGAAAAACAAACACTAAAGCCTCAGCATAACATACATCACAAGAAAACTAAGAAAATTGACCCTTGCTAACTCTGCAAGTTATGACTACACAAAAATTGTAATCTACATTAAATACCCACAAACTACTCTTCAAGAATCAGAGTGAAAAATCATCCGCAGGGACATTTAGCATCATCTGAAATCAGTAAATTACCATTCTCAAACACAACTTACATCACAAGAAAACTAAGAAAATTGAAAATTTTAGTTCCAGCATTCACAAGAAAACACATTCAGTATATGAACTATCAAGAAGGGCCACCATTACTAGGGTTTTGAGAAAGAGCAAGAAACCTTAGCCTGCTATAAGCCTCAGCACAAGCATGAGAGTAATCCGACATCGCCCTAAAGAGCTCAGGCAACCTCGTCTTAAGACTTCCCATCGATTTTTCTCGTACTTGCAGACATTGTTTCTGATGATCCTCAAACTCCTGGTCCAATCGTTTCTTTAAGCTCTCCACCACATACCGTCTGTCTGTTACGGGATCCTTGTCGACTGTCGCCAGCTCATCTCCCGCCACATCTCCCACCTCATCTTCAGCATCACCATTGTGGGCCCGATTGCTACGCTTGTTGTGCTTATGGAACCACTCCTCGAATGCTTGCTTCTTTCTTATGTACTCCTTGTTTGTTTCCTCCCATTTCTCCTTCGACTTCATCTCCTCATCTTGATGAAGTTGTATGGTCCTAATCACAGCTGCAAATGACAAAATGGCGGTTTTAACAATCTCGTCGGGAAGCTTTTCCAGGAACTCGTTCCATGATTGGATCAGGAGTTTGATTGGAGGGTCTTGGATTCTAGGCGGGGACGAGATTTTCTCCTTTAGTGTGCTTTCTATAGGAATGAGGTTTAGCTTCAACCAACTGTGGAGACCACCAATGTAGCTCTTTTGAGTGGCCACAAGCTTTTCGAACTGTCCTTGCCATACTTCAACGACGTGCAAGAACTCAGCTGTCTGATCGTAGTGGTCCTTGGTGGTTTCCCGAGCAAGGACTATGATTTCAAGTGATTTGAGACCTGTCACGATCTTCAGTTGGTCGTCGTGGTGTGTAGACATGTTTTCCCACATATTCGCCATCCTGCATGGTAAAGAATAATTTAGCCTACTTTGCACAAAACCACCTTAACAAGCAACATACTGCATTTAAATGACCCGTTAATGCGCTAGTAAATTTACTTATTGGGTCCTCCCATTCAATTTCAATCCAGAAAACTAATCATTCTTGTATATTCGGATCCCTTTCTTCTGAATCCATTTACGTAAGTCATAAACTATCCGCGATGTCATTGCAGTGCTAAAACCTTCACATGGTAAACAACAAAACCTATGGTTCCTATCATGGCACAGAGAACAAAAAACATGATGTAAGATTTCTCCCCACTAATTGACACAATGCCTGATACTATTAGGATGAACCATTTTCTCACGCTCCATCAGAACTTTTTTATCCGCTTTATTCATCATGTAGACGAAACAACGTACAGAAAATCAGCAAATAATTGGATGAACAGAAGAATTTACACAGGAAATTTAGCACATAGGACTTCTTTTTATCAAATTCTAGCATATTCAAACAGATACAACAAACTACAACAAAACAGAATATTCTATATCAGGAAAAGATAGTTCATCTGTAGATCTTAATCTTAAGTATGGGGACTTACGCATCAACCAGTTCAACGAGTTTAGGGTACAGCTGGCGATCACGAAGTTCATTTACTTCTGATACAGTTGAATCCATTGACTGCATGTCAACAATGTATCTTGTGTGTAGATGGCTAACAGCTGCTTTTGTTTTCTCCAGTGATTCAGCACCAGCACCGCGTTTCTTCTGTTTTGTGAGCAGGGCAACTTTTCGCTGGTACTCCATCTTCATAAGCTCACTGGCCTGTTACAAATAACATGATTCCACTGTAAATTAGGAAAGGTAATTACAGTAACAAGAAAAATCCTAGCTAAATAGTAGAATTTTTGTTTTCTACAGAAGAGTCCAACTAAGATCACTGCAATCAACTTAAAATATACAAATGGGGTCAATACCGTTGGCGCACTAACAAACTCGTGGAATGTCAAAGCAGCGAGAAAATTTGCTAACTTAATGTTATGGAGTCAGACTAGTGACAAGAATATCTCCTTTTTATAAAAAAAGTTGGTACATAAAAACAAAAGAAAAGCATTGAAAATTTGCCGTCATTTTTCCGTCACACTAGGGAATATTAAATCTCTCCTGAGCTTTCTTTACTTTGTCATTATGCACTACACGGCATAAATATTTCCACAGAGCCTCATTAAATGACTCGAACCCTAAACTGAAAGAAGTTGATATGATATAATACTTTCTTCAACAGAACATAGTTTTGTACGGAAAAGTAGACGGTAAATTAACAGACTATGCATGTTTGTTTACTGAGGACCATCTAGCTTAACTTAAAATGACATTACTTTCTTGATCAGGAAATTCCGGGATCAAAGATTTTCAAATAGCACAGAGTTGAAGATATAACAAAAATAAAAATATCTAGATTTGTCAACACAGTGGAAAAATATTTATGATAACTAGAATGCCATTATGTTTCCAGATTACTTACTCATCGTCCACAAAGGATCTAATACATATCCAAGATATGAACAGTAACCTAATTGCTTGACCAATAAAGAGTACCACCGAAAATGGTTCCATACTACGAACAAGAAAACATCACTCATAGACAGTTGTACTTGAAACCATTGATAATAGTTTACTAGTATCCATTTTCGGAGAAGATGGGGTAGACTTTTCCAAAGTCAGCTTATTTTACCAACAAATAAACATAACAGAAGAATGCGTATGATGCATATAAATTGTATAACCAATTCAAGACATGGAAGCCAACACAGCCAAAGGATTTAGTAGAGTAGAGAAGTTTGATGATGTTCTTTTTCATCAATATATTTATCTTGGCCAACTATCCACAATTAATTTTTATCCTGTAAATGCAAAAACATATCTTCCGGAAATGGAGCCCTAAAACTGGCGGGCACAGGACTTCTAATACTCAAGCTAGCTACTACGCTGACAATAATTTACCAGACGACAAAAATAATATTACACGATACCCTAGTGACCGTTAATTCGTTACTTTGGAAAGGAGAAATATGATAAGCAATCCGACAAAATTCGCAGGACTTCTAATACTCAATTGGTAACTACATGATTGACCTAGTAACCATTAATCCTTGACAAAGAAAGGGGATTCATGATAAGCAATGCACAATATAAGCTGCATAGGCAAGAAAAATAGAATAAGATCACAAACAGCACCTTGACTTCATCGTATAGCTTTTTCTCCCATGCGAGCAACTTATCCAATACAATTGCATGAGTTTCATTATCTTCAGCATAATAATCATCCTTACCGTTACCAGCAACACCTGGCCGGTTCCAGGTTATCACCTGCATTACCCTTGCAGCATGGTCCACTGGCACTGCAGAAGAATACTAGGAATCAGGAAGATAACTTTTTTTCACTTAAGATACGAAAGTTCTGTAGAAAGTAAAGATGATTCTCTAAAATGTCATGCTCTAGGTTCACTGCAAGGAGCTTTCGCCTTTTCTAATGAGTTATGAACAACGGCATGCATTATTCATAAAGGAAGAACATTCAGGAAAAATCTCCAACCAATCTAAATAATAAAATGACAATCATTCGAAAAAATGTTCCTAATAAGTTCTAACCATCTGATAAGAAACTAAACAAAAATTGCCACTCTAACAGACCTAAAAGTATCTACTCATTGACAAAAACTTACAATAGTTTAATAATACCTAAAATCATTAGTATATTCATGCTTCAAGTGGTCCTACTACATATCATCCAGTATGCTAACAAGTGACTAACCATAATCTTATGGATGCAATTCAACCAATGAACATAAAAAACTAAGCAAACAACTTTAAATAAGGACCACAGGAAGAAATGAAAACAATAAACTATATTTCACAATGCATCAAACACAACTAAAATAATGTTGAAGTTCAAATTGCAAGCAAGAAACCAAAAACAAAGAGAACAACCTCTAGCATCAGCAAAATTGTAATGGTATTGATACCGATTCGCCTCAAGCAACCTCGAAACTTCTTGGGCACATTCAGAAGCCTTGAGAAAATGATCATCAATCTCCTTTAGCACCTTAAACCAATTAACACTATTGCCTCCACCCCCATTCCCTGTCCCGGCCATAGCCATGCTTGCTCTCCTAATCTCAGCTGGGGCTGTATTCGAATGCGTAAAATGTGGTTTAGGAGTCTCCATTTCCCCTTCTTCCTCTTCTTCCGCCTCCTCCACAACAACTTCCATCTTCCCCATCTTCTCTGGTGTTTGGAACTCAAATTCCATTGGACTTACATTCACACCAACCTTCTCATGATCAAGATCATGATGATCTTGGTTATGATGAAGACCACTATGATGACGATGATGATCAAGATCATCATCCTCGTCTTCTTCCTCCTCATCTCCCTCGTTCATATAAAAGTAATCCCAAGCCATACTAGGATGAGGTGGAGGTTTAGGAGGCGTAATTTCACCAACACTCTCCTTAATTTCCTGATTCTTCATTTCTCCGTCCAAAACGACGTCGTCTTCAGGGACAGATATCGAACCCATCCTCGAAACGCCGCGTTTCGAAACGGGAATTTCAGGCATAGTTACAGACCTTTGGAGAGAAGCAGGTGAAGGGGAGAACGTTGGGAGAGGCGGCGGCGGCGGGAGAGACACTTGAGGTGGAGGCTGAAGAGACACCTGAGGTGGTGGAGGCGGCAAAACGATGGATGTCTCGGGATTCTCGGTAGCGGCGGCTTCACCGTGGGCATATCCACTAAGTGCGACACCGGTATTCTTCAAAGCAACGGCGTAGGAAAAATGTGCGGCGGCAAAGGCGTTTCTACCGACGAGAGCTTGTTTCATCAGAAGCTTTCGATCCTTACACCGAGAAACTGCTTCCTCGTTGTCGATTTTCGACTGAGCACAACCCATTTCCGGCGATCTGTGCTAAAATTTGGAGATCAAAATCAGAGGAGCCTGAACTAAACCCAAATAGTAAAATGGGGTTTCGAAGTTGAAAACAACGAAGCCCCAAAATAGAAACCCAAATGGCTAAAGAATGAACAGTGAAAGACTCTGATTTATTTCAGTACTCGTTTTAAAAGGTCTGATCTTTGTGAGGAATTTGAGTAAAACCCAGCTGCAAAAACATGAACTTTTTCTTTATCGCTTAATTAGGGAAAAAGGAGATGCATTTGTGGCAAGGAAGAAGACGACAGTAGAAGAAAAAGGAATAAGCTTTTACTCATTAAGGACGACTAAGAAGCCATGTGAGTACTGAAGAGGATGAAAATGGCGTTCATGAGGAGAGAGAGATGAGAGAGACAGTAGTACACTACACTGACAAGGTTTCAGAGCGGTGGGGAGAGAGAAGGGGTTTTCTCCCAGAAAAAGTCACGCGCTTGGGAGGATGGAGAGTGAAAGCTACTCGCATTGTTTGGCTTGATGAGTGTCCTTGTCATGTTATTTAAAAGTCCAACGGACACATTTTTTGAGGGCTTGAACGATGTCGTTTTGAGGATTTGGTATCGGGCGTCGTTTGTAACGTTTGTTTCTAATGATGTAACAGTAAAAAGAGTGGACACTGGTCACTGGACAGTAACAGTAATTTCAGTTACGGTGTGAAATGAGTCAATAATGGAATAATAGAAAAAAAGTTTCTTCATCACACGATTTGTGCTGCTAATTATGCCGATTTTAACGCCATTCGTTAATAATTTGATATTTTATGAATACGTTTGTATAGACGTTTAAAGTTCGTCACATAAGTTTGTTGAGATTCCGTAGTAAAATTAGCGGATAAAAAAAAGTATCATCTGAGATATTATATGATATGGTTTATGTCGAGTAGTTTACCGGTTTGTTGATTTGAAATGTGACTAGTTCAACTTCTTTGTTTTACGATTACGTTGATCTAACGATGAGTTAAAACTAGTTTGGGAGTCCGGATTCAGATATGTTATCTTTGAAACGGATTTTCAGATAGTGATCATCATTATAGGGAAAAACCTTCCACAGTGTCATTGTGTAGCTAATTATCTTGCTAGTTTAGCTTTCTCTTTCGAACAAGGATTTCATGTATTGTTTGACCCACCGGAGAGTGTTTTACATTTGCTTGGTGATGATGTGAGGGGTAAGGCTATCCCCTGTGTGCTGAACACATAGCCGTTTTTTTATTTATAATAAGCGCGACTAGATGCGCGGAGGCCACTGTCCCTCCTTCCTACCAAAAAAAACGATTACGTGATCTAACGATAAATGTTCTTATATACTTCTTTATATAGACAGTTTTGTGGGTCGAAAAGTGGTTCAGATTAAGCGAAAACGTATTGTTCAAAGTATCTAAATCGTCAATAACTGGAGTTCTTTCGAAATTTTTGTCGTATATATGAGTTAGGTTATTCGGTATATCGTGAAGAACTCAATATATACATAGTACTATCGCATGCCTAATCACATCATTAATACATACAAAATATTATGTCAATAAATAACCGAAATTATTATTTACTCAAACAATAAAATGTTATTGTGAGAGTCTTATGCGCATGCATCTCCCCGCGCATCAAGGATATGCCTCCACACGAATCACTTATGCACCCCATATCTCAAATTCGTAAACATTAAAACGTAGGAACAACGATCATAATTTTGAACATGGGATGCTAACGTTGGGTCGCATAACCCTCTCTTTCTTCGATTTCGGTTTTTTGTTCCTTTCGTGTCACGGCGCCCTTGCACGTTAAAATCCGGGGTGCATCAACCTTGCGTTTGACTCGACACTCTACTTTAGTTTACGAGTCGTACTCTCATTCCGATTGTATGAGATAACTAGTAAAGAAAATAATATTACCCTACATAAATATCAAATCATGGTGGATTAGGGGCCACAAAACAATCGAATTGTCCACCCACTATGTCGGTAGTCAGTAGCCACTTAATCACTATGCACTAATCTTCAATGTTTGAATAAAATCGCCTTCAACTGTTTTACCTTTCATTTATTTTTTTATTCAACTCTGTAAGATATTGATATATTGAAATCTTAAAATCCGACATAAACATACCGTAAAGCGGAGGTCGCATAGTCTATGTGCATACAAACGTATATGCGCATTAGGTTTAAGTAGAAGTTAATTGTTCTAATATCATGTCAAAGTATGACATAGATATATCATGGAGTAGGGTCATATGCATACAAGCGCACATGAGTGTTATGTTTAAGCCCAACGCAGATACTCAATGAGTTTAATCCTAAACTAATTAACAGTATGATCAGTCTAAATTTTACATAATACTCATAATGTTCCACTTTAGATGTTATTTTCAACAAGATTATTGTATATCGGTTTGATATAATAGAATTAGTTTTAATACATGTATTTGAATATCCACGTGAAATTCCGACATGTTAGATCACGTGGAGAATTATTGTTATAAGCTCAACGAAATGCACGTTTTTCGAGCCCGACACACAAGACCAATGAAGTTCAATGTTTCATGCTGAAATTTATAGACAATAAGATTAACTAATCAACTTTATATACCATATTGTTTATCATATTATTGGTGTGGGGTATTTCATTCTCCACCCACCCCCTCAAGTGTCAAACTAATGCCTTGAGGCCGACTAACTCATCAAACGTTTTAAGCTCAAAAGGCACAATAAGATAGGGTCCAAGATCGATAGGCTCTAATACTATGCAAAATTCGGCAAGTCAGTTTTAACGCGGAAAGTTTTGTCGCACGTGCAATCGTACATACATGTTAGGTCCGAACCAACACACAAATCCCAACTTAAAACCATTTAACAATAAAAAAAGAATAATTTATCAACCTTATATACTAAATCTGGATATTATCGACGTAGAAACATTTCATCAACCGAACGTGTGTTATAATTGTATCTTAGCCAACTCGATTGGAACTCGACCTTAACCAAAACTATACTTTCAAGAGTACCTCTTGATCTTGATAAACGATATATTACATGGTAAAAAGAACCAAAGTTGGGCTTTATCAAGGCCCACATACAGAAGAATTGGACTTCTAGAGGGCCCACTTAGAGAATTTTGGGCTTTTTAAAGGGCCCACATCTAGAGAAGATGATAATTAAGATTTTCTATAAACAAAACTGCAAAAAAATCACCGATTTATGCCAAAATTTACAAGCAATTGAAATTTGCCCTTTCTAGATCCTACTTGTAAATCATCAAGAGATCTTCAAAACTCATAAGTCATAGCCATCACAATCCTTAATAATTAATTAGATTTACAAGTTATTGTAACATTGGGCAATGTTCAAACTGCGGCTGCTAATTTACGGTACGGCCGTGCGGCTGAACGTAGAGCCGACACGTGTCCCAAATTTATTTTTTTTTTTTTTTTCAGAAACGAATGAATTTTTTTTTTGAAGTACGTTATTATAATTTCTGCACTATTCTCTTATAAATTTTGAATTATTCTCATATAATTAATGAACTATTACTTTTTAATATATTATATCAAATTATTTATAAATTAATCGTTTATATGTTTGAACTATTCAATTGTAATTCATGAACTATCATCTTATAAGTTATGCACTATCTTTTCTAAATTTTGCACTTTGAACTATTTTATTATAATTCATGAACTATCCTTTTATAAGTTATGAACTATCCCTTAATAAGTTTTGAATTATTACTTTCACTCCTTTATAAATTTTGTACTATGAACTATTCTATTATAATTCATGAACTATCCTTTTATAAGTTACGAACTATTCCTTAATAAGTTTTGAACTATTACTTTCACTCGTTTTTGGAAAAAAAAATAATAAAAAATAAAAAATTGGGATACGTGTCAGCTCTACGTTCAGTCACACGAGCCTACCGAAATAATGTGTCTTACCTGAACGGCATCCATGTAACATAAGTAGGTAATTAAGTAGGTAGTTAAGTATTCAATTAGTGCAAGTGAAGGACGTGTTTGGATGATGACATTGTATTTTCAACGATACAAAGAAGACAAGTTAAAGGCTTCCAATCACTTGGTATAATGTGTAGTTTTTACCCACATCAGAGATTAACCCTTAATCAAGCTTATCAATTTAATTCGCCGTAATTACATTTCCTTTAAGAAACTTATATAAATATTATACACGTGGCAAAACCCTAATTCTAATTCATCATTTGGGTACGTACTATGTAGTCCATGTTTGTGGATGAAAGACTTTTTGTACAACTTTTTAGTACGTGTACTATATAGTCTATAGTTGTTTTTTTACCTTAATTACACAAAAGCACCAGGGTTTTCATAAAATTCAGTAAAAATGTAAATTACACAAAATTACCTATAAAGCATCATGATCTCATTCATGATCTCGAACTTGTTTGATCGAAGAGTCAGCAGATAGAGTGTAATGGTTGAAGTGTACTCACGTCTTGTTATGATCTGAGAAGGGATTGACACGGGACACTCTCTTTGGCTTGATCACCCATTGTCGAGGTTACTTTACACGCGACTAAAACGTTCATTTTGGTCATACTTTTCGAGAAAGCACTAGTATGACGGACTCACTAACTAACTTTACTTTCTCTCTCAACATAGGTTTACACATTTTAGATAACTCGTCTCTTACTTTTAGAGGTCTCTTGCTAGATGATATCCAGGGTGAGAGTCGTGAGACGGATTTGTAATTAAGATTTTGGGTACGTTAAAATTGTCTTAGATTATAAATTAAAAAAATATTAAAAAGTGTTAAAAACAAAAACAAGAATGATTTGAACTTTTGATCATCTATATTTGGGTGGTCTGGAACAAACTTAACCTACTCATGGTTACGTTAACACGGATTTGAAGGATTCGAACAGTGACTCAATGGAAGGTTCGAGTGTATATAATCAAACTAATTTTTTTATGTAATAATTTAAATTTGTTTAATATATACTATGAATATTTTTTTTAAAAAATAAAATTCGAGTCCCATTTGACCCGAAACCCAACACAAGCGGGTATGAACAGATCTTAAACCGAATAAATAAATAGACTTTTTATTAATTTTTGAAAAGTTATGAGTCGGGTTTATTCAGGTATAATGTTTACTATAAAAATTATAAAACTTATTAATTTCTTCTGTCATAATTATTATACGGGATCAAATCGTATAAAAATGATAAATTTTAAAATTGTTTGCGCATAATTTTTTTTTAAAAAAACAGTCTTTTATAATTCATTTTCCCTATAAATATGGGATAAAATCCAACCACTTAATAGCTTCATCTACTACGTACCAACACAATCTAGCTTCATCTTCAACAATGGAGGTTCATCTCCTTTCATCGGCCGTTGTCATCTTTCTCAGTGTAAACTTCGAACTCTTCTTCTGTACTTTTTACATATATGCATATGCTTCTGAGTTTACAAATGGTGGATTTGTCTAGTTTTGAAACTGGAACATGTATACTATATGTATGTAGGCTGCAATGGTGGTCAGCGGTGCTTCTTTGGCCGGAGAGAAATATTGGAACCAAGTGTTGCCCAACACCCCCATGCCTAAAGCTATCAAGGATTCTCTCGATGTCAATGCTGCTGGTTTGTTCATTTATTGAAAGTGATCATGCATTTTACGAGTTTGAACCGAACCTAAATTTTAAAAGAGATTTAAAAGGAGTTTGTAAAGTGTTATTATTCGGTTTGTTTAGAAGGTGAATGCGCTCGAGGTGAGTTTGAGCCGAGGAAGTCTGAGTTTAAATTTCAAACGAGCTTCATTCGGATCGTTTAGAAAGTGATCGGGTTCGAGCTGAGACTGAGCCGAACGAGCCAAACTTAAATTTTAAATGAGCAACAGGCTTGAGCCGAGTCGCTCAGCGAGTTTCAAAAATTGAGTTGAGTCTGACTTGAGTTGAGTCTGAGCCGAGTAGCTCGGCTAATATAAACCTCTTATAGTGTTATTTTAGTCAAACTAGTTGTACATTTACATGTTCAAACTTGTTTCGTTTATAAATAAACCTAAATTGAGCCTAAATTTTATACTCGGGTCGTGTGCATAGTTTTAGAAAGAGAACGAGCTCGACCCTTCTCGCCATTTAATAGCCCTAAACAGAAGTATTGAAAGTTGTGTAACATTCAAATTTATGGTTCGTTTCTCACAGTGAGCACCGGAGTTGTGGTAGGTGGTGGAGGAACGACTGTGAATGTTCACGGACCGAAATCGAAAACCGGAGTCGTGGTGGGTGGTGGAGGAACGCATGCCAATGTCCACGGCCCAAAATCGAAAACCGGAGTCGTAGTCGGCAAAGGAGGAACGACGGTGAACGTCCACGGTCCAAAATCAAAAACCGGAGTCGTGGTCGGACCCGGAGGAACATCGGTTCACGTCAACGGTCCAAAGGGAAAACGCACTTACGTTTCCATAAAACCCGGTTCGAAAGGCTTCTTATATAAATACGCTGCAACCGAAACCCAACTCCACGACAATCCAAACACGGCCTTATTCTTCCTGGAAAAAGACCTTATTACCCCTAAAGCAAAAACTATGAACCTCAAGTTCACCACTGATCCCACCACCACATTCTTGCCACGTCAGATTGCTGACTCTGTACCTTTCTCGTCGGAGAAGCTGCCGGAGATTCTACGGCGTCTTAATGTCGCCCCGGGATCCGATGACGCTGCTATCGTAGAGAGTACTTTAAAAGAGTGTGAAGAGAAGCCGATTAAAGGAGAAGACAAGCGGTGTGTCACCTCTTTGGAGACGATGGTTGATTACGTCACCTCTAAGCTCGGAACACATGTTTCTGCCGTCTCAACCGAAGCCGGTAAGATATTTTCTTATATACATTTCACAAAATTATTAATTAGACGGTTCAAATCGGACCGAGTATTAAGTGATGGTCCAATTCGTCAGGTCATGCAAATTTAGACCGGACAAAAAATGACCAGAAATCTCGGTCGGTCTTGGATCGTTTTTATAATATTCAATCCGGTCTTGAACTGAAAGGAGTGATCTTTAACCGGAACATTTTGGTTTGGTTCCAAACCCTTTTTTCTTTACGCTTTTCACAAATTTCTAAGGAAAACTAGATAAGATCCAAATTTGGATTGTACAGTATTGAACCCATATGAGATATCTCATTAGAAATTTTGTTTTGAAAAACGGGTCAATATGGACCGACCGTGGTGGAATGTGCCATTATGCTCTAGTCCACGAACCATTATCCCGTAAGAGTGCTAATGGTATGATCTGAACCGTTTGTACCACCCTGGATCGTGAACTTTAAAAAAAATCTTAGAATGTGGATCAAAATGGAATCGGACCGTTGTACTCTAAGGGCCCGTTTGGTTTGAACTCCGGAATCGGAAACGGAATGGTAACGAATCTAGTCCATATGTATATCCTTATTCATGAAAGTTGTTGGAATCATTCCTTGTGATTTGAAGTAATTGAGGTTGAATTTGATTACTTTTGATACCCTATAGGGTAACAAAATATGTGGAGACAAGTGCATTTTGCATGTAAGCACAAGGAATGATTCCATAGAATTTCATGAATATGGATATACATATGGACTAAATTCGTTTCCATTCCGTTTCCGTTTCCGAAGTTGGAACCAAACGGGCCCTAATTCTATACGGTTTGAATCAAACATTTTACTATAAGTTTTAAGATCTAAGATCTGATTTCTTTGATTCAACAAATTATTCCCTTAAAATTACAGGTAACAATAAAGAAGAGAAGTACGAGGTCACAAAGGCAAAGAGGCTAGGACACGGAGAGGAAGCACATGCGGTGGTTTGCCACAAGCAAAGCTACGCCTACGCGGTATTCTACTGCCACGAGACATCGACGACTAGGGTTTACGAGGTATCATTGAAGGCAGTAGACAAAACCAAGACGGAGGTGAAGGCGGTGGCGGTATGTCACACCGACACGTCCGAGTGGAACCCTAAGCACTTGGCTTTCATGGTGTTGAAGGTGAAGCCGGGGACCGTTCCGGTTTGCCATTTTCTACCTGATGATCATGTGGTTTGGGTGTCTATGTAAGGATCTTCGTTTGGTTGAACTCTAAATAATATATGGTTTCTATGTTATAATTTTTATACTTTGAGACATGTTATTTGGTGTATATTTATATATGTACGTGGTTTGATTTCATGTACGTATGTTGCTCGATCTTCTTGTGGTATATTAATAAGATCAAAGAGCTCCACTTATACATAAGTGTCTTTTTCACTCCTATTTTAATATGAATAATTTTATTATATATTTTTCTTTTATATATATATATATATATATATATATATATATATATATATATATATTATCATGTCACTCTTGAAAAAAAAATTTAATATTGGGTCGGTGGTGAAAATATAATTAAATAAAGAGGAACAAAAGTAAAGTGGGTTTACCCCAAATTAACTAAGTGAAATTTAACTTCGATGGATCTAGGTTCAACGGAACATCTTCTTATGAAGTTATTATCCGAGACCAAGAGAC
Organism: Fagopyrum homotropicum; assembly: GCA_033239125.1. Taxonomy (NCBI): domain Eukaryota; kingdom Viridiplantae; phylum Streptophyta; class Magnoliopsida; order Caryophyllales; family Polygonaceae; genus Fagopyrum; species Fagopyrum homotropicum. The sequence goes on from BSWB01000001.1 coordinate 166,235,054, forward strand.
AAAGGTTTTACCATTGAATTTTAGTAAATTTCCGATTCTACAAATTTTTGAAACAGAGGCTTCCGTTCTTCTTAAAAGAATAACATTAGACAAATAACACGGGATTCAAAAACTAAATCCAAGGTGATAATCTCAATGTCATCAACAAACGTTTTGTGTATGAAAACCCCTTAGAAATCCTAAATTTTGATTTGATACATTCTCCTTCATCTCCGTTCATTCAAGGAGTTCCGTGTCAAACATATTTTTGAGAAAACAACAAGGTAACCGATGCCGTGTTTCTCTTTATCAGTTGTCATCCATCGCTATTGTTGATACGTAGCATATTGTTAAATGGCTCGTATGTAACGACGGAACGATAACAACACTTCTACATGATAACCACCAAAATTTTCCATCACCTTAAATTCATTTCCTTATGGCATTCATCTCCTAGCTACACTAGTAACACTACTACAATTTGTTCTATTTTATTAACAAAAAAGGTAGGATCAACAAGGATCAAAACGACGCCGTATTCTCTACAATTTCTGGCACGTTTTTTTCCCACAGAAAAAACAAAATCTCTTATGGAGAAAAGAAGTTGGCGTCTCTAGACGGGCAGATCCCGGCTAGTGATTATCAGTTCGCATCAACGCCTACCGCCCTAGTCATCGGATTTCTCCACAATTCCACCGCCATGGCTCCTCCTCCAGCTTCTCAGAACCGCTATCCATCTCCTTCTCAACCTTCAGGGTAAACTGCTGTCCCTTAATTTATCTCCATCTATCTCAATTCACCTTAAATCTGATCCAATTTCACCGATCTCATTATAAAATGCTGAAATCCCTCAATTCAATGCAGGAAAGGCGAGGTCTCCGATCTGAAGCAGCAGCTCCGGCAGTTAGCCGGAAGCCGAGCCCCAGGCGCAGACGATACAAAGCGAGACCTCTACAAGAAGGTGATATCCTACATGACAATTGGAATTGATGTCTCTGCTCTCTTTAGCGAGATGGTGATGTGCTCCGCAACTTCTGATATTGTTCTGAAGAAGATGTGTTATCTCTACGTTAGCAATTATGCTAAGTCTAACCCCGATCTCGCGCTTCTTACCATCAATTTTTTGCAAAGGGATTGTAAGGATCAGGATCCTATGATCCGTGGACTTGCGCTGAGGAGTTTGTGTTCTCTGAGGGTTACTAATTTGGTTGAGTATTTGGTTGGTCCGTTGAGTTCTGGTTTGAAAGATGGGAGTGGCTATGTTAGGACGGTGGCTGCTACTGGGGTTTTGAAGTTGTATCATATCTCTGCTTCGACTTGTTTGGATGCAGATTTCCCTGCGATGCTCAAGCAGTTGATGCTTAATGATCCGGATACTCAGGTAGGTTGGATCTTAATTGATTGGAGCTCTGGAGAATTGTACAGCGTATACTAACTGCACATATATTCTTTGAGATTTTGGAGGGGAAGTGTGAATTGCATTGTCCATGAAGTTAATGGAATATAGGTCTTATGCAAGTGTTACTTGAGAAAGTGGTTTGTGTTATCTTCATCATGCAACCCTCAAATGGGCATACCTATGTGAAAACTTTGCTGTTAAGATTTTCTTTTTTGGTTTTTACTATGTGCTGTTTGCTTCATGCAGTCTGCTTTCTTATGTCGTAGTAAATTTGTTGTTATATTTTAAAGGATCATGATGCAACTAAGCCAAATAACGGGGCATTTGAAAAACTTGCCACATCCTTTTTATTCTCTGTATTCGGTGTTTCCTACTATAAACTTGTCACTGGCCTTGGATGTTGTGTTGCAATGGCTAAATAAGAAAGGGTAACCGTATTGTATGTGTTAGAGACTTGAATGATATTCGGATGATTAGGTATCACTTGCTGGAGCAGTTTTCTGCCTTTTTTTCTTCTTTAAATATAGTTGCAACTTGTGAATGGAGACTTGGAAAGGCCTAGACGATGATTGTTGTGCAAGGACAGGAGAAGGTCACTTTCAGCTGGTGTTATGGGTGGTAGTGGTGGATGTGTGTAATTCTTGTGGTGGGAGGCTGTGATATAGTAGCTTTCTAGTTTTTTCTTTGGATTTCTCTGCACATGATGATGTGTGTATATTGAACTACTGGGCTTACAGAAGCTCATGGCTTGTGTAGAGACTTTTAGTCACAGTCCTGTATTTTCTTGGATTTTACGAAGAGATACATACGAATTAGAGCATTTTGAATGTCAGCTCCCTTTTATTTTGAACACTAAATATCATGTCTTTGCCTGTCTGAAGTGTTGTGTTGGCTTCTTTCCCTTGTTTGATCATATGTTTATTGTTTTATTTCATTTCTAGGTTGTTGCCAATTGCTTATCAGCCCTTCAGGAGATTTGGAGTTCAGAAGCAAGCCACTCTGAAGAAGCAGCCAGTGATAGAGATGGTTTACTTAGCAAACCTTTTGTTTACTACCTTTTGAATAGGTACTTTTGTTTTCAACAAGCTTAGAGTATTGTTCCTTGTCTATACAAGCTTTCAGACTCTGGCTAACCCAAAATTTGCAATGGGTGTGATGGAAGTTGATAATTTCTACTTCCAGGATTATGTTCCCCATCCCATACTCACGAGAAACCTTAATAATCTTAGTCAAGTAGTGGAAACCATTAGAGGTATTATTATTTTTTTTTTTTGAAATTGAATCATCTCCCTCATTCTTTACTTGGAAAACTTTTTGTTTACTACGATTTTTTTTAAAAAAATTAAAAGTTAACTGGGACAAATTATGCAATCAAGACTAACTAATTTTGTTGGGGGATTTCCTTGTAACATTTCACTTCCTTTTCAATGTTTTGCATCATTACACATTCTCACACTGATCTTTTCGAAGCTCTTCAGTGTTGTGCATGATCATGCCCTCATCATTTTGAAAATTTTGAATGTGCAGGATAAAGGAATTCAGTGAATGGGCTCAGTGTCTTGTGCTTGAACTGGTGGTTAAATATGTTCCATCTGAAAGCGAAGAAATATTTGACATCATGAACCTCCTAGAGGATAGGCTTCAGCATGCTAACAGTGCAGTTGTGTTAGCAACCGCAAAAGTTTTTCTGCATTTGACCTTGGACATGACTGATGTTCATCAGCAGGTACTCGTCTTTAATACAAGGCTGATGTTTAACTATTTTTGAACTGTTGTTCATGTATGTGAATCTAAGTTATATTTAAATATAGGGGATTTGTATCATATAACCTGAACTCCAAGGTTAATGTAGAATTGCGGACAAAGTGTAAAGAGATAAGTACCTAAATTTTGTATAGATAGTGTGACAATCCCAACCCTTCCTAGCAAAGAATATTCGGTTAATCACTGAAGCCCGACTGTGAAGCTGTCGTGTCAAGCCATAAGTTTAAAACAGAAGTTTAAAGTAATTCACAATAAAACCAATATTCATTAATTTCCATTATAAGCCCGACTGTGAAGCTGTCGTGTCAATAGCCATGAGATTCTCATCTTAGGGAGATCCTTTTTTTGACGGATGCTCCTATGGCACTCTAGTCTCTGAAGGATGAGAACCAATGGCATTAGAGTATTGGACTACTAACTGACAGAAAGCATTCCATTCCGTATGTTCTCTATCAAACACCCCCTGTCTGCTTGTGATGTCTCTTTCGATTGTTATCTCCCTAACCTGCACTGCAAACTGAGGAAGGGAATTCTGGCGATATAGCACACTCGATCACTCATCACTCATCACTCATCACTCATCTCTTTTGGTGAAGAGGGCGCAGTAGGCTTTCACGGGGAGGGTGTAAACTCAGGGCAACTTCACGGTGTATGTAAGAAATTAGGGTAGGTGGGGTTATGACCTGGGTTGGTAAAGCTTGTTCACAAAGGATTTAACCAGATCTAGCTGGTGGTTGAGTGCCTCCAAGGACCCAATCGCGGATGGCTTTACCAGGAAAGCAAGGGAGACTTCAATGGAGATGCTGAATCAGCATACATAATTGCTGGGTTAGTAATAAAAAAGACAAGAATTGAGAGGGAGTAGAGTCAGCAGACTCAGTGGAGACTGGAGAGCTTGGTTTGTGGATGTTTTCTTTGTCAAGGATGGATTTGAAGAATTGCGGGATTGTTTACATGGGTGTGTTTGGTCACAGAGAGGGAGCAAGAAAGAATGACCTGTTTTATTAGCTTATGCTTTTCTTTCCTTTTTTTCCCTCTTTCGTTTTAATAATGCTTAGAGTAAATTTAAAGCTAGGGTAGATCTGACTTGTTGTCTCATTGATATTTATGTTTTTGGTCTCTCCATAGTGCAGGGAGTGATTTATAGCGACGAACAAGTATAGAGAACTGTAGATATATGTTAATTCATTTCCATGGATTCAGCAGTAATTTTAAGCCATATCATTCTAGCGTGGTTAAACATTCAAAAATTGCAAAACAGAATGATTGTTTGTGCTTTTATGGTCTAATTGCGGGGTCCTACTTGTCCGCTGGCTCTCCATGATGAAAATGTGGTCTGTGCATGTGCCAAATTTCAGCTGTCAATTTGCAAAATTCATGAAGTTGGCAGTTTCATTTTAGGTATATGAACGGATCAAACCACCTTTGATAACATTAGTCGGTACGGGAAGTTCAGAACAGGCGTATGCAGTGTTAAGCCATCTTCATCTGCTAGTGATGCGTGCACCAATGCTGTTCTCTTCTGATTACAAGCATTTCTATTGTCAATACAATGAGCCATCTTATGTGAAGAAGTTGAAGCTAGAAATGTTGACTGCAGTGGCGAATGAGGACAATACATATGAAATAGGTATGCACACCATCTTACCCTCTCACCGTGGTTGTGAAATTGAATACTGATGATATTTTATCTGCACACCTTTTCTAGAATTTTTTCCTATTGATGTTGAGCTGTTTCTACATTTCAGTTACTGAATTATGTGAATATGCGGCCAATGTTGATGTTCCTATTGCAAGAGAATCAATTCGGGCTGTTGGAAAGATAGCATTGCAGCAGTATGATGTAAATGCAATTGTGGACCGACTGCTTCAATTTCTAGAGATGGAGAAAGATCATGTTACTGCTGAAACTCTTGTAAGTCTGTTCTTATAAAGCACACATGTGTATATCACTATTTTCTGATGAATTTTAATTATAATATCTGTTGCAACAGGTCCTTGTAAAAGATCTGCTGCGTAAATATCCGCAATGGAGCCATGACTGCATTGCTGTTGTTGGCAATATTAGCAGTAAAAATGTTCAGGAACCGAAAGCAAAGGCAGCTCTTATCTGGATGCTTGGGGAATATGCCCAGGACATGGCTGATGCTCCCTATAGCCTGGAAAGTTTGATTGAGAATTGGGAGGAGGAGAATTCGGCTGAGGTAATGATCTACCTGTGGGGGAACTTTTGATTTTTGTGACCTATCTTGGTTTATCGAAGAACATAAAATCTCAATTTGTGACATGATTAATAAGGCCCCACTAAGTTGCTAATTATTGCATTTACAAGTGGTTTGCTAAATATACTTCATAAGGATATGAAAATTGGAATGCAGTCAATGCACTCAGTGTCTGTTGATGCCTAAAACGAGCATTATGAAATTATGATCCAGTTATATGCATACGTTTGTAACGGATTTTCTGGCAAGGGCATTAAATACCTTTCTCACATATATTTATACATTTTGCATCAAGTTCTGGACCAAAAGCAGTTATTTAGTCTAATTTTCCACTACAAATTAATTTGTATAATGTGTGCACTTGTATATTTAATCATTGAGCTGAGAAGTGTTGCATAAAAGAATATCAAGTGTAGTCATAGAATGTCATTGTTTGGAAATCAGAAACTAAGATTATAGTTTGCCTCGGATTAAGTGTTACGACATTTGCACATGATTAGCTTGTTTTTTGCAGCATAAATTTGTTTGCTTGGTGTAAATTCGTATTTCCAAATTTCATACCATGTTCGAGTGTCCTGTACCTTGAGAACGTCATCAGGCATATCAAGAGCCTCCACAATATAGACTGTAGGCAGTACAGAAGTTCACTTGTTTGAGTTCTAGTTGCAGGGAGATGGATCTAGAAAACCATCTGCACCACCAATTGAGAAAATTAGTATTTGTTTCAATGAGTACTTTGAAAGAGTGTTTTTAAACATTTTGAATTATTGGTGAGCATTTGTGTTTTTCACTTGGTAACTATGGGTTTGAAAGAGAAAGAGCTAAATAGATATGTATTTGAGCTCCTTGCTGCTAAGTTATGATTAATAGTTATGTGTTTCAACATGTAAAAGTTTTTTTTAATACATTGCAAACCCTTATTTGTTTAATTCATTTTGGTGCAAGTGTCATCCTTTGTGTCTGTTATGTAATTGATATCCAACCGAAAAGATGACTTTTTATTGATGAAACTGAAGGTTTAAATGGTTATCAGAAACATCTTATGATGGTTCATTGTATTTCTTTTTATATTGACATAATTTTTCTTGTTTTTGCTCTTTGCACAGGTTCGTTTGCATCTTCTCACAGCCGTGATGAAATGCTTCTTTAGAAGGCCACCAGAAACTCAGAAGGCGCTGGGAGCTGCTTTGGCTGCTGGAATTTCTGATTTCCACCAAGTATGAAAGATGTTAACTCAGAAGTTGGAAGTTATGACATTATCCTACTGACAAATTGATTCAACATTATGTTATTCGCAGGATGTTCATGATAGAGCCTTATTCTATTATAGGCTTTTGCAATACAATGCTACTACAGCTGAGAAAGTTGTGAACCCTCCAAAGCAAGCAGTCTCAGTCTTTGCTGATACACAAAGTAGTGAGATCAAAGATCGGATATTTGATGAGTTCAACAGCCTATCTGTGGTTTATCAAAAGGTATCTCAACGCTCCATTCTTAAATTAATCTGTTACTGCAAAGCCTGTACTTTGTCTTTCTGTAGTATTTCTGTAACTAATCTGTGCCTGAAAAAGAGTTACAATATAGATGAACATGGGTTTCTCCACAATGACTTGTTAGCAATGCCATTAGTAATATTATGGTTGTTGGAGTGTCATAGTATTACTTCTGTACAATGAGTTTGACAGAGAGTGGCCATATGGTGATTCCGTTTAAATGTGTAGGCGATTGCAAAGTCTTAAATGCATTACTGACAGTGACACATCTTTTTCAAGTGCTGGGAAATAGTTAAACTGAATGCTACGTTAACAATCCTCTCAGCAAATACCATTTTGACTATAGATGCTAAAACTCCACCCAAGGCTCCACAATTGCATTCTTACAACTACAAAATTAAGTAGATTTTTTAATCGTGGAATCAGCAGGTCGTGTCTTGTTGGCTTGATGTTTACGAAGCTGTCTGCAAATAGTATGTCTACCAAGGCATTGTCACACTACACATTCAATTTAATCACCGAACCAAATTGCCTTACATTTAATGAAAATTTGCTTTTCAATTGGTAGTAAAGACTAGTGAGATTATATATTGCTCCGTTGTTTAGCATTAGTAGTTTCTTTGATGGAACTTAGGATCAGGTATCAGCTTGATCTTTCTTGCCCGCTTTCCCACTATTCTCTGTGCATATTAAGAGTATGTTTTAGCATAATGTATTTCATCAGTATTTGATATCTGTTTTGTGGATGGATTATCCAGCAGAGAATTTGTTTGATATTGAGCAAGTTCTTAGCCGATGAAGGAAATGATTTCTCGGCACAGTCTTCTGTAAATTCTCATTTACACCTGTTCATTTTATTAAGTTCAGGCTAAAGAGAAATTTCATTGTCTTGCAGCCCTCTTTCATGTTCACAGACAAGGAACATCGAGGACCATTTGAGTTTTCAGATGAGATTGGAAACCTAGCGATTGGAGCAGAATCTGCTGATAGTGTTGTCCTTGCTCAAGGAGTTGAAGAAAATGATAAGGATCTTCTTCTTAGCACATCAGAGAAGGATCAAAATGGAGCTCTTAATCATAACGGCTCTGCATACGACACTCCTCTTTTTAATTCTTCAGCTCTTGTACCTATGCCAGACTCACATTCTGCAACTCAAACTCACCAGTCAAGCTTGGCCATAGATGATTTACTGGGTCTCAGTTTTCATTCTGAACCCGAACCTGCTCCTCCTTCTCTGAAGCTTAAAGAAAAGGCTGTTCTTGATCCCGCCACTTTCCAGCAAAAGTGGCGTCAACTACCCATATCTATGTCTCAGGTCTGCTTCATATTTCAAACTTTCAATTATTTTCACTGTTTACTTTGCTTTTACCCTAGATTATGCTGTACTGTCCTTTCAGCTTATCCTCTTCTTGTAGTCTGCATTTTATCTTAAAATGGATATGATTTTCAATGTGCCGTTCTTGATTTCTCTTGATGTAAGAGTTATATTCTCTTCGTGGATGCATAATGTTTTTTTTGGTACATGGAACTGCTAACTATTTGTATTAATATTACAGTCTGGGTTGTGGGATTGACTAAAATGAATAAAATTGCTTTATAATTCAATAATGCATTCCAAGAGTTTTATGTATACTTAGTAATGTTTGTGAAAGAATTTATTGAACCAAGTACATACACAATTTGTACTACATTTGACATTCCAAGAGTTTTATGTGTATTTTGTGATTGACAAGATTTCAAACTTATTGCAGGATTTCCTTATAAGCCCACAAGGAGTAGCGTCGTTAACGACACCCCAATCACTCCTCCAACACATGGTCACACAATCCATTCATTGCATTGCATCCGGGGGTCAAGCCCCGAATTTCAAGTACTTCTTCTATGCTCAAAAGGCAGAGGACACATCAACCTTCCTGGTTGAGTGTGTCATCAACACTTCATCCTGTAAAACACAGATAAAGATCAAAGCCGACGATCAAAGCACATCCCAAGCCTTCTCTGATTTGTTCCAAACAGCTTTGTCCACGTTTGGTTCATTGTAAGTTACTCTCAATTTTCCTGTTTCTCTTATGATTTTTGTGTATCGCCTTCTCGGAACCAAATATGTCAAATGAGACTTGAGGAAGTTCATAGATTTTTACTGCAAATCTTTTTATCTTGACTTTAAAACATTGTACAAGTTTCTATTTCCTTAATTTAGGCAGTGATTTATGCTGTTTTTGTCACTATCTTGGATCTATAAGAGGATTAAGAGGAATATATGGTAAAAGTAAGTGTGAATGCAAGAACACTTCTTTGCAAATGCACTGTGGAATGTGGATGGACTTATGGGTGGACTATTTATTTATAAGTTGTTTTTTCTTATTGAAAAACATTTTTGTTCTCTCTCACTATTTACTATTTGAACCATAGTTTATTCAATGAAAAATAGTTATAAATTAACAGCCAGTTAATCTTGTGTAATGCTATCTGTTCATTTCCATACTTCCCATTATAGAACAAGTTGGGTTGCGTAATTTTGTAACCACGTGTACATTAAACGAGCTACTTAGACTCGGATAGAAAAAAACACCCGTTCACTTTCTAAACGAGCATAATATGAACACATTTTAAAGTTTGGTTAAAATTTAGGTTTGGTTTAGAATCGGCTCGTTTATAAATAAATCGAGTATAGCATCCTTACGGTTGTGCAGATTTGTATTGTTTTTTACCCTTTCAGTATTTTTATGAAAAAGTGGATGCGGCGGGGGGACGGGTTTGCACCGGACCGTAGTGGACCGTTACATGCAAAAGTATAATGGTCCGGTCCGGACCTTTTGCACATCCCTAAACACCCCTACCAAATAGGCCTAAATTACTTCCTAAATCACACATTATTCCTTTGGTTGCCATTCTATCCTTCCAGCCATGAGGAAGTAGATTAGGTTTATCTTCATTGTCTCAACTTCTAAGCATCCCTCTCCTCCCCAAAAGAGAAAACACAATTACACTAGAAAAGAAAAAAGAATCAAGCAAACAAGAGAAACAAAGAAAAAGACAAAATAAATACATAAATAAATAAATAGATTCTTTCAACAGTAAAAGACAAGCAGAAATCAAATATTGAACATCTAAAACAAAGGTAAAAAATATGCACTTTAGTAGTTAAAACCAGCAAAGCTATCCCCCAAAGACCATAACAACCAACTTGCTCATTCATGCTTCTTTTTCTTGTGTTCTACTGTACTAAACCTAATGTAGATGATTAACATATAATACCAAATAGCTAACAACAAAAAGTGCCCTTCACTTTAACCTAATATAGCTTCCACCCCATATTTATTTATTTTTAGCTAATTTGCCCATATATATATATATAGGCAGGTGATTTTTTTTTTTGATACACGGGTAAAAGAATTAGGCGATCAGTAGACACCGATCGACCTATAGACAGGTGAAAGATCACTCACCCAAAAATGCTTGGACAATAATCATCAGACATAATAATATTGTAGCTTATATATCTCTATGCTAGGGCTAGACCCATCAAATGATTTAAAAAGTTCCACTTTGGATAGAATTTGTTTGATCACAACCTAAAAATACCTCTATTATTTCATTTTAATACCTAAACAAACACTTTTTGGTGAACCAACTAGATAAAAAAAATCGTTCTTTTAAGTTTATAAGTGGTATTTTCATGTGTTTGTTTGGTCATTAATACTAGTTAATAAATTAGGATATGTTTAAAAATATTAAGTAAATAATATTTACTTAAAATAAACTTTCACCTTTTTTTTTTTTCTTTCTTTGTTTGTAAAAGAACAATTATATATTAAAAACCCAATTTAAGATCTTAATTGATATTCAAATTCTAAATTTTTAAAAACCTGGATATGAGATATTAATATAATGTCCAAAATACAAAAATTTCTATGAAAACTATCTTTTGATGAGATCAGTAGTTATGCACTACGAATTTTGTAACCATCATACTGAAAACGTGAAACACCTCTTCTTTAGATGTCCTTTCGCACTTCAATATATTGATAATAATAAAATTATAATGTGCATTTAAAATAGTGATATAACGCATCAAAAAATTATTGACATTATAATAAAAATAAAAAAAACTTCATCAAATGAACTAAAACAATTGGTGGTTACTTGGTGGCAAGTTTGATTGCTAGAAACCAACTTATTTTTAACAAACAAAAGGTGTCTTGCGACATAGGACAACTTGCACGTAACCAAATAGAGGAATGGGAAAATGTCATCTCTGTCTTGCCTAGTAATAACACAAAATCCCCGAACCAGAGAAGGAAAACTAAAAACATCAAATGGCAGAGACTGATTGACAACTCGGTCAAATTCAATTTTGATGCCTCAAAAAATTCATCTGATCAATTTGATTTTGGATTCATTATCAGAAATAATCTTGCAAGGACCCTTGCCGTTGGTATTGTTAGATGCGATGTCAACTCTATTCTTGAAACGGAAGCTTTTGCTCTTCAGAAGGGCCTCCAAAAGGTCATTAGCCTTAGGTTTTCAACAATTGAAATTGAGGGTGACAACTTGATGCTCATTAATTCGCTTAACCACATTTGCAAACCCCCTTGAGAAATTGATATGATCATCTCAAACATCTTTGTCACGTTCTCTATTTTCACCCATTGCATTATCTCCACATCTTTCGGGAAATCAACACTGTTGCTGACCAACTAACAATGTTTGGACATACCCGAACACTTGTCATTGATCCGATACCACATGACATTGAAAACTTAATTTAAAATGATGCTTTAGGGCGGTCAACCCTGAAAGTTGACCCTCCCTTTTTCCTTTTATCAAGGAAAAAAAATCTAATTTAAATGAAGTCCATATTTAGACAAGTTTACAAGGGAGGCATGCTCTTGTGATGATTGTCTTACCCATACACAATTGTGAAGGTGAGTGATAGAGCACTAAGAATTTGGAAGTGGAATATGATATGTCACCACCTGCAATTCTGCATGCAACCCACTTTGAAATGTCCTCATCTAACATTTTACGTTATCCCAATGTAAATCTATGGTCGATGTTTTCTATGAGTCTATGTAGGTCCCACGTTTCTCAAATTCGAAAAGAGTATGACTAAGTACAATACATTTTAAGCTCTATTTTGCGATTACAATCACAATAACGATAATTAATAATCATCAGAATTAGGAAAATCGCCCCAAAATTTACAAAAGCACAACGGATCCGGAATTACGGTTACGGATTTTGAATCCGTGACAGGTTTTCACGTATCCGGAATTCGTAACTGACGATTACGGTTTCCGAATTCGTGATGATTTTCTTTGTAAATTCTAAAAGAAAAAGGTGACATTTTTCACAGGTCCGGAACCCGTAACCGTCACGGTTCGAGTTCCGGACATGTGAATTCCATCGTCGCGTAGGTATTATCCCTTTTAATACTCTAATGATATAAAATGTGAAGCATAATATATTCGTCTTTCACGGACTACAAACGTAATACAAATGTGCTACAAACATAGGCGATCATGGGATACCCTATCAACAAAAAACACCAATCACGGGCTGCTAATTCTCTAACCCTCAGCAGTCAGTCAGTCAGTCAGTCACGGGGACCTAAGGAAAAAGTCACCATGACCGGCTGTCACTCTAACTAACCCCACATAAGCTTCCAAAACACACAACAAATCTCCTCTGCCAACTTATAACTGACGGTCGTCAGTATTCAGTAACACGTCTTCTTCAAGCACCCCCTTCTTGATTTCCCGGCCATGTCATCGCCGGCTATTTCGCCGGTGTTTCCTCCTCCGACCGACAATGCACCTTCTCCGTTCCTCCCTCTTCTTCCTATCGGAAAGCCCATTACTTCTCCCTCTCCTCTATCTCTCCCACCAGTTGCAGTCATTACGCCGCCATTCATTTCCCCTCCGGCACCATTACCGGCGGCTATCTCGCCTGCACCTTCACTTCCTTTGATTCCTACTGTCACTCCTCCGCCTCAATCTCCGCCTCAAGCACCAATAATCTCGCCTCCTGCACCGGTGTTGCCGGTTAATCCTCCAGAACCGGTATTACCCAGTAGCCCTCCGGCACCAGCAGTATCGGAAACTCCTCCGGTTGCTCCTACTATAAGTACCAAACCACAACCGCCTCCGGTGTCTTCTCCGGCGATAAATCCTCCAAAAAGAACGAAATTTCGGCATTCATTTCCTTCTCATGCTTCTTCTCCATCACACTCCAAAACACTTCCGAGAACGAATCCAATTCCACCACCAGCAGAACCAGTCGCAGCTCCGGTAGCAGCTCCAGCGACCCAGCCAGTCATCGGAGGTAGCACCGGCGAGGGAATGCCTTTAACGGCGGAGATGCCATCTCCACAGCCAAGTATGCCACTGGTGGTGGAAAATGGCGGTTCTCGGCCGGCAATGGCGGTGCTTCCAGTGGGAGCAAATGGGAGTTCAGATTTACGAGCAGATACCGCCGGAAGTGGTGGTAATGGGAATCCGGTGAGTAATGTTTCAACAGGGATTATAGCAGGACTGTGTGTCGGTGGTGTTGTATTGGTGGCGCTTCTAGTGTTTGGGGTTTTGCTGGTGGTTTGTAGGCGGAGGAAGAAGGGTTCTAGTTCTAGATTTGATGATTGTGGTGGCTCCTTTGCTTGCAATTCTAAGTCTACTTTCCAAGGTTTGATATTTTCTACTCTCATACTATTATTCTTTATTGCCCATTTTTTATTTGGTAATTTTACTAGTAATTCAATTAGGGTTCATTAAAATTGGATTAATAAGTGTTATATATAATGTTTAGGTTGTGTTTGGCACTTGTTTAAAATAAGTGTTTCTAAGTCTTTGGACGGGTTTTTGATTTTAAATGGGTGTTTAGCTTCCAGAGAAACACTAGTGATTATTGTTTCTCATAGTGTTTTTGAAACCGTCATGTAACACTAGTGTTTCTTCAGACAAAATACTCAGATTGTCCTTACTTACTATTTCATATAAGGTTCAGTTAATTTGGATTAATAAGTGTTTCATATAGGCTAGATTCTGACGAATACGGGTTCAGGCCCATTCAGATCGGAGAGTCTGACCCAAATGTGCGTTATATTTTTTTTTACAAAAACTATAATTCGGAAATCTCGCAAATATAATGATTTTTATGATATTCTAAGTCGATTTCTTGTAACTTTGAATGATTTTCTAGCATATATGTATGTATAAATATACATAATTTTCTTTTGATCTAGGTAAACTTTCTCTACCAAGCTACACAAATAGGAACACAAGCTTCCCGGATACAGAAATCCGGGGAGCTACAAACAATCCTCATAATCAACCTCCAATCGCGTACAACCGAGGGTTGGGATTAGACAATCCGGATTTTGCAATGGCATTACCCGTTCCATCAACCGGAACTTTCACGTATGAAGAGTTAGTTGCGGCCACAAGTGGATTCTCCGAGTCCAACTTACTTGGACAAGGTGGATTCGGGTTTGTCCACAAGGGAGTTTTACCTAATGGGAAAGAAGTCGCGGTTAAGCAACTTAAGATGGGCGGACAACAAGGAGAAAGAGAGTTTCGAGCTGAGGTTGAAACTATTAGTCAAGTTCATCATAAGCATTTGGTTTCGTTAGTCGGTTATTGCATTGCCGGAGTTGAGAGATTGCTTGTTTACGAGTTTGTGACGAATAAGACATTGGAATTTCACTTGCATGGTAAGGTGATTTCATTGAAGATGTTACATTCTTGATCTTATTATGCCAACAACACTAATTTATGTCATGAAAAAAAATCTTAGACAAAAATCAGCCTGTCATGAACTGGAATACAAGGCTGAAGATTGCAATAGGTTCTGCTAAAGGATTAGCATATCTCCATGAAGATTGTAAGTACATTAATCCCGCGCAATCTACGTTCAACTCCTTCTGTTATCATTTGGTTTTAAGACGAAGCATCACTGAACTTATGTGTTGGACTTGAACTTGAATTTGGTTAATGTCTTTTCTTTTGAAGGTAATCCTACCATCATTCATCGCGATATCAAGGCATCAAATATTCTTCTTGATTTCAACTGTGAGGCAAAGGTAAACTAAATTTTCCTTATGTTATGTGTAACAAAAATAGTTTTAACATGAGTGTATATATTGTACAGTTATCTGATTTTGGACTTGCCAAAATCTTCTCGAACACCGAATCCGCGGTTACCCATATCACCACGCGGGTTATGGGGACTTTCGGGTAAGAAAAACGCTTCCTTCTATTCGAGTTGCAAATTGGGTATCCCTTATCTTGATGTTTAAGAAGTTGTCTTTCGGCTTTAGGTACTTGGCTCCGGAATATGCATCAAGCGGGAAAGTCACGGACAAATCGGATGTGTACTCGTATGGTGTCATGCTACTCGAACTCATTACGGGTCGTCCGCCTATTAATACTTCCGAATCCGACACAAATGGTAGCCTAGTGAATTGGGTATAATGCCTTTACTCAATCTCTTTCTTTTATAGGTACACATATTAAGCGGCCGTTTGGTTGGACACGAGAATGGAAACGGAAAGCAAACGGTTCAACTTGTGATAATGAAACACTTGATTTATACCATTTGTTTCTTGACTATAGGCTAGACCCTTACTTCCACAAGCCATCGAAGAAGGCAACTTCGACACATTAGTCGATTCGCGATTACAAAACAACTACAATGCCAATGAGATGGCAAACATGGTAGCTTGTGCAGCCGCTTGCGTAAGACTTTCAGCGTGGAGACGACCACGAATGAGTCAGGTAAACCGTGAAGACTATCTCATATCGATAATAAACAAACTTTATATTACTATAATGAAAAATCATTGGACTTATGTGCTGGACTGGACGACTGTAATGATTTAATGATTGATGACAATGTAGGTGATTCGCGCTCTTGAAGGCGATCTCTCTCCATCGGATCTAGACGATGGAGTAAGACCCGGACATAGCTCAATGCAGTTCCCATACGAAAGCTTAGATTTCGATGCACAAAAGTACATGGAAGACATGAAGAAATTCAGGATAGCATTATCGAGTAACAATGGAGTTGATTATACTACGGGGCGATATAGCGAGAATACGAGTGAGTATGGGCTTCAACCCTCCATTTCAAGTGCAGATAGCCATGAATCTAACACAAGAAGCTTTGAACTTGGTCGACATTAACACTCATTAATTTGTTGATTGATATGTTGCTTCTTTTTTTTTTTTTTTGTATTATAGATCATTAAGGTTTTCTTGTTTCATGATCACCCGTGTTGTGGTATTGATAGATTAGATTGTTGTTGTTGTAATATAAATCAAAACTTTACTTGGTGGTTCATACACATGAAAACTATATTCTTAGCACTAAAATATGCAAATGAGGGTGTAGCTTTGTGGACCTTATTGAAGTGAAGTAATTGTATGAAGCATCTTTGTTTTATTTGTCTCTTAGCCTTTAAGTAGTTGGAGTTGATGAAAACAACTTGTATTCGCGATTAGGGTAGTTCATTGGTTCACGGCCGGATCTAGACCGAAAAGTTTCTATTAGATAAAATATATTTTTGGGTAAAATGACTAACTAGATCTTTTATCTCTAATATTCTATTAAGAGTATCCTAACATAACCATATTTCGTAAATATACCCCTATTTTTTAAATTAGAGGAACTAGAAAACAAAAGCATATAAAAAAGAACTTATTTAACCCAATTTTTTCTAGCTCATCCAGATAACGCGAAACGAATATGACCACCTAGAACAGCTCGAATCTTTCTAAACAAAGACATATTATTACAAATTTCTTACATTTGCTATATTTACAGCAAATCTAACAGAAGAACTTGAATTTTAAGGGATCTCACTCACTTGTAATAACAATAGAACATACCCAATACTATAACATGTCTGCCCAAGAATCTATCTTACTTCATAAGTTCATAACACTTCTCTTCCATTTTTATGTAAGCAGCTTATTCAATGAATAGTGAGTGAGTTCAACATAGCAGTAAAATGCTTCATTATTTCCCTTGTAAAAAGTTAAAACTACTTGCAGTGAAAGAATGGTACCAGATATGGAGAGACGTATATATTTACATACTAAGACAAATTGGCAAATAAATCACTAGGCTTTGCAAAATCATTGTTGTGTTTGCTTATAATGTGATAAAAAGCTGCAATAAACTGATGAATAAAACTGCATTATGTATCCAGATATAGTCAAGGCTGTTAAAAAACCTTTTTGAGCACATCATCTCGGACACAGTCAAGAATCGCGGGGACTGTTGTTAACAATGTTGGCTGCAAGGCAGTTGTATCGCCCTTTGTACCCCATTTTATCTTGCTTGATGTGTCTGTTAAGGTTAATGGGGAACCATATCCTATTTTACACCCAAGAGCAGCCATTATATTCTGCATTATTATAAAAAAAAAATGTCACTTGTTAAGAATACGAAGATGCATCAAGCAAGCTCACTTACTCAAGCCTTGATCACACTGAGATATGTACCTCTACCGACAATTCGAGAATGTGAGCCAATGGTAAGTATGTGAAATATACATATTTACTCCCGAGTCCAGGAACAATGGTCATAACAGCAGAAACAAATAAGTAAAAGAAACAAAGATATAAGTTGAGAGGTGCAGTGAATCTCATACATTAGTCTTTAGGTCAGTGTGTTGAATGAAGCAAATAAACATAAAATCATAGATTTGTTCACATCAATTCTAGTTCAGAAAATAAACCAAATTTACTTCAATATGAAAGTAAGCCAACATATTGAAGAGTACATAAGCAAGATACTGAACAAATGATTCACCAAGTTCAGTAAAAGAAGAAATGTGCATTTTTCGATACTAAATATGCACCCTGAAAGCACAAGAAACACCCCAGACATACTTGCAGTGAAATAAACCATTCTTCTTTAGTATCAGCGAAGATAGCAACACGCTCATTTCTTGAATGCTTAAGCTGTACAGTCTGTACTAAACCACAAGAAAAATCACATATATCTTGAAATACTTTTCCATAAGTTACCCACTCATATTTTCCCAAATATACTTTCTCCAAACCCCGTCCATCTTGTGTCGATTCAGTCTCATTAGAAATCAGCTTCCTGGTCCCAAGAAATGGCTTATCCCGGTGCAACTTACATGACCCTTCAATAGCCAAAATATTCTGCTCCCATTCAAGAGATAGATGCCACGAGCATAGAAGGTTCAATGATACATCAATGTAGCTCAGCTTTAAACTAATCATGAGTTGTATACTTAACAGGGATTCAAGGTTCAGTTTAAACTGTCCATTTTTTAAGGGTGAATGGAAGTTTATTGAGTGATGATGGTCACTTTAAAGCATTGAAAACCTGAAACTATTGAGCATTGAAAACATGAAACTATTTAAATATACATCCACAGGGTTGCCTTCCAAAAAGAAAAATCACACAAACCCGGGGAAATATAGAGCATTGAAAACATGAAACTATTTAAATTTATTCCAATTATTCTCTTCAAAACTTTAGATACACTTCCAAGTGCAAATATCAAATGCCCAAAAAGATTGTTTTGCCAGAAATGTTTATCTCAAAATAGGAGGTGGGCCCACTGGCCACAGATGAAACAAAAAACACTCGGGAGAACCAACAAATTATGATAAATTGTCTTGCCTAGTAATCTTCTCCATATGATATATGTGTTACTAAGAAAAATTAACGAGACATTAAGGATAGAACAAATACAAGGGCTTTGTTTCATTGAAGGAACACATCACTATGAACAAAAATGACAGCAGACAAACTCGAGCCGAGTACCCACCACCGGTTATATTTGCTTTGGAACACTAGAGGTGTTTCCAAGAAGTTAAGCTTCTTCTGATTCCGCAATCAACAAGTTCATGAAAGAAGAATGAGATGATGAACAATTTGCTTTGCAGATTTTGTATGAAAATCTGAATTTAAGGGCCAAAATAGGAGAATGAGAGTTGGCTTACCAACTATTGCTTCCATGTTATTGTCCTCTTTAAAGACACCAAGAGATGACCCATGGACTGAAAGCAACATTTCACCATGCTTTGGATGCCTCTGGGTTTTCGGTGTCATCCCTATGGACAACCGCTGATCGTTTACCTGTCATATAAAACATATACATCCAAATTAACGGCGTACCCATCACAGAAAAGCTGTACAAAGAAGACCACAGCCATATCTATATAGCTTCCTGGCCTTCAACCATTAGCAAGAATTTGCAAAATTGGCACCTCAATTCAGTGGATATACAGAAATGTCAAAGCCAAATATACTTATGGTCATTTCGCCTAGGCAGAGGAAGAGAATCATAAGTACTAAGTCGCAGATGCTTCATGGCTGATTAAATTCTTTCCAGAAATAGAGCAATGCAGCTTATACACTTATCAACGTTGATTTATTCAGTAGTAAAGAAATATATTACAGGAATTGTGAAAGACCGTGCACATACCCCTGGAGTTTGAAGACCATCTTGCATTCCCTGCATTAGAGACTGGCAAGGATCCTCAAAGGCCTGTGTTAAAAAAGGTTGAAACCATTTGAATGATCTATAAAATGTAAAACAATCAATTCTATAATTCAAATTTGACAATCACCTTTAAACATAATTTTTCGGAAGTTTGCCTACTAAGTGTAGCCATATAAAAGCAATGGAAATTCATACTTACTGAATCTAAAAATCAGCAAAGATTTAAGCTTAAAATACTTGCTAGCATTAAGCATTGTATGAAACCTCCAGAACTGACTTCACTTGCTACCTGCTGTGCTTGGGAAGAGGAATCCACTGGCAGATTGCCACACTTCAGAGATGTGAGGATAGTTATCTATAGTATCAACATTTTGCAATAAAAATTTATCCTCTTGATGTTTCCATTTCAAATCAACCTGACCATCACTTCCATTTTCAACTGTGCAATTTGGAAGATTTTCCTCAAAAAATTGCAGCATTGGTGCTTCTAGCTGTTGTTCACTGAAGTTTGAACGAACCAAGCGCACTGCAGTGAGAAGATGTTCAACTTCAATGTCACAAATTGCTCTTATTCCAGCTATCTGACGCTCAACTGGAAAATTTGACAGAAGTTTTCAAAAATTGATATAAAGTTATGAAAAGCAAGTGCATCATCATGAAAATAAAATAAAATTGCAGCCATGGAACAAACAGTTTGCTGTTGTCTTTCACTGAACATCAATGAACCTAGTGATAAATCTTTGCTTGTCTGATGTAATTCAAACTGAAACAACTAAAAATTGTACCTTCTGGGTCCCTAAACGCCTCATTCTTGTTCTCCATTTGTTTCTCCTTCTCATCTAAACCAATTTCTGTATTCTGTGATTCAGCAGTTCGACTAGCAGTTGTAGTCTTCTTTCCTTGTCTCCTCGTCATTCACTGCAAGTCTGCAACAGGGTCACGCCGAGACATAAACCTAAACCGGCTTTAGGTATAACCTTAACCTCCGGTTTTGCATAGGTGTGCTAAAAAAAAAACTAATCGGCAGTTAACCCCGGTTTGTCTTATCAGTATCTCGTCTTTTAAGCTTACTAAACTTTAGTATATGTCGTTTAAACTATCAGAATAGTACCTCACATATTGAGTCCGTCTAAAGATTAGTATCTGATTATTGTTTACACGTTTAGTTCACAAATCAGTGTTAAATATCAAGGACAAAATTATCCACATACTTTAGACATAAAGCTTACATTACTGCAGATTTTCAACATCGATATGTTAACTTAAAGAATCGATATGTTAACTTAAAGTGTGAACAGTAATCCAAGTATTAAATATCGGTCGGACTCAATATGTGAGGTACCGTTTTGATAGTTTAAAAAACGGGGTACCAACGGTTTGACAGTTTAGGTTTAACCGGACCCAACACTCTCACCCACATACACCAATTGATACAACGTGAAACAATAAAGTTAATTAAAATCTCAAATTAGACAAGCCAAACCCTAATTCCCCTCTAAGGGTATGCAAACTAATTCCTAGCTAGTATGTAGTTTGGAAATGGGATAAAATGATCATAACACCCATTAATAATATAATCCCAGTTCGTATATATAGTTATTTTTAATTAAAAAAATAATTGATACAATAACTCGTGTATTACACGGATACATTACACGAGCATATGAGACATTATTGCCACTAATTAAACTAGATCACAATTTTCATTATCATTTATTTATCAGTTACCTTTCACATAAGCAAAGACTAAAAAAATTTCTTCAGTTTTGAAGATAGTTCTTCGATCAATGTCCATTTAGATAGGCATGTAGATCATCGTAATATACAGAAAGCCATTTTTTCATGATCTTCACCTCCTTCATCCGCATCGCCTTTAGCCATTTCGGATCACTATCCGTAGCATAGAGCAAATCTAAGCAATGAGATCCTACATCGATTCAAAAAATGTAACACAATGTTAATTAAAGATCAATAATTCAAACTTTGTTCTATGTTAATATATTCCACAAATGAATTAAAAGAATTAGTACTATGATCTATTAATGTAATTAATACCATGAGGAGCCTTGATAGCAACAAGTGTCTCTGATATGCTTTCTAACACACTGCAAATATACATATCAAAAAACAGTACTAAAGTTAGTTATTGAGAACACACAAAAATACGAATTCTTATGTGATTGATGTACGTACCCTTCTTGGCTAAACGGATCTTTCAACCCGTTCGAGAATATGATGTTGCTACCGGATCTTTTGAGAACCAATCTTAAGTCCTGCAAATCGATTAATGTTGCTTGACATTAGATTAATCTAGTACTGGCTAGTTTCTTATGATCCAAGATCCGGAATGAGATTAATCCAAGATGGTACATACCCGAGATCCATAATAAGTGTTAAGCCAAGAAGGTCGAGTTGGGACTCCAAATGTATCATTACAACTTTGCATGAACGTTTGGAGATCAAAGGGATTTACTGGAATCAGTGTATTGGTGATGCTTGAGTTGAAGATTGTTCCCATTGGATCGATTAATTCACTGCACACCTGCAAATTGATAGAATGTATGTTATATATAACCCTAACCCTAACCCCTAATATAAATGTTATAGATAACAAAAAGTTTACCTGCCATTGCCATCCCCAAGTAGTTTGATCAGAACTTGAATCAGGCTTAGTTGCAGCTGAAGCAACCGCTAGGCAGTCGGCGGTATCAAGAAGTGAAATTGCGGCCGCAACTTTGTCAAGATCAGTGGCTCCATCGGCAGCTTGGTCGATGGTTTGGCAAATGAGGCTAAGTTGGTATTGTGGTGGTGCATCGTATTGAGCTGCCTGACGGTAAAGGTTCACTAAGTAATTTCCGAGATCATCGGTGTTGTTTAGGGTACTGCATCAAAGATTAAGAGTTAGAAACGTAGCTATTAGAAAGTATTCTTTGAAAATATGTATTAGAAACTCGAGTTTTGATCAGGATCACCTCGAGAAAATGTTCAGTTCCGGCTCATCAATTAAAGTTTAGGTTCAACTCAATTTTAAACGAGACGAACATTAAACTCAAATAATTAACACCCACAAAGAAGCCTAGGTGAATCGGCGGGATTCATTAGGGTTGTTTAATGAGATCAAGCACTTGAGTTTGGTTCAGGTTCGTTTACTTACTAAAGAATCCGAGTTTGAACACATTTTTATGTCGGGTTAAACTTTAGGTTTTGTTTGAGCACGACTGATAATTTCAAAACGAGTTAGACATGAATATATTAAAGTTCGGATCGTTCAGTTGATCAGCATGGTCAACCCATTTATCATCTTTCACTTATAAAGTACTTACTAGCCGAGTATGAGCACATTTTCGGGAGAAAGTATTTGAAGTTAGTATGTATATACCTGCATGTACTAAATTTTTTGCTTAGGTGCAGGAGTCCATTTGACGTTGAACCCAATTTGGCCATTTCTTCCCAGGATCTCACAATGGTTTCATAACAACTTTTACTTGTATCCTACAATTGACATATTAATCTGATTAATACAAACTATTGCACTTAATAATACTTACAATTTACAAGAAATATATGCCAAGTAAACCATTAAACTATACTAAGATAGATACAAGTCTTACTCGATAAACTTTGTTGACCCAATTATCGTAAGTGTCTCCAGGGACAGTAGACATGAAAATCGGTGCTGATGCGGCTAGAGCTCCCATTGCGACATGCGGATACTTGAGCCGAAACCAAGTCGCGAGCACTGGTTAGAAAAATCGAAGACAATTAATCAATTTACACACGTTTTACTTATGTTAATTGACTTGGTACATCAACACAAGACACACGAAATATGTACTTACTTCCACCATAAGATCCTCCAAAGACGAAAACCGGAGAGTGTTGAGCTTTGTAATGTTCTTTGAGGAAGAGAATGATTTCTGCATAATCAGCTAAAGCCTGTGCCGAGCTGAAATACCCAACACTTTCCGGATCATTAAGAGATTTTAGCATCGAACCTTTTGGGTTTGACATTCCGTAATACCTATGCTGTTTGTATCAAAAAACAAACGATAAATTATGTAAATCAAATAACATGGAATTTTACATGTTTATATGATTGTATTGTATACTGGAGAAATAGTTCACCAAACTTCACAACAATTATAATTAAATTATATAGATAATGTATACCTCTATAAAAACAATAAGAGCCTTGAAGTGAGGAGCAAACTCATGAAGCAACCCGACATTCGTCAAATCCGAGTCAATAGGTTCCTCGGCTCCCAAATACACGAATATCGGTGCGTTATTCTTGGCGCCACCCCAATAATCGTCAGTGACCACATACTTCTGACGAAACGTGCGATAGCTCTC
Source organism: Fagopyrum homotropicum (assembly GCA_033239125.1). Taxonomy (NCBI): domain Eukaryota; kingdom Viridiplantae; phylum Streptophyta; class Magnoliopsida; order Caryophyllales; family Polygonaceae; genus Fagopyrum; species Fagopyrum homotropicum. The sequence continues at coordinate 166,258,748 of BSWB01000001.1, forward strand.
GGGTCTATAGTTGAAATGATCCATTGTTTGGTTGTACAAATGTTGTTTTGTGTTTAGCAACATTCTACGACCGTTATTACTACTCACACGAAAAGGGTTACTAACCCTAGGTTGAGTTATCGGTAAGGAATACGTAAACGAAACAAAACTTACAAACGTAACCATAATAAGAAGCCATGCAAAGCAATTTTGAGAATACGTAGCCATATATATATGAAAATGGACTTACGTACTCTTTGGTGTTTTTAAGGTTAAAGAGAAGTTTTGGGTACGTAAATAATGGATATATTTGATTGATCTAAGTTTGATTGTATTTATACACAGATTTTAGTTCATGGTGTGAACTTATGTCGATATATGAACTTTCGTACGTAAGAACTTTAAGATTACTTTTGTGTTTAATATTTCAAGCACTACGTTGGTGGCTAATTCGCCTTTGGTGACTGAGTGTTGTTATTTTGAATACTTTTTTGTGGAAGATATTGACATACCATTATACTTTGATTTGAGAAAATTGTTTAAACAGTATCTCATCTTTTAGGTTGACTAAACTTTAGTACCCGTCGTTTAAACTATTAGAACTGTAACTCACTTATTGAGCTCGACCAAAGATTAGTACATAAATCACTATTCACACAATAAGTTAACACATCGTTGTTAAATATCAGGGGCAAAATTGTCCACCTAACTTAGGCAAAATTGTCCACCTATCATAGATTTTTAACACCGGTCTGTCAACTTAAAGTGTGAACGGTAATTTATGTATGAATATTTGGTCGGGTTCAATAGATGAGATATCGTTATGATAGTTTAAAAGACGAGATACTAAAGTTTAGTCAGTCTAAAAGATGGGGTATTGTTTAGAAAATTTTCTTTTTTATTTTATGTATAATATTGTTTGAGATTAAAGTTTGATAAAATCAACTTAAATAATGTTAATGTGTTAATTGATTTCTCTCTTGCACTAAGAGTCTAGAATGATATGATATCATTTTATATAGACTTGAGTTATATAATATGTAGTCAATAAGACCTAGTCAAGGTTGGATTTATTTTTATTAGTAGTTAAGTGACGACAAAATGGATAGTTAATCGGTCTAGAAACGGACCGGATCAGACTAAGTAAACTTGATTTTTAGGTTTAATCGGTTCAATCTAGATGCTAGATAAGATGGACTCAAATTCTTAAGACATTTAATTATATTTTAATGAAAAAAAAAGGAAAGAAAAGGCACGTTGTTTACACGACGCTCGATCTACCACTAGTCGACAAAGTCACAATCTAACGGTGTATGACGAGTGTTCACGGCCTACACTGACGGGTAGTTTTTTACAAACTCGCAACGCTAGTTTTATATCGGTATCTAGTAAATCGAACACCGTGCAAATAGTTTTTCGAAAAAAAAATAATAGACGGTCGGATTTGACATTGATTATTATTTATTAAACCATAAAAGGGTCTTTGTCCTAAAAATTTTTTTATAAAGTAATTATATTTGTACTAATTGTATAAATATATTTATGAACAAATAAAAAAGTTATAAGAGATTACTTGATATTTTATGAACAATTTTAGTCATAAATTATTATGTTGTATAAATAAATATTTATAAGATTATAGATTACAATATTACAAAATATAAATGATTTTAGTTGGTATACTCGTACCGAAATAATATTTTTAGCCATAAATTTGTACATGAATTACACAGATCTCTAGTGCGATTTTTTCATATTAAAAACGGAAGCCCGCTTTTACAAATTTGTCATAATTATGTATGACTACGCGGTTGAATCATTACATAATATTTTTGTAATTAAAATTGTGTTTACCAATAGAAAAGTCGTATTATTTTATCCTATTTTATCCTATGAAAGATCAGGTTCAAGGCATCATGTGTATGCCATATAAATCGACCCAAAAGTATTTGGATTTGGAAAATAGACTTAGATGCGTTCATGATCTTTTGCTTTGTAATTGAACTTTTTGAGTAGTAACTATGCTTTTTAATGTTTTAATTAAGTAAATATGCATCAATCTTTTGTATTTAATTTCAAACTCTACACACTCTTCTCTCAAGGTGTTAATTACTAAAAACAAAACTAGAAAAATTCTAGTAAATCATATTGTTTCTTTTTCTTTTGAAAAAATTTGGTCAAATAAGCCATATTATATTTTCATTAGATTTGTGTACCTTTCAATTTTTATCACTTTTATTAAATTGAAGTTGGAAGGTAAGGAGTTTAATTGATTAGGGTATATTTACTAAACATATTTATACCATTGACCTATTTATCAAAGGCTCAAAAAAGATTACTTAACTAATTTAGTCTTTTTTTCTTTAATCTTCTTAATTTTGTCCCCGAAGTGTAAAATTAGCGTTCAATTAATTCCGCGCGTGAAGTAACGTATTGAAATTAGGTTTAATTAATTTCGTACATAAAGGGCGGAATAGAAATTGAGTTTATTTAATTCCTTACATGGAGTGCAGAACTGAAATTAGGTTTATGGAGTTCCGACCAAAATTGAATTTAATATGTCGTGCGAAACCGAAATAAATATATATTAAAAAAAAAAAAGAGTTCAATTAATCTCACACCCGATGTGCTAAATTAGGTCATTTTATAATAATTTGTATAGGTTTATCTAACAATGTTTCTTCACGGAATTTACAAAATTAGTTATTTAATTTTTTGTTAGCATTCATCTTTTTTCGATTTTAAAATAAAATTCTTTTTAAAATTGAAATAATCAGTTGCGGTATTCGCCTCGCGGTAGGTCTGTCAAGTTTGGATAATCCAATCTTTTTTGAGAAAGTCTGGCACTGAAGCACCAGACTAGCAAGCGGTGGTTATGGGAAATTTTGGAGTGCAAGAGAGTGACTCCCAATTGTGAGTCCGTTTTAAGAATCACATTCCGATAACCACTCTCCCAAACTAACCTTAAACCATGCAACATTCCCCATATTTTATTTATGTAAAGCGCGATCAGATGCATGGAGACCACCGACTCTCTCCCTACCAAAAAGAATCTATGGTTCCATCTTGATCAACATTTTTGATCCAGTAAAAGCTATTGATTGTATTATTTTTTCAAATTTAAAAAATATAATGCTAAAAAAAAGTTAATGGGCCACGGCCCAATTATAAAACAGAAGAAACATCTTGCAATGCACTTTCTTGACCCACAACACCATGTAGAATTTGCCTAAGCAAAAAAGCAATGCCAACATTCCTGTAAATGTATATGATCAATCAAGATATATTCACATATCAGAAGAGCTCTATAGGAACAGATAGAGCTCTTCTTCTACTACCATTATCAGTTCTCATTTACATCATCGAGCCGCGTTAGGCTTTCTTGTTGGAGTCATTGTTATCCGTCTCTGAAGGCGAAGGGGCTAAGCTGAGAAGCCATACCAAGAGCACGCCGACAAGAGCGCCGGAGAGATGAGCAATATGATTTACATTTGACATTCTTACTAACCCATTTGACATTCCTGCTGATGCTTGTGCTGCTTCCATTACCTATCACCATTCACCATTCCAAACCATTATCATATTCGAGCCTTTAACCCGGAAAGATACAAATTTTGTTTGGAACAAACTGAAAGGCTACCCATGTAAATGCCCTAGAGCTACACAATAATAACTAATACAGCATTTAGGGTCTGTTCATTTTCCATATCCTGATATGGGATATGGGTATGGATATCACATATCCCATATCCATATTTCGTAATTGAGTATATGGGTATTAAAGTGATATCCCGGATATCAATACTTTACTTTTTTTATCAATTTTGATATCTTTAAAAATTGACCAATATCACAATCTTTTTCTCTCACGTCTCCCTCACAACTCTCCCTCCCAAGTCTTCCTCTCTTGATATACCTCACCATCTTGTCAAACACAAGTATAAGATATCAGATATCAATCTCATATCCATATACCTGATATCAATACCGATACCGATATCTGATATACTCATATCAGGATAAAGGAAAGGAACAAACCCTTAGCTTTGATATGTCTATATATGAGGCTAGTAGCTAATTTAGACATTAGAGGAACGAAAATAAGGGCAGTTAGAACTAGGCAAACCCGGGCTCGTGCTGGACTATTTGGAAGGGGGAAAAGAGAAGGAAAAAAAATTAAAAACATTTTTTGTCCGTTTTCCTAGGCCAGACTCGGACCGAGTCCGGAACTCGGGCCTAAGGGTCTTGCCCATACCCACCCGAGTTGGCTTTGGGTGGATCCTGTATTTTACCTTTTTCTGAAAAAAGGAAAAAATATTTGTATAATATATAAAATAAATAAAAGTATTAGACATAAATCAAAGTAGTTAATGGTTGTGGACAGTTAAACCTTACCCCCGGGTCTCAAGGTTTGGACTTTTCCTATTGGTATCCACCAAATTTCAAAATTCTTCTTGGTACCCATATGATTCTATTTGTTTCCTCTTTATACCCATTCTTACTATATTACATTAAAATTCGTTATAAAATAATTAAAATAAATAAAAATAAATTTAAAACTAGTTATGACCTTATTACATTTAAACTAATAAAGGCGAAAAACTCAAAAAAGAAAAACGGGCCGTATGATTTGTCATACTATGCCTACGGATTTGTATATTTCTCCTTACCTATGCTGCTGCTATTCACGAATTGAGGTTTGAGTATTTTTTTTGCTTGTTGACACTGAAGGCCAAATAGCTATTTATTATCCATTGATAGATGTCAGGAGGACAGAAATTGCTTACCTTGTCTATCACAAATTGACCAAGTATAAGCACTTCAAGGATCTTCCTCCAGTCCCATGACATCTGAAGGACAAGTAGGTCAGAATTTCATCCAGGTTGATAATTTTGTTTGAAACATGTAATAATTCATGATTACCTTTACAAGGACACTAATTGCAAATAAGCCAAAAACAGCCCCAGAAGCTCCGACAGAAACTGCATTTCTTGAGAGAACAAGCCACGAAACAAGGTTTGCACCGGCTCCTGTCAGAATGTAAGAAAGCCACAGTGCTAAGTTGCCTTCTTCTTCTTCCACAAGCTTCCCTGGTAATAGAATGCACAAAGGTGTTAGCAAATTGTAAGACACTAGGTACATTCAAAAAGTCTTCATTAAATGAAAATGAAAATTGACAGAAAAATTGCAGAGATAAATTCTTACCAAATATATACAAGAAGAAAAGATTGCTGGAGAGATGATTCCTGCAGAGTGCAGTAAAGACAATGACATTTAGTTAAATTTCAAAAGAAAATGAAGATTTTTTATTTGTTTAGAAGTAATTTTACCAAGTTTTCATATGCAGGATAGTCTTTCAACTACTGCTTCATATTGCATGATTTTCAGAGTTACAACAATAAAAAAAATCTTACCAATTTGCATGACAAAATGCAGCTGTGATGAACTGATACCAAACAGGGTAATTGTGGTACAAATAGAGGGCTTTGGTAGCTCTCACCTGAAGAACACATATTACAGTCTTTAAACTGACATCTATATCAAGTCCCTAAAAAAAGTTACAGCTTTGTATGTTCAATGGTCTACAAAAGAGTGGATACCAAAAGTATAAGGTCCTGACCAAAAAACATGTTGTAAGTCAATAGCAATCTTGTGCCTTTTTTTTCTCAAAACCGGAAGAGTATCATGCCATTTCACCAGAAATGTATCTGCTATACTTAAGAGGAGAAAAGAATTCCAGTCAACTGCTCTTACTTATCTTGCTCAAATCTCTTGTCACTTATTCATTTATTTACCTTAAGGTGAAGTGCAAGACACCTTCTATTTGCTAGATATGACAACAGTTTTCAAATACAAAGTTGCATTTAATTTAGCACTGGATTACTCGTCAAACTTCAAGATATACTATGCTGCAAAGACTTTGCCAAGGAGGTTTTAATCACAGGTGCTTCTGTAGAACTTTAGTCAAAAACAAACAGTTCATTACCATAAGTACAACATCTTCTCTTGACAAGAAACGACCCTAGGGGCCAACTGTCTCAATTTTCAAAACAGGTCATATACAACCTAAAGCATAAGCCATTACAAGCATGTTTATTGCACTTAAACAGAAAAATATGCAGAGTGCGTCCACTATGAGAAGAAAAATTCTAAAAAAAAAATAAATATTAACAGGATATCATACAAAAAGTGTATGGACAAATATGAAAGTTGAAGCCAGTGGAGCTGTTCTGAAAAGTTATCAAGAAGATGAGCTCAAAGTATGATTTATTTTTTTATCACAAGCTGAAAACATAATACTCAAAAGATCTGAATTTTTTATATGAAAAAATACTTATATAAGCGTCTATAGTTAATTCGCTTAGAATGATGGACACAAAGACTTGATGATTGTTTTCCATCCACCACTTTCCTAATACAAGACTACTTGAGATATTTCTAGATAATTTCTCAGACAATTTCAAATGTATAATATGTAAAGAATCACAAACTATCAACATTTGGGACAGCAATTTCCTTGCCTGAAGAATGTGATCGGCCACAAATATCCCAATATTCAAAAGAATAATCCAGAACACTCCATTCACACGCTTCTCAGGTTTGCGTCGTGGCTTCTCAAGTTCCAAATGTGGCATTATATCTTGAAGGAAAATATGTAGAGATTATTAAGAATAAAATTGTAATCTTATCAGCCATGTGATAACAAGAGCCTCATGCTTGACAATGGGAAAACAGTCAGACATCAAAGATGATCATGTAAATCCTCATCCCAAATGTGGCATTAGCACAGTAAATAAACCAATGCTTCCTAATTGTGCCAAAGTTTGGTCAATCATTTGCAAATCTCACATTTTGTGTTACTAGTGCCAAAACCTAAAACACGTGATCCCTTGACCCAATGATCAAACTCAGTGCTTCAGAGCATTCAGGGAAAAATGGTGTGCCAAGGAAATAATTAATATCACATGTTACAAGAACCGAGATTCAAGTCCTACTTAGTCACTGATAGTACCATTTTTCTCAGACTTCAATTTAGCTAATTGTTACAGTCTTGAATTCGTCTAACGAAGTATATTGTTATATTACTCGTTCAAATCATTACCACAGAAAGTTGACCTACTGTTCCCATAGTTCTCGCAAGAAGCACCAAGCAGATAAATCAGGCAAACAGGATCATATAACAGCAGATATATACCCTCAGTCAACAACACCACATCAAAATCTAAGAGCACCATTTCACTTGTGAACATTACCAAAAATTTCATCCTCGGAGGTACCTATCAAAACTAAATATATTCGTAACAACAGAAAATTTAGCACTATGGAAATAACAAGATACAAAACGAAGCAAAAATCAAAACCTCAATTCTCTCTTCTCAGGGATTAATCAATCAATAATTAATATCAAAAACAAACAAAAGAGAGTACCGGAGTCATTGTAATTGCAGGCGAAGGGGGAGAGAGAAACGGGAAATTGACGAGGAAGAAGAGAATGATGAGAGAAACGCCTCTGCGGATGGAGAAACACGGATGGAGCATTGGAATGAAGAAGATGAGGATCCGAATGGTAACGAGCAAGATTGACATGTTGAAGCAACGAAGAAGAGTGCTTGAGCGCCGGAAGATGGAGTTGCAGCGCCATGGCGCAACCCAGCTACCCCTTAGCCTCTTCGCAAGTGAGCAGGTAGAAACTGAAAGGGGGAAAAAAAAGTCAATTAAAATTGCTTTACGACTTTTAATTATTTTTGCATTGAATTTGACTTTGCTTTTTGTTCATTTTTATTTTATACTCAAGTTAAGTGGAGTATTTGTTCTTATGAAATAAAATCATAAATCCTAAATTTCATTTAAAAACCTAGTTCATAATTGAAAAAGTCATAATGCCGATCGATAATGATTATGATTTTAAACATATTCAGAAGAACAACTCATTCAACACAAAAAAAGAAAAACAATATTAAATGGGATGAACCAAAATCTGGTTCCACAAATTCAATTTTGATGGATCAAAATTGATTCAGGAATAACCTCTATTGGTTTGTTATACGAAATCATTACGGGTGATGTTATTAGCTTAGGCGCTAAGAAAATAACTTTAACTATGTAGTTAAAACACAAGTTTTTGCGCTGAAAGCTGAACTAAAAGAAGCAATAAGACTAAATATAAAAAAGATCGAAATTGAGGGTGATAACATTTGTGTTATCAAGGCACTCAAAGGTCTTTGGAGTTGTCTCTGGGAGATCGAGATGATCATATCCGACTCTATACTGGATCTTCGCTTTTTTGAGAAAGTCCAAGTCAGACATGTGTTCAGATAAATCAACTGTATTGTTGACCGATTGACCTATTTGGAAATTTCGAACCCCAACACACCATTTTCTAACGACTCCAACTTTAATGTTTTCATCCCAAGGATGCTTTAAAATGAACAACCTCAGAAAGAATATTGGGTTTGGCTATTATTTTCATAATGGGCCTCTTACAGGCACATAAAGTACTATGGGCCTTGGCCCATAAAGTATTATGGGCCTTGGCCCAATTTTGTTACGTGGTTTATTTGCTTCCCATTATTGCTCCCTAGTGAAGACCTTGGGAAAGAACCCTCGATCATATAAAAAGATGCATTGGAAAACAGCAATATTATCCATTATCGAACATTTTTTTTTTTGGCAATTGAGCTTAAGGGCCCGTTTGGATGTTTCTGGGTTGTCGATATAAACACTATGGAAAATATTTTCACCCAAAAAAATCATGGGAATTTCATATTTATATAAAACATAATTTTAGAGATTCTAATAAATAAAAATGTAACAATTTAGTTTTTTTTTAACTTAATTCTATATGTAACATACAGAGAATAATTTATATTGAGAGCAAATTACAAAATTTAGGAGTAAATATATAATATTATCCAATTTTTTTGCAAATTTTGGAATCGTTATCTTTGGGGAAAAAATAAAGTAATAATTAGCAGAATAGAATTTTAAGCTTTAAATCACTATATTTAGCATATTCCTTTAATAGAATAAGGTTCGTATTTTTTGGAAAAATGACATATGTCATTCTCCAATATCAGAGATATTAAACAAGTTACGTGTTCTAAATCCTTTGAAATTTGTTTTATAAATGACTTTTTAAATAAAGTTATAGAGCAACAAATATTATTGTTTTAAATCGTGAATATTTTGGGAGGAAATTTGTAAACATGAGCTTTTATAGAGGAATAGAATCGTGATCGAAGATCGTGTGCATGTGAGTGCGAACACGTTAGATTTAAGCTCAACAAGAATGTTAACGAGGTTTCGTATATATCAAATGGTAATAGGATTAACAACCAAATGATCATATATGTTAGACTATGAGTTTGTTATTATTGACATGGGATACACATCTCACACGACGTATGTATCGTCACAAATAAATGTCAGTGTACACAACAATGCGCTTGTATCCACGACTACGTAACGTTTCACGTGTGTATTTCAATTTCTTTAATTAAAACAGTTGCCTCTATATCATAAAAAAACACATATCTACATAAGATTACATGAAGGGGGAAGAAAAACAAAAAAAAAATCTTGATTCACAAAGCATTTTAGAAAAAAGCTATTAAAGAAAATTTCAAAAAGAGTAAGAATCAATATTACCATAAATGGACATTTAGGTAGGTGTAAAACATATGAATACAATAAGTTCCCGTTTGGTTATAACTGTATAAATGGAAATGAAATGAAAACGAATCTACTCTATATGTGTTTGTGAATTTTTTTTAACCATTTACCCCCGCTTGGTTGTAATTCCGGAAACGGAATGAAAATGAATCTAGTTCATATGCATGTCTTGTTCATGAAATTTTTTGGAATAATTCCATGAGTTTCATGTAAAATGCACGTGTTTTCCTCTATTTTGTTACCCTATAAGGTATCAAAACTAATCAAATATTACTCCAACTAATTCAAATCACAATAAATGATTCAAAAAAGTTTGATGAATAAGGATATGAATATGGACTAAATTCGTTTCCATTCCGTTTCCGGTGATAAAACCAAACGGGTCAGTTATACTTCAATTACTTCAAATCAAAAACAATAATTCTAAAAAAACTTCGTTAAAATGGATATACGTATGGATTAGATTCCGTACAAAGTGATAAGACAAGGACGATAGTCGATAGCCTTACACTTATCACAGCCATCGACAAAGAGGGGCCTCAAAATAATGTCTTTATTCATTTAATGTTTTATGCGTGACAACTAGAAATACATTATTTACAAAAAATAAATAATGCATTACCAACTCCAAAATATAGAGACAAAAAAAATGTTTTATATGGTTGTCATTATTTGATATGTTCATTTGGATATCATAACTCAGTATACTGATATTCATACAAGGTAGACTCGTCGATCAATCATAGCCGTTGAATCAATCGTCAATTATTGGTCCATATTCAACGAAGCCGATTGCTATTATTGACTACATGTTATTTCATTAAAGGCATCTATATTTCAAAGAATTACATTTGATCGCCAATATTTTTGGAAAAGCACACACATACCCAAGAATAAATATTTTAACCATCGTTTTTTTGTACATAAAATTTGTTAACTAACTATGTTATATTTCTTCATAGTAATACATATAAAAAGACAATAAAATCACAAAATATAAAATGGGATTGTATTTAATTAAACCGAATAAATAAAAAATACCTTACGGGTTTCAAATATTGATGACTTTTGAGTCAACTTATTGATACATAAGTTGTATTATAAGAAACTTTAGGATTGTTATTTTCCGGTTCGAACCTGAGTGATCCGTTTTGATTTTTGGACAAATTTTGTAAGAAGGTTTGTGTTGGAGATAATAAGGTCTCACGTCGAAAGATAGGGACACTCTCAGCCTAGTATATAAGGTCGGTGGGCTACTTCTCATATTGTCAATTTGTTTTAGGATGGAATCTCCGGGTTTATGTGCTAGTCTTGGACCTAATGCGCATGTGCGCTCGTATGTACACTATCCCCGCTCTACCGGTCCATCTATATCGGGCTTTGACAGTTTGCTTTATACCCCTATACAGCTTTGAACCGGAGAACAATCTTATAAAAAATTCAACAACAAACTAATTAGGGTTGTTGCACGAGTTAAACATGGCGAGCTTTAAAATGTGTGGTTATTTTTTTTGAACTAGTTTAAGTCAACTTTAATTTTTCTGAACCATCGTAGCGTCTATATAGTAACTCAACTAATATAATTTTTTTTATAGTTTTATTCGAATCGAACGAGTCGTGTTTTAACATGTTCAAACTCAGCTCGTTTAAAAAATGCATGATTGAACCGACGTTATACATCTCGGCTCATATCAAAGTTTTAAAATCGTGTCAAAATAAAAGATAGCGACGAAGATAGAGTCGTGAATCACCTATCATCTCTCACGATGTTATCTATTAACCATCCTAATTAAGATGATAATAAACTTTGTCGTCATCCAACTAATATAATAATATCGAGTTTTGACATGTTCAAACTCGGCTCGTTTAAAAAATGCATGATTAAACCGACTTATACATCTCGGCTCATATCAAAGTTTTAAAATTTGTTATTTTTTTTGTCAAAATAAAAGATAGCGACGAAGATAGAGTCGTGAATCTCCTGTCATCTCTCACGTTGTTATCTATCAACCATCGTAATTAAGATAATAATGAACTTTGTCGGCATCCAATTGATATAGTAATATCATATTATCCTAAAAAATAACATCATTAATTAGAGTGCTTATCAGAGAATTGGTCAAGTCATTACAACTTTTAACTTAAATTTAATTACAATATAAATGACAATAATGGAATAAAAAAATAATAATAATTTTGTTGGCGTCCAATTGATTGCACTCGTTGAACCAACGTGGACAGATAAGCTTCAATTGCTCCCTTTATAATGATGCTAATCAATGGCTGCTACATGTCAAGTCAACGTCAACTTCATCTTTAAAGAATATATATACACAGAGGGTGCGGTTTTCCTGAGAACAGTCTTATCGTGTAACCATGAGAATAATTTTAGATCGTCGAATGATGAGTATTAAAGGTCGAGATTTAGGGTAAAAATTAAAATTATAAGATAAATAATATTCTGAAACTAATAATAACTATGAATAATTTATTCAACCAACAATAACTAATGCATCAAACGATATGACACATTCGTAGCAAAACTAATAATAATTACGAATTGTTCTCATAATTACATGATAAGGTCTGTTGACATATGATATTCTCTCTATATATATACACACGCGTTTGATAGAAGCCAATTATCGAATTATTGAGGATTATATAATCTTGTGGGATTGTTTCGAGAAATTATATATATATATTAAAAGTCCGATTGAACTTGAATAATTGGACTTGTCGGGATTATAATCCCACAAAAATCTCGTCCTTTTACCAAACGCGTCCTATGTTGACGGTTGAACCACGGCTACCTAATTACATGTTGTAGTTTCTTATTCTACCCACTGGAATGCAAGTTTTATATTTGGTAATATTGTAGTGTATCTGTAAAATTCAAATGATCAGATATAACGGGAAGGAATTTATCACACGCCCGAACACATATGACATGTGTTAGAGTCCAATCTAACATACAAGTCTCGTGAAGCTTCATCGTATAATCAATTGACTATGAGAGTAGTAAAACGAACTTGTATATTAGGTTGCGGGTTTGTTTATCATTGATGTGGGACAGTTTAATCTTCACACGTCCCTCAGGTGTAACTTACCGACTCGATTGACACTTACAAGATGTTTTAAGGCCCACTATCTAATTGGACGAGACAATTTTAACAGATTCGCTCTAATACCATGTAAAATTCTTACAATTTACATATAATTTGAGGATTTCGTTACCCTTCTAAACGAACGCATCTAACACACTAAGAGCCCGTTTGTTTGCAACTTCGGAAACGGAAACGGAATGAAAACGAATTTAGTCCATATATATATCCTTATTCATGAAATTGTATGGAATCATTCCTTATTGTTTAAGGCAAAATGCACTAGATTCCCCACATTTTGTTACCCTATAGGGTATCAAAATTAATAAAACCCTACTCCAACTACTTCAAACTATAAGGAATGATTCTAAAAACTTTCATGAATAAGGATATACGTATGAACTAGATTCGTTTTCATTCCATTTCCGATTTTGAAGTTAAAACCAAACGGGCCCTAAGCCCGAATTTCATACATAAACTTAGTGAAATTCTGTACAAATTATGAGTTTATTTATCATCAGTGAGAAACTTTGGTGTATATCCACAATGACTTATCCTACACTAATTCACATATATTATAGCGTGATAAAGTACATTTGTTCCCTCGGAGATGACTAGCTACCAAATACACCTTTCACATCGGTCATAACTTATTTAAAATATTTTTATATTGTATTTATAATTTCTTTATCTAAATTGTGGCCTACCAAATTTTCTTTAATACTAGGACATAATAGGTCATTTATTTTAGACTAATTTCATAACTCTTATTCTTTTTCTAAAAGATAACATTTTTGTTTGAGAAAATTGGGTTAAAATTTACTAGAGATAATTATTGTTATTATATAATAAAAATTGAGTATTACGTTATAGCTATTAAAATTGAAGAATTACTATCAAGAAACAAATATATATTTTTTAATTAATAATAGATTTAATTACTTAAACCTTTTTATTTGGGTTTAAAGATGTTTTTTTAATTTTCATCCTTCAGTCAAAATTTGACTAGATCTATCTTATTCAGGTCAGGTTTGATACATGAAAATAAAAAAACAAAATTATTAGAGAACGAAGAGGCGAAAACTACCTAAATATAAATAGTCTGAAGTAAATATATGTTGAAATGACCTAAATTAAATTATCTGACAAGGCAAAGTAACCCAACCAAAATGAGTCGAGAATCCGTTCGTTCCAAACGAGTTCGACGAACAAATGCTTAAACATGTATATCTTTACAACGAAAAACCTTAACTGATATCAGGGAGCAAAAAACAAAGCATATTTAAAATTGACCCGATACTGATTTGACCCTTTTTAAAATAACCCGAATTTTTTTACTATAAACGAATCGAAAACTCCATATAAACCGATCTAAAATAACCCATAACTCGACTTTAAAGTATAACAAATTCTCTACCCAATCCAAACCGGCCCGATTAAACCCGATTTGTCATTAGTTTAGCTTTTACCCAATTGATGAACCAAAACCCTTCTTTATAACAAAAAAGGTTAAATTGAGGTGATCATCAGGATAATTGGTATTTGGGGTCGAGATTTCCGGATGGCTCAACCATTCAGCAACACCGTTAATTTAACCGAAAATATGTATGATTTAGACTTTGTCAAATCACGAAGTCGAATATAATCATCTCGAATTCTCAAGGGAACTTCACAAACACTGAAACGACTTTTTTTTTTTTTTTTGATACAAGGTAAGCAGAATAGGTGGATCAGTTTCTAGAAACCGATCGACCTACAGCATCCTTACGGATGAGTAGAACCACATCTTCTGGAAGACCTTCGTCATCTGCTAGCGCGAAGTGTCCGTGCATTGCTAGCTTGTCTGCAACCGTGTTGATTTCCCTAAAGATGTGGGTAATACTGGACTGAAACGACTTAATTACACACAATATATGAACCTCAATTTTATTTATTTTTATTTGCAATCCGATAGCTTCTATATACACCAATTGACAATGTAGCTAAGAGGACTAAGACAAACTATATTTATTGAGGGGAAGTAGTGTCCATACATATATACATCAATGGGTACAATTTCGTAGCTGTCATTCTGAAAGGCCACCTAACCCTAATTCCAAAATTTGGATAAATCAAGATCAATACAGGTCGTATACTTTTCTTATAGATGTATGGCCATGATAAATTGATAATGCAACACGTTTAAATTAATGCACAGAGATCGTATTACAATCGGGAACTCTCTACTAATATAGGTAATAAATATATTTATAGTTTAGTATATGAAACCGATGAAGTACTCGTTCTATTGTTAATTGATTATGTAATAGAATTATTAGATTTATATGTTGGGTTAGGATCTAATGTGTATGTACACTCGAATCTGTAAAATTTCATGTTATACCGACCTGTCAAAATTTCATGTGATACACGAGTTGTTCATTCCCGGTTATTGATATCGGATTTGTCGCAGACTCAAATTCAGGGATGAATTAGGGTTTGATCTATTCCACCTAAAAAATTTAAGGCCCGTATATATTTATAATATGTTAATATCAGTTAAAGTTCGCTAACACAATAGGTATATGTTGTTGTTAAATATGTAGAGGATACAAGTGATTTAGAGTTCAAATTCTCGATCTTAGAACGCTTCGTTAATCTATCATCGAAGACAATTTTAGTCTATCCAAAATTCCAATCATAGATTTGTCCCTCTTTGTTGACCTTAAAACGCTAACCTCAATTGAATTAGCCGATCTTAAAACATGTCGTTAACTGTCGATCGACCTAGAAGATGTTTGGTGAAGTTTCTTCTTAAAATCAGTTTACAATATAACAATTTTTTCATAAACCTTGTCAATGTGTGGAAATATGTCCAACAACGACAATATGAAACCGTGTAAACCTAACATATAAGTCCGAGAACTACTCCTATTACCGCTTGGTTCTATGATGGAACCCCGAAAGACTTGTGTGTAGGTTCACCTTTACGTGCAAAACGATCACTCGTCTTAACATCCGTGTTTAATTCGGTTTTGTTTTCGATAAGTGATTAGTTATCCATTAGACTTTGAATTAAGATATAGACAATTACATTATCATGATTATGACGTTAGCTAAGTCTCTTATCTCATTGTCACTTCTTTCCTAATTTGTACTGTACATTTGTACTAATCTTATTCACCTTTCATTTATAGACATGTGATATGTACACCAAATCATTTGGTACTCAATACAATCGTGCCTCGTAACGTGTACGTGGCAGATGGTGTATAGAGGCTTTGATAAGTACACTAGACATCAACGATAAGTTCACATATCCAAACAAATGGGTATTTACACAAAATCAACCTTAAATTTAGGAAAATCAAAACTTAGACAAACCATCTTGAATTATCTTCGAACCGACTCGATTCGTTCGAAATATTGATTCATATATCCAAAATCTAGTTCGGCTTTATGCCAAGTACGTAAATCGATAATATTGGAAGGATGTTATATTAGCTTACTTATTTATAAAGGAGATGAGTATGTCAAAACTCGGCTCATTCAGTTAGTTAAGTTATAGGGGGATTACATTAGCTGAGCTATTTGAAATCAATTAAATATCGTCTATTATAAAACTGAATATAACATTATTAAGAATCAGTTAAATTTTAGGTTAAGTTAGTAGGACTTTTATACGAGTCTAGATTCTCTATAACCTTCTCTATCGCCCCCTCTGCTACATTTCTCCATGCAATGCCAAACTCGAGAGCGAGTTATAGTTTAATCGAAACATTTCGGATTGATTCGCCTATGGGCGAATTTGAAATCTGATTGGTTTCACTTCCCATTAACTATTTTTATGGTTTCCGGTTAAGGGGATATGAGTCGATGAACCAATTCCGGGTCTAATTAAATATTATGCTAGTGCTATTTCAAAGCAATTATCGTTTTCTTCGAAACTCTCCTAATGCTTCATTGGTGCAAATATGTCCGATCTCATTGATGAGCGATTGGTTATCTATACTTTGGCTAAGAAGTTTTGAGTAATCATGTATCAAAGTTGATTGTAAGTCAACTCCGCTCTTTCATCTTCACAAATAAAGTTTCACTTAAAAAATCATTGAGGATGGCTCATCGACTTTGAATTTGTTTCAACTTAATAATTAGTGTAATAAGAAGAATCCAATCGTTAAGAGGGTCAAAGTAGAATCGGTCGGCTTTGGTCAACTATAAATCTATTCAAATTTCTTTGAACTTGCCTAATTTTCTTATTTAGTTAAATCATTTAAATTTTCTATAACAAATGACATATGTATTTCTTTATAATTGAAAAAAATAATAAATAATATATATATTTCACCAATAATTTGATATATGTATTTCTTTATAATTAAAGAACAAAGTTGCCAAATTTTCTTATGAGAATACTATTAATATATGTTGGTTGGTCCAAATTCAACCTTTTCAAATCTTGAATCTTGAATTTAAATTTAAAAAAAAAAAAATTATGTCGAGGGTGGTGACTGCCAACCAATCTTCTTCGTCCCGAATCTATATAAGTGGATCTCATAATGAGTATTAAAATATTAATTCAATAATTATCGATACCATTAGTTTATTTAATTATTGTTTACTTTTGGTTGATACTATAGGTAGAATAATAATATATTTGTCGTGGATGATTAAGCATTAATAAAACTTTATTCAGCATTAATTTTAGTTATTTTTGAATAAAATTTTATAATATAATATATCCTCATCAAATATTTAAGTTTCTCTAAATATCTCTAAGTTTATAATTTTTTTTGGATTGAAAAAATTAAATATGACAATTTATCTTTACTCTTATCATATACTTTAATTAGTTTATATTTATAATATAAAATATATGTATCTTTGGTTATTGCTATTCGTACCACGTTTTCGTGCTATACGTACCCGGGGTATGGCTACGCCTCGCGTAGTCGTAGTAGGCAAATTTTTTTTTTTTAAACCCTGCTACGGCTACGCGAGGCGTATGCGTAACCATTTTCCTATATTTTTTGAACGAAATCAACTTATTGTTACGCGTACGCCAGACGTAGCCGGATCACGGGTATGAATAGAATGAAACAGTGGTACGAATAGCAATCTCGGTATCTTTAGTAGTAAAATCTATTTGTATAACGTAGATTCGATACAACATATTCACGATATTTGACACGAAATTTTTTGGGAAAAAACCCTTTATAATACGTTTTTCGAAAGGTAAAAAATTTAGAAAAAATATTTACTTTCAAAACTTATAGATAAAGTAAACTACTATGATAAAAAAAATAGATTGTTTGGGATAATAATTTTTACAAGGGGGTTTTATTTATAATAAATAAATAAATATTTTTAGAAAAATATTATAATTTATAATTAACTTATAATTTGAATTTTGCACATGGGGCTGCTCTGAGATGTGAAAGCGATACCATTTTTGATTTTATCCTCATAATTGTTTAGACTTTTATTACATTAATACATTAATAAATCATAATATTATGAGGTCCTTATAGGTATATTCCACTTTGAAATGTCGTATATTTTAAGTAATAATAAAAAATTGAGATTTTAATATTTTATGTGATTCTAAGTCTGAAATGTCGTGTATTTATTAGGATCAAGACAAAAGCATAAGTAGATGACAAATCTTAATTAATTAGTGAAATTACCGTATCTTTTCTGTTTTTTTTTTAATTCGTAATAATATCGTATTTTATGTTCTATTTTTTTTTATTGGTGCAGAGTTTTTTTTTCAATTTTTTTATTTATAACGGAAAGCGGTTCGATCACGTAGTCGGCGCACCGACTATTGGATCGAAAGGCCGAAAATATCGACAGACGGACTAACCGTCAAAGTCCCGTACATATTAGAGCTAGTTATTTAGGTATATCATCATGAATAGTATTTGTTAAAAATAATAAATGAACCTTACTTTACTGAATCAAAATAAATAAACGAATAAATTGACTATTAAGAAATTTAGGAGAGATTTATGTCAAAGTCCCGTACATAGTTGAGCGAGAGTCGTGTACTCGTGTGCATATAAGCGCACATACGCGTTAGATCAAACTCAACACATAAACCCAACGAGTTATATCCTAAAAACAATTGATAATTAGAGGAGTAGTTGTCACTTATATATTAGACTCATAATCTCTTCATTTTAGACGTGAAAACTTATTATCTCCGACATGTCCCCGCAAGTGCAACTAAGCACGGATTCAATTTTGCTCATCCCTAAAAAATAGGGGGTGATATCACCCACCAATAAAAAAACAAGTATCCTTATGGGTTTGAGTTAACTTAAATTAAAATAAAGATAATAAGGTAATTAAAAAAACACCCTAAAATATGAATACTTGTTTTTGATTGGTGGGTGATATCACCCCGTTTTTTAGGGGTGAGCAAAATTGGATCCAGTACAAACCTAGTTGACACCTACCCACAAGTTAGGACCGCGAGTAGAATAGAAGCTAATCACTCTAATACCATGTCAAAAGTCCAATACCGACGGACAATAGAGGGGAAATCATGTGCATACATGTTAGGCTCAATCCCAACTTATAAAGCCATCAATATTACATCCTAAAACCAACTGACAATAGGAGGAGAGACTGGAGAGCCCATCGACATTATATACTAGGTACGAAATTTGTCCATTTTAGATGAGATAACTTATTATCTCCAACAATCTAATTAAAATTTTATGCTCAAATTTAATCTATTTGGAAGACTTAATTAGTAGCTTATGGGAAAAAATAACTTAAGAAATTGATGTTTGAGATCACAATTTACGAATATTATTATAGTTTATCGTTGGTTGTATTCTTTTCATTTTATAAGTTACATGAAAAAAGCTTGCAAAGTAATTTGTTGAATCAATTAATAACTCTATAAATAATTATATTTCAATTAAAAAAATCTTATTTATATACTTTTACACTTAAATCACCCTAAATAAAGTTAGTTCTTCCAAACAACCATCAAACTTATTAAAAAAAATAAGAGCGTTCAATCATCTACTAATTTCAAGTACCCAATAAGCTTCAATTTTAACTATCATAACATTTCGTTTCAGCTCCAATAAGCTCGGTGTCTCCAAACAGACTCTTATTTATATCTAATTTATCTTGATATTCTAATTTATTTGACAATTTATTGTCTAATATTTTTAAATTTCTTCCATTTTAACCAATATTTTAAAATTTAGTTTTAGGTGTTTGATTAAATATGCTAATTATCATGTTCTTTTATTGTTATTTGGTTAATACTCTAATATATCATGTAATGCCTTTTTTTTACATACCATAATTACTTTGATATATGTAAAAGATAATATATTTTAACCACACTAAAAACTTATAAGTTTATATTTTTTATAAAAATATCCATCATAATATTCTTAAAAACCCATTAATAATTTATTTTATCGTTTTTCGACTTATTCTTTTTTGAAACAATTTGGTTTAGTAGACTTTTTCTAATTTTCTGTTTAGTAAATGTACCCCTTGAGAGAAGAGTGTATAGAGTTTGAGAATAAATACAAAAGGTTGGGGTATAGTTACTACTTTACTTTTTCAAAAAGGCCTAGTTATCAAAATTGCCCTTTTTTTTTTTAAGCATAGAGAGCAAAATCATCTTAATATACCACAAATATAAGTTAATAGTTTATCATGATAACTTCTATGATGATTTCATGCAATTTGTATTTATATAATTTTGATTCAGATCCAATATATAAAATAACATTGTATAAGAGCATCTTCAGTTCCTTAAATTATCAGAAACAAACAAATTAGGAACCCTAAATACATCCAAAAACAGGTTGTATTTTTTGACCTCATGATTTTAGAAAATCATGTATTTGTTTTTTGTTTGGATCCTTAACATTTCCTCCTTCACATGAAATTTATTTCCCATAAAAATAAAATAAAACAAAATCATAATTGGTAAAAAAAAAAAGAGAGGATATGAACACCCAAACTCAACCACTTATCATATTCATGAGATTTGCACTTCATACACAAAATTTACACTTATCATATGGTATTTAGTTAGGTAGAAAACAAAAAAGAGACAATAAAATAATAAAAATAAAGATACTTACTTTTTATTTTACTAAAAAATTATATCATAATATCAATAAATATGTAGTTATGTATACATTTTCCGGTATATTTCTAATTATTATTGTCTTGTAATTAAGGTCAATATAAAGTATAGCATAATATCAATAAATATGTTGTTATGCCACCAAAAATAAATAAATATGTGGCTATGTTTTCACTCTTCCACCATTTGTGTGATATTATCCATCAAAATCTATCATAATATCAGTTCAGCGATCGTAAACCTATCGGTATCCTAAGATGTCAATCTATCGGCGCTCTAGGTCCGTCAACCAGCTGACTTCCTACTGTCACTAAACAAACAAACGCCTCATCGTCAAATAAAACAAAGGGTAGCCTCAACCATTTTCACTCAAGACTCATTATCTCAAAATGAATAAAAAATATTAATAGACAAGTAAAAAAGAGTTAGAAAAACATATGACCCGCACTTGCTTTACATGTTCCGCCGACTAACTTGCGGATCTGTATACGAAGGCTCTAAGATCAATTTCCAAGTTCAAGCTTAGACGTGATAAAATCGATAGCATCGTAAGATCGATATGGTAATAATTAACGATATCATATATCTTTCTTATTTACTTTTCTATTTATTCCTAATTATTCTCTTGTAATCATATATAAAGATTATCATAATATCAGTAAAGGCATGGTTTTATTATTTTCACAATTTGTATGAAATTCTCCACCATCTATCATGAAAGTGAAATGTGACGCAACTACGAAGACAACTCGCACTTGTGGTGTGAGAATGGTTGCCCCACTTGACCGTAACTGCTTGGGGGATGTTCGGTTCGCTCGGGCCAAGTCTTTACATAGGGCTTGGACAGTCGAAGGTGCTGAAGTCGAGGCTATGAAATGGGCACAACATGTGATAGTTGTTCATGGATGGACTCATGCGATCTGCGAGTCTGACTCGGTTGTGAGACTCATCAGAAAACTTAACAATGACATTATATGAATTTCTATTTGTCAAAAAAGAAGTGTATGAAACACATGTATTACGAATCCAAACACACCGTATTATTGCACAAAAACCTAACTCGTATCTTGTATCCATCCCATAACACATCATTTTCTTAGATTTTAAACATGTTCTAATTCTAAAACTTGAAGTTGAAGTCTTTACTAGATAATAAGGAAAAACATGATACATGTTCATAATGTATCCTATAGAGTGTATTGTAAGCAATCATATATGGCTCACATGAGCCCTATATAGTATAAGACTAATAAGATAACGCAATTTCCTTCACGAGACAAAAATGCCTGAAATTTCCAATCTTTACAAACAAAACGTACTTAAATGTTCTATATCACTAGCAAGTAGCAACTCTTAACAAAATGTGCATATGTATGTTTTTCCAACTTGTATGATCATCATAATAGAGGACAAATGCAATTATGTACACCAATAGTATGTATATAAGGATCAAACGAAACATACTTATATGTTGTTTACGAACATAACACATGTATGATCGAACGTGTAAACTCGCGTTATATTGACCCATTGAAATTTCATATGGTATTCACGTAGTGTGTATCGGGGTATTGACTCGTCGGTTGCCCCTGAAGGGAAGTGGATATAAAAACTACCCCCACATCAATTACAAAGACATAATGAATCCAATAGTACGTATATAATGTCAAGTGACCTACACATTCTAATGCCATCGAATGTTAGGTTTATGCGTTGGACACAAACGTGTAAGGTCCAGACTAGAACTGTTTATATCCGGACTCGGGTCAGACTTTATAAAACAATAAGCTTGTTTATCCAGACCCGAATGATGAGCTTGTACTGGTTTCCGTACACGTCCGGTACCCGTTATTCATTTAAAAAAATGTGTTTCGTATAATTTAAAAATTAATTATATTTACGATATTTTTGTCCAGCAGGTTAAACTTTTTCCTCTATTCATACCTGCCCGTTTAACGAACGAACTGTCAATATATCATCAGGTCCAGATTCAACACAAACCTATCTAAATTTCAATCTTACAGACATATCAATCTTACTTACAGACATGGATTAGAGAAAATAGTAAAAATTTGTAATTTAAAATTATAATAAAAATACGGTTGTGAAGATAAAGACTGTTAGTTATTGGAGTTACAAATAGATTCTTCAAATCTGAACTACAAATTTTTTTTTTCTTCTGATTCTTAAAGATAACTACAAACATGTGTTTCTTCCATTCGCTTTCGACACCTTTGGTTTCCTTGCGCCCGATGCTATTGAAATTCTGAAGAGGGTGCAACGGGTTTTGCATGGCAACGTTACGTCTCCTAGGTCTTCTGATGTTGTTTTTAGGAGGATCGGATTCGCTATCCAAAAAGGATTGGCGGCACAACTTGTTGCCCGTCTTCCTTCTAACTCTTTGTAAATTTTGAAGTATCTTTGAGGAAAAAAAAAAAAAAAAAAAAGTAGATTTAGGGCCTGTTTGGTATCGTATGCGTATTCTTTTTTTAGATTATTGGGGATGGAGATTCTTGAGGATTGTTGGAGATTTGAAAATAAATTTTGGACTTATATCTTTATGCTATAAAAAAAGATTAATAAGAAAAAATGTTAAAATAATTTAAATCACCTTACATTATAACGATATACTATCCCCAAAGTGTAAAGGTATAAGTCTAAAATTGAATGAGTTATGTCTACAAGTATTGACACTTTATGAAACCAGACCTAAACATATGCGGTTTCATGTAATTTTTCCAAAAAACCACGCTGACAATTGCAATTACACAAAACCCATTAAAAAAATATGTCTTTTCTAAAGAGATTCATAGAAGTCAATGATTTTGGCCTCTACCACATAATTCACGGATCTCTCCCCTCCCAACCGGCCAATCCCCCTCTCTCATCCCCATTTATATAAACAAGGTCCCATGAAAGAAATTTCTCTTCACAAGCCCACTATTGTGTAAACTGTGGCGTTTGTGTGTGAAAGAAGGTGAAGGGTTTCACCATTTTCAGTATCTAAAAAAAAGTTGCTAACTTGTAGTTGGCATTTAAAGAGGTTTCATCTTTCTTGTCTTGTTCCTTATTATTATTCCATTTCAGTGGGAAAAAAAAGAAGAGAATTCCTTTTGAATATTCTTCGTTTGTTTGTAATCTCTTATAAAAAGGAAAAAAGAGAGGCTTTTGATTCGTACCCTCTATCAAAGAAAGGAAATTTGCGGTTCTTTCGGGGGAGTACTTGAAGATTTCATCTGGGTTAGGGTTGTTTTTTGTGGGTTGAAATGGGTTCAATAACGAGAGGTCAAATATGGCAGATTATCAGACCAATTGGAAGGATCTCTTTTAGTTTTCTTTTGGCTGCTTTGCTTGTTTCTGCAGAAAGAGGGTTAAAATTTGATGGCTCAAAGGCTAGCAATGTATCTGAACCGGTTCATCTTGGTGTTCTTTCTAAAGCTCTCAACTTTCTTTGGCAACCTGATGGATCTGGCTACCAGCATGTTTGGCCGGTAAAATAAACTAATACCCAAATTCATACCTTTTGTGTTGATTTCATTTTTGTAATCTTTTGTTGGTTCTATACTTGTTCTTTTATGCAGCTTTTTAGATCCTTTACATGTGAATAGTTTAAGTTTTGTTGTGGTTTGATTCATGTCTGTTGGATCCAAAGGATCATCAGAAAGGGAGATAATTTCCCCCTCTTTTGTGATTAGCTTTAGTGATATAATAAAGGGTTATGCTGTCCAAGTTCATTAGCCTTAAAGAAGAAAATGGGGGAGATGATTGTGTTTTGTGGACCACTTGCTTTAGTCAGTAACTTTATGCTGGATTAATTATTTGTTTAATATGTGTTTACTGCATATCCCAGAAAATTTACAGTTTTGTTCTAATGATACTATTGTATTAGCTTAATCATCTTGGTTTTTGTGTGATGAGATATTCTTTGTATAGCTTAAAACATGAAAATGCCAAGAATATTCTTTATAATCGACTGGACACGTTATTCTATGGATTAATGAGATAAAATCAGCTAATTATGTTAATTATGTTTGTAAGTAATTAGTAAATATGACTTGAAGTGCCAGATCTACAAGTTATGCTGACAATGATGCTGTGTTACAGGAGATGAAATTTGGATGGGAAATTATTTTAGGTTCATTTATCGGATTTTGTGGAGCAGCATTTGGAAGTGTTGGCGGTGTTGGTGGCGGTGGTATTTATGTGCCAATGCTGTCCTTGATTGTCGGATTTGATCCTAAATCAGCAACTGCTATATCCAAGTGTAAGAAGCTAACCGATCTTGTTAGGTTTCCAGTAAAGTGAAGAATGAATGCTTTATAAGTTTATCATGGTTCTATGAAAAGGATAATTAGCAATTGTTAGGTTACTTAACAGCTTCGGAAGTGATAGTTCATAGTTCTCATCTGAAGAGAATACAGTGATACATAAACTAGCAATTTTAGTTTATAAAATAACTAAAACTGAAGTTTGATTTAGATGTGTTTGCTGCTCTTTTGTGGTTCAGGTATGATCATGGGAGCAGCTGCTTCAACTGTATACTATAACTTGAAGCTAAGGCATCCAACACTCGACATGCCGATCATTGATTATGACTTGGCTCTTCTCTTTCAGCCTATGCTTATGTTGGGTATCAGTATTGGAGTTGCATTCAATGTAATCTTTGCTGATTGGATGGTGACAGTTCTGCTGATTATCCTTTTCATAGGTACTTTATATGCCAATAACATTACAATTCTTCGCATTCTGATCTTAGGAAGTGTTTTGACAAATCTACGCGCTTACTGTTTCACAGGGACATCAACCAAAGCATTCATGAGGGGAGTGGATACCTGGAAAAAGGAAACCATAATGAAAAAGGTAATTCCTTGATCTAGAATTTTGCATAAAGTTGTAAGATTAAAATCTCGGCTTCTGAACTATAACTGTTTTGATTTCAGGAGGCCGCTAAGCGTCTGGAGTCTGACAGTGATGATGTGGATTACAAGGCACTGCCTAGTGGTCCAGCTAAGGCCGTTCAATCTGCAGACCGTGAAGTGAGTGGGAATAGTAGATCATCTATGAATTCGGTCGCCTATTGACTCTTGTCATTTGTAACTTAAATTTAATCTCATTACAACAGGTCCCTATTATTGACAACGTTTACTGGAAAGAATGCGGTCTCCTTACGTTTGTTTGGGTTGCATTCCTTGTCTTGCAGATTGTCAAGGTTGGTTCATCCATTCTTCTACTTGTTTCAATGTATCAACTAACAAATTTCATTACTAACTGTCAAAATGTTGCTCTGAAACAGAATGGCACCACTAGCTGTTCAGTGGAATACTGGGTCCTGAACTTGTTGCAGGTATTTTTTAATGCATTTACCAAACACGGTCTGGAAACTCGTAATACAAACCTCTACTAATACAACCTTAATGTTTTATTTAAGGTTCCTGTGGCTGTGGGAGTATCTATGTATGAAGCAGTGAGCTTATACAAGGGGAATAGAGTCATTTCATCGAAAGGGGACTCAAGCACTAACTTTAAGGTACACCAGCTTGTTCTGTACTGTGCTTGTGGTGTTCTGGCCGGTATAGTTGGTGGTTTACTTGGCCTTGGTGGCGGCTTCATTCTTGGCCCATTGTTCTTGGAGCTTGGAGTTCCTCCTCAGGTGAGCCACTTTCTTTTAAATTTAATAATGAACTAAACCATGATTAACGGATTCGTTAAAAGAAAATTTTCTTCTGGCTCAAGGATGATGATAGTTCAATCATCATTAAAACATGCACCTCGGCATGTTTTGCATGACATAACTCACCATCTAGTAGTAGGTCGAGGTAGGCAGGCATGATGATTTCTTCTTTTCGAGTGACTCATGAAATTTGAATTGCAGGTGTCGAGTGCAACGGCCACCTTTGCAATGACCTTCTCTTCGTCTATGTCGGTTGTGGAATACTACCTCCTAAAACGTTTCCCGGTTCCATATGGTAAGAAAATGATTTCGGGTTCGTTAGGCAGGAAGTGTTGATTCAAAGTTGTTTTGCTTACTTTGTTTTTCTCCACACAGCACTATACTTCGTAGCTGTGGCAACTGTTGCGGCTTTTGTAGGACAACATGTTGTCCGAAGGCTGATTATCGTCATGGGGAGAGCTTCTCTCATTATCTTCATTCTTGCATCAACCATTCTTGTCAGCGCAATTTCACTTGGTACGTCGAATCCAAAATGGTTGTAAATCCGAATCTGAATGTGCAAAAATCTTCATTGTTGCTTGTTGATGTTGTCATAGGTGGAGTTGGCATTTCAAACATGATCGGAAAGATTCAACGAGGTGAATACATGGGATTCGAGAACCTTTGCAAGTACGACGCTTGATTCTTCCAAGAAACAAGGATTCCTCGAGACCCTATTTGAGACTTGGTGATTGATTCTTTGTTGTGCAATTCCGACTACACAGGGTCGGATCTTGTGTCAATATCGTCCTTCTGTTTCGTTACCATAAGCAAACTTCTACTTCCATTTGTTTGAAGACGAAAAATTGTTGCAATCCGGATCAAGCGAAGAACGTCAGAATCTCCTGTGATCCATCAAGGAAGTTCTTTTGGAGATTAGTTTGTTTCTTGGTGAATTCATTATGATATGAACAAGTTTTTTTTGTAGACATTTTTTTGCCGATTTAGTCTTCTTGAATATACTAATCAAGAACCAAGCTTTCTTTCAACACAACCGTAGCAGGGTAAACTGACTGAAAAGTAAGTTTAACAACCAAAGGCTCAAGATGAGCAACAAAATGAGCTATAGTGTTGCCCTTTATACTGATACGATCGATTGTTGACGGATCGTTGTTATATACCGTTGGAAATTATGGCGTAAATATTCTTATGCTTTGTTAAATTGGTGTTGAAGGTCGAGGTTTTCATATGATCAATTTCAAAAACCTTGAAATGTCTAAATGACACATAAGTCTATCGCCTTCAACTTCAACATAGGCTAAAGAACTAGTTTCATGACAAAAGATTTCGGCTTTAATTCTTAATTTTTGTTCTTTTAAGCAGTTCATCTCTAACTCCTATCACAACAAAAGACACAATCATAGCGGTCAAGTGCAAAAAATATTTATAACTCACATGATGTCAGAATTGCAAGACAAAACAAGTCAACATAGGCTAAATGTATACTTCTTTTGTTTCTAGAAATAGTAAAGATACGTTTCAATCTGTCGTATAATATTGGGTTGGATAATCTGTACAGTGTTTGTTTAGTCAAGTTAGAGTCCATTTCCAAACGTAAAAGAACAGTAGTAGTCATTTTGCGGCGTAGACCTTAATTTTCACAGGCAGCACGAAAATGGCAGATGATGTCGAGAGTGATACCCCATGTTCCTCTATCGCCGTCGAATACATCCTCCGCCTCGGAACTGTACACTCCTCCGTTTCCAATCGGATTATAAAGAAGACTTTTTTTTGCAAATCATACAAAGATTATTGTTTTGAAGTATCGAAACCCTAGTGGGTTGTGTTTCTGCTTGCAGATTTTTCATCTTTCTTTGTCCAATTTCAGGCCGGAGTACTGTGGGGATTGTGTAGCGGCCCCTACGACGCAAAGAAATTAGGTATTTGCAATGTCAAGATTGGTTCTTTGTGTTGGACTGTTTGATGTGTTGAATTGAATGTGTGTTAATCTAATTTAGGGCTCACTGGTTTGGCTCGTGCTTCCTTCGTGGTAAGAATGTAGTTTGATGTAAGATGATTTGCGGTTTCTATTTGATTATCAGAAGCTTCTTAAAATTGCTTAGTGATGGGGTTTGTGATGTCTGTACTGCAGGTCAAATCAATGGGTAGCTTCGGGGTGCAATGTGGTGAGTGTAAAGATTGCTCATTTGTTATCCAGACTGTGAAGCATTTTGATGATTACTGTTCTATATGACATGCTTTTATGTACTTGAGAGTGAATTTTAGCTGTTTTTAGTTGAAATTTGCCTACTCTCCATTCTTGAAACCATTTTGGTTTGGCTAATTCAGCTAATTCCTTAAGTGTTTCTAACTCCTTATTCATTGACTAATTGCAACCTGGTTGGGTATGTGAATTATGACTGCTGAGATTGATAGTAGATAGATTATAAGGACAAAGTGAGATGAGTTTCTTCGATGTTCTTCTTTTGGGTATAAGCGAGGACAGCTTGGCCAATAGGGCACTTTCTTATGGGATAGTGAACTGTGAACGGTTTCATTGTATCCTAATTATAGCTTATTTAGTCTGTATATTCTCTTTATATATGGCGTAACCGATCCTAGTTTCCTCTTACTCCTAGGATTTTTTGCTGGAGTCTTTTCTATTATTCGCTGTGGGACAAGGCGTGTAAAATTTGATCCCAAAGCAGTCCAACCCAATTTCTCCAAAGCCCTCAATATACGAGGCGTCCATTCATTTCATGCATTCCCATCCTCAGTTCCACGTGAATATCCCGTGCCTCAGTACCCAAATTTCACATCAGCTGAAATCCAGATCATCAGCTGTCTTGCAAATGGCAATTTCTGCTATGCTCGCGAGCTGCTTGACCAAGTGCCTCAGAAAACAGGCAGATCTCCTGTCATTGCTTGGACTTCATTGCTCTCCAGGTTTTTGAAAGAAGAGCTTATTGACGAGGCTCGGATCCTTTTTGACATAATTCCAGAGAGGAATGTGGTAACCTACAATGCAATGCTATCAGGTTATATTCGGTTGGGCAATGTGACCGAGGCATTGAGATTCTTTGAGGGCATGCAAGAAAAGAATGTAGTGTCTCGGACTTCAATGCTACATGGATTGATGAGTTTTGGAATGGTTGAAGACGGTAGAAGGTTGTTTGAGGCAATGCGTGAGAGGAATGTTGTTACTTGGAACACCATGCTTGCTGGCTTGGCTAAGAATGGGGATTTGGAGGGTGCAAGGCGTCTTTTTGATATGATGCCGGTTAAGGATTTGGTTTCTTGGAACTCTTTGCTGGTTGGGTATGTGGAGAATGGTAGGGTGGAGGCGGCCAGGGCTCTGTTTGATGTGATGACTGATAAGGATGTAACAACATGGACTATATTGATATCTGGATACTCGAGATTAGGATATGTGGGTGAGGCTTATGACTTATTTAAACAAATGCACATAAAGAATGCGGTTTGTTGGACAGCCATGATAGCTGGTTTTGTATGGAATGGCTTTCATGAACAAGCTTTATTATTGTTTCTTGAAATGAGAAAATGCTGTGATGTAAGTCCAAACAATGAGATCTTTGTTCCATTAGCTTATGCTTGTGCTGGTTTGGGATTTCATCGTCTTGGTATGCAGTTACATGCCCAGTTGATTGTTAATGGTTGGGAATCTCATTACTATGACTGGCGGCTTGTTGATGGCATAATTTACATGTATTCAAAACTTTTAATGATGGATTATGCACATTCTATATTCTTTAGAAACTCGAGGAACTGGACTCGTCAGTCATGTAATTTTCTAATAAATGGAAATGTTCAGAAGGGTAATTTAGAGAAGGCACAATGTATATTTGACATTGCCCCTTCTCGTGATAAAATTTCATGGACTTCTATGGTCAGCGGGTATCTTAGTGTAGGAGAGGTTGCCAAGGCGTGTGTATTATTTGAGAACATGCCTGAAAAGGATGCCATTGCTTGGACCGCAATGATATCAGGACACATACAAAATGAATTGTTTCTGGAAGCTAAGTTTTTGTTCTCCCGTATGAGGATTGAAGGGGTTTCTCCTTTGCAGGCTACATATTCATGTCTCCTAGGAGCTGCTGGTGCTACTTCTGATATTGATCACGGAAGGCAATTGCACGGTTTGTTGCTAAAATCACAACTTTCTATGGATCTGATACTGGAAAATGCCCTCATAGCAATGTATGCCAAATGTGGTAACATAGATGATGCTCATGGTACTTTCTCAAAGATGAACTGTCATGATTTGGTCTCGTGGAACTCGATGATTATGGGTTATTCAAACCATGGGATGGCTCATGAGGCTCTGGAGCTCTTTGAAGCAATGACAAAATCTGGAGCCAAGCCTGATTCTGTTACTTTTCTTGGTCTTCTTACTGCTTGCAGCCATGCGGGACTGCTCCATCAAGGGTCAATATTGTTCAAAACTATGTTTGATATTTATGATGTCAAGCCAGATTATCAACATTGTGTTTGCATAATTAATCTTATGGGAAGGGCAGGAAAAGTCGAGGAAGCTGAACAGTTCGTGTTATGTTTACAATCCCAGCAAGGGGTTGCTACTTGGGGAGCTTTGCTTGGTATTTGTGGATTGGTTGATATCAATGCCGAGATTAGTGTTAAGGTTGCTAAGCGCTCGGGCAATCAGCTGCTTCAGCTAGACCCTACTAATACACCAGCTCACGTTGTGCTCTGCAACATACATGCATCAACTGGCCGTTATGGAGATGAGGGAATTTTTAGAAAGGAGATGAGAGTGAAAGGGGCGAAAAAAGTTCCAGGATGTAGCTGGGTTTCACATAGGGGCAAAATGCACTCATTCTTCTCAGGAGATAAGGCGGACCTGGATGAAGATGATGAGCGATGAGGATGATTCTGACTTAGATACAGCTTGTAATTTCTTTAAACTCAAGTTTGCGGGCCCTGATGATGTCGAGGAAGAAGAATGAACTATAACGTAAGTATGCGACGTGTTTCAGAATCTAGACGATTCCTGAGTTCCACATTTTAAGTTTATTCAGAGACCCAACTATACGATAAGAGTTTAGACACATACACCATGGGTTCTAAGCTACCCAAATACCCATCATCCGGCAAGCCCCCTTCTTTGCTTTTCTACCGCCAGCAGTGAACTCTGCTCCGTCCAGTTCCATTAATTCTGATTCCTTCATTTTGTAGTTTTATTTTTAGAAGGGGTTTGAGTGTTATACTGTGTGAATAAGAAGTGTCTTTCTTGTTTGGGGTATAAGTGATAGTAACAGGGAGTGACTTGAGAACTGCGGCTCATCCACTAGTCTTGAACTGGATTTTTGTCCCAATTATTCTTTATTTAATTGAACATTTCCCTGTTTGTTATACTCACATTTGGCTTAACTCATCCGAGTTTCTTCGGAATACTAGGATATTTTGCCGGAGTTTTTTCTGCTACTCGCTGCGGTGTTCAAAGATATCGTGGGCGGGATGACGTGGTTAGTTTTTTCTTTACCACTTTCTGCATCTATGATATGGTTCATCTTCTCTAAACATCTTGCTATATATAGTATGATAGAATGATAAAATCTGCATCCAGTTTTGACATCGAAGCTGTTAAGAGAAAATGTAGGGTTGGTTGAATTCTAAAAAAGGTACATTATCTCATATGTATTTTGTTAGTAAAGCTAGTAGGAACAGATGGAGACCAAAATTATCGGCACGTAGATTAGTATGGGAGGGAACTCCTTTTCTCATGAAACATAATACTCACTACTACTATGCTAGTGGATTTTAGAAGATAGCTATAGTGTACTTATTTTATCAGGTTCACCATATTTTCTTTTCTCTCATCACAAATTGTAGTTATACTCACACTTCCTGATGTTAAAAAGAGAATTGCTTCAGTCTGACTTGACTTAAGTCTGAAGAGTAAAAAAGTAAACTTTAGCTTGAAGCTCTCAACCCCATGTTTGCAACAGTTGAATTGAAACGTAGTACGAAAGTCACTTTTAGCCGATGGTAATTGGTAAGCATGAATGCAGTCAAGATCTCCTAATTGATTCCATGTCTCATCCATCTATGATTTGCTGATACTAGAAATCACTGACTTTCTTGTAGTTACAACTTACAACCAAGTAGTAATTACTATCTCATTCCTCTCTGATGTCTTGCGGGCATTTGTTATCTATGTTTTCTCGAGTTTTATATATACATAAATAACTGGAAGAAGATGACCCAGCTTAAACAGTAGAGCTTGATGGATTCTGTTTTCGGGTTATTTGCAGTTTAATGCTGCAGTTGCAGGAGCATTAGCTGGAGCGATGGTTGCAGTAAGAACCCGAAGCATGAAACAGGTTGCAGGCATGTCTGCTCTTCTGGCCACTGTAGGTGCTGCAGCTGACTACTCAAGAACACTCTAACATCATAAAACCCTCCAAATGATGAATAGGAGAGGTAAATTCAAGTCAAATCTTGACACTGATCGACATTGATGTCGGAAAATTTGGCTACAGTGGAATGTGAGCAGAAATAGATCACATTTTAGGGTTCAGGATATAGACCGAGTATCCGTGTCCTTGCAACTCAAGATGATGCGGACTATTTTGATGTTATATGTAGATTGTAGATATTGTCAAAAGATGGATTTTGTATTGTGTGAAAGGTATAAATTCATCAATTGATTGGAATCTGTATGGATCTCATTTCCATACCTTGTTATAACAACTTCACCGACGAATCTTCTTCCTCGTCGAAGAGACGAAGGCTAAGCTCTCGATCCGATCACTTGT
This sequence comes from Fagopyrum homotropicum, assembly GCA_033239125.1. Taxonomy (NCBI): domain Eukaryota; kingdom Viridiplantae; phylum Streptophyta; class Magnoliopsida; order Caryophyllales; family Polygonaceae; genus Fagopyrum; species Fagopyrum homotropicum. Next base: position 166,292,060 of record BSWB01000001.1, read on the forward strand.
CGACGTGAGCACTAGAACAGGGAAAATACAAACTCTTGATAAATCCTAACCCTAATGAGAGGGAGTATTTGAGCCTTGAAACCGGAAATTCGGTTTTCCAAGCTCTTAACAAGGAAATGTTAGGATCTCACGATCCACCCGATTCGATTTTTGGGCACATTCGGGTAAAGCTACTTATGGGAATTCCGATTCTAATACCGTCGATCGTTCAACACGATCAGGATCAAGGTATTTTTTCGGAAACGTTTAGGCATGAAGACTATGAACACATCTTTTTGATACCGATTAAAATGCTTATTTTATATGCCATAGTTTTATATTTTACAAACTACATGGTTTATGACAAAAATTCATTAATATTTTAGTAAGTAATAACCCATAAAATTAATAATTTATATTTTATAAAAGTTTTTGTTTTTATTTTTGTATGTTCATATCAAGTCACTTGAATCTTTACCCTTTATTGATTAAAACCTTAAGTTCAACCAATTAAGGGGTTATATTCATTTGTGAATAGATGTAAAAGGGGTAATATGAAAAATTCAATGTATTAAGCATAAAAATCGAGTGTTCAGATAATCCAATCAAACTGATATCTTTCTTGTAGTGAATCCAAATAATACTTTATTTGGAAAGAAATGAATTGGACTGGGTTCGGTGGGCCTCTAGGATCCCAGTAGAAAAAATCCATTCGGTGAAGTTGACATGATTGGAAAGAAGCAGAAATCTTTACAATGGTGTTTGCCTGGCCGACCTAATTAATAAAGCTAAACAAATTAACAAATTGAATAAAATAACCGTGTTTTGGACAAAGGATTCTATTTGCGGTTCATCTCCTCTGCAGTGTTCACGCCAAATATACTCTCTGTGACAACCGCGTCAGGAACGTTTCCCCGTATCGAATTTGAAACGAAAGAATCGGGTTTGATTGTGTGGTGTGTTCAGTTAGCAAAAATTTGACAGGGTGCTTTTATGACCGTGATTGAATGGGAAATGGGTATTGAATGATAAGGACAATTGGGTAGTTCGCTGTCTGCTCTTCCGACCGCTTCCTTGCCCTAACTCACTGACTATTCGATTTCTGCTTGCCTCCAATAAAGGTACTTCTATTTGGAACTGCTCGCGTTGGAAAAAAGGGTGGAATTTGCACTGTTTGATTGCTTGGTGTTCTGGGTTGCTTTGTTTTTGTCGCAGATATCTCAGTTTAGGGGTTTCCAGTGTTGGATGTGATGGGTTTCTTTAGTACTATACTGGGATTTACTGGATTTGGGATTGGGGCTTCGATTGGTCTTGTTATTGGGTACTTTCTCTTTGTCTACAGACAGTCCACAGATGTTAAGGTTTGTCTTTGTCATCTCTCTTTTTCTCTTGTTTCTTTATGCTAATTAGGTTTGATCTTGTTCCTGTTATTTTTATCTGTTTTCGGCAATTCTGCTATTCTTTGTGATACGACTACTTGCTTGCGTGATTGGTTGTCTTTTGACTCAATTGCTTGCTTCCTTATAGTTACAATGGTGGGAAATTACTTTGCTTGTAGATTTGTAATCTGGGTTTTATGGGTTGTTTGTTGAAGTTGTAATTGATAGAATTTAATAGAAGGTTAATTGGATGAAGTTGTCTTGTTTTGATGAACTGGAAGACTTGGTTGGGTCTGATTTGTTGTTTGAATTTGTACTTGCATGGTGGCTAGGTCTTTATATATTTTTATGTCTGGAATATGCGATTTCTTTGATCTGGTTCTTGTGTCATGCAATGGCTCTGGTTTTTCTTTGTTGTAAAGAAATAGCGTTTGAGGTTAGTGGGTATAAGCAGGAAAAGTGAAGAGATGAAATCTTTAGATGTTTGTGATAATTTCCAGTTTGATTATCTGGTTTGTTGTTCTTATTCTAGGTCATGCATCACCTTAGGTTTTTCTTTGTTTTGTAAGTGAACATGTTGAGATTAGAGATGAAAGCTAATTTTGTGCTCTTGATTCTGGATCATGACTCGTAGCTTGTTTTTGTTCCTTTATGCACTTTGGTTGACTGATTAGGAATGATACAATAATATTTTTTTAATGGTTGGTCTTTGTCCTTCTATTTTCTTGGTTTATTCCTGAAAGGGCAAAACCAAGGGCAGGAAGATTGTCCCCTTTGTTGGAATGACACTATATTGAATGGAACTTAGAGCTTTTGGAAATGAATATGCCTTTTTTTTTAACTATGTCAACGCCGTATTTTGCGTAGGATATTAAATCAATGTGTTCACTTTGGTTGCAAAAGCTTTGATGTTAGTGCTGTCTAACCTTGCATCTGGGTGTGACATAATTACTTTTTTTTTAATCCTGTCCAAGACATTCTTGATTATTGTGAGCAAGCTTAATCTATGTTTGTATACCGTTAACCTTCCAGTTTTGGACTGAGACCTAGAATTGTGTTTGGAAAGAGCTTATTCAGGCTTGTGAGAGGTAACCTTTTGCAGGTGAATTCTGAGAGATTAAATGCTCCAAGTGGTTAATTTTAGCATTGCATAAGTTGTAGACAGTTTTCAATCTTGATCTGTAAGAAAAAAATCTATGCATTGCTATTGGATGGTGTATCCTTCTCTATCTTGATATTCTCTTCTTTGTCACAAGTTCCTTTGTTTTAATGTTTCCTGAATTAGTTACATTGTCTCTTAGAGATCTAAATAAACTATTGACTTTTGCTCACAATTCTTACTTAAGACTTCCGACTAGAGGGTGAATAAAGTGAATGACTTCATTCCGTAGCTTCTCTACATGTCCTCGTGACCTTGTCTGCTGTTGTTTTAATTGATGATTTGTTGTCTTGATCAGGATCCTCATGTTCGTTCATTGGCTGAGCAAGATACAGAGACACTTCAGCGACTACTCCCTGAAATACCCCTATGGGTGAAAAATCCAGATTATGAAAGAGTATGAAATTTGTCCATGTACAATAATCGCAATATTGTTTCTAGTACAAGTTACTAATCACTGCAAGATTGAGAGGCTATCATCTGATTCATCTCCCTTGTTTTTAATGGTTCTGCTGTTGCAAAGGTTGACTGGCTGAACAAGTTTATAGGCTACATGTGGCCTTACCTGGACAAGGTATCCAATCATTGCAATGCCCTTTCTTTTTTTAAAATACCAGTTGGAATTTTTCTCAGTAATAGCTTAACATTGGCTCTAATTTATGATTGTTATAATTTGTATGGCTAGGCTATATGTAAAACTGTGAAGACTATTGCTACACCAATCATTGCTGAGCAGATTCCAAAATATAAAATTGACTCTGTTGAATTCAAGTCTCTCACTTTGGGAACTCTGCCTCCTTCTTTCCAAGGTGAGTGCCATTCCAGTCAACAATTTTGTGAGCTACATTTCCTTTCAAATTACCAATAAAGATAGTTTGCATGGCCTAAAACAGATTTTCAGATTATGTTTGTCATTTATATGTTTGGTGGTTGTCAGCAACATCTCTAGGTAGATTTGTTGACAGAATTCGAGCATGTGGACATTAATTTCATTATTAAGATATCTTACAGAGTGAGTATTAACTTGTAAACAACTTATTTTGGTCAATGTTGTAGGCCATTATGAGTCCTCATTTTGCCAGTGTTAGGTGTGAATATTCGCCTCAAAATATCTGACCAAATTCTTATTTTGATGAAAGTAGCTGGTGATTGTCTTTCATGCATTGTGCTCACTCTTCATTGTATTTTGCCATTCTATCCGGCTTGTTCACTTGTTAGGCATGAAAGTCTATCTTACTGATGAGAAGGAATTGATAATGGAATTGTGTTTGAAGTGGGCTGCAAATCCTAATATTCTGGTTGCTGTGAAATCATTTGGCTTGAAGGCAACTGCTCAGGTTGGTTGTTCCTCTGCTTTCATTTTCTTTTGTCCTTTTTTTTTTTTTATCTCTTTGGGGGTGGTGAAAAGGTGACATCAACATCTACCTACTAATGTCTCCTTTTCCTTTTGAGAAAATGCTATAGGTGGTGGATTTACAAGTCTTTGCTTCCCCTCGCATTACTTTGAAGCCGCTTGTTCCTAGTTTTCCTTGCTTTTGCAATATATTTGTGTCACTCATGGAAAAGGTATGTGCTGTGTTAATCTTTAGTTTTTGATGAATAATAATATAATACCATGCTGCTTTTTGTTGTTAAATGCTACACCTTGTTTTTCTCAAGGAAGCAACATTGCATGAACAAATTTTCTGTCTGCATAATGTATCTGCAGTAATGCCAACTAATTTGATTAAACGTTCACTAGTGCATATGAAGTTTGGAAAATATTCTTGTAAGTGCCATCATTTGATATTTCGTGCCGGCTTTTTCTCTCATTTACATTTTTGAACTCTGACAAAAACATTTTAGAACTTCAAAAATAAAATCTTTTAGATTTTGATAACATGTCTACTGTTTTTCTGCAGCCACATGTCGACTTCGGGCTAAAGCTATTAGGAGCTGATCTTATGGCTATTCCCGGCCTCTACCGTTTTGTCCAGGTTGAGTGAATCTTTTTTTTTGGTTTGGTACTAAGCTTCTATTCACAGCTCATCTCTCTGTTTTTCCAACATTTGTGTTCACTTTTTGTAGGAGAAAGTCAAAGATCAAGTTGCTAGCTTGTATCTGTGGCCGCGCACCCTGGAAGTACCAATCTTGGATCCAGCAAAGTATGTTAAAATTCCTTTTTCAGATGCATTATGAGTTATTTTATCGCCCATACTTTTGCGTTTGAGTTCAATGTATCATTGGAGAGAAAATTTTGCAGAGCTCTTAGGAAGCCTGTGGGTATTCTACATGTTAAGGTTCTAAGAGCTTCAAACCTGAAAAAGAAGGATCTTTTCGGTGCTTCAGACCCGTATGTAAAATTAAAACTCACAGACGACAGAGCTCCATCAAAGAAAACCACCGTCAAGCACAAGAACTTAAATCCTGAATGGAATGAAGAGTTCAATATAGTAGTTAGAGATCCACAAACCCAGATATTAGAATTCAATGTTTATGACTGGGAGCAGGTCTGTATATGAATACACCTTTGAAAATTAAGTTCAGATCTCTTGTTTAAAATAATCAGTTTTCTGAAACATTTTTTATTCTTTGAATGTGTAAGGTTGGGAAGCATGAAAGGATGGGTATGAACAGGGTTGAATTGAAAGATCTTCCTCCTAATGAGCCAAAAGTTCAATCTTTTGAGCTCCTGAAAACCATGGACGCGAATGATCCTCAGAATGAGAAGTCACGTGGACAGATTGAGTTGGAGTTGACGTTCAAACCTTTTGACGAGGAGCAGTTGAAAAAGGAATATGGGGATGCAAATGCAGTGATAAAGGCACCTGAAGGAACACCTGAAGGTGGCGGCGTTCTTGTTGTCATGGTGCATGAGGCTGAAGATTTGGAAGGAAAACACCATACCAATCCATCTGTTCGGATTTTATTCAGAGGTGAAGAGAAGAGAACCAAGGTTAGTGCAATGCAGTACTGATCCTTCTTATCTGAACTTTCTTTTCTAACCTTTTATTTTACAATGCAGTAAATACTACTTAAAGATCAGGGAGATTCCAGATGGTGTGCCCATGTGGTTTGGGGTTTTCCGGATTTTTAAGTATTTCTCATTTTAAAAATAATATTTTAGTTGACATCCCTTTACAATTTAGATGGATTTGGGCATTTTTTCGGAAAATACTAAAACACGAAGGCACCATCCGAACTAAAAAAACCTCTGGGCAAAATCAGGAAAACCCCAAACCACATGGGCACCATCCTGAATTTCCCATTATTTTACTATTATTCTGCTTTATTTAGTACTTCTGCTTCCTTGGCGAAGGGAAAATAACTCTTTACATCCTCCACTTCACTCATGTCTAAAATGTGCACACTAATGGTTATTTGCAGGTGATTGAATAGGCTGTGCTACTCATTCTGTTTCCTTTGTTTTCATCTCCATTGCTTGTCAAAATTTGCATGTCACTGAGTAACACATTGATAATCTGTTTTTCAAATTTTCTAGACTATTAAGAAGAACAGAGATCCAAAATGGGATGACCAGTTCCAGTTTGTTCTGAATGAACCGCCCACCAACGATAGGTTGCACGTTGAAGTTGTGAGTACCTCGGGAAGGAACCTGTTGCACCAAAAGGTCCGCCTCGAGTCTTTTCCCTTACATTACATATTCAAACTCTTTCTATTACTAGCCTGTGGTATTTCAACTTGAAAGAATTGGGTTAAATATGCTCTTTTTATAGACTTTTGTTTTGTAGACCCTCTAATTTTACGAAAGGAATGGGGTTAAATAGGGATATTTAGTTTATGCTATGGGTACTCTTAATAGAAAAATAGTGGTAAAAGGCCTAGTTAGTCATTTTATCCTTTCAAATTTTATAGCTCGATTTCCCTGACCCCAAACTACAGTGTATGTATGTTGTGAAGATAAGTTTTTCTTATCATTAAACCTTACTTAGGCTTGTTTAGCTTTTGTGACAGTATAATTTGCAAACATTTCTGGCATGTCGGGGCAATTTGAATAGAGTCTGAGATTCGAGTTGCATTTTTTGTTCGCCTTTACAGGAATCCTTGGGGTACATCGATATCAGTTTGTCTGATGTAGTTAGCAACAAGAGAATCAACGAGAAGTACCATCTTATAGACTCTAAAAACGGGCGAGTTCAGATCGAGATGCAATGGAGAACAGCCAAATGAGCCGATCTTCCCAGGTTGTTGTGTGTATGCATCATATGTTTAAACTCTTTGCAAATCCCGCGTCGCGTACATTATGAACTCATACTAGTTTGTATCTGTTCTCAAAACAAAAGAAGAAAGTAGTGTTGTTAGCTGTTGAGCTTGAAAAAAACAAGTTCAAATGTCATGTAATTGTACCTTACTGTTAAGAATATGGATCAGCCTTTTGTTTTTGATGTGAACAATATATTCTGTTACTTTTGTATTCATGGGATATAGTTGCTTCTTCTTTCTTCAACAAATGAGTTTTCTACAGGTATGCATATATTCATGATTGGTTTTTCTTCCGTATGTCCTTAATGCATAGGCTAAGAATCCCGATCAATGAAGATTTCCTTACGTGTAGGGAAATCTTTCCTAAATCGGAATTCTTAACCTAGGTTATCTGAGTTGATCAGGTCTGAGCCTGGCTACAAGAACTTGATTCGCGTCCATGTCTGGCATGGTAGCTTGGATTTGTGGCTTTCCGAGTCGGAATTAACTGTAATCTTAAATCCTAATTGACTTGATCATGTGTTTTTAGAACAAATTCTTTGGTATAAGAGTACATAGGCTTATCGATCTGAATGGTTAACGGTAGGCTTATCAGCATTCGGTATTCGTTGTGTTATATTCTTTGGTATAAGAGTTATATGAACTTATGCCATTTAAAAAATATTAATTTTATTTATTTTTGTTTGAAGGAGGTCTGGTGCCCTCAGATCTCCGAACGTCTAGGTGCGCATTTAATACATATAAAAAAAAACCTAAGTGATCAACACTCGGGGATAGTTTGACCCTACCATGGCGAGAAACGAGAGGTGATAATCTTAACAAATATAGGAAACAAAGACACGAGAAAAATAAATAATATGTTATTTTAAATCTATTGAAATTACAACGATGATGAATGGTTATGATACCATTTTAGAATCATGATAGCATCGATGGAAGTTGAGATGATTGTGCTTAGAGAAAGAGACGAAATAATGAGAGAAAAGCTGAATTGATTAACTGAATGAGTGTAGCCATTACAAACTGGTTCTATAGCATGAAACCAGCAAGGGCAGCAACCTCCATTTACACGTGGATGGCTAACTCTCATAATTTATGCTATATTATTGTGATGAACAAATGTGTATCGCATCAGTTTGTTTGTTTCCTCCATGGATTTTCAGTTTGCACGATCCATGATCACATCGATTCCCATCTCGCTCATTTCGGTTGCCTGCAACTCGTAATGAATCCCTTCCAACGCTCTTCGTAAACCGTCCTTTGATGTTGCGTAAAGCATTTTGGCTCTGATTCTCGAAGCTGTCGGTGACCTATTACAGAAATTGAACTCAAAATTAGGAGTTAGATGAGTTTAATTGTAATTAATTGAAGTCGATTGAGTTTCTGACCAGGCGATGAAGAAGATCTTGCTCTTACGACAGTTATCGACGGTGACGAAATCGAAGTCGAAGAGTGCGTAGCGGCAGTCGTCGGAAGGTAGAGATGCCGCGAATTCAGAGTAGCCTTCGCCTGCAGATCCGACCTTATCGACGGTAACTCGACGGGATTTCTCATCGATTTTGAAGACAATGTAGCGGAAGACCTTCTTCCACTTCATCTCATTGAACGAGTTCTTGCACTCGTCCGTCACCTTCATCCCTGTCGCCTGAAAATTTGATGATCCTAAGATGAAATTAACAACGAAACAAACCGAAAAAACATCAATTAAAGTGAGATTGAAGGTTAGTTAGATGAATCAGCTACCATCATGAAAGCCATCGCCATTGTTGCTTGTGTTTGAGCTAGTAAAGGAGGTGGGAGAAAATGGAGTAGGAGATAATCGTAACAAAGAGAAAGCTCTGGCTGGTTTGAACAAAGAGAGGGGTTTATATATATACATGTTCAGTTATAACCAAAAAATATATATACATATTATTAGATTTGATTGACGAAAATGCCACTCTAGATCGAATTTAATTACGAAAACTGCCACTGTATTGAAAAGGACTTTTGACTTTTTTTTAACATAATAAATTATCAATATTCAACTACGAATCCTAAATAAATCTTGAGAATTTAATATATTCATTTACTTTATTGAAACAATTTACCAATAATCTAGATAATCAGACTATGATAATAACAATTAACAAGTAATGATTCAAACCTTGGTTTTATTTTATCTCTTCAACAAGTTTAATAAAATAGAAGATAATTTTTTTGTTATTAATTAATTTACGAAGGATTTATGGTATACAATACGCCAAAAAAACACATATGTAAGTCATCGTATTATATTATTTAGCCTATCAAACTCTAATTTACTAATACTAATTGATCATAATCTTATATATATTAAAGCAGAAGCCTCTATTGCCACGTGTCAAGCTACGGTTCTCCCAGCCCCAAATTTTTTTAAAAAAGTGGTTTTTAAAATTTGAAATCTATAAAAAATAGTTTAGTAAAGTCGTTAATTAAAGTTAAAATATATTTAAAATATCTTTAAATTTTGTTATAATAAATATCAGTAAAACAATTAAATTTTAATTGAAAATATCTTATATTTTCTTATCTTATCTTAAATCTATTAAAGCATGAGCCTCTATTGCCACGTGTCAACGCCAGATTTCTCGAAGCCTAAAAAATTATTTTAAAAAGTGATTTTTAAATGTTAATATAAATAAAAATATTTTTTAAACTTTTACGAATTTTTTTTACCAACAACCATATCTTAACAAATCAATTTGAAATATAATTAATTAGAAGAGATAAATACTTAAATGAGAATTAAAAATCATAATATTGATTATAATTTCATTTTTTGAATTTTTATTTTACAAAAATATGCATATAAATTTCTAAGTATTAAATATTTATTAAAACTGAACCCGCACAAAGTGCGGGTAATACACTAGTTTACAATTACAACGGGTCAACAAATTGATTTTTTTTTAAAAAAAGGTTTATAAAATATTTTTTAAACAATTTTAAAAAAAATTAAGAATCAAAAGATAGAAAATTACAAGTTAAATTTATATTCTCATAACTTCAAGTCTTCAAAACAACTCTTTTTCTATGTATAGTTGCATACACTAATCAATTTACATAAATGTTTATTCTTGTCATATTCATAGATCAACTTCATCATTAAAGTCTATGTTAATAATTTACGTACCTAATCTTTGTATTATGATAAGATTGGTTGCTTATTATAAAGTTGTAACATTGACCCAAAGTCGTACCATAGTCATACTAATACGGATGCAATGTGATTAATGATAATGGCATCTAAATAATGCTAATGAGAATAAATTAAGAACATGTTGGTAGTGACATTAATACAATGAGATAATGACAATGTATATTTGATCTTATATTAACATCATTTGGCCCACAAATCCAACCATAGAATAATCAGCATCTTATAGTCTTTGGATGAATCATAGTGGAATCAATGTCACAGCTAGCTAATTAGAGCCCGTTTGGTTTAAACTCTGGAATCGAAAACGGAATAGAAACGAATATAATCCATATGTATATCCTTGTTTATGAAAGTTTTTGGAATCATTTCTTGTGGTTTGAAGTAATTGGAGTCGAATTTGATTAGTTTTGATACCCTATAGGGAAACAAAATGTGGGGAATCAAGTGTATCTTGCATTAGGGGTGAGCAAAAATATCCTATCCAACTAATCCGAAGATCTGATCCGGAAAATTCCGAATCCGAAGATATCCGGAAATTGATGATCCGAGTCCGATCCGATCCGGGCATTTTTTCGGATCATCGGATCGGATACAGATAAGGCTTTAGAGGAAAAAGTCGGATCGGATATATCCGACTAGTATAATAATAAATGCCCGGATCGGATATCCGGGTATTGTCGGATCGGATCGGATATCCGGAAATGTTCACCCCTATCTTACATGAAACTAAAAGAAATGATTCCATAAAATTTCATGAATAATGATATATATATGGACTAAATTCGTTTTCATTCCGTTTTTGTTTTCGAAGTTAGAACCAAACGGGTCCTTAGTCTTTTTAGGGTGATTTACACAAAATCACCCTAAAGTATGATACTTTCATAAAAGTCACTCTTAAATTGCATTATTATTGAGAACCACCCTTGATTAGATCATGTTAGCAAAGTTATGCCACAATTTAACAACCCTATACGGCTATACCGATATCATCACTCCTTTGAGTGTCTTCTTGAAAATAAATCGAAATCGTGTAGTTTCAAAATAATAAGTTATACTGATTATAAAATTATTGAATGGATACACATGTCATTCGTATACCATTTTAAAATCATACACAGATCGAATTCTAACGGACTTTTACCAAAAGTAAATCCCGTTTATCTAGATTCTGAACCGAGTCCGAATGCCGGGCTTAAGTTGGTGTCTGAACCCGTTCGACAGCCCAAGATGGGTATCTGTTTTTTTTTAAAAAATCATATCAATAATTAAGTTTAGTCTTTGGATAGTTAACATTCTAATGGGGAACTAAGTAGGGTGTGAATTTGCTAATGTACTATATTTAAGGGTGATTTCTTGCAATAATGCAAATTAGTGGTGAGTTTGTGTAAATTACCCTTTTATACATGTTAATTTTAATAAAACATCAAATATTTCTAAAGTTTCAAACTAGTATACCATTAGCATACGTAAGCTTTTGCTAACACGTACTATAAATTAAGAATACTTTAACACATTGTTAAAAAGTAAAACTAAAACATCAATTAGGCAACACGTCATATCCTAGTCAACTTATTGTCACAAGTAAAATTAAAACAATTCCACAACATAAATTAATGGTAATTCTGATTTAAAAAATAATTTATATACTTAATTGAATGATTATTAATTTTCATTAAATGGAGTTGATCTATAAAAGTCAAAACGAACCTCTCAATATAGATAGATTATCTCACCCATTCGCTCCAAATGGCGGTCGAGGATAGTATTTTCGTCGTTATTTTGTCCGACCTCTATGTATCTCATCGTTTTGTCAGAAATTTCCTCTCCTGTATGATAGGTTTCATAAAATCTTCAGGGCACTTACAGACGTTTTACACCCAATCATTTCGGATAACGTTTGTATCTAAAGCTTGTTTCTCCTATCTTACCGTGACTACTAGCATATAGTTATTAAATATTTATTTTCCATATACCATCATTGATTCTTCTCAGAAAAAAAAAAAGTTCACGTCTGTGTACCTTCCGCCTCCATTCCGGATAACGTTTGTATCTAACGTTTTTTTTTTTATATATATGCAAACCAAACTTCATTAATAGAGTCATCCCGTACAATGTTCTCCAGTTTAGTGTTCGACAAAGCAGAATGTAAGGGACGAATTCCGGCAAGAAGATAAGCCGCCTTATAGTAGTGACCTTCTGCCTCCATTCCGGATAACGTTTGTATCTTAGGCTTTTTTTTTTTTTGATAAGCAAACCAAACTTCATTAATAGAGTCATCCCGTACAATGTCCTACAGTTCAATGTTCGACAAAGCAGAATGTGCCAGAAAGAAAGGCTAAAGGAACGAATTCCGGCAAGGAGATAAGCCGCCTTATAGTAATGACCTTCCGCCTCCGATAACGTTTCTAATTTTTATCAACGTGCCAAAGTCGAGTAGACGCAAGATTTGCATATATCATTTTGTTGTAGACGTTATGCCAACGCTCCAATGATAAACATGATCAAATCAAGGGCCACTTTCTACCGACATAAAGATTAGACATCTAATTACAATAACACAGAGGATTGATTTGTCATCATTATAACTAATTAAACCCAAAACCGAAAGGCCAAAACACTTTAAAACACCTTTAATTAAAGGTTAAATCACTTTCATCGAATTGCAACATTATCCCTTAAGCAAACCCAACAGTCAATCTCACAAAAATCCAACCAAAACACCATAACAAAATGGAATTAAGAGCATCAATTCCTTCCAATGGGATCACACATCGCCTCCCAAAATCATCGGGAATTTTGCTCGATTTATCTCATATATGGATCACTAATTGCTTAAAAAAAAGAAGAAAGAAGATTATCAGTATGACGATCGAGTTTATTTGCTTGTTGTTTGTTTGTTTGTTTCCTCCATGGATTTTCAATTTGCACGATCCATGATCACATCGAATCCCATCTCGCTCATTTCCGTTGCTTGCAGCTCGTAATGGATCCCTTCCAACGCTCTTCGTAAACCGTCCTTTGATGTTGCGTAAAGCATTTTGGCTCTGATTCTTGAAGCTGCCGGTGACCTGTTACAGGAAATTGAACTCAAAATTAGGAGTTATATGAGTTTAATTGTAATAACTTGAAGTCGATCGAGTTTCTAACCAGGCGATGAAGAAGATCTTGCTCTTACGACAGTTATCGACGGTGACGAAATCGAAGTCGAAGACTGCGTAGCGGCAGTCGTCGGTAGGTAGAGACGCCGCGAGTTCGGAGTAGCCTTCTCCTGCAGATCCGACCTTATCAACGGTCACTCGACGAGATTTCTCATCGATTTTGAAGACGATGTATCGGGAGACCTTCTTCCACTTCATCTCCATGAACGAGTTCTTGCACTCGTCCGTCACCTTCATCCCCGTCGTCGCCTAAAAAATTGATAATCCCAAGATGAAATCAACATCGAAACAAACCGAAAAAACATCAATTAAAGTGAGATTGAAGGTTAGTTAGATGAATCAGCTACCATCATGAAAGCCATCGCCATTGTTGCTTGTGCTTTGAGCTAGAAAAGGAGGAGGGAGAAAGTGGAGTAGGAGAGATTCGTTGCGAAGAGAGAAAGCTCTGGCTGGCTTGAGCCTTTACTCTTTAGAGGGGTTTATATACATATTTCACTTATTAGATTTAGGTGTTCTATTCAATCCAACTACAGATTCTGTGAAAATCTTATCTGTCGGAAAAGATTTTTATGGAGTTAAGTATAAAATAATAAAAAATCCTACAAAATTAATAAAATAATAGATTCTTTTAAACTCCACAAACTCTTAAATATTTTAATGAAAATTTTAAATCCTAATTGAATACCTTAAGATTTATATGAAATTTTAAAAATCTATATTCAATACCCATAAACTTTTAAACTCCAAAAAATTGCTATAAACTCTTAATTGAATACACCCCCTTAATTGACGAAAATACCACTCTAGATCGAATATAATTACAAAAAAGTCATTGTATTGAGAATTTAGAACTACGAATCCTAAATATGTATATCCGTATTCATAAAGCCATTGTTTGACATTTTTTTTTATCATAAATATCTATCAACATTCAACTACGAATCCTAAATAAATCTTGAGAATTTAGAACTCGTTTGATTCCAACTCTGAAAACGAAAACGGAATAAAAATGAATTTAGTCAATATGTCTATCCTTATTCATAAAGTTTTTGAAATTATTCCTTATGGTTTAATACATGCACTTGTTTTCTCACATTTTGTTTCCATATAGGGTATCAAAAGTAATCAAACTCTTCTCCAATTACTTCAAACCACAAAAAATGATTTCAAAAAATTTCATGAATAAGGGTATACGTATATATATTCGTTTTCAATCCGTTTCCGATTTCGAAGTTAAAACCAAACATACCCTTAATCTATTCATTTACTTTAGTGAAAAATATTACCAATAATCTAGATAATTAGATGATAATAATTATAAGATAATGTAGATAAAAAGTCTAGATTGAGTAATAATTCAAACCAAAATACTTAAATGGGAAATAATTCATTGTAAATGGAGAGAATATTAATTGTATTTTAACTATTTATAAAAGTGAATTCATCTAATTTAAAACTAAGATGCATAATGCATGCCTTATGAGTTATGACTGATAAAGTTACTATATATGGTTAATACTTTCTGAGTAATATTACAAATACACTATTGACTATAGTGTTAATTTCCTTTTTTGCCCTTGACTATTGTATGATACAATTGATATAATCTCTTACATGCACTGTCTTATATAGTAATAATAAATTTATTTTTAAAACCCATAAGGTGGATAATATCCTTTTAACCTTGAAATTTGTTAAAAAATATTTAATTTTTAGTTATTTTAAACAAAATGTGTAAATTTTACCTTTTTAATACAATTAAATTTTTCTTAATATGTGTAGAAATTAAAAGACCGGTTATACCTTAATATAGGAGTATACCTTTTATCGGTCTCAACGGATAAATGAAGTCTAGTATATAACGCTGAAATTAATAAGTTGATATGTTTATTTTGATATATGCGAAGAAAAAAAATGAAATATTAATGGTAAGTTATGAATGAACTAAGTCTCTTTAGAAATTTGATTAAGATAGATTAAGTGAGAGGAATTTTTTAGAAATATTATGAAGTAGTTGGATTCTATTTTTCGAGATTCCGTAAATAGTTCATTAATAGTTCATTATAAATAGACTGAATAGTCCATTACAAATAAAGAAAGTTTTGAACAATTGAGTTTTGTTAACTACATAATTTAAGATTTTAATTGAAATTGTATTAATATTGTGTAATTGTAATTGTGTATTAACGTTGTGTATCAATAGTAGAATTCACAAGTTTAATTATCATGTAAACAAATGAGTCTATTTGACGTTATATTAGACAAAAAAAACTTATTTTTTTTAAAAACGTAAAGCAGTTCGAACCATTAGACGGCGCGCCGACTAGTGGGTCGAAAAGCCGATAAAGATCGGCAGACAGTCTAACCGTTATGAAGGAACATAAACAAATGAGAAAAGAAATCCCAAAATACATAAAAAAAAAAAACCCGAAAATAAAAAAGATTTCAAGGAAAATCAGGAAGATCCAACCGACAGAAGACAACGAGCAACAAAGTGACCCAAAATCATGCCACAAACCACGATTATGTATGATACGACGTGACATATCAACATCTTTTTTATAGCAAGTAACGTCTTTATTTGAATGACCTGGCTTAAGCTAACTAAATGTTACTATAGCTATATGTACATTCAATAGTCTAGTTAGCTCTTTGTTCATTGATTGCCTAAACCCTAATGAACTAGTCTTGGACTCTTGGATAGTGATGCCTCAACATCCAATACAAAAATTATTAAATGGATATTTTCTATTTTTCACCTCCTTGTAGAACACAAATTATATATATATATATAGTATAGATCCTATGAACACCCCATAACGTGAGAACATGAGAACATATTCATAATTATTATTAGTTTTGTTACGAATGTGTCATATCGGTTAATGTATTATTCGTAGTTATTGTTGGTTGAGTGAATTATTCGTAGTTATTGTTTGATTCCTAATTATTATTATTCGTAGTTATTATTATTTTTGATATCTACTTTAAATCTCAACCCTTAATAGTCACATCCAACGGTGTACGATTGTTCTCACGTTCTCACGTTAGGGGTGTTCTCATGGAATCACACCCTATATATATATATATATATATATATATATATATATATTCCTTTTCACGAGATTGGTTGATTGATCTCGGACATGTGTTTAGGGAATGGAAACGAGCGACGGATGCGCTTGCTAGCTTCGCTTTCTCTTGTGATGTGGGAGCTTGCCACCTTGACTCTCCTCCTTCTTGTGTCTCTTCTATTTTGTTAGACGATATGTGTGGGTTAGCTTACCCCTTATCTCTCGATTGTATTTGACTACTCTTTAATTTATGTTAATATGGAGTAGTGTAATCCTTTTCTTAAGAAAAAAAAAGAAGAAAGAACATCTTTTAATTACCTAAACATTTTGCATAAAAAATGAAATGTCTCATATATTTTAATACGAGTAAAATAAATTTATATTCTTTTTAAATAGGACATTTTTAATATGAAGAATAACTTATAAAAATATATTTGTTATGGTCGACTTGGGCTATTAGTTTGGGTCCATGTCCACTAAAAGCTGCAAATTGCAAAACAATGACAAGATATCGATCTACATCAGCTCAATCATGACCTTCCGGTCCAAAATATGAAAATACGGTTCACTAACCGGTCCATTAACGTAAATATCAATACTTCACGATAACAACTATTTGTACTACGGGATCAAATGTTAGATCTCGTAAGAATTTTTCTAACAATTCCGAACTTTGTAATTTTATATATCTACAGAGAGGGACTTTTTTTAAGTACATTGTGGTGAATTTGCAAAATGTCAACTGCACATTTCAAATGCGTCACGCATCTGACTTTCAAAACTGTGCAAAAAGGTAATTATTACTACTATTATTATTATTATCATTGTTATTACTATTTTTATTTTTATTTTGACATGTGTAACCGTGTCAGTGTAGAATATCTTTTTTTGTAATTGTTAACAAAGAAAAATTATCACAGTGGTTAGGGGCTTCAAAACCGTAATGTTTTCTTTTACGCATTCGCAATGCGTAACCGCGACAGTTACGTATTAACGTTTGTGAAATCCATCACCATGTCTTTACGACTTTCAATCTACAAAACGCTTTAGTGCATCTGATACACGAGACACGCTTCTCGGGCTCGGCTCGCGTTTGGCTCGTCAAAAGCTCGGCTCGTTTATAAACGAGCTGAGCTTGAGTACGTCGATGCTCGGCTCGTCCGGGTAAAGCTCGGCTCGTTCTTCTAAAATAACACTATATGAGCATTATTTTAGACGAGCTACTCGGGCTCGACTCGTCAAAAGTTTGGATCAGTCTCGGCTCGTATAACACCCGTATGCTTTAGGATTGTAAACTTTTACAAAGTGATTCTCCAACTTTTTATTGACTTATACTTGAACAATCTTTTCATAAACTATTTCTGTTTCCCCCTTGACTTCTAAAAAGATTACAAACATATCCATCTTACAATTTATAAACTTGCACCTGATTTTACATTCTAAGCATTCATGAAGACAGCAGTTCGAAACGTTTCGAAACGTTTGTTTCTAGTTATCTACTGAAAACTTGAAGAAACGTTTCTACTACATATTTCACTAAAAACGTTTCTCCCAATTACAAGATGAACCAATCCACGTTGAGTTTGCCATTGGAAAACCAAAAGTCAACTTGTTCATCAAGGTTATAATATAAATAGGGATCTTATCATCTTAATCATCAGATTAGCTAATTAAGTACCTCATAATCAATCTCTCTTACCATCTTCTTAACATTTCTGAGTTCTTCAACAATGGAAGGTGGATCAGCTGCGTAAGTTTCTGAGTTCTTCAACTAGATTTGATTTCATATTAAAGCTTATGATTATGTTTAAACTTGATTTCGATCTTCAGGGTTGACTCAGATGTGAAAAATGTGGATGTTTATACTGCAAAAGGTCTTCTTTCGATTGGTTACAAGTACTTGGATGTAAGGTTAGACAATTAGTAATAACAATTCTAATTTAATCATCATTTATACAAATGTAATTTGATTAATCTTATGAAAACAATAAGAAAGATCAAGTTTATGTGTCTTTCTCTTGTTATTGATAGGACAAAGGAGGAGTATGAACAAAGCCATGTAGATGATGCTCTTAATGTTCCTTACTTGTTCAAGACACAAGAAGGTAAGCAAAATCTTCCTTAAAACCGATGTTCAATTCGTATTTTGGATGAATTACTATAAATTTGGTGTTTTTCCGTTTGTTGTGTATATGTTTTTTCTCGGTTTTTGTACAATAAAAATCCAGGAAGAGTGAATAACCCGGATTTTTTAGCCCAAGTTTCCGAGATTTTGAAGAAGGATGATAATTTGATTGTGGTAAGACTTGAATTCATTCATGAAGATGATTAGTTATAGGTTATAGTTATGCAAGAGTTGTTGATATTGGTTTTTATGATGAAGGCTTGTAATGCTGGTGGAAGAGGTCTTCGTGCCACTATTGATCTTCAAAATGCAGTTGAGTATAAGTTTGATCTTGTCTTTTATAACTTGATGATATTGTATAAGGTGAGAATAGGTCCAAAACCGAACCGAACCTAAAATCGATTTTCTGAAACCTTGTATCGAAAACCGAACCCATAAAAATAGGTTCGGTTTAGGTTTTGGACCTAAAAAGTAATTGTTAATATGATTATATGAACCGGTCCTTGTTTTTTTAATAATAATTCGGTTTTTTGTTTTACCCGTCGGTTTTGCGGTTTTTAACCAAAACCGAACTGAAACCTAATTTTTAAAAAATGCAGACCTAACACCCAACCTGAATTGTCGGTTTTCGGTTTGATTTGGACTGAAACTACTCGGTTCGATCGGTAAACCGAATTTACCGAACCTAACTTGCTCAATCCTAATTTAACCTGACTTGTCGGTTTTCGGTTTGATTTGGACTGAAACTACTCGGTTCGATCGGTAAACCGAATTTACCGAACCTAACTTGCTCAATCCTAATTTAACCTGAATTGTCGGTTTTCGGTTTGATTTGGACTGAAACTACTCGGTTCGATTCGGTAAACCGAATTTACCGAACCTAACTTGCTCAATCCTAATTTTGTATTGATGTTTTCGGTTTGTCGAATCTGAAATTAGGGTTTTGAGAATGTGAACAACTTGGAAGGTGGATATTCAGCTTATGTGAAGGCAGGACTCGCTGGTGAAGAAGCTAAAGATCTCAAGATTGCCTGCAAATTTCACTCTTAAGATGATAATTTTATGCTATCATTTGCAGCTTATAAGTTTGAGTTATTGCTTTACTTTTGTGTTGAAGTTGACAATGATTGTTTGAGCATTTGGTATATTTGGACTGTTTTTTCACTATATGAAGCAACATAGACTAATAAGAACAAGTCCCAAAATCTAGTCTAAAATCTAAATCACTTGAATTCAGCATCCATTGCATTTACAGTCTTAAGAAGAGTTTAGAGTATAACACATCCCAGGATTCCGAGCACACCAAAGCGGCTGAATAGGCTCAGCTGCGACGCCTCTCTCCACCATCCTAGCCCGCCAGTCGTCCAGCCGATCAGTGGCCTCTGCATACCTCTTCTTCCCGCTCTCATCTCGGTTTCCTGACCAAAGTGACTCGGCCATAGCTGCGGCCCTCGGCCACAATCTCCCGTCTAAAACTGTGGAATCCGATTGCTCTGACCATAATGCCACCTCTGCTCCCAATACTAACTTGCTCTCGTCCGGGCTCAGCCCCTCGGTAATGTCGTAATCGTATACTCTTTGCCATGTCTTGAACGGGGCACACCACGACCCGCCGTTTCCTTGACTCGTGCTATCTTTGTCGTATTGGCTATCATTCCCTACAAACCCACCATGTCCACAATCCAAGTAATAGTAATCTGCAGACGACACAATGGTTCGGTACCCGGACGAGACAAGGCGTTTCGTGTTGGCGGGTCCATCATTCCATGTTTGTAGTATCACATGTTCTTTTGGGAGCAAAGATGGGTTCACTTTGATGTCTTGATTCAATAGAACATCTTCCCAATAGACCGCGGTTTTGTCACGGCCAAGGATCATTGGTAACGTCGAGTTGATGAATTTATCAAGGAGTTGAGAAAGGGTTCCGCCATTGGATATGAAATCTCGAATGGTTGGATCGGCTTTCCAACAACCGGAGACAATCTCGTCTGCACCTCCATGGAAAAAGTTTTCGGGGAAAAGCTTGGTTATGTCATTGATGATATTGTCCATGACTTTGTAGGTTTGGGGGCTAAGTGGGTTGAGTTGACCAGACCCGGGTTCAGATGCTAACCGATCAGCCCAATCAGACCCTGCCGGCCACCAAAACATTCCGGCACAAGTCACAATATCCGGATAAGCCGCGGCCCAAGACCCGGTATGCCCTGTTTTTTGCAAGGTTTACACAGCAGAAGTTCATTGTAATGTCCAATAAACAACATGACTACAACAACAAGACAAGGCCAATATCTACATTATAAAAAAGGGTCATTCTAAATATAGAAATATGTCAATAGTTTCAATGTTGACACATTTAGGGGCCGTTTGGTTCCAACTCCGGAAACAGAAACGGAATGGAAACGAATTGATGAACAATGGTATACGTATGGACTAGATTCGCTTCCATTCCGTTTTCGATTCCGGAGTTAAAACCAAACTGGGCCCTTATATTTATTTAGAAATTTCCTTATCAAATATTGATTCAGGTTCAAAAATTCAGATTATCAGAACAAACAAAACACAAGATTCATACCAGGTGAATCAATTTCGGGCATAACCCGAACGCCATGATCGAATCCAAACTGAACAATTCTGGTGACATCATTAACTGAATACTGCATCTGATGACCATAAGAGCCCTTTCGAGCAAGCTCAGGCTCGGAATTTAGCATAATCGGAAATGATTGCGAATCAGTGATATGCCAATGAAAGACATTCATTTTGGTAGCACTCATAGCTCCAATTGTTCTCAAAATATCTTCAACAGGATAGAAATTTCTAGAAGTATCCAGAAGCAAGCCTCTATGCAGAAAAATGGGCGAATCCAAGATACGTACCTGTATCGGAACAATCAAAGAAGGAGATGAATCGGAGCACCATACAAGCTGATAGAAGGTTTCGAGGCCTCTCATGGCGCCCCAGACAGTTGAGGCATTTAGGGTTGCGGTGGATTGGGCGATTGTGAGAGCGTAAGACTCGTCGGAGCCATGGATTAGCGGAACTGAAAGATTGGATACAGTGATTTTGAGAGAGGTTAGGGGTGATGAAGAAGGGGAAACTGTGAGAGATGGAGGAATTTGAGGGTGGTGGTGATTGGTGAGAATAAGGTGGCGATAGCGGTGGACAGCGGCGGTGAGGTGGCGATGTGGCGGAGATGAGATTGTGAAGTTTGGAGAAAGGTAAGTGACTTGTGGCTTCTGATGCCAATGAAATGATTTAGGTTTTGGCCATAGTGATGGTTCGAATTGGGATTCAGCAATTGCAGAGCAGAAGAAGATCAAGAGAAAGAAGAAGAAGAAGCCAACGTTGGGGATTTGGAAGAAAGCTACCATCTTTGGCCTTTCTGTTTAGAATTATCCTCTTTGAGTATGGATAGAGCTCCACGGAGTTGATTGGTAAGGTTAAACCATTGATTTAAATTTAAGGTTAAGGTTAATATACATAAATTTTTTTTAAAAGTAGAAAATTATATATAAAATTTTTTTTAGTAATATATCACTAGAATAGGTATTAAAATCAAATACTAAGATTTATGCACTGAAAAATAAGATTTTGATTAAAAAAAAGAATATTAATACATATACAATAAACTTTTGATAAAAAAAAGTTCTTATCTTATAGCTTGTAATGGAAGTAAATAAGTTATTTTTAAATATAAAATACACATTGCGGGAGCATTAACTATTTATAAAAAAAATCCACAGAAAAAAATCCTATTTACAAAATTTGTTACACGTACATTTGTTCAATTCATACTCACTAAGTTAAGTTCAAGTCTTTGTGTAAAAATTTGTTACATTATATGTTGTAAATAGTAACCACTTGTTGTGTATAATAATTTTTTTTATCTCAAAATGTTTTATCTACTTATACTTTAAAACAAAAAGAGGATATTTGATTTTGTTTGATCCAAAATCTTATTTTCTATGATTACTTAGTTATTGATTTAATTTGGGTTAATATTCCTTTTTTTTTTTTATCAAAATCGTTTTTTTTCCAATGCATAAATCTTAGTCTTTGATTTTATTACTATTTTAGTGATATATTACTTGAAAAAAAGATTTTTTTATGTATAAGTTTTTTTTTATATATACAGTGTATTTTAAAATACCTTCATTAGTATAAGAGAAGAATATCTTGTTTCCTTTTATATCAAAAGTTTATTTCATGTGTATTAATCTTAACCTTTGATTTAAATCAATAGTTTAAATTGAATCAACTTCACATGAAGTTGATTCTATAACTTCATGGGAGCCAAATCCATGATATTTGTACATATATATCACATGCATGTAGATATGTACAAAATATTTATACATGATGTTTGTTTTTTTGGTGGAAAGGAGAGCTAAGATTGGAATGTGTAGACTCGAAGACATATGTTGAAATCAGGGGGACATTATACATGCTACACTCTTCTAGTATGACTTGGTCAAGAAGTGAAATAAATTGTACAAGGTGAATTATTCACCTTCTTACGTCCTACTTTATTCTATTATAATTCTAAGTGCTCTTGAACACACACCACATTATTTTAAGTATTAAGTGCTCTTGAACACATTCCATATTATTTTAAGTGTTTAGAGACCAAAGTAATCATTTCATAACATATGCCAATCTTATATGTATTAAAGGAGAGACCTTATTTGCCCCGTGTCAACACCACAATTCACGCAGCTCCAAAAATGTTTTCAAAAAGTTATTATTTTGGTTATTTTCGATAAAAAAAATCTCCGAATCTATAATTAATTTTTTAAATCTTCTATTTTTTAGAAATCCTATAAATCTTCTAATCAAATTCTAAACATATTTATTTTTTATTCAAAACTAATATATAATCATTAAAAAAAATTATATTATAAATCATAATTTTAAGAAAAGGCACGTGATTTAATTATATTAAATATTATTTAATATATAATTAATTAAAAGAAAAAAACTTAAAAGAGAATCAAAAATAATATTAACAATTATAATTTCGTTCTTCGGATTTTTATCTTACAAAAGTATACATATGAATTTCTAAATTCTAAGCATTAATGTATTTATTAAAACTCAACCCGCACAAAGTGCGGGTAATACACTAGTTAATCTATTATTTGTAAGTATTTTTTCACATAGTAGTGTTTGACATGCTAATATTAAGTATTTCAATTAGTGAATTACAGGTCAGTTCAGTAGGTAGTGGAGGAAGGGTATTAAATAGTTTATGAGTATTAAATTTATCAAAAAAAAAAAAAAAAAAAGGGTGCATTTGACTTCAATTGAAAATAAATTTGCAATGTGTTATGGGTTTTTGTCAATTAGTCTCATGCTATTTTTTAGTATCATATATCAATTGTGATCATATACATTCAATTACTCTCATATTATTTTTTATTAAATACAATTCCCGAACTTCTTGTTCTCATCGATACTTTAGGGTTGAGGTAGACCAACCTAACCGCTTTCCGTTATCAAAAAAAAAAAATTAAAAAAATACCACCTTAATCAACAACTATTTTAAACCTAAATCCTCTTTGTTCTCCAATGCTACACTCACTAAATATCACAAACAGTAACCATCTTTACTATAAATCAAGTTGAGAAAACACATGAAAATCCTTTTCAAGGCGATGGATCCAATTCTGTTCATTCCCATTGGATCCAAAAAAAGTCTAAAAGAGACAGCATTTTCGTTTTTCGGGTTTTAGGAAAACTCGAGACGATGAAAATATGAATCGTTACGTAAAACTATGACAACTATAACGTTTCTTTATTTTCAAATTGTTTTCATGTTCGTTTCCTCGTCAGTTTTAGTGCAAGATAGAGCTCAACAGGCATTTCCTACCTCAAAAGTCTTTATATATACTCTTCTTTCAAAATGCTGAAATCACCAGCAGCTGATCCACTTTGCTCTTTAAGAAAAAGATATAGCAATCAATAACGAGCGTAGAGGCTCTACACAAGCAAACCTGCAACCTGAATACAAGAAATAGTGAGAACTAGACCGATAATAGAGATGCGGATTCAGCTAGATTACAAAAAACAAACCCGAATATAGGTCATATACAGAAATTTGCATCTAATCGAACATAACACTCATCCATTTGAACCTCAAGCAAATCACACAGTATATATAGCTGAATAAGGTGCATTTTGGACATTTCAGGATTTATCGTGATGTTTTACTCGAGGTAAAATAGGTTGAGGGTGTAAAATTTGTTGAGATGTAGGGAAAAGTATCACACATCGGTAACACACCATCAGATGATACTACCATATAAGCATCCGGGCTACTCCTCCTATTGCCAACTGGTAACCCATGAGCTTGTATGTGTGGTTCACTGGACGTGCGTCCCCACGATATAAGAAAAAGTAACAAAATTACGATATAAAATCAGTAATGGATGATTAAATTCATGGTTTTATGCCAAACAGAAATCGGATAGATATCAGATAGTCAGATGCCAGACCTTAAAAGAAATGAGTTCAGCCAAGGGCGAGCAGGCGAAAAAACGTCTTCATTCAGAGTGTCAAAAGTCTGAATAACGCTAGAAGAACGACTCAAACAGGCGCTGGTAAGCCCTGAACTTTCATCATGTAGTTATATTTTGGAGATGGTACACCACCAGCCTTTGCACAGAGCTCCACCAAAGCAGGAGCATGTCCATAAAAACCCCGACCTTCGTGCACAAGGACAGGAGGATCTTGAGGTCTCCTTCGCCACACAAGCTTAGGTGGCACCAGATCATCAACAGTTGCCTTTTGCCAAAAGTGTGTGCCACGCCAGCTCTCGTACTTAAATACACCACAAAGTCTAGCTTTGTGGCCTGACGGTCCAACATGGACTTCCGAACAGTACTTGCAAACTTTTGCTGAATAAATCAGTAAAAGTTTTTCAACACCAGATCTAAGAATTCCCCAAGTCCTCAATGTTTTATTTGCCACTAATACCAAATCATCATTGGACAACGTATTGGCATCACGCGAAGCAGCGTGTTCAATGAGCAAGCTAGTATTTGAGGATTCAATATCTTGCTTAGAAGGAATTGCTCCTGCCTGCCAGCACAGCTCAACAACTGCGGGAATGCGGTCAAAGTCAAATCGTTGGTCATGTTTGATTACACCTTGAAACATATGATCAAGGTGAAATGTTTCCACTGGGACAATTATGTCGTTTATGCCCCCCTTGATCCATTGATGGTACTTGTTCCTGTGAATACGCTTGGCACCAAAGCAGGTCCTGATTAAATGGCCACTCTCCCCGATGTATACCTCAGGGCAGAACCTGATAGTAGTATCAGGTTTTAGAAGTAATAATTGACGATTTACACATTATTTACAAAAAAATTGATATAAAGGATCTAATAAAAGCCAGAAGTAACAATGACACATTGATAGTGTTTCCAAGTGTTCATAAATTGCTCTGTTTTAAAGGTAGAAAGACACAATCACTTTTCTTTAAGAAGAAACAAAATCTAAACATACACTACCTGACAATCTGTAATGAAGGAGGATAAGAAATTGTGGATATGAAGCATTTAAGTGATGAAACTCAATCTTCTGCATAGTCAAGATATACAGTATTGAGATATTCAACAAAAACCAATTTCACCCGGTAGAATCCTTACAGAAAACGAGTAACTCGAATTACTCCGCTGAGAAAATTTACTCAATGGTTCCAGTTAGTTCAACAATGGAAGCTCCATCTATGCAGATTCTATTTTCTAGAAATCAACCAAAGGCCATACTGAAACCCAATAATCAGATTGGGATCAATGAATCATTGCCATGGATACCATTTGAAATTTTTAAGCAAAAAAAGTTCATCAACTATCAACTTAAACCAGTTCATAAACGAGTCATAGCTCAATCTATGCTTTACCTAAGCATCCAACTTGATTCATGCTACTAAGCAGCTTCCACACTTTTTAAGATAAGCGGTCAAATTCATTTCACTCTTATGATACATGTTTAGTTTGGAATTTGGAATTAGTAAACGGATAAAGAATACTTACTTGCATGTTTGAACAGGAACATGTTGAAGGAGAGTGGAGACGCCGTGAATGACGAAGGATCGAGCTTGAAGTACCTCACGAGCCACAGGGATCATGTCCTTAACAGGAAAAAATTCAGCCCTTTTCTCAATCCTCTCCAAAATCATCGGCCTAAGCTTCTTAAAATCATTTCTCGTGGTATAATACCTTCTACCCGATTCAATCTCAGCGCCACCATCTGTAATGTTCCAAACCCTTGCTCTTCTCCAAATCCACGACCAATCCTTCAATGCCCTCACAGACATTATCAATACTCCGTGAATTTCAGAAACTCTCACAGCTGAACGCCTTTCGAATTCAACAATTTTGTGTGGGGCAACTAAGAGGTGCGATGAACAGCAACAACACACGACGACAGCAGGCGGCGACAAGTGACTAAAAACCTAGCGGACTGTAATTCAACAATCAACAGGAAACTGAGGAGATCACGAAAGTGAGACAAATCAACAATGAATTCATCAATTGATTCAATTCTCAAACTCGTCCTGTCCCATAACAAAGACCCATCCGACAGCTGCTAAAAATGAAGAAGACGAAACTGAAGAAAAAAAACACTCAAACATGTACCTGAAGACGATGGATAGAAGGATGTCGCCACTCGCCGAAGAAGATGCCGGAATGGAGATTGGAGAGGATATTGCTAGGTTGGGATTGTGCGCCGTCGCGGAGGGAGATGGTCCGATGGAGATGAACCAACCCGTTTCTCTATTGTGTTTATTTTCAAAAACGATTAAACCGAACCGCCCCCGAAAAACAATAAATACCGAACCAAAACCGGTGGTTTGATTTGTTACTCTTTATACCGAACCGGTTCTGTCTAAAACAAAATTGAGCAAAGAAAACATCTTCCTTGGATAAAATTCACAGATTAATCTTAAATTGTCATATGAGTAACAAGCCAAAATCAAACTCATAATGTAAACATTGGGTTGAATCTGAAAGTCAATGAGCTCGAACCAAGACTTTTACGAGTTGAATCCGAGTAGTTCAATTATTGTAACATTTTAATAGTGTTATTCTAGTTAAATCTGAAAAACCTAATTTTAAACAAGTCTCACAATTGTTATATTTGTCTCGTTTAGAAAACGAACGAGCTCGAACCAAGGTCCACTAAAATGTGAGTAGTTTGTCTCATATAACAACCTTACTTAGATCCGACTAAACACATAAGTTAGTTGGTTTACATTATAAACTTTATTTGATAAAATTAAGTAATTCAATGTACAATACGACCCATTTCTAATTAATCGAAAGGTTGAAAATATCGACAAACGGACTAACAATAATGAAGAACCAAAAAAACAAAATGAAAGAAACCCTCAAAAGTATATAAAGTTGAGTCAGACACGATAAAATAAAAAAAAACAACTCAAAACACCATAAATTTGCACTCGAAATATAGTTATCAGTAGTCGATCACACATCCACAATTATTCTTTCATCAGTATATTAAGATATACCAAATGGTTTGATCGATTATTCTTATAAAATCGGCAAACACTCAAGTCGATTTATTATTAAGCTCCAACCTAAAGTGACTTGTCCAATGGGAGAAGATCAAGCTAGAATGATCAAATTATATTTTTGTGTTCAAACAATTATAAGCTAGTTAAAAATACATTTTTAGTTGCGTGAGAATAATTTAGGTTGATTTTATAGTAGAAGGAAAATCTAATTATTATTTTTTTATATTAAATAATACAAATTAGTTTGAAGATGGCTCAAGGATCATTCCGTGGAAGAAAATGATTGGTCATGGCAATATGTAAATCAAATAATCTAGGGTGTGGTTTTCATGAGAACAGCCTTATCGTGTAATCATGAGAACAATCTTAGACGGTCGGATCATAAGTATTAAGGGTCGAGATTTAGGATATATATCATAATTATTAGATAAATAATATTCTGAAACTAATAATAACAACGAATAATTCATTCAACCAACTATAACTACGAATAATGCATTAAACGATATGACACCTTCGTAGCAAAACTAATAATAACTACAAATTGTTCTCATGATTACACGATAAGGTTTGTTCTCATTATGATCTATACTCTGGTTAATGTTCAGGTAAGGCTCTTTTATTGCGGTACGGCCGTACGGCCGTACCGTAGGGCGACACGTGTCCCGAAAAAAAAAAAAAAAAATATATATATATATATTTTTTTTTTTTTTTTTACGGAAACTAATGAAAATTTATTTGAACTACCATGTTATAATTTATGCACTATTATCCTATAAACTTTGAACTATTCCTATATAATCCATGAACTATTACTTTTTAATATAATCCATGAACTATTCTATTATAATTCATGAACTATCCCATAATAAGTTTTGAACTATTACTTTCACTCCTTTATAAATTTTTGCACTTTAAACTATTCTATTATAATTCATGAACTATTCTATTATAATTCATGAACTATCCCATAATAAGTTTTGAACTATTACTTTCACTCCTTTATAAATTTTGCACTATGAACTATTCTATTATAATTCATGAACTATGCTTTTAGAAGTTATGAACTATTACTTAATAAGTTTTGAACTATTACTTTCAATCCTTTATAAATTTTACACTATGAACTATTCTATTATAATTCATGAACTATCCTTTTATAAGTTATGAACTATTCCATAATAAGTTTTGAACTATTACTTTTACTCGTTTTAAAAAAAAAAAAAAAAAAAAAAAAAATTTTTTTTTTTTTTTTTTTTTTTTTTTCGGGACACGTGTCGCCCTGCGGTACGGCCGCACGGCCGTACCGCAATAATGGGCCTTACTTGAATAATACCCTCTATACTCTATCTATCTATCTATATATCTATATCTATCTTTCTATATATTATTGCTTGGTTAGATGGCTATATCGGGTATGACTTAGCTGGTTTTTAGATTAAATCATGTTTCATTAGTTTCACATATACATATATACTCTTATCTTATTATATAAGGAAGTTGCTTGAGTCAGAGGATATACAGATGTAAATTTTCTTCTTCTTTTTTTTAGAAAAAAGGAATTCACAATTCTGGATAATTTTAGTGATGAAAAAAAATGAATTTGAAATAACGATATCTTAGGGAGCTAGTCGGAGAAGAACATCATTTCTAATGAAATCTATAACGATTTGTTAGATATCGTCAGGGTGATGGATGACAACTAGTGAAGAGAAGCAAAATGATTTATCATTGAGTTGATCGAAATTTGTCAAACTCTATTAGACCAGCATAACGTGGAGATTTATTAGTATTGTAAAAACCAATTGAGATAGAAGGAGTAATAATGTATCAATATTGTGATTTTGATCAATAGCAACGTGAGCTTATTATTCGTGTTTCCTTAAATACAGTTGTTTGGTTCAATTGATACTTGATAACATCGTGTCTTAAGATTGACTGCCTCATACACCACGAGGCAAATCAAACTAAAAATCGTTTGAATTAATATTATGAAAATTTTTGAAGGACCAAATAAGGCATAGGGTTTCATAACACATTATGCGTCAAAAGTCTATCGCATAACTCAAGTGAAATTTCATAATAAATATAATTGTTAAAAATAGTAGAAACGTAGAAAAGTCACCTAATAAATTGATATACAAAGTTATTTATCCCTTTATAAGGCTTTTGTTCAGGTAAGACCCTTAATTTTCGGTAAGGCCGTGCGGTTGATACGTGTACCAATTTTTTTTTTTTTAAACGAATGAAAATGATGCTTTTAACTATGAACTACTATGTTATAAGTTATGTACTATTCTCTTATAAACTTTGAAATATTCTCATATAATTCATAAACTATTAATTTTAAATATATTATATCAAATTATTTATAAATTAATCGTTTATATGTTATGAATTATTATATTATAATTCATGAACTATCCTTTTATAAGTTATGCATTATTCCTCTATAAATTTTGCATTATGAACTATTCTATTATAATTCATGAACTATACTTTTATGAGATACGCACTATCCCTTTAAATTTTTGCACCATCATTTTCATTCGTTTCAAAAAAAAAAAGGACACGTGTCAGCCGCACAGCTTTACCGAATAATGTTTCTTACCTGAACAACCCCCTTTATAATTGGCATTAAGTCTCATAATATTTCTTGGTGAGATAAATAAATCGTTGAAAATTCAACATACACAATTTAATAAGGAAACTTATTTCACATGTTCATACCATTTTAATTATTAAGGGTATACTTATCTCTTACGTATTATATAGCTAAATAAGCTTCTTAATGATCATAAACAATGTGCTATACCCTTAGAATTTCAGTATAAATATCAACCTCATTTACTCTTCTTAAACCATCTCTCAATTTCAAGAACATTTTCATATTAAACTTCTTTACTTAGAACTAAACTTGATCAAGTTCTTAGTTTGATGGGTTCTTACAAATCTCTCCATGCTTTCTTCTTCTTCTTCATCATCATTTTAGGTTACCAAGAAGCAAATGGAGAAATCCCTAAGAAGACACAAAAGAGCATTGACTATGCTAACAAAAATGGTCCTTACATTGGACTTGTCATCCCTAACACATTTGAAATGAACCCTCTTCTTGATTCAAAACATTTCTCATCTTCATTTAACATTGATTTTGGAGGTACTATATCTATAGATACATATTGGATTTGATGTTCAATCAAGTGGAGTTAGAATTAACTTTTGTTGATTTGTATGATTCATTTCTAAGGTAGGAGATTCAGGTTCGGAACCCTAGCGAAGAAGAAAGTGATATTAGTCATGACCGGACTCGGAATGGTTAGTATATCGATTTTCTAACTTTCTTCTTACTCAAAATTTTCTAACTTTTGTGTTTAACTTTTTGTCGTTCTTTTCTAATCATGTTTTGGCTATGTTTGTCATAATGGTTCGTTCTATAGGAGATCCAGCTTAGAACGGGTGCAACCCATTCTTAATTACCAATATGTTAACAAACCCAAATCGAATCCTCCTGACGGTATGTATAAAAAAAATGATATTGGGAGGGTGTTCCCCAGCAATGGGCCACAACTTAATCAACCTTTAGGAGAGTTTAATCAATTTGTAAAACGAAGCTAGGGTTTCTCAATATTGTAACTTTGTCTGTGGACATAGAAATCTCGATGGTGTAAATTTGTGTGTTTTTTTTGTGTGCAGCTAAACGCAGGAGTAACGACACAATTGCTTGCGAGTTTGTTCGACTTAGAGGGGATCGTACATTATGGAATTGCTGGGAATGCAAACCCTTCACTTAACATCGGAGATGTCACCATCTCTAAGTATTGGGCTCACACTGGTCTTTGGAATTGGCAGGTTATTCAAACCTAATCCTCAATCTAACAAAGTTTACTTTTCTTTGGTATCTATTGGTCATGTCTTTATACTTTTCAAAGAAAATTTTAATTAGAACGGTTTAAACCCAGATCCGGACCGAAATCGATGGACTTTGGTCAAAAGTTAAACTTGTTTATCGTGGATGAGCCTGGGCGTCGCGGTGCCCGAACCTTCCGACAGCCGACAACCCATGTACCCATTTTTATTTTAAAAAAATATATTAATGATTATTTAATATTAATTTATTTTAAAATATAATATATTTAATCAGATATATATAAATTTATTATAATTATGCTAAATGTTTTATTATTATATTAAAACATATATACTTGCTCAGATCGCAAAACATGACTTTGTAGCGTCTAATAAACTTTTGATGTATGTATTTATGCGTTATTTTTAAAAATTCTATAAATACGAAATGTTGCAGAGATATGGAGACGGACCCAAAGACGAGCTTTCATTGGAGTCGAACGGAGACTACAGCCGAGACATTGGGTACTTGAGATTCGCGGATTTCACAACTCCGAAAACCAAATTCGATAATCTTTTGAATTACGTATGGTATCAAAGAGAAGAAGTCTTTGTTGTCGACGGAGTTCCTGAACAAAGGCAACATGCTTTCTGGCTTCCTGTTGATTCTCACTACTTCAACATTTCTAAGACTTACTTGCAGGTTAAACATTTTTACCAATTTTTTTTACTACTATTTACTTACCATTTAACATAACTAGGGCCTGTTTAGTAGTAGTTTGTATTTTTATGGGTTTATAAACTAAATGGGTTTATATGGATTTATGGTTTATTTTCGGGTTTATAAACTCGATCAGTTTATATATATTATTTTGATAAAGATGTTTACTTAAGGGTTTTTTTTTGGTTTATTTTAGTGCAAAATACATTTTTACCCCTAAAAAGATTAAAGAATAATCCAATATATATATGAATAGGAAGGTAATCGAAAAATCAAATCTCGAAGGTATAGTTGTGGACGACAATAATGTGGTTGTTTTGAAAGAAAGGAATTTCACGGGTGTGAATGTTAGGGTCGGATTTGTAAAGATACGAATGAGGGTAATTTCGGGTATATGGAAAAAATAAACTCATCCAAGAAAAATAATCTTGGATTGAGGAGGTTATTTTCTAGAGGTTTATAAACCCGAATAAACCCATTCGAAAATAAACCCATCTACATTGTAAACACTCACCAACAAATAAAACTCGGGTTTATAAACTAAATGAAGTTTATAAACCCGCAAGTAAACACGCCCTAACTCCTACTCCAACCTTAAAACAAAACATGTTTTTTAGGGTTTATCATTCAATAATAATCTAATTGTTAGACTAGGGCCTGTTTACTAAGGGTTTGAGTTTATTCGGGTTTATAAACTAACGAGTTTAAAAACCCAAATAAAAATAACCTCATCTTGAGAAGGTTATTTTTTACGGGTTTAAAAACCCAAATAAACTATCATTTAGTTTATAAACCCGCAAGGTAAACGGTTACACAAAATCAGCAAAGGTTTATAAACTATCATTTAGTTTATAAACCCGCAAGGTAAACGGTTACACAAAAATCAACAAAGGTTTATAAACTATCATTTAGTTTATAAACCCGCCAGGTAAACACGCCCTAAGTTTATCATCTCTTTGAATCATTTTTTTAATTTATAAGTATTTTTTATAAGTTTGATTTTTTCTATAAATTTTTTTGAACATTGTTTAATCAACTACCATTCAACTCAATGTGAATATACTTTTGTGGGGTGCAACAAGTAAATATTATAAGTACTTTGCATGTAGGTTGAAGAACGTGTTCTTATACATATAGAAGTTATTATCGTGTAGGTCACGTTAGACTTTTTGCTCTAATTAAGAATAAGATAGCTAGGGATTGAACATTCAAAACACATGATGATATTATACATTTATAGTCAATAGGTATGAATAGACATGTTATATGACCTTAAAAACTAAGATCGGATTGGTTTAGATTTAGTCTAGTTATACATAGTTCGGCTCGGTCAAAACCCATTTGAACCGGGAAAAAATGTATTAAAGTTCAGTTGTTATTGCATTTTAGGTATTAAATTTCGGTTGATATATGTTTTAGGTATTGATTTTCAAGTATATATATTGATTCGGGCATTGGAATTCAAGTATTACAATTTAAAATAAATATACAAGTGATAAAAATAAATAACTAAGATTGGAACGGTTGAGATTTAGTCCAATTATACATAGTTCGGCTCAATCTGAACCCATTTGAACCGGAAAAAATGGTATTAAAGTTTATTGTTATTGAATTTTATGTGTTGGATTTGGGATGGTATATGCTTCCGCTCTTTTGGGCATGGATTTGGGATGGTAAAAGCTAGTGATGTATATCCAAACCGGTATTGTAAAGTCAGATCGAGTGATTCGAGTTGGTCCAAGATTTCAGTCCGGAGACGATTTACTAAAATTTTTACAATTAATTTATAATAAGATGTGATTAAATCTTAATTAATAACCTAGCTTGATCTTTGTGATTAGGGTGTGAAGTTGAATGGTTGCATAAACTCAACAACATGCTTATCAACTACACCAAAAGTGAGCATAGTAGAGAGAGGCATAAGTGCAGATATATTTGTAGACAATGCAGCATACAGAACTTTCCTACGTAACAAGTTCAAAGCTAGCCCTATAGATATGGAAACTGCAGCCGTTGCCCTAATTTCCTTCCAACAAAAGAAGCCGTTTATCGCCTTTCGAGCTCTCTCCGACTTAGCCGGTGGTGGCTCCGCCTCCTCCAACGAGGCTTCCACTTTCTCTTCCCTTGCCGTGGATAACTCTGTCAAGATTGTGATTCGGTTCATTCAGAACTTATAATGTGCATCGCTTACATAAAACTTTGTGGGTATTGTATAATAATTGTTACATGTTCGCTATAGTTTATTATGTTTTGAATTGATTTGTGTGGAATAAATGAATACAAGTTATACAATGCTGTGTAACAATGAAATTGTTGCGTGAAATTATAAAAAAGAAACAAAAATTTAGTAAACAAGAAAAACGATGCACAAATTTATAATAGTTCACCCAATAATGACTACATGCATTTTTAGAAAGATATTTTGTTGAGGAGTTTCATATTACAGAAAAATAAATGATAAGCATATTATTAGAGGTAAAGAGAACCCTAAAATATATAAAGTAACGAAATCTTATGTGATACTTGGTTACTAAGTATAAGATTGAGTCAAACGGTAAATATCAAACAGATGACAAACCCAATTCAAGACATATTAACATAAATTGTATTTGTTAGTCACCCAGTCAAATATAACGCGTAGATTTTGAACTTTAGAGTGCAAATGTGCGACACATAATTTCGGTTTTATTATAAAACTCAACTGATAATACACTACAAAAAATAATTAATTTTACGACGGAGGTTTGCGTCGGGGTGGGTTTCCCGACGCCAATGAGCAGTTTTTGCAACGGCATTGCGACGGCGTGTAGGTGCCGACGTTAAAACAATTGCGTTCGCGACGGTTATTGATATCCGTCGCAAAATCCGGCTCAGATGAGCGCCAAAATTAAAAAATATTGAGGTCCTAAAAAACAAAAGAAATAATAATTTATTTACCTTTTTCTTTTGGATACATAAAAATCATATTAACCCTAAATCAATTGAAGTCCATAAACAATTGCCTTCGTCTCTTCCACGATTCTTCAATCCCTTCCACAGTTCCACCGTTGCTGCACCTTGACCCTCGACCGAAGGTATCTTCTTCGCCTCTTCATTGGCTTGTTGGTGATTTTTGTTGTTTATGATTCCAATCCTTCTTCTCTTTTTGGAATTTGAGTTTCAAATTAGCCCTAAAATGTTTATCCTCTTCATCTCTTCCCCGATTCTTCCATAGGCGCTCCTCAATCCGACGGTTTGCAACCCCTTCCACCATTGTTGCTCCTCAATCGAAGGTAACTCGTCCTCGTCTCTTCTTCATCTCTTCCTTGTTTTGTTTGTGAGTTTTTATTTTTTCTGGGACTTTTTTTATCCTCCAACTTCTGGGATTTAATCACTGCACCATTGTTGCTCCACCTTCTTCTCTTTCTGGGATGTAAATCGAGCGGTCAAGATTATTTGATGTAATCGCTTCTTAACTTCTCATATACTAAAGCAAATGTGTCGATGACTAATGTCGGTAATGAAACCAAATAATCTAAACTAATCAGAATTTTATACCTCTAATCATTAGGTTAATTGAATATCCGATGTTGTTGTTAACTCAATCAACCTAAGTTGAATAGACAGTTAGTTTAAGGATAAATCAATAATTCATGGAAAGAAGAGTATTCAGGTAACTATTAAAAACCAAAATATTGTAGAAATCGCCCTAACTTCAGAATAATAAAATCAGCCAGACATAAGATTCTAGAAGGTCTCTAATAAGTTTTTGTTTAGAAGAGTAATTCCAAAGTATAGACGAGTGATGAACTGTGATAGTGCTGTCATGAATTGATATCAAGTATATAATGAAAGAAATGGCTCTAATTCCGTACGGACCAGACAATAAATTTGTGAATCATGTGGCTAATAGCAATTATTAGAAAAACTTGTTTTTAAGATAATTCAAAAGCATGTAAGTTTGAATGAACAAACCAGCTAATGACACGTAATCTGATTCACTGAGCCTTCAGTAATAGTAATACAAAAAATAAAGGATACAGGAGTCGCATATAGTTGCAGCTAAACATAGGGCATAAAGTGAAATTGTTCAAATAAGGTTTTTCTTACTCTACATAGGAATATAATATATCCATAAAAAAAACTAGAACCATAAAAGGTGATTGAAGCTATGGTAATATAGACGGGTCAGTAGGAATAACACCAGAAACGAAAACTCAATTTTTAGCATGAAATTCATTTATTTTAGTTTTTGGTAAAGCATTGAAATATAGAAGAAGGTTAACTAGTAAGAAAGTATCAACGTCTTCATTTTGCAATGTAGGTGTAGATCAATATTGGAATTTAAAAATGAAACATCAAAGAATATTATCTGTTCCTTAATGGTCCATCAAATCCAAGAAGTTCAGAAGTCATGAACCTATCAATGTTAAGACCAGTGCCAGCTAACGCACAAGAACCCGAGGGATTGAAGTTCAACCTAGCTTTGCAATCTACCAAGCGGTCAACATCACGTTCCAGCTACAAAGAGTCGAGACAAAAACTAAAAACACCTACTAACTAAGTGAACTTCTGCAACCAATCTGAACTAACACCCACATTGTTCGGGAAAGAAGGGTAAAACCAGCAAAGCATTTGAAGAATGAAGATAAAGGGGGCACGTAATCTGATCCATTGAGCAAATATCTTTTTGAGCTTTTTTAATGACAACTTGGTTTAGGTGTTTGCTAGTGTGTTTTCTGGTAACATGATTCTCACTATAATCTTTATCCTATGCTTCTTAGCCAGGCCACTACCTTATTTGTCTTAATATCATAATTTTCTGAGTGATTGATTCTTTTTTAATGGATCAACTTGCTACCTTTCCTAGAAATATAAACATGTTTTTTTTGGTTGCATGAACAGGTCAAGCTTTATGATGATACTGATAAGCTGCTGGACGGAAAATTCTTGAAAGAGGGCATGTTCTAGGATAAATCAATAATCGGCACTTAGAGGTTAAGTTTTGTTTGTATTGGTGTGTTGTCATGATTTTATTGTTTGAACTAGGTTATTCGTCCATTGTTTTGTTAAGTAACATTTTCAACTAGGTTAATTTTTGGTTTTGCCTTAATTGGGTACATGTTCTAGGATTCTGAATTATTATGACTATAATGTAATTTTTTATATTGATAAAAAATGTGAAGTGATATAGAAAAAATCCTGAATAGGGATGGCTGTGTAGATATGTATATAAGTAGGAAAATGAAGTAAGGCCATAAATAAATTGGAAGGCAGCTAGCGAATAAGTATAATGTGAGGTTTTGAAATAGTCAAATCTAGTGGAGAATAATGGACAAAATACTTCATCTTGCTTTTACACTACAAATTTGAATAAAGCATCTTTTTTAAACTGTTTACGTCTCCTTTTTTTTTTTTTTTTTTATCTCTATACATGATTAACTTCATTTGCTTGTTGTATGGTAGATTGGTATTCGACATTTGGGTATCAAAGGAGTTAAACTTATATTTAATAAGGTTGCACTCAACCTGTTTGATGAAATGTCTAAGAGAAAACTGCACCTGCTGTGTGGCTTCAATTTCTGATATACATTCTCATTAATTTGTTTAAATCCTGGATTAGAGAAACTTAAATTTTTAATATACATTATTTCTAATTTTTTTGGGTAGTAGATGCTTCTTGTGCTTTATAACTAATGATTTATCTTTTCATGTAAATAGCTTGTCTCTACTGCACATGCTTCTTCATTTTCTAATATTGCATTTTCCCTAATTTGTTTATAACTAATGATTAATTTTTCGATGGAACAACAGTTTAGGTTAAGTATGCTTTATTCAGTTTTGTAGTTGCTACAATATGAAGAACAGAGATACAACATTTCCTGCTTCAAGCAATATCATATTTGAAATAGACATGTTCTAGCATAATCACACTCAATTTTCTATTATATTGGTTGTTCGAAACAAATCTGTTGTAGTATCAACGACCTTTCCAAAAGTTAAACTGAATTTTCTAGAACCATCTTGTGGATTGTGAATTGAAAAGGTAAATTCGCTTGAGCTTATAAAACAGAAAGTTCACTAACTAGGTGACTCAATAGATTGAGTTGGAAAATTGAAATTTTATATGTAAAAAGTGACAGTTTTTTTAGAGTTAAGAACTTAAGAGGAAGTGGATCTTTCAAAGTTTATACTGCGGGCCCAAACCAACAATGTATCAAGTGTTACCATAAATTATAAAATCATGCTCTGTGCTTTACTAAATTGCTTTTACAGTACATGAAAGAGTAACAATAGGTAAAGCATGCGAATCTAGATGTAGTAACTAGCAATAGTGTGGTTGTTAGTGAGTGTTAAGATAGTAAGATTTATAATGTGATATGCATCTCAGTTATTTGTCTTAGTATGGTACATACAGTATAAGATAGATTATAAAGACAAATTCGTTGTTTGGAAAACCCAACTTGAAATAACCCGAAATGAATACAGGTAGCGATTCCAGACGTAACTTACAAATTAAGCTACTCCATAGTCTGACTTGTAACAGAGGCCAAAGTTTCTGAGGTCGCGAGGTAACTATCAAGCAATCAATGCAGACACATTGCGTGCGCAAAATATGGAAACTTGGCCATTTTTCAATTAGGTTTGTCTCAGATCGGTATGAGTCTTCTTTACGCTTTTTGTACCCGGATAATCCTTCATGGTGGCTATGCATTTTACCAGGTCACAGCTGATTTAACTCTGAATTTTAGAGAGGTTGCTGTGCAATTTGACACTTTCAAAATCTTAGGTTTGGTAAGTGATCTTATCATATGATACTCTCAATGTTCATGCAACATCTGAAATTGCATGCTACTTCTCATGCAAATACCGGTATAAGCACTTGCAAGAGCTCGCGTTGAACTTGAAATAACATACCTTGAAGAAGACTTACGGTGAGTCTGTACTTCTTTCAATTGACTGGACTGGGTATACATGAAATAAATTACCCTTTTATTTGTATTGCTTTCATAGAGTTTCGAGAGGAGATAAAGGAAACCTGTGCATCCTGAAGATGATAGACCGATCCTACCGGATCCCGAGCAAGTAAGCAATCAATCTGTCTGGATGGTCCAGAAAGATAACCTACAGACGGCATAAACAAGGGAACTGGCTTGCAACTGTTGTTGAGACCCTTTATTGTATATCTTGTGTTCATAAATCAAAAATATCTGATCCGTGGAGTTTATGCTTTGTGCAAGATGTTTACAAGGCAAATATCCTTCTCAAAGCAGACAGTAGAAGCAATTGTTTATACAATCATCTTTTGGTTCCAAGTTTGCATGTTCTTCATCTTAACAACATCCAAAGCATTGTCTTTACAGAAATTCAAATCTCACATTCTAGGGGCAATAGCTGTGACAAGCAAGATCTTCTTTCCTAGTCTTAGTATGGTTCACAGTGTTCAACTTG
The DNA here is from genome assembly GCA_033239125.1 of Fagopyrum homotropicum. Taxonomy (NCBI): domain Eukaryota; kingdom Viridiplantae; phylum Streptophyta; class Magnoliopsida; order Caryophyllales; family Polygonaceae; genus Fagopyrum; species Fagopyrum homotropicum. The sequence goes on from BSWB01000001.1 coordinate 166,331,860, forward strand.
GTTTGCCATATATTTTTTTTGCGACGGCTCTTGCCGTCGCAAATATTTGAAAAATACACGTCATCGTTTTTTGTGACGGCTTTACCAGTCTCAAAATTTAAATTTGGCGCCAACATACCCTCTTTGTTTGCGTCGGTTGTTGCCGACGCCATGCCGTCACAAACGTTTTTGCGACGGTATTTTACCGCCGTAAAAACCTTTTGCGACGGACATCTTGGCGACAGCGTGTTTACCGACGCAACGCCGTCGCGAAAAGGTGTTAGCCGTCGCGAAAGGCTTTTTTGCCGTCGCAAAATCCAGTCGCAAAAATATTTTTTTTTTGTAGTGATAAAAGTAGTTGTTCAACATTTTTTTTGAAATGAAATTGTATTATCAGAAAGTATGTACATAGAGTTCTACTAGAAAGGAATGCAAAGGAGCTTAAACGAGGAGAAAGTTACAAGAGTTGAATGCCAAGTAACTTGACCCAGGAGGTGGATTCAGGTGATCTATTTTTCCATGTGCTTGCAACGAAGTTATTTGTGGTTAAGATGATTTCGTGAGATGTGGAAGTAGGGTGATTGTACTTGCGGTTGAATATGAGATCGTTTCTTGCTTTCCAGACATGGTATATGTAGCTTGTGACAATGGAGATTCGGATATGAGATTTCAGGTCATTTTTCTAACCGATGAGAGTGATGAACCAAGTAGTAGTTGTTCAACATGGTTATGTACTAGGCTAGTAATCTTGTATTGTGAACAAAGTTTATTAGTTTTTGGGTTATCTTGTTCTAGGTAGTCTGTTTCTCTATTTTAAACTAACGGTCCTTGTTGGTTTTCTTCAGTTGGTTTATTCTTTCTTCAGTTGGTTTATTCAGAATTTTAAATTTTTCGATAATTTAAATTTGTTTGAGATATTTAACCCCCAACCTATTTTAATAAAATTTAAAATATACTTATGACGGATTTTCACATGAACCGTGAAAAAAACTACATATCCAATATCACATATGGAATAACATATGAGTTTATTAAACTTATATCATCTTCATTGTTCCATTTCAATTCTCATTGAAATATCAAATGGACCAATCCTATCATTCTCAACTTTATAAACACTTTAAAAACAAAAGATGGACCAAATGATGTTGATGTAATAGAGAATCCAAATCACCAAATATGCATTTACCCTCTAGCCTATCTAAGCCTCTATTATGACCAATCAAAACCCTAAAAATAGTGAAAGAAGATACAATTCATGAAGAACACGACAATACACGAAACATATTCATTAGATACCCACTCATCAAATGCACATTGCTAGATGAATATCTTCATATACTATACTTTACACTATGAGTCATCATTAGCTAGCTTTAGAGTAAAAAAATGTGTTTGTATTATTACATGTAAGTTGTAACTCTCTCATCAATTATGTCATGTGTTGTTTCCCTTTGCTAGGTTGGCTCAATTATTGTACTAGACAATTTAAGTCAATGGGAATAGGGCATGTTACTATGTGTGATTGTGATTAACTTAATATGATATTATTATCCACTTTAATTTGGTTGTTAGATTATGATGTTCTTGTAAGACTTGTAGCATGGTTTTAATGGAAGATTAGTGCAATGAGACTTGTTTTTATGTGTTGATATATATAAGTAATTAAGTAAAATGACATAAAAAAGTGGAGTATATAAGATTGATGGGTTCTTAATCTTATTTCTATTTTATTTACGACGGTCTACGAGGTTCGAACTTAGCACAAACTTTGATCGCATATTGACTAAACCAACCTTATCGGATATAAAAGTAAAGTTGGTAAAGATTGTACCAACCCTAACTTGGTTGATAACATACCCAAACCCGATCATTATCCAGAACTTGGTCATATATGTGTTAAATCATACAACCCGAACTAATTCAACCAAACTTAAAATGAATTTGATCGGTATAACCCATTTTGACCTGCAACTAGAACAATTAAAAGTTCGATTTGACCCAAATCAACCTAAAAGACGAATTGACCTGAAATAACTGAATACTGGTCTATACTAAACCCGGGTTTCCGCTCCATCCCATTTGTTCAAGGTCTCCCGACTTAGGGCATGATGTGTCGACCCAATCCCAACCCGATTGTCATCGATTTGTACTAAGTTTGTCGACCCACTTTTGATCCAAATACCCCTCCTACACAATTTGTTAATTTTTTTCTCATATTGTCCCTTAACTTTAGCAGGAAAAAAGAAGAAGCAAAACTCATATATTCATCGCACAATACCTACCATAACCACATGTTATATAGTAATTTTTTTTTAAAAAAAATATATTTAAAGTAGCCTTTGCTTTCTGAAGGTAAGCTAGGTACGTCTGAAATATTATTAGTGTCTCGTTCATATTTAAGGTTATTATGAGACAGGCTTCTCGGGCTCGCCTTGTGTTCGGCTCGTCAAAAGCTCGCTCGGACTCGACTCGTTTATAAACGAGCCGAATTCGAGCAATTCAAAGCTCGGCTAAATTAACACTATATGAGCATTATTTTAGGCGAGCTACTCGGACTCGGCTCGGACTCGGTTCGTCAAAAGCTCGGATCGAGCTCGTCTCATTTGTAAACGAGCCGAGCTTAAGCATGCTAAGACTCGACTCGTTCGACTCGTATAACACCCCTATTCATATTCGTGAAATTTACATATGGCTTATCAATTTTGATTGGAAAAATCAGATTGCTTACTAATGAAAACTACAATATGTTGGCCGGTCCAATGCTTTGTCTTACATTTCCTTATTTAATGGCCAATTTGATATCAATCATACATCTTTTATAATCTACTAATCTAATATAGTCTTAAGTTGAGTTACAATTTGGCCGTTTAAGTCTGCGTTTGGTGGGTTATTGGATCATTTTAGCACTTCTCAAAATAATTGATTATCTAAATTGTGTTAGATGAAAGAAATTTGTAAAGTTTAATCTCTTTTAATAGTTTCTAAATAATCAAATGTGTGTTTGATGAACGGGCTATTTATGATTCTCGAAGAATTGTGTCCAAATTGAGATAACTATGTGAGGCGAGTTACTCGAGTTCAGTTCAAACTCAACTCGAAAATAGCTTTGACCAAGTTTATTCAAATTACAAAACAATTACGAGTACGTTGAAGTTCAAATCGAGCTAGAGGATAACCAAGCTTTTAACGAGACGAGTAGTTCATTTAAGAATTTCTATGATAAAATATCTATAACTATAGATGATTTTGTAAATGTGAGTAAGACACTTGATCTCACCCAACTCAAAAGACATACCCGGCTCGAGCTCAATTGATGTTAAAGAGTTAAATGAACATATGTATCAAAGGTCAACTCTTTCGTATAACGATCATAATCTGAATCTTATCATTGTGTTATATTAGTATTAATGTATTAAAAAGTCAATGTTAATTGAATAAGGACTATTTAGATAACGCTTGTGATTACTAATAGATTATATGTATAGGGTTATTATGGTATTTGTATTAATGAATAATTTTCTACATGAATATTCATTAATACAAATACCATAAATACCCCTATACATATAATCTATCAATTACATCCTATACATATACCCGTTTGGTTATAGCTCTGGAAACGGAATGGAAACGAATTCAGTCCATGTGTATAATGCAAAGTGCATTTACTTCCCCACATTTTGTTACCCTATAGGGTATTAAAAGTAATCAAACTCTACCCCAATTACTTCAAATATATACGTATGAACTACATTCGTTTCCATTCCGTTTTCGATTACAGAGTTAAAACCAAACGGGCCCATAATCTATCAATTACATCAGAATTATGATAACGATGACTTAATGACACCCAACGATAAATTAATTATTTTGTCATTTTGCAAACAAATAACGAAAAGCCAAGACCATTACACCAAAGCCTTAGTGTATATAAAAGGACACTCTCATACACTTTTCACACAAATAAAATCAAGATGGGGAAAATAGCATTAGGAAGCACAAGAGAAGCAATCCAACCCGATTGCTTACAAGCACTCGTCGTTGAGTTCATCTGCACTTTCCTCTTCATCTTTGTCGGAGTCGGATCCGCCATGGCTGCAAGTAAGTATAAGCTTTATGTTATGTATGTTCTCTCATAATATGAATTATGTAGGATGGTACAAAGTTAGGTTCAAACTCAACTTTTGGCTGTTCATCGGTCTAGTATCGGATTTGGATCGGAAGTATCTTATTGGATTGAATCTACTCCGGATATTCGGGTTTAGTCCAATCCAAACCGATTGGGGTCAAGTTTTTATACCTTTTTTAGGCATGAGATTGAGCTATTTAAAATTTGAAGGTCCGGACCTGACCTGAATATCCGCTCTAGATCGGTCCAACAAAAGCATTCAGATCCAAATTCGGTCCAGTCCAGACCGGATATCCGGTAGCATTCAGATCCAAATTCGATTCAGTCCAGACCGGATATCCGGTTCAATACATTTGAAGTTTTAAGCCGGTTGGGTTCAACCTAAAGTTCGGACCAAATCGAAATTTGTTTTTAAAAAAGCTTTTTTATGATATAATTAACTTTAGGTTGAATGTTTTCGTGTTATATTTCAATATTTTATAATTAAGTTACATTTTAGTAGAAAAATGTAGAGTTAGGTCAATAGGTTAGAAAGAGCTAAATCTATTTGAACCGATTATAACAATAATTTTAAGGTCGGTCTTTGATTCATATATTTAATATTTCGGGTTTTGGGTCGGTCCGATTGAGTCGGGTCTAGATCGATATATATATATATATATATTTTGCTTGTTTGGTGTTGATTGATCAAGTAAATCACTTTGTTGTTTAATTAGATCAATTATCCGGATCTCCATTGGTGGGGTTGTTCTTCGTCGGCATGGCGCATGCACTAGTTGTGGCGGTGATGATATCGGCCGGACTTAGAATATCCGGCGCCCACCTCAACCCTGCCGTTACTCTTGGGTTGGCCGTCGGCGGTCACATCACGGTGGTCCGATCTATACTTTATTGGATTGATCAGTGTGCTGCTTCTGTTGCCGCTTGTATTCTTCTCAAGTATCTCACCGGTGGCTTGGTAAGTTTCTGTTTAATAACAACAAAAATTATATATATATATATATATATATATATATATATATATATATATATATATGACCATTAACTTTTCAAAAATGAATGGATCCCTTGGATGATGACTGACCAATTTTTAATAATTTTTTGCTAACTTTTTAATTTGTTAAAATAAATTCTAAACCAACTCATGATATTTATTTAAATAATAACTGGTCTTATAATTATAATAACTAGATAGAAAATTTAAACTCGTATCCGGATGGATATCGGATATATTTAGATGGATAGGATAATTACCCGTGGTGTCTCATTTGGTTCATTAAAAAAATTTCCTCAGATATATACTTTAGTTGGATTGGATAACTATTCACATATATCCGATTATCCATTCAATTCAATACCTAAAGGTAAAACCATTATATATCTGCATTATATCCCTTATATGTTTGATTTGGTTTCCACAACCTTTATTGGTTATATCAAAATATACACGGGTATCCGTTTTTAAAATCCGAATATCCCTGGGTTATACAAAAACGTTATCCGTATCCAATTCAATGATTTGGGAAAACATCTCAGATCAAATCGGGTTAAAACGAATTCCAATATTTTCGAATTTTGTCGGATCATCGAATTCGGTTTACGGTTTTGACCTAATCTTGCAGACAACTCCGGTGCACACATTAGCAAGCGGAATGGACTCATTACAAGGAATCATAATGGAGATAATATTGACCTTCTCATTGCTCTTCACAGTCTACGCCACAATAGTGGACCCCAAAAAGGGCAATCTTGATGGGCTGGGCCCATTACTTACTGGGCTTGTAGTGGGGGCCAACATCTTCGCCGGTGGGGCCTTCTCTGGGGCCTCAATGAACCCAGCTAGGTCATTTGGGCCGGCCCTTGTAGCTGGAAACTGGACTGATCATTGGATCTATTGGGCTGGGCCGCTCATTGGTGGTGGGCTTGCTGGGCTCATCTATGAGAATTTCTTCATTGTTAGAACTCATGAACCAATCCCAAGAGATGATGAAATAACCTTCTAAATCAAGTGATTTAATCACTTGATTGTTGTGTTTATATGCTTGTTGTATGATTCCAATATTGGAATTTATGTGCTTTAATTTGGAGAAATTAATGTTATGATGCTTAAGTTTCGTGTTTATATTAGTGCAATTCTCGTGCTTTTGTAAGATATTCAATGGGTAAATAAATTTTTTTTTAATTTATAAATAAAAAAAATTATAATGAATTTAATTAATATACCGAAACATAAATTTAAAACTTTATTGTTAAATCAATTACAAATTTAGATAAATAGTAAAAAAAAAAAAAACTAGTTTAGACAATATTACATAAAATATTTTTTGTCACCTATACAACATAAAAATTGTAAAAAAATAATTTAAATTATTAGACTATTTATTAATATGATAAGATGAAATAAATTTTTTTTAAAAATATAAAAATAAATTTTGAAAATTAAAATGTAAATGTTAAACATTTAAAAAGTTCAAGTAAAAAATTATCTTGGTAGTTCCAAATATTATGATAATTTATACATTATTTAATTTAGTGATTATTTCCTAATTAATATATGAACTATATATTATATGTTAAAGTTATAATTAAAAAAAATAATCATCTTATTAATAAAAGTGGGGAAAAATTCCAAAAAATATTTGATAACAATATATTAAAAATATGTTGAAGATTGTGGTAAGAATAAAATTTTTTTTTAAGTATTTATATTAATGATGTTTTTATTTTTTAATTAGTATACTTACAAAAGAAAAATGCATAATAAAATGACAGCTGTCAGAATGACACGTGACATCAAAGTCTTCTATTTTTATATATGTATTATGTATGTATGTATGTATGTATATATATGTTGTCGGCTATCAGAATGGAAACGAAAAAGTAATGGGTAAGTGGAGATAAATATAATTAGCGTAAATTACCCTTTTACCCCTTTGCCTATGATAACCCTTAATACCGCATTATCATTATTTATCTATATAATAAAAAAACAGTAAAAACGGGTTTGGACCTGCCTTAAATATTTCTGGTCCCGAACATGGATTTACTTAAGTCGCTATACAAATCTTCTATAAAATTACATATTTTCATTGGGTGTGTTTGGTATGGGCAAATTATGGGACTCAATGGACTTATGATGGATAAAAATTACGGGGAAAGTATAAAATTTTCTTAATTCTCACACTAATAGATAATGAGAATTACGAAAAATTATGATGAAAGTTATGAGATTTTTGTATTCTCTCCCAAACCACAAAACGCACCCGTTATTCGATTCCAGAAGTATGAACGGATGGGGTAGACGAGGTACAATGTCAACCGGTTTTTATTATCAATTTATCACTATCATCAAATAATAGGGCCCGTTCCTATATAATGGCGTTCATTACTCCATTATGTAATGACCAGAGCTATTAATACGACTCGACTGAGAACCTAACGTAAATTAATCGTTCCTAAAAATTGATGTTTATAAATTAGTTAGGAAACTTGTAAATCGATATGCTTAGTCAATTCAAATTTTTTCTGGTAATGGTTCAACATCATTAGACTCAAATCCATTATTTTTAAAGTCTAAACAGGTTTCATACTAAAACTACACTAAGAGTTATGTCTTTATTTAATCGATAAAGATATATAGAGATCGCTTTCGAATTCATTCATAGATTTGGATTGAAAACGAAATGGAGAAGGTTAAAACTCAAGATTCTTGATGTGTACTTACGATTTGCCTCTTTGTATATGTACACCTCTATACAAAACATAAGCAACCACTTAGTACTTAAGTAGAAAGTAGTCCCCTAGGTAGATAAATGGAAAGCTTTGGTTAAATGAATGCAACATTTCTTATGTAAAACGACAAGAATATGTATTAATGTATACATATGGGAGATTTGACAGCCAATATGTATAGAGTGTTCCTCTATCTATTTAGCTTCCATTACAGGTTGTTCATATTAATTGTTTGACCCAACTGAGATTGTAGCTCACCAAGTTAGGTTGTGATGGGTGTTTTCGTTGTTATTCAAGTCGAACTAGTCGAGTTTTTATCTGCTTATGTTCATTTCGTTTAGAATTCAGTTAAGTTTGAGTCCAACCCAAATTTTGGTTAAGTTCATGCTCGGCTTGTTTTGTTTTAGTTTTTGAAGATAGTAAGTTTTCACATTGAAAGTGGGAACATTCTGAGTCGAGTATATAAGGTCGGTCAACTACTTCTTCTATTGTCAATTCGCTTTAAAATGGAACCTCACCAGATTTATGTGTTGGGCTTGACATGGTATTATAACAGTTAGCCTTTGTTCGGATCGCGATCCTAACTTGTGGCAAGTGCAACTCGGTTGCCGATATGTCCCCTAGTTGCTCTTGCGGGGGCGTGTTGAAGATAATAAAAGTTGGGACATTCAAAGCCTATTATATAAGATCGGTGAGCTACTCCATCTATTGTCAGTTGGTTTAAGGATAGATTTCACCGGTTTATGTGTTGGACTTGGGTGTAACGTACATTTATGCTTTTATGCATAAGACCACCGCTCTATGGTCCGTTTGTATCAGACTTTGACAAAAGTGAACAAGTTTGAGCCGAGTTCAAGTATCTCGAGTTATTCGAGAGCCTCTATATTATCTCGTTTAGTCATTATTAGGGTTGCTATTTCAAGCTGAATGAGTCCAACTTTGCAATACTAATGTTCAACCGTTTACAATCGGTCAAGGTTAAGCAACACTTTTTCTTGTCGTCCCAGGTAAAGCTCAAATAGCTCGACTTTTTAACAACTCTATTAAGATTCACACATTGAGCCATTCTTAATATTATTGGAATTTGAGGTATGATGTAATATATTCCGGGTCGTTGCTTTAGGCCCATGTATTAGCGTTTTCATCTTTTAGATTGTTTTAGCCTATTTGTGCCAACATTGATTATTAATGTAATCATCATCACAAAAATATAGTGCAAACTCCTAACTTGATACTACCCTCAACCGAAGTTATAAAATTGCAGCGAACTGAATAACCAACTTTGGTGTTCTATTTCTCTTTTGATTGTATTATAATCTTATCATAACAAGTGAGTATTTTTTTCATGCTCATGTCCAACTCTTTAACAATCGAGTAAAGCCTGAATCAAGCTTAAACAAATGCTCAGATTCACCCCGTCTTATAAATAAACGAGTTTGTATAACAACTCTACGTGTGAAACCAACGTAACGGGAGTCGTTAGAAGTTGAATATACAATACATAATTGTTAAATTGTGTTTAACAAAATAATAATGACACAATAACAAGAGTTGTTAGAAGTTGTTTAAAAACATACCACATTGTGTACATTGACATCAGAAATTCAGGTTGAGATCTACATATATAAATTCAAGAAAGGGATACAACAAAACAATAAATGCTTTCTCTCTAGAGCCTTTCAAATCATTTAAAGATCTACCTATATTTACATTTTTTTATTTATTTTTAATTTAAATTTGTTACCACAAGTATACAAATTTCACTTTTATCATCACTCATCAGTGACTGCCCTAATCTCACATGTTTTTTTCTGTCCTTCATATGGTGATTGATCATGTGAACCAGAACATGAAGATCAATTTATGTCGTCTACATTTTCACCTTTGTTTTTGTGTTTGACCGATCGTAAGACTAACCGTATCTCACTCCATTTATAATTCTATTTATGCACAGTATTTCTATACGTATTTGCGTATAGACTCCGTCTTTATAACTTTTGTTGCATTCCATTTCGTTTATAATCTTGTTTTAACCTTACTTTCTCCTTTTCCCATAAAATATAAGAGAAAAATAAATTACAATTGGTTTATTTGTGGAGGAGTAGGACCCACTTTATTTTGCACTCTTGGAGGATGACGTCTATATTTGAAATTTTGAATGGAGTGAATTTTTATTTAACTATTTACACGGAGAAAATACATGGGATGTAGGAATTTGTTTTAGATAGGAGTGTAAAATTTAACCCTTTTCACTAGGGATGTAGATAGTCTAATGTATTAATAACTACTTTTGAAAAACACTTAGATATGTATGGTTGTTCAAATTTCGGTCCGATTTATAGAATTCTGATCAAAGTCGAACCGGGAAGCTCTCGAGTATTCAGGTCTGGTACATGTCAAATTCGGCCTATCCGCAATATATTGTATCTCTTATCTCATTTTTGGGTAGGTCATAATTTTTCATCTTTCGTGACATTGTCCTTTGGTAGAAGAGAGTCTAGTTGATTCAAGACTGAGCTCAAGTTGAGCCTAAATTCAAACTGCGCATTAAAATGTATTCATGTTAAAAGCGCGAGCTCGATTCAAGATTTTTTCGAGCTAAGTCTTAGTAGTTCGGCTAATATTACCTCCCCACGGGCTTATTACATACATATGTGTTAGAATTATTATTCAATCAAGCGAGAATTCCGCTAATCATTGATTACATCCGGAGACTCTACCAAGTCAGAGCTTCACACTGTCATTTTACGATGACATTTGCAATAATGTCGTGAGTTTAGGCATGCCAACAATATCTAAAAGATATAAATTCTAAAAGAAAAATGAATGACTCAAACATCGGCGTACTCAAACCCGGCTCCCTCTATGTATGAGCCTAGTCAAAACAACTTTAAAACGAGTTTATATTCGGTTCGTTTAGAAGTATTCCAGCTCAAAATTAGCTTTTTTCAAGACGAACCCGAGTAACTGATCTCGACTAACAACCATATACATGAATGGTGAAACAGTGAAAAACCTGAGAACATGGGTGCAATACATAACGTTAAGAAGGACGGTTGCATAGCTTCAGTTGGCACTTAAATGAGTTAGGTAACCATCAAAACTCCCTAAATTAACGTACAATTCAATTCTTGTAACAACGTAGATCAAAGAAGGGAAAATTGCACTAAATATTCTAACTTTTGGGTAGTTGTCAAAGTTGCTTTCTAAATAGGGGTGTTATACGAGATGAACGAGCCGAGTCTTAGCATGCTCAAACTCGACTCGTTTATAAACGAGCCGAACTCTTAACGAGCCTAACGCGAGCCGAGTCCGAGAAGCTTGTCTCATGTATCCGCCCTATTTCTAAATCATACAAATTTCACAAAATATCTAATTGTTGAGTTAAAAGATACTTGTAGTAATGTCAATGTTTATCGTTGAAAGGTTCAAAAATCTCCCGTTGAAGGTAAAATTAAAGCTTATTGAGTTTCTGAAAAATTGAAATATGTAGCAGACGAATAAAAAATTTAATGGGTGTTAGAAAAAACGAAATTTATTGAAGTCGGTGTATAAATTTAAAATTATCAACAAACGATTTACTATATATTTTAGTATGAAATTTTATAGGGTTATATTTATAATATCCCGTAATTTTTCTCCATTTAACTTATGAAAAAGGAAAAAAAAACTCTCATAAGTAAGTATCGTAGGCTTTTATAAGCTAACTCGAACGCCGAACACCTATTTTGTAGCTGTCAAAGTCCGATATAGACGGACCGATAGAGCGGGGGTCGTTTGCATACGAGTGTCAAAGTCCTAACCTGACTCTGATACCATGTCAAAGTCCGATATAGACGGATTGGTAGGGCGGGGGTCGTGTGCATACGAGCGCACATGCGCATACGAGCGCACATGCGCATTAGGCCCAAGCCCATCACATAAACCCGACGAGGTTATATCCTAAAACCAATTGACAATAGGAGAAGTAGTCAACCGACCTTATATACTAGGCTTAGAGTGTCTCATCTTTCGACGTGGGAACCAATTAACAATAGGAGGAGTAGTCCACTGAATTTCTATTTGCTCTCTAGACCATTTGAGCACATTACAAGCCTGACGATCTAAAAACCCATTTTATATTGGTTTGATTTGCTTCTAACTAGAGTCTAAGTGTCAAACTATATGTTGAAGCATAGAAGCCAATCGGGCATCATTTTTTCATCCCCTCGAGCATTTCAAACCCTAGCGCTACGTTCTTCTTTGGTCGGATCAAAGTCAGAGAGTTCATTACCTTAAGAGCAAGAGAGTGTTTTATGATTTTCGTCATTGTTGCTCGTTAGTACTTCAAATTCATATTTTTTAACTGGAACAACAAAAGAATCTTTGGATTCTCGTACTCGCATCGCATGTGAAAGATCTCACATGAATCTTTTTTTTTGTCTATTTTCTTTGTTGTTGGTTTACACTTTTGTTTCTAGTTTGGATTCGTCGCTTTATCGTTGTAATCTTTTTTTAGACAGATAATGTGAATTCGATCTTCTCGACATCCTCATGACGTACGCAAAAGTGTAATTTTGAACTTCATAAACAAATCACTGTTTTCGCTCTTAAACGATCTCTTGATTGATTCGTATGAATTTACCTTTGAGATCTATTAACTATAATGAACTTCTGAAAATGCATGTCGGTAATGTCAAAGTCCGATACAGACGGACCGATAGACCGGGGGTCGTGTGTATACTAGCGCACATGCACATTAGGCCCAAGCCCAGCACATAAAGCCGATAAGGTTCCATCCTAAAACCAATTGGCAATAGAAGGAGTAGCCCACCGACCTTATATACAAGGCTCGGAGTGTCCCCATCTTTCGATGTGGAACCTTATTATCTCCAACACGCCCCCGCAAGTGCAACAAGAGGATATAGACCGAGTTGCACTTGTCCACATGTTAGGATCGCGAGCCAAATTGAGGCTAACCGATCTGATACCATGTCAAAGTCCGATACAGACGGACCGATAGAGCGGGGGTCGTGTACGTACGAGCGCACATGCACATTAGACCCAATTCCAACACATAAACCCGATAAGGTTCCATCCTAAAACCAATTGGTAATAGAAGGAGTAGTCCACCGACCTTATATACCAGACTCGGAGTGTCCCCATCTTTCGATGTGAAACCTTATTATCTCCAACAATTAATTTCCGAGCAAAAATTGATTGAATAGGACAACGATCTCTAACTTATGAACAAGCAAGTATATTATTTCACCAACCATTTTACATCAAATATGAATTCGATAACAATCTATGAAATGACATAGCTTGTCCTACAAGCAATAAAGCCATTGTCCATTGATCCTTTCAATGGAAAGAAGCTTGGGTCCCAAACGTATAAGAATAACAATTTTGTACCATCGATCTCGATCAATCTATTTAATATAAACGAGTCCCGAACATATATGAACAAATGACAATGTTCCACATCGTGAATAACGAGCCCTAATTAACTTAGTGAGATTATTATCGATGAGTGGTTGTGTATAATAAACAATCTTGGGGCATACTCATTTAAGTATAGCTTTCAAGTCGACCGGTCAAATCTATGCTAGCTACATAACCATACAAAAAATGCATGGTAGCTAATCGATAATTGAACGTCTTTTCGGAGTATAAGCTTTCGTTTAGTTCGGACTGTATTTATCGGAAAGTTACACTTCTCGTCAAGTCTTTTTTAGTATTACGTCGACCCTTTTCGGAGTATATCCTTATCTACCGGAGGTGGATAAGGCGTACTTCCCATATAGTTTATTAGTTAATAAATTATTGTAGAGAATAAAACTTGAATGGTTTATTTATATACACGATATCTAACCCTACTTTAACTAAAAGATAATACAAAAATAAAAAAAATAATACAATAAATAATATATCAATGCATAACACTCTCGACTTGCCTCTAAATAGTGAGACTCGTACAAACTGCTTTGGCTTTGTGTTGATTGGGTCTTCCTCCGCTGACGTTGACTCACGTTGACACACATCTTCCTTGGTCAATTGCCTTTCTCATGTAAGCGGAAAGTGCCTTTTCCGGGTCAAGTGCCATTTCCAATCATTTGGTAAGTTTCCCCGCTTGTTGAGTGAGTTAAGTCTACCAGGTGCACTTAATTCGTGATGTAAATCCTCTTGCTTGGCGATTTCCATTCTTTCCTTCTAGAAGCCCGTACTCTTGATTGGCCAGTCGAGCACAAACTCTTAAGAATGGTCGTGAGCGGGAGTCGACCCCATATTTACAAAAATATCAGAGATGCAATAAGAACTTGGTGGACCCCTTCTCTTCTTTACTCTTTGTTTTGTTGGCAACAATATGACGCCGGTAGGCTAACGACAATAGGATGCCCGTAAATTGGCTATAATAGGTTACCGGTAGGTTGACGACAATAGGACGTCAATATGTTGAGGTCCCGAAACGAATCTCCTCTAATACCATGTAGAGAATAAGAGGCCAGAAACCCGGCTTATTTCAATAGAAGATTAGAAAACAAAGATAAATAAATAATACACTAATTAACATTAATAATTATTATTAGTTATCGAAAACTATAATAAACCCATAAATATAACCAAATAATAATAAATATATTTTTTTATAAAGTACAATATCATTTTGTTAAAATCTTGAATAATTATGTGACATGATATATGTCTGGTAAATATAAACAAATATCCAGCTCCATCACATTTTAAAATCTTGAATAATTATAAGTCAATGTATGCCAAGTGAATGATTTTAGTAGGACATTTTCGTGGGTACGTAAGCAGTCACAATTGCTTCATAATGTATATAATTTATGATTATATATATATACTATACTCCAATTTTGAACCAATAATTGAATGTAATTTCCAGATTTAAAAATCAATTTAGAAAATAAATTGTTTTTAGAATAGGTATATTATGAATATATAGAGAAATTAGAGTAGTAATCAATTTAGAAAAGGCCTAATTACTATTCTAATTTTTCAAAAAGGCCTAGTTATCAAAATTGCCCAGAAATATTTAGGTTGAAAAAAAAATCAATGTGCCAGATCCGACAACGAGCATAAACGATATTACATATATCTCTGTCTCATAAGTCGCATGTGTATTTGTTAAGTCATGTATGTGCGCCCTCAATAAGCCGCACATGAGCTCGCCGAATTGGGACACGACTACCCAGTAGCTTGCTCATCGACACCCCCCAGGTGGTTGAGCTCATCCGAAAGGATGCTCTAGGTTGGAGAATCTCGCGAAGATGATCCAACCTAACTGCTTACCGTACAGTATCAAAAAAAAATAATAATAAACCGCACATGAGTGCCTTGTAATTAGGCGCATTTGTGCGTCTCATACGACGCATGCTAGAGATGTGTATCTGTTCACCCTCAAAATACGCATATGAGCGGCTTGTAAAGCGTATCTGTGCGCTTAAGGTTCATCCATTTACCCTCACAAGATGTATATATACGATATGTGAGACGTACATGCCTAACAAATTTCATAATTGTCGATCGTGAATCTGAATTAAATTAACGGTCCATAATCGTTTTATTTCTCAACATATATCTTTTTGAAGAGACATTTCATCAACGATTAAAGGATATTGTATTGTCAGGACATGCATTCATGCACGTACCTAACAACAAGTACTTATCAATGGCGACACAATTATCTGGAACACGATTATATAGTTCCACTAGATTAATTTTCTATACAAACTTCATTCCCTGGCGTTTTCCTAATATATATTTCTATAGTTTCGGGTTTTAAAATATAACAAAAAAAAATGGTTTTCCTAATATATATTTGCATAACTTCGGATTATATGGAACACGACTATTCAATCCTAATATTTGTCAAATTGATTTTAGGTTGAAACCCACAAAGTTTATGAGTTAGTGCTCGTAGTGTTGTGCACTTTTGAACGAGACAGAAATTACAGTCTGATAATGAACCGTTATTGACATATTTATTTGGTCTTCTCGAACCTGAAATATTACGATCTTTGACCTTTTCTGCACTTTCCATGGTTGTTCTAGGAAAAAAAATCACTTACTAGTGTTGATACATGAGACAAACTTCTCTTTCTCGGCTCGCGTTCGGCTCGGCTCATTTATAAACGAGCTGAGCCTGAGCCGACCAATGTTTGGTTCGTTCGCCTAAAATAACACTAAATGAGCATTATTTTAGACGGGCTCGGCTCGTTTATATATGAGCCGAGCTTGCATGTTAAGGCTCGGCTCGTTCGGCTTGTATAACACCCATATCAGTTACTCTCCCAGTTTGACCGAACCGTCATAAACTCATTAAAAAAAAAGTGAAAATGGGTCATTTCGAATCGTGATGGTCTACATACTATTACCATTTTCACATGTTAATAGTTTGGACGGTAACACAACCTTATATGTTTGAGTCGAATACGCATATATACTCGTATACCCACGACTCCCGATACACAGTCCGATAGACTTTAACAAAAACCTCGTTTCGTTAGCTTTTTCATTCGATCGGGTTTTAGGAATTTAGTCAACTATGACATGGTATGAGAGCATGTGCAAGTGTAGCTAGTTCTAGAAAAGAGTTGATGATATGCTTGTAGACTAGAGATCATTCTTTTTCATCGATCACTAAGTAATATGAATCGATGATTATATAGATATATGATAGGTACCCTTTATAGAAGTAGAATCCCATTGTCTCCCACAAGTTCATCCTTATTTGAAGCCACGGGAAGTGGTAGAGGATGGGATGAAAGCTGTATACATATATGTTAGTCAGAATAAGAATCATTATACTTACCTACAACCACACTTTCCACGTACTTCTATTCATACAATATTAGCTAGAGATCATTGTTTTGTTACAACTTCTTTTAGTTTGTACTTTTGTATATTTCTATTGTGTAGTTTTTGTTTTTTTTTTTTGAAATGTTACGTTTTCGGTTCAGCTATGTAAAGTAGTGGCCCATTTAAGGGGATATCCTCCCAATACCAATTTTTCCATACATGGATCTAGGAGATTCGAACTCGAATTTCCGGGCTAACACTTAAGGAGTCTAGCATCACAACCACTAGACCAACTGAGTATTGGTGTATTGTGTAGTTCTTGCTAAAGGATAATATGTATTCTTTTCGAGCTTTACTTTTACAAATGGTATAGTTTAGGGTTTATTTGCAAATTATAAGTCTCTGCGTCTTAGGAGGTTTTGAACCTTGTATATAATGTTGTTGGGTTACTCCTATTTTTGTTTGGTTTTATGAAAAAGTTTTATTGGACTTATGTTTTGGATAATTGAGTCTAATGTGCATGTGCGCTCTTATACACACAACTCCGTTCTATGGGTCGTTTGTGTCAGACTAAAATTGTCTGAGATAAAAGATTTTGATGTAATTACGGTTCATTCGATCTTAGATTGTTATTGTGGTTCAAACCGGTCGTAAACTATAACATTACGGTCCGGCTCTTGATATTTTTTTGCCATTTTATCATGGTTTTATTTTATAGAAGGTAAAACTAATACGATACATCCAGTTTTGAACCGATTCGTATTGAACCTGTATATTATTTATAAACAAATACTTTTTTAAAATAAATAAAAATAAAAAATTTAGTAATTTATACTATAATCATCTCCATCGAATACTTAACCACTCAATAAATTTCAAAACCAATATCCTCCGTGAAGAATAAAAAAAGTCTATGCTAATTTTTTTTAGGCTGAATTTGCAAGTGAGCCTTTTACAATGTAGAGTTTAGATTTAGAGTCTCTCATCATTTCATTTAGAAAATGGGCTCCTATTGTAGAAAAAATCAAAAAGTAAGGGACATAGGTTTCATTTGATTTGATGGGTGACATGTAGAAAAAATCAGAAAATAGTCCAATCAATTCAGTCAACCCATCTTTTTCCCTCCTTTGTCACTTCTTCTTCCCTCCTTTCAAATCTAAATTTATTTCTGGGTATCCATATGCAACTCATTTCTTCTTCCCATTGAAACGCAGAAATCTGGACTGCTTGTTGAGCTTCTTCTTCACTGGAATGTATTTGTGGGTAAGCAGTGTTTGTTCCTATTTTTGGGTAAGCAGTGTTTGTTCCTATTTCTGGGTAATCTCAAACTTCTTGGGTAATGTATGTGTGGGTAATCTGAAACTTCTCATCTCTTCTTTTTGTGAATCTAAAACACTGAAACTTCCTGTTCTATTTGTGGGTAAGCAATGTTTGTTTACATTTATTATTTGTGGGTAAGCAGTGTTTGTTTGTATCAATGGATAATCTCCAACTTCTCATCTTCCTCGGTAATGTATTTCGGGGTAAGCTGAAACTTCTCATCTTCTTGGGTAATGTATTTCGGGCTAATTTAAAACAATCAAACTTTTTGGGTAATGTCAAACTTCTTGGGTAATATATTTCTGGGTAATCTCAAAATTCCTGGGTAATGTATTCCTGTGTAATCTATTTGTGGGTAAGCATTGTTTTTTTTCCCCAAAAAATTAACATCAAATCATTTCAAAAAAAAGGCTGCACCCCTCTCTATTCAATTCAATGTCTACAGTAGCCTAGTTTATACTTTTCAGACCTATTTTATGTACTAAATTTATTAGATGCCCATTTCACAAAATGAAAAATTTTGGGGTCCTCTTTCTCTCATTATTTCTTTTTTTTATATTGTCTCGGGTGGAGAACACAGATTTTGATAAATCACGCACAAACACACGAAATTTCTATCTAAAATCAACCGAAGATAAAAGAGATAATTCATAAGCTTATATGTTAGTCATACAAATACACTTTTATTCCCTACATTCAACTAGGATTGTTCATTGGTCCGGATCTGGACCAGACCAGAACAAAATAGACCGAAAATGAACCGAATTATTCGGTCCAGGTCCGGTCAAGGACCAGATGGACCAAAAAGCTTGAGTGTCATATATTTACAATACCTGGACTATTCTTAGGTCCGGACTTGGACCGGATCAGACCAGACCGAACCGGAACATTACCTATACCAAATATTTTCGGTTTGACATTGTTTTTAATATTTTTTTTATTTAAAAATAGGTCGCGACCGATTGGAGACCGAACCAGATCGATTGTGGACCAAACCGTTTGGACCGAAAACCGGACCTGTTGGTTTCGATCCGGTCTACTCCAAAACCGAACCGAACAACGCCCTATCCTAATTTCAACGGTCTACTCTTACATTAAAATACAAAACTTATGGGTAATCAATCTTCTCAAGAAGGGTTAAAACGAGTTTACCCTCAATCAATCATAAAATTTTTACATCAAACCCTACATTTACAAGAACACATACAACCCAACAATAAAGTATGGTAAGTCAACAATATTACTGACACAAAATCTATGGTGTATACGCTAGCACGTTATATTAACTCATACTGTATTATTATTGTTCCAAATATCAATCCGGGTCGGGTCGGGTCGGGACAATTTTGCATGGCCCATAATAAATACTAGGTCCCACCTCAGAAAGGCATTTAGCTCGTTTCTTCATTTGGGTCCCACCAGTTACTCTTCCTTTATAAGTGCTAAGTGATTGAGAAATAATGCTTATGCAAAATTTCCTTTGTGATATTTTTTCTTTCTTCATTCTCTGTTTATACTCTGCAACTTCCCTTTCTCGATCTCTTCTTTGCATGTAATTTTTCATCTAAATAGTAACCTCGTATTCGGTACAATTTAGAAGAAAGTGACTATACCATGATCAACCCGAATCCGAACCCGAGACCCAATTCGGCTTCCAAGAATCCGAAACGGGTAAGAAAGTCGGATTCGGCATCGGCGACGGTGGTATCGGCAACGAGTCATCCGGTTTACCGAGGAGTCCGAATGCGATCGTGGGGCAAATGGGTATCCGAAATCCGAGAACCGAGGAAAAAATCCCGAATTTGGCTCGGGACTTTCCCGACACCCGAAATGGCTGCGCGTGCGCATGACGTGGCGGCTTTATGCATAAAGGGAAAATCCGCTACTCTGAATTTTCCGGATCTTGTCGAGTCGTTGCCCCGACCCGTTTCGTTATGTCCGAGAGATGTTCAAGCGGCGGCTGCTAAGGCGGCTGCTATGACAAATGTTGAACCGGTTACCCAATCTAACCCATCCACGTCATCATCTTCCGGGTCGGATGATGGAGATGAGCTGAGTGAGATCGTTCAGTTACCGAGTCTCGGACCGAGTTACGACTCAGTTGTGGTTGGGAACGAGTTCGTTGAGTTTGACCCGGTTGATCGGTGGATGTACCCTCCGTCGCCGTGGAATGATTCCGGTGGATGCTTTTCCGATCAGGCTTTGCCTGGTCTATATGAGAATCTGCTGACGTGGAATTTCTGAAATTTATGTTTTTTTCCCTCTTTTTTTAAATGTTAATGTTATGTTACATATATTATTTGAATGTAATTTGTGTGAATTATGTCGATTAAAGAAAGCTTATATTCCTTGTAAAATATCATTTGTTTTATGTTCAAAATAAATGTAGGTAGGACACTAGTGGTATATATATATATCTTTATTGAGGATTCCTATCTAAATTAAATTTACAAAGAATTTACCTAAAATAGTGAATATGACATTCTGATAATGACGTGGATAAGAATAGTTAATCGGGTTTGAGACGAAATAAATTGGTTTACCCTTGAGAGAAGAGTGTTTAGAGTTTGATAAAAAATACAAAAGGTTGGGTATATTTACCTAATTAAAAAATTAAATGGTCTAGTTATTAAAAATAAAACTCAAAAAAGCCTATTAATCAAATTAACCCGTTTAAGATGAGGGCTTAAAATTGATAAAAATTTCTCCTTCCACCACCATAAACTGCTTAATTTAACACATATTGATTGGAGAAAAACGATAAATTTCATTTCATAAACTGCTTTAAACCCATAAACTATTGCTTGTTCACAATTATGATAAAACGGTTGTAATATTATTTTGGTGCAAATTAATAGTAAATAAAGACATAATTTATTAAAGCTAAAGTGTATTAATAGTTAATTGAAAAACTATTTTTATTTTAATAACTTGATAGGTTTTAGAGAATCGATTCAGTTAATTCGTTCCACTAACCCGAATATATGATCCGGAAAAAATTCAAAAATATTGGTTAATTGATTATATGAACTCAATCAGTTCTAAAAGGATTTATTAGATCAGCGAACCAAATACAAATCTAGGTTTGAGAATAAAATCGGATCTGATATTCGGGTTGAATTCTAGTTTAGAAAATGTTTGATAACAGAATATTCTTGATATCCTTATATTCGAATATGAGTTTTATAAAATTGTTGGATCGGATATATCTGACTGGTCTGGTTTTATGTCCTAAACCGTCTTCTAAATACACTCGTATTCGTCATATTATGTTCCCAAGCAAACGAACTTGTTGGTCACCATCCAAGTTTACGTCGATGAGGTGGAACTTGGCATGAGCTGTCATGTTTTTATGACATATTTCGTTGTCAATCATTAAATTGAGGGAAATTTCATATAGTACCCTATACTTTTTTTTGTAGGGATTATATCCAAAGTTTTTTAAATTTGGAATCATGCCTCTTAACTTTATTTTTTTTTGAAAATATACCCTTGGATCATAATAATTTAAGTTTTGTTAACATTTTGTGAAAAGATCAAGTTATTCATATGGGATATTATTTAGACATTTTAGATGACTATTAACAATAACTCGTAAATGAAAAAAAAAATTCCTTCAAAATGTTCACTTATTAATGATGAAAGAGTATATTCCGAAAATTTGTAAAGTTCGGGTGTATTATCCAAAAAAGATTACAAAGCAAGGATACCATTCGGATATTTCCTTAAATGAATTATAATTAATAATAAATTAGATATATTAGAAACAATTTGATTTACTAGGCTTTTTCTAGTTTTGTGTTTAGTAAATGTACCCCTTAAGAGAAGAGTGTGTAGAGTTTGAAAATAAATACAAAAGGTTGGGGTACATTTACTTAATTGAAAAATTAAAAAGCCTAGTTACTACTCTAGTTTTTTAAAAAGACCTAGTTACCAAAATTGTCCTTATAATTATTCAAGTTTGCTATATTAACCATGAAATAATATTGTTAATAATTTTAATATTTTTCTCAATGATTATTTTAAGATAATTAATACAATTACATATATTTTCGATAATTAGATTAGGGTACTGACAATTCTTCATTTGACACAAACAAATACATTATATACATATCAACTAATATAACATTATTATGAGTATGTGTTACAATTGAATACTAGAGGGTGTGAAATTGTGAAAACTATATTTTGGTGATAATATTTATTGGCCTTTATCACACCCAAATGACAAAACATATTGAAGCACTAAAAAAAGAGAAACAATTTGGTTTACTAGATTTTTTCTAATTTTGTATTTAGTAAATGTACCCCTTGAGAGAAGAGTGTGTAGAGTTAAGGATGGGGTATATTTACTTAATTGAAACATTAAAAAGCCTAGTTACTACTCTAATTTCTCCAAAAAACCTAGTTACCAAAATTGTCCGAGAATTCAATCTGGATCTACCACTTCTGGAAAATTTAACTCTTCCAACCTCTACTGAGACTTAAAGGTATCATTGTCCCTTGGGGTTCTCTTCTATGGAAGAACCCTTGCACTCTCAAATGCGCTTTCACTACTTGACTAGCTATCCTCAACCGACTACATACTAAATATAAGCTTCACTCTTAGAGCCTCATTACCGATAACTCCTGCTTTAAAAAAGGCTATTTTGATACAAAAACATTACAAATAAAGAAACTAATCGAAAGTGACAACCTTTCTCTCATTCGGGCTTTTCAAGACTTTTGGAGTTGCATTTGAGAAATCAGAATGTTAGTTTTCGGGTAGTGATGTTTAAATCTAGACCTCACCGGAAAACCAATCTAGACCACACCCCGACCGGGTTCAGTCTAGGTCCGGATGTAAGGTGAACCAAGACCAAAAAAACCGGTGATCCGGCTCAAATGAGGAATTGGTTTAAAAAAAACTTAATAATATTATGAAAAGAGGTTAGCCATACCGGGTCAAACAAAAATTATAGTCCGATCCCTGATCCGGGTTTTCTAAAGAACTTGGTCTTTCAGTCTGGACTGTACTTGGATAACCCGGTTTGGATCAGTCCGGTTACACACCCTATTTACGAGTTATGGTGATCTTCGTTTCTTTGAGGAAATTCATGTAAAAAATGTATAAAAAAAATAAAATGTGTGACTGAACATTAACCCAATTGAAACACTAAACTCCCATAATAGTCCCTATTACGATCATAAATTTTGTCTTCTCATCAGAAAACATCCCCTAATTCTTATGAAGTTAAAATAAACACAAATTACATCAACACAAAAGTGATATATATATATATATTATCAATTTTAAATAGCTAAAAGATTGGAAAAAAGAGAGATGATTCCTATACCTATCTCTAGTGTAAAATAAAAGTTTAGTTTAACCCTACATATAATATTCAATCATGGCATACTAATTGGTATACTATGCCTAGCTTTATAATTTGAGTGGTACATAACGAGGGCTCGTTTGGTACGGCTAGGAATCATTCCCAGTAACGGAATGATTTCGAACCAATTAAAAATTTCGTTTGGTTAGAGTTTTTTTAAAATATGAAAGTAATTCCATCATTTTCATTTTCATTTTCTTACCCTTATCCGTTTCCATTCCGTTTTCATTCCACCGCTCTAACTAAACGGGCACTGAGTAAGTAACGGTAACATGCTACAAAAATGTCAAGATATGACATATGTGCAAGAGAAGTTGCTAGACGTGGAAAGTAGAAAGCCACTTATATAATACATATATGTATAATACATACCAATAATGCATCTCATATTATTAACCAAACAAGACAAGAAAAGAGTTAACACTATCAATTTCAGCTTTGATAACGACTCCACACATGCATTTGACTGCTTCAAACGTGACCAGTTTTTACAGTCACGTTGTGTTTTAAACAATTTTGATTTCAGAAAGTCATTACAAAAATTATTTAAATTGGGATTATGATCAACAATATATGAATAGTTTCATGTCATACTTTTACATATTTTGATAAATTATAATTTTGTTTGGATCCCTCTCTTTTTAAAATTTTATTTTGTACCAAAAGTTTATGAAGATTATGAAAAAAATAGAGAGAATTGGTCAAATGAGGATCCTAAAAATATACATTTGTAAATTGGGTCCCTATATAATAAAATAAATCAGAAATAGTACAAAAGTGGACAGACCATCCGATTTGAGTGGTGAAAGTTTTGATGGTAATTTTGGAGGGAATTTCTGTCCCAAAAAATGCAGCTCATTTGAAGCTACTTCTCTCTTTTTGTACTATTTATAAACATATATCCCTCTTCCAATACAAAAACTCCATGGATATATTACTGGATAATTTGTAAGAAACTTCTCATCTCTGACTTTTGTGAATCTGAAACACTCGAACTTACTGGGTAATCTCAAGCTACTGAAGTTACTACTTCTATTTCTAGGTAAGCAGCAGTGTTTGTCATCATTCTACTGCCTTGGGATATATTTCTCCTATTTCTTTCAATGTCGTTACTCACTCCTCCTCAGTTAATGTTGTATCTCCTATTTATTGGTAACATTGTCTGACTTTGTAAGTTTGCTTTCGTATGGGTTGCTGGGTATACTGGGTAACCGGTTGGTGGGTAAAGTACCGTTGGTATGTTTGCTTAAGTTTTTTTGTAATGGAGATCCGCCGGAGTTTCGAGACAAAGATGAGACTATTATTTCGGAGGCCGATAAGGCTTGGTTTCCAACCACAGGAGTTTCGAGACAAATATTCCAATGAAGATGAGGTTATTGTTGCGGAGGCCCACAAGAAAGAGGAGTCCGACGAAGATTCGGCCTAGGCTTGGTAAGTTAGAACAAGATCTGTACTTTTTGGATAGGCTATTTCTACTAGAATTTGGGTATGCTTTTGATTCATTTTGCTAAATAGTATTGGGTGTGTGTTTGATGAATTAAGTATACTAAGTAATCTTCGGTTTCAGCTATCAACAAACTTTAACTTTAATAAGCTCGAGATCTCCAAACGGTTATTTCGGTACTACAGTAACATATATGAGACAATTGATTTGTAATATGTAAAAAAGAAGAAAGAACTGTATACTGAAATGTGGGGTAGTTTTTGTTGGGTAAGGAAAGTGATATATTATTACATTATTTTTACCAAAGAATAGTAAATTCAATCTCCAACTTGAAGCTTAGGTAAGTCTGAGTTACTGAGTATGTACAGCAGTTATAACTGTTAATCGCAGAAGATGAAGTAAATCTATGAGCTGAATTCCATGTTATTCAGAGCTTCAGATCCATCGACAATGTCTCGTTTTGGAAGTATTAATGAAAGGTTTTACAGCTACGTACGTACATATATCCATTTTAGATTACAAGGGGCTAAAGTCGTTTAAAGAAAAATTTTGGATGTTTTTATGTGTATATTAGATTTTAAAGAAAATTATATACACAATACCCTTTTTTAGGTTGACTAAACTTTAGTACCCGTTGTTTATACTATCAAAACGGTATCTCACCTATTGAGTCTGAACAAAGATTAGTATCTGGATTATTATTTAGACATTAAGTTAACAGATCGGTGTTAAATATTAGGAACAAAATTGTCCATCTACGTACCTTAGACAAAATTGTCCACCTACCTTATATATTTAACACCGATCTGTTAACTTAACGTGTGAACATAAATTCAGGTACTAATCTTGGGTTGGACTCAATAGATGAGATACCGTTCTCATAGTTTAAACGACGGGGCACTAAAGTTTAGTCAGTCTAAAAGATGGTTACTGTCTAGACAATTTTCTCTAGATTTTATATTTAATAAAAAAAAATTATTTATATTAAATAAAATAATTAAAATCACATTTTTTCACGAGAACTTAAATACTGAAGTTTATTCACCAATTTTAAAAATTTAAATTATAATACGGTGTTTTCAGATAAAAAACCCTAGACCGTTTGTCAATTTTTCTGGTATTCAACACCAATTTACGAGAATTTAACGGGTTATTTAGTTGAGATATCCATAAATATTTATTAAATGATTTTTTAAAAAATTATTCAATTAACTATTTAGTTCATCTGTCCATAAATTTTAACCTTAGTTTTAATAATATAGTGATTTGTAAATTAACCCAACATTACACTTTACCTAGTCACTACACATATTTAACTTTTTACCGTTGCATTATCTTCTTTCTCATGCATAATGTTTAAATCATTCTTTTTTTAATTATTATACACATATTTATAAAATTACTTTTTATTCAATTATTTATTTTTGTTAAAATCTAATATTAAAGTTAAAAAGTTATCTTCTATTTTTTTTCATTTTCTTATACATAAGTTTATTTGTTTGTCATTCTTTTTTGCAAATTATAGTTTTTAAAATAAAAAAGGTATTTTTTACTTTAACACGGCGTATTCAAAACTCATTGACCGATCTTTTATGCTATATCGTAAATTTAACTGACCCAAACCTTAATTTAATTTTTATGAATAAAATAAGAAAAACACAAGTTTCTTAATCAATAGACACATACGTATAAAATGACAATGACATCTTACCCATTTGCTTCCTTTAATGATATATAACTCAGGCCATAACTTATAGCTTAACACAATTGCCTATATATGTTTAATAAATGACTACATATTAATTATAATAACTAGCTAGACTTTTTTTTTGGTACATCCTATGTCAAAGTCCAATACAGCCGGATCAGTAGATCGGGGGTCGTGTGCATACGAGCGCACATGCGCATTAGGCCCAAGCCCAGCACATAAACCCGGCGAGGTTCCATCCTAAAACCAATTGGCAATAGGAGGAGTCGCCCACCGACCTTATGTACTAGGCTCGGAGTGTCCCAATCTTTCGATTTGGGACCTTATTATCTCCAACACGCCCCCGCAAGTGCAACTAGAGGATATAGACCGAGTTGCACTTGTCCACAGGTTAGGATCACGAGCCGAATTGAGGTTAACCGCTCTGATACCATGTCAAAGTCCGATATAGAAGGATCATTAGAGCGGTGGTCGTGTGCATACGAGCGCACATGCGCATTAGGCCCAAACCAACACATAAACCTGGCGAGATTCTATCCTAAAACTAATTGGCAATAGGAGGAGTGGGCTCCCAATCTTTCGATTTAGGACCTTATTATCTCCAACATCCTATAATATAGGAACTTTAAGGGTTCGTTTGTAATCGATAAGAATCATTAACAGAAACGAAGTATTACTGAATCAGTTAAAAAAAACTAACAATTAAAATAATATGTTAAAGGTTTTAACTTCATGTAACCTAACCTTTGTTATTTATATTTTTTTTCTAAACCGTTTTCATTTCACCTCTAATCAAAGAGACATTATAACGGGTTTTAAATTTGTAAACATATCATTATAATAAGATGATTTATCAAAAAAAATGTGAACATATTTTATATTATGAGTCTAAAGTTTATGTAATATAAGATTGTACCTATTGATGACCCACTTTGTATGGGTCCAATAAAACTCACTCTATGAGTTCTAGATTAGGCATAGTTACAATATAGCTAGATCTTATGTTACAAAAAGATGACAAATTGGGAGAAGACTGAAAAAATATCATTTGGTTTGTAAATAAATAACTAGATCTATATATTAAGTTTGGTGGATATATATTTTTTGTATTTTCAACCGATTTTAGTAGTAATGTCGTCGAATGTAGCTTTTTTTGTTTCGCATGAAGCGGCATACGGACTCGCGGACATCTTGCCCAGTCAAGGACAACTGAGATCTTCCGTTTAACATGCGTGAGAGTAACTCAAACAAAGAAAAGTCTGGCTTGATATGAATTTGGACACGGTCGGCCCGTCTGCTTCTAGGTCCGGGAATGGAGCCACGCGAGGGCGCCGCCACGCCCCGCAGTGGCCGGCCCCCGGGTTATGCAAAATAATCGAGGAAGAAAAACCACTGGTTTCCCAACCTTTGGGGATTGACCTAACAAATAGGCCTAGATCTAGAGACCCATCTTATTTGATCCGGTAAAATTTATTATGAAATCAAAGCGATTTGTTGGTTTATTGAAGTCGTCAATCTTAATACAACGATTGGTGACACGAAATTGGATAATTCGTTCAAAGTACTATTCAACACAAGACGTCATTGTCATGTTTCAATTTAGTAAACGATTGCACTCGAATAACATACAAAGAAAAGTTGAACAGATCGACCCATCTTGCTTGAACCTTAATTGTTGTCCATATCCATCCGCAATTATATATGGATGGATAGTCAGACCGACTCAAACATATCCGTCTCATAGCAACAGAACTGACTAAAATAGTTGTTCATATCCGTTTTTACGAAAAAGTTGAATAGACCAGTCCGAATTTGTACAGTATAACTTTGTGACCTTTCTAACGTTCATACTCGTCGACATTCTGGTCGACATTGGTAGTGACTTACAGAGTGATTTTATGCTAAGATGAATCTAAAGCAACTAAGTGAGCAACTGATAAAAATTTTAAAGTCGACCCTACAGATTTGCCCTATTAATTAATCGAAAAAATCTAATTTGTAGCTTATGTAACGACAAACAAGACGATTGATAATGATTTATAAACGCAAAATGGTTTTTAATTTGTCAATGGAATTGCTTAAAGAGATGTTTGAAAACTACACCTTGATATGGTATCTATAGGTAACAACGATATATATATATATATATATATATATATATATATATATATATATATATATATATATATATTCTGGCTCATTTGTAAACAGTTATTACCATGTGAACATGTAAACACCGAATATATGTGACTATACTGTCGAATATATGTGATTATACCGCCCAATATATGAATCGGGTCCGGCGAATATTTCTTCCACTAATTACACGATTTTTTTTTCCTTTAATGTCGCCTAATCTCAGCCATCTATTTAACGATCTAACGAATACAATTTGTTCTCATTTTATATGGTAAAAGCTGTTTACATGGGAACAAACCTCTATATAGATATATAGTATAAATCCTATAAGAACATGTCTTATCGTGTAATCATGAGAACATGTCTTATTGTTTAATATATTATTTGTAGTTATTATTAGTTTTGTTACGAATGTGTCATATCGTTAATATATTATTCGTAGTTATTGTTGTTGAATGGATTATTTGTAGTTATTGTTGGTTGAATTGATTATTCGTAATTATTCTTATTCGTAGTTATTATTAATTATGATATATACAACTTATCATCCGACTGTCTAAGATTGTTATATATATATAATCGTTGCTCGATCAATGTCATTATAGCCATGACTACCTTTACGTGTTATGGTGGTGGTTTGGTCTTTTGCAATTCGCCTACCCTAAACTTCAAAAAGCTAGACACACTAATATGTCAATGTATTGCATGACCAAACTTTAATCATAAGATATATAATTATATGTAAAGAATCATGTACAAAAACAACTTTTTGGGTACGAACAAAACATGAATTATTGTTTTGTGAAATATGAATCTGGATAAAGGTTTGTGTTTTAAAGAGTGAAATTCCGATGACCGGACCAATAATACTTCACATGTCTCTTCAAACATAACTGTTATAATTAGTTAGTATCTATGATGCACGGACACGGACACAGATACGGAAAACGGACACGGCGAGAAAAGGGGAAGTGGCAATCTCAAAAATATAGGAAACGGAGACACGACAAGTAAAACAAATAATATATCATTTTGAAATATAGAATTACTATACCATAATGAGATACATATATTTGAAAAAAATGAATGATATATGTGTAGATAAAAAAATATTAACATGATAACAAAATAACCGAACAAAATCTTAGAAACAAATATTTTCAGACTTATAAAACATTGAATAAACATACTTAGTCTTATAATATTAAATAAACATACTTGGTATCGAAATTGAACCATTCATTTTGAACACAACTTTCAAACCTTATAAAATATGAAAAAATATTAATTATGCATTTATTATTTAATTATATACATAATAACTTATGTGAGAAAATTTTCTATATAAGAAATTATTTAATCGATGTTTCATCATGTATAACTTTTTTTTTATATATATCTAGTGATTTAGTATATATTAATAATGTAATTTTATTATTATTATTTTAGCAGTGGAGAGGGGTATTATAACGTACTTTTACGATAGATATGAGTACACTATTATTATTATTATTATTATTATATATATATATATATATATATATATATATATATATATATATTTACGAGGAGTTGCCATCAAGCTTCGTTGTTTGACTAGCAGGTCTGTTGCAAGTCTTTCCCAAGAGACTTTCTTGTATAGGATATGACAGAGACTGTCGGCGTAACACGATACTGACACGTGTCTTATTAATAGAAGAACCAACGGTTAGGATTCATTAACCAAACCAAACCAAACAAATATCCGATATTTTAACATGCGAACTAGGAAGTGTTAAACTAGCTAGCTTCGTTATCGTTGCAGAGAATTAGGGTATCCGGATGCAAGAGTGAACAAACTCAAAACATATATGATTAGGATTTTTTTTTTAAATGGAAAGCGGTTCGAAGGCATTAGACGGCACGTCGTCTAATAGATCGAAAGGCTGAAAAAGATCGGTAGACGGATCAACCGTCAAGAAAGGTCACACAAGAAAGGATAAAAGAAATACACAAAAATACAAAATAAACCGAAAGCAAAGAATCTTCAAGGGAAAGCAGGATGATCCAGCCAGCAAGAGGTTACGAGTATAACCGTTCATCTTCGAAGGAAGTACACAGGGAGGAAGTCTGGGGAACAACTATGGACACCTCAGATTTGGATTGTATCAGAGCCATTAGGAGTCGATCACAAATCCACGCCCCCTTCCCGACAAACGCTCGAACCGCTATCAAATCGAGTACGAAGATATGCTCATATTTTGCTTATTTAGTTGTAACCAAATCTAAAATCGAATTTGTTTGAGCTCGTGTAACAAACTTTCAAAGAACGTATACGTACAAAGAAGAATTTTATTAAAAACCTAAAGTTTAACCTAGACACATTACAAATGAGTCCAAACTAAGGGTCTGTTTGGTTCCAACTCCGAAAACAGAAACGGAATGAAAACAAATTTAGTCCATATATATGTCATTATTCATGAAATTTTATGGAATCATTCTATATGATTTTAAGTAATTGTAGTAAAATTTGATTAGTGTTGATACTCTATAGCAAAACAAAATGGGGGAAATAACTACATTTTACATGCAACCACAAAGAATGATTCCAAAAAATGTTCATGAATAAGGTAAACATATGGACTAGATTCATTTCCATTCCGTTTCCGGACTTCTAACCAAACGGGGGGTGAGTTTTATTTATCTTTCAACCTAAATGAAGTTAAGAGCATCCCAATAGTTTATCCATTTTAGAATATTTGGAGAATTTTAAATATTTTTTTGGCCCAACAGATTCTCCATTTCATTCTCCAAAATAGAGAATAATGGGAAAAAGTGGAGACTATTTCCTAAATTTGAAGATATTTGGAAAATTCTCCAACATAGGAAATCTGTTAGATTTAATAAAAATATTGAGGTAGATTTTTACTTTTGATTTTCCATTTTTCATAAGAGTTTAGGGAACTTATTGGGATGCTCTAACTGAATCACAGTATACACTCGACAATTTTTGTGTTAGTTTTATCCCCTTGATTGTATTCTAATCCTAATTGATAATTTGTTCATTTAACTATTCATATAGACAAATGACTTTAAATTATAATAGGGTAATTATAAGCACCATGATTGAAGTGAAAAAAATTCAAGATCAAGAGAGACAACTTATGCAGGCAAAAATGATCTAGTAGGACACCCATAATAGTGTTTTTTCAGAGTTAAAAATATTTGTATGGCCTATAAATTTACTAATTTAATCTACTTATTTCTTGTTATTAATTTCACAATAGTATATATACTTTGTGGTCCATTTTGTATGATATTTTAGGGCATTTTGTGGTTGTAAATCCAAATTATTAATTTTTTGTTAAAAAAAAAGAAATTTTATACAATGTTCCTGTATTTTAGACCTCTTTCAGATTATAGTAAAAATATTTTCAATTTTTGGATGATGTACTTAAGTTTTTTATTTTTCGAAATATCCTACACACCATAAGTTAACATTTTTGAAGAAAAAATTATTATTATTTGTTAGTTATTATATTATTTATTATTAAAGATATAATTGTATTTTTAATGCACAAGTTATTTTTTTTTTCTCCTTTAAATTTTGTAACTGTTAATTTATGAATGGTAAAAGACTAAAAGGTATAATTCGAAAAGATATAAAACTCAAGGTTACCGTCTGAAAACTAATAAAATCCTTGGATATAATGAAAAAAGTCAAAAGTACAGAAACTATATCCGAAATTTTCCAAAAACAAATGATGCCTAGTTTATACGAGATCGAAATATCGATATTTAAACGGGTCCTATAAAAAATATAAAATAAATGCACTACTAAAATTGGCAAAACAAAAGTGAGTTATTGATCATGTAGCATTACTCTAAAGATGAACTTTTGAAGTCAAAGTTTACTAAGATGTCATCATATTTATGTCGGGCTCTTTTAGCATTGTTTATATATATATATATAGAATAAAGTTAATATTTATAATAATCCCACTCAAAACGAACT
The DNA here is from genome assembly GCA_033239125.1 of Fagopyrum homotropicum. NCBI lineage: Eukaryota > Viridiplantae > Streptophyta > Magnoliopsida > Caryophyllales > Polygonaceae > Fagopyrum > Fagopyrum homotropicum. Next base: position 166,364,491 of record BSWB01000001.1, read on the forward strand.
CTTTTTCATGTTTCCTCTTCGTAAGAAAAAACAAAATCTTTTCTTCTCCCTTTGAAGAAGCATGATGGGCCTGAAATGGGCCCATGAAAATGACAGGTTATGGGCCGGATTGTAGCCCAGAATCTCACTTTTGGGCCGGCCTTTATCACTTTTGGCCATGTGGTGTGATTTTGTGACATATGCAATAGATTTTAGTTTATTTGGAAAATATCATATACAACAAGTCACACCCATGTAGGGTTGTTCAAAATTTATGTCCGAATTGGACCGGAATGCTCTTGTTGCTTCGGAGTTGAACCGAATATTCAGGTCCGGTTCAGGTTTGAGCCGGTTAGTTTAAATTTTAAGAGACCAAATTTTTGACCCAAAAAAAGTTATAAATTTCTTTGGTCCAACCGGACCAATGAATAACCCTACACACATGACCTAAACCATTTCCCCTATATTAAAATGTCAAGAGAATGTATCAATCATGGAAAATAGTATTTATTAGCTTATGGGTAAGTATGTTACGTAAGACTCTAGGTACTAGGAAGTTGATCTCATTTCAACCATTTTTGTATAATTATCGTTGATATACTTTGAATGTTACCCTTTACAAATCCAATTGAGGGAGACAAAGTCCCCTCGTCGGAAGCTTGTGGAGAAATCCATATTCGGTAAACAGGGTCTTTACTGTTTTACACGGTCTAATACTTGATCGTCAAGTACTATCTTTAAGATTTCAATACTCTATATATCATATTATTAACCATGTTTCCGAACTATAAGTTTCACCTGTAATCAAAACGTACTCCTCAATAAAATCTCTCTACGGATACCTAACTAATATCGGTACTCGACCACCAGAAGAAAGAGAAATGTTAACGTGTATAACAACTCAATTATTAATAAACGAGTCTTACACTCGAGATGTTACATAACAATTTTATATTATTTTCGATACAAATCGTCATTTGTTTATTGATAGATTTTATAAAGATAATAACCAATCTGAAATTACACATCTACACGAGACATACAAATCTCATGTATCACAAACTTACAATAATACTACTACTAATAATAGTCCTTGTTCTATATTTACACAAATTATCCATAAGTTAATTAGACGATTTCCTAAAAATAAATTTCCAACCCCAACATTATTGTTCATAGTTCACATCAATCTCATAAATATATTAATTACTCTTGATGAAGTTAGGTTATCCATTAACCCTAGAGACACAACTTGAAGTACGAGCAAGCCTCATTGCCATAGAGGACGACGAATTAGACGAACCGATCATATGTGGCGAGAAATCGCCATTATTCTTCGGCATCATCCTCTGAACCGAGCTCTTTCTCGCGATGGCGCGCATAGCGGAAGCAAGAGACAACTTAGGGTTAAGTCTAGAGCTATTGAACTCTTGACAAAAACGCCTATGAGAGTTAACGGCTCCTTGCATGGCTAACTTAGGTGATCTCACTAGTGTTTCCTTAACCGCCTCGGAACAAAGCCCACAAACCCAATTGCCTAAGTGTGAGAACTTCACTTGTCTTACGTACTCGGACGTGCATTCTTCTTTGATCCCGCAACATCCGCACTCGGTTTGCTCGGTTATCGATATCACCGTTGTCGAGTTTTCGTTGATGTCGAGTTCGTCTCTTAGGGTTCGTAGTTGATCGGAGACGTCTGAGATTGCCTTCCTTAACTCCTACACATATGTACATGTTGAGAGGTGTATATCATATCGATTATACAAAATAAACTAATCAAATATAATATATAAAGGTCTTTATACTCTTTATTGTCAATTGATTTATTTGTTGAGTGTGACTATTCACGGGTCTAGGAAAGGCAATTTAGCGGAAATGGACAGGTTATCCATATATATTCACTAGTCTAGGAGTTATATATATAGAGAAAGATAGAGAGAGTTTGACTCCCATATAAACAGCTTTTATCATGTAAAATGAGAACAACCTCTACCCATTAGATTGTTAAATAGATGACTGAGATTAGACGATATTCAAGGAAAAAAAATCGTGTTATTAATGGAAGAAATATTCGCCGGACCTGACTCTATATATTCAGTGGTATATTCACATATATTCAACGGTATAGTCACGTATATTCGGTGTTTACGTGTTCACATGGTAAGAGTTGTTTACATATGAGTTAAGATATATATATATATATATATATATATATATATATATATATATATATATATATACACATTATACCGGACCGGTCCGGACCAACCAAACCTTTTTTCGAACTTATTCCTTCAACACATATCCGGGTTAATCCAAAGTACAGATCCGGACATGATAATGACCATCCTTGTTTAATTAGGACATAGATGTGGATTTACGTTCGTATATACACGACCTTCACTTCTATCCGTTACACTTTAACTATATATCTAATCAATGCATTGTAATGAAAGTAAATTGGATCGAAAACAATGTAAGTTCTACGTACCATGTTGCCGAATGACGATCGATATATATGTCGATACACTGTAGCTTTATTGCATGCAAGGAAAGCTCACTTTACAACATCAACCAATTTATAGGGCATCCTCGAGGGAAAATACAAGGAAAAAAAAAGATATTTTATACAAAGTAATTTGATACATTAATGAGTGATTATAGTCAAATTGCATATGCATGCACGTACTTTATAGGTAGAGTATATCTAGTTTTGTAGCCTCCATGTTAGACGAAAGTGTGAATTGCAAGTGGGTTTATTATCACTTGTTACACATGTATGTAGAAAGTGAAGTTACGTGAATAGTTGTTATCTATAAAATAAAATAAAGAAAAATCAAACCCATCCAAATAAGTTAGATCGAGCTTGGTTGATTCCATATTAAGATATTTAAGTTATGTTTGATTTTGTTTCCAAAGTAAGATCTTTAAGTTATGTTTGTTTTTGGTAAAGTTAGGGCTGTTATATGAGCCGAACAGTCAGAGCGTTAACATGTTCAAACTCGACTCATTTATAAATGAATCGATCGCAAGCCGAGCTTTTGATGAGCCGAGTCCGAGTAGATCGTTTAAAATAATGCTCCAATAGTGTTATTTAATCCGAACGAGTCGAGCAGATCTTTTGACGAGCCGAACCCGATTTGTGGCCTAGTAGCTTGTCTTATGTAACAAACCTAGGTAAAGTCGTCGGATTATTGATGAGTTGTGTGATACGTCCCTGGATGTCGATGTCATCCGTGCCTCCGCCCCTCTCGGCCCGTATAGCGGCATGCCTTATATTGACTACACCATGGCATGAATTTGACAATGTTTTAACACATTTCTCATATTTTACATTTTAATAATAGTCTTTTATTTCGAAACATTAATTTCATGACTTTATTTCCGGAACTTAATTTTTGATGTTAACATTAGACTTTTGGTTTCGGAAACTTAATTTCGAACTTAAATTCCAACATTTTGTATTATAGGCTTTTCATTTTCAGAACTTAATTCCATAATTTATTTTTCAACCTTTGGTTTGACCACATCCACTATATATAGTAAGCATGTCCACGGGTCAGACCCGTCGGGTCAAGGGTCCGGGAAGGGTGACCCGGATCCGCCTAATAGGCCAACCCGTCGGGTCACGGGTCAGAACCGACGGGTCGACGAGTTGACCTTTTTTTTCAAACCCGGATTTTTTAAAAAAAAATAAGAAAAGGGTGGGTTTGCCCAACGGCTAAAAATAGCCGTTGGGTTCGAATTTTCTTTTCTTTTTCTTTTTTTTTTTAAATTGACCGTTAGCGGGTCGACCCGTGGACATGCTTAATATAGAGGATGTTTGGCTCATTTGTAAATCATGTTCAATTTTAATCAACTATATTTGAGAAGTATGTCTTCATTGATTTTGGGCATTAAATCTCCCTTCTCAAATTCTTCTTTGGATCTTCGATTCAAAGCCATTGACATTCGAGGATTCTTCAAGAATCAACTCAATCAACCCACATCACAGCTTGATCAATCAATCTAGATCGAATCAACCCATCACTCCTGCCTCCATCTCCAAAGCTTCCGCCACTCATATCAAACATTCGAACCCATCCGCGCATCAACTAAGAATTAGTTGAAGCTTTAGCTTGATCTAGACCCGAAATTCATCCTTGATGTATCCAAGGACGCATCATCGTGTATATAAGTGTACAAGTAGTAGAGGAATATTTAATTTATTTATCAAAAATATAATCTCGATAATCTCGATAATCTCCATCCTAAAATCGAATAGTAGTAGAGGAATATTTAATTTATTTATCAAAAACATTTATTTATACTTTTTAGTCCTTAATTCTTATATCAACGTTAAAAGAAAAGAAAAGAAAAGAAGCTAAATTATTAAATATATTAATATTGAAATAAAATAATCTAAATTATAACTAAAGATAATTTAAAATTTAAAAGTTATGATAGTCAAAATTTCTAATGTACCAATATCAATAAGGTTATAATATTGGTCAAAATTTGTTAATACTTCGGAAGTAATGGTAACAAAATAATATTTTTCACAAGTACATACCATTATTTAAACCTTTGTAGATATTTGTTGAGATTTTTTTACAAATATTTCGAAATTAAAATTAAAATTTGTCGTAGCCGATCAAGCTAAAACTGTAGCTGCCCGTGGATAAGCTTCATCACGAGGCTGCGTTAGATCTATCTATAATTTAGATAAACAAAACAACTTTCATCTGATATCTATATAAATTAGATAAAATTAATAATTTATTGTGTTTATTTCAAATAAAATTAATAATCCTTTGGGAAAAAAAATATTACTCACGAAATAAATACGATTTTTGAATTTGTTATTTGAATTAAGCCAAACACGGCCTTAAGTGATCTTATATGTTTTTAATTCATAATATACGTAAGCAACAACGGAAGATCATGTGAAGTATTGTCGTAGGGTTTTGGCATTTTACCTTTTCATTTAATGCTCGTTTTCTAGAACTCTTGTGCATAGAGTCCTTCTGTATGGGCCTTCTATATGGGCCTTGGCCCAATTAATAAGCCCAACTTTATATCACAAGTTTAGCATGAAAGCCAGAAAGGTAGGGGTTTGGCTAGTACTGTTAATCCGGTCTGGACCTGGACCGGATAATTGTTATTGGACCGGACCTAAATGGGATATTCAGGTCCAGTCTAGGTATGATCAGGACTGATTGAGTCAAAAAATATTTTTTGGGCCCAACATTGGACCCATTTCAAAAATTGACAAACTGGTCATGACTTGGACAAAAAATTTGTTATTGGACCGTATTTGGACCGAATATTTAGGTCCAATCTAGGTCCGGACTTATTGGGGAAAATCTTGTACACTTTTTTGGGCCCAAAGTTGGATCCTTTATAAAAATTTGACGAACCGGTCCGGATCTAGGTTGGACTGAAATTTTGGTCCATCTTGTCCAATAACAAATTTTCGATCTAGACTCGATCCAAACTGTTCTTTATAGTGGTTTGAGTAGGCCAAATATGAACCCGATCCCCAAACTTGTATTCCTCGACCCTTTTCATTTCTGCGGGATCAGCCTTCCATCCTCCGGAAGCCCTAGGAAACCCAACTCGAAGAATTACATTTTAAAAAAAGGTGTTGGCGTCCAAAACCCTAATATTCAAAAATAAATAAATTTAAATAAAATGGGCGCCGACGTCTGGCGTCCGAACTCGATGAACACAGTATATGATGTTTGTAGTTCTTAGTAAATTTAAGAATGTATATATAAACTTTTTGTAACTAATCAACTATTACTAAAAAATGAAAATCATATCTACTCTTAAGTACACTCGTAATTTGTAAGTTGAACTTTCAATAAGTTAATTACTTGTTGAGATTATAATTTTTCACGTTTAAAGTTCGGAGGAAATTCCCCTTAGTATATATATAGGATTGATGTGTTACCAGTTTATTACCGATTGGACTTTATAGATGAAATTCCACTAGTATATCGTGATGCTTGAGCCTAACACGTATAGACACGTGTGCCCACATCCCTTTTTGTGACGGACTATAGCAAACCGAAAGTACACCAAACATGATAATAAAAGAAACTTATAATTTCAACACTAACATTACAAAATTTGATTAACCATAAAACGGGCATAAAAATATAAAATAGTAAATATAAGTGATGAACTTGAGTCTAATGCGACACTCATTTACGCCCAATTCCTATACTATCATTTGTAACGGACTTTAACAACCCGAAAATACAACAATAAAAGAAACTTATTATTTCAACACTAACATTACACACAATCAAATTTTGGTTAACCATCAAACATCCATAGAAATTTAAAATAGTGGATATAATGTATTAAAGTCCCTAGAAACAAGGGGTCAACTTTGAAGAACAAGTCCTCCTAATCCACAACCACAATGGTGTTTCTCAACAACATTGAGATCCCATCTAACATTCTTTTCGTTTCCTTCATTTTTCACGCTCAATTTTCGCCACATCTCTACTTAAACTAAATCTACAACTAATCGCTTTACAATTACATAACAACAAAACACAAACTTTTTTGTTTTTTCATTTGATTTGCATAAGTAGGAGATGTCGAATGAGTGTGGCGCTGTCAAGGATGTCTACGGTGAGGATTCAGCCACCGTCGGTCAGCTCATCACACCTTGGACCGTCACCGTTGCAAGGTCGATCTTGATCGATCCTTCCATGATTTTTGTTCTTGGATTTGTTATACATTGATGACCCTTTGTTGTCTTCTTTCATGTTCTTGGATTATATCTCTTCTTTTCATGTATCTTAATAAATATTTGGTTAAACTACACTTGATCACCTATTAATCTTATAATATAGTTGTATTCGCTTGTATTTTGAATCTAATTACTTAGTTATATGATGAAATCTCAACGGACCTTTGTGTTTTTCAATCTTATAGCGGATATTCCTTGTTGAGGATTCCGCGACACAACAAAGGACTTGCTTATACCGAGAAGGAAAGAGAGGATCATTACTTGCTCGGTCTTCTTCCTCCAGCTATTTTTTCCCAAGAACTTCAGGTTGTTTAAGCACAAATTATTGATAACTCTCGAAAATCGACATTCTTTCTAACCAATGTTTCGCATTTGATACGAGTAGGAGCAAAAAGTGATGCACAATCTTAGACAATATGATGTTCCATTGCATAGGTATATGGCCTTGATGGATCTTCAGGTTTGTATTGATCACTTGCTTCTAAAAATTTGGAGGGTGTGATAACATTTCAGATATAAGTTTGATGGATTACTCCTAATACGACGTTATACCCTAAGCTCTATGATTTTTTATTATCGATGTGAGATGTTTTTATTCTCAGGAGAGGAACGAAAGACTATTCTACAAGCTTCTCATCGACAATGTCGAGGAGCTACTCCCACTCGTGTACACGCCCGTAGTTGGCGAGGCTTGCCAGAAGTATGGAAGCATATTCAGACGTCCTCAGGGTCTCTTCATTAGTATAAACGAGAAGTATGACTTATTACACAATCTAAATTACAACCAACATATAAACAAAACATTATTTTTAACCATTGATTTGGTTACGTAGAGGAAAGATTCAAGACGTGTTGAAAAACTGGCCGGAGAGAAACATCCAAGTTATTGTCGTAACCGACGGAGAACGTATACTCGGCCTTGGTGATCTCGGCTGCCAGGTGATTATATAGCCGTTAACTCGGCTTATTTTACATTAATTTGTTTCTTCATCGTCTTGTGTTGATCATTTAGGGCATGGGCATACCAGTTGGAAAATTGTCTCTATACACCGCACTCGGCGGCGTTCGCCCCTCTGCAGTAAGTTTTTTTGTAACATAACTTCTAATAACGAGAGAAGTATTTACTAAGAACCGAGTTTCGTTGTTATCCAGTGTTTGCCGATCACCTTAGACGTTGGGACAAATACCGAAAAGCTATTGAACGACGAATACTACATTGGATTGAAGCAAAATAGAACAGATGGAGAGGTTATATTTCTATATTTATATTGATTTTGTTATACTGAAGTTATTATTTTATGATCATAATTTGCCTTTGTTTTGAGTTTTAGGAATATAATGAGTTTCTTGAGGAGTTCATGACCGCAGTTAAGCAGAATTACGGCGAGAAAGTTCTTGTTCAAGTAATTTAGCTTTTAATCTTTGGAATAGGACTCATTTTTTCTTAAATCTTGATCATTTTACTGAAATTTTCATACTTTAACAGTTTGAAGATTTTGCAAATCATCATGCATTTGAGTTGCTGACAAAATACAGAACTAGCCATCTTGTCTTCAACGATGATATACAGGTTCAACATAGTTTCTCAATGTTATCATATTGGTAACCAAACATAGCCTAATTGATTACGCGTTATAGGGAACGGCTTCTGTTGTTCTAGCCGGGCTTGTGGCTTCATTGAAATTGCTTGGAGGAAACTTAGCTGATCACACTTTCCTATTCCTTGGTGCTGGTGAGGTATGTGTTTTCTTGATTACTATCCCACATCGACAATAGACGGAGATATAACCTTTGTATATAAGCGTGGCTAAGGGAGCTTGTTTTCAGGCTGGCACTGGGATTGCTGAGCTTATAGCTCTTCAGATGTCAAAAACGGTATTCACAATATCTTATTTTGTTGCATTTTGTTCTTGTTGGAGTTTGTGATTATATTCTCTATTATAATTACAGACTGAATCTCCAATCGAAGAGACGAGGAAGAAGATATGGCTCGTGGACTCGAAAGGACTCGTGGAAAGCTCTCGAGTAGAGTCACTTCAACATTTTAAACAACCATTTGCTCATGAACATGATCCTATTGAGACCCTTTTGGAGGCTGTCACGGTACGAAATTTTTTCCGAAACCATTGATCAAATTTATCGTAATATCATGTTAAAGTACATCTGACTGCAAACTAGGGGTCGTATGCATACGAATACACATGCATGATCCTAGCTCAACGCATTTGCTAGAGGGGTTCATCTTAAAACCAAATGACTATAACCCACCGACTTTTATATCTTAGGCTTGAAATCTCATAACTTTAGATGCGAGAAGTTTATTACTTCAATATCATGTAACATTTTGTTGTCATACGAAGAATCTTAGTTTATTTCAATTGTTTACTGTCAGGCTATTAAGCCAACAGTTCTTATAGGAACATCCGGTAAAGGAAGAACATTCACTCAAGAAGTTATTGAAGCTATGGCATCCTTCAATGAGGTTATTAGTTCTACAATTCCGTCTATCTTTTATGTTAGAAGGTGGATCCGTTAAACCGAATCACTTCCGTTACAGAAACCATTGATCATGGCACTCTCGAATCCTACATCTCAATCCGAATGTACTGCTGAAGAAGCCTACACATGGAGTGAGGTAAAAAATGTTCTCACATCGATTATAAAGACATAAAGAGTCTTACATTGCAAGTTTATCGTCTATAGGGCCGCGCAATATTCGCAAGTGGAAGCCCATTCGATCCGGTTGAACTCAATGACAAAGTATACATGCCTGGACAGGTTTGACTTACTGATACTATACTGTTCTTGAATCTTGATTAATCATATGATCTCGGGAACTATGACATAACTCGTGTTTTTTCTTCGACTTCAGTCGAATAATGCTTACATCTTCCCTGGATTCGGGTTGGGTTTGATCATGTGTGGAGCGATTCGAGTACATGATGATATGCTTATATCAGCCTGTGAGTATATACATACAATCTTATTGCTTTAAAAAAACACTACAATATCAATACTTTTTGTCTTATGAACTAAAAAGACGTATCAACTTGGCATGTCAAACACGCTTTTAGCGTAATACACTTACATAATATAACAAATGAACTTGTTAATGTTGTGGCAAGACAAAAATGCTACAATATCACTAGTTTTTTTGTTGTTATGAACTAAAAAAGACGTATCAGCTTGACACGTCAAACACGTACTTAGTGTAATACACTCACATGACAACAAATGAACTTGTTGTGGCAAGTAAAAAAATGCTACAATATCAATAGTTTTTGTGTTATGAAGTAAAAAAGATGTATCAGCTTGACACGTCTAGCACGCCCTTAGCGTAATACACTTACATGACATCAAATGAACTTTCTGATGTTGTGGCAAGACAAAAATGTTACAATATCACCAAATTTTTGTGTTATGAACTAAAAAAGACGTATCAGCTTGACACGTCAAACACATACTTAATGTAATACATTTATGTGATTACAAATGAACGTGCAGCCGAGGCATTGGCTGCACAAGTAGAAGAAGAACACTTCGAGAAGGGAATGATCTACCCACCTTTCAAAAACATAAGATCAATCTCAGCTCATATTGCTGCACAAGTAGCTGCAAAATGCTATGAGCTCGGTAAGTACTCTTCATCGTTTATTTGGTTTGTTGTTTTCGTCGTGTTTGTGAAACATTGTTGTGTGTATAGGTCTCGCGAGTCGTCTTCCACAACCCGAGGATCTTGTGAAGTACGCGGAGAGCTGTATGTACAGCCCTGTCTACAGAAACTACCGTTAAGGAAGGAGGGTTAGGATTTCTTCATTCGTTTCTTGGTTAAGTTGCTGAACTTCATTTTTTTGCATCTTTGTCCGGTTGATTTTTTTTTTCATTATTCAGTTGTTTTATATGTTTAAGTTTCAAGGCTACATTCAAGTACACATCTTTTTCTATTCTTATATCTTATCCAAATTCTCAAACACATCCAAATAAGGACTTGAAAAATGGAGGAATTTGGGACATTTTTTAAGCTCGTTATAAGGAAGAAGACTACGACTTGCACAAATATTAGTTAAGCAATATATTTTATTGTAAGGACAAAATTATTTTTAAAAAGGGATTTTAAGGGCACGAAAAAGTGATAATGATTTATCGGAGGCACAATGTTCCACATCCGTAAGATTTTTGTGGAAAATACCACAATTATAACATCTTCTCAAACTCCGATATAGATGGACCGTAGAACGGGGTTCGTGTGCATACAAGCGCACATGCAAGTTAGGCCTAAGCCTAACACATAACCTCGACGAGGTTCCATCCTAAAATCGATTGACTATAGGAGGAGTAACCCACCGACCTTATATACTAGACTCGGAATGTCCCCAACTTTCAATGTGGGAACTTATTATCTTAACACGCCTCCGCGAGTGCAACTAGAGGATATAGATCGAGATGCACTTGTCCACAGGTTAGGATCGCGAGCCGAATAGAGGCTAACCGCTCTAATATCACGTCAAACTCCGATATAGACGGACCGTGGAGCGGAGTTCGTGTACATACAAGCTCACATGCACGTCAGGCCCAAACCTAGCAAATAAACCCGATGAGGTTCCATCCTCAAATCAATTGGCTATAGGAGGAGTAACTCACCGACCTTATTTACTAGGCTCGGAATGTCTCCAACTTTCGCTGGGATAACTTATTATCTCCAATACAACTTTATCACGAGCTAAATAGAGTTTACATGCACTCCAATGTGAAGAGAATAATAAAGATTATAGGAATAAAATCAAATATAAACTAATCCAAAAAACTGGATAATATATTAATTTGTTGAAGCATAAGATACTCAAATATTCTATGTATCTTACAATACGTCTCACAATCAAAGCGTGAGTAGACAAACAAATTTTGAGAACACACCGACAGACGACATGGTAAATTGCAGCAACAATAAATTTGCACGCAAGTAGGTTGGTGGCGGCATCCTAATAGGGTTTAAAGGTGTAGTAGATTTAGAGGTTTATGATCGGTCAGTTTTGATATTGTGATAATTTTGGTGACAAAGACTCCAACTATTACACCTACCTTTATTTCGACATTATAAATAGGATTTATAAGAGAAAATAAAGTAGATAATAAAGATTATAAGAATAAAAACTAGAAAATAACCTTATTTATCGAATTTGTGAGTGTTAAAAGGCCGGTGATTTATTACTCTTTCTTGATTATATTGGTCCGATTAAACCAGCGAGTGTTACAACGCTCTTAATATCGGTTTCTAGAAACATCGTTTATCTAAATATAAAAGAGAAATAAGCAAAAATGAAAGATCTAGTTTCACCCATTGTGCAATGAAGGCAAATCTTGAATGTGACAATTATAAAGATTATGAATTTGTTGCGCATGCTTCTCAACATCTTTTTACGTTTTATTGTAGTTGAGCAAATGGGAAGAAAGTATAGTGCAGCATCTCTTTTGACAAACTTCATATGGATCACATAATGAAGATAAAGTTTACATATGGATGGCTATCCAAATGTGAAACCATTTTATGCTCAATAGTAAGACCAAATAGTGCATTTGAGTTGATTGTGATAAAAAGAAATGCTTGTCTTTCCTTTTATGGATGATCAACTAATCATGTATTCATGTCTATGGTAGGTGGCCAAATCTTGCTATGATGATTTGTATTATCTTAAGTTATAAATTGGATGTATTAGTTTGTTGTCCGAGTTCTCGAGTATTGATAAAAGATAGATGCATGATTACTTGAGTTGTTTGAGTGATCTGAATTTTTTTATTTCGTGTTTGGTTAGGACTTACTTGTCTTAACTAGCTGAGTATTTACGAGACTTAGGAATTCCTTTGAAGCTGACATTGAAAATCACAGTCGAATGATCGTTCTACACTTGCTTCGCATAATTTGGATCATAGACTTTTTCGATAAGTGTTCAAGAAATTTCAAATTTTAGATGGAACATTTATATATTGATTGAGTCCAGATCTTCGTACGGAGAAAATGAAAATGAACTAAAAAAGAACTCGAACGTAGAGAAAACATGAAAACTTTCGAACTTACCACCTCAAAAACCTTCTCTAAAGAACCGTTGAAGATGTTAGAGATTCTACTACGACGGCTAGATTCTCCGGTTGTTCGATGAGCATAAACTTCTTTACCTTCTTTTTTGTCGTTCTAATCCTTTTTCTCTAACGAACCAATCTCTATTTCGTTGTTTAAGTTAGACCAATAAAAAAAAGATTGGTACGTCTATTATATTTTTGTTCTAATATCATCGGTAAGATTTGAAGTTTTTGCGACATTGACTTAATATCATTCAATGCAAGCCTCCTTAATTTGTTAAATTGGGTAAATTAAAATTATTGAACAAGCATAAAAGTGATACATAAATTTACAGTATATCGTCATCGTTACGCTTATTTTTATTGAAGAATTTTAAATTACACAAAAGACAGATAATATAGGTCAAAACATATATCCCGAACTACTTGTAACCAAATAAGTTGGAGTTAGAGGCCTCTTCAAACCTCTAGGCGAGAGATACTTAGTTCCTCGGACTTATTGATCAGACAACGAGACTTCCGTTTTAAACCGAAAATGATGATAATTTCGTCCAATAATCAACTCTAGACGGTGTGATATTTAAGGTGTATCAATATTCAAGATATAACCTTTAAAGGCTCGTTTGGTTCCAACTCCGGAAACTGAAACGGAATGGAAACGAATTCCTTATTCATGAAATTTTATGGAATCATTCCTTGTGGTTTCATGCAAAATACATTTGCCTCCCCACATTTTGTAACCCTATACGGCAATCAAAAGTAATCAAATTCAACTTCAATTACTACAAACCATACGGAATGATTCCAAAAACTTTCATGAACAAGAGTATACATATGGGCTAGATTCGTTTCCATTCCGTTTCCGAAGTTAAAACCAAACGGACCCTTAATATGGGTAATAAAACATTTGATGAATAGGATGGGAGAAAGTAATCTTTATGTTATTTAAAAAAAAAAAGTGAGGATAAGATTGATGTTGTGTGGGGTATAATGTGAATTCAAAAGTGAGTCTTCCACCATATAATATTCCAAAGAGCACTCTCATAGTGAAGTGAAATGATGTTGATAAGTGATAATGATCTTCATCATCAACTTATTATAATTTATATCTATTTAACCTATTTTATTCAATTAACATATTTTTGTATTTTTTGAAAATGATTTATCTAGAGATTTACTTTAAGTACTGAAAAGCTCAATACGAAAGATTGCACTAAAATGTATGAGAGGGCGGCTGGTCGACATTCAGCCATCCATATAAAGTATTCTATAATATTACTTTCTAGATTATAAATTTTAAAAATATTTTATAAAATTATATGTATAATGCTAAAATGAGAAATTTATAAGAAAATATCTGGATAATGTCCTTGTATGTTGAATTTTTTCGATTTATTTCTCTCATGTAATTTTGCCTGCTCGTTCCACTTCTTTGTAAGAGGAAATGAGATTCGAACCCATGATACAATCTTCTTGTATGTCGATTAAGCAAACTAATGCCTTAAGCCACTCAGCCATACCTCCAAGTCGTTGATCGCAATTTGACGTGTTGGGTTTTTTGGTTGCCCGAAGGGCCATTTAGAAAAGAACTCGTATGTAGAGAAGACATATGAAAACTTTTGAACTTACCACCTCAAAAACCTCGTTTAAAGAACCGTTGGAGATGTTAGAGATTCTACTGCGATGACTATCAGACTCTATTACGAAAGAAGATAAAGAATTCTTAATCTTTTTCGTTTCGTTCTAATTTTTTCTTCTCTAACGAACCAATCGCTATTTCGTTGTTTAAGTTAAACTGAAAAATCCTTGTACATAATTTAAAAAAGCTAAAATATAATGACATTATTTGAAATTTATCAATGTATAGTTACTTAATTTAAAATTTTATTATATTTGTTCAAAATTTTATCTATTTATGATTTAATTAATAAATATAGTTTTAAACCAACCTTTATTTATGATAAATAAATGAACACACCCTGCATAATTATACTTATTCCGAATAATTATATAAAAATTTCATTTACAAGTTGTAAAATATATTTTTTAGTTAATATTAACTTTCAAATGAATTTTTATGGTTTTCAATTCCAATTTTCTTTAAATATCATAATTTAGATATAATATTTTATGTTCAAAATAATCATGTGTAACACGTGCATGAAGTATAAGTTGGTTTCTTTGTCTCACGAATTGGAGCATATTTGTGAGGTCAGAAAGAGCAAAGAGCCGAAAACTAAATAGTAACTTCAAATGAATCAAATGGACAATTATAAGACCATTGACTATATAAGCAATTTGTATCAATATTTATATTTAATATTAAATTAGATAATGGAAATATATCACAATTTGTACACTAGCTTAGTTGTAAATGACCCACAATTTAGTACCTCAAAAAAGATGTGGATGAGGCTAAAAAGGAACCCACTTACCTTAAAAAAAGTAGAAACCCTATTTATAAAGTATATTTACATATTTTTTTAAATTAAAAAAATCATCAAATTATTAATAATAAATATAAGTATATAATTAATAACTATGAGGAACAATTTGTACTTTCTTTCATTTCTTAGATTCAATACTTTGTTTAATATATATATATAGAGGGTGCGGTTCCCATGAGAACAATCTTATTATATATCATGAAAATAATCTTAGATTGTCGGATGATGACTATTAAGGGTCGAGATTTAGGATAGATATCATAATTAATAATAACTACGAATAATCCATTCAACCACAATAACTACGAATAATCCATTCAACTAACAATAACTACGAATAATACATTAAACGATATGACACCTTCGTAACAAAACTTATAATAACTACGAATAATATATTAAACAATAAGATTTGTTCTCATGATTACACGATAAGGCTTGTTCTCATATGATCTATACTCTCTATATATAATTTCACTATGGGGTTTTCTAAATATATTTTTAAATGGAGTTTTTTTTAAATAATTTTTTAATATATGTTAAAAAATATGGAAAACAGAGGGTTAAAACTATATAAAATACTCATTTAATCAATAAAAATGTTAATTTAATATTTATATCTCATTATTATATATGTTCGTCTCAATATGGGTTAAACTCATATTTCTTTTATGTTGTTGATCCGACTATATATATCACTTTTCTTATCAATTTTATATGTTCGTCTCACGTTGTCCTATAAAGGTGCGTTCGGCAAACCCATTTTATGGAGTTATTAGAGGGGTTATTTTGGTCAATATTTGACCATAAATTTTCATCCTTCAACCCATAAATTATCGATTATTAGAAATAATAATCCCTCATAATATCTGGAGAATGTGTCTAACGAACCTAAATGTTTTTACGATTTGTGATTTGATATCCAATATCACAATGATACTATACCAAACAAAAATACCCATATCTTAAAATTAATTCATTGATATCCAAAAATCAATATTTAGATACAAAACAACCCTAAAACCATTACATATTAAAATTTATTTATTTTTCAAATTAGAAATATTTAACACAAATATCACTAAAATAACTCTCGACACAAAAGAGCGTGGCAAGTGGAAACCACCCAACTCCTATATATCCATACAACACATGCCAAGCTTCATAGCTTCCTAACACACCAACAATCAATCTCTTTCGATCAAAACATTTGGGTCATTTTCTTTATGCTCTTTTGAAGGATATATATCGATCATCAATGGAAAGCAACCCTTTGTTACTCAATTTGGGCATCAAGAATGAAGGATTAGCTAAACAAAGCCTTTCGGATGAAAAGCTAGAGTTGAGGCTTGGCCTTCCTTCAACAGAAGTTCATTACAGGAAGCTTGGGTATGGAGATGATGAAGGATTTTCGAGATTTCGTGTCGAAAGAGTAGTTAAGAATGATGCTTTGTCTTGTGATGATGATGATACAACTTTTCAATCTTGTTCTCATAAGAGGTATGGTGTTGATCTCTTTTGCTTCATGTCCTTTGTGTTTTGCTTCAGCCCGGAATTTTATGTCTTAATAAAGAAGTTAAATACCAAAATTTTCGAGTTTTATGAGTCGGGATGTAATCAAGAATCGAAATGAAATTATAAACGAGACGTCTTATTTCTAGTTCATATGGAAATTGATCATTATTATTTCGATTTCAAGCAATCTACACCGATAGTAGATTTGTTATACGTAGGCCCGTTGGAGATAATAACTTCTCACGTCTCTCAACTTGAGAGAGTTCGTGCCTAGGTTTGTGGGCTACTCTTTCTATTGACGTTTAATTTTAGGATGAAACTCGGTGGACTTATAGTAGGAATTGATTGTATCACACGAGTGAGATGCTAGACTTGTTTGCTAGTCTTCTAATTGATTTTAGGGTGAAAATTTCTTTGAGCTTATGGGTTGGATTTGAACCTAACGCGCATGTACACTACACAACCTCACTTTACAATCCGATAGACTTTAACGAGGCTCTTATATGGGTCGGGCTAGTCAAATTCAATTCGAGCTTGTTCACTTAAAAACAGGTTGAGTTATAGGACCTCACTCTACAACCCTTTGACTTAGCACTAAAGATGACTAGACGTGTCAATCTTGGATATAGTTGAGAACTTGAGTTGCGCTTCTCGAGCTCGGGCTTGACTTGCGCTCTAAACAAGCCGGGTATGAACACACTTTCAATCTCGTTTAAACCCGATTTGTTCAACTCGAATAACACCCACAACCAAACAAGCCCTTAATTATGCCTCTAAATCTCTAATGATGTAGACATTTGGATATGCAGAGCTGCACCGTCGTCCGTGATCGGTTGGCCGCCGGTGAACTCATTCAGGAAGAAGATCTCGGCGAGCAGCAACAACACCTCCTTCAAGCCATCATCTTCAGATCCACAAATCAAAGAAGAAGATAAGATTGAACTCAAACTCATCAAAGATCCCAATTCAGAAATCAAAGAGCAAATGTTTGTGAAGATCAACATGGAAGGAGTTCCAATCGGAAGAAAAGTGAATCTCCGAAAGTACGATAACTATGAATCTTTATCTTCTGCAGTTGATCAACTCTTCAGAGGCCTTCTTGCCGGTAAGTACTCGTATTCATCTTTGCATTCATCGATGGTTCGTCCAAATTGGCAAATTTGATCTTCGATTTGTATGATCATACGATCATTTTCTGTTGCTGTAGCGCAAGAAGGTGATGTAAAGATGGAGGAGAGGAAGGAGATTACAGGGCTGTTAGATGGGAGCTCGGAGTACACTTTGGTTTATGAAGATAACGAAGGTGATAGAGTCCTCGTCGGCGATGTTCCTTGGAAGTAAGTTGTACACTATAGTTTTAGTGATTTGCAGGCTTATATTGGGTTGTTCTTTTTCGGGTCGGACCGTTTTTTTTAACCGGTTCAAATTTCCAAAAGGCTCAAACCGGAACAGAAAAAGCTTGACCCAAATTAATGAAACCTTATTAATAGGGGTGAGCCAAAAAATCCGATATGTGAATCTGAATATCCAATCTGAAAAATTCTGAATCCGAAATATTCGGTAGTTGGTGATTCGAATCCGTTCCGCAAGTATTTTTTGGATCATGGATTGGATACGGATCGAGGTTTTGAGGGGAGGAAGTCGGATCGGATAAGATATATCGTACTAGTTTAGTAATAGATACTCGGATTGGATATCCGGATCAAATTTTGGTTTGGATATCCGATCCGGATAAAGTGTCATATTTCCAAGTACTCTCGGAGCGGATTTGGATCGGACTTTCTAAGGGGGGAGTCGGATCGGATCAGATATATCGTACTAGTCTAGTAATAAATACTCGGATTGGATACCCAGATCAAATTTGGGTTTGGATATCCGATCCGGATAAAGTGTCATATGTCATATATCCGAGTACTCTCCGAACGGATTTGGTCGGACTTTCATATAATTATCGGGTCGGATATCCGAATTATCGGATCAGGTTTTCGTGTCTTCGGATCAGGTATCCGAAAATGTTCACCCCTACTTATCTAGATTGGGCCAAATAACCGGATCAATTCAAATCCGGTATTGGCGTGATAAAACGGTTCTACACTTATATGCAAACATTAAGGGCTCGTTTGGAAGCGCTCAGAATCATTTTCGGTATTTGAATGATTTCGAATCAATATAAACTATGTTTGCTTAGAGATATTTTAATCCATGAAAGTAATCTCATCATTTCCATTTCCTTTCTATACCCTTATCCAATTTCATTCCGTGTCCTGGTGTCCATCCCACCGCTCCAACCACATGGACACTAAAAATGTGAAACTCGCAAACATAAAAATGCATATGCTTACATAGGATGTTACTTTTTGGGCCGGACCTTTTTTATGGACCGGATTAGATATTCATTTTTTGTATGGACATGGACCGGTTGCTTCAAAGTTCAAGAGGCTCATAACCGGCCCAAGAAAAGCCCGGTCCAAAATAACGGAACCTTATTAACATGTTTAGATTGGGTCTTAATAACCGGTCTTAGATTGTTATGGTCTGGTCCAATGCAACCATCGGACCACTTATCGATCGGTTTATCCCGGTTCACCGTCTAGTTACGGTTTTTGGCCGGAAAAGGACGGTAGACCGGACCATTTTTGCACTGTCCTGACTCGTATGATTGTGTCTTGATATTGCAGCATGTTTCTATCGACCGTGAAGCGGCTTCGAGTGTTGAAAAGCTCCAACCTTGGATCCAAACATGGTTGATCTCCTACTCCAAGCTAGCTTAGCCCGATCACCGATATTGCGTACATGATGTTGAATGTATATGTAATTGAGTCTAGATTGATCGCTAGCATAACTCGATCCGAGTACGTTGTATATGGTTTTGTGTTTGTAATGTTTTTCAACATGTTCAAAAACTCGTAATAAATTGAATCAAATTCATTTGCAATCAATCTCAATGAGTTTAAATTCAAATCCGGACCGTCTTGACTAAAAGTCAAACCTGTTTATCTAAGTCAAATTCGGGCCGAGACCCGTTACGGTTTGACTTATAACCCGTTTATTACGAACTAGTAGCCTAGCTGAGTAATCAACCCGTGAGTTTGCCTGTCTAGACGGACTTCATTCTTTGTTCAAAATATGTCTACTTTTTCGGAAAGAACGGACCGGACAGCCCGATCCAACCTCGATTCGTCTACTAGCAATGAAGCAACCAAGAAAATTAGAAAACCAAGGCAATGCTTATTAGATTGTTTCAATTTTGTTCTATCTATTCATGTAAATAGCAAGAAAGGGAGGGTAAGATGTAGAAGGGAAGGCTCGAAATATCACATGAGGCAAATGCAAAGGTGACTTTAAGCCAAGTTCAAAGGGGGAAATAAGGATGTTTGATACAAAAGCGAGTTTCTATTTTTAGGAATTTATATATTTTTAGAATTTTAATCTCAACTTTGTTATTTTAATATATTCAAAACAGTCTTGGTTTCAATTAATAAAATATGACAATTTAAGATAGCATTAAGAAAAATGCATAGTTTTGAAGACAACTTCTATTTTACACGTTTCATCAACCAAATGAAGGATCTATTTACAAATTCTTTAGGTCCAACTCGTTTTTAATTTTTCACGTTCAAGCTTAATGTTGTGTGTCACCTGCCATCAGTTTAAGGGACGTGATAAAATCGAAATCATCATAAAATTTTGATAAGATCTATCTAGATCATTTATAATTGTTACTTACATTCTTATTTATTCCTTCACCTTATTTATTGTTTTAAACCCTATAAAGGTTATCATAATATCAATATATAAAGAGTTAATTTAGCTAAAAATGTATTTTTTTTAGTTACTAACTATGCAATTTTTTGAGTATTGAATATTAAGAATGTACTTTTTCTTTCTTTTCTTTTTATTTTTATTACCGGAATCATTGTTCATTGTCAGCCGGAAATTGTCACCCTACCCCGAGCTTGTTGGAATCTGGAAACCGAAGCCACCGAGCTCGTCGGAAACCACCTCGAACATATATGGAAAATATGAAGTACGCCGGGAACGAAGCTTACTGGCCTTCACCGTCTTCCTCCTCACCGCCATCGTTTTTCGAGCCGAGTTCATCTTCTTTGTCGTTCCAGATTTGTGAAGCCAACAACAGCCACCGCCGTCGATCTAAAACCAGCAACAACCGCCGCCTGTTGTCGCCTTTGTCGGACGTTAATCGAGCTTTTACTGCCGGGAACGAAGCTTGCTGCCGTCGGGAATGAAGCACGCCACCATAATCGACGAATCGACACTCTTGTAACATTGTTTTGGGAGGGATGAAATTTTGGGTAAATCAAATGATCCTATATTTTGTAATTACGTCACCCAATTTTTCGAATTTGAAGATTTTGCCCCAAAAAGATAACTATAGAAAATTACATAAAGTTATAATTATAGGGAAAGCCTTAAATTTATGAAATTCTATAAATTGTCTCAAAAAGATAAATTGGGTAGGTAAAACCGGATAATTATCATTGAGTAAGTGAGTGAAGTTGTGTAAGTGATGTTGAGTGTGTAAAGTTGGGTATGTGAAAGTTGGTTACGTGAAGATTGAGTATTAACATATTCGTATTATGTTATTGCGTTTGATATTAACACATTGAGTATCAAACTTGAGTACTAACATATTGAGTATTAGACTTGTGTATTAACATCTTGGGTATTACGGTTGAGTATTGACATACTGGGTAACACACTTGGGTATTAAGATACGTTGCGCATTAACATATTAGGTTATTATTGCATGAGGTATTAACATATTTTGTATCAGTCTTAGTACTACGTTGAATATTAAAATATTGGGTATTACGTTGGGTGTTAACACGTTGGATATTACGGTCGGATATTACGTATTAGGTGCCACACTTAATTATGATGATCTTGATTAACAAAATCAAAAATTGTTTTTCCTTTTTCCTATAATTATTAAAAAAAAATATCATTTAACTAAACTAACTATTTTCTCATTTATTTTTCTAAATTATTTTAAAAAAACTATTGTCTACAAAAGAAAGTGTATAATTTGTACACACTATACCAAAAAAAAAAGGTGAATTATACACACTACTAAAAAAGTACATACTAATTTCAAGGTAAACAAAACATATGAAATAATCTTTATTAATTCACCCATTATTATTGCTCATATTATCTATTTTGTGTTATGACTATAAATACAACCTTATATTTTTCTGTTAATGTTGAATAGTTAGAAAATATCTTATCTATTTGAATTGCATTATCCAATTTTTCCACAAATTTTTTTGGTTGATTTTCTTACCTAAATTATCGTAATTGAAATGCATTACTAATACATAACCAAGCATTTCTACATACTATTCACATTAAATTATATAATTTGTACAAACTTAATCTATTAAAACAATTCCTGAACACAATATTTAAACGAAATTAAACTAACTACACACAATAAATCCAAATAATTTACATTACAACTATTAAATCTACATAAATTATAAAAACTACACAATCATTAAAACTCATTCAATTACATGATACGAAAAAACAAAAAATTTCAATTTGAAAAATTTATTAGACAAATTATCATCTACAAAAATACAACCAATTTTGAAATAACAAGAAAAAAACAATCATATGATAACATTTATTTTAAATAATATAAAAATAGTTATGAGACATAAAATTTCAATTTGATTAAATGGTTGGTGTAAGGGTCTTATCAAAAAGTTGGTTTTTAGTTTCTTTTAAATTTAAAATATTAATATATAATTCATATATTCAAAGATAGACACAAACAAAAAATGTCAAACTTTTTAGGGTATCGATTAAAATTGAAATAATTTGATTTACTAGGCTTGTTCTAGTTTTGTGTTTAGTAAATGTTAGCTTGAGAGAAGAGTGAGTAGAGTTTGAAAATAAATACAAAAGGTTATGGTATATTTACTTAATTATATTAAAAAATCCAGTTACTACTATAGTTTTTCAAAAAGATCTAATTACTAAAATTGTTCATTAAAATTTGAAAAAGTTTTATATACTAAAAAATTTAAAAAAAAAAACAAGAATATTAAACCAAAAAATTCCAGAAAAGGATGCAAATATTTGTTCATAGTAGAGTGATCTTAAATATTCAATGCATTGGTAAATAAATTAATAGCTAATATCATAAAATAACAAAGAAAATATGAAATTGATTTATCTCATTAAATAAAAGGTAACAGCTGCACTGATTTAGCCTATTACACTGAATGGTAAAAACATTACAAATAAATGCATTATTATTTATTACTCTCTACTTTTTCAAATTCAAATTTTAAATTGGAGTATTACAATAAAATACCTAACTAAATTATATATTACCTGTAAAATAGTAGGATTTTTTTAACTATTTATAAAATTAAGATAAAAATTTGGACTTCTTTTTATATGACCCTTTATCATTGATAAATTAACATTTTAAAATAATAATTATTTTTATTTAATTGTAATTCATGTAAAATTTTTTTATAGTACATACGAAATTTCCCTAAAACTAAAAATACTATACGACTTAAATTTTCATAAATCACATCCAAGATAAAAAAAAGAGGGTGTTATTTGCACGGTTCAAGATTTCGTTAACGCACCACTCATACGCAATGCGTGACCGTCACGGTCACACATTGCGTAACCGTAAAAATATTTTTTTTTTCGGGTTAGAATTCATGTAGAAAATATCACGATCCGGAACCCGTAAAGTTCACGGATCCGGAACCCGTAAAGTTCACGGATCCGGAACCCGTAAGCGTGACCAAAAAAGTACACGGTTACGGTTATCGTAACCGTGACATTATGACGGTTACGGGATCCGTATGCGGGGTGCAATAACGAAATCTTGAACCGTGCGAATACGACTTCCGTAAAAAAATTGAAGAAATTGTCCATATAATTGGTGAGGTTTTATTAAATTGTCCACGAAATGAGAGAGTTTAAATAGAAATATTTGTAAAATTAATATTTTCATTCAGTGGTAGGTTTTGAGCTATTTTTGAATGTTTTTGGAAGGAAAAGAATATTGAACTATTTTTCGGGTTGGTTTGTGTAATTTATGGTAAAGTCAGTCCTCGGAAGCGTAAATCACTGGCGCTAACTTCTTTAGCTCTCGAAAGCCATTTTAAAAGATATAGGGGAAACACACTCGAGAGTCGAGATGAAGAAACATTCCATGGAAGCTTTGTTTTGAGACGCGCGAGCTTTCTCTCTCCTCTTCCCTCTCTGTATCTCTATTTGTGTCTGAGACTGTTCTTGTCTGAATTTTCCTGAGAATGACGCTCTTTAATCACGCCGGGAAGCAGGTGTTTCCGGTGAACTACGAGGCGGAGGCTTCTCAGAGGCTCTTGGACGCGCTGAGTAACGGAGATCTGAAATCGGCGTTGGAGCTTGTCGATGATCCTTTAGTTGACGTCAATTTCGTCGGAGCTGTGTCTTTAAAGCTCCGGAAAGCGGAGTTAATTTCGCGCGATTACTTGCCAATCGAAGTTTGCGTAGAGTATGAGGATTTCAAGGCCGATGTAACAGCTCTGTTCCTTGCTGTTCAGCTTGGGAATTCGACATTCGTTCGGAAATTACTGGTGAAGTTTCTTCTTGAATATTATTATTGATTGTGGTTTATGTATCTGCTATTGATTTTCCTCATTTGGTTATAGTTAAGTTGCTTCTGTTCTTGTTGATATTCGTCGTTTAAATTGTGCATATCGTTTGAATTCGGCAGTTCTATGTTTTCGTCCGTTTTAAAGAGAATTTTGGTCAATTGTTGACAGTTGAACATCTCAATTGATGTTCAATACCGCTCTTTACCTTTCAGTTAGGCATTTGAAAGCAGACGCTTAAACGACGTCTTTGATTTGCCGGTTCTTCTGTCCCAGTGTGTTCCCCTCTCGTTTGAACTTTGAATGATTTAGCAACTATTTGCGGTCCTACAGCATGCCTCCCTCCACTTTCTTATCTTTTCAATTTTTTAAAGGATTAATCTATGGTGATTAGTCGTACTTTTTAAAATAGCACTTGTTTATCTTGACATGATTTTTATTTTGGAAAAACCACTTTGATTTTGAGATGCTAGGTTATCTATATTCTATGTTTTATCTCAAATTTTCGTGTATTTTTTTGAGGCACCCGTGATAATTTCTGTATTTTCTATGATTCTTTTTGTAATTGTGCTTTTAGTTCCTTGTTATGCAAATCTAATGCCTCGGAAATGAACCAAAAGTTTTTGTTCTAGCTTTCTGATGCTAAGATAATCTGCAAGTCTGCATTATTATTTTTTCACTCACAAGTTTCCCTTTTTAGTGAACTTCCAATAGAAGTTTAAAATTTAATCCTTTTTACATACAATCATGCTCACTAATTACCTTAAGATGATAATAACAAGAACTTTACTGGGGATACAAGCAAAAATGTTCCTGGATATCTTTGTTAATTGAATACTAACCATCAGACCTTTTCCAATTAACTACAAAGCAGTTATCATATATCAAACATGTTTTGGTTAGTGACGTACAATTCCTCCTGTAGAAATAGATTGCCTGACAATTTACTAAATCCGTTAAACAAACAAAACCTAGCTAGCTTCTAATCTTAGATGTAGTGTAATGCACTTTCCGGATTCTTAAATCGTAACTTATCGAGTTGGCAGTGCTATTGGATATCTATGCAACATGTGAAATATCTTTGGCTATAACTAATAAGATCATAGCTCAGAACTGGGAAGTTTGAAGCAATATGTAGTACATTTACATGCTCTGTGACTCTGAAAGTTCCATACTTAAGTGATTTATTCTGCTGTTATAATAGATCCACATTGAGTGTTCATATTTTGTGTCTTTTATATGAATTGATTTTTGTCAAAGGGTTTATTTAATCTACTTTGGAATATCCCATCTTGAGCACAGTAAAATATGTTACTGCTCTTTGATGGTAGGTAGATAATTCACCGCCTAATACAAGCGTAAATACTACATACTCAGTTGACAGTCACATGTATAGATCCCGATTTTCGTCTGTCGTATATGGTTAACTCTATTGAGTGAACAATGCTTCCAGATCACTCAACAGTAATAATTTAGTGCAGTTGTCACATTTTGATGTCATTAAGTTGAGTCCTTGTTTTTTGTTGTCCTTTTGTTTTGGGTTCATGGTCGCAGAGCATGGGAGCTGATGTAAACCAAAAGCTATTTAGGGGCTTTGCAACTACAGCTGCTGTGAGAGAGGGCCAATTTGAGATATTGGAGATCTTACTCAAAGTAGGGTCTTCTCAACCAGCTTGTGAAGAAGCCCTTCTAGAAGCCAGCTGCCATGGACAGGCTAGACCTGTTGAGCTTCTCATGGGAACTGAACTTATTCGGTCCCATATCGCTGTTCATGCTTTTGTCACTGCTTGTTCCAGAGGTTTCAATGACGTGGTCAGTACACTGGTGAAGGTAAGCTACCTTAAGTGGTCAACTTGCCACTAAATTTACCTAGAGCAATTTAGGGTCTATTAGGTGATTAGATGTCAATATGTGATGGATAATAACACAAACATGCAGTGTTGGGCTTTACAATTAATGTTTTGCTCAAAATATCTTAACAAATTCGACCAAAAATGAACAAATTTGACTATTTAATATGGCGTGTCATCTTAAGAAAACTGATGTGTTGAACATCATAAAGATGAAATATGTATACTTCAAGATAGAGTCCACCATGCCCGAAGTATTTTAATATTTGGCACAATTGATCCCATAACATAAAACTATGTAGCATCAATAGTACATGTATTTTATTCATAAAATGGAGTACGCATCCAAATACACACTAATTCATTTTCCAATTGCTAACTGGCAGTGTGGTGTAAATGTAAATGCAATTGACCGGGTGTTGCTTTTATCTTCTAAACCTTCTCTTCGTACAAATATTGATTGTACTGCACTTGTGGCCGCTGTTGTCAGCCGGCAGGTATCAGTTGTCCGTATGCTCTTACAGGTGACTCTTCTTCTCAACTTTACCCTTTTAGATAGTTTAAATGTGTTACTGTATCCAGCTGTATCTTTCACTGTGGGATTCCACTATGAATTCGTACTAATTTGTTGTACTCTCAGGAGAAATGTTGAAATGACACCTTATCTCTATATGAATCAATCATATCAACAGATGCTTCCTTTCGTTGCACATTTAAGATAGGATAAGTCTACTCTAAAAGTTCAATGAATCTCTTGAAAGAAACATACAAATAACAGCTTGTATACTGCATTACTGCAGCTTGAGTAATTGGAGTAGGTTCCCCATCCTTGTTGCACATGCAGAGTTTGTTTATGCCGACCAATTCAACGTTCTTCCTTTTTCTTTTCCTTTTCCTTCAAAAGGTTGAGAGGGGCATTTTACTTATTTATCTAGTCTATTTCAGGGTAAACTTTATTTTTTATCATCAATAAATTAGGATTCTTTTGTTTCAAAGAACCACCCACTGAGCCACTCCGTAATCAAGCCTATTGCAAACAAATGAACTAAAAATATATAAGACTATAAGGTACAAAGGATATAGAAGTACAAAGTGAAGCTCATTTTATATTCTGAGTACTTGATTCTGGTTATTTGATGCTAGCACAATAGCTAAAGAGACATCCAGTTGTTTTCCGGATTATTTTGTATAAATAATCTCAAAGTTCTTGGGGTATTTGTCTGAATATCCTAGGACCTAAATTATGTTTTTGTTTGAATTTTATTAGGCTGGTGCAAGAGTGGATACTGAGGTGAGACTAGGAGCATGGTCATGGGACACTTCCACAGGTGAAGAGATTCGAGTAGGTGCAGGATTAGGTGAACCATACGCACTCACTTGGTGTGCAGTCGAATACTTCGAAAACTCGGGAACAATCCTCCAAATGCTTCTAAACAAACTCCCACAGAACAAATCACACTTTGGTAGAACTCTTCTTCACCATGCAATTCTCTGTTCTAATCCTAAAGCTGTTGAAGTCCTCCTCAACTCAGAAGCTAACATCGAAACCCCAGTCAAGACAACATCAAAAACCGAGTTTCGACCAATTCACATGGCTGCTCGTCTTGGATCCTCAGCAATCCTCAACTGTCTCATTCAAGCTGGGTGTGATCTTAACTCTAGAACAGACTCAGGTGAAACCGCTCTAATGATCTGCTCAAAGTACAAACAAGAAGATTGCCTTGTACTACTCGCGAATTCCGGAGCTGACTTTGGACTTGTGAGTAATAATGGCAGCTCAGTATCATCAATTGCAAGGCAAAACTGTTGGCTATTTGGATTACAAAGAGCTATGTTAACCACACTCAAAACCCGGAAAATTCCTCAAAGTAGTAATCCTTCCGTGTTCTCCCCTCTGTTGTTCGCGGCTCAGTTGGGTGATACTGAGGCATTAGAGCTCCTGATTGAACAATCACCATCTGAGATTGATCTGAATATGCAGGAGAATGAAAAGGGATATACTGCAGCCATGTTAACTGCACTTGAAGGTCATGTTGAAGCATTCAAGCTACTAGTACATGGAGGTGTGAATGTGAAGCTTGTAAACAAATCCGGAGACACTGCCATCACTCTTTCCGAAATCAGCAACAAACGCGAATTATTCGAGAAAGTACTGCTCGAATACGCACTTCAACAAGATGGTCGGAATCACATTGCATTCTATGCATTACATTGTGCAGCTCGTAATGGTGATGCGGATGCAGTAAGATCATTAACTCGAAAAGGCTACGACGTTAATAGTTGTGACGGAGAAGGCTACACGCCGTTAATGCTTGCAGCTAAAGCAGGTCATGACATTGTTTGTAAGACGTTAATCTCAAGTGGTGCCAAATGCAACACCAAGAACTCTAGAGGAGAGACTGCCTTGATGCTAGCAAAGACGAGTCGGAAAGGGAATGGAGTCGAGAAAACGATACTCGATCAGCTTGCTCGAGAGTTGGTGTTGGGCGGGGCTCGAGTGATGAAGCACACGAAAGGAGGGAAAGGAGACCCGCATGGAAAGACTATTAGGATGATCGAGGATTCCGGGATTTTGCAATGGGGTAAGTCGAGGGAGCGACGGGTGGTTTGTCGGGAGGCGGTTTTCGGACCTAGTGCGGGTTTTAGGAGGCGTCGGAGAGGGAAGTGCGACATCGAGGAACTCGGGTTGTTTCATGTGGTGACTACTGGGAATAAGGAGGTGCATTTTGTGTGTGAAGGTGGTAGAGAGGAAGCTGAGCTTTGGGTTAGAGGGATTAAGCTAGTCACAAGGGATGCTATCTTTGGGGGTTAAGCTTCTATTGTCTAACACATTATTGTTGGGAAACTTGCATAATATTGTTGCTTTGTTTTATGTTGCTTTTGAGTATGTATTTATTGCACTGATGAAAGTAGATATGAAACAAATTGATCAACCCTAATAATGTGTAGTTTTTGTTTGTAAAAACTCTCACAAATTGGTAAATCTAGTACTTAAAAGTATGTTTGAACATGTCTAGATATGATATTTTGGACATGGGCTGGATCAAGACCGGGCTTTTACATTCGAGTTTACTTCCGGACCGAATCCGATCTATGGTCCGGATGTAAGGTGATTTTCGGTCTCACAAATTGGTAAATCTAGTACTTAAAAGTATGTTTGAACATGTCTAGACATGATTTTTTGGACATGGGCTGGATCAAGATCCGGCTTTTACATTCGGGTCTACGTCCGGACCGAATTCGATCTATGTCCGGATGTAAGGTGATTTTCGGTCTTAGGGTAAGATCGAAAAATCGGTGACCTGGATCGAAAATTAATTTTGAAAAAAACTAAACTGCTACAAAAACTAAGAAAAGAGTTTAGTCGGTCCCCAGTCAAACCAAAATTTCGGTCCAAGTCTTCTAACAACTTCGGTCCCACCGGAGCGGACCCGAAACATACGGTCTTAGTCCGGTCCCGGGTTTTGATTTCTAAAATTTCTAGTCCTCTAGCCCGAATTGGACCGGGATAACCCGATCTGGTTCGGGTCGGACAGGTTGAGCACCTAGGTCGAGTCTTACCATTTTCTACATCACTAGGGTTTACCTCATTTTTCTTGATATTGAGATAAATAAAAAAAAATAAATTAAAATGAATGGTGAACTTGATTAAGGAGACCATTGCCCTACAATTCAGCTTAAGCATTCTTCCCTGCCTCATTTCCCTCCCTTTTTCCAACACATTTCTTTGATTATCTCTCCTCTTTCTCTTTCCCTTTCTAAAAAATGTGTGCTCGCCATTCCATGAGAACCAACTTCGCAATCGAGCCTCTCAATGCTAGCTTCCATTTGTCAAGAACTCAGGTTTCTCTCACCCTTCCCTCTTTTACCAATCCATATCGTTAATCAATTTGCAACATTGTTTCCTTCATTTTGATCTTTAGGAAAAATCTTCAACTGTGCGTATGTTACTCGATCAATTTTATTTGTAAATTTGATGAATTTGCAGGGGTTAGGGTTCATGAAATCAGTAGTTCATTTCGAGATACCAACGTTTTTAGTTTTTGTTTGAGTGAACGAATTTGAAATTTGATGATTACCTTTGTGGAATCCTCTTTATATGAATGTTTGCACTATAGATTGTTAAGTTGTAGAATTTTGGATGAAATTTTTTGCTGAACTTTGAATCTTTGATATATGCCATGCCTTGTGATTGTATTGCGATGCAGGATCTTATCGTTGTTGACGTTGGATGAGCATAATGTACACACAAATTATCGAATTACATATTCTTCAACATTGTATAACTCACAAATTCTAGAGGATGTTTGATAGTGGTCAGAAGTCACAAGTCATGAATGGCCAAAGAGAGAAATTTGTGAGGTAAACTATTGCTTGTTTACTTTGTTAATTAGAGATATGTATGTATTCAGCAAATCGGATTATGTTATTGTTCAAACAGGTTAACCAATGCGGATTCCTTTTCTTCGCCTGGTGGAATGAATCGATCTGCGTTCAATATAGAAAAGAATGGCGGCGGCAGGATTAAAAGTCGGGCCAAGCCGCATATATCATTGACAAATCCGACAAAATCCCTTCACTTTGGGATGGTAAGAGGATCTGAGGAAATAGTGAGCTTAGGTAAATCTCTAAAAAGTGGGGTTACAAGGATGGTGTTTCCAGAAGACCTCAAAGTATCAGAAAAGATGATATTTGACCCTCAAGATAAATCCCTCCTTTTTTGGAACAGGCTGTTTGTTATATCATGTATTATAGCGGTTTCAATAGATCCATTGTTCTTCTATCTTCCCACCATATACCCGAAAAAAGGATGTCTTGGCATGGATTCAACACTAGCAACTGCAACTACAACTCTGAGGACTATCACTGATGCTTTCTATCTCATTCACATGGCTTTTAATTTTAGAACTGCATATATTGCTCCTTCTTCACGAGTTTTTGGGAGAGGTGAGCTTGTGATAGACCCTACCCAAATAGCAAAACGATATTTCAGCCGTTATTTCATAGTTGATATTCTCTCAGTGCTGCCTATGCCACAGGTTTAATTTCCACCACAAAAACTCTTGATCTTCATTTCCTTCAGATGTGATACATCATACATTTCAACTTATGGAAAGTAATTAGATTTTTGCATCTATTTTTGCAGCTGGTAGTGTGGGAGTTTATGTCAAGATCGCAAGTGAGTTCAGTGTTGGAAACCAAAAGTGCGATAAGGAACGTTGTATTCATTCAATATATTCCGAGATTTTTGAGGTTTTATCCTCTTACCTCAGATCTCAAAAAGAGTGCAGGAGTTTTTGCTGAGAGTGCTTGGGCTGGTGCTGCATACTATTTGTTGTGGTACTTGCTCTCCAGTCATGTATGTTCTTTCTTGTTTACTTTGTTTTGAATTGACATCTGAGTTTGGTTGAGTGAAAGTTCAGTCACGGTGAATAGTAAAAAGCATAAAGTGCACATAAATGTCATAATATCAGGAACAGTTTGTAGAAAGACAGATATCTAAGACTAAATTGTTACTAACAGGAACATAGAATTCACATTGTAAACACTAAACATTATTTCTTACTTAGAATCTTATAAAGTAGGAGTTTATAGTTATCATCTTTTTCCTATACAGATTGCTGGTGCGCTATGGTATATGTTCGCAGTAGACCGAATTGAGGTGTGCTGGCTGCTTGCCTGCCAAAAGGCAGGCGCAAAGTTTTGTCAACAAAGTTTCTTGTA
Source organism: Fagopyrum homotropicum (assembly GCA_033239125.1). Lineage (NCBI taxonomy): Eukaryota > Viridiplantae > Streptophyta > Magnoliopsida > Caryophyllales > Polygonaceae > Fagopyrum > Fagopyrum homotropicum. The sequence continues at coordinate 166,396,463 of BSWB01000001.1, forward strand.
TTGTCGCAATAATGCCAAGCTTGACCCTAAATGGTTGAAGAACCGTGAGCGTGTTCTGGGTAAGATGTGCTCTGCAGATGGAGGTTCAAATTCATTTAACTTTGGGATCTATACACAAGCATATACTTCAAAAATTGTAGAAACACAGAAATTTAAGACTAAATTTTGCTACTGCTTATGGTGGGGACTACAAAATTTAAGGTGAGTCATAGCAAGTACATCATGTTATTGTTTTTCTAACTCCATTTAAGATTTGATAGTTAGAAGCATCATAGATGAACTGCCCCAAATCAGGAAAATTCTCCTAAATATTGTTGTTCAGCAAATACATCATGTTATTGTTTTTCTAACTCCATTTAAGATTTGATAGTTAGAAGCATCATAGATGAACTGCCCCAAATCAGGAAAATTCTCCTAAATATTGTTGTTCAGCAAATACATCATGTCAATACTTTCCTGTCTTCAGTACTCTTGGGCAGGGTCTCCAAACAAGTACCTACAGATGGGAGGTTCTCTTCTGCATATTCATTGCAATATCTGGGTTAATCCTATTTTCACTTTTGATTGGAAACATGCAAGTAAGAATTTTTTATTTATTTAATATATATCATTTTCTGCTAATATTTCAGAATCTTGCATAAATGAGATTGTATTTTCTATGAATGAAACTTTTTCATTATCACTAATGTTAAAGTTGTGACTTGATTATGTCAGACCTACTTGCAATCGTTGACAGTACGTCTTGAGGAGATGAGGATCAAGAGGCGAGATTCAGAGCAGTGGATGCACCACCGTCTGCTTCCCCAAAATCTCAGGGAACGTGTTAGACGGTATAATCAATACAAGTGGTTGGAGACCCGAGGAGTAGATGAAGAAGGCTTAGTCCAGAGCTTGCCAAAGGACCTTCGGAGAGACATTAAACGTCACCTTTGTCTAAACTTGGTCAGAAGGGTAAGAATTCTTTTCCTATCATAATGGAATCTACATTACTCTTCACAAAACCACCTTTTAACTCGTACATTATGAAGCACGGACACCTCGGGTGGGTGTCGCTATTGGTGTTTCCGTGTCCATGCTAAGACAATAAATCTAGGTATACTGATACCATAGATAGATAGGTTTTAGGGTATTCTTTGATCCACGAAAGTATATTGAAAACCCTAGCTACAAGTTCCGTGCAACAAAACCAAAAAACATTTCCTCTTCTCTCGCCATTCCTCTGATTAACTCATTCAAATCACAATAACTCATTTTAAGCTTATAAAATGTAAAAATTACTTGTGTATCTAGGTTCCCTTGTTTGCAAACATGGATGAGAGACTCCTCGACGCAATATGCGAGAGACTAAAACCAAGCTTATACACAGAGCACACATACATAGTACGTGAGGAGGATCCAGTCAACGAGATGCTTTTCATCATCCGAGGTCGCCTAGAGAGTGTAACCACCGATGGAGGAAGAAGCGGATTCTACAACCGCGGCTTCCTCAAAGAAGGCGATTTCTGTGGAGAAGAGCTCCTAACATGGGCGCTCGATCCCAAAGCCGGAGCCAACTATCCCTTATCAACGAGAACAGTAAAAGCCTTGACTGAAGTAGAGGCATTTGCTCTAAGAGCAGAGGAACTCAAGTTTGTAGCTGGCCAATTCCGAAGGCTCCATAGCCGACAAGTGCAACACACCTTTAGATTCTACTCCCAACAATGGCGAACTTGGGCTTCATGTTTTATTCAGGCTGCTTGGAGAAAACATGTGAGACGAACATTACTTGAGCAAAAACGGAAAGAAGAAGAAGAAGATGCAGAACTCGAAGAAGACGAGGAAGAAGATGGTGGTGAGTCTGAGAGACTGATTAAGCATCAACAAGGCAAGGATAATAGTTCAAGCTTTGGAGCAACATTGTACGCTTCAAGGTTTGCTGCAGGTGTCCGTCGAGGATTGCGGAGGAATAAGAGCACATTGTCTACACAGAGCTCTGCAAGCTTTGCCTCTTTGCAGAAGCCTACTGAGCCTGATTTTACTAACATTGATGATTCTTAGCATTTTTCTTTGTTGGTTTAGTTAGGTATGTATGATGTTTTGGTAGGTTAGGTTGTGATTAGTACTGTTCCCCCTGTAATCTATGATGTACAGTTACTAAAATACTAAAGTTTATGATTGTTTAATGACTACAATGGAGTGTTAGAGGTCTTATAAGGTATAATCAAATTTTTGAACATATGAAATTAACATAAAAATTCATGTTGTCTCTTAATACATGTCAAGTAGGTCCCTTAAAAAAAGACATGTCAAGTAGAATTTTATCAATTTATTTGTAGATTTTTATATATTAACAGATTTGTCACAAATTATTTTTAAAAAAATTCCTATTCTAATTAATAAACAGTTATTATGCCAAATCAACTATAATAAAAATATATATCATAATTGAATCTATAATTTTTTTAAAAAAAGTTAACTATTTATTTTCAATAACAATTTTGTTTGATAAAAATCTGTGCCAAATTAGCTAAGCAGGCTCTTTTGAGATTTTGCTCTACTAACTAGACTCGTATCATAACCACGTTTAGTAAGTACCTTTTTTTTACTACACGGGATAGCGTGAGCGCTGACGACAAATTTTTTTTTAGACCACATTACCAGAAACTCATACCAAAAACTCGTATGAGAAACTCATATCACAAACTCATACCAGAAACTCAACTAAAAACTCAATCATAAACCTAACCAAAAACCATACTAAAAAGTAAAAATTATACCAAAAATTCATACCAGAAACTAGGGGTGAACAAAAAAATCCGATCCAACTAATCCGATCCACTAATCCGAAGATCCGATCCGAAAAATTCGAATCCGAAAATATCGGCAATTGGTGATCTGAGTCTGATCCGATCCGAACATATTTTTCAAATCATCGGATCGGATAAGGATCGGGGTTTGGAGGAAAAAGTCGAATCGGATATATCCTAGTCTAATAATAAATACCCGGATCGGATATCCGATCCGGATGAAACTGTCGGATATCCGAGTGCTCTCGGTTCGGATTCGGATCGGACTTTGATAAGGTTATCGGATCGGATATTCGGAAATGCCCACCCTACTAGAAACTCGTACTAGAAACTCAACCAGAAACTCATACCGGAAACCTTAGCAGAAACTCAACGAGATATCATACTAGAAACTCAATCAAAAACCATACAAAAATTCATACCAGAACTCAACAAAAAACCATACCAGAAACTCAAACAAAAATTTCTATTAGAAACTCATACTAGATCTCATACCATAAACTCATACTAGAAACTCATATTAGAAACTCATATAAAAAACTCATACAAGAAACTCAACTAGAAATTCATACTACAAACTCATATAAAAAAACTCAACTAGAAACTCGTACCAGAAACTCATCCCAGTATCTCAATTAGAAACTCAACGGAATACTCAGACCAGAGATCATACTAGAAATTCATACAAGAAACTCACACCAGAAACATACCAGGAACCATACCAAAAATTCATACCAAATACTCAAACCAAAAATCATACCTGAAACTCGTTCAAAAAAAGGGCAAAACAAAACAAAATAAAAAACGTAATCAACAATTACTTTTACCTAACAAAAGAAAATTCATATGTTAGTTTCTTTCTTTTTACTAAGTAGAGGGGTTAATTACTTTACCTAATTCTTTCAAAATCTTTTCATGAATTTTTGTAGAATGTACCCCCATCGATTATCATCAAAACAATTTTGTCAGATTGTCCCACATCAATTATCAATGAAGCCATGGAAAAGGATGTATCTATGTTTGTCGATAATGCGAATCTACAAAATTTTTCTAGAAAATCGAAGACTCCCTTACGGTCTTGAGCGTCTCTTACAATATGGAAAGATTAACATGACTGCAATAAATGTCGCTTTTAAGATGAAGAATCTTAAGATCTTGTGCCAAATCTGTTTTAAAAGCTGTTAAAAATATCTCAGTAAAATTTACCTATGTTAGCACGATGTCCGTCAAAATGATCCATGTGAGCATGGCCAAGATAGGTTAAATATATCAATAAGAAACACTCATATGAAAATCTTGCTACCATATATTAAATAAGAATACAACAACAATCGAGAAGAGCATTCACTTGTATGACAATCGTCACTCCATCCATCGAAATGCAATAAACTAAACTTATTTTTAATTATAACTCGAGCTGAGTTAATTGAGCTCGTTTCAATCTCGTTCACTTTACTAAATATGACGTGCATGACCTTCTTTTCAAACTCCAATATAAAAATTTGGGTTTGACTCGTCTCTACTATGGATGGGTCCGAATTTTTATTACAGCTCGCATTTACAACCGCTCAAACCGCACGGTCATTTAAATTTATTTATGAATCGATACAAATACTCCAACGTTCCCTCTCCGATATTCCACTGTTCTCTACTCGATTAAAACTTGCAACTGATCAAACCACGTGCGTGCTTCACACGCGCGGTATGCCTAGTTTATTAAAAATATTGTACCTTAAGAAATTGGGGTAACTTCCTACACATATACTTGGACCGGACCTCAACATACGATAATTGGACAAAATCAACCTAATTTATGAAATAATTTGGTTTACTAGGCTTTTTCTAGTTTTGTGTTTAGTAAATGTACCCTTGAGAGAAGAGTGTGTAGAGTTTCAGAATAAATACAAAAGATTGAGGTATATTTACTTAATTGAAACATTAAAAAACTTAATTACTACTGTACTTTTTAAAAAAGGCATAGTTACCAAAATTGTCCATTATAAATTGTGTTGCGATCGTTAAAGCTTGGGCTATTGTTCACAATATAACCAAAGATAAGGCTATTTGCTGCAATTAGACCAAATTTTGTTTCCCCCAAAATTTATACCTGTTGCCCTGGTGGTGTGTATCAAGAACGGTTGCAAACTTGCAACTTGTAGCCACTGGCGATGGAGATTCTTCCTCTTCAATCTCCTCTTCTTTGCTGCCAGTTCCTCAATTTCAGGTCAGTCCACAAATTTCGCGTTTATGCCTTTTACGTATTGCCAATCATATTTAATCTCAAGCATGCCATTTCAAAATGTTTGTTTGCACCCAAGAGCTAAACACCCAATACAATTCGCCCAATCGAAAGTTTTCATATGTGAATGGTAAAATTTTAGGGTTCGATGACCCTCAAAATCCGCTTCAATATTCCTTCCTTGCCCATTTGCCTCCTCTTTCCCCCTCAAACTTTCATTGGCAAACAAAAGACACCCCTCTCTTTCTTTCCCTTGCCTTTGAATTCATTTCGTAACTGACAATGCAATTCTGTTGTATTCATCTTGTTGATTGCATCTTCCAATCTAGGTATGAAAGCTGTTAGCTTTCTTCGATATACATTAGATTTGATGCTGATAATTTTCTGGGTTTTGTAAAATTTCAAATTTGATGATTTTGATGTTGTTATTCTATGACAAGTTGAGTTCTAACATGTTTATATATATCATTAGCTATGGGATTGCTATTGAATTTGCCTCATTCCTGTCTAGTTATGTTCTATGATTGTTATATGATTGAAAGTTTGCAACACAGATTTGTAAAATTCATGGATTAAAAAGCTTTGCTTCTACTTGCTGTTTGTTATTGAATTTGTTGGAAAAGAAAAAAAAAACATTTCCTTTCTTTTTATAACTTTATATCTTACTTGCATGTTTTGATGTAGGGTCTTATCATTGTCTATGCCGGATGAGCATTCGTATTATGTAAAGCATTGTACAAGTTTGCCGGTTTCAAAAGATATTTGATAGTGGTCATAACTCAGAAGTCATAAGTCATGGATGGCCCAAGAGATAAATTTGTGAGGTAATCAAGTGCTTCATTATAACATTGTGAATTGAAGTACTTTCACATGAATATATACTTATAGATATATTTCTGTTATTATATATGTGAAACAGGCTAAACAATTCGGATCCATATACTGCTAAGATGAATCAACCTACATTCCACACAGTGAAGAAGAAAGGTGTTGTTAGGAAAACAAATCGGGCTGCTTCCCTTCATATGATTGCAAATCCGAAAAAATCCCTTCAAATGGGAGTGGCCTTAGGATCTGATGAAATTGTGAACTTGGGTAAATCTCTGAAAAGCGAGGTCACAAGGATGGTGTTTCCAGAAGACCTTAGAGTATCCGAAAAGATGATATTTGACCCTCAAGATAGATCCCTCCTTTTCTGGAATAAGCTATTTGTTATATCTTGTATTATAGCGGTTTCTATAGATCCTTTGTTCTTTTATCTTCCCACCATATACCGAGAGAAGGGGTGTCTTGACATGGATAGACGTCTAGCTGCTGCAACTACAACTCTGAGGACTTTAATTGATGCTTTCTATCTCATTCACATGGCTTTTAAGTTTAGAACTGCATATATTGCTCCTTCCTCTCGAGTTTTTGGGAGAGGTGAACTTGTGATAGATCCTGCTCAAATAGCAAAACGATATCTGCAACGTTTCTTCATAATTGATTTTCTCTCTGTGCTGCCTATACCACAGGTTTGTTAGTTTCTGTTTAGTGTACATTTTTACTTTTCAAAGATAAATGGCTCAATACAAGCCTTCTTAATTTGATTGGTTATTTTATCTAATGCTAGAAACAGAAACATCTCCTTTGCATTTACTCCTGCAGATTGTAGTGTGGGAGTTTTTGTCAAGATCAGAAGTCTATCAAGTGTTGGCAACCAAAAGTACAATAAGGAACATTGTGTTTACTCAATATATCCCCAGGTTTTTGAGGTTTTATCCTCTTACCTCAGATCTCAAAAAGACTGCAGGAGTTTTTGCTGAGAGTGCTTGGGCTGGTGCTGCATACTATTTGCTGTGGTACATGCTCTCAAGTCATGTATGTTTCTTTCCTTTTAGTTAAGTACTAGCGTAATACCCGTGCTTTGCACGGATTATACTAAAATTTAATATTAAAGTTAATTTGTATAAAATGTATATATATGATAATATTGTATTTATATCATCAAGTATCTAAAAATATATTGATAAAAGATGATATATGTAAGTTATATCATATGTTGATTATAAAAGCCTATTAAATTATCGCGTAGTAAAATTGTTAAATTGAAAAATAATGAATAACACGAGATTAAATTTTCTTTTAAATACTATATCTATTTATATATATATTATAAAAATATTAATCATTTAAATATGTGATCTAATTTTTATCTGGCTTAGCAATATTATTTAAAAGTAATAATGTATAAATATTATTTTAAAATTACCATTTTAGATATATGATTTTAGACAAAAAAGAATTAAGATGCACTATCCAAATATATATGTCAAAATATATTTATTTGATATTATGATGAGTTAAATATGGATGATATGATGTGTTAAAATGGATTGATTATATATAGTAGAGTATATTTATTTTTTAAAGATAAATTGTAGTTAATTATTAATGGATATAATTCAAAAACTATAAATAAGATGGCATGTAAAAATGACACGTGGAACTAAGAGGATGAAATGATGACATGTGACAATAAGGAGGGTTCGCTTTAGTATAGGTATATAGATTATTGTAGGAATTTAGGGTCTCATTAATATGCTTCTTTGTTTCATCCTTCTTCCTTTTATTTCATCCTATACAGATTGCTGGTGCACTATGGTATATGTTTGCAGTGGACCGAATTGAGGTATGCTGGTTGCGTGCCTGTGAGGCTGCAGGCAAAAAATGTGATGCTAGTTTCTTGTTCTGTAGCAATGACCAGGCTAACGCTAAATGGTTAAAGAACCGGCAACGTATTCTGGGTAAGATGTGCTCTGCAGATGGAGATTCAAATTCCTTTAACTTTGGGATCTATTCACAAGCATGTACTTCAAAAATTGTAAAAACTCAGGAGTTTTTTACTAAATTCTACTACTGCTTATGGTGGGGGCTACAAAATTTGAGGTCAGTCTCTTGCTACTCAAAATCTAGGTTGTAATTTGTGTTTCTGCTTTTTAAATTATTACCATTAAGGTTCATAATTTTAGCAACTTGTAACATTTGTCATAACTTTTCCTACTTCAGTACCCTTGGTCAGGGGCTTGAGACAAGTACTTACCCTGGAGAGGTTCTCTTCTGCATATTCATTGCTATATCCGGGCTCATTCTCATGGCTCTTTTGATCGGAAATATGCAAGTAAGATTTGTGCTTGTCTATGTTTTGAAAAAAAATGTGAATAGTGCAGAATTTTATATAAGTGAAGTCTTGTTGGGTAGAATCATGTGACTTAAATCACTGATTTGCTGTTAGCTGTGTTATTCTTCAAGAAAATGAAGTATTTGAATAAGAACATCAGTGATTATGTTTAGCTGCAAAACTAATGTAAAGTTGTAACTTGATTGTGGTAGACCTACTTACAATCATTGACAGTTCGTCTAGAGGAGATGAGGATCAAGAGGCGAGATTCAGAGCAGTGGATGCACCACCGTCTACTTCCACAAGGGATTAGAGAACGGGTTAGACGGTACAACCAATACAAGTGGTTAGAGACTCGTGGTGTAGACGAAGAGACTTTGGTCCAAAGCTTGCCAAAGGACCTTCGAAGAGACATTAAGCGTCACCTTTGTCTAAACTTGGTCCGAAGGGTAAGCATTGTTGCATCAATTGTAATTCTTTTCATAATCGGTTTAGATAATAACTTCTCACATCTAAGTTGGGAGAATGCAAGCCTAGTGCATAACGTCAGTGGTTTACTCCTCCTATTGTCAACTCTTTTAAAAAAGTGTAGATTTTGTTTTGTACACCCCTCTAATTTTACCCAATATATAATTCGGGGTATATTTACTAAGTGAGTTTATGCTATGAGTACTCTTAATAGAGTATTAGTGGTAAAAGGCCTATTTAGCCATTTTACCCTCGCCATTGAACTATGTGTTGGGCCGTTCTGTTAGGTGCTCTTTCTCTTGCAAAAATGTTGAATTACTTGATTATCTAGGTTCCCTTGTTCGCGAACATGGATGAGAGACTCCTCGACGCAATATGTGAGAGACTAAAACCGAGTCTATACACAGAGCACACATACATAGTTCGAGAGGGGGACCCAGTCGACGAGATGTTGTTCATCATACGAGGCAGACTAGAGAGTGCAACAACCGACGGTGGAAGGAGTGGATTCTACAACCGCGGCCTTCTAAAAGAAGGCGATTTTTGTGGAGAAGAGCTTCTAACATGGGCTCTGGACCCAAAAGCCGGGTCCAATCTCCCTTTGTCTACTAGAACAGTAAAAGCATTAACAGAAGTAGAGGCATTTGCTCTAATAGCAGATGAGTTAAAGTTTGTAGCTGTCCAATTTCGAAGGCTCCATAGTAGACAAGTGCAACATACCTTTAGATTCTACTCACAACAATGGAGAACTTGGGCTTCTATCTTTATTCAGGCCGCTTGGCGGCGGCATGTGAGAAGGAAGATAGCTGAGCTAAGGAGGAAGGAAGAAGAGGAAGAGGAAGCTGATTGGGAGGCGTCCGAGAACCGCCAACAAGGCCAGGGTCGCGGTACTACCCTTGGTGCAACCTTGTATGCTTCAAGATTTGCTGCAAACGCGCTTCGAAGATTGCAGAGGTTTCGGGACTCGGAGAGCTCTACAAGCTTTGTTGCTCTACAAAAGCCCCATGAGCCTGATTTTAATGTTAAGTGACTGCATTTGTTGTTGTTTTGTATGATATTTGGGTAGGAAAGTGAGTAGATCAATATTGCTTTGTTCAGTTGTTGTTCTTACTGTTGTGGTCACTCTAAAGTGTATAGTTGGTTACAAAGAGTACAAAATTTACAATTAATCAATGCACATAGCTTATTTTCATGATTCTTCCGATTCTGGTCGTTGAATGTCTTATATCCGACTTCGAGTTGAATCGAAGTTCATTTTAAACATGTTTTTTAAAGACATTAACGATCCCGAACATCGTGTTTTTTTTGGGAAACCGAAAAAAGCTGTAATCGGATTTTCTTTAAAATTTGTGAATAAGCAATCGGATTCGGATATCCGATTCTGTAGGCCCTTTGGAAAGCAAAGTAGAAGCAGGGACAGAGTAGCAGACTAGCAGCAACGCACTGAAGTCAACAACAGTAAAGAGTTTAAGGGAGAAAAAATGGGATTGTGGGCAGCGATTGGAGTGATATCACCCTTCCCATTCTACTACTGGCTATGGAGCTTCCCTCAATCATGGGTGGATCTCTGTGGAAAAGCTCGCGATCCTTGCAAGTACATGGCTATGGTGGCTCACTTCTTGAAGCTCGTCCAATTCGTCTCTCTCTTCTTCGTTTCGTCGTTCTCTTGGCCTCCTCCACTCTACTTTTGGCCCCTCTTCCTTGCTGGCCAGTTCCTGAATTTCAGGTCAGTCTAATTTCAGCTGCGCTAGGGATTTGATTCTGTTTTTGGGTTTTGTCAATTATGTCTAATCTCAATCATGCTCGTGTCAAAAATTGTTTATTTGCACATTAGGTTTATGTAAATCTATGGCATATACTTTTTTGTTCATTCCTAGCAAAACCCAGTTTTTAACTAAACCTAATCTTCTAAATTCAGTACTGAATCCAAATTAGAAGAATATACGCCATCTAATTGGAATACATGATTTTGGAATTTGGTATGATTGCCCTGGGATTATCCATTTTGAATGGAAAGATTCTTGATTGATAAAATGTTGGATTGCGATAGTGCTAATTTCTTAGTTTCTTGTTCATTTTGTTAATCTGGTTTTGATTTGAATATCTTCTGTTGGATGGTTCAAGCAAATTATATCACCCAATCTTCACCCTCTCTTTTTTAGGGTTTATTGTAAGATGTAGTATCTTTGAAAGAGTTGAAAGACATTGGCAATTAGATTCCAGTAGTTTACATGCAATGCTGCTGTCTGGGCTGATTACAATGAAGAGTGCAGCATTATTTTTTAGGACTATCCCAACTAAATTATCAATCCTAGTGTAATCTATAAGCGAATCCCATTACTATTCTTTGACTGCTCATTCTAAGAGATACAGTTCAAATCTATAAGCGAAAGACATTGTCATGAAGGAAACCGTTTTGTAGGACATATATTGATGCATACTTTTGTCATGCAGGAAGAGCATTCACTCATAACTACTATTATGAGCTGTAGAAAATTGGGTCAAATGTTTTTTTTTTTATCATTAATTTGCTCTGCTGTGGACTGTCTTGATCTGTGCCCTTCTTTACACATAATCGGCTTTTCTTGGTGGTTCTGTTCATTGGTTTCATTTTTTTTAGTTTATTGTTGTTTTGTATGAATCATAATAAGTCTTATGGAATTTAACGTTTAGATGGACCATCAGCTTTTCGATTGTGGTGTTGGCTTATTGTTTCTTTTTCATAAAATGCATGTGTTGGCTTATTGCTGTTTTGAATGATTCATATTCAAGGAATTCCATGTTTTCTCTGAAAAACTTGTCTGCTGTTTCATTATCCATACAACAAGTGTTCAGTTTCTCTGAAACTTCAGTATGACAGAACCAAACCTTCTTGAAAAGGCCTCATGTTTTGCTCAATGGCTTAAACTAACCTCTATGAGAAATTGTACACTGAAAAATTATGCAGTCTCATGTCCATGCTTAGATTTTTCTAAAGAAAGAACTCTTTACATTATGGACTGTTTTGATTCTGATCAGTCAAAATTGCATTGAATTCTTAAACCCAGGGTATATCAGTTGCTTGGTGAATCTGGAACATACTATGGTGTTAGGTTCGGGAAGGACATTCCTTGGGTAACTGAATTCCCGTTTGGATACGTAAATGATCCCCAGTACGTCGGCAGCATAATGAGTCTGGTTGCTTGTTTGTCATGGGTGCCGTTCCAATACATCCTGTTGTGGTGCCTCGGATACTTGTTTATGATCCATGTGGAATCGCATGAAGATCCAAACACTCGTGCGAAGCCACTCTTTTAACCGATCAAGCAAGCCTCACTTTTCTATTTAGGTCTGCACCATTGATTTATACTTGTAGCTTTGCAGGAACTTTGCGAAACAGATGTTTATTGGACATCGGTTTTTGTTGTGCAAGATGCAGATTATAATCCGGTTTGGTTCGACTTTTAGGACCCGTTTGTTTTGCTAAAAAATTCGATTGAATATGGATCATTCAGTTTTTTTCACTTATCTATTCCGACTTCTAACTTCCAAGACTACAACCAAACTCAATGCAATATCTTATTTTATTATTATTTTTTTTTGAAAAGTTAATTTGTATTGAGAGAGGATTTACAGGGTAGGGATTGGACTCTTGTCCAAGGAAGAGCTAAAACAATACAAGTTCAGTAGCATGCCATAATAGAAGTGGGTACAAGTCTATTCAAACCGGATCTGCAGCATTCCTGCAACCTGGATGGAGTGTACTGATCTATCCTTCCAGTTTGCTTCAAAATGACTCTTAATTGAGCTGATGATGTTTGCAGCACACTCGATAGCCCTCGTGAATTGGTTGTTATAGATCAAGTTGTTGCGAGAAGTCCAAACATGATAGATGAATGAGATGATGGAGGCAATCCTCAGGCAATCAATGAGCTTAGGCCGCTTAGTGTTGCAGGAGCTAAGCCAGTTCCATATGTTACCAAGGTAGGGAGCAGGGAATGAGGTTCTGGTCCATCTCGATATGATGTCCTGAACAAGGGAACCATAGCTACATTGGAGCCACAGGTGATCATCATCTTCAACAACACTCTTACATAGCCGACAAGTGTCATTGATGGTCGTGTTCCAGGTTTTTATCCTAGCCAAAGTTGGTAGTCTCTTGTGTGCTGCCAGCCAGGCGACATAGCAGCATTTGGGAATGTTGGAACGGATCCAGATTGCTCTGAACGGGTTAGCAGTACCAAGGGGAGGATTAGGTGTGAATATGTTGTATACGTTTTTGTGGGAGAAGGAGCCGTTTGGGTTGGCAAGCGTACTCCCAGTCCCACCCTGAGCAAGGAAGTCATCGCGAATGGAAAGCAAGCACTTCCAGAAGGCGCTGTGATGCGTTTTAGGCCTACAGTTCCATATGTTGCAGTTGCCTTTGAATGTGTGCTTCTTAATCCATTGAATCCAGATGTTGTCATCATCACGATCAATGTCATAGATCAGACGGGAGATGGCGACTTTGTTGCGTGTAAGCAGGTCAGGGAACTGAAGGCCACCACACATTTTAGGTGAGCAGATAATCTTCCAGGCAACCAAGGCACGTTTGCTATTCTCCACTCCCGACCAGAAATAAGATCTTATGATCCTGTTGATTGTGCTGATGACCTTTGTAGGCAGCAAGAACATGGTACTCCAATAATGGTTGATAGAGAAGAGGACTGATTTAATAAGCTGAGCTCTTCCTGCATAGGATAGTGTCCTAGCATTCCAAGATTGTACGCGTTTGGTTACCTTTTGGATTAAGGGAAGGTAGTCCCGTATAAGCAATCTGCTGCTCCCAATAGGGACTCCCAGGTAGAGAAAGGGCAGTGTTCCAGTTTCCATTCCAGTGATGTTGATTGCACGCGTGATTTCATCATCTTTCATACCACCAGTGAATATTCTAGATTTTGACGGGTTGATTCTGAGTCCTGAGGCCTCACCAAAGTCAATCCAGAGCATCTTTCAGGATTTTTATTGAGCAAAGATCGCCTCTACATAGCAGCAGGAGGTCGTCTGCAAATGCGAAGTGAGTGATAGCTGGGTTGGTGCATTTAGGATGGTGGTTGAACTCCGGATTTGGAGTTTTAAACTGGAGGAGTTTAGTGAGATATTCCATTGCAATCACAAACAATGGTGGAGAGAGTGGGCATCCCTGCCTTAACCCTCGACCACCAGGGAAATGCCCACGAAGAGACCCATTCAAGTTCACTGAATATGTAGCAGTAGTGATACATTCTTTAATCAGGCCAATGAATTGATCCGGAAAGTTCATTTTGTGGAGGCATTGAATGATGAATTCATGACTAATTGAGTCAAATGCTTTGGAGATGTCCACCTTCATAGCTGCTCTTGGTGAGATATGCTTCCTGCTATACTTATTGAGCAATTCCTGGCATAATAGTACATTATGCTTAATAGATCTTTTGCCTATAAACGCGCTCTGATTGAAGCTGGTGATGCTAGGAAGCACAGCATTGATCCTTGATGAGAGTATCTTGGATATTGTTTTGTAAATAGTGTTGCAGCAAGATATAGACCTAAATTCCGAAGGGGAGATGTATCTGTCATGCTTGGCAATTAGAGCAATGGAAGCATGGTTAACTTGCTTCAGCATTCTTCCATGTGTAAAGAAGTCCTGTACTGCAATAGTTACATCAGTTTTGACAATTTCCCAAGCAGCTTTGAAGAATTTAGAGCTGTAACCATCAGGGCCTGGTGCCTTATTGTCACCAATACTAAATATAGTCTTTTTGATCTCCTCAGCAGTGACACTCAAGCTTAACGAGTCAATCTCCACCTGGGAAAGGGTAGGGAGGCTAACATCAGTGAAGTTGATCTGGTTAGAAGTACTGGTTTTGCTGCGAATATGCCTGAAATGATTAACAAAGGTTAGATCAATGGTAGCCAGATCATGAGATATTGTCCCATCAGGAAGCTGTGCAGACTTAATGCTATTGGACCTTCTGCGTGTTTTGATACTCCTGAAGAAGTATGCGGAGCATTGATCACCATGGGCGATCCATTTGGCTTTGGAGAGTTGGGCCATCGTGATGTGCAGTTTATAAAAGCTTCCCTTAAGCGCCTCCATATGAATTCTTTCCTCTTCTTGGAGTTCAACATCGTGAGGGTTTGATTGGAGGCTTAATTGTTTTTCTTTGAGCTTCTTTTGATGGTCTTGGATACTGGTGTGAAGTTCCTCAAGTTTAGCATTTGGGAATCTTTTTAGGAGAGGCTTGAGTATCTTGAGTTTCTTCGTGAGCTTATACATAGGGTTACCATCGACATTAACCTCCCAAGCCCTTCTGACAGTATCAAGGAAGGCCTCATGATCAGTCCAGGCATTGTTGAATCTGAATGGAACATTTCTAGTGGAATTTGTCTCCTCAGTGAAGAGCAGCGCCGGGGAGTGGTCAGATACCTGGGGAAGGTCAAAGTGAGCCTTCGAATGGGGGAATGAGGTGTGCCATACCTCGTTGGTGATAATGCGGTCCAGTTTACACCAAGTCCTTGTCCCTATTTGTTTGTTATTCCAAGTATACTTGCAACCTGAGTAATGATGATCATCGAGAGAGTTTTGCTCATAGCACATAGCAATTTCCATCGAGGTTTGTGAGATAGTTGGGAGATCATTAGAGATCTTTTCATCCGGAGTAAGCGTGACATTAAAGTCACCCATGACAGCCCATGGAGTAGATTGGTTAAGCAGCCTAATGGTAGCTATTGTAGACCATAGATCAACACGTTCCTTAGGCGAGTTGTGTGCATAGACAAAGGAGTATTCGGCCAATGTGGATTGATTGGGGTTTGATAGAGGGTTGGATATCTGGCAATGGATGATTTGATCAGTTTTAATGGTGGGGATGAGGTGAATCTTAGCGGGGTTCCACCACACCCATATCCGGCAGTTGTGAGCTATGGATCCATTAGATGTGTGACACCAGAAGGGGAAGAGAGACTTAGAGATTCGTTTCTCATTGGTTGCACGGAGTCTGGTCTCAAGAATGACCATAAGATCGAGGTTGTGCATCTTAGCAAAGTTCTGGATGGCCTTTTGTTTCAAAGGGTCATTGAGCCCCCTGATGTTCCAAGTACATGCCTTAATTATCATGAATATTGGTGGTGCTTCCCTTGTTTGCACTTGCATTCAGGGCCAGGTTAGGGAGGGTAGTGTTGGGGCTAGAAAGATGAAGTTGAGGAGTTGTATATGAATCGACTCCAGGGATTGGAGTGGTCATAGCAGTAGGGTCTGGGGCAGTAAGACTGGCTGGTATGGGGGATGTACTACACTCCCCAACCAGGATGGATGGATTATCCTGTACAACCTGGTTGACATTATGGTTTGGGGGGTGACTGGACTCAGCTTGAGTAGGATGGGGACGGTTCATCAAGGGAGCCATCTGTTTTGGGTAGATTAGGAAGGAAGCATGTGGGGTTGGAAGTATTGGGGTGGTATTAGGGTTAGGGTTAGGGGGCTTCTTTTTGGAATGGGTGTATTCCTTTGTGTTCAGCTCCAGTTGTCCATCCATACGTACTTTGTTTCCCTTGCATCTATGCCCAAATATCTGGCATGTATCACATCTTGGGGGAAGCCATTCATAAGTGATTTTTTGTGAGTAAGAGATTCCATTCGGACCAGTCAGTGTGACCTCCCTCAGCAGCTGGCGTGAAGCCTGGATCTCGACTAGAATCCTTGCATATCCCAACCTGTCCTGATTAGCTGAGCATGTATCCGTGAGTATAGGGTTGCCAATTGCCGAGCCTATTTTTGCAAGCATGTTTTGAGACCAAAATCTGTAGTCCAGCCCATGGAGAGTGATCCAGATAGGAATAGAACTCATGCTAGAGTAGTCGAGCGGGAGGTCCGTCGTCCATCTCTTGAGAAGCATTGTAGTTGAGCCATTCATGATCCATGGACTACCCGCCAGAATTTGATTAAGATCTTCTTCATTAGCAAAATGAAATACAAAAATTCCATTCTCATTACGGAGGATCTTTGGCTTCGAGACTGAGCTCCAGTTGTCGATAACAAATTCACCCATACGATGGTATGAGCAAGGGCTGCCCAGAGGGTACCCTACCAGTGATAGATGCCACTTCTTAGTAGTCTCTTCGATATCCTCTTCAGTGAATGGGATCAGTCCGGATTCGAGCCCAGGGGTGAACACCAGCGGGACATGATTCCATTCGACATTCTGCATCAATATGTCCTTGTAATTACTACACGTGCCCATTTGTGTAACTTTAGGTGATATCTGCACAGGCAAGGGGGCAGCATTAAAGGTTGCATGGGGAACTAGGGAGTCGGGTAACAAAGGGTCAGGCGTGCCAACAGCCTCGGGAACAGTAGGGGTAGACGAAATGGCAGGGGTAAGAGCTGAAGGGTCTGCCTCATGCACCATAGGGGCAGTAGTGCTAAGAGAGGAAGTCGAACAGGCAGGATGGGGGGCTGCGGGTTCGGACTCATGCACTACATGGACTAAAGTGCGTTGAATGGTACCAGCAATCTCTAAGGGGGCAGGCGAAGAGCCTAGGCAGGAAACATGGGGTTGAGTCTGTGCAGGTACCAGGGAGTCAGCATTCACGCTTGCTTCTGTCGAGGCTGGATCAAGGTTTTGTGTTGGAGTGAGGTTTTGTGCTGGGTGGCTTAGAGGTGGGAATAGGATGTTGGAGGATAGTGGTATAGGGTCACTTGGTTTAGGGTTGAGTCGGCGGTTATTGGTACGTATCAGGTCATCGGATAATGGCTCGACAGGGGTTTCTGGTGAGTGTAGGAGTTTGTTTGGTGTGTTGTTTTGGTGGGAGGGACGGTGCAGTTCGGAGAGCTTGATGGAGTGTTTACGTGATTTCCTTGAGCCAACCATGTCACGCACAGGGGGGGTGTGGAACCGCCGGGAAGCAGCTTGGGGTGGTGCAAGCTTAGCTTGCACCGGAAGCGAGGAGAGAGAAGAGAGGTTTTACAACTTTTCCAATATCTTATTTTTAGTTACAGAAAGATGTGCATCCAATGCAATATCTTATTTGTAAGTAATAAGTTGAAGTATGAATATTATTTACCGTATTCATTTTCTTGAAGTATGAATATTATTTACCGTATTCATTTTTGTTGAATGCTGCTCTTGTTATTCCACAATTTTGTTTGTTTCAGTTGAAAACACTCACATGTATTACACAAAGTAATGTGCAAGTACATTGTTAGGCGGAAATTATGTGACGTGATTCATTCACAGTAAGCGTATGCGATATTAATACATACCAAGTATATACTATAAATAAAGTACTAAAAAAATAACTTTGCTAAAATATTACATATGCATATATGCAGTCCATAGAACCAAACATCAAAATACCCTAGTTAAGATGACCCTCCTTTGGTCAAATTCCCTATCTGAATACCCTAGGTCCGAATCACCCTCTATCGAACATTGTTAGTCGCAACATCCTTTGTTGGAGTTATCCTTGTTAAATACAGTTGATCAAAATTTTGCTACTCGGAATACCACAAGTCAAACCCTGTCAAATACAAATGGTTGGAGTACCTGAATTAAAATAACCCCATCAAAATATCCCCGTCTAAATTTTCCTAGTCGAAATTACATATGGTCGGAATGTCCGAGAAAAAAACTCCACGTCGGAATTTTCGCCGTCGAAATACTCAACTTTAAAATGTCTTGCGAAAATCCCATCAAAATACCCTCTTTGGATCTAGTCGAAATTACATATGGTCGGAATGTCCGAGAAAAAAACTCCACGTCGGAATTTTCGCCGTCGAAATACTCAACTTTAAAATGTCTTGCGAAAATCCCATCAAAATACCCTCTTTGGAATTACCCGTGTCAATCGCAGTTCTACTAGATAGAAATTCTAACAAATGCAAGTTGGCCTATCAAGAGAGCGTATCGAAGAGGTTTGTTTTCTCATATTTTACAACTTTACGTGGATGAATATCGAGTGAGATTAATTAAAATCATTTAGGCGGTACGTGTTACAATCTTTTTAAAAATCTAATCTAAATTGTCAAATAAATTCTCTTAAATAGACCCACATATAATAATCTTATGAAAAATACTTCTACAAATGCTTTGAGTTCCAATTAAATTTCTCAAAAAATCTAAAGATAAAAATATATCAAATAGGATAAGTTGATTTGCCTCACTTTAACTATTAATAAATTATTTATATTTAAGATATTTCTTCTTTTCTCGATGATAATACTAATACGACTTTTTAAATGTATAAAAATATACCGTACAATTGTTATAAATTCATATAATTATGTAACTTTGAAGTCGATTATCATTTACTATATTTATGATTATATCATCAATCTTTGATTTTGAATAAAATAAAACAAATAACTACTTTTAACGAACTACTTAACATGATTTGTCTATAGCGAGTTTATTCAAACTCATATGAGCCTTTAAAGTAATTTATCGAAATTAATGATCCAAGTCAATACAATTCAAGGAAATCTTAAATGATCTATAAAACCGTTAATTAAACAAGGAAAGAGAGTAACACATATTATTAAACTGACCGATATTATTTGTCTTTTGTTGGAAAAAAGGGTTTTAGGGTACAACATTATTTAAATCGTATTAAATTCTAGATAAATTTTATTTCATAATAGTTTGTCTTCCATTTTTTATGTTGGTTTTATTGAGTAATGTTTTTAAGTAGTTTTTAATAAACAAAAAAATACTAATGAATTTCTGTATTTACCATTCTAGCCTTTAACCTAGTTATAATGCTATATATACTCTATGTAGGTCTCAGATATTCTCAACCATCTTCCTCGCAGCAGTCATCTCTTCAATTCCCAATTTTCGACTCAACTTCATTTTTCTCTTCCTGTTTCTTCGACTCAACTAAGAAGAAGACTCTTCTCTTCCTCTTTCGACTCAACTAAGAAGAAGACCAAGGAGCGATCGACGTGGATGGTCGGAGATGAGATTGTCGGAGCTCAACGCAGGCCAAATTCACCTGTATGTCCAAATTTACCTGAATCAATAAATCTCTTTATCTTTTGAGTTGTTTTTAATCTGATGTTCTCAAATTATATATATGTAATATGTTTTTGTTATCTTTTCAGGTTTTTGCAGATCTCATATCACGGATCTGGCTTTATGATGAACGGAATAAAGGATTGTTTGATCCTCAAAGTCGAGATTTACTGCGCGCAGCAACAAGATTGTTCAAAGAATGAGGTAATTTACTGGATTGTTTATACTCATCGCCGCATATAGGACATATTGATATCTTTGTTTATGCATCTGATATATACCTCATTCCCTTCAATATTATGACATCATGAGTGATATATATTAACTTTTGTGTTTGCGACGTACAACTCTTTCAAATATTATGACATCATGACTAATATATAAATTAATTAGCATTATCTTTTGTACGTCATGCTTTGGGCTGTCAAACACTCCAGTCGTAGTACCTTCTATATGTACAAAATTCAAATACTATGACAGGGAGTAATATTGTTTTAATTTTGTTCGCAGATACTTCTACCTTATAATGTCTCCATGGGCAAGTTGATACATCCATTGCTAAGCATGTCAAAGTCCAAATGATATGCTTATAACTAGATGATATGCTTATAGTTATTTTGGATAAACTTCCGATGAAAGATGCAATTCCAATATGCATTTTCAAGATGATGCTTCTATGAAGTTAGAAGACTCATGTGCAATTCTAACGGTAATTGCGCGAAAAAATGAAAAATTATGTTTTTGATGTAACAAAAACATTACTGACCTTTGAACATCAGATCAATGGGCGCAACTACATTAGTCACCCGTTGAACTTCATCAATGGGCGCAACTACATTAGTCACCTGTTGAACTTCAGATCAATGGTTGCGACTACATAAGTCAGCTGCATGATGACATCCTACATTCTAAAGGTTGATGCATTGATTGTGGAGGAACAAGGCTCATGCGATTTTTTATGGTAATTGGGCAAAAAGAACGGGAAATTATGTATTTGGTGAAGCAATTCGATTGTTCAAAAATATTATATTTGTGACTTTTATCCTAGATGACTATGTAAATAATTGGTGATTAATTTTTATTGTAGCAATTCAATTCTTTTAAAAATAGGTAATTTATCATTTTACTATCTTGTTTATTCTAAACGCCTATGTAAATATTTCGTGATGTATTTGGTGAAAATTGACATATTTAAATCTTCATTTGTTTAATATGGAAGCTTCAATTTGATGAAAAGTCATGAATGGAGAATATGACAATACTTGTGTATGTTCGTCAGATGACCCCATGCGGTTTCATTATCCCAGTTACAATATTTCTCACACTTTTGCTTATCCTCTCATCTCCTCCAACATCCCTGTTCTTTACCTCTTGCTTCTCCTCTCATCTCATTTCCTCTCTCTCATATTTTCTCGGTTTGAATTGTTGTTGTTGTTAAATGTGAGTGTTCAAGAGAAACAAATCGTAAGAGATGTCCGATATTGACATTGAAGGGATCTTGAAGGCGCTTCCCAACACCGGTACTCTTTGTGCCGTTGGGCCCAACGACGGGAGGATTTCCGAAGACAAAGATCGTGTGCACGTTGAGCCCAACGAAGATAGGGTTTCGAAGACGAAGGTAGTGTGCATGTTGGGCCTAACATTGAGGTCGGTTCCGATGGTCGAGAATCTTCTTAGGGCTGGCATGAATGTCGCCGGATTTAACATCTCCATGGTACCTTAAGGAGACTCTCAACAATCTCAGGCAACTATCTTGGGTGAAGAGAAAAATGTAAACCTTTCTAGCTGGTGTTGTGGTGGATCCTCCTACCCTAACCGAGAAGGATAAGGAAGACATTCCTTTAGGTTATGTTGAATAGACCCTAATAAGTGGGTCAATTATGTAAATAAAGTCTATTGCTAACTGACTTAATAGACTACCCTAGACGCCTAATGCATTGTATTAGCAGCTGATTTCTATTCTTCAATATATGATAGAGTGTTTACAATTCATCTTCTACACGTTTACATGGTATCAAAGTCATGGTGTTCAGTTTTGATTTCTCAAAATTAAACACATAATTCCTTCTTCATTCTTCTACATTTCCTTCTAATTTCTACTTTCTCGATAAGATCCATGGCTACTCACAAGGATACTAGATCCGGATATTCATCAATTGATCCAAGGCTGGATCGAATTTTGTCAATCAATGTCTCAATGATCCTCTTTCTCTGTCCAATTCGGACAATCCATGCATGCAACTGGTTTACATTT
The DNA here is from genome assembly GCA_033239125.1 of Fagopyrum homotropicum. Classification (NCBI taxonomy): domain Eukaryota; kingdom Viridiplantae; phylum Streptophyta; class Magnoliopsida; order Caryophyllales; family Polygonaceae; genus Fagopyrum; species Fagopyrum homotropicum. The sequence goes on from BSWB01000001.1 coordinate 166,418,382, forward strand.
CTGTTCAGTGGATCGAATTTTATCTCATGGAGAAGGAGCATTCGAATGGCCTTAGGAGCTAAGCAAAAACTTGGATTCATTGATGGTTCGTGTGTAAAACCTCCTATTGCAGATGTAGATCAGTTGACCAGATGGATCCGAGGTGACTACATGATCAGATGTTGGATTCTGCACTCCATGAAATCAGATATTTCAGAGTTATTCACCTATGCGGAATCTTCCAAAGAACTATGGGAGGATATCATTGAGAGATTCGAGGTTTCTAATGCACCTCTCATTTATCAAATTCACAATGATTTAGCATCTCTTAAGAAAGAAAATGTCTCAGTAGCAATCTATTATGGAAGGATGAAGAAACTGTGGGATGAACTTATGACAATAAATGCTATTGCTTCATGTATATGTCGAAGTTTGGCAAATTGTACTTGTGATTTTCTTAAGAAAACAATTGAGAGAGAGGCTAAATTGCATGTAATGCAATTTTTTATGGGGTTAAATGACCAGTTTGAACATGCTCGTAGTAACATTATGTCTTTAGAAACTCTGCCTACAATGAATTAATAGAGTTTATCACATGATTCTTCAAGTAGAAAAACAGAAGGAGATTACCTGTCATACTCCTTCTGCACATGATGCTTTAACTGTGTCTCGATCTGTCCCCTATGGGCACTCATGAGGTAGTAGAAGATATTTAAAAAATGAGAAAATGGATAGGTTATGTAGTTGCAAAGAAAAAGGACATTTAATGGATCGAGTCTTGCTTCAAACTTACTGGTGTACCTGATTGGTACAAAGAGTTTAAGTCTAAGGATGACAAAAATCCTACTTTTAATCCAAATTCAGTTAGTTATGCTAACAATCTGGAGATTCCAGTTGGTGATAATCCTCTTGAAATTTCAGACAAGCACTCTTCATCTTCTTCTTCGATGGATCCTGCAGTGGTCAATGCTGTCTATCAGGAAGTTCTTAAACTCATGATGAATAATCAGTCTTCTGCATCAGTGAATTTTTCAGGTATTATTACTCAACTTGTTGACAACACAATCAATCTATCTACTTGGATTGTGGATTCAGGAGCCATAGATCATATTTCCTTCTACAAAGATTATTTTTTTGACTTGCATAAACTTGCTAAACCTTTTCTGATTGGCCTACCAAATGGTTCTAATAAGAAAGTTCTTCATCAAGGCACTGTGGTTTTGTCCCCATCAATCACATTACAAAATGTGTTTTATTTGCCAACCTTTAAGCGTAATTTGCCTTTTGTCTTTCATTTGATCAATGACTTACCTCTGAAGGTCATCTTTACTCACAACTCCTGTGTATTACACTACTACAAAATTGTGTTTATAACCCTTAAAATATATTCCGGACTTATAAATCATGAGGTATAAAATCGGATTTTTAAAAAATTTAATTTGAAAACCTATAATAACACGGATGTTGTAATACCCGGGTTATAAAGTTATGTAAAATTAGGTAGGAGGTATGTAAATAACTCGAACATTGTGTTTATAACCCTTAAAATATATCTCGGGCTTATAAATCATGAGGCATAAAATCGGGTTATAAAGTTATGTAAAATTTAATTTGTAAATAACTCGAACCTCATATCAATGGGTGCCACTACATTAATCACCTATTGAACCTCATATCAATGGGAAAATGAGTGCGACTACATAAAGCAGTCAATGAGTGCGACTATATAAATCAGCTGGATGATGACATCCTACATTCTAAAGGATGATGCATTGATTGTGGAGGAACAAGGCTCGTGTGGTGTTTGATGGTAATTGGGCAAAAAGAACGGGAAACTATGTATTTGGTACAACAATTCGATTGTTCAAAAATATTAAATTTGTGACTTTTATCGTAGATAACTATGTAAATAATAATTTTTATTGTAACAATTCAATTTTTTAAAAATAGGTAATTTATCATTTTACTATCTTATTTATTCTAAACGCCTATGTAAATATTTCGTGATGTATTTGGTGAAAATTGACATATTTAAATCTTCAGTTATTTAATATGGAACCTTCAATTTGATGAAAAGCCATGCATGGAGAATATGACACTACTAGTTTGTGTGTTCATCAGATGTGTGAATGCAGTGAATATGAATTGAAAACTCTCTCATACATTCATGAATGAGCTTTGCAGCTCTACTTATACAAAGTTGGTTAGGGTTGTTGAGTTTGTTACAACTTTCTCTTATTTACATATATGGCCCCTTTTTTCATGTTATATCTATATAACCTACACCCCCTAAGCTGGACTAGACACGAATAGGCCAAGCTTGTGAATGAAGGAGTGTTGTTGCTCACCTAGAGCTTTAGTAAAAACATTAGCAAGTTGGAGGCCAGAAGAAACATGCACTATTGAGACGAATTCTCGCTGAACTTCATCTCGTACAAAATGACAGTCAATCCTTAGATGTTTAGTATGCTCATGGAAGACGGGGCTGCAAGGTGCTGAGCTGCCTTGTTGTCACAATGAAGAGCAAAAGGTCGAGGGAGTAGGATATGTAAGTCAGTGAGAAGACCATCAAGCCATATGATCTCACTAGTGGTCATAGACATGGCCCTATATTCACTTTTTGCAGATGATTTACTCATAGTAGTTTGCTTCTTAGTCTTCTAGGAAACAAGTAATCGGCCAAGGAAGAGGCAACCAATGATGGAGCGACAAGTAAATGGACAAGAGCCCCAATCTGCATCGCTATATGTAGTAAGCGAGAGGGAAGATTGCTTGGATAAGCAAGAGCGAGATCAATGGACCCTTTGAGATAACGTAGGGGGTATATTGCTGCTTGCCAATGAGGGATGCATGGAGAAGCCAATGACTGGATGAGATGTTGAACGGTGTAAGCAATATCAGGCCGTGTGAGAGAGAGGTATAATAATCGACCAATGAGCCGTCTATATGATTCAAGATCAGAGTAAATGTTACCTACATCTGAAGAAAGGTGAAGATTGCGTTGCATGGGAAACTTTGTGTGTGTGTGGGTGTGTGGGGGGGGGGCATGAGAGCATGTGGGAATCAAAAAGTATGTCATGAATATATTTGACTTGGTTGATAAGAATACCATTGGAATCACGAGAGATCTCCATCCCAAGGAAGAAACGAGCCAGACTTAGATCCTTGATGGTAAATGCCTTATCCAAGGCATGTTTAAGAGAAGCAACTTCAGAAGGTAAGTCACTAGTGATGAGAACATCATCAATGTAGACTAAGACCACTGTAATTCCATATGAAGAGTGCTTGAAAAAGAGGGAATAGTCCTGTCGAGATTTGACAAACTGAAGTTGCAAAAGAAGCTTAGTAAGCTCAATATTCCACTGTCTACTGGCCTGCTTAAGCCCATATAAAAAGATCCTTAGATGACAAACATGACTAGGAGGAGTAACATAACCTTGAGGAGGGAACATATATACTTCCTCATCAAGGAAGCCATGAAGAAATGCATTATTTTTGTCGAGTTGATGTAGGGGCCATGCACGAGCAGCTGCCAAAGCTAGAACAACTCTAATTGTGACAAGCTTGTTCCGTTAGCAGTTGATCTCAACTGCTAACGGAACAAGCTTCACCAACAATACCATAAAACCAAACGGTAAATTCTCAACCACAACAACATATAATCTTTACTGGAAACCTCCTCTACCCCAAAATCCTTATACTCTCAGCATCATTTGGAATGGTTTGAATACTCCGAAGGCCAGCTTCATAACCTGGTTGGCTAGTCATAACCGTCTTCCTACCCTCTCTATTCTGCATAGCTGGAACATCACCCAGGACGATACTTGTAAGATATGCAACCTCCATGTGGAGAATGTTGACCATCTCATCCACCAGTGCAACTACTCCTCACTTGTCATCGATCTCATCTTAAAGTGGCTTAGAGTTCCTCCTCCCTACCCCTACAACCGTGACATTTGGGACTGGCTCATCAAAATGAAACATAGGAAAAATGATCTTGCCGCTCAAGCCACCATCTCCACCATCACTACCTACATCTACTTCATTTGGAGATCTCGAAATGATTTCATCTTCAACCAAAGATTCACACATGCAACCACTTGTGCTCACAACATCATCGGCACCATAAAAAGCTACATTACAAGTCACTGAAAGATAGATCCCTTCAATATCAATCATAGGCCACGATACGAGGCATCCACCTCCTCCAATCTCCTTTGTATCTCTTCACTCCCTAGTTCCCTTTACTTCTTTTCCTTATGTTCACGCTACTCTAAGCTAGTAACCTCTGTACATCCTTTATGCTCTTTCTATAATATAAACCTTTTTTTTTTTAAAAAAGTAACATAGATGCATATGAAATACTAATAAGAAAACATGTTTGAAGATATCTTGTAACAAGAATTTGGAGCATAGTCAAAATCCCTTTTTTGCTCTCTTCTCTCTCCTACTCCCCGGTGTAAGCCTGCTTGCACCACCCCAGTGCGGCCCCCAGGCCGTGCCCCGCCCACTCTCTTTCCGGCTCCCCCATGGCTGGATCTCGACGGCTTACCATCAAGCTTTCGGAGTTTCCCCGGTCGTCCTCTACCCATAGCAACCACCCTTCCATCGTTGCCACCCCTACCTCCCCATCATCGCAAGAAAAAAAACCCCTGAACTAATCCCTGACGAGCTAATAAGATCTAATAACATGAGGCTCAACCCATTACGTGCTGAGCCACCAGCATTATCTTCCGACAGGGTGTTCCCCCCTTTGAGCCACCCTTCCAAACCACCGCTTACTGCATCGTTGGGGTTGTCTGAGCTGCTTGCTCCAAGTCAGCAGCCTCCCCGGATGTCTGACCTCTCTCCCCAAGGAGATGGACCAAAATTAGTTTCAAATTCGGACCCTTCCATTCCTGCCCATGCAGGCTCAGAGTCCCCATATCCCACGCATGTTGCTAAGGGTGTCTTTTCGCCTCTTCATGTCCTGGTTGTTGATTCCGAGGTAGTGGTCCCTCTTGGATTGCCTGGCCCTTTGTCTTCCGACTCTCTCCATGTAGCCCCCCCAGCCCCCTCTCCATGCGCACATTAATGCTTCTAGACCCCAGGCCGCCACCTCGTTTAACTACAAGGATATTGTCTCCAAGAGCCTAAGTTGGAACCATGTCCCCCTCCCCTTCATCTTTGGGCCCGGGGCAGTGGTCCCTCTTGGAAGCCCGATCTCCTATCATCGCATGTCCAAATTTGTTGCTGAATCCTGGAACACAATCCCCACGCCGAAGATGCTTCGCAATGAGAAGGGAATCTTTGTATTCCACTTCTCCAATGAAGATGATCTAAACTCAATCATGCTTGGTAGCCCATGGATCGCAAACGGATCCACTACTATGCTCCTGAAACGTTGGTTAAAAGACCTCCTCCTGGACTACTCTAGCCTCAACTCGGTGCCTACTTGGATCACACTGCATGACCTGGACTATAGGTTCTGGTCCAAGCACATGATAGCAAAGATTGGGTCGGCCTTGGGGACTCCTATTCTCACGGATGTGTGCTCGGGGAACCATGAAAGGATGGGGTTTGCTAGGATTCTCGTTGACATCAATGCCTCTAGGCCCCTTCTGCGTGAGATCACTTTAACTGGCCTTGATGGTGCCACCTTTGTGCAAAAGGTCACATATGATTGGCTGCCCCCCCGTTGTGACTCTTGATTGATCTTTGGTCACAACTGCCTTGCTCCGAAGCTAAACAATAACAAAGGGAAGTCCTTCCTCTCCAGAACTGTCAACTTCACTAAAAACTATAACCCTAACCCTAGAACCAAGCCCCTCCTTCCCAACCCTGGCCCTTCAATGAGAATCACCCCTATTCTGAACAATTTTGTTACGTCTGCCCCTACAGGCGTTCTAGTTGAAGCCTATACCAGTCCTACGTGTCCAGCCCCATCACAAACCTTGGCCATCCCTACCCCAACCCCGTCATCAGCCCCTAATACATCCTTCATCCCTCAGGTGCCTTCTATTCCCAACCTGCAACTAACCCAGTAGAACCCTCTTCACTTCTCCCTCTCCCTCCCCATCCACTCCTGCAAAGAAATGCTTCATCCAATCCTGAGCAAATATCTTATTCTATCCCCTCACCTCCTTGCCCCAACACACAAATTCCTCACTCCCCAGTCACTACATTGATTGCAAGTGCAGACGATGGACAAAGCAAAGATGATTAATGATAGTACGAATGTGTGCATGGAATATTCGGGGCTTGAACAACCCCACAAAACAAAGAGCTATCCAATCTCTCACAAAGAAGCAAGACCTTGATATTATAGCCATCCTTGAGACTAGACTTAGATCTTCAAACGAGAAAAGAATCTCAAAGTCCCTTTTCCCCTCCTGGAACCACATTTCTAACTCATCACATGCTCGAAATTGTCGCATTTGGGTCTGGTGGAACCCGGCTAAGCTTAACCTCTCATGCCCAATCATTTCTGACCAAATCATTCACTATTGCATTGCCAAACCACTCCCTAACCCTGACCAAACCACTATGGCTGAGGCCTCATTCATCTATGCACACAATGATCCGGATGATCGAAGCGATCTTTGGTCTACTATCACCACTCTGTGTCTTTTCAATACCAACACACCCTGGTTCTTACTTGACGACTTCAATGTAACACTATCCCATGATGAGAAGACATCCAATAGCCTACCGAATCTCGTGTAATCTTCTAATGAGATTGCGTCGTGTTTTGAGCATAACGGATCTTTCTTATTCGGGCTGTAAATACACTTGGAACAACAAGCAGGTTGACTCCCGAATTTGGAGTAAGCTCGATCGTATCGTCTCAAATGATGCCTGGCTCACTATTTTCCCCCATTCTATTGCCCATTTTGGGCCTGCTGATTTGTCGGATCACTCCCCAGCCCTTCTCTTCACAGATATCTTGGACACAAGGAGAAACCTCCCATTCAGATTCAATAATGCATGGATCAACCATGAGAATTTTATCGAGAGTGTGAAGAACGCATGGGATACGGTGATTGCAGGAAACCCAATGTTTAGGCTCATCAAGATGCTTAAGATCCTTAAGCCCATGCTCAAAAGGTTCCCTAATGCAAAGATGGAGGATCTCCAAGCTGATATCCTGGAGCATCGAAAACTCCTCAATACCACCCAAATCCAGCTCCAAACAAACTTTCATAATGTCACTATCCAGATTGAAGAGAAGAGGTTGTCGCTTGCTCTAAATGACATGCAATTATACAAAGCTCATGCTACGCTGGCTCAGCTTTCCAAGGCCAAATGGGTTTCACATGGCAATCAATGCACGTCTTTCTTCTTTAGGAGCATTAAAACCCGCAGATGTGCAAATCTTATCACTGCTATAAGATCCAGCGATGGGACTATGGTCTATGAACCTGATGGAATCGATAACACCCTGGTTAGCCACTTTAAACAGGTCTTAAACCCCTAGTCCAATACCCCTCCCCATCCCTACCCAAATGTTTGCCTTCCCTCTCTAAGTTTGGATGACACTGCAACTCTGAACTTGATGGTAACTCTGGATGAGATCAAGACGGCTATCTTTAAAATCGGGGAGAACAAGGCACCTGGACCGGACGGCTTCGCCTCACTCTTTTTCAAAGCGGCCTGGAGTATAATTCACGAAGACTTTACTGAAGCAATTCAGGATTTTTTCACTAATGGCCGTCTGCTTAGGTAGGTAAATCATGCATCCATATCCTTAATTGCAAAACTTGACAATCCACTTGCTCCTTCAGATTACAGGCCCATTTCATGTTGTAACACTGTGTACAAGACCATTGCTAAGATTCTTGCAACGAGACTCAACAATGTTCTCCCGAGTCTCATCAGCTTCAATCAAAGTGCTTTTGTATCCAAACTCTCAATCAAACATAATGTACTACTTTGCCAAGAAATGCTCCACAAATATGGAAGGAAGAATATCTCACCATGAGCTGCATTGAAGGTTGACATATCTAAAGCATTTGACACTGTGAGCCATAAATTCATCCTACACTGTCTTCATAAAATGGCCTTCCCGACGCTTTTCATTGGATTGGTAAAGGAATGCATCACAACTGCTTCATTCTCAGTTAACATAAACGGTTCTCTCAAGGGGCACTTCATGGGTTGTCGTGGGTTGAGGCAAGGTTGCCCACTATTCCCACCTTTGTTCGTTATTGCAATGGAATTTCTATCCAGAATGATACAGGATAGTACCTATAATCCGGAGTTCAACTACCATCCTAGATGTTCATCCCCTTCTATAACTCACTTGATCTTCGCTGATGATCTCCTACTACTTTGTCGTGGGGATTTTCATTCCATCTAGATCCTTAAAGATACCCTTGACAGGTTCGGTGCTGTATCTGGTCTAGTTATTAACCCTGCTAAGTCCCAGCTATACACTGGTGGGATGAGCAACGCTGAAGTTGATAGAGCTACAACCCTCACTGGCATGAAAATTGGCTCTCTCCCTTTCCTTTACCTTGGTGTTCCGATTGGGAGCAGACGGCTGGATATCTCTGACTACCTCCCCTTGATCCACAAGATCACAAGGTGCATTCAGTCTTGGAGTGTCAAATCTCTGTCTTATGCTGGTAGAGCTCAGCTAGTCAAGTCCATCCTCTTCGCTATTAGCCAATACTGGTGCTCTATGTTCTTACTTCCTGCACATGTTATCAACACCATCAATGGACTCATACGATCCTACTTCTGGTCTGGTGTGGCGAATAGTAAGCGTGCCCTGGTGGCTTGGTCCTCCATCTATGCCCCAAAAGCTTCGGGAGGGCTTGACTTCCCTGACCTTGCAACCAGGAATAAGGTTGCTCTAGCTAGCCTCATCTTTAATCTGGACAAGGGAAGCCCCAACATTTGGACCTCATGGACTAAACGCCATCTGATCAAGGTTGGAAGGAATATATGGAATTGCACCTTAAAGCCCCACCACAACGCCTTTTGGAAGACGCTACTCTTTGTCAGAGACGACATCCCGCACCCTTCCAGTGCTGCTTGAGAAGTGAAGCCATCTCCAACCCTAATGACACCTTCTCACGTAAGAAAGCCTATACTATCTTCTCACCTAGCTACCCAACTACACAAACCACTCCCTTCAAAGCCATCTAGTTAAGTTCAAATAGCCCCAAGTGCTCCTACATCGCATGGTTGGCTGCCCTTAATCGTCTCCCCACTCTAGAGAAAATCAAGGCACAGAACATGATCAACAATGACATCTGCAAACTATGTTACAATGCTCCTAAAAATGATGACCACTTATGGTATCACTGCAGCTATGACTCGCTTGTACTGGATATCGTTTCTCGCTGGACCAAGACTCCCTACCTTGCTCCATATATAAACAACTTCTGGACTTGGCTTGAGTCCTGGAATAGGCGAAAACCTAGCCCGCTGAAGAGGATCATGATTGCTTCCATCATCTCCTTCCTCTACCATGTTTGGATTGCAAGAAACAACATGGTTTACAACCACACTTTCACCAGACCAATTGATTGTGCCGGAGAGATCATTCGATCAGTCAAACTTCATTTTGGGTACAATTGGAAAGACAGATCTCAATCCACTCTGGACATGACTCTTATGCTGAACATAAACCTCACCTGATTGCTTCTCCCTCCCTAGTCTTGGACTCCTTTTGATTCTATGTTTTTTGCTTCTGCTCTTTGCTTATGCTCGTTGGAAAGCTTCGTGATAATGTACCTGTATATTCTAGAGTGTATATGGATGACCAAGTGTGCGATTATGAAGGATGCGGGGTCGATGATGATGGTGTGACATAGGTGAGCGGGAGTGGGAGGTGTCTTATCTTAATGTCCAAACCGAGCCAATTTTGTTTGTTTCAATTAAAAACAAACATATTGCGTAAAGCAATGTGAAAGTACATTGATGATATTACAACATATTAAGCATATATTATAAATAAAGTAAAATATAATTATGCTAAAATATCACATATAGATTGAAACTATCGAAATACTTCTTTGGTCAAATTCCGTTTTTGAATACCCTAGGTCGGAATCACATTCGTTAAATACTGTTGTCGGAATTTTGCTACTTGTAGGTCAACCCTCATCGTATACCGTTGGTCAGAATACACCAATTAATATAACCCCACAAATCTCGGTCTAAATTTTATAGGCGAAATAACCTTATCAGAATGTCCGAGTGAAAGAATCCACGTCAAAGTTATCGTTGCCTATATACCCCACTTTAAATTTTCTAAGATAATTCCGTCAAAATTCCATTGTTGGAATCGCGAAGTCAAATTTTCTACATGGAATTCTCTGAATTGTAATTGTGCTAGATAGAAAATGCTAACAAAAATAAATTAAATGATTAGAAGTTTTGAATCTCAACTAAAATTTTCTCGAGAGATAAATATATAATAAATAGAATAAATTCTAATAACTCTTAATTTACGTCTTTGCCCTTTAACCTATCTATATATGCACTACATACCTCACACACAACCTATCCCTCCATCCCTAACATCTTCCTCGCAGCAGCAGCCATCTTCCGATTTTGATCTCTCTTTCATCTCCCTTCTTCAATCTAGGACCAAAATTGACCAAAATCTTCACTGTTCTATTCCTTTTCGACTCAACTAAGAAGAAGACGTGAACGGTCGAAGATGAGATCGTCGGAGCTCAACGCCGGCCCAATTCACCTCCGTCGTTATTATCCGACGACCACCGCAATAAGGTAACTACTGAATATACACTCTGAATCTATAAATTTATTTATCCTTGTAGTTGTTTTTGATCTGATCTCCTCAAATTATATATATTTGTAATACGTTGAAGCTAATACAAATTGGTTTTGCTGTCCTGGTAGGTTTTTGCAGATCTGGTATCATGGATCTGGCTCAAGAATGAAGAAAATAAAGGATCGTTTGATCCTTGAAGAAGGTTTACTGCAACAACTAGATTGTTCAAAGAGAATGAGGTAATACATACAATCCACCGGCTTGTTTATGCTATAACTCATGCTTTGGACGGTCAAATCTCGTTTAAATCATATGACAGCATGAGTAAAACCCTTTAATGGAACCAACCTTGAATGTTAAATTTCAAGGTTATATATAATATATATATAATATATATATATATATATATATATATATATATATATATATATATATTTAAATTTATCAAAAATTAAGATGCATGTTAAATTTCAATAATAGTGATTATGAAATCTTATTTTTATTTTGTCCGTAGTTTTTCTAATTTAGGATTGATTTTAAATTTATCACAAATTAATGTATTATAATTCAATTCCAATGATTTTGAATTCTATTCATAAAATCTTTTTCTTTAACCTCATAATTCAGAGATGGTATGTGAGTTACCGGAGGAGCTCGCTGTATGGCTAGGCCCCACAACTGGGGTTTATGTGATGGAGGTGTCCGGTGACGGGAGAAAAGGGGGCAAAACTTGTTTATCCTACATTCTCGCGGAAAGGTTGATGCATCGATTGTGGAGGAACAAGGCTCGTGTGGTTTTTGATAGTAATTGGGCAAACAGAACAGAAAATTATGTATTTGGTGCAGCAATTCGATTGTTCAAAAATATTATATTTGTTACTTGTTTATCCTAGATGACTGTAAATAATTCGTGATTAATTTTTGTTGTAGCAATTCAATTATTTAAAAATAGATAATATCATGTTTATTCTAAACGCTATATAAATATTTCGTGATGTATTTGATAAAAATTGACATATTTAAATCTTCAATTGTTTAATATGGAAGCTTCAAGTTGATGAAAGCCATGCACGGAGAATATGCCACTACTTGTGTGTGTTCGTCAGATGACCCCATGCGGTTTCATTATCCCAATTACAATATTTCTCACACTTTCGCTTATCCTCTCATCTCATATTTTCTCCTTTCATCTCATCTCATTTCCTCTCTCTCATAATTTCTCGGTTTGAATTATTGTTGTTGTTGTTGAATTTGAGTGTTCAAGAGAAACAAATTGTAAGAGATGTCCAAATTTGACATTGAAGGAATCTTGAAGGCGCTTCCCAACACCGGTACTCTTCGTGCGTTGGGCTCAACGACGGGAGGATTTCCGAAGACGAAGATCGTGTGCACGTGGGGTCCAACGAAGAGAGTATTCCAAAGACGAAGATAGTGTGCACGTTGGGCCCAATATTGAGGTCGGTTCCGATGGCCGAGAAGCTTCTTAGGGTTGGCATGAATGTCGCCGGGTTCAACTTCTCCCATGGTACCCATGAGTATCTTAAGTAGACTCTTGACAATCATAAAACTTAAGTTATTCCAAATGAACATATTATTATTGTAGAACTATATATTTATTTAAATAAATAAAATAATATAATTACAATTTTATTACAAAGATTATTATTCGAGTATTATATTTATACCTCAATATATTATCACTTTTGCGTTAGATTTTTCCAACAAATCGAGTTAAAATAGGTAAGTTTGTTAATTTTGATTGGTAGATAAATAGATTTAATTTTTTAATTATTTATTTTAATAAAATTGACGTGGCATGATGATTGTTTACAAATTCTAATAAAAAAAATCCTTATAAAATAATTAATGGCAAATTTGTAAATACGTTGTGGCAAATCTGTAAATAAATTGAAAAAATGCTGACGTGGACGGCCTTAGAGATTGACACGTGGACAAAATGGGTGCTGTTTTAGTAAGATATATAGATTGATGCGCTTGACTTTTATGTTTGATGAGGTAAACCCGTGCACACCTAGAAAAATCGTCTAGGATAATAAGAAAATAAGAATTACATGTGGTTGAAAGAACCCGATAAGGGCCCCAAATATCCAAATGGACAAGTTCAAGTAATAACATAGCTGCATATGAAATACTAATAAGAAAAGAAGTTTGAGGTTGCTTAGCCCTTGTTCTCGATATCATATCTAGGTGGACCTAAACACCTTACCCTGCTCCTTACCTTCACAATCTATGGCATGGGCTCAGAGCTTGCTCCGACCCAAAACATAGCCTGCTTGAGTGCACCCGCATCTCCTCCATTGCGTCGCCTTCATTTACTTCTCCTGGTTCATCTTCAATAACACTTACACAAGGGCTATTGACTTTGATAGAGAGGTCATTTGTGCTACCAAGTTGCACCTCGCCCACCATTGGAAGGATAGATCCGGTAACTCGATGGCAATGGCTAGGCTGGTTGTCATATATCTTGTCTAGTGCTACCTTTGCTTGCTTTATATTTTGAACTTTGATTTCTTTTTTTGAAAGGTTATTATATTATTAGAAAAGAATGTACATGAGGCTTCATACTAGATCAGAAAGGGGAGAGGCATGGAGAAAGAGATTACAAGAGATGAATGTCCATAATCTCGGCTCTAGAAATAGAATTAGGGGATCGATCATGCAATTTGGTAGCAGCAAAATTATTTGTGTTGGTGATGACCTTGTGAGCACAGGAGGAGGGATGGGTGAATTTCTGGTTGAACACAAGATCATTTCTGGCCATCCAGACGTAAAACATATAGCTGGTGAGAGTGGCGATGAGGATATGAGAAATAAGGTCATTCTTGTGGCTTTTGAGGGTGTTGAGCCTACTCTAGAGGAAAGTCCCGAGGGGGTAGGTATAGGAATACGAAGTCAGCGGGATAGAAGTTCCAATACCATAGAGGAGTAGTTGCAGTGCAAGAAAAGGTGATCTTCATTTTCAGGTTGAAGCCCACAGAGCTTGCAGACGTTAGAGTGGACTATTCCAAGAGAGGAGCTTATTGAGAGTGAGAAGCCGCTTGTGACAGGCCATCTAGGAGATGAGCTACACCTAGGGGTGTTGAGACCTTTCCAAATGGAGCCATGGGAGAAAGGAGGGTCAGGTGGTAGCGTCTTCCAAATGAGGTTGTGAGTAGTAGTGGTAGAGTAAGTTCCACTGGGTCTAGAAGCCGAGTTGGAGAAGGTGATGTTTTGCCCAGTGTCAGAGATCTCGTTTCGAACCTTTAGAATTGAGAACCACATATGACTGTGTTTGTATTTTGATGCATAGACCCAGATGGAAGAGCTTTTGAGAATGTTGTGACGAATCCAATTTGACCAGAGACTGGGGAACGTGTGGGCGTTGTCAAGTTTGAAGATGAGTTTAGCAATGCAAGCTTTGTTCCAGGATAGGACCTTCTTAAACCCAAGCCCTCCATCCTCCTTAGAAGAGCATACAATCTTCCAGGCGATCAAAGCGCCAAGACTCGAGTCAGTTCCCGACCACATAAAGGATCTAAGAAGACCATTAATCTTAGTGATGACATATTGGGGGATCAAGAGGACAACACACTAGAACTAGTTGATAACCATGAGGATTGAAGAGATGATTTGTGCTCTGCCGGTGTAATACAAGTTCCTAGCACTACAACTATTGATTCTACATGTGATCTTGTTGATGAGGGGGTTGTAATCTGCAGCATTGAGACGCTTACTGCCGATGGGGACACCCAGGTAAGTAAAAGGGAGAGATACGGGGTAGAGGCCGGTGGAGCTAGAAATGAGGTCACGATCTTGAGGGAGCAACCCACCAGTGAAGATAGTGGATTTAGCCTTGTTGAGATACAGTCTGGAGTACTTGCCAAAGGATTGTAACGTGTTGATGAGAATGAGATAGGGAATTTACAATCTGGGGTCACTTGACCAAGAAATATATACCTATAGCAAGACAATAAACATGAAGCAAGCAAGAGATTACATTAGATGAATTCCAAGCATATTTGCCCACATTAGAGAGTCGGTAGATTGATATTTCCAATGATGAGCAGTGAAGTTCTTGATGGCCTGAATGATGTGATGGGCACAAGCAGTAGCAGATATGAAAGAGTTGTTACAAATAAGATCGTTTCTAGCCTTCTAGGTGAAGTAGATGTAAGCGGTGATCGATGAGATTCGGATGTTGGATAGGAGATCATGCTTGCGGGGGGTAGAGGTTCCGAGCCAAGTCCAAAGGTCATGGGTGTAAGGGTAGGCGGGCGAAAGCTTGGTCCATCTAGAAATGATGTCAAGCACCAATTTAGTGTAACTACACTCATTCCAAATGTGAGACTCATTCTCCGGGTGGTTCCCATAAAGTTTGCATGTATCATTGGTGAATGTGTTCCATTGGAGAAGCTTGTTGAGAGTAGGTAGCCATTGATGGCTAGCAATCCAAGCAATAAAGCTACACTTCGGAATATTGATGACATGCCAAATTTGACTGAGCGTGGAAGAGGTAGGGGAAAGGAGTAGCTCCTAAAGAAGTTATACGCAATCGACGCATATAAAGAGCCATTTGGGCGAGTGATGGGACCAAGAGAACTAACATCATGCCCAACATAAAGGATATCATCACTCCGAAGACGAGTTTCATCTTTTCCACCTTTGTAGCTACTCCTCTCTTGCTCTTGACTTCATATCCAGGTGGTCGAGAACCCGTTCCCCACTCCCCTACATAAACAATATTTGGGAGTTGTTGCGCTCCTTGAAGCCTAGTAAGCATGATCTCATTGCCCACATTCGGATCTCCTCTATCACGAGCTTCTTTTACTTCGTGTGGAAAGTTAGGAATGATCTCATTTACAATGGCAACACTACTCACCCCTCCATTTGTGAAAAAAACGTCATCACTGCTACCAAAACCTTCACTGCTTGCACTTGGAAAGATCGATCCCCCAACTCTATCATGTGGGCCAATATTCTTGGCATTCATCTGGACTAGATTCTTTGTTATCTTGTTATCTTTCTCTAAAAAGTCTAGTAGACCATCTCCTGTAAATTCTTGTTAATAATATAATTTTTTTTCAAAAAAAAAGAAAGGATACCGTCACGCACTTTTATAATCATGCCCCATATATGGTTGTGGTTGTAGCTAGACTCGAACGTCTAGATGGAGTGGCGTTTGAGGATGTTCTTCCTAACCCAGTTACACCACAAATTATATTATCATTTTGGGCGATGTCATAAGTTAGTCTAGAAAGACAAGATTTGTTCCAAGACAACAACTCTTTGAACCCCAACCCACCTCATTTAATGGGAGAACACACAACATTCCAAGAAACCAGGGCACACCTACTACTGCCCTTACCTGACCAGAGGAAAGAGCGGAGAAGGCTTTAAATTTGTGGAGAATGGTGAGTGGAATAAGGAACACCGAACACCAAGATGAAGACCATTAAACAAGATGGAGACCAATTGCATTCCTGGATTGTCCGAACTTCCAAGATACAATGGATCATTTGCAATGTTTACAAAATTGCGATCCAGAATTGCGATCCAAATTTGCAGAATTTTGATTCTGATTTAACAAGGAAGTATTAGCTCCGGTATTTTGTGGATTTACCTCCATTTCGAAAGGAAATGGATGAATCTGTATGTATATTGATCAGAAGAATAGAGAATGAATGAGTGCGATTGAAGAGCTCAATCGAGTTAGAAATTCTATAGCTCTGATACCATGTCAAATAACATGAAATAATACTCTCTCATAGATGTAAAGGGATTACACGTGAGCTATTTATACATGCATGCTTCCAACTGAATATGGTTAGAGCGTATGCTTATTTACATAGGGCTCCCCTTTATTCTATATATTTACATCATATACTTTTACATCCATGGGTGGCTTGACTGGCTTGCTTCTTTGAAATCCAAGAACAGCTTCAAAGTCCAAGTTATCTCAACTACTTTCGCTACCTTCTACTAGATATATATGGAAATCTAGGAACGACCACATCTTCAACGGGCTTCACATCAATGCTACTTCTACGGCTCTCAAAATCATGGCTCACGTTAAACTCCTCGCTACAGATATTTGGCGCAAGCACTCCTTCACTAGCAACTACTGGATGTCTACCCTCCGCATGACCAGTAACAACTAGGCCATCTTCTTAGTACTTCATCAAGACAGATGAAATCCAAAAAAAATGTTTGAGATTTTTGTGATGATAAGCAAGTCCAATCATATTAGCCTTACTTATCAGACACTGACATGAAAATGGTGTTAAGAGTGAGATAATTTAGTTTATAAAGCTTCCTCCCAAAGAATGAATTTGTGTTTTTAAGTTTTAATAGAATGAGTCTTAGTTTTGTGGTTTATGCAGGTGTATGCATATTGATAGTTGATAGTCTATTATATGAACAGCCACAAGCCTACTTTAGCTAACCAATTAATATGCTTTGTTTATAGTCACTTGTTTTAAACTCATACGACCCTTTTAAATAATTTATTGATGTTTATAGTGATTTGTATCCGAAATACCGAAACATACCGCTAAATAGAGAAACAAAGAAAATAACAAAAATTTATGAGCATGCTCGAGATTTAGCCGATATTACTTTATTTTTTGTTGTAAAGAGGGGATGTGTTGCTCATCACTCAAGTCATATTAAACTCGTATCACTTTCCATCTAATTTATATAAGTTTCGTTTCATAATAGTTTCTCTTCATAGTTTGTAGAAATTATTGATTAATGATTTGAAGTAGTGATAGTAATAGAAGATACTAATGACTCTTATTCATGTACTTACCCGTCAAATATTGTTGCACAAAGAAAGGTGCAAGTAGATTAATTGCGCGGAAATTATGTGGCATGATAATAATTCAATGCAACTGTTTATGATATTAAAACGTATTTAGTATATATTATAATAAAGTACTAAAAATGTAAACTATACTAAAACATTACATGAACTTCATAGAATGAAACCATCAAAATATTCTAGTTGGATACACTCATTCCGTCAAATTCTATATCTGAATATCCTAGATCGGAATCAACCCCGTTATGTAAATTGTAGATATTAGTTGATGCAAATTAGTACATTTTAAAAAGTTTTAAAGATGACTTGTCTCCAAAATGTCATTAGAAAAATAAATAATGGTAATTAGAAAGAAAACAGATATTATTTTTTTTATTAATGATTTAAAGTAGTTCTTATTTCTTAATAAATAAAAAATAAATACTAACTGTAGTGTACGTATTTGCCCTTAACCTACCCATATATACCCAACGTACCCTTTAACCTAACTAAATATACCCTACGTGCCCCTTTAACCTACCTATATATAAACTGCATACCTCACACACAACAAATCCAATCTTCTCTTACATCTTCCTCCAGCCGTCATCTCCGATCGGGGCCAAAATCGACCAACATCTTCCCTTTTCTCTTCCTGTTGCGACTCAACTCAGAATAAGATTTTCTACTCGATCGATGTGGAAGGGTCAAAGATGAGATCGTCGGAGCTCAACGCTGGCCAAGGTTTACTGCAGATCTGGTATCACAGATCTGGCAAGGATCGTTTGATCCTCGAAATCAAGGTGTACTGCAGCGACAAGATTGTTCAAAGAATGAGGTAATACTTACACCATTTGCTGGCTTGGTTATGCAAAGTAATATGAGATCCTCAAAAAATAAGGTTATATATATGTATACATTTAGAAGTTACTTAATGATCTCCTTGTTTGTGAAACTTCCATCCAATTACATATCTCGTTGATGAAGATGTTTCTACTTATTTATTAATTTTTATATATTGGTGTTTAACTGATGCAGCCATACATGCGCAAGGGCTTTAGAACTTGCGTGCTTGGTTTATGAAGAAGCTAAAGCTGCAAGAGCGAATGCATGGTGAGTGCTGCTTCTTTTGTGTATTTACATTTTGTTTGTCATTGGAGGAATTATGTTTCTTCAACCCTTTAAACACATAATCCCATTTACTGAAGATCTTGTAAGTATTCACTTAATCCTTGGCAAATATTCAGTTGCGCAGATGCAGGGATGGATAGTATTGTTATTGAGTGTGACTCTCTATCAATGATTCCGAAGATCGGAATTGATGGTCGGATATTTTTCCAACAAGCCTCCTTCTTTGCAATTTTAGCAATTGTTTTAAAAGAGCTTTGCAGTTGCTATGTGGTTGTGTTGTTGTTGCTTTTAAGTTCGATGTTTTGATGCTGATTGTTTACATTTTGGCCTTATTCTTTTCAGGAGCAATTTGATCCAATAATACTTCCTACGATTACCTTTGTGCAATTTTCAAGGAACGTAGAAAGAGGTTGGTAATAGTAATTAAACGCGTAAGATACAGTTGAGTAATTATTAGGGAGTATATTTTTAGCTTCCTCAAAGAATATGGAAAGGGAGTACAATATTTTTTTTCTTCTAATTTTCTAATTTGCATTTTTAATTTTCAATAGGGTTATTTTCATGCTCTTTACCCTTATATTGAGAAATTGCTTGGAGAGCTTGATGTTAAATATCTCTTGTTGTTGCTGCTGATGAAGCAAAACCGTTTTGAACCAACAAATTGGGTTACCTGAACTCTGATTTCCTAAAACAAGAGGTAATACATGATATTTATGTTTGAATTAGGGTATCCTTGGATGTCATGCTAACAAAATTATGCATCACACGCTTTAAAATTATATTATGTAGTATAAATAGTAGATTTGGTATGCCATTAAAGTGATTAGTGTTGGCAATAAGACATTATATTGTAACACATCCAAACACACTTTTATTAGGCATAAAACTTGTGTTTTGTTTCCAAAAATTCCTTAATATAGAATGTCAATTAACTCCTTATGGTAAGCACATATTTACACTCTATTGTCTCTACCTTGCAGTTTAAGGAATTCCTGAAACGGTACTCGTTGGGTACTCGTTGATGCTCTTTGATGGAACATGCACATCGCACGTACAAGTCTGTCCCGAAGAATACCGAGCCAATCCGGGATCTTCAAATACTAACAAATGATGCAATGAACACCAACAACGAATTACAAGATCTTCAAATTGTAACACCCGGGATGTTACAGTGTTGACAGATTCAATCTGCATCATATAGCACTTTGTTGGGTTAACCGAGGGGGTTCTCTATGGACGAAGATGGATTGTTTGGTGCTAGCATGCCATCCTACATTCTAACGAAAAGGTGGAGGTATTTGTGGTGGTACAAAACTCATGATGTTTTTGATGGTAATTGGGAGAAAAAAATTGGAAATTATGTATTTGGTGCAGCAATTTGATTGTTCAAAAATATCATTTAACTGATGTGCCTATCTTAGATCCCTATATAGATATTTTTTGATTAATTTTATGTTGCAATTGATTTGTCAAAAATAGATAATATATCATTTTATTAGTGTTTTTATCCTAGATACCTATGTAAATATTTTGGTGATGGATATGGTAAAAATAGACATACAACTCACAGGCGATGAAAAGCCCGAATGAAGGATATGACACTACTTGTGTGGGTTCGTGAAATGAATAAACCAAGGTTCGTGAAATGAATAAACCAAGTTTTCTCAACTCGATGGTTCCAACATGGCATGGGCCAAAAAACAATTTAATTAGGAAAAGAAACTTACTTTTCACTTAAATAGTATAAAAGCATCTCAATCTAGAGTTCGATTTTTTTTCCTTTTTTTTTTTTGGGGGGGGGGGGGGTGGATTTAGCCGCGGGCTAAAAGAAAAAGGGGAGTTTATAGGCTTTATATATATATATAGAGAGAGAGAGAGCAAAGAGATTAAACGGGAGAGATTAAGTTGCTAGGAGGAGAGAGAGGAGGCGGAGCAAGTCGGACATCCCCTTTTTGATCCAATTGAAATCGTGTAGTGACTACCCTATGCATGTGTGACCAGTAGCAAAGATGACTTTACTCATATGGTCCTGAAAATACACAATCATGAGATGTAAAGTAAACCTCATAAGCATAATTACCTACTAGTCGAGTAACAAACAGAAGGTTGTGCTTGAAATCTGGTCGGAGTACCCGAATTTTGTTACTTGGATCACTACAAGTCAATCCTCTTCGAATACAACTCGTCAGAGTACCCGAATCAAAATGCCTCCATCAAAATATCTTCGTCTTAATTTTCCTAGTCGAAATGACATATGGTGGGAATGCTTGAGAAAAAAACTCCACATCGGATTTCTTGTCGTCGAAATGCTCCACTTTAAAATGGACTAGGATAACCCCATCAAAATACCCCATTGAAATCAATCGTGTCATAAATATACTAGTTAGGGAATTCTAACAAATGCAATTTGAACTATCAAGGGAGCATATTGAAATAGGTTCGTTTTATTCTGTTTTATGTGGATCAATATAGTGAGATAAATTTAAAATCAATTAGGGGCACTACAATTTCTAAAAAATAAATTCTAAATTGTCATATTTTCAGAATAGATTCATCAAAAAAGGTCCACATATATAAATTTTTAAAAAATTACTTCTAACAAATGTTTTGTATAGTAAGTTTCTCAAAAATTCTACAGAAAAAGATAAAGATTTAATAAGTTGATTTGCTAAATTTTATCCATTGAATAAATTATTTCTACTCGAGTTATTTCTTCTTTCCTCAATGGTAATACTAATAAGACCTTTTCAAAGTATAAAAATATACCATACAATATTTACATATACATATAATTATGAAGTTTTGAAGTTGATTATCATTGGATGAGTTGGCTAAGTAGGCAGTTTATGTATTAAGGTGTATAAATTAGGCCCTTTTGTTTATATGTTGACAAACTAGGCCCTTGTATATTTTACTAAAAAGATTTATTATACATGATATTAAAAGTTTCTGCAGATACTCAAAATCTTTCTCTATCCTATTTAAGTTTATCAATTAACGTAATTAAAGATTGTAATTATATTATAAAACCGTTAAATAAGGAAATAAATGATAACAATCTCCTTTAATTGGGGGATATCATTTGAAAAGCCATTAACCGTAAAAACTGGACGCTATTGTTTCTGCTCTTGTGTCCTTCGAAGTTCGTTGATATAGATTGATCTGTTACATAATACGGTGGCAATCAACTACATATGACAGTTTGAACGTCAATTCTTCCGCTGGTCCTTCTTTGCTGTTACATAATACGGTGACAATTAACTACGTTATTTTTATTTTTTAAATAACTAGTATATAATTTTTATCAGCAAATATTTATCAGCAACTATGTGAGATGCATAACTAGTACATAATATTTATTAGCAACTACATGTGATACATAATGTTTGCTTTGGCAAAATCGGGTACATAATCTTGTAATATGCCGCAAGAAACTTAAATCCTGGAGCGCTATGACCCTCTCATACGCGGGTAGAGCTCAAATTGTGAAATCCATCCTCTTCTCCATCAGCTACTACTGGAGTTCCATGTTCATGCTCCCCGCCAAGGTGATCAGTATGATCAATGGCCTCATTAGATCATATTTCTGGGCAGGCAATGTGAGCAGCAATCGAGCTTTGGTTGCTTGGTCTTCCATCTGCACTACCAAAGGCGTGGGTGGCCTCGACTTCCCTGATCTTGCTACTAGGAACAAAGTCACTTTTACCAAGCTCATATATGACCTGGATAGAGGTGGTGACAACATCTGGGTCCAATGGGCTATGCGTCACCTGATCAAGGGTAACTCCATTTGGAACTGCAGCCCTAAACCGCATCAAAGTGCCTTATAGAAAGCTTTGCTCGCTACAATGAGTGACATGCCACCATGCCTCACTGCTCGCCTTAGAAGGGATGTTGTGGCCACTAATCCCAACCAATTCTCGCATAAGATAGCCTATACAAGCTACAAACCTGCGCCTGATCCAACTCTTCAAACTCCTTACAAAGCTATCTGGCTCAGTTCCAATACCCCCAAGAGTTGCTATATCTCCTGGCTTGCTTCACTTAAACGTCTTCCAACTCTTACCACGCTCAAGTCCTGGAATTTACTTGCTGAGGATACATGTAAACTTTGCTGCAGTGCTCTTGAAAGTGAAGACCACCTTTGGTATTATTGCAGCTATGGGTCTCTTGTCCTGGACATTGTCTCCCGCTGGACTAAAACCCCCTATCCCGCTCCTTATATCAACAACCTCTGGGTGTGGCTTGCATCCTAGACCCACAAGAAACCAAACCTTCTGGACAGGATCCGCATTGCATCCATCACTTCCTTCATATATCATGTATGGACTGCCAAAAACAAGCTGATCTATGATAATACCTTCACTAGAGCGATCGAGTGTGCGGGTGCTATCATTAGATCCATTAAACTTCACTTTGAGCACAGCTGGAAGGACAACTCTCCCTCCTCCCTCGCCACTGCTCGTATGTTAAACATACAGATCACCTAAGGAGCAAATCCCCTCTCCTCTCGCCTTCTATTGAACTTCCTTTGATTATGTTGTTGTGCTTGTTACTGCCTCTCTGCACTTGTAACCGTTATATATTCCATCTTAATACAATTACATTTTCAAAAAAAAAAAGAAACTTAAATCTGAGTTAGAAAATGTATCTGTTTGGTAGTCGGAGAAGACGATAACTTGTGAAGAGGTTTCAATCGGCCTTCAATGGAGATGGATATAACCGACCTTCGATAATCTTCGATATAGCGGGATAGAAACGATAACTTGCATCGGCTTCAATGGAGAATAAAATAGAGACGAAATGAAGGGAGAAAGATGATACCTAGAAGAGAGAAAGATGAGACCTTGAATCTTCCTTCAATGGAGATGAAAATGAGAGTAAAGCCGTGGTGATTGTGTTTATGATTGACGGATGTAACCACTCATATATAGATTGCGAGAATATCTCCCATTCGATTTCCTTTTTTTTTCAAATCCGTTTCAATATTTAAGGTAGTTTATTATTGTGGATTTATTAAAGTGTCCAATTACCTCCCTAATTTATCTTCTTAATACTTTTATTTATCTTTATATTTTTGTTGGATATTTCTAGATGCCTAGTTAATCTACACTAAACGAAAAAGGCCTTATTCCACCAATTTTCTCATCATTATTTACTATATTTATGATTAAATCACTAATCTTTAATTTTGACTAGAACTGCCGAAATAACTACAACCATAGCCACATTAGGAATATGATTATCAAAATCCGTGACGAGTTGCTCAATTTTAGATTTGCCAGGAACCATGTTCGCCGGATTTTTACCCTAATGGATCCTTCTCCACCAAGAAAGCATATACCTTCTTAAGGAGCCCTAACCTTCCCCATCTACCACCAACTGCAATGTTATATGGGGTGATCTTAATATTCTCAACTGCAATTTCATTGCCTGAATTTCTTGTCATCAGAATTTGTCCGCACTTGCTAAGCTTCTTCATTGGAACATCACCACTAATTCCAATTGTAAGTTATGTAAAAACCACCTAGAGGATGAGAACCATTTATGGACGAACTGTACCTAAACCACACTAGCTTGTACTGGATATCATCTCTCGATGGACAAGAACCCCCTCCCCTATCCCTTACTCATTCAGTCTCTGGGTCGGCTTTGCTCTCAACGTAGACCCAAAAAGAGCATCATCGAAAGCATCCAAATCTCTTCTATTACAGCATTCATCTATTTTACTTGGAAGCTTATGAACAACATTCTCTACAACATCACATTCACTCATGTAACTACTTGTGCCAATGACGCTATCCTTGCATATAAGAACATCATTGCTCATCATTGGAAGGACCGGTCTAACGACTCCACCTCTTGGGCTAGAATTGTTTGGATCCATTTAGGCTAATCTCCTCTCCTTGTCTCTTCTCTCTTTGTGATTGATGTTTGTTTTGGTTTTTGACCCTCAATGTACATTCTCCCCTTCTGCTCAATATACGGAAATTTCAACAATTTTTTTTTAGATATTATCGATCCAAGTCGGTACAATCGAAGAACCTCTGAAAGGGATGAAATAGCGTTAATTAAAAAAGAAAAGAGAGTAACCGATATTTTTAAACTTGTTCGAGTTCTTGACTGATTATTTTATTCTGTTGACAAAAAGGTATCCCAGTCGCTCATTATTTAAGTCATATTAAACTCTAGATAAATTTTGTTTCATAATATTTTCTCTTCTATTTTTTGTGTTGGTTTTATTGAATAATGATATTAAGTAGTTTCTCTTCTAGGGGATAAACTACCACTGTCAACCTTGATGAAGATTGCTTCTACCTCCCCCTCTACTGCAACAAGCTCCATCGATTCAAACAACCATCAATAGGTGGTCCTACGTGATGAATTAAGTTGGAGCTTAATGCAGGATGGGAACTACACTGTCTCGTCGGCCTACATGCTTCTCACAGGTATGAGCGAGCTGCACATGACGGAGGGAATTATCTTCACTATCATATGGAATCTCAAAGTCCAGAAATGCATTAAAATGTTTGTTTGGAAGCTCCTGAAAGGCGGCGTTCTGTGTAATACGAAACGAAGACGAAGACACGTGTGTTCCAATGACATTTACGCCTGCTGCAACAGTGAGCCAGAGACCCTTATGCACCTGTTTTGGGACTGCTCAAAAGCGAAAACAACGTGGAGGGGCATGCAGGCTTGGCGGATGGCTGGTGACTTTCATGACTCACAGTTTGCGCCTTGGTTGCGAGGTAACGTTCTCTCTAAATTTCTTTCAATAATATATGCTTATGGGGTGAGATTTTTGTTGTAGGCTTATGGTGGGCATGGAATTGAATGGCGCAATAAGAAGACTTTGAATGACTACACCAACAACACAGGTAGAAGGTGATTCATTGAAGATAGGAAAAAGGAGTATATCGATGTATAGAGTAAGAGAATTCAAGGGATGAAGAGATATACAAGGAGTGTCATTAATATCGGGTGGGATCCACCTCCGGAAGCCTATATCAAAATCAACACGGATGGAGTGAAGAAGAATGGTTAGTATATATGCTTCTCGGCGGGCGTTTTGAGGAATAATGTAGGTGTGTGATTGAGAGGGTTTGGTGTCAAGCTAAGAATATGTTCCGTCCCCATGGCTGAAATTTGGGGTATGGGGCATGGCCTTAGGATTGCTTGGGATCTTGTTATCGATCTGTTATTATTGAATCTGATTCCCTGATGATCATCAATCTCCCCAAGAGAAACATCGCCCCTCACCATCCACTTTCCAGTCTGGTATACATATGCCAAGACTTCTTAAAATGAAATTGGATTATCCAATTTCGCCATGCCTACCGTGAGGCGAATGGAGTCGCGGATTTTATTACTAGTCTTGCTATAAAATATCCTTTGGGATTGAGTGTATTGTATGACCCGCCGGAGGGTGTAGTTGATCTTTTACTTGACGATATAAGCGGTCGGGCTATCCCTCGTGTGATGACTACTTGTCCCTCTTTCTATTAATAAAAGCGCGTCCAGATGCGCCGGAGACCACTACCTCTCCTTCCCACCAAAAAAAAAATATATCAAGATAGCATATGAGAAGAAGTTTGTATTCTCTTTCTCCTGTTTGATGTGGGCGAATATATAGAGATTAATTTGTAAATGCATGGGGTGGGACTATCCCATCACAAATTTTTTTATATTGATTTCTTTGTTTTGGAGTTATTTCTTCGTTTCACAACGATAATGCTAAAACGACTTTTTTAATGTATAAAAAATTTCACACAATTAACACTCCTATATTCACATAATTATGTAAAGTTAAAGTCGATTATCATTCACTATGTTTATAATAAGCTAAGGTTTAGCAGGAAGTACAATTAACGCTCCTATATTCATTTTCGAGTCAAACCTAATAAGATAGTCAATAAACTTTACCAGAAAAAGATGGTACATGAGGAGAGAAGCACAAAACAACAGATTAGTGAGAACTTCAAATTTTTATTTATTATTTTTTTAAAGGTTTATATGTATTAAGATCAATAGAATGCACATCAAGTTGATGAATACCAAGAATTTTAGCCTAAACAATAGTATTTAGGGATCGATCTTTCCAATGGCTAGAGGTGAAGTTCCTGTTAGCATTTATCACATTGTGGATGCAAGTACTAGTGTGTGTCCTTTTGATTGAAGATGACATCATTGCGGGATTTCCAAATGAAGTATATGTAGCTGGTGAAGGTGGAAATGGAGATGTGCTTGTAGAGGTCGTTTCTCCCAGGCTTCAGAGATTTGATCCAAGTCTAGATGTTGTTTTAAGGAGGGGGAGTCTGAGCCATTTGGAGATGAGTCTCAAAACCGTCTTAGAGTAACTACAATGATGAAGCAAATGGTCTTCATCTTCAGTAAGGCTATTGCACAGTCTGCAGGTGTTGCTAGGGTTGTGCATACGGTCCAGACCAGACCGGACCGGTGGACCGTAAATTAAGAAAACCTTGGACCGTAGACCGGATCGGGACCGGACCGGTCCGGTTCCGGGTTGGACCGGTTTGTACATAAATTGTGCAATTTTGAATATTGCGGACCGGATTGGACCGGATCGGATTGGACCGGTTTGTACCTTAATTTGCACCAAACCCTCATATCATTCCTCTTGTTATTCCATGTGAGTTTGCAGCCCGAGTATATATGTGTGATCGGCAAGAGAGAGATTGGAGAAGCATTTAGTGAGTTCAGGTGAAGGTTGTGTGTGAGGAGTCGGGTACATGGAGATCTTCTCGTCTGAGGTGAGGTAGGTGTTGAAGTCACCAAGCAGGGCACATGGTTCATTTTTGTTTAGGAGTTTGATAGTGGTGATGTTATTCCAGAGAGGAGGTCGGACATTTATGTCATTGTGTGCATAGATGAAGGAGCAGTTCAAGGATGTGATGTGGCTAGCGGTGGAGGGGTTTGTCAGGTTGATTTTTGTGTGGATGATCTGATCATTGACGAGGATTGGGGTAAGGTGAGTTGTGAGGAGGTTCCACCAAAGCCAAATGCGACATTTGAATTCAATGGAGTAGTTTGAGGTATGGTTCTAGGAAGGGATGAGAGAGTTTATCTTTTTCATCTTGTCAGCATAGAGTTTGGTTTCTATGAAAGCAATTGCATCAAGGTTTTGGTTCTTAACCAAATCACGTACATCCCTTTGTTTGTTAAGGTGGTTGAGTCCCCTAACGTTCCAGTCGCCAATGTTGATATTCATTTAGAACTCTTGGTGGTTTTGCATACATCCTTGATGCATGCAGTGGAAGAGTTTGAGGGATGAGAGTTTGGTGGGGTGTTAGAGGAAGAGGGGATAAGAGCTTCGACAGAGTTTAAATTTGGTTGATTTACATCAGGGGGTTATTCATGGTGGAGAGAGGGAGAAGCTTGAAAGATGGGTGGAGGGGCTAAGTTTGAGTCTGGGATAGGCTGATCTTTATGAGGGGATGGAGGAGCATGGATTGTTTTGTAACACCCCGAATCCGCGGGATTCGGGATGTCACATTGGGCTAGGATCTCACAATGGATCCTGACCCTAGCCTGACAACAAGTTCACTGGACCTTACAACATGGCACTGACAGATATAAAACAAATACATAAAACAGTATAAACTGTACAACCCAAAGTAAACAACAACATAGCCGAGTATATAAAACGACATCCTCACATAGGAGGTACAAAAGATCATCCTCACGCAGGAGGGGAAACACAACAACCCCAAACCAACCACCTAATGTACGAGAGTCCTCGGCCTGTCACCCTGCCAAATCACCCAGTAGCGCCTAACCTGTAAACATCTACAACACGGTATGAAACCGTTAGCTAACCATACATATATGAGGTAATGCATAAGCACAAACACAATCATAAAAGATAAACACCTCAGCATGCTATCACACATTTACCCATTTATTATCTTTATATAATAACCATTCACTCAAAAACCGTATATATAGATAGATGAAAGTATGTGACACGAGGACCGATACATCCCCGCCTCTGAGTACAATGTCCAGCTGTACGAGTATCGGTCACACAATCCGTGTACCCTATGGGAGTGGATTGCGCCCTTCCTGTAAACCAGTCTGGCCCGACATCAGAGAACCTCCCAGACTCCACGGCGGGATGAAAGGGAAAGGTTATCACAGCCACGCAGTGGGGCAGTCAATAGAACATAGGTCGATAAAAACGACAACTCATGCTATCATAGCAAACATATAAAGCACACACCACTCATGCAAACACCCAATATAGGGATGGTAGCTAAGTAAGTCCTACGGACTTACCTCAACCTCGTACAAAATCAACCACGATCACCTCTACACTGGAGGGACAACACGGCCTATAAAAAGGTATAAAGAGATATATCAACCTCTATTCATCAAAGGGGTCACACCTAGACCCAAAGGGATCCATAAGGATCATACTCAATGTATGAGCCTCACAACCAACTAAACCTCAATATCTCAGCATAACTCACAATTCTTCAAATCTCAAGGTAGTATCTAATCAACATTACTCAATCTCAATTTTAATCCTAATTTAATTAATTAACCTTTAATTAATTAATTAGATTTCGCCAGAATAACGTTTTGCCCGCAGGTAATTTCTAAACCCCCTGTCATCAGATTTCATCAAACAAGAACCCATAATCACCAGAATAATATAACGACCATAATGGAATTTCTAATTATCCATTTTGACAAGCCTAAAGTCAATTTAGGCCAAATCGCAGTACGGAAAACGAATAAATTCATAACTTATTCGTTACTAACCCGATTGACGATCTGAAAGAAGATTCGGAATCACAACGACGCAGGCTACGCATGGACAGCATCAAATTCATCGGAATCTGAGCGACGGAACCGTCCTGGTGACATATATGCTCGACCAGCCCTCCATATACCCGGAAATGCAGAAACTCGGTACCGTTATGAAGAGAATGAAGAGAGGAATCCAGAAACTCAAACGGAATTGAAATCGGATTAGAAACGGATAGTAGATCTGAGTTTGAAGGTTGAGAGAAATCAGAGTTTTTACGAGAAAACGTGAAAGGAAATGAATTAATAAAGGATTTTCCGCTATTTATAGTGAAGACGATAATTATTCTTTAGTAAAGTCGATAATTATCCTTTAACCGATCCAAAGGCGGGTCGAACCTCTTTCTCCAAACTTCTCGAGATTGGAACATTAAATCTGGAATATTGTAGGGATAATTATTACACAACTGCCTCGGAAAACATGTATTCCTAAGCCGTCTTTCTTAGCCGTTAAGAAACGAAATAGCGACTCTTTTGGCCGTTTTGCCTCTGCATGTTATTTCATATCTAAGACATATCTGATGTCCTGATCATTTCTCTCAACTGCATTTTTATTAATTGGAGCTCCCAAATGCTCCAAATAACACCGGAGGGTAAAAATAATTACCCAGGGGAAAATGTAAAAATTTCCCCAAACGTCCAAAATTACGCGAGGAACATAACGGTGGGACTCATACTCATCACTTGAGAAATCTTCGCAAGTTATATGTCAATTACTATCAACGATTAAGTTAATCAACATTAATTAGAATTCGGAAATCCTAGCTATTACATCACACACCCCTAAAAAAAAGTTTCGTCCCGAAACTTGAACAATTCCCAAATTCTCTCGGACCCATACGCCGAGGTATAACTCTCACTCTTTCTATCGGAGGTATCACATCTCCGTTCCAAAGATCACAACCTATAACAATCTATAACCTCAAATATAAACATGGAGGAATCATCACTCCAGGAAACAGGGTCATAACGCTACCCAAAGGCGTAGAGGAATCACGTCTCTCGCCATATCACATCACAAGGCATAGAGGAAGCACATCTCTAGCCAAAACATATCACATGCATAGAGGAAATACGTCTCTAGCCAACCCATAAACATATACATCGCATGGAGGAATCACATCTCCACTAAACTATGTCCATCAAGGTAGCATGGAGGAAAGAACCATCTCCAACTGAATCCTAATCCCACTCAAATAGCATGGAGGAAAGAACCATCTCTAGCTATAAATATGATCATACTCGGGTAGCGTGGAGGAAGTAATCATCTCCAGCTATAGCATACATCACGCTAGCACATCAAGATCTACTAAGATCATAAATCACATCACAACTAGCATAGAATAACATATCAAGGCATATAAGCACATAAGCACAACATTCATCAAGATAGCACTAAGATCTTCTCGTGCTCCCACAAATGGGTATGTCCTAACGTATACTCTGGATAGTTCCTCTGGACACTATCCTCAGTCTCTCACATGGCCTCTTCAGGTCTTCATCTCGACCATCATATCCTCAATATGGGAATGTCTTTCGAATGCAAGCGTTTCATATCTCATTCCAAGAATATAATCGAATGCTCAATAAAAGTGTGGTTGGACTCAACCACCAAATCATCGTAACTCACAAGGTGTCTCGAGTCTGGTATATACTTCCTCAATTGAGACATATGAAGCACTGGGTGAATATCCTCTAATCTTAGAGGCAAAGCTAAACATCATGTTGCCTTCACAAAACTGATCAAGATCTCAAGTAACCGACATATTGGAAACTCAGTTCCCCTTTCCATAATAACACAACTAATGTCTCACAGTTGAGATACCTCCAGCCGGACATGAACTCTCGCTTGAACTTTAGAGGTTAACGTCTCTTGTCTACATATAATATCTGGCGACTCTGTACATCCAGCATTCTTCCTTCAATCAACGTTACTTGAACTATAAAATCCTGAGTCTGGTCAGGTGTTATTCCACTTCTACTGCTAGATCACTTCTAGCATAAGGATATACGACATCTATGTCTATATATTGACTCATAGGGTCATCCCAAAAAGATGCACGTCCTTCATTATTATATAATAAACTCATTAATGGAAGGTAATATAACCATCCACGTTCCCATTCAACTTACAACTTATAATAGATCTTTAAGATCTAGATGATCCTCTCTAACTGAGCATCTGTCAGGGGGTGAAGTGTAGTCATGAGGTACATACTCGTCCCCAAAGCATTCTGAATCTGCTGCCCAAAATCTCAAAGTAAAAGCATCCATCTTGATCAGAATGATCGTTCTCGGTATACCATGGAGTCTCACTATTTGTCTAGTGTACTCCTCAGCCAATTCATTCACTAGCCACGTCCTTCTGATGAAACGTACCGATTTCATTAATTTGTTACCAACAATCCAGATAACATCAATCTTCTACTAGGTCACAATCCCATAACAAAGTCCATAGATCTGTCCTCCCAAATTCTACTACTGCACTGGTAGTGGGTGGGGCTTATCTCTAGATCGGAAATACTCTATCTGGACCTACTGACAGGTCGCACACTGTATCACAAATCAGGTTATATCGGCTTCATACAATATAATCGTCTCATCTCGTGGTACATCTTACTCGTACCTGAATGTACTGAATAAGGCGTACAGTGGGTATACCGTAATATTCTATGTATCTATCTGCATCAGCAGGTACACAAAAGCGGTCATGACTCTTCATCAGTCCATCTACTCCCATGGAGAACTATGGTGCCTCAGTACAAGACATCCTTTCTCTAAACCTTATCAAGGCCAGGCAGGTCTCCTGCTTCTGTTGGACCTCATCCAACAGACCAGGTAGAACCTCTGAGGTATAACAGGGTACCCTCATCAAGGAACTGATTGTCCAACTCTAGCCAAACTAGATCTCTCTGAAGTTGAGGCTGAACTATCAGTCTCACAATCATCTTCTCTTGGAGCGTCTTTCCATTCATGTTATTGGCGACAACGTTCAACTTCTCTGAATGATATGGAATCTTCAAGTCAAAGTCTTAATCAACTTAAGCTCTTAACACTGGTGGTTATTCAACCCCTGTTGCATAAAATAAACTTCATATTTCTATGATCTATGAAAATCTGACATGAAGATCACACCGATTAGGTCTTCAAAACTTAAAGGCTTGAACTACCACTACTAACTCTAAATCATGAGTCGGGTAGTTCTCATCATACATTCTCAGCTGTAAACACACATATCAATAACCCTACTCCTCTGTAGTAATACACATCTCAGACTTAGCTGGGATGTATCACCGTAATTCACGGGATCCAAAAATCTTCTCACTAAAACAGAATAGAAGCAGAGGTCAAATGCCTCCTCAATTCTTCAGAACTTAGACACACTGCTTTCATCATGTAGTTATGGTAGTCTTCTCAAAAGACTCGCAAATGAATACGTAATCATATACAATCCTTCATCAAAGCATTGGTAGCAATCGACTGAGCCGAGAAAACTACGTATTCCTTAATGTTCATTAGTATCTCCCATGTTACAACATACTTAATTCTCGCCAGGTCAACCATGATCCCACTGGCGGAGACAACATGGCCTAAAAAGGCTACCACTGGCATCTCAACTTACACTTAGAGAGCGTAGAATACAACCCTCTATCTCTCAAAATCTGCAGAACGGTCCTCAGACGATCGGTCTACTATTCTCTGCTATGAGAGTATACCGACATGTCATCAATGAAGTCCACCACCAACTAATCAAGGAAATCGATGAAGATAATGTTCATCAACTCCATAAAAACTACTAAAACATTCGTCAACCAAATGACATCACTACAAACTCGTAGTGTCCATAACGGGTATGGGATGCTATCTCATACACATGCTGCTCTCTCATCCATGACTAGGGATATCTTGAGCATAAAGAAATCCTGAAAAGACAATTGCTTCTTGAAGCTAACTCATCAGGTCGTCAATACGGAACATGGAACCCACTAGGGTAAACCTTTTTTAGTCAACTTTCAAGTTATCAGTACAATATCTAAACAAGCACCATATAGTGTGGTTTTCCCATTCAATCATGTATCATACTTCAACTCGATAACAATGTTCACACTCCGCTGAGGTGGCAACTAGACGGTTCAGTAACACATCTATAAACTCATAAATAGCTGGAATACCTTCCAATGTTGGACTATCTCGCTCCTTCATGGTATAACACTAGAATGCGTCACATCCCTGTGCTATCAGCTCGATGCTCGTACAGTCCTGATGACAAACCCGTCTCTTCAAAGGTCTTAACCTCAGAAGACCTCTATTTAACTCAACTCAGTAAAGACTATAATAGTCTTACTATTAAAAACTAACACCACATGATATATATTCATCCAAACCATACACATAATGACTTCCTCATGCACCTACGACATGACAAAGAAGTCTGCAACCATACACGAGTTCCTGAAATAAGGGAACAAACACGCATCTCACGGGTATCTCACACCCAAAAAGGTAATCCTATAAAGGAAAATCCACCTTCTACTATATACCAAAATTCAACCATTAACGCATGCATCGAAAGACATGACGTGCATAGCACTCACAACAAGCAAAACTCCACTAGGTAAACCATTAACGAGAATGGTACCTATAACAGCTAACACTCGTAGCTCTTCTACATATCATCACTCAATGTCAAATCTATGCTCCTCAGGTATCACTAAGGTCATTACTATAGCCTCCACTTCCACTCTTTCTGCACCGAAAAGAGGAAGGTCTTGTTGGGAAGAAACACCACCGTGCTGACAGAAAGGGCCAGATGGCCTAACTCACCACAAGTGAAACAAGCTATCAGTGCCAAAGGGCACACAGAACGCAAATGATCTGGATATCCACAACTGAAACATAATCATCCCATCCTTGCAACTTGTGCAACTGAAGGATAACTCGACCTTCGTCGTCCACCTGGAATGATCTCACTCTTGAAGGGAACCTGTAAAGACAATGTCTTGCCCTGTCGACAAAAATTCGCTCTATGCCCTGCTTTACCACACGTAAAGCATATGATGGGCGCCTTTGGGCACACAACTCGCCAGTGTCCCAACTTCCACGCAATTAAAACACTGTAGTTCCTTGCTAGTCATCTTCATGGCTAAAGGATCACTAGATTGTCCTGATATCGAACTTGGTTCCCCATTCATCATCTTTGCTTCTCTAGTAACTGATTCAGTCCATTGCTTCTTTCCGGATCCAAAAGCTTCAATTGATCTCACAATTGTTGGTAAATCCGGTGTGGATCTACCCGCTATCACCGCTTCATATACTTGTTACATATATTCTTGAAACTCGGATCTACTCATGGAGACACAATCAGCCTCTTCAAACTCGTTCTCTGCCATAGGCGAAACAACAGCGAAAACTGGTCCCTGACTTATCACCACTGGAGGAAGAGGGGTGTGCCCCTACCTCATCCCACTACAGATACTACTCTAGTCTGAGTCATCTGTAGGCTATACGCACCTAATCTTATAAGGCTATATATATGCCATAGGTATCGATATGTATATAATACATCCACATAATCCATAGTACACACAGATATATATACATATCTACGCTGCAGAGATCCATGGCAGAGGTGACGACTTCTCGTACATTCTATCCCAAAACCACACTTAAAACCAAAACCTTTAAAAACGTCAGATCCCATGTGGGCTCTGTTTATTTTACTTATCAAACCTCATTGCAGGTAGCAAGTGCCATTGTTGTCAACCTGGGCTCTGATACCAACTCTGTAACACCCCGAATCCGCGGGACTCGGGATGTCACATTGGGCTAGGATCTCACAATGGATCCTGACCCTAGCCTGACAACAAGTTCACTGGACCTTACAACATGGCACTGACAGATATAAAACAAATACATAAAACAGTATAAACTGTACGACCCAAAGTAAACAACAACATAGCCGAGTATATAAAACGACATCCTCACATAGGAGGTACAAAAGATCATCCTCACGCAGGAGGGGAAACACAACAACCCCAAACCAACCACCTAATGTACGAGAGTCCTCGGCCTGTCACCCTGCCAAATCACCCAGTAGCGCCTAACCTGTAAACATCTACAACACGGTATGAAACCGTTAGCTAACCATACATATATGAGGTAATGCATAAGCACAAACACAATCATGAAAGATAAACACCTCAGCATGCTATCACACATTTACCCATTTATTATCTTTATATAATAACCATTCACTCAAAAACCGTATATATATAGATAGATGAAAGTATGTGACACGAGGACCGATACATCCCCGCCTCTGAGTACAATGTCCAGCTGTACGAGTATCGGTCACACAATCCGTGTACCCTATGGGAGTGGATTGCGCCCTTCCTGTAAACCAGTCTGGCCCGACATCAGAGAACCTCCCAGACTCCACGGCGGGATGAAAGGGAAAGGTTATCACAGCCACGCAGTGGGGCAGTCAATAGAACATAGGTCGATAAAAACGACAACTCATGCTATCATAGCAAACATATAAAGCACACACCACTCATGCAAACACCCAATATAGGGATGGTAGCTAAGTAAGTCCTACGGACTTACCTCAACCTCGTACAAAACCAACCACGATCACCTCTACACTGGAGGGACAACACGGCCTATAAAAAGGTATAAAGAGATATATCAACCTCTATTCATCAAAGGGGTCACACCTAGACCCAAAGGGATCCATAAGGATCATACTCAATGTATGAGCCTCACAACCAACTAAACCTCAATATCTCAGCATAACTCACAATTCTTCAAATCTCAAGGTAGTATCTAATCAACATTCCTCAATCTCAATTTTAATCCTAATTTAATTAATTAACCATTAATTAATTAATTAGATTTCGCCAGAATAACGTTTTGCCCGCAGACAATTTCTAAACCCCCTGTCATCAGATTTCATCAAACAAGAACCCATAATCACCAGAATAATATAACGACCATAATGGAATTTCTAATTATCCATTTTGACAAGCCTAAAGTCAATTTAGGCCAAATCGCAGTACGGAAAACGAATAAATTCATAACTTATTCGTTACTAACCCGATTGACGATCTGAAAGAAGATTCGGAATCACAACGACGCAGGCTAAGCATGGACAGCATCAAATTCATCGGAATCTGAGCGACGGAACCGTCCTGGTGACATATATGCTCGACCAGCCCTCCATATACCCGGAAATGCAGAAACTCGGTACCGTTATGAAGAGAATGAAGAGAGGAATCCAGAAACTCAAACGGAATTGAAATCGGATTAGAAACGGAGAGTAGATCTGAGTTTGAAGGTTGAGAGAAATCAGAGTTTTTACGAGAAAATGTGAAAGGAAATGAATTAATAAAGGATTTTCCGCTATTTATAGTGAAGACGATAATTATCCTTTAGTAAAGTCGATAATTATCCTTTAACCGATTTAAAGGCGGGTCGAACCTCTTTCTCCAAACTTCTCGAAATTGGAACATTAAATCTGGAATATTGTAGGGATAATTATTACACAACTGCCTCGGAAAACGTGTATTCCTAAGCCGTCTTTCTTAGCCGTTAAGAAACGAAATAGCGACTCTTTTGGCCGTTTTGCCTCTCCATGTTATTTCATATCTAAGACATATCCGATGTCCTGATCATTTCTCTCAACTGCATTTTTATTAATTGGAGCTCCCAAATGCTCCAAATAACACCGGAGGGTAAAAATAATTACTCGGGGGAAAATGTAAAAATTTCCCCAAACGTCCAAAATTACGCGAGGAACATAACGGTGGGACTCATACTCATCACTTGGGAAATCTTCGCAAGTTATATGTCAATTACTATCAACGATTAAGTTAATCAACATTAATTAGAATTCGGAAATCCTAACTATTACATGTTTGGGGTTGTCGTGCAGGTGGGAGAGATGGTGGGTTATGAATATGAAGTGATTTGTGTGGTGTGGGTAGAAGAGGTTTCAGGTTTGTGGGCTGGGGGGGGGGTCTGGGTCTAGATGGTTTGTGTTGGCTCTTTCTAGTCTGGTTGGTTTTGCATTTGTGGCTGAAGATGAGGCAGGTGGGGCAATGCTCAGATAGCCATTCATACGTAATCTTTTGGTTTATGAGGATGCCATCAGGGCCAATAAGAGATATGTCACGAAGAAGAGGCGTGTATATATCCGTTGTTATACATTTAAATTCAACCGTTTTTTTGTCTTTTTGGTTTTGTGAGGGCCTCTGGTGATCATTTGTATTCAACCGTTATTAAAATTCTTTTTAGTTCCTCGTCCATGGGCTAGGGTTTTTCCTCTCCATCTTACGGCTTCTTCTACCCTAATCGAGGTGGGTTGTTGCTTTTTTGTTCTTGTTATAATTTGATTATTTTTTAGGAAAGTTTGCTTCCTATCCAGACCCATAAGTTTTTACTCTCACACAAGTTGAATGGTATTGATCAAGGGTAGCAAGAACTTTGCCGACATAGGTCTGGTACTTATTTTCCAATCCAACTTAATTCATGTCGTGATGTTACTCTCCTTTGTTTAAGGACAATTTCTCTATTTCTTTTGTGCTTACTTAATCTGGGTAATCTTTCAACTTTATTAGAAATTCTCATCTTTGTGAGTACTGACAGGTTTCAGCATATCACACATCTCCGCACTATATGAGGTGAACTCCTGTCTTCTGCGGAATACTTTCTCGTTTAGGGACAATTTAGCTCTATAAAGGAAATTGCCTATGTGTTGTGATTTGTCTTCAGTAGCACTATCAAGAAGTCTAACGGATTAATGAACTTCATGGATTATCGAACTTTATGATTTAGCGATGTCATTTGAGGCTGTAATTGAGGTGTTCTACCATCTGTATCCTCCGTGACTCTCTTTGTTACTATGATATTAAGTTTTCAAACTTCAATTTGTTTGATTCGGTATACCAATCAAGATACGCTTATGCTTTCATGTTTATTGCCCTTGAGTGAGATCTAAAATAGAAACGACAAATTAAGGAATTGAAGCTCCGTTGATCGCACAATTTTGGCCTAATTGCTTGAATTAGGCTGTCTACAAACAGAAGTTTTGATCTTTATATTTTGCCGATTATGCTGTAGTGGGTAAACTACCAGCAACCCAAGCAAATCCTGTGGTGGTGGCTGCTCACAAGAGGAGTGAGAAAATACAAGGAAGTGTCAAAGTCCGATGCAGACGGACCCGTAGAGCGGGGGTCGTGTGCATACGAGCGCACATGCGCATTAGGCCCAAGTCCAACACATATGTTCCATCTAAACCCAATTGACAATAGGAGGGGTAGCCCACCGACCTTATATACTAGGCTCAGAAAGTCCTAACTTTTGATGTCGGAACTTATTATCTTTAACAAGAAGCTCTTAGATATTTATATGAACCTTTGTTCCAGAAGAAAAGTATTGCTCCCCATTTTAGCCGTGTTCACTGTTTAGGTTTTGCTCACACTATATTCCAAGTTGGATTTGAAATTGATCACAAATAAGGCCTTTTCATTTGTGTTGTAATTCGGCACATTTACCCTTCAAATGATACACGCTAAAAGGGATTTCCAAATGCATAACAATTTATTTTATGTTCTATGCTATTCTACGAATGTGTTGTTGATATTTGCCTATAAATCTGCACACAATCCACGGTTCAGCTTAATGTGTTGTTGATTTCAAATGCTAAATATAGAGAAACTCCGGTGCATATTTACGTATCTTGGAACAAAACTTGCCTCTCAAAGCTCATCTTCGACCTTGCTTGTCTCAATCCAGATGCAAATCTATGGGTTGAGTGGATCCATAACAACATACTGAAAGGCTCGTCAATATGGCACTACCCCCCATCATACAAGCACAACTTCATCTGGTGCTCTATCATAAAAATCAGAGACGAGATCCTGAGTGTCACTACGGGCCCCTAGTTCATCCTTCTTGCTTCCGATACAAATGGACGCTTCAATTCGTCAATTGCTTACAATACCATATGGAAAGCCCCACCACCCTCCCCTCCTTATGGAATGCAACATATTTGGAAGGGATAAATGTCCCAAAAGGCAGCTTCATCACTTGGATTGCTAGCTACAATCGTCTTCCCACTCTCTCTGAGCTCCGTCTGTGGAACCTTATTTAGGATGATTACTGCAAGTTGTGCAACTCACGCACGGAGGACGTCGACCATATCCTCCACAAATGCAAGTTCTCTGTGCTGGTTATGGGCCGGACCTTATCTCTAGGTGGACTCGCACTCCTCCTCCTTTCCCATACCGTCATAACTTATGGGACTCGTTCCGCTCTCTAAAACCAAAAAAACATGATTACCCATGTCCGTATCTCATCCATGACCGGCTATGTCTACTTTGTTTGGAAGGCTCGGAATGATCTCATCTACAACAACACACCCACACACCCCGCCTCCTGCGCGCAGTTCGCTATCAATGCTACTAAAACCTTTGCCTCTTGTAATTGGAAAGATCGATCCTCTACCTCCATTATGTGGGCAAATATGCTTGGCATTCACTTTATCTAAAATACTCTTGTAATCGGGCTAATATGGTCTAGTAGACCACCCCCACTGTATATTCTCTGGTTACTAATACATAAATTTTTTAAAAAAAAATAAAAAAAAATGGTGTAATGAAGACGTCCAATTGCATATGACAACAAATAATGGGTGTAACAAGGCTGCTGAGTTGCCCTACTTCTTTTACCCAATATTCTTCATACTCTAATATGCTACTTTCTACAATCAATTTTTTTTAAATTCTATTGATTGATAAATTTCTCCTGAATTATATTATACTAAT
The DNA here is from genome assembly GCA_033239125.1 of Fagopyrum homotropicum. NCBI lineage: Eukaryota > Viridiplantae > Streptophyta > Magnoliopsida > Caryophyllales > Polygonaceae > Fagopyrum > Fagopyrum homotropicum. Next base: position 166,458,676 of record BSWB01000001.1, read on the forward strand.
AAAATAGTGAAGATAGATCATATAACCTTCCTTTTATGTCCACTGTTTTCATTTTATAGGATATTCCAACTTTTTTTTTTTTAATGAATGTGCTAAACAATGGCATCATTTCAACCGCGCACGAAGCATGCCGCGTTTAAGTAGTATCTAAAAAAATACAATCTAAAATGGTTATCTAAAACATACAATCTGAAATGATCATATTTTCATAATGGATTCTCTCAAATTGAACCAAATAAAAAATATATAAATGTTTACTTGACTGCATAATTTGAAGAATCCATAGAAATGGTACAAGTAATAGTAAAATTTATAATAAGATTACTATAGAAGTTCTGCAATCCAAAAATTAAATTGATTCATAAAAAAAATAATATTTTATTAATATTTTAAATCTTGAATAAATTTGTCGAAAAATTTCTTAAAAAATAAAATATAGTAATAAATTGAATTGATTCTCCAAACTTTCTCTGTTAAATAAATAAAATGTTGCTCTTTTTAATCGATTTCTTTCCTTTTACGTTATTTCTTCTTTCCAACAATAATACTAAAACAGGATTTTTTTTTTTTTTTTTAATGTATAAAAAAAGGTCCCATGTCTCGTATTTACATATACATAAAATTATACATTTAGATGTGACTTCTAATATCATTTAATATATTTTTTAATAAAAAACATAAACACTAATTTACGTTTTTACCCTTTAACCTACCTATATAAAGACTACATACCTCACACGCAACAAACCATTCTTTTACCTCGCAGCAGTCATCTCTTTCATCTACCAATTTTCTCCGATCGGGGACCCAAAATCTTCACACTTCTCTTCCTGTTTCGACTCGACTAAGAACAAGACCAAGGAGCAGGATCGGAGTTTCTACAAAATCTTCACTCTTCTCTGTCCATTGTTATTACCTGACCACCAACGCAGTAAGGTAACTGAATATATAATATGAATCTATAAATCTCACTCTTTATCGTTTTATTTGTTTTTATCCTTCAAATTACAGATCTGTAAACTTTTGAAGCTCAGTACACTTTTGCTATCTTTTTAGGTTTTCGCAGATCTGGTATCATAGATATTGTATAATAATGAATACAATACATGATCATCGAATGATCCTCAAAGCCAAGGTTTACTGCAGCAACAAGATTGTTCAAAGAATAAGGTAAATCTTTATGCTAAAAGATTGTTCAAAGAATAAGGCAATACATGATTTACTGCCTTGTTTATGCTAAAAGATTGTTTCAAAGAATAAGGTAATACATGATTTACTGCTAAGTACTATAAGATCCTCAAAAAAGGAAACGCTATAATATAATTGTTTTCACCATCCATGTAATTGAAGTTTCTTAATGATCTTCTTGTTTGTGCATCAGATGCAAAATTGGTTAGAGGATAATAGAGATGAATATGATGGGAAAAGTGAAACTTCTATCCAATTGATGATATTTAAACTTCTTATTTTTTGAATTTGGGTGAAAAGTTTAGTTGTATTTCTATTGTTTTGGACGGTCTTGGGTCATATCTATTTATTCATTGATAGGAACTAATTATTTTTTAACAGTTTTGACATAATTCTTTCTACCTTTTTATTGGGTTCTTTTGTTTAAACTTTTTTTCATGTTGTAAAGGAGATTAACTTATCTTATTAATAATATTATTTTGATTGTGTTATATGTATAGAATGTACCTAACTGATGCATCAAGGGAGTTAAAAATATTGAAAGATTCGAATCGGTCCAAAATAAAGCCGAGGTTGATAAAAATATTATATCTTGTTCCTTTCAGATGGAGTTGTTCCTTTCAAATGGAGCTGTGAGGATGAAAACAATCTTCTGATAGGCTGAAAGAGAGTAGAAAATCATCTTCTTCAACTTATCTTGTGCGAGTGAATACAGAGACATTTGAGCTGCCCACAAACTATGTGCTGAGACAGTCCCTCCTAAAGAAGGGACACTCCTATGCCTGTGAACACACAAAAAAAAGCACTTTTAGGTTCGTCCATCTTAAAATGCAAGAAGCGTGAAGTGAGTTAACTCAGTTGTTCGATGTAACGATTGAGTTGATAGCCGGAAGATCGGGCTCTACAACTATTTAGATTATGATGACGTACAATCATACTGAAATGTTTTGTTTTTTTGCATGAAATGATTGTTTGATTGAGTACATATCATCAAATGACCATGGCACCCTTTTGTTCTTTAAGATTTCTTCTATGTTCAAAAAGTTGTGTAACTAAGACTTAATCTGTGCAATTGTACTTTCTTGAAGATTTCTCTCAGTTGATGATTTAATTGAGACTTAAGTATTGTCTTTGTTTTGGGATTTATCTTATTTATCTTATTCATAATATTAATCTGTATTTTAGAGTTTATCTTATTTATAATATTAATCTGTAATTTAGAATTTATCTTATTTGTAATATTGTTCTGGTTGTGTATAAGCTATAAAAATGCACCATGAGAGATAGAAATTGGTTCAAGGATAAGAGAGATGAATAAGATGACGTGAAAAAGTGAAACTTCCATCCAATTACATATATGGTTGATGAAGATGTTTCTCTTTATTGGTGTATATTAACAAGATGGCCTTGGCTTTGTCCAATTTAAAGAGGTATCTTTAACATCCAATTACACCACAAGTAGTTGTTGGGTTTTGTTCGTTTTGTTCATTATATGCTATGCAGAAGTAAATCACTCGTTCCTTGCAAGCTACAGGGAAAGCATTCAACTTACTTTATTTTTTTCTTCGGAACGTTGGTGGGAAGTTTGCAATTGATCTTCAATATTGCTCATGTTTTGAAAGGTAACATGGAAGTTTAAAAGAAAGAGTAAATGCTGTCCTCAACAGGAAGATAGAAAAGGACCAAGAAAAAGTGTTTGCTCATGCATACATGGTACATCTACTTGTGGTGTCTAACAATTGACAAAACTGAAAATTGACACAAGGGACTTTGAGTAGTTTAGACTTTAGATCTCAACACAAACACCCTTGTTTTATGTTAATGTACACAAACTTTCATCTAAAACCCGGAAAGAAAAAAAAGTCAGGGCAAGATATAAGATTCGTCTAGTCCAAGAATGAATAATCGAGCACGAATTGCTCAAATTTTGTGCTGAATCTTCAGCCCATGCGACTGGAAAGTTCCAAACGTTGCGTTATTGACTGTAACAACTTCACCTTTGAGTTGCAAATATGGAGGAGCTTAGATAGAGTACATCGTTGTCCGTTTATTACTTTCCCGACCAGTGGCGGCCGCAGGATTTTCAAAGGGTGGGGCGAAATTTTATTTTCGTTAAATATATCTATGAAAATAAAATAGCGATAAAAACAAAGTCAATATGTCATCTACTTATAATAAACAAAAATTTTAAAAAAAATAAAAAAATATTATACTTAAAGGCGTAGTGTTGGACCGCGCCTATAATTTTTTTTTTAACAAAAAAATAGCTGCCCTATAGGTGCGTCTATAACCGCGCCTCTTTAGTTTTTTTTTTCTTTAAAAAACGTTACACTATAGCCGCAGTCTAGGACCGCACCTCTATTTGTGTTTTTATTATCTTTATTTCGGATATTAAAACGTTGTCCTCGACAACGCATTTTACAAATAATAGTGCGGTTTAAGACCACGCTTCTACTTCAAACAACAAATCTCGTGCATTTAGGTGAATTATGAATTATTTCACTCCGAGCCTAAAACAGGAAATTTTTTTGAAGTTTCGTTTACTTCGGCGAAAGATCCAAAACAACATTTAAATATACACAAGAATAGTGATATTTAAAAAATTAATAAATCGTAGAAAAATTTTTTATAAACGAGAAGCCATGACCCATTTTAAAACGATTTTTTTTTCAAAAAACAAAAATTTTTTTTTTTTTTTTTTGGAGGGTGGGGCGGCTGCCCCACCCTGCCCCACCCAAGGGCCACCCCTGTTCCCGACTACTTCTGCTGGATCCCAAGATTTCAATGCTGGTCCAATCCAGTCACCCAGTTCAACTTCATTGGCAGTAGAACCCACATTCTGCAGAATCTGGAATACCTGACCAGGGCCTTCTTGCTCATCTAACTTTAGGGATGATAGAAAGATGTCCATTTGTTGCTCTTCGGTTCATTCAATCTGTTTGCCTAACCACTTTGTAACCACTTCTAGAGTTTCACACAGATACTGGACTGTCTCACGAATTGCAACTGACAGTGAGGAGTTTGATTGATCTGCGGGCCCACTTTTCTTTTTCTTTTTTCCTGACGGAACAGATGAATGAATGAACGCGGGACTGAAGAACGAGAACATATCAGGCTATTGATTCCACATGCTGGGAACTCGGCTTTGAAGAGTATAGAGATAGAACAGAAGAGATTCACATTTACTGTCATAATAGAAATCTGTTACAAGAAGGGGTATATATACCCATGTGTACAATCATTTTATTCTCCCTTACATGTCCTTTATTTATGCAATATAATCTATACTTTTACTATGCACATATTGTACCCATAGACCCCCCTCAAGTTGGATGTGGAGAAACTAATCCAAGCTTGGCAGATAAGAAGTGATGTTGTTGTTCTCCTGATACTTTCGTGAACACATCAACAAGCTGTAATGAAGAACGAACATGGATGGTTGAAATGAAACCTTTCGGGACTTCATCTCGGACATAATGACAGTCAAGTCGAACGTGTTTAGTCCGCTCATGAAAGACATGATTAGCAGCCAAATGTTGAGCAGCTTTATCATCACAATGCATGGGAATTGGTAGAGGAACTTTAATCTGAAAATCAGAGAGTAAGCCTTCAATCCAGACGATTTTAGATGCAGTAGCGGACATTGCCCTAACTCACTCTAAGTAGATGATTTTGATACTGTTTTTTTTGTTTCTTACTCTTCCATGAAACAAGAGAATATCCCAGAAATAGGCAATAGTCTGTAATGGACTTACATGTGAAGGCACGTGAACCCCAGTCAGCATCACTGTATGTTGTGATAGATAACTTAGAGGCAACTGGGTAAAAAAAAGGGCAAGATGCACTGTCCCTTGCAGATATCGAAGGAATTGAATAGCAACATTCCAATGTGGCAAACGAGGACATGCTAAGAATTGACTGAGCTGATGAACTGTGAATGTGATGTCTGGTCGAGTGAGAGTCAAATATAACAGAAGTCCAATGAGCCGGCGGGATGTTTCAGGATTAGGATATAGCTCTCCATCATCTGGTGTAAGCTTCAAATTTCGTTGCATAGGAAAAGCACTAGGCCTACATGAGCTCATGTTGGCAGCAGTCAAAATGTCCATAGTATATTTTCGTTGGTTTAAGAATAGACTAGTGGAAGTACGAGAGATTTCCATACCCAGAAAAAAAAAAGCAAGACCCGTATCCTTAATAGTGAAAGCATGGTGAAGAGCTTGTTTGGTGTGAGTGATCATAGATGGAACAATACCAGTGATTAAAAGGTTGTCAACATAAACAAGTATCACAATGGTTCCAGAAGGGTCTAGTTTTACAAAAAGTGAATAATCATGCCTGGATTGAATAAAACCATGTTGGAATAATAACTTGGTAAGCTCCACGTTCCACTACCTGCTAGCATGTTTCAATCCATAAAGAGAGCGTTTAATTAGGCGACCCACTTGGCCAAACAAAGCATTGGAGTATCCCTGAGGAGGCATCATATATAATTCTTCATCTTAGAAGTCATGAAGGAAAGCATTATTGATGTCGAGTTGATGCAATGGCCATGACTTGGCAGAAGCAAGAGCCAAAAGAACACGTACAGTGGTGAATTTGGCAACAGAAGAAAAGGTATGTTTATAGTCTTTGTCCTTGACTTGGTTGTAACTTTTAGCTACCAACCTGGCCTTATGGCGCTCCACAGAACCATCTTGTTTATACTTCACCTTATAGATCCACTTAGAGCCTATAGCTTTCATACATGGTGGTAAGGCAGTGAGTTCCCATGTACTATTAGCCTTAAGAGCATTCAACTCTTTATCCATAGCATCAAGCCAAACCTGTTGTTCTTTAGTCTGAGCGTTGGTTCAAAGGTGGAGATGACATTGCAAAGAGAATGCAAATAAGAAGGGTTGATACCAAGAGCCTGTAGTTGAGAAATAAAAGGGGTGTGAGATGAGGTAACTGAAGAACAAATGTAATCCTACCGATGAGCAGGTTTATGAGTGATTCTGTGTGGTCGAGAGAATATAGGTAATGAAGGCAAAGAGGGAATAGCTGTAAGTGAATCATTAGGTGAGGAAGAAGAATAAAAAGGTACAGGTATAGGCTGAGAAAAAGAAGGTGTGGAAGGGGTATGAGAAGAAGTAGATGAAGGAAAAGTAGGTAAGTCAATAGATGGAGTCAAAGTAGGAGATTGGTCTGGCACAGAGGAGGGTATGGAAGGATGAAATAAATTAGACTGGGAAATTATCAGGAGAATCACATGCATGTGATTCCAAAGGAAATTTGTGAGAAAAAGGACTGAATTTTAGTGAAGACATAGGTTGGAATGGAAATATATCCTCTCTGAATGATATATGTCGAGTCACATAGGTTCTATGATTGTGCAAATCATAAACCTTATATCCCTTCTGGCCTGGTGGGTAGCCAAGGAAAACACATGGACGTGATACTGCTTCAAGTTTGTCTTTCATATGATTCAAGCAGTAGCATAAACAACCAATGATCGTGAGATGATCATATGAAACTGGTTTGTTATGAAGAAATTCCGATGGTACCTTCCAACCTATGACAGAAGATGGCATGAGGTTGATGAAATAAGTGGCCGACAATATGCACTCTCCCCAAAATCTTAAAGGTAAGTGTCCTTGAAGACGAATGGCTCGAGTAGTAGCTAATAAGTGGCGATGTTTTCTCTCAACCCTGCCGTTTTGTTGAGGCGTATATGGACAGGATTTATGATGGAGAATTCCTTGAGATTGTAGGAGAGATTGCAAAGCAATTAGAATGAACTCAAATATGTTGTCAGATCGAATGATCTTAACTGTGCTAATAAACTATGTTTTGACATATGCCAAGAAATCAGTCACTATACGAAGTACCTGCAACTTATCATCCATGAGAAACATCCATGTACATCGACTACAATCATCCAAAATTGTGACAAAATAACGTGCACCACAAGCAGATCGAGTATGGTAAGGGCCCCAAATATCCATATGCAAAGGAGCAAAAGTATGAGCAGCATAAGAAGTACTTCTAGGAAAGGGCGACTTGTTTTGTTTAGCAAAAACACATACATCACACTGTAAAGTAGAGAGAGATGTAGATGGACTGGCAATTGTGTGTTGTAGTTTAGGTAATGAGGAATGTTCTAAACGAGCATGAAAAACATGGATAGAAGGTTTATCAATACTATAACAAGCAACTATGTTATTAAATTCTGGAAAAAGAGCATAGCTATTGAGCTTGTATAATCCACCATCCAAATATCCTTGAGCCAAGATATTGTCAATAGTATGACCCTGAAAGAAGCAATGACTAGAGTTAAACATTGTCTTGCAAGAAGTTTGGACAATAAACCGATGAACAGAAAGTAGATTGTGTTTAAAATCAGGCATGAATAAGACATTTGCTAGAGTGAGAGTGGCAAAAATAGGAGCTGCTCTAGAATGAGTCACAATCTTCATAGAGCCATCAGGAAGAGCTATCTGAATAGTCTTGGATAAGAGAGTTAAATTGGAAAATAACTCTCGACTATAGAATATGTGATCAGTTGCTCCAAATCAACAATCCAAACATGTGGTGGTGAAGATGCATTAGCCAAGAATGAGTGTGTAATACCTGCGAAATTAATAGAACCTGAGGTTCCAGTGCTTCCTGACTTGGCATTGAAGATCTTTAACATTTCTTGAAAGAACATGGAAACAGTGTTAGGATCCATGGTTTTAGTTTCTAGATCATCCAGAGGGGTATGCAAAAGTGGACTGGTAGATGCATTGGCTGCCAAAGAAGGATTTCTACTAGAACCTGCATTTCTATCATTAACAGGAGTTCTAGAACCTTTATACCAATCAGGAAATCCATAGAGCTTGAAGCAACTCTCCTTCAAGTGTCCATTCTTGTTGCAATAATCACACTTCATGTCCCATTTTTCCTTGCGAAAATCCTTCCTACTACCATCTGCTTGTCGATGAGGAGGCTGACGTTCAACTACTAATGCTTCATGAGGAATAGTTAGTGTAGAGGTGACCTCTCTTTGCTTCTCCACTAGAAGTACCATGTGAAAGGCACAATTCAAGGAAGGTAGTATTTCTAAAGATAGAATAGTAGATCTAACATGATCAAATTGATCATTAAGTCCCATAAGAAATTGAATAAGCCGAGTCTTAACTTCTCGTTCGACTAGAAGTTTAGGGATCTCACATTTACAATGGACAATTCCAGCATAACAACAAATCGGCAAAGCATCATGTGCTTGTAATTAATCCCAAAGACGTTTCAGTCTTCCATAATAAACTGAAACCGTAGCATTTTCTTGTTTCATAGAGGTGAGATTTTTATGAATTTGATATATCAAGGGAGCATTAGAGATTTGATACCTCTCCAAGACTTCATCCCATAGCTCTTTGGCACATTCAACATAAAAGAGTTGTTCTGCAACTTCTCTTTTCATTGAGTGAATCAACCAACAGCAAATCATGTAATCGGCTCTAATCCAGCGAACTGCTTTCTTCATATCTTCACCATCGTTCACACAATATCCAATGATAATTCCTAGTTTCAGCTTTGCACCAAGTGCCATATGGATCCCTCTTTTCCATGACGAGAAATTCGAGCCATCAAATAGCAATGAAACCAGTTGCATGCAAGGGTTAGCAAAAGGTTCCAAATAGAGTGGATCAATCGAATTTCCATGTAGAATGCCTCCAGCTACAGACGAAGTGCCTTTGGATCGATCATTTGGTTGAATTGGATTTGGATTTAGAGGATCCTCATCATGCGTATCACTATGATCATCCATAGATGATCAATGAAACAAACCGAAGAAATGTTATTGGGAATTTTCAAAGAAGTCTTCTTTGCTCTGATACCATTTGAAGAGTATAGAGATAGAACAAAAGAGATTCACAGTTACTATCATAACAAAAATCTATTACAAGAAGGGGTATATACCCACGTGTAGAATCAATTTTATTTTCCCTTACACGTCCTTTATTTATGCAATATAACCTATACTTTTAATATGTACATATTGTACCCATATCGGCGCCTGGACAACAAGGCTGTTTTTGCGTAGTACAAGTACCCAGAACAAAATTTACCATATGCAAACAAGGCTGTGTCGCTTCTCCTGACAAACCATCACTACGACTCATGCTTAATGCATTGGATCGCAGCCCATGGCAGACTTGTGACTAACTCCAAACGCCTTGTCTGGGGTCGCAAATCTCTCAAAGAATGCAAACTCTCCACGGGTGGTTTGGCTGGCTTGCTTCTTCGAAATCCAAGACAACTTCAAAGTTCAAGCTATCTCAACTTCTACGGCTTCCCATCAATGCTCTACATTTTGAACTATAAATTCAACACCTGCATAACAACGTATTGTGACTAACTCCAAACCCCTAAATGAAGTAGACGTAGCCTACATCTACTTCATCTGGGTTGCTAGGAACAAGTTACTCTACTGTCAATCCTTCACTACTCCAATCGATTGCGCGAGGATGGTTATTTGCAGCGTAAAGGCCCATTTTACCCACAACTGGAAGGATCGTTCAGCTCTCTCTCGGGACATGGCCGACACCCTCAAGATTGCACTCAATTTTGATTAACTCATCTTGATTCTGTTGTTGCTGTGTGGTTTGTGGATTGTTGGCTTGTAGGTTGTCATTGTACATGTACCTCCTATTCAGATCTATCTAATACAATTAACTTTTCAAAAAAAAAAACAATAAATAAATACTAACTCTAATTTACGTATTTGCCCTTTAACCTACCAATATATATCCAACGTACCCTTTAACCTAACTAAATATACCCTACGTGCCCCTTTAACCTACCTATATATAGATAACATACCTCACACACAGCAAACCATTCTTCTTTACATCTTCCTCGCAGCAGTCATCTCTTTCATCTACCGATTTTCTCCGATCAGGGACCAAAATTAAATTGACCAACCTTCCCTCTTCTCTTCCTGTTGCGACTCAACGAAGAATAAGATTTTCTACTGGATCGAAGTGGACGTCGGAGCTCAACGCTGGCCAAGGTTTACTGCAGATCTGACATAATAATGAAGGAAGTCAAGGATCGATTGATCCTCGAATTCAAGGTTTACTGCAGAAACACGATTGTTCAAAGAATGAGGTAATACTACACCATTTACATAGTAGTATGAGATCCTCAAAAAATGAGGTCATATATATATATATATATATATATATATAGAAAAGCACTAATATAAACGTCTTCACAATCCATGTAATTGAAGTTACTTAATGATCTCCTTGTTTATACTCCAGAATCCCATCTCATCGCAATTGCATTTTGCGTATGAGTCACCCGACGCCGCAGAAATATCAACATATATCAACACACAACAAATCAACAGCAACTTAGCCAAGCTATACTCAACATTTTGAACTATGAATTCAACACCTGCATAACAACATGCAAGCAAAAAAGTAAGACAGATTCAAAAACCCAACTTGCAATTCTAAGAATCCAATTACATATCTCATTGATGAAGACGTTCCTACTTATTTATTAATGTTGCAGGTGCAAGGCATTGGTTTATGAAGAAGCTAAATTTCTTCAAGAGATAATGCATGGTGAGTGCTACTTCTTTTGTGTGTTTACATTTTGTTTTTCATTGGAGGAATTATGTGACTCTCTATCTATGATTTAGAAGATAATTTGCCAACAAGCCTCCTCCTTTGCAATTTTAGCAATTTTTTAAAAGATCTCTGCGGTTGCTATGTAGTTGCATTGTCTTGTTGCTTTTTTTTTTTAAGTTCGCGACGTTTTGATGCTGATTGTTTACATTTTGGCTTTATTTTTTTCAGGAGCAATTCGATCCAATAATTCTCCCTAACTCAAATCAAGATATCACACCACGCATGGTTTATGAGTAGCATGTTACTACAATTTGTGGTTGTGTTGTTGCTGCTGAAGCAAAACCGTTTTGGACCAACAAATTTGGATTATCTGGTTTAAATTAGGGTCTTTTTGGATGTCACTCCAACAAAATTATGCAACATGGGCTTTAAAACTAAATTATGTAGTATAAATAATAGATTTGGTATGTCATTAAAGTGATTAGCGTTGGCAATAAGACATTATATTGTAACACATCCAATCATCACTTTTATTAGGCATAAAACTTGTGTTTTGCATCCAAAAATCTTTTAATATAGAATGCCAATTAACTCTTTATGGTAATCAGATATTTACCCTCTACTCTCTCTTCCTTGCAGTTTGAGGAATTCCAGAAACGGTACTTATTGATGCTCTTTGATGGAACATGCGCATTGCACAAATCTGTCCCCAAGAATACCGAGCCAATCCGGGATTTTCAAATGTTAACATATGATGCAATGAACACCAACAACCAATCACAAGATCTTCAAATGGTAACACCAAAGTTGTCAGACTCAAGCTGCATCATATATCACTTTGCTGGGTTAACCGAGGGAGTTCTCTAAGGACGGAGATGGATTGTTTGGTACTGGCATGCCATCTTACATTCTCACGAAAAGTGAAGATATTTGTGGAGGTACAAGACTCATGTGGTTTTTGATAGTAATTGGGAGAAAAAAACTGAACTTATCTATTTTGTGCGGCAATTTGATTGTTCAAAAATATCATTTGACTGACTTGTATATCTTAGATTCCTATGTAAATATTTCGTGATTACTATTATTGTAGCAATTGATTTGTCAAAAATGACATGGTGAATTTGGTGAAAATAGATATACAGTCAACGGGCGATAAAAAGCCCAAATGAAGGATATGACACTATCTATGTGAAGTCGTGAGATGAACAAACCAAGTTTCCTCAACTCATTGTTCCAAAATGACATGGGCTAAAAAACAATTCAATGCATCATATGTTAACATTTGAAATGGACCAAGATAACCCCATCAAAACAAACCATTCTCCACTTTAAAATGGACCAGGATAACCCCATCAAAATACACCATGCTCCACTTTAAAATGGACAAGATAGCCCCATCAAAATACACCATGCTCCACTTTAAAAGGGACCAGGATAACCCCATCAAAATACACCGTTGAAATCACCCGTGTCGTAAATATACTAGATAGAAAATTCTAACAAATGCAATTTGAAATATCAAGAAAGCATGTTGAAATAGGTTCGTTTGATTCTGTTTTATGTGGATCAATATAGCGAGATTAATTTAAAATCATTTAGGGGTACTACAATTTCTAAAAAATAAAATCTAAATTGTCTATTTTCACAATAGATTTCTCAAAAAGGACCACATACATAATATTTTCGAAAGTACTTCTAACAAATGCTTTGAATCATAAGTTTCTCGAAAAATCTAGAGAAAAAGATAAAGATGTAATAAGTTGATTTGCCAAACTTTAGCCATTGAATCTAATACGACCTTTTATATATAAAAGTATATCGTACAATACTTGTATATACATATAATTATGTAACTTTGAAGTTGATTATCATTTACTATATTTATAATTAAATCACTGATCATTAATTTTGAGAAAGTAAAATAATTAACAAGTTTTAACAAATCACTTTTTATGATTTGTTCATTGCGAGTTGATTCATACTTATACGAGCCTCTCTTTTTTTTTTTTTGAAAGGTTACTTGTATTATGATAAAGGATTTACAAGAGGGTAGAAATTGAAAGAGCAGTTACATGACTTTTGGGACAATTTCATAAAGAGTAGCAGGAGAATTAAAGGATCTAACTTAGGTGAATATCCAGCATTCTTGCAGTAACCAGGGAATTGCTTGATCGATCTTTCCAGTTATAGGCAATATGGAGCTTGATTGCTTGGATGGCATCTCCAACACAGTTAATGGCTATAGTAAAGACATTGTTGTACACCATATTATTCATTGCCTTTCAAGTGATGTACACAAAGGTAGTGATGGAGGCATTGCGAATGCATTCGAGCAGGTTTTGTCCAGGGTTGTGCCTAGTGCTAAGCCAAGACCAAATGTTGTTGATGTATGGGGCAGGGTACGGTACTCTTGTCCATCGGGATATTATATCCAGCACAAGTGACGAATAACTACATGAGTATCAAAGATGATCATCATCTTCAACCATATTGGTGCAAAGCTTGCAAATGTCACTATCGATAATGTTCCAGCTTTTGATCCTGGCCAGGGTAGGAAGGCGCTTGTGACTTGCAATCCAAGTGATATAACTACATTTAGGAATGTTGAAGTTATGCCAGATTACATTGCAGATAGTAGGATGGGGAGGGGGAGGCTGAGATGTGAAGATTGCATAGGCTTTTTTTTTATAGAAGGTACCATTACTGTTGAATAGTAATGAAATCTGGGCACTGGAGGGTTGGTTAGGTATCTTATCTCTAATCCTGAGCATGCATTTGCAGTAGTAGCTGTGATGGGGCTTGGGTTGGCAATTCTAGACGTTATGGTGTTTGAGAACATGCTTGGTAATCCACGATTTCCATAGGTTTTCATTACCTCTATTAATGTCAAAAATGAGTTGACAAATAGATACCTTGTTTCTAGCTTTGAGATCAGGGAATCCAAGGCCACCATCCATCTTCGATGTACAAACAATAGACCATGCAATGAGAGCTCTCTTGCTACGATCCTTCCCCGACCAAAGGAATGATCTAATCAAAGACTGGATCTTGTTCAAGATCATATCCGGAAGCATAAACATCGAGCACCAGTACTAATTAATTGGAATGGAATGGACTTGATAAGTTGGGCTCATCCAGCATAAGATAAGAGCTTAGCGCTCCAGGACTGAATCCGCTTGGTAAGTGATGCGCCCTTGGATGCCCCTTTTACGTTGACCATAGACAAAGAGGACGAGGCTCTTAGAGTTCGTTCAGATGGACCGATCACCCGATCCCGAGCTAAGGCCATTGCTCGAGCCACCGGCTCCATCATCACCCGCATTACTTCTTCACTTGGTCCCACTACCGGGATGACATGTCTCTACACCACCATGGCATAGGCTACCGGTTCCGTTAGCGGCATGTCCCGTCTTTCCGAATCCATGGCATGCAGCTAGCTTATTTTCGGACTATATTTTCATGTTTTCCTTTTTATGTAATAAAGGGATATTCCGTATAAGAATATTCCCTTTTGACCTTATCCTTTTAGGGTTTGCTCTTATCCTTTTAGGTTTTCCCTTTTGGGCTTTTCTTCATGTATTTTTGTTTGGCCCGTTGGCCCATAGGTAAGCAAGTCTCTCTATATAAGAGATATATTGCCTCACTTATTTTCCATGTTCAATATTACTAAGTTTTGAAAAGAATTTCCTCCACTTAGCTTGGGCATCAAAACCTCTCTTCTATCTCTCAAATTTCTTCCTTGAATCTCGTCTTTGATCCCAGAAATCCATATTCGAGGATTCTTCTTAAGAATCAACCTTTGATCCACACAAAAGGGTTTATTCGATCTCTCTAGATCGAAGTGACCCTTGTTTCTTCATTGCTTCCGCCCTTTGGATCCGAAACGATACAACGTTGCACAAAGAATCAAGGAGTAGTTGGAGTTTTGCTTGATCTAGATCCGGAGTTATCCTTGGTTATCTCCAAGGACGCATCAAATTGGTATCAGAACAAGAGATCAAAGCTAAGTTCTCTTTACTCTTGTTTTTGTGCGTTATTATCTTAAACCTATTTAGCCTTTTTTTGTTCATGATGTTCTTCGTTTGTTCATGATGTTCTTCATTTGTTCTTCATGATCTTCATGTTGTTCATCATGTTGTTCATCATGTTCATCCATTTTCCCTGAAATTTTTTCTTTCTTTTCCGTGTTAAACTCAAAACAAAAAGCACAAAAATAGGAAAAAAAAAACCCAAAACGCTCTCTTTTGTAGCCTCCAAGGAAAACCCTAACAGCAACAATGCGGCACCACCACCGTCCCGGACAAATGGAGAACCTATCGGTCGCTACCAGCATCCAGATGGAAGGCGATTGGTCTTCTAGCATCGCAGTGAAACTTCTGGCTACGCGAGATGTCACGAAGCTTTGCATCTCCACCACCCAAGTTCAGGTAACGGAGCCCTATCTCGACGGATTCGACCAGATCCAGGCTAGCTGCGACACTCTCTTCGCCGACTTTGAGTTCCCCCAGGTGAATCGACAACCCAAGTTTACTCTTGCAAAAGCTGATTTCTTCTTGGGCTTCAAATCGAGGTCAGTCCGTCCCGATCTATCAATGAAATCAACCTTCGACTTCCACCATTTGGCAAAAGTGAGGAAGAAAGCCTCTGCCCCTCTGTTCTCCTCCTCTCCGGGACTCTTTGGTGGCTGCGTGCTGAGGAATAGTTTCCTGTGGCTTGCTCCTCGTGCTTTGGTTGGCATTTTTTGCTCTTCAAATCAACGGTTTTGCTTCCCCTTTGTCTTTCTTGGCCTTCTGCGCTCCTCTTCGCGGGGCTGCTGCAGGTCATTCTCTGGACCAACGGTGGTCATCGACTTGCCCATGACAAACCAACTATACCAGAGGCTTAACCCCTTTTGTGTGTGGCTATCCAGCACTCCTTCACTTTCACTCAGGTGTCCCCCTTCCAATACCTTATTTTGTTTTAAAATCAATTCTCATTACCATCATCTGATTAGTTTCTCTTATACAATCTGGATTGTCTTTACTAGACTGTTTTACTCTTTAATTGGCCATAACCCCGGATCAAAGACCCGTGTTGATTTACATCAAACTCATCTAAATTGGAACCTCCAAAAGGATACACTATTTGTGCCTCTTTTGCAAGAACAACTTGTCTGTTCCTATGCGTTTTCCTGGGAACTATCGATTCCTTTTCTTATTACCATCTGCTTGGATAATTTTTGTAAGAGTGAATTTTTTGCTATGCAATTTTATTCTCATGCCGTGGTAATGCAGGAACAAGGTGACCGCCTGAACAAATTCATCCAAAACCTCCATGGTTTGAGTATCAAAAGCCCTTTCAAGTGTTGCTGGTGCATTCTCTCTATCCTGATGACCATCAAGTGTACCCCGATTTTTATCAATCGACCCTTTCGGCCCTTTGTGAAGATGAAATTGAAGTTCTCTTATCTGGTTACTATGGAACAATTAATTTGGATTGTTAGAAGGATGTATGATGTCCTCACTGAATTGGATCCCTTACTGTGTATTTGCTCTCGTGCGTTTATACTCATGTTAAGTTGGATTATAACATTTTCCGGTTACAACAACCTTGAGTTGTCCGACTCTGTTAACAATCTCATCGGGTTACAACCCATTGGTATTGGGCCACAACCCACTTATCCCGCATCTCTTAAGGTGCTTCCGAATGGTTCACACCTACTTGATTCCCAACAAAGAAAAATGAATTTTCAATGCGTTTGGAAATTCTTCATATTACGAGGGTTTAAGGCCTTTGGTGATACAAGAAACACTTGGTCAGATTCTCCCAAATATCTCAATTACAAAGTCCTTTCCCTCCACCTTCCTTATCCGTTAAGAACCGATAAACTAACCCATAAAATCACATGTTGCGCTCAACTAAACTCGACTCACGGCGGTTTTAGATTTGGTAGTCCATCGACACATTACACTATCATAACCCTTGAGCTTAACACCAATTTCATCTGCATTATAAACATGGATGAAGGAGAAATTAATTCTAACGGTTTCTCGACCAAATACGTTAACAATGTTCATGGACTACAACCCAATCAATTCGACATAATAACCAATAATCTTAACATAAATTACCCCACATACACCATGAATTGGCACTACACAATTAAAAAAACACTTTGTACTTCTTGCCTTGTCTTAAAGAAAGTAGGATTTCAGGCCTACGTTAACACCCAAATCAAACCTATTCTTACCAGGTTACTATGATTATAAGCTTTTGGAACATTAGAGGTATGGGACGGAGTAACCTCTGGACAAATCTCGAAGCCGTTTGCAAAATACACAATATTAACATTATTGCACTAGCAGAAACAAAATCTGAAAACCCGCCAGAAGATCGTCTTTGGAGATCGGCGGGTTTTGATAACATGATTTATTGTCCTGCTTCCGGGAAGGCAGGGGGCTTATGCTTATTGTGGAAAGCTTATCAGCTCAAGAGTCACACGATTAGTCTCATCTCAAAAAGTGATCGATTCATTTGTATTGAAATGGTTTGCAATAATCAAAACCGCAAACTGAACATTGTCTTTGCTTATGCACCACCTCAAGAAACATCAAAGAACCAATTTTGGATCTCAATGACCAATCTTATCAATGCATCCCCTACACCATGAATTATCATGGGTGATTTGAACGAAATACAACATCATTCGGAAAAACAAGGAGGATCAACAATTAATTCCAACAGATTTAATAGACTCATCAATTTCAAAAACAGTTGTAACCTAGACGACGTCCAAACAACAGGTAACCAGTTTACTTGGAGGAAAAAACGTGACGGACCAAATAATATTCTTGAAAAATTGGATCGTGTCCTTGCTCATAACCAAATTCTTCAATGGTATCCACTCTTAAAAACAAAAAACCACGCATTCACAATCTCGGACCACTGTCAAATCTCACTGGAGTTGGCTGATTCAATTCCATTCACACCACAACTGTTTAAATTTGAAATGATGTGGACTAAACGCAAAGCATTTGAGAACATCGTTAAACAAACGTGGCGGGCTAACTATGAGGGGAACGAGATGTTCAACCTTATAAGGAAAACTCAACTACTTAAAACCAAAGCAAAAGAATGGAGTAAAATCAACTTTGGTAATATCTTCAAACAACTCAAAGAGGTCGAAACTCAACTCCTAAAGATTCAAGGCCGATCACCGCTTAATGCTAACCAAAGCGTTGAAAATCTTCAAAGAAATCTTCTTACAAAACAAAATCGTCTCATTAACTTTCACCAAAGATATTGGAGACAAAGAATAAAGAATAAGAATATGAGAAACATTGATACAAACTCCAAATACTTTCACCGGATTGCTACCGGTAGAAGAAATAGGAAACATATAAAGGAATTAATAGATTCAAATGGGGCAATTATTTCAACTGAAAATGAAATCCGAATTGAAGTTAAAAAAGAGTTTATGTGCAAATTCACTAGCTCCCCACTAGATAAAAACCTATTGGAAGATAAGCTTCAACTCATCAAGAAAAAAGTCAGTAATAAAGACAATGAAAGACTAACAAAACCACCAACAAATGAGGAAATAAAAAATGCTATCTTTGATATCGGATGTGATAAGTCTCCGGGACCTGACGGTATGCCCGCCGGGTTCTACCAGAAATATTGGCACATTGTGGGAACTGACGTTTCAAAAGCAATCAAGAACTTTTTCCGAAGTGGGAAGCTTCTCAAACAAATAAATCACACTTTCATAACATTAATTCCAAAAGTGGACAATCCTACTGCCATTAACGAGTTTAGACCTATTAGTCTTTGTTCAACAATTTACAAAATAATCGCTAAAATCATTACAAATAGAATGGAACCCATCATGCCCAAACTCATTCACCCTCTTCAAGGAGCGTTCGTCACTAAAAGGTCAATACATGATAACATTCTAATTGCACACGAGATTTTTCACTCTTTTCGTAGTAGAAAAGGTAAGGAAGGTTGGACGGCTATTAAACTTGATATGGAGAAGGCATACGACCAAGTTAGTTGGGAATTTATCATATGCGTTCTCCAAAAGTTTGGTTTTAGTAAAAAATTTGTGGGATGGATCGAGGAATGTATCTCCACAGTTTCATTCTCAGTTCTTGTCAACAATGGACCAACTGACCAATTCTTTCCTGGAAAAGGACTCAGACAAGGAGACCCCTTATCACCCTACCTTTTCATATTAGGAGCTGAAATCCTTACACAAATGATCCAAAATGTCTGCAATAAATATGACAACCATATTGGGTTCTCCGTTTGTAGGAACGCAACACCAATTCCTTTCCTATCATTTGCTGATGATATGATCATTTTTACCAAAGCAAACTCGAACTCTTGCATTAGAACAAAAGAAATCCTTGATAGTTACTGCTCCATCTCTGGACAAAAGATTAACTTCCTCAAATCTGCCTTCCAAACTACTAAAAATACTACCATGAGTTGTATCACAGAACTTAAAAATATCCTTAAATGGAGCACACGACCTCTCTTGACAACTATCTTGGTTGCCCCATTATTAATGGAAGAGTTAATAAAGAGACATTCAGTAACATTAACAATAAAACAAAGCAACAACTCCGTAAATGGAAAGCAAACTCCCTTTCACAAGAAGGAAGAAACATTCTCATAAAGCATAACTTAGCTACTAAACCAACTTTTGTTATGCAAGGTTTTATGCTCCCAAGACATAATTTGGAGGAACTTGATAAAACGTATAAAAAATTCTTTTGGAATAAAAACGACAATCATAAACCATTTATTAGTTGGGATTCAATTTGTAAACCAAAAAGAAACGGTGGACTTGGGTTAAGAAAGTCCCTTACCACTAATAAAGCCCTTCAAATGAAGCTACTCTGGAAGATTCTTGCTGAACCAGAAAATATTTGGGTGAAAATTGTTAATGAAAAATATTTGCGAAATATAAATATTTTACAATATCATTTAAAAGGACAAGCGTCTTGGCAATGGAAAAACCTTATAAAACTCAAATCCGAATTTAAAAACGGAATTATTTGGCAGATAGGAAATGGGAAAACTATTAACTTCTGGCATGATAACTGGGTCACAACGACTCCCCTGATTAAATTAGTACAAAACACCAATCTAATCAATACTCAAATTAAAGTTAGCCACTTTATCAAATCTAATGAATGGGACACCGCTAAAATTGAAAATGAGCTACAAAACCTAATTAGCCCTACAATTAGAAAACAAATTATGGAAACAATTATTCCAACAAATGAAATTCAAGATAGGTTATACTGGAGAAGCAGCTCAAATGGCTGGTTCTCCACAAAATCAGCATCGGATATGATAGAGAAGGAGTTTGGATGGCTTCCTGACTACACTTGCGATTGGATTTGGAAATTAGACACCCAACCAAAAATTAAAAACTTCATATGGAAAATCTCAAGAAACGGTATCCCAACTAAAGCAAAACTTATTGAAAGAAGAATTGCGGTTCCTTCTAATTGCGAATTTTGTGATCACCAACTCGAAGATTTTGTACATCTTCTTATTGAGTGTCCCTTTACTAAGAATATAATCGCAAAATCTGACGTAACTATCAGCTCCTATCTCAATACCATTAAAACGGAAAATAAAAGACCACACGAGCTTTTACTAGAAATAAAAAATAAGATTGGAACTACTAACTTTTCACGCCTTTCTACCATATGGTGGAGTATTTGGTTCTTCAGAAATAAAATCATCTTTAACAATGATACAATGAGATCGGATCACAACATCCTAAATTTCATTAAAAACCAAGTTCAGAATTGGAAAAATCGTATGACTGAAGACGATGACTACGATTTCAAATATATTCAAAAGAACAACTTACCCAACATAAGAAAGAAAAAGAATATTAAATGGGATAAACCAAAACACGGGTTCCACAAACTAAACTTTGATGGATCAAAACTCGATTCGGGAATAACATCCATTGGTTTTGTTATACGAAATCACTACGGTGATGTTATTAGCTTGGACGCTAGAAAAAATAATTTTAACTCGGTAATTAAAGCAGAAGCCTTTGCGCTAAAAGCTGGTCTAAAAGAAGCAATAAGGCTAAATATTAAAAAGATTGAAATTGAGGGTGATAACTTATGTGTTATCAAGACACTCCAAGGACTTTGGAGTTGTCTCTGGGAGATCGAGATAATTATATCCGACTCCAGACTGGATCTTCGCTTCTTTGAGGAAGTCCAGGTCAGACATGTGTTTAGAGAAATCAACTGTGTTGCTGACCGATTGACCCATTTGGGAATTTCGAACCCCAACACATCCTTCTCTAACGACCCCGAACTTCGTGTTCTCATCCGCAAGGATGCTTTAGGATGGACTACCTCTAGAAGATAGTTCTTTCCTAACCGCTTTCCGTTTTCAAAAAAAAAAAAAAAAAGCACAAAAATAGGAGATATTTGGTTTGCCTTCAACCCATTTATCAAACCCGTCTTTTTCTTAAACCAACCTAATCCGACAATTTTGTTAATTAATTTCACCAAATCTCTTGGGATATTTTTGTTAACGAAAAGTTCGGATATCTCGCATTTGATATTCCAAGAAAAGCAAAAAAACTCTCCCTCAATACGGATTTGTGTTCAAAAAAAAAAACAAAAGAAAGTGTTCCTCAAAACGTTTCAAAGAAACGAAACACACAAAGTGAAAAGACGTCCGGCAAACCGGTCCATCCGAAAAATCGGATTTTACAAAACGGTCAAAGACCGAAAGCAAGCAAAGCTTGCCGAGTGAACAATCCGTCCATCTTCTATCTCTCCATTTTCTTACATACGTTTGCAAAATATCACTTGTTTATTTGTGTGTAATTAGTTCAATTTTGTTGGATTTGCCTTCCTTTCCTAACCGCCAAACGGCCTTCCCCAAAGTAGAACCCGATAACGCACTTGAACTTGGGTAAAGTTGACCTAACTTGTCACCTTGCTCACTTGATTGCTTGCAATTGTGTGCTGATTTGGAGCAATGCCTAACGTTGAAATGGAAACTTCTCAGGATTCTGGTCCGCAAGAGTTCAGTGAACCCTTGGCTCAAGAAACTACTTCGTTGTCCCTCGAAAATGACTCCATAAGGCGAGAATTGGAAGCCTTGAAGGCACAACAAAAGTTTGATGCCTTGACCCGAGAAAACATTGCCTTGAAAAAAGAGCTAGAAGCTCCTAAGGCCCTTCAGATTGCTCGCCGTCCCACCCCAACTTATCCGAATGAGATCGTGGTCAATGCTTCCACTTCCGATGCACAACGGAAAGGCAAGGGACTTTTGAGAGCCGGACCATCAAATGTTACCCGGCTTGCGTCTGTCATTGAACGCACCCATCCTTTACCTCTTGACGGAAATGAGTCCCATGAAGAAGAGGAGGAATTCCCCGACCCGCGTCAAGATAACTTGCCCATAGTCGATACGGAACATCGGCACCAATATTATGAGCATCAACATCAATGGTATGTTCCTTCTCCACCTCCACCTAGTGTGCCCCGCACCGACCGACAAACCCGGGAAAAGCCCCGGTACCGTCCCAACTCAACCACCAATCATGGTCGTGAGCATGATCGTTCTGAACACCGTTACCAACGGTCAACCCGGCAACCAAGGACCCTTGACTTTGATGAATACGATGAACAACACAACTTCAACGAGTTCTCCGGTGATGAATCCGATTTAGAACGGGTAGCACATAACCGTCCGTGGCACCCACCCGTCATAGACCCTTATGATAACCAAGACCGGGGTGAAGAATGGTTGCCTCCCCTAAATCCACCTAGGCAGGCCCCACCCGTTCATGGGCGCCAACGGCCTCATGGCGGCCACCGGCGAGCCCGTGCCGATGATGCCTATATTCCACCGGCCCGCCCGGACCCCTACCGAGCTCGTAGGGAAGGTAAGGTTAAGTTCCCTACCTTTCATGGTGAATATGATCCGTGTGTTTTTCTTGATTGGGCGCAGGATATGAAACGAGCATTAAAGCATTGTCATTATGAGGAGGAATCCGAGAAAATCGAGGCGGCAACTCTATACTTTGAAGGAGATGCAAAGTCTTGGTGGAACCGGTATGAGTTCACTCGAGAGAGGCGAGGATGGGCACCAATTGAGACATTTGAACAATTTCTCTATTGCATGACCAAGAAGTAAGTGCCCGAGGACTTTAAGAATGATATGCGGTTGCAAATTGCCGAGTTCAAGCAAGGCAACCTCACTCCGGTGGCTTACTTGGCTAAACTTGAGGACGTGCACATTAAGGCCGGCGTCTCGGCCTCCCCCTCCGCTCTCCGCACCAAGTTCATGAGTGGGCTTAATGCTTCCATCCGGCGGCCGCTCGAGATTGTCCCATTCAAGGATTTGGGAGCATTATGTCATGCCGCCATGAAGTTATATAAGCAACAACTCGAAACACCGCGGTATTCTAGGTATACCTCTTCCTCGAGTCCATATCTTTATCCGTCTAACTTACGTTCTCGAGATGCGCCTAGTCCTACAGATACCGACGCTTCCAAAGGGACCCAACAGACGGGTCCTTCCAATAGGCAAACGGGTACCGAGAAGGCATCAAACCGTGGCCCGGCACCGGCGCCTCCCTCTCGAGGTCAACAAGGACCCTCACCGGCGGCTCGCCCAAGGGAGCCCGTGTGCTACAAGTGTAGCGGTTTTGGCCATGTACAATGTGATTGCCCAAACACCAAACGGGTCTTGTTTACCGACCCAACATATTTCGAGGACGACGATGGTCAATATGACGCTGATATCATTATTGAGGATGACCATGACACCGACCCACTTTTTGGCATGGAACCCTGTGATGACGAGCTTGCTTGCGGCCTAGCACAACCCGGTAAATTTGCTCTTGTTTGTCGTCGTATTTTGGCTGTTAAAGAGCATATTCCTATTGATCAACGCGAGAATCTCTTCCACTCTCGTTGCTTGGTTAATAATACGAGTCTTTCTCTCATCGTTGACGGGGGTTCTTGTTGCAATATTGTCAACGAACGGGTGGTAAAACACTTCAAGTTGCCTATGACCCCCCACCCAACGCCTTACGGACTCCAATGGATTTCCGATACGGCATGTGACACCGTCACACAACAAGCTTAGGTGCCGTTTTCTATTGGCGTCTATGTTGATAAGGTCCTTTGTGATGTTATCAAGATGGACGCCACACATGTCCTATTAGGACGACCATGGCAATTCGATCTCCGCACATATCATGATGGTTATCTTAATCGGTACATGTTCCAATATATTGGAAAACGGGTCACACTTTTGCCTATGACTCCGCATGAAATTTTGGTTGACTATGCGGAACGGAAGAGGCAACAAACTATTGATGAGTCCGCTAAAGCACCGGCAAAATCGGACCCCCGGAGTCCCGATGTTGTAGGTGCTAGTACTTCCAAATCCCGAAACACCGCCCCTCTTGTCCGTGCTACCGAATCCAAAGGTAGTAAAGGTCGCATCGTTTCTTCGGGCGCACCTTTACCATCTTCGGATCCCGTAATTCAAGGACGGTGTGAGCCACGGATACTCTTAGCTCGCCGGCATGATTTGCAACCGGTCATGGAAGGCAAGTTCCCATGCTTTTTACTTGTTCCATTTTGTTTATCCACTTCTCATGACCCAAGTAATGTGCCACACGAGGTGTCTTTGTTGTTGTCCGAATTTCAGGATATTATGCCCAAAGATCTCCCACCCGGCTTGCCACCTATCCGAGGGATTGAACATCAAATTGACTTTGTGCCCGGTGCCTCTTTGCCAAACCGTGCCGCTTACCGAGCTAGTCCGGAAGAGACAAAGGAGCTACAACGTCAAGTGCAAGAGCTCCTAGACCGGGGACATGTGCGTGAATCCTTATCACCATGTGTCGTCCCGGTAATCTTAGTACCAAAGAAAGATGGATCATGGCGGATGTGTGTTGATTGTCGTGCCATCAACCAAATCACCGTCAAATATCGCCACCCGATCCCGCGCCTTGATGACATGTTGGATGAGCTTCATGGCGCCACCATCTTCTCCAAAATTGATCTCCGGAGCGGTTACACCAAATCCGGATGGCCGAAGGTGACGAATGAAAGACGGCGTTCAAAACAAAGTATGGACTCTATGAATGGTTTGTCATGCCTTTTGGCCTCTCCAACGCCCCGTCCACCTTCATGCGCCTCATGAACCATGTCTTGCGCCGATTCTTGGGTACATTTGTTGTTGTTTATTTTGATGATATTTTGGTGTTTAGTACGTCTTTGGAAGATCACATCGGGCACCTTCGCCAAGTGCTCGAGTGCCTTAGATAAGAGCAATTGTATGTCAACTTTGACAAATGCGTCTTTTGCTCGGACACCACTATCTTTCTTGGCTATGTCGTGTCTAAAGACGGACTACGAGTAGACGAATCTAAAGTTCGTGCTATTCGGGAGTGGCCTACTCCTACTACGGTCACCATGGTCCGAGCCTTTCTCGGCTTAGCGGGTTTCTACCGACGCTTTGTCAAGGACTTTAGCACGGTAGCGGCACCGCTCCATGAGCTCACTACCAAGGGTGTCACGTTTGAGTGGCGTGATATCCATGCTCGAGCGTTTGATGCGCTCAAAGACCGCCTTTGTAATGCACCATTACTCCAACTCCCAAACTTTTCGAAAACTTTCGAGGTGGAGTGTGATGCATCAAATGTGGGCATTGGAGGAGTTCTCTTACAAGAGAATCGTCCAATTGCCTACTTCAGTGAAAAACTGTCCGTTCCTTCGCTCAACTACCCTACATATGACAAGGAACTATATGCTCTAGTTCGTTGTCTTAAGACATGGCAACATTACTTGTGGCCGAAGGAGTTCGTGATTCATTCGGATCATGCGGCTCTTTCGTATCTCAAGAGTCAAACAAATCTCAGTCGGCGCCATGCTAGTTGGGTAGAGTTTTTAGAGACCTTTCCTTATGTCATTCGGCATAAGAAAGGCAAAGAGAATGTGGTAGCCGATGCCCTTTCTCGCCGCTATGCCCTCCTTGTGTATATGGATGCCAAGATACATGGCTTTGCTCTTATCAAAGAGTTATATGCCACGGATCTTGACTTCAAGGATATATGGGCACAATGCCTCGACCTCCGAGAGCACGAGTCTTTCTTTATTAACGATGGCTATCTTTTTCGAGCGGGAAAACTTTGTATTCCGCGCTCATCTATACGCCATTTGTTGGTCAAGGAAGCTCATGAGGGCCGTGGTCATTTCGGTGCTACCAAGACCCTTTCCGCTCTCCAAGAGCATTTCTTTTGGCCCCGGATGCATATGCATGTGACACGGTTTTGCAAGGGTTGCATCACATGTCATCATGCCAAGTCGCGCCAAGGTCCGGATGGGATGTATTCTCCTTTGCCTATACCAATGGGACCTTGGGAGGATCTATCCATGGACTTTGTGGTCGGGCTGCCTATGTTAAAACAAGGCAAAGACTCCATTTTTGTGGTAGTCAATCGCTTCTCCAAAATGGCTCATTTCATCGCATGTAAAAGCACCCTAAATGCTAGTGAAGTTGCCACCTTGTTCTTTGACAATGTGGTGCGTTTACATGGGATACCACGTTCCATCGTTAGTGATCGGGACGTGAAATTCGTAAGTCATTTTTGGAGAACGTTGTGGGGAAAACTTGGAACCAACTTGTTGTTTTCAAGTAGTTATCACCCCAAACCGATGGTCAAACGGAGGTGACCAATCGGACTCTTGGTGCTCTACTTAGAGCCACCACTAGGACCAACCCACGTAGGTGGGAGGACTTACTTTCTGTTGTAGAGTTTTCGTATAACAGGTCTAGGCACACGGCAACTAAATTGTCCCCATTTGAAGTTGTCTACGGCCTCAATCCACACACACCATTGGATTTCACTCCCCGCCCGCTCAAGGATGGAGAACACATCATCGCCGGAAACCGAGCCGCCCAAATCATTGAGCTTCATGAGCGGACTAGGACACAACTTGAACGTCGTGCCGCCCAACTTGCCGGACAACGCAACAAGGGCCGCCGCGACGTCCCTTTTGAGCCCGGTGATCTTGTTTGGCTCCACCTACGGAATGAGCGTTTTCCTACTCGCCGCATGAGCAAGCTTTCGGACCGTGGTGATGGCCCATTCCGCATCTTAGCCCGTCATGGTCCAAATGCATACAAGTTAGAGCTTCCGGATTCCTACGGAGTACATCCAACCTTCAACGTCAAGGACCTTGCCCCTTATGTTGAGCCCCTCTTTGACGATGGTGAAACGGGGACGTTTCACAGCCAAGATGGGGGGACTGATGCGCCCTTGGATGCCCCTTTTACGTTGACCATAGACGAAGAGGACGAGGCTCTTAGAGTTCGTTCAGATGGACCGATCACCCGATCCCGAGCTAAGGCCATTGCTCGAGCCACCGGCTCCATCATCACCCGCATTACTTCTTCACTTGGTCCCACTACCGGCATGCCATGTCTCTACACCACCATGGCATAGGCTATCGGTTCCGTTAGCGGCATGTCCCGTCTTTCCGACTCCATGGCATGAAGCTAGCTTATTTTCGGAGTATATTTTCATGTTTTCCTTTTTATGTAATAAAGGGATATTCCGTATAAGAATATTCCCTTTTGACCTTATCCTTTTAGGGTTTGCTCTTATCCTTTTAGGTTTTCCCTTTTGGGCTTTTCTTCATGTATTTTTGTTTGGCCCGTTGGCCCATAGGTAGACAAGTCTCTCTATATAAGAGATATATTGCCTCACTTATTTTCCATGTTCAATATTACTAAGTTTTGAGAAGAATTTCCTCCACTTAGCTTGGGCATCAAAACCTCTCTTCTATCTCTCAAATTTCTTCCTTGGATCTCGTCTTTGATCCCAAAAATCCATATTCGAGGATTCTTCTTAAGAATCAACCTTCGATGCACACAAAAGGGTTTATTCGATCTCTCTAGATCGAAGTGACCCTTGTTTCTTCATCGCTTCCGCCCTTTGGATCCGAAACGATACAACGTTGCACAAAGAATCAAGGAGTAGTTGGAGTTTTGCTTGATCTAGATCCGGAGTTATCCTTGGTTATCTCCAAGGACGCATCAGTAAGCTTTATAATCAAAGGGATATAATCCGAGAGAGAGAGTTTGCAGCTTCCAACCAGGACCCCAAGATAATGGAAGGGTAATGAACCTTGGGAGAAACCAGTAACTTGTGAAACAAGAGCTTGGTTTGTAGTCGACATTCCTCCCATGAAGATGGAGGATTTGGATAAGTTAATCTGAAGTCTAGAGTAGTTGCCAAAAGGATCGAGGGTGCTCTTGAGAATGTTGATGGAGGTAAAATCTCCTTTGCAAAATAGCATTAGGTCATCTGCAAAGGAGAGGTGAGTGATGGGTGGTGAAGAACACTTAGGGTGGTGGTTGAAGTTGGTATTGGTGGTGCTTTGATGAAGCATTCGGGAAAGGTATTCTATGGCAATGGTGAAAAGGGGAGGGGAAAGCGGACAACCTTGCCTTAGTCCTCTATGGCCCATGAAATGGCCTTTTAAGGAACCATTTATGTTGACTGAGTAAGTTGCAGTGGTGATGCACTCCTTGATCAAGTGTAGCAAGGGGCCTCGATTAGGGTTAGGGTTAACCCTAATAGAAGGCCTTAGTGGACGGGGTTGTTTACAAGCCATGGGTTCAGATCTCGATTTGGGGACTGAGTAGTTGTGCCCAAAGGTGAGGCAAGTAGAGTAATGGGTGGGGATCCATTCGTATGTTATCTTTTGATTGAAAGACACACCATCAAGGCCGGTGAGAACCACTTCACGTAGGAGAGGACGATTAACATGTATATCAACCAGTATGCGAGCAAAGCCAAGCCTCTCTTGGTAGGCCGAGCAAGTGTCTATGAGTAAAGGCGTACCAATAGACGATCCAATCTTCATGAGCATGTGACTGGACCATAGACGATAGTCTAGATCATGGAGTGTAACCAAAACAGGGGCTGAGCTTAGGCTTGAGTAGTCCAGAGGGAGGTCTTTAGTCCATCGCTTGAGGATCATGGTAGATGAGTCACTAACCACCCAAGGGCTACCAAGCAAGATAGAATTGAATCATCTTCATTTGCAAACTGAAAGACGAACACTCCCTTGTCATTGCGCAAGACTTTAGGTAGGGCTATTGTGTTCCAAAGTTTCTTGATAGATCCAGACATACGTTGGAAACTGATTGGGCTTCCAATGGGAAAGCCACAAGTGATAGATGCCATTTCTGGGTTGTCTCGGCAATGTCTTCCTCAGTGAAATTAAGGCGTCCAAATTCAAGGCCAGGAGTAAATGACAAAGGAACATGGTTCCAACGCACATTGCTCGAGATAATATCCTTGTAGGATATCGAGGTGGCGGCTGATGGCATGCTTGTAGGTGCGTGGGGCTTTTGTGGGGAACCGTTGACTGTGTCAGAGAATGTTGTTGTATGGGTTCAGTATTGGGTGAGGAAGTTGAAGTGTATGCAGGTTTAGGGTGGTCGGCATCGGTCTGAGACGTCTCCGGTGGGCTGGTACCGAAAGTAACCATTGGGTTAATACTCTGGGGAGGATTATCTTCTGAAGGAGGCATGATCGTCATCACTTCCATCTGGGATGGAAGCGAGCTGGACGATGGAGTGGAGGGGGAGTGGTTTAGAGGTTGGGGATGTGTGGGATTTGTTGGTGGTGTAGAGGTTGGTGATGTTAGCGGGGGGGAAAAGTGAGTTAGAAGTCAAAGATGGGGGGTGGGGGTTTAGCTAGTAACCTTTGGTTGTTAGAGCGGATAATCTCTTCTGGAACTTGATCAAAAAGGACCCTCAGGTGAGGATGGGATGGGTTGCAATGGCCGTGGTTTGGACGGGGTGGAGACTTTTTGGTGTAGTTCGGATAGTTTTATGGAGAGTCTTCTTTAGCGCCTTTGGCCAGCCATTGGACGGCAAGGGGAAGGGCAGGGTGGGGGCGTGGCGGGGAGCCACACTGGGACGGAGAGCGTAACCGATATTTTTGAACTTGTTCGAGTTCTTAACTGATATTATTTATTTTTTTGACAAAAAGGTATCCGAGTCGCTAATTATTTAAGTCATACTAAACTCTAAAAAATTTGTTTTCATAATAGTTGGTCTTCTATTTTTTGATCTCCAATCTGGGGACCAAATCCGTTCTTCTCTTCTTGTTTCTTTGACTCAACTAAGAAGACCAAGGAGCATGATCAGAGTTTGTACTCGATGGACTCAATGTGGACGGTCGAAGATGAGATCGTCGGAGCTCAAGGCCGCCCATTGTTGTTATCTGACCACCAACACAATAAGGTAACTATTGAATATATATAGTCTAAATCGATAGATCTCTTTTATCTTTTTAGTTGTTTTTATCCCTCAAATTATATATCTATAAACTGTTGAAGCTCATATACCCCACCCTTATCCTTACAGCAACAACGTTTACAACTGGTTTAGTAGTCTTAACACCAGCAAAGATGATATGATCTCTCATGTTCGATCTCCACCATCACTAGCTACATTTACTTCATCTAGAAAGCGTGAAATGATGTTATCTATAACCACAAACTTACCCATGTCACCTCATGCGCTCATTACATCATCAACACCACTAAGATCTATACTTCAAGTCATTGGATTGATAGATCTCAGAACTCTCTCACCAGGTCAGATACTCGGCATCCATCTAAATTAATCTCCCTAGTAGT
This sequence comes from Fagopyrum homotropicum, assembly GCA_033239125.1. Classification (NCBI taxonomy): domain Eukaryota; kingdom Viridiplantae; phylum Streptophyta; class Magnoliopsida; order Caryophyllales; family Polygonaceae; genus Fagopyrum; species Fagopyrum homotropicum. Next base: position 166,489,190 of record BSWB01000001.1, read on the forward strand.
CTGTTGCTTTCTTTGTTACCCTTAGTTGCTTGTATTTCCTTTTGGGTAAGTTTCCCCTTGTATATCCCTTCTGATATTAATAAATAACTTTTCAAAAAAAAAAGAAACATTTGATCATCGAAGTCGAGATTTACTGTAGCAATTCAATTGATCAAAGAATAAGATAAAACATGATTTATTGGCTTGTTTATTCTAAGGATCGTATGGGATCCTCAAAAAATGAGGTCATATTTCATCTACAAAGGCTTTAATATAAATGTCTTCACCATCCATGTAATTGAAGTACATAATGTTCTCTTGTTTGTGCATCAAATGCAAAATTGGTTCGAGGACTCGAGAAGATGAATCAACTACCAAGACTAGTTATGTGTCAATAATAGTTTTATTAAACTATGTTTTATAATCCGGCGGGTCTAATACGCGGAGGGGATGCACGTAAAGTGAACCTTACCTTACACACAAGCATTCGTGGTTCCATCCTAAAATCAATTGACAATAGGAGGATTAGCCCTTGCTCTTATATGTTAGGTTCGGATATTATCATATTGTCGATGTGGGACAATATTCCACACATTTTAACACCCCCCCCCCTCAAGTCCAACTATCCTGAACTAGTTGCACTTGACACAAAGCCTTAAGGCCGGCTTAACCAAACGGGTGGGAAGCATACTCGCTAACCACAACCCAAACACAGGATTACGAGACCCACATGAACTGTGGCTCTGATACCATATTAAATTATCTTTTATAAACCGGCGGGTCTAATACGTGGCGGGGATGCACGTAAAGTGAACCTTACACACAATCATTCGGGGTTCTATCCTAAAACCAATTGACGATAGGAGGACCCTATCTCTTATATGTTAGGTTCAGGTATTATCATATTGTCGATGTGAGACAATATTCCACACATCTTAACAAGTTTTGTGTTGTCTTTCTCATTCCAAAGCATTGGCTCTTCGAAAAAGTGAAACTTCCATCCAATTACATATCTTGTTAATTGTTGATGAAGATGTTCCTACTTATTAATATTATATATTGGTGTTTAATTGATACAGCTGCAAGGGCTTCCGAAATTGATCGCATGTTTGGTTTATGAAGCTAAAACTTTTAGAGATAATACATGGTGAGTCTTGCTTCTTTTGCGTATTTACATTACACTGCGTAGAAATCTACCTGACATTTTGTTTGGCATTGAAGGTATGATGTTTCTTCTATTTATTCTCTAATCGAAAATTTTTTTTCCGTCAACTTAAACAATTAGACAAGAAGATAGTGAGTTCCTCAATGAATTATGGCCGGCGGAAAATGGAGATGAAATCAAGACTGTAACAAGATGTAAGAAGATATTCATGCTAATAATGCAAACTACCGGGAATCACGTAATACTCATATGTGCAACCTTTCCATGGCAGCACGAAACCTTATTATGGACCATTGCCATTTTTATACGCCGACGTAACACTCATGTGTACTCATGTGTTCTTTATGGTAATCGGGCAAAAAGAACAGGAAAATATGCATTTCGCGTATTAATTAGATTGTTCAAAAATATCATACTTGTTTACCTTAAATCTCTATGTAATTATATCGTGATTAATTTCATCGCATCAATTTGATTTTTCAAAAATAGCTAATATATCATTTTACAAGTTTGTTTATCCTAGAGATCTAGAGATGAATAACCCAAGTTTCCTCAGCTCGATGGTTCCAAAATGGCATGGGCTGCAAAGCAATTCAATTACATGTATATTAGCATCTTAATATTCTTAAGTTGGATTTTGAGAAGAATAATATCCTCGCATGATTCATTGGTTGGCTTTAGGGACGTGTTAATGTCTGCTGATGTTGTTGTAATACCTTGATATAGTTTTAGATCGATCGTTTTGTACTTATCTTCAACAAGCAAACATAATATATTCATTTACATAGAATTTTGAATACTTAAATTGAATGATATGCTTCTGCCTAACAATTACTATTTGCATTAAGCTTTTGTCTTTGTCTGTTAGGATATCAATGACCAACCCAGCACCCAATTAACCTTTACTCTACTTTTGTTTAGGGTTTATTTTCAGATGTATCTCCTGGAAAGAGTTGAGGGTGAGTAGAATGAAGGTGCAATGAATCCCATTACTTCTGTTTGGCCTCTCATCTTAAGAGATACAACATATCAGGTTTTGAATGCAGATAATATGAAGATTTTGAAACCATTTTGTAGGACATATATTGATGCATACAGTTGAATGTACGTAGTAGGAAGATTTAGGTCAAATGTTTTTTTGTCATTAATTTGCTTTGCAGTGGACTGTTTGATCTGTGCCATTCTTTGCAAATAATCGGCTTTTCTTGGTGGTTTTGCATTTCCAGCTTCATAGATGGGTGTGACTTAGTGAATAATCAAAAGGAAGATGTAATTCTACCAGCATGCATGGAACACTTTCGTGACTAGTGTGAGTGGAATATGGAAGATTGTTGGAGCTGTGTTTGCTGATATTTCTCATCAAATGAGCTTACATCGAGATTTTTTACTACACCAAGAATGATGTGATTGAAGAAGATTTGATGGACACTGTGCGAAATTATGTTGCGTGAAAATTATGGGGTGTGATAATAGTTAAATGCAAGTGTGTATATATATTAAAACGTATAAAGTATATATCTAGAAAAATTAAGGCTGAATTTGCAATGTAGGTCTTTTACAATGTAGAGTTTGGATTTTGGATCTCCCAATTATTCATTTAGAAAATGGGCTCCTATTGTAGAAAAAATCAAAAAAGTAAGGGACATAGGTATCCATCTGATTGGATGGGTGACATGTTGAATAGAATAAACAACTCAATCAATTCAGCCCATCTTTTTCTCTCCCTTGTCCCTTCTTCTTCCCTCCCTTCAAACGTAAATGTATTTCTGGGTATCCATATGCAGGTCCCTTCTTCTTCCCTTCAAACGCAGGTCCACTCTTATTGAGCTTCTTACCGGAATCTGGACTGCTTACATATCACTGTTCTATTTCTGGGTAAGCAGTTTGATCCTATTTTTGGGTAATCTCAAACTTCATGGGTAATGTATTTGTGGGTAATCTGAAACTTCTCATCTCTTGTTTTTGTGAATCTAAAACACTGAAACTTCCTGTTCTATTTGTGGGTAAGTAGTGTTTGTTTCCATCCATGAATAATCTCAAACTTCTCAAACTTCCCTGTTCTATTTGTGTGGGTAATGTATTTCTGGGTAATGTCAAACTTCCTAGATAATCTATTTTTGGGTAAGCAACGGTAAGAGTTGTGTTTCCATTTCCCTGTTCTATTTGTGGGTAAGCAGTGTTTGTTTCTTTCCATGGGTAATCTCAAACTTCCTGGGTAATGTATTTCTAGGTAATCAGAAACTTCTCATCTCTTGTTTTTGTGAATCTAAAACACTAAAACTTCCTGTTTTATTTGTGGGTAAGCAGTGTTTGTTTACATTTCCCTATTCTATTTGTGGGTAAGTAGTGTTTGTTTCTATTTTTGGGTAATCTCAAACTTCCTGGGTACTGTATTTTTGGGTAATGTATTTCTGGGTAATGTGTTTGTTTACATTTCCTGTTTTATTTGTGGGTAAGCAGTGTTTGTTTTTATTTTTGGGTTAGCTCAAAAAGTGAACATCAAATCATCTGAAAAAAGCCTGCAGCACCATTATTTCAGTTCTTTCAAACAGTGCCCTACTTTATATTTTACAGACCTATTTTATCTAGTTAGCTTAATAGAGGCCTATTTCACAAAATACAAATTTTTGGGGTCTTCTTTCTCACATTATTTCAAAAATTAACTATGCACTTCTTGAAATTAAACCATCCAAATATCCTAGTTGGGATACACTTATTCGGTCAAATTCCATATTTGAATACCCTAGTTCGGAATCACCCCATCAAATATTGTTGGTCGCAATACCTTAGATGGGAATCACCTTCATCATATACCGTTGGTCAGAATTTTGTTATTTGTAGCCAAATACCTTTAGTTGGAATACCCCAATCAAAATAACCCCGATCAAATACTCCAGTCAAAAATTATTTTATTCAAAAGTCTTGTCAGAATAAAATTTGATTGGAGTGCCTGAGTAAAAAAAACTCAACACGACATTCTCGTCGTTGAAATACCCTTCGAAATGTGCCAAGATAACCCCTCAAAATATATACCATTGTTGGACACCTAAACAAAATTTTGGACATGCATCCGAACTAGTCCTAACTCTTTAATTAGGAAATGCTAACAAATACAAGTTAGATATATTAAGAGAGCATCCCAAAGGGTTTGTTTTCTCCTCTTTGATATGGATGAATATAGAGATTAAGTTAAAATCATGTAGGTGGTACTCCAATATCTAAAAAAAATATAATCTAAATGGTCATATTTTCATAATGAATTCTCTCAAATAGAACAAAATAAAAAATACATAAATATTTACTTGATTGCATAATTTGCGAAATCTGAAATAAATAATACAACTAATAGTAAAACTTATAATAAGATTACTATAGAAGTTCTACAATTCAAAATTTAAAATGATTTATAAAAAAGTTAAACTCTTAATAAATGTTTTGAATCTTGATTAAATTTCTCGAAAAATCTAGAGAAAAAAATAAAATATAGCAATAAATTGAGTTGATTCAGGTAACCGTTAAACAAATAAAATGTTGTTCTTTTTATCGATTTCTTTCTTTTTAAATTATTTTTTCGTTTTCAATAATAATAGATATTTTTTTAATGTATAAAAAAAGTCCCATGTCTCATATTTACATATACATAAAGTTATACATGTAGATGTAAAATCTATTATCATTTAATAAGTTTTTTAATAAATAAAAATAAAGACTAATTGACGTTTTTACCCTTTAACCTAACTAAATATACTCTACGTACCCTTTAACCTACCTATATATAACCTGCATATCTCACACACACAACAAACCATTCCTCCTCGCCGCTATTTTCCCCTCACTCCAATTTTGCGTCAACAAACCATTCTTTCATCTACCAAATTTCTCCGATCTGAGTTTCTACAAATTCTTCACTCTTCTGTTCCTGTTTCTACTCGACTAAGAAGACCAAGGAGCAGGATCGGACTTTCTACTCGCGCCGATCGACGTTGACGGACTTTCTACTCGATCGACGTGGACGGGTCGAAGATGAGATCGTCAAATCTGACCACCAACGCAGTAAGGTAACCGAATATAGTCTGAATCTATAAATCTCTCTCTTCATCGTTTTAGTTGTTTTTATCCCTCAAATTATAGATCTGTAAACTTTTGAAGCTCATATACCGTACATTTTTCTATCTTTTTAGGTTTTTGCAGATATGGTATCATAGATGTTGTATAATAATGAATACAATATATGACCGAATGATCCTCAAAGCCAAGATTTACTGCAGCGACAAGATTGTTCAAAAAAATAAGGTAATACATGATTTACTGCCTTGTTTATACTAAGTAGTATGAGATCCTCTAAAAAGGAAACGCTTTAATATAATTGTCTTCACCATCCATGTAATTGAACTTCCTTAATGATCTCCTTGTTTGTTTGTGAATCAGGTGCAAAATTGGTTCGAGCAAAATAGAGATGAATCAGATGTTCGGAAAAGTAAAACCTTTATCCAATTAATGAATTTAATTTTTTTTTTTTTGAGTTTGGGTGAAAAGTTTAGTTGTATCTCTATTTTTTTGTGCACGGTGTTGGCATCACATCTATTTATCCTTGGATTTTTTTTTTTTTTTTACAATTTTGGCATATTTCTGTATATCTTTTTATTGGGTTGTTCTTTCCATCTTTTGTTTTAACTTTTTTCCATGTTGTAAAGGAGATTAACTAATCTTATTCATAATATTTTTCTGATTGTGTTATATGTATAGAATGTACCTATTTGATGCACCAAGAGAGATAAGAATGCTGAGCTCAAGATTGATAGCAGTCGTAGTGTACGATGCATCTACCAGAGCAAGCGATGAGGGGGGTTACTATCTTGCTCAGTATTTTGGATTTGCTGGTGCAACACCGAACCCTTGTGTTGTTGGTGCAACACTGGCCCCTTTTATTCTTAAAGATTTCTTAATTTTGGATATACCGCTGCAACAACTTTTGTACATTCTTGAAGAGGAGAGAATCAAGAACAAGTAGCAATTTGATTGTTCAAAAATATTATTATACAAATTTGTTTATCCTAGATGTGTATGTACATATTTTGTGATCAATTTGGTTTTCAACATAGTATTTGTAGAGGTACAATTCTATTGTTTTTTCATTACAAGAGTTGTTTGATCATCAAAGACAACTTTTATTGGGGCAATTTGATTGTTTAAAAAATGGTATTATATCATTTGACTAGTTTTTTTTTTCCGAGATGACTAGATTAATATTTTGTGATCAATTTGGTGAAATTAAACATATTTAAATCATTAAATGCGTAGTATGTAAGGTTCAATTTGAAATTTAGATATCTACGTTGTCTTTATCAATTTTGTATTTAAAACAGTAAATTAAATTAAAATAGAAAGAGAGAAACAAGGATTTATATACAAGATTAGTTTCAAAAAATCCCACACAAGTTTTATCTAAAAAAAGCACAAAAGAAAAAACCCTATCGAAAAACGCTCTCTTCTTTCTCTTACCCTCCCCTGGTGGTGTTCGGCCTCACGTCAGCCCACCCCCAACGTGGCCGCCCCGCCACGCCCCCATCACCCCCTGATCCCCTGGGTGTCACCTTACGAGGTACCAGACGCACTAAACGACACTCTATCAAACTCTTCAATCTATGTCGAAACCACCAAACCCCTCAAAGATTTCCTCCACCCTTTCACCCACCCAGTCCTTTTAAAGCTATCTCTGAAGAACTCATTCACACAAATAACCTCCGACTCTCTAAATCCAAGCTTAATCCTGCTTGTAACAGTCAAAAATCGAAGATGACCTAATCGAGTAATTTAGGAAATTAAATCCGTTTTAACACGAGATACCTCTCGAGGTAACCAGCTCCTAGATGATATTACACCCCGGTATTATTTGGAGCATTTGGGAGCTTCAATTAATAAAAATGCAGTTGAGAGAAATGATCAGGACATCGGACATGTCCTAGATATGAAAAAATATGAAAAGGCAAAATGGCTAAAAGAGTCGCTATTTCGTTTTTTAGCGGCTAAGAAAGACGGCTTAGGAATACGCGTTTTTCGAAACAATTGCGGAATAATTATCCATACAATATTCCAGATTTATTATTCCAATTTCGAGAAGTTTGGAGAAGGGGGCTTAAACCGCTTCCGGATCGGTAAAAGGATAATTATCGACTCCCCTAAAGGATAATTATCGTCTTCGCTATAAATAGCTGAAATATCGTTTATTAATTCATTTCCTTTCACGTTTTCTCGTAAAAGCTCTGATTTCTCTCGATCTTCAAACTCAGATCTACTCTTCGTTTCTAATCCGATTTCAAATCCGTTTGAGTTTTTGGATTCCTCTCTTCATTCTCTTCATTTTGGTACCGAGTTTCTACATTTCCGAGCAAAGGAAGGTCTGGTCGAGCATATATGATACTAGGGAGGTTCCGTCGCTCAGATTCCGGTGAATTTGATGGTGTCCGAGCGTAGCCTGCGTCGTTGTGATTCCGAATCTTCTTTCGGATCGTCAATCGGGTTAGTAACGAATAAGTTATGAATTTATTCGTTTTCTGTATTGCGATTTTGCCTAAATTGACCTTAGGCTTGCCAAAATGGATAATTGGAAATTCCATTATACTCGTTACATTATTCTGGTGATTATGGGCTGTTTGTTTGTTGAGATTTGATGACAGGTGGGTTCAGAAATTGCCTGCGGGCAAAACGTTGTTCTGGCGAAATTTAATTAATTAAAGGTTAATTAATTAAATTGAGATTCTAGAAAATGCTATAAGCTAATTAAATTCAAAGGAATGAATTTAACTGGTGTTTGAAGCGAGAAGTTTAATACGAGGAATATGATATTCTCAACAGGTGTTGTTGAAGGGTTCGGTTTAATTATAGCTTACTTCTTTGTGAGTGTATCCAAATACGAGAAAGGAGGATAGTCCGAGTGGGAAACGGACTCAATAGTTGGTTTGCGAGGTTTTATTGTTCTTACCTGCGAGGTAAGTGTATATGAATTACACTTGCTTAATATATGTTATGTATTTAATATGCTATGATTTTATGCATGCTTGAGTGTATATATATGTTTGTTATGATTGTATGCATGCTTATATGTATATGAGTGAGATGATGATGATGACTTGATATTCCTTATGAAAGCATGCATGAGGTACATGAGATGATAGTGGAAAGAATATGATGAAAGAATATGATGAAAGCATGAAATTGAGTTATGATATGAAAGTGATAATATAGGATGGTAATTGATTAATTAGCCCAATTGGGTCCCGCACGGGTTTCCGGGGGACGAGGTCGCTACCTGATCTACAGGGGGCCTCAGAGGTCGCTACCTGATCTACAGGGGGCCTCGAGATAAGAAAAACAGCCAGAGGTCGCTACCTGATCTACAGGGGGCCTCAAGATAAGAAAAATAGTCCAAGATCGCGACCTGATCTACAGGGGGTCTTAGGACAGATGGCCGAGGTCGCTACCTGATCTACAGGGGGCCTATGACGCTATCGGGTTGGCCAACCGAAAGAAAAAAAAAAGAAAGAAAGAAAAGAAATACGAAAGCAATGAGAAAATATATCGTACGATCAGTTGGAGCTAGTTAGTTAATTATCACCTATGCATCGATGCGATCGAGTCTAGCATGTTATATGTTATGTTATGATTATTTATATGTGATGAGATGATATGAGATGTTTATACGAGATGATATGTTTATATGTGATGTGTGATAACATGCTTGAATGTTTATGTGAAATGTGATCTGAATGGTTGTGGAATTATATGTGATGTGTGATAACATGCTTGAATGTTTATGTGAAATTTGATATGAATGGTGGTGGAATATGTATGCATTGATCGACTTTGGAATGTGAGGAAGGGTATAGAGTGTCCTTTGGGGACGGGATATTAGATACTTATATATATTGGGAGAGTGCGATTTGTATACCCTTACTGAGCGTGTGGCTCATTGTTGTTATATCCACATATTTTTCAGCTACTCAGACTCGGCCTGATCAAGGCAAGGACGTTGGACCCAATACCTGGATTTGAGATCATATCAGGTGGGCTGTTATGGGATGCTACCGCCTAGGATGTTTTGCATGGTTTTAAAACAGTTGTGTTTTGGTTAAACGGAGTTTATGACGTATGTTAGTATGTATAAATGTTGTGAATATGGTTGTAAGATAAAGTTTTAAAAATTTACGTTTTCCGCTTTTCCGCTTATTGCTTTAAACAGGGTTAATTAACTAGTAATAAACTAGAAATGAAATAGGTGTGTCACACTGCTCCTGCCATCTCTTCCGATACCATCTTCCCCCCCCCCCTCCCGTCCGTTCCTTCACCTATCACCCCACCCCCAAAACCCTCCATTGAACCAGGAAAGCCACCCCCACCCCCCCCGAGTTCATGCTACCCTTACAGTCTTCGCTTACCAAAGATACCCCATGTCCGTCTGAGCCCTCCATCGTTCCCTGCATGCCCAAACTGCCCTTGGAACATGGACCTGTAGACGTTTCGGCTATCCCTCCTGTCTCCAACTTTTTGGCTAGCCCTCAGGATCCCATCTTTTTGGCTTCTTGTCCCCCAAAAGCAACATATAAAGAAGCCCTATTTAATATAACGTCTAGGGACCACATCCCCCTATCCTTCTCCCCTGAGCTCGAAAATTGCGTCGTCAGCTTCTCAAATGACAATGTGTTTGATACTATCTCAAACACACCGAGCATGCTCTCCCTTCTCATCCTCAAATCACCTCGTCTTCCCTTGGAAGTCTCCCAAGTTCCTCTAACCCCATAAATCTACCAAACCCTACATCGCTTACCTCACCCACGCAAACAACAAGGATGCTTGCATAACCAATAAAGATGTTAATATATCTTAATCTCAGTGCTTGGAACGTTCGGGGCCTAAACCACCCCAACAAACAACAAGCCGTTCGCGAAGTGGTTAAAAACATAATCTTGATGTCATAGCTATCTTAGAAACAAAGCTTTCGGAAGACAAGATGAGAAGACTCAAAGATTTTATTCCTAGCTTGAATCACATCTCCAACTACTCCACAATCTACAAGTACCGCATTATGATCTGGTGGAACCCTTATACTACCATCCTCACCCCAATCATCTCAAATGATCAGATCATTCACTGTAGCATCACCCAGCCTCCTCACGCGACTTCCCTCGCTCACTCAAACCTCTCTTTCGAGTGTTCTTTCATATATGCTCATAACAGGCTTGAAGACCGCCCTCCCTTGTGGGATGCTATCACCACCATAAAGCTTCTCACTCTCAACGCTCCTTGGGTGTTCATGGGTGACTTCAACACCATCCTAAGACCCGATGAAAATATATCCGAGATGCCCTCTACCTCCTCTATTCCCTCGTCGGAGCTCGCTGATTGCTTCTCTGCGCACTCCCTTGTTGATCATGACTATTCCGGCTGTAAATTCTCCTGGAGCAACAAACAACTTTCTTCAAGGATTTGGTGCAAGCTCGATTGCTTCGTTGTTAACCCCCATTGTGCTACCTCTCACCCAAAATCCACTGCCCTCTCCGGCAACCCATACCTTTCTGACCAATCCACTATCATTCTGTCCCTAAACACCAAGCCGGCCCCTTCAAAGCGCTAATTCCGTTTCAACAATACGTGGGCTTCTCAAGAGGACTTCTTACCAAATGTGAAACTCTCCTGGTCGCTTCCCACTCCTCATCTCCTGGGCAACTGCCTATATAACCTATCCCATAGACTTAAGAGACTCAAACCAACCTTGAAATAATTCCCGAGTACCAAATCGGAGATCCTCCATTCCACAATTGAAAGTCTCAACACCACCCTTGCTTCCACACAAGCCTGCCTACAATCTCCCCCCTTTCAATAATCATATGCTTGACGTTGAACGCAATGCATCACTCCTCCTCAACTCGAAAAAGGATCTCCTCCGGACCACTCTATCTCAACTCTCCAAAATCTCTTGGGCTAAGTATGGGGATCAATGCAGCAATTACTTCTTCAAAAGCATAACCTCTAGACAGGCTCACAACGCAATCAAAAGTATCCTTAACCACCACGATATTGTAAGCGGCCCCACCCAGGATCCTCTCGAGATCTCCAATATCCTAGCCACCCACTTTGCCCATATCCTTTGCCCGCAGACCCCTCACAACCTACAAAACCTCTTCCCAGATTGCCCTTTGCCCTCAATCCATCCTGATCAACTCAGCTCTCTCACTAGAGACGCTACCATGGCCGACATCAAAGCCGCCCTTTTCAACATTGGTGATCACAAAAGCTAATGACCCCTATGGTTTCAATGCGTTCTTCTTCAAATCCACCTGGTCCATTACAGGTTCCGATCTCTCTGAATCCATTCTCGAATTCTTCCAGACCGCTTCCCTGCCAAACTATGCTAACCACACGGCCATTTCTTTGATTGCAAAGAATCCCAACCCCACCAAACCCTTGGATTACATGCCAATTTCTTGTTGCAACACTACCTACAAGATCATCGCGAAGATTCTTACCGCCAGGCTTAATGTTGTTCTACCCTCCCTCATCGGTAGATACCAAGGAGCTTTCATCAAGGGTCGCTCAATTAAACACAACATCCTCATATGCCAGTAGCTTTTCAAGAAGTACAATCAACGCCATATCTCTCCAAGAAGTGCTTTAAAGGTTGATATCACTAAGGCCTTTGACATGTTAGACCACAATTTCATCCTTAACTATGCCAGGTGCATGGGCTTTCCTGACCATTTCATCAACCTCATTGATGCCTGCATCATTAGCCCATCGTTCTCTATCAACATCGACGGATCCCTAAAACGCTTTTTCAAAGGAACCATGGGGTTAAGGCAAGGATGCCCCCCTATCCCCACCACTGTTTGTCATTGCGTTGGAGGTCCTCGCTTCGATGATCACCATTAACACCACAAACCCAAACTTCAACATGCTCCCAAAATGCTCCTCCCCCGCCTCACCCATCTGTGTTTTGCTGATGATATTATCTTTTTTTATAGGGGTGATCTTAAATCCATCTCTATCTTGAAGAGAACTCTTAAGCACTTTGGACGCTACTCAAGTCTGCTCTATATTTGGGAGGTGTGTCTACCTTGGAGTGCGACCTTATTGCTTCAAGTACTGAGATGCCTCTCGGATCCTTACCTTTCATCTATCTTGGCCTTCTAATTGGTAGCAAACGCCTCAAACCCCTCGATTACCTTCCCCTCATTCAAAAGATCACAAATAAAATCAACAACTGGAGTGCTAGAAACCTATCTTATATTGGCAGGAAACAGATCATCTCATCTATCCTCATACCCCTGTAGTATTACTGGTGTGCCGTGCTCCCCATACCCCAATCTATCATCATGAAGATCAACAACCTTCTGCGCTCCTTCCTCTGGTCGGGCAAAGAGTCTAGCCCTCACTCCCTGGTCGCTTGGAAGATGGTATGCTTATCCATTACTGAGGGTGGACTTGGCTTTAAAGAGCTCCTATCATGGAACAAAGCATGTATCTCCAAACTCATTTTCGAGCTCGACCAAAATCCTCCCTGCCATAACATTTGGTTTGACTGGATTAAAAACAACATCCTCAAGAGACACTCCATATGGACATGTGAGGCAAGTTACAAGTACAACTTCTCTTGGAACTCTCTTCTCAACATTAGAGATGACATCTTTGCTTCCCCAAATGGCCTAAACTTCTCTTCCATCACCAAACTACCAAATGGATCCTTCTCCACTACGTCTACTTACTCTCTCCTCAAGCCCACTCAGTCCCTGCTCACCCAACAGCACAAAAACATTTGGATGAGCATAAACACCCCCAAAATGCAGTTTCATATCCTGGCTTGCTAGCCACCACCGCTTACCCACCCTCACTAAACTTGTAGCCTGGAATATCATTCCTAGCGATACATGCAAGCTCTGCAATTCAAATCCCAAAGACGAGGATCATCTCCTCCGCAAAAAAAGTGGACATATCAAAGGCTTTCGAACGAACTCTTCCCACCTCTTCCCTACCCGCAAAGAACACCGCAAACCCAAAACCCTCCTCCACTTACCATCCCACCCTCCCCAAACCATACTCTTCCACACCCTCCCTCACTGCAGAAAACCTACCCTTTGTCCTTGTCTCTTCTCAACTCACCCCGGAAACTGCCCCTCCTCCGATGATGGATGTAAACCTTAACCCTACCCCAGCCTTACCCAAGATGACCATCCCTTCAACTTCCACTACACAAGACCCACCAATCGGTTCTACTTCCACCATCCTAGAACCGACCACCGCCTCGACTCCCACCCCCATTCAATGCACTCATGATACTAACATACAAAAGGTCACTTTTAAGGATCTACTGACTAAAGAGGCTTCATGGGACCACGTACCTCTCAAGTACTCCCCATGCATTGAAAATGGTGTCATTCATTTCTCGGAGGAAGATATTTCGGCTACTTTAAACAAATGGTCCAAAACCCTAGTGGGATTCCCCTTGGGTAGTCCCCTATCATACCACAAGATGGATGCTTTTGGCAAGTTGTCATGGAACTCCATTACTAAGCCATTGATTCGTCGCAATGATCATGGTGTGTTCATCTTCCACTTCGAGCTCGAAGAAGATCTAAACTCCATTCTCCTTCAAAGCCCTTGGATTATTAATGGTCCAACCTCAATTCTCCTCAAATATTGGAGCCATGGTATGGCCCTTGACTACTCGAGCTTATCCTCTATCTCAATCTGGGCCTCTCTCCATAACCTCGGCAACCGTTTCTGGTCACCACATATGCTAGCTAAAATTGGATCCGCCATTGGCATCCCTCTTCTCACCGACTCATGCTCCGCCAATCATGAACGCCTCGGTTTTGCTAAGATCCTGGTAGAAGTCCTTGCCATTAAACCACTTCTTTGTGAGGTCAAGTTCATGGGACCAAATGGAGAAGTCATCACACAGAAAATAACGTATGAATGTTTGCCTGAACATTGTCCAAAATGCCTAGTTTTTATGCCATAAGTGCAAGACTTTGAGCATTGCTCCAAAGGCTAAAAACCCCCTCGGCTCCATGCCATCCAGACCGACCCCTACCCCCTCAACAAATACTCTCTCAATCCTACCCACACCTTCTGACTCCCACCGTATCTCAAACCCTAACATCACCATCCATACTTCTCATACTTCGCATGTCACACGTCCTGAAGTCAACACCCATCAAGCCCCTCCTACTACTATCCCATCTTCGGTTCTACCCCATCACTCTTCCATAATACATCCCATAAATCTCTCCACTGAAAATCCATCCCTAAGTCTTCCTAGCTCTTCACCAAACCCAGCAAAGAAAGCATCCCCACTCCTTCCACCATTATTTCCCTTGACACTAACCTCCCTCCGACTTACCACCAACCTCTCCTCTTCACTGGGGATAGTATCAAGGATACTTGCCCACCTTGAAATGATTCTCAAAGATTGCTAATAACATTAGTGCATGGAATATTAGGGGCCTCAATCACCCCAACAAACAGAAACAGATAAGAGATTTGGTGAGTCGTCATAATCTTGATATCTTGGCCATCCTTGAAACCAAGCTATCCATCAATATGATGAGTAAGCTCTCTAACCTTATCCCAGACTGGTCCCATACATCTAACGTCACTCCTGACCGAAAATGTTGCATTTGGGTCTAGTGGAACCCAATTTCCATATTGCTAACCAAAGTTCTCGCCAATGATCAAATGATTCATTGCAAAATCTCCACCCCTACTGTTGTTTCTGTTACCTCTACCTCTTCTCCCCTTGGCCTTGAATGCTCTTTCATCTACACATTCAACCTTGATGAAGATCGTACTCCACTATGGCTGAACATTGCAACCTTGAACCATCTAAACCGAAACACTCCATAGGTGCTCTTGGGAGATTTTAATACTACACTCAACCCTGATGAAAAGCTCTCCAATGCCACAACCAATTCCACACCCCATCTGATGAACTTGCACAATGTTTCTCAACAAACGATCTCTCGGATGACGTCTACTCCGGTTGCAAGTATACATGGAATAACAAGCAAACCAACACTCGAATCTGGTGTAAGCTTGATAGAATTGTCATGAACAAATGTTGGGACACTTCTTTCCCCAACTCTACGGTTTTATTTGACAATCCATCCCTATCGGATCACTCCCCGGGCATCATCTCTCTGGAAGCCAAACCCATTAATCTTCGATGTTAATTTCGCTTCAACAACGTTTGGTGTTCTCATGAGGACTTCCTTCCCTCAGTCAAGCACTATTGGACTCAACCCACTGACCTTCCTTATGATGATGGCATCCACCTGCTCACCTATAAACTCAAAAATCTTAAAAACCTCCTCAAAAAATTCCCAAACAGCAAGATTGAGCACCTCTACTCCGATATTGAAGCATTTCAAACCGCCCTAGCCACTACCCAAGCAAATCTTCAAAGTTCACCCCTTGACCCCACTCTCTTAAATGCACAACCAATCACATCCCTTGCCCTAAACCGCTCCCTGGATAACCTCCGTACTACACTTGCACAACTTTCAATAGCGAAGTGGTTTAAGTCTGGGGATCAATGCACCTCATTCTTCTTCAAGAGTATCAAGTCTCACAAGGCCTTTAACGAGATCCGTAGCATTGTTGACCCGGCCTCCCCAACTACCAGCCCCACTCTCAATCAAGAGAGAATCTCGGTGATTATGGTTAATCATTTTGCCTTAATCCTAAACCTTGATTTCACCATAAACTCTGTCAATCGCTGCTGATGCCACCCTTGCCAATCTACCCACTGTAGCCCCAACCACCGTTGCACTCTCAGCCGTCACTTCTCCCTCAACCCAACCATCACAAACCGACCCTACAGCTCCCATCCGAAACCCTAAAAAACCCACCCTTCAGATGACCTTTCACATCCCACCACACAGAAACCGGACAACCCAACAGACTCCTTCAGAGACATGCTCATTAAAGGCTAGACTTGGAAAAGTGTTCCCCTTCCTTTTACCCCTAGAATCGAGGATGACGTCATTCATTTCTCAAATGATGATGTCTTTGACACGTCCTCCAAATGGCACAAGTCTCTAGTTGGCTTTCCCTTGGGTAATCCATTAGCCTACCAACATATGGTTAATTTTACCAACAACTCCTGGAATCTTGTATCCACTCCAAAAATCCTTCGAAATGACAAGGGTGTTTTCGTTTTCCAATTCGCCTCTGAAGAAGATCTTAACATTATTCTCCTTGGTAGTCCTTGGATCATTAACGGATCCACTTCTCTCCTCCTAAAAATATGGAGCCTCGGAATGACTCTTGACTACTCTAACCTTTCTTCCGTCCCGGTTTGGGCTACCCTACTCGACCTTGATGTTCGTTTCTGGTCTCCGAACATGCTCTCTAAGATTGCCTCAGCCTTGGGCATACCCCTGCTTACTGACACCAGTTCTACCAATCAAGATAGGCTCGGATATGCCAAGGTTCTTGTTGAAATTCTTGCTTCCAAACCCCTTATCCGGGACCTAACCTTCATCGGCCCAAACGGAGAAAAGATTCTGCAAAAAGTCTCCGACGATTGGCTCCCCGAACATTGTCCAAAATGCAACCTATTCGGACACCGCTGTCGATCAACCACAACCACTTTGAAAACCATCCCTCGACCTAGACCTACCCAACGCTGCACACCACCACCTTCAAACAGTGGGCCATTACTGCCTACTCCAGACGACACATACCTCATCCAGAAGACACAATAATCAAACCAACTCCCTGAACACTCTACTCCAACTCCTGATTCCAGACACATAAATCCTCCCACAACAAACACCAACCCAAACCCAAGTGATGCTCCCACTGTCGTTCAAAACGCACCAATCATCCTCACTTCCCCTCCACTACCCCAAACCTCGAATACTCCTAATACTTCTACTCCACCACCACCACCACTCTCTCATTCCCATTCTCAACTTGAAACCTGCCCTAATGTCCCCTCTACACCTACCTCCCCCCAACAAACCAAGACAGCATCAACGATGCAACCCCCAAACAAGACAATTATTGATGAATCTCAATATTTGTGCTTGGAACATAAGAGGGCTCAATCACCCTAACAAACAAAAAGCCATCCGCGACATCGTTCGTCGCCACAACCTTGATGTAATTGCTATTCTAGAAACCAAGATCTCTACTAGCAAAATGAACAAACTCTCATCACTCCTTCCAAGTTGGAAACATACCTCAAACATCCTTCCTAACCAAACCTGTCGCATGTGGGCCTGGTGGAACCCAACTTCCCTTCACCTCGCCCCAATTCTATCTAACGAGCAACTCATTCACTACAAAATCTCTATACCTTATCCCACCACAAACACAAACCCCACAAACAACCTTGAGTGTACCTTTATCTACGCTCACAATCTCCCCGACCCTCGTAACCCCTATGGGACTATATCTCAACCATCAACTGCTCACCACAAACAACCCATGGGCTCTCTTAGGTGACTTCAACATCACCATAAACCCCACTGAAAAACTCTCAGCAAGGCCTTCCCCTCCATCCCAACCATCTAATGAGCTTGCTGAATGCTTCACAACAAACTCCCCATCGGATCACCATTTCTCTGGATGTACTTTCACTTGGAACAATAAGCAGCTCGGCTCCCGTATCTGGTGCAAATTGGATCGGGTCCTCATCAACCACCAATGGCCAAACCAATTCCCAAACTCATTTGTGCACATTGACAATCCACTCATATCTGACCACTCTCCAAGCATTCTCTTCCCCAAAGACAAACCAACCTCATCCACACGTCAATTCCAGTTCAACAATACCTGGGCTACTCATGAATTTTTCGGTAGTTCGATCTCCAACTCCTGGAACTCCACAAACCGTCATCCTAGCAATTGTAGTTTACGTGATCTTATGCAAAAGCTTAAAAATCTCAAGCCAGTGCTGAAGAGATTCCCTAGCGTCAAGTTGGAGTTGCTCCATACTTCAATTGACAATATGAAAACCACTCTCAACTCAATCCAGACAAACCTTCAAACAACCCCTTTAGATCCCCATCTCCTCACGCAAGAAAAGACCATATCTGCTCATCTTAACTTAAGCATGAGGACGATGAGCACCACTCTCGCTCAGCTTTCGAAAGCAAACCGGACCAAAAAAAGGGGATCAATGTAACAGTTATTTCTTCAAGAGTATTGTCAGCAGGAGGGCTCTCAATTCCATCAAGATCTTAAAAGGCCCCTCAAATCAGGAAAGTGGTTATACCCATGATCCAACCAAAATTGCAAATACCCTCATTGACCACTTCTCCTCAATCCTCAACCCACCAAATACCCATAACCCACATAACCTCTTTCCCGACTCCTCACTTCCTAGTCTCTCTGCTGACGCCATTCCATCTCTATGCTCTCGAGTCACCCCCGAAGAAATCAAAACTGCTCTCTATAGTATCGGGGACAACAAAGCCCTGGGCCTTGATGGTTTCAACGCCTTCTTCTTCAAAGCTACCTGGCACATCACCGGTGCTGACTTCACCAAAGCCATTACATATGTCTTTGCTACTGGATCCTTCCCGAGCGGTGTCAATCACACATCTCTCTCCCTGATTGCCAAGAATGAAAGCCCTAACCTCCCTTCTGAATTCAGACCAATATCTTGTTGCAATACCTCTTACAAAGTGATTGCAAAGATTCTTGCCTCTCGCCTAAACGCCACTCTCCCATCAATTGTTGGAAGATACCAAGGTGCCTTCATCAAGGGTAGATCAATTAAGCACAATATCCTAATCTGTAATGAGCTTCTCAAGAGCTGCTCCAGATGACATATCTCTCCTAGATGTGCCTTAAAGATTGACATTGCTAAAGCATTTGATACGATTGATCATCGCTACATCCTCAACTGCCTTGGTCATATGGGCTTCCCCGATTGCTTCGTCAACCTCATAAGACAATGCATCACCTCCCCAACATACTCAATCAACATAAACGGTGCTCTGAATGGATTTTTCAAGGGCACCAGAGGACTCCATCAAAGTTTCCCCCTCCCCCCTCCTTTTGTCATCACCATGAAAGTGTTTTTCTCAATGCTCAACATTAATACTGCAAACCCAAATTTCAACTTGCATCCCAAGTGTCGTTCCCCTAGAAATACCCATTTGTGTTTTGCTGATGATCTCATGCTCTTCTGTCGGGGTGACATAGCCTCAATTGAAATTCTCACAAACACGCTTCAGTCTTTTGGAAGATACTCTGGCCTCTACTTCAACCCCACAAAGTCTACTATATTCACTGGTGGCCTCTCTCCCCAGGAAAACGATTCCCTCTCTCACACCACGGGCTACAGCTTGGCACACTCCCTTTCATTTAGCTGGGCATACCGATTGGTAGCAAACGCCTCAACACCACAGACTACAAACCTCTTATAAACAAAATCACCAATAAAATTAATACCTGGAGCGCAAGAAACCTCTCTTATGCCGGCAGAGTTCAAATAATATCTTCCATCCTCATGGCCATCAACTACTTCTAGAATACAGTCCTTCTAATCCCTCATGGTGTCATCTCCAGCATCCAAGGTTTGCTCCGATCCTTTCTCTAGTCTGGAACTGATTCTAGCGCTCGTGCTCTTATTGCTTGGTCGAAGATTTGCTCTCCCAAAGATGAAGGCGGACCAGGCTTCAAGGAATTGCTCTCCTGGAAGAAAGCTTGTATAGCAAAGCTCATTTTCGAACTGGACCACCCGTCCAGATTCCCCAGCCCTTGGTCTGACTGGATCCACCTCAACATCCTCAAAGGTGCCTCTATATGGAATCACCCCTCTAGCTACAAATACAGTCACACTTGGAACGCTATTCTCAAAGTTAGGGACGAGATCACTGCTTCCAGTAATGCTACCAACTTCTATACTGTTACCGAGAACTCCAACGGCACCTTCTCTACTACAGCAGCCTTCAATCTCACCTGGAAACCGAATCCACCTACCCAACCTTTCCTCTACGGACCCATCTGGAACAAGACAAATATTCCAAAATGCAGGTTTATTTCTTGGATGGTCTGCCACAAGCGGCTCCCAACCCTCACCAAATTACTCTCCTGGAACATTGTCCCCATTGATACTTGCAAGTTTTGCAACCTCCACCCCGAAACTGAAGACCATCTCTTCCTTGACTGCAATTACTCTACTACGGTTATGGAACAACTCTTCTCTTGGCTATGTGAACCCGCACCCCACCACTCCTGGCCTGACTTCTGGACTTGGTTCAGCTCTCTCACTTGCCAGAAGAATGACCTTAGATCTCACCTTCGTATTTTCATCGTTACTAGCTACATCTATCAAGTCTGAAAAGCCAGAAACGATCTCATCTTCAACCACAAGTTCAATCACCCTACTTCAACATCACACGCAATCATCTCCACCACCAAGAATTTTGTCGCAAGCTCTTGAGAAATAGATCTCCTAAATCCACTTCCTGGGCCAAGATCCTAGGCATTCATCTCTCTTGACTTCCCTACTATACTCTCTTTTTAGATCTTTGCTTTTCTTTCAAGTTGAACTCTCTTTACATTCTTTATGATAATACAAATCCGTTTGCCTTTTATGTCTTTCATCCTAAGTTTTTTTGCTTCATAATAATTTGCCTACCGGAGTATTATATAAGTTTGCTTTTGGGTTAATGATTTTGAGTAGTTTTCATTAAATAAAAAATAAATAATACTAATTTACGCATTTACCCTGTAACCTACCTATAGAACCCTAAATACCCTTTAACCTACCTATATATATACTCTATGTACCTCAGGGCTCAAACACAACAAATCTATTCTTCTCTCACATCTTCTCGCCGCTATTTTGCCTCCTGATTCCGATTTGCGTCAACGATATTTCCTTCATCTCCGTTCTCCGATCTGGCGACCAAAATTTTCGACTCAACTAAGAAGACCAAGGAGCAGGATCGGAGTTTCTACTCGATCGACGTGACGTGGACGGCCGAAGATGAGATCGTCTGAGCTCAACGCCGGCCAAATTCACCTGTCTGTCCATTGTTATTATCTGACCACCACCGCAATAAGGTAACCACTGAATATATAGAGTTTTAATCTATAAATCTCTCTATATTTGTAGTAGTTTTGATGTGTTGAAGCTCATACACTGTACGGTTTTTCTATGTTCTTAGGTTTTTGCAGATCTGGTATCACGGATCTGGCTTAATAATGAATGACATCAAGGATCGATTGATCTCGAAGTCGAGATTTACTGCAGCAACAAGATTGTTCAAAAAATAATGTGATTTAGTGGTTTGTTTATACGTCATCACCTTTATCGGTAGGTTGTTTCAAACTTTTATAAAATTCAATGAAAGCATGAGTAAAATATAGCAGGTAACTCTTAATAGTTTTTACTTTAATGGCAGATATCTCTACATTAGGATTGCTTTGATCGGAAAGTTACTACGTCCGTCTACAAACCTACTTTGGAAAGATGAGAATATTGTTGTACTATATGATAATATCGCAATGCAATGGATAAAGGTGAAGAAGACTAGGGTATCCGTCTACAAATCTCATTCAGTGGTCCGATTGATTAATATCCTTTCACATAGCAGGTAACTCTAAAAGTTTTTACATTCACATAATATGCTTTTTTTCGATATGATTTGATCAACTAGACATTCTCTGGATGGCTTTCTACACACAATATATGATCAGAGCAAAGAAATCATCGTTATCCATCGTCATCCTTCCACTTTTTTTTTTTATGTCCAACAGACAATCCCTCATTTCACTAGCAATTGAACTCTCCTATAGCTGACAATTGAATGAGTGTAATATATGGTCACTGTTTTATTTTTCCAGAATGGTGAGATTCTACAATTTTAATTCTCTTAATATATTCATTTACCAAAAAGGGACATAGAATGTTTTATGATCGGAATCGACCATATTGACTATTATAAAAGAAAATTTGTTAAGTTTCACTTAGGGCTTGCATGAAAATTGGATTGAACAGTTGATGTTCAGGAAATTAGGGTTTTAAAAGATAAATCATTACAAATCATCGTTACCCTGATTTTGCTACCAGTTGAGGATGGCATGCAACTTGTTGATTCTTTGTTCGTCGTTTGGATGTTTGTGCACCAGTCCACGTTTTTCTTCTTTGATTGTGATTTCTAGTTGAACTATTAGGAAATTCTTACGAATCTAATAATTTATCGTTTTCAGATTGTGATCTTTTGGAATTCTTTTCATTCTGAGTTCAATAGTTCGGCCATAATTTGTAAAGCAATGCTTGTAGTACTATACTTCTGCAAGTGACTATATGTAGTGTTTTCTATTTATGAGTTTGTTCATAAAGTCTTGCTTGATATGGATAAATTGGTGATGGTGCCTCATTGACCAGTTGCTTGTATATGCTAGATTGTTTAAATCACATGCAGATGTTGTGAAGCTAAGCTGGTAAAAATTTTGGGCAAACTGGATGAGGTTAGGTTTATTGATCTTCAATTACCTATGATTATGCCAAAAAAGCACTTCTGATTGTGTTCGCATTCACCGGCTCAAAAATACAGATAGTGAAGATGTGGATAAAAAGTTTCGCGCGTGAAAAGAGATTTAATGAAGTGTTCGTTAAGGAGACGAATGTAAAGATTTTTACTTTTGGCTCATATACGCGTAAGATGATACTAAAAGCCTATATATCATCATTTTGATTTTGTCTTTAATTTTTATTATTTAAGCCATTTTTCTATCTACTCAAAGATAAAATTCTAGGCTTGAGACTAGGATTATTCCTTGTTTATCTTGTCGTGTCCTATGCCATTGACATTTTTGGGAGTCATACTTTGGATGCTGAAGTATATCATCTGATGAGAACATAGTATTTGTCCTTACGTCTTGCTTGTTTAGTTTGTCTTAACATGTTTTAGTTTGTCAATAGGTGCATGCCCTGGGGCTGGTATTGTGTGTTGGACCCTTATATGATAACATATTCTTAATTGAGACAAACTATTATTTCATCCCTAAAATCATCATGCCTAATAAAAATTAACATACATACATCTTATGCATCTTATGCAGGTACACTTCTTTGCTGACCTTAAGAAACTTTTGTTGAAGATTCATGAAGTGAAAGAATTGAATGTTGTGGAAGGTGCACATGTTCCTGTAATGAAGTTCCGATTTGATGGAGTTTCCATTGATCTCCTGTATGCAAACGTGGGCAAGTGGGTGATACCTGAAGGTGCACTTGTTCCTGTAAATGCAATTTCAAGAGTGTCCTGTATGTTTAAAAATATCGGTGAGCTTACAACCTCATATCAATGGGTGTGACTACATATATCATCGTCCTGATGACATCCTTATCCTTATTTTGGATAACCTTCCGATGGAACATTCAATTCCAACCTGCATTTTGTCGAAAAGATGGATGAATTTTTGGAGGTACAAGACTGTGTAACTACATAAACCAGCTTCATGATGACATTCTTGGGCTTATTTTGGATACACTTCCAATGGAAGCTGCAATGAAAGACATGCATTTTGGCGAAAAGGTGAGGTATTTGTGGAGGTACAAAACTCATGTGATTTTTTACAGTAAATGGGTGAAAAGAATGGAAAATTATGTTTCTAGTGTAGCAATTTGATTGTTCAAAAATATCATCTTACTAACTTGTTTATCCTATATGCGTATGTACATATTTTGTGATCAATTTGATTGTTCAACCTACATTCCAAGGTATACCTTTGAGATACAATTCGATTGTTCACCTCAATTGCATTACAAGGGTTGTTTAATCCTCATAGTCAACTTTTATTGTAGCAATTCGATTGTTTAAAAATAAGTAATATATTCTTTCACTTGTTTGTCCATATGACTATGTAAATATTTTGTGATCAATTTGATGAAATATTTTTAGAGACATTTCAAAATCTACATCGTTGTCTTGATCAACTTTCTTTCAAAAGATAAAATAAATTAAATGATAGAGAGAAACAAGAATGTACATGCATGACCAGTTTTCAAAATCAACAAAATTAGAACCAAAAACCTCTCTTGGAACAAACTTATAGCAAAATTAGATCGAGCTAGTGAGAACTTCTTGGTTGAGAGAAGTGACAGTAGGTGGTTAATCCAATTAAAAAAATTGTAGTATTAACTTGCCCTTCGATACTCACAATCAATCTTTTGTTTGTTGAATTGATATTAGTTTGTGGGTTAGTTGTAACGATATTAGTTTAGTTGTAACGATATTAGTTTGTGTGTTACCGCTTAAAATGACAAGATTTTCATATTTTTGCAGCAATAAGGACAACCTTGATTTCCTCTTTCAACCTGACCTTAACACAAGCACACCTCTTGATCGAGTGTTGTTGTGTTGTCGTTACTAGAAGCCAATTTACTCGTATCACCCATGAGATCTAGCGCTAGTACCAAATTATTATGTTTTTCAATTTAACTCTAAATCTCACTATAAAAACAAATTAGTGGATTGATAAAAGTAGAATCGTTAGGCGGATGAGCCCTCTTAAATTAACGTCATAATTGGCGACTTGATGGTTTCACAGTTAAAAACCATCGAAACATCCTAGATGGGGGACACTAGCTCCTCGTTCGATGAAATTTCCTGTATGAATATTGTAGGTCAAAATCACCCCGTCATATATTGTTGGTTATGATATCCTAGGTTTGAATCACCTTCGTCAAATACCTTTTGTCAAACACCTTTTGTCGAAATTTTTCTACTTGTAAGTCAACCATTAGCAACTATATTAGTGTAGGCTTCCTCCTTAATAAGTTCATCGTTTACATACAAGAGAGGATAAAATAATTAACAATTGTATTCCATATATGTTGAATATTTGCTAACAATAAAAAAGTAATATGTATAGTAATTCACAAGGTGATTGGAATTAAACATTCTCATTATCAACATACTATAGTTGCATAGCGCATTACATATTCTCCCAATTTATTGATCTACAAATGGCAGAAGTGTGATTAGCTACATCAAAAATCAAAAGAGAAGGGGAAGGATCAAAAGTTGTTCATTACAAAAACTCCTTTCCTGGCCTAAAGTATGCGCCTCACGCGCTGCTCTGCTTCCCCTCCGGATGGATGGATCAAAGCGTAACCCTAAACTTTCCGTCAAGATCTCCGACCTCATCCACCCTCCCACCGGATCACCTTAGTGAGGAGAGAGCTTGTAGATATGAATTATGAGGGTTGTAAGCCATTGGATGAATTTAAATCAAGGGCTCTCACAGGCTCATCATTAATGGCATTTTTGTAAATTAACTTAAAATCTAGAAAAATATCCTTACGTTCAAAATAGTCATCGGTGTTCATACTTTTATATGTCATTGTTCATGTTTTTATACATCGGTGTTCATAGTATTTTCATTCATCAAAGTGTCGGTCCATTTATTCTTTTGTGTTCATTTTATAATGCATAAATGTTCATTTACAGTATATAACCACAAAAAATTAAAAAAAAAAAACACATCACAAAACGTTAAAAGATGATCATAATATGCTATGTATGTGTCAAAGTTATAAATAAGTCATCAGTGTTCATACTTTTATACGTCATTGTTCATATTTTTATTCGTCAGTGTTCATACTTTTTATGTCATTGTTCTTGTAAAAATTATAAACTATTTTTCTATAAGGCATTTTGCCGAAGAGTTTGTATCCACACTAAAGGGAGCATATAGATTATTCAATTTGAGCTATTAGACCAACTCAACATATGTATATACATGTATTTTCTCAATCAAACTTATCAAAAACAAAATGATTCAAACAAATTTGATTTCGAACACAAACATCAATCATAATGAAATATAAACCTTAAGAATAGAAATCTAAATAGTGAGAGTAGAAATTCGAAGAAACAAAACCTGAATCATGTTGTATTCTCTTTGATTTCACAATTTTTTATGTAATCGATATCTGAATATTATGAACACGATTTTAAAGAAAAGTATAATTTTCAAAAAAAAATTAATAGCATATTATAAACACCATAACTGTAAAAAAAAAAAATACATACTTGTAAAAAAATG
The DNA here is from genome assembly GCA_033239125.1 of Fagopyrum homotropicum. NCBI lineage: Eukaryota > Viridiplantae > Streptophyta > Magnoliopsida > Caryophyllales > Polygonaceae > Fagopyrum > Fagopyrum homotropicum. Next base: position 166,515,408 of record BSWB01000001.1, read on the forward strand.
AACATCATATTTTATTAACACGATTTGAAAGAATAGCATAATTTTCAAAAAAATCCGAAAAAATGTTTTTAAAAAAATACAAAAATGAAAAATTAATGTTAAAAATAAATAGTTAGTGTTGGGAAAAAATGAACATTTATTAATAAAATATGAACAATGACTCTTTTAAAAATGAACACATACTTATAAAAATATGAACACCAATTTTTATTTACAAAAAAAAATCTGGAAAAAAAAACGGTGATGTGGCATGCCAGTATGCCACATGTCACCACCCAGACTCTCCTCATTCCTATCTGCAAGGGTCCTCCTCACCAGAACCAGATCATATATATATATATATATATATATATATATATATATATATATATATATATATATATATATATATATATATATAGATTTTAGTTCAAGTGAGGAGAGAGCTTGTAAATAGGAATTAGGAGGGTTGTAAGCCATTGGATGGATTTAAATCAAGGGCTCTCACACGCTCATCATTAATGGCATTTTTGTAAATTGACTAAAAATCTGGAAAATACCCTTACGTTCAAAATAGTCATCGGTGTTCATACTTTTATATGTCATTGTTCATGTTTTTATACATCGGTGTTCATAGTATTTTTATTCATCAAAGTGTCACGTCAATTTATTTTTTTGTGTTCATTTTATAATGCATAGATGTTCATTTACAGTATATAACCACAAAAAATAAAAAAAATCATCACAAAACGTTAAAAGATTATCATAATATGTTATGTATGTGTCAAAGTTATAGATAAGTAATTGGTGTTCATACTTTTATACGTTATTGTTCATGTTTTTATTCGTCAGTGTTCATACTTTTTATATTATTGTTCCTGTGAATATTATAAACTATTTTTTTATAAGGCATTTTACCGAACAGTTTGCGTGCACACTAAAAGGAGCATATAAATTATTCAATTGGAGCTATTAGACCAACTCAACATATGTATATACATGTATTTTCTCAATCAAACTTATCAAACACAAAATGATTCAAACAAATTTGATTTCGAACACAAACATCAATCATAATGAAACCTAAACCTTAAGAATGGAAATCTAAACAGTGAGAGTAGAAATTCGAAGAAACAAAACCTGAATCATGTTGTATTCTCTTTGATTTCACAATTTTTTATGTAATCGATCTTTGAATATTATAAACACGATTTTAAAGAAAAGTTTAATTTTCAAAAAAAAATGAACATCATATTATAATCACCATAACTATAAAAAAAATAATACGATTTGAAAAAAAATGATCATCATATTTTATTAACACGATTTGAAAGAATAGTATAATTTTTTAAACAAATTTTAAAAAAATGTATTACAAAAATGCAAAAATGAACAATTAATGTTAAAAACGAATAGTTAGTGTTGGGAAAAAATGAATATTTATTGATAAAAATATGAACAATGACTCTTTTAAAAATGAACACATACTCATAAAAATATGAACACCAATTTTTATTTACAAAAAGAAAAGCTGGAAAAAAAAAGGTGACGTGGCATGCCACATGTCACCACCCCGGCTCTCCTCATTCCTATCTGCAAGGGTCCTCCTCACCGGAACTGGACCCTATATATATATATATATATATACATTGTTCAGGTACGGTTCAATTAATGCGGTACGGCCGACCGTACGGTCGACAAGTGTCCCGGAAAAAAATTAAAAAAATTCTAAAACGATTTTTTTTTCAAAAACGAAAGAAAATTTGTTTGAACTACCATGTTATAATTTATGCACTATTCTCCTATAAACTTTGAACTATTCCCATATAATCCATGAACTATTACTTTTTAATATAATCCATGAACTATTCTATTATAATTTATGAACTATTCTATTATAATTCATGAACTATCCCATAATAAGTTTTGAACTATTATTTTCACTCCTTTATAACTTTTGCACTTTGAACTATTCTATTATAATTCATGAACTATTCTATTATCACTAGTACAAAGACCCCCTGTAGACCTCGCTTGGATAGGAGCGGTTCAGTAAAACCGAGGTCAACAACATTTTCGGATCCCGGTTAATATAAATACCGTGGAGAAACATTTTTTAAAATTTTATTTTAATTGGATCGGACCACGGTTATATGCAATAACCGTGGTGCGGATATAAGTTTTCCAAAAATACCACGGTTATCGTTTATAACCGGGGTGAAATTTGATTTATCGGACCACGGTTGTATCACTTGTATGCAATAACCGTGGTTAAAATATTTATAAAAAAAAAGAAAAAAAGAAAGATTATGTGTGACCTCCTCCTATCTTACTCCTCGAGGCAACCAAGCAGTGCCCAAATTCCATAAACCCTAGACACCTTTCGTCACCAACACTTTGTTTCCTCTTCCCTCCAATCTAAACCCTAAATCCCTTAAGACAGCAAAGCCACTGCCCGGAATCTCTCTTCGATCCCTTGAGAAATGAAAGTGCGTGATTGTAGGAGGGACTCGCCACCATCACACCAAGATTGAACCTTCGAGCGTTCGTTAACCCTAGATACAACACCCTCTGAATTCGAGTAAGTCTTACTCAAATTATTATTTGTATGGATTGAATCTCAACCCTTGTAATTCATCGATTCACTTTCATGTTTTTTTTAGTTGCGTTGAATGACTGTCTTTGTGTTGATAATTTGCAAATTGACAGGGACGAAGCCGTTAGAAATGAGAACATGAAGAGCTTGATACCTGATATTGAAGTAGATGGTGGCTCAACAGACAATGCCAAGGGTTGTACCAATTAGGTGGACAATGATGCTAAAATGTCACTTGGAGATGAAGTCAATACCCTTTCTCCTCATACTCTCCTGGATACTTCTTTTTTAAATTCACCATCTAAATTTACCTGAATTCAACACTTTCATGCTTCCTTTAACTTATCTTGTCTTTTTTAACATGAGCTTATTACTAATTTTACCATGATATAGCTGTTGCATAAGTGATAGAGTCATAATGAAATTTTGTGCAAAGGCTCCACAAACTCATAGGGACTGAGTGAAAGAGAAATAATTCAATGTCTTCCTTTTACCCAAGAATAAGTGACAAAGCCTGAACATCTAACCATGGATCTAGCTAGCTGTCAAGATTCTATTGTTGCTGACTAACATAAAAGGCAGTCTAACAAGTTTACCGCTAACCTTAGTTGCAGCTTATAAGCAATAACATTATGGTTGATTTGCGTTACTTCATCCTTGTATGGTAGTTGTAGTTTGTCTTGTTAAGAACTCTTATGGTATCTTGAAGAAGTAAATTAGTAACTTTCACGAGGATAGATCGATGTTCAGCAAGACTAGACTATTACTTCATAGTTCAGAATAATATGTTCAGTATGTGGTATCCCATTTATTTTATTCTTCGGTGAATACAAGAGCTTACATCTCTTTCCTGTCATGCAATTTTGTCTTTGATAATGCATTTGCTTTAATTAGACAATATTATTTGGATCTCTTTGCTCAATTTCTTTTTCTTCTTTTTCATTGTTGTATTTTTTTCTTTCTACTTAACTTGTAATTTGGATAAATTAATAGGTATCAAGACCCCAACAGATGACTGGCGACTGCGAGCTGCTGTGAATTCAAGCATAGTGAACACGTACGGTATGAAATCCCTACTTGGATATCTTATCTATTACTTGAGGATTTAGTGTTGAATGTCTCTGGTTTGGTCATTTGATGTTGCTGAAGAATATACAAGTTGTCTTCTTCGGGTCTGGAAATAAGTCCCGGGCATGAATGAGTTGTCTTCTTTGGATATACATAGGTGATTAAATGTTTAGACCACAGTGAGGAGAACATCATTCACCTCTTCTTGTTGTGATTAATCTTGTAAATTTTTGTAGCCTCCTACTAGAACAACTGCAATTCATTCCATCCATATGAGTTACTAGCACTACTGCTGCTTCTTCGTTTCTTTAAAAGTGCCCTTAAATGCTCAATATGTATACATTGCATGATTATTAGCTCTTCATAGTAACTACCAATTATTTTGGTTTTAGATTTCAATTATTTTGTTAAACTTTTGCTCACTTTAGACCATCACCCTTTTTTTTACCTTTCTATGTTTCATTATTCAAGTGGCAAGATTGGGGAGAGGCAGAGTTTTGTAGGAAAGATAATGTTGAAATGCATAACTGAATGATGCTTATGCTAGTTTGTATTAAATTATTTTGTGCATGCTATGTTTTTGACTAATGGTCTTATTACATGTGAAATATTAATTTATTGTAAGTATTTCATCTATGATTTTCTCTTCTTTGTACGGCTATATCTATAACACGAAAGAGAGGAGGGAGTGGATATTCCTCACAATTGTGGTGGTTATTATGTTTTTCTTCAGTGTTTCGTTTTGTATATTCTTTCTATGCAATTATAATTATTATTTCTTATCTAGCATAAAGTGGGGGTTGGGTTTTGTTAATTTCTACAAGTATTGGAAGTCTTCTTGTTGTGTATTACCTACAGGTTAACACCTTATTTTTATGTGACTGTCTCATAATGCTTCATCTCTACATTTACCTTTCATATCTTTTCCTTCTCACTTTTGTACTGCACTAGACTAAACTTTTGAATGCTTTAAATTAGGAGTTCATGTTTGCTTTGTTTTGACTTTTTTAATAGATAAAATTAAAAATTATTGGGTGATCTGTGTGTATTTGATACTTGCATCCCTTAACTCCATTATTAAGTTCATGGCTTTACAGTCATATCCTTTACACTGTTGACATTCAATTTCGTATGGGTTTGAGATGTATATACCAGAAAGTGTCCAGATTATTCATATTTAGGTGGAATTTGTAGTTGCTTATTTAATATGTTCAATGTGTGGACTTCTTGGAGTTTCATACCCACTGACAATCGGAACTCCATCTCTGATGATACCTTTTTACTTTGTCATAGTAAGGTGAAAACTTATTCCATGTAGTCTGATGTTGAAGATCATATTATTGGTGCCAAGTTATGCTACCCCACCTTGTATATAGCAGCATTATCCTACATCTTTTGGAGCTTCACTGTGCAATGACTTAAGTGACTTGTCTGCTTGCTTTTGGTCTTTTTTTCAAAGCTGAAAGGTATTAGTGAGTGCTTTCTTGTAATTTTGATAAAATAATCCAGTTCTGGGGAGTGTTGTTGATCAACTAACGACTCTTTTGCTTCTTGTAGAATTAAGATTACAATTTGGAAGATTTGTTCAATTCTAGTTTGCTGATAATTATTTTTTTCCTTCAATTTCTTTATCTAACAGTTAAACTTGGTATTGGAGGCTTTAGCATGGGTGTTGCTATACTCAGCTACTTGATATGCTCAGGGAATGTATGGTAACCGAAATCCTTACCCAATAAACATAAGAGCAGTGTTTTCTAGTTTGAAACAGACTATAAAACTCGTACTAGCATATTTGAATTTCTTTAGTTTCCTTGTTTTAAATTGAATAGAATTATGATTATGAAAGAATTAAGATGTATATTAAGATGTGTATGGAAACAAAGACTATATCTCCTTGCTTCTGATAATCTTGTTTAAGGTTTTCAAAGAAGATATATGAAGGTGGAGAAGGTTGATGGGATGGTAGAAGTCAAACTGTAAGCCTTACACTGAATGCAGAAAACTTAGGTTCTGCTTGAAGAACGTGCATACTCACTTGAAGAACAGATAATGAAAATCAAGAACGTGATACTCACTTGAAGAAGAGGCTAAGCAACAGTAGTCAAACCTGAAAACTTAGGTTCTGCTTGAAGAAGGTGCATACTCACTTGAAGAACAGATAACGAAATCAAGAACGTGTGGCATATCACTTGAAGAAAAGGCTAAGCAGCAGCGGCCAAAGCTGAAGTAATTATTATTGGTGTATGCGTTTAGAATCATAATTGGTGAAGTAGAGTGAACTGGTAGTTTTTTTTAAACACCACGGTTCTTTAAAGAACCGTGGTGTTTTTTTTTAAAAAAAATTGAAATGGGACCACGGTTATTTTAAATAACCGTGGTCCGGATCTTGTAAATTTTTTTTAAAAATAGAATTGGGACCACGTGTAACACCCCGAATCCGCGGGACTCGGGGTGCCACGGGTTGGAACCTCACAATGGGTCCCGACCCTTAGCCTGACAACAATTTCACCGGATCTTTCAACATGGCACAAATAAAGGCAAAAACTAAATTCCTTTTAATGCAATTGATAAGAAACCCGAAGGAAAACAACAAACGACTTCAGCCGATAACAACACCAAAGACCAAAACGCCATACACGCGGCATACCAACATAATAAACAAAGAATAAAACACAACCCGACTCTAACCGAAACCCACTCCTAAAATGTACGGAACCCCGGCTGCCCACTCTTCCGGATCTCTCGGCCGCATTCCTAACCTGCAAGGCAATCTACAACAATCGGTATAAAACCGTTAGCTAATATTCGAAGCATTAGAATCAAGGTGAAAGGCACAAACACAAGTAAAACAACATAACACACAATGTACACCAAATCACACAAGTCCGGTTTATTATCTTTTTATTATTAAGTCGTATCCCGTTCTAATTCAACTTCTTTTGTGACACGAGAATCTCCCGAAACTCGCCTCGGTCCCCACTTACCGCATGGAACGGTGGATGCCTCCGACCGTCTAACCACACGGGCTAGTCGCCAAGAACCTCCTAGCTCTACGCAAGAGCTAGACAAGTTGTCACCGCCCGTTATCATACACTTGGGCCAAATAATATATAAAGGTCGGTAATCCTATTTCCGGTTTTATAAGTTATAATGAAAGCAATAAAACACACACCACCAAACACACATCGAGTCTAATACGTAGAATACGAGCTAAGTAAGTCCGGAGACTTACCTCGTCACCACACTCAACTCACGACACTCTCACTTCCTTGGGGAGGAAGCCCGTAACCTGCTCACACGAAGATAACTATATCAACAACAACCCACTCACAATAAAAGTCTTAGACTTCTATACAAATGATCTACGCAAGACCATTTGACTCTCAATTCTAGGACCGCATCCTAGAATCTCTCATTCTCACATCACACTCAACTCAACACAAGCTAGAAGTCCTTAGACTTTTAGACCCTATGATCTCGCAAGATCATAACCCATCATACCTACTAGGATAAACATGCCTATTCCAACAACTCAATGGTAACAACACCATGCTAGGATAAGTCAATCCTAAGCTCCAAAATCTCACAAGATCATACAACCCCAACCTCGAGCCTAAACGTTCACAAGATCAAACATAAACCCAAAGCCTTATAACCTCTCCAAATCAAACACCTCAAGCTTTAGAATATTTCACAATCCCCAAACACTCACCTAAGGTCCATAACCACTACTTGGTATTCACTCTAAGTTATGCTAGATCCAACCTAGCATGATACTAATACTAAACATAACTAAATCGAGTAAGATCATAAACTCGGGGAAGTGGGTACTCACATGACGTCAAAAGACGGAAGACGATCTAAGGATGTCGAATGCAGATTCGTTAGGCCATTATCGGGTCGTTTCCGAACCTAACACCAAAAGTAAACAAGTTTAGCTCATACGCTAAACTTGAACGGAATATATCATATAAATAAATCTAAGGAAAACCCGTTTTCAAAAGCCAACGTTAAAACTCGTTAAACCTTTCCGGGAGAAAATATGAAATTAAACCACTTGGTCGTAAACCCGAAATTACACTTGAACCATAAACCGAATATAAAATCCGTATTTATATTTTCCGGGCATCTAAACAACATCATAAACCCAATGGTAAAACTCGTTCTCAAAGCCAAAGATAAACAAAACGTTTAACCATTTTCCGGGCAAAATATACAATCTTGTAAATGTGGGTTATAAACCGCAAATAAATATATGGGCCATATGATGTAAATAAAATCCGCAGGAGGGTATAATTGCTACATTTAAAAATCTGGGCAGAAATCTGCAATAATAAAAGATGGGCCAAATCTGTAATTAATCTGCAAGGGCATATTTGCAAAAACTCAAAACAGAGCCAAAACTGCAATTACTAAATAATGGGTACATAATGCAATTACATTAAAAATAAGGGAGCCCGATTTAAATAAAGGGAAAGGGTTTCAAAGCCCACTGTTGGCGGCGGGTAGGAGAGGGCAGGTGCGGCGGCGGCCATGGCAGGGCTCCTCCGGCGGTGAGGAGAGGCAGGCGGAGTTGTTGGCGGTCCCGATGAGCCCGACCTTTATCCGGTGTGGGGCTTCGATTTACGGCGCGGCAGAAGCTGCGAAGAGAAGAAAAGGGGAAGGAGAAGTAGGCTGAGGAGGGACACAGGCGGCGGCCGGAGCGTTCACCTTTCGGTGGAGCTCGACGGCCGGCGAGGGTAGCATGGTGCAGAAGACGGCTTCGGCGGCTTGCAGGGGGCCTTCCCCCCGGTGACGTTGCCGGCTCCGGATGCTCGACATTGGAGAAAATAGGCGGTGAGTTCCGGGGTGGCAAAAGCTGGGAGAAGGGAGGAGAGGTGGCGAGGCCAGCCATGGCGGAGTGAAGGCGTCAACAGTCCACTTTCCGGCGGCTCGAAGGAGAGTTGCAACTCTCATTCCAGTCCCAACGAGGGTGGGTGTGGTGAAGGAAAATAAGAGAGAGTTAGAGGAGGTTAGGTTGCAGCTAAGGAAGTAGATGGTTGAAGGGGAAGAGGGAGCAGAGTGCTGCAAGGAGTGAAACGAAGGGCCACTGCAACAAGGCTGCAACTAAGGGAGAAACGAGGGGTCGCACTAGTTGGGAAAAAGTGGCCAGCTCACCAACCGAAGGAAGATGGAAAAGAAGAAAGAAAGAGAAAAGAAATAATGAAAAAGATTAAAAGAATAAACTCGATCAAAAGCATTCGGAACGGGATCCCAAAATTGGGAATTTCCGACTAAAACTAAAAATACGGAAAATACATATATGTACACCAAAACAATAAAATACCCGAAAAGATATTTTTATGTCAAAATGATATTTTTTAAAAAAAAATAAAAAAGAAAACTCGTGCTACGAACGAGGGAGAAAAAGAATCTGAACGCACCCAAAAGAACGGGGCGTTACATCAGGTCCTCCTAAAAAAAACGTTTCGTCCCGAAACTTGCTAAATGCAGAACTCTCAAACTAAGAAGGTTAAAACCTTCTAATCTATATACACAACTACTCGAACTACCATCGCAAGATATATCAGGGCATAAAGCAAATTCCCGCACACAACACAAACTACACATAACATCACCGATGCACACAACTCAACCAAAGGAAAAACTAGGTCTAACTCGTCGATTCTATCGATGAGAGTAGCTCAACGTAAAACTCATCCAAATGTGCTATCCTCCGTCTTCTCGTAAGCATCATCGTTTCCTCGTCTACCACTAGCTCCTCATGACTGACAGTATGTCTCGAGTCATGTACATACTCTCTCAATTGCTACACATGAAACACAAGGTGAGCACCCTCTACTCTTGGTGGCAATGTAAACTTGTAAGCCACTTTTCCATCTCGCACTAAGACCTCAAAAGGGTCCGACATATCAAAACTCAACTTCTTTCACGAGTCTTTCTCAAAGTAGCATTTCCATTATGTTTCTCTTTGCTTGTCTCTAACAGGGAAGAACGAACTTCCAATTTACACATTTGGCTTTGGTTCTTGTCAACCAATCTTTGTTGTTGCGTTACCTCAATTCTTGTTGTAATTCCAAGTAACGAAGGAAGTACTTTACCCCATACTACTCCTACTAACAAGACACATATGCTATTAGTTTTATATCGCTCCTCAATACTCGATCAAGACCTTGTTTTGGAGAATCACTTGCACACTTTAAACCCATCATACCACGAGGCGATTTCAAAACAGTTGCACCAATGAATTTCCTCTTAATCCTTAACAGCTCCATTGTCTTTTTTTTTTTTTTTCACTCAAACTTCTTTGTCTTCCGAAGTAGGTTGGCGGGTAGATGGTTTACTTTGGAGAGTATCTCCATAAATCCGAAAATGACCGGCACATCCAAGAAAACGGGTAACTTCTTCCACATCCTTCGGGGGTTGTCATCTCGAGACAACTTGTCATACAACTTCTCTCTTCTTCGAGAGTAGACCAAAATATCTTATCCGGGCATTAGTAAGCCCATATTGAATTACTACAAATCGTAGTGACCATGATTTTTCCAAAATGTTGTATCTGCAATATCCCGGTCTCGAATTCTCAATTGGTGGCAATAAGCCATTAAATCAATTTTAGTAGAGATACCAACCCTTGCAACCGATCAAGTAAATCATCTATCCGTGGTGAGGGATACTCGTTCATTGTTATCTTGTTCGGCTAGCGGCAATTGATGTACAAGCGGAGATAATCGTCTCTCTTTTCACAAACTGGTGTTCTCCATAACCACTTCAAATCAAGAGTTTAAGATATATTCTAATATGAACTTCAAATCAAGGGTTCAAGATAGCATTCGGAGTTCTCCATAGCATTTCACTAAATCTAATGAACTCTTTTCAATAAGTTCTTACAATTGCTCCTTCCCTCGCTTCCACAACTCATGTCTATTCACAACATTCTATACAACACCTTGGATATCGGAGGTGCGTCAAACTCAACCTTAGTGGTAAAATCCAGATTCCGATGTATTGGAATCCGTGATATCTCGGGTTTTTTATTTATTTATTTATTTATTTATTTATTTATTTATTTTCGTCTCAAAACATACGACCGACACAACCTTGTCTTATCACTTGACCGGTAGTCATGGTATTAATGATCTCCTCCGATCTGGTGGGGTGACGTCCTTCAAACACGTGTATTTCTCCATCTTTAGCTACAATTTTGTACATCCTCTTTCAAATATTGGTCTTTTCTTAAATTGGAAAGATTTGCTTGCGTCTTCTGACTCTTGTGTTCCTATACATGTATTCTTTTAACTTAACCCCATTTTCTCTCTTAAATGGCATGATTGTAAAAATCTTCTAAGATTTCTCACTTATGTGCAACCATAAGGGTCCAATCGGTAGGACTTAACCGTGTTTCAAAATAATTGACCTTATCTTCTTCACTTTCCGCGGCATTCCAACATATGAGAGGAGCTCTTCGTATTCTACATAAGCTTTCACCATAGACATCATCTCTTCAAGTAGGCGTAAAAATTTATAGTTCATTTTCTTCTACAATTGTCAAACCAACCGCAGAGGCTCTAACCTCAATATTTCATGTACTTCTTGTACATCCCATAACGACAACAAACTTCCAAACTTCGGTCTTCTTTTACTCCTGTTGGTCACCTTAAGCATCTCTTGGTATTTCATGAACAATCTTCACAACCGCGTAGTAGTATGCCCCGTGAAAAATGCTAGAAGAAATTTCTCCAACCACAATCACTAAAAGATCCACTCATTACTTCACCAAATACTAACATCACAAACTCTAAGTTCACAACATTGCCCTTATATAGGTCCTCCTTTTCGAGCCATAGCCACCATGACTCTTCCGTGTGAGTCTGGAACATCTGACTCAGCTTTTGCTTGCGAAAACATACCATGCGTCCCTTTTACGCACAACAACAATAGAAGCCTCACTTTCCTTTTGTTTCTTCTAGTACTCTTTACCTTAATCAAACTTTAAAAGTTCTGCTCCGTGTCATTCCCCCATATGTCAATCCCATGACCTAAGAAAGTTGCACAAGAACATTACAATCACTCCCCGGGAGGTCTGATACATTCAATCGCTTTGATCCCATGCAATGTTACTTGATTAAGATAATTGTACTTAGTCGACATACTTCCTCACTACTTACCATTGACTTGGATCCACCCCGAATACTTTTAAGCTCTGGTTGTCGATCCTCTACATGCCCATAATCTTGTTTACGCATCCCCTCTACACTCACCCATAGACAACTCGCACCCGTGCGTTCTTAGTTGTCACCGTTTAACTTGTATTTGACCTTCTCCGAAGTCAACGACTTATTATTGTAATACACTTCTCATGTTACCTTCTCATGAAGGCTACCCTCCTCGGGGTACTTTACCTTAAACCCCGTTAGTTATTTCCTAATTCCATGCTTCTTCTTTATAAGGTAACTATATCTTCTGGGCCTTGTTGTTTCATATAACTCCCTTTCATAGACTTAACCATTTTTTCCTTGATGTCTTTCAAGAGCATCTTCCCAAATATTATAACCTTAGCTAGCATCCACTCGCGTTTCTCTTGGTTGGTATCTTAAATCTCTCGACCAAAGCTCTTCGTTTCGTCTTTCATCTTCTTGGGGTCATCATTTATACACAATTCCTCCTTCTTGGCGTTTTTTAGTCATATCATCATAATGCAAATCGGTCAACTCCACGTGAATCCCCACCATGCTCTTCTTCTCATAACTCTAGTATTGTTGGAACTTTACTTTTTGGAACCTCGTAAGCTTAATTTTGGCATCTTAAATCTTTACAAATGGTTCGATCACTCTTCTCGTCTTGACTCCAATGCTTAGGAGCGTCTAAAGAAACTTCACATCTTAATGGAATACCACTTCTACCCTTGCTTGTAGGTACTTCTCTTCCTCTAGATATGCGTCTTTGGTTTATCGTCATGTCACTTGGAAGAATCTTAATTACGTTGTCTCGAATTTGCTTCATTGATGTCCATCCTTGCTTCCTTGGAACCACTCCCATAGCTTCATGTTGTTTCCTTTCTTGTATAGCTTCAATCTCAGTTTTGCTTAAGTTGACTCAAAGTTCCCTTCTATTCTCTCCTCTTTCTTGTATTGTTTCCATCTCGCTTCCCTTTAGTTGTCTCGAGTTTTCCTTTCACTTGTTCGTCCTTCGTTTATGTCATCTCTAATCCTCCTCTTCGACCTTCTCTTAAAGGAGTACGAGAACTCCAAGGTATTCGCCCGAACGTAGCGATCAACTCGATACTTGAGCATATTCATCCTCGTATGTACACTATCCTATGTCAAACAACGTCGTCCAAGGACGATGATATCATACAATCATCTTTTCTATTAGGTCTCATATCTCCATATGCTACTACTATAAATGATAGGAATACGTATACATAACTATATAAGTCCTAAGTCCATATTACTACTAATATCACGCATTCAGCATTCCAATACAACAATACAAGGTCCAAAACATATAATCGTTCACATATACAACCATACACATAAATCATGTCCATCATGCAACTACAATCCACATACAATAATAGTCCAAAAACATCCTAAGTCCACAATACATATCTACATATATACATATATATACTAAAAATCCAATAAACTATGTTGCCGAGATCCGCGGAAGGAGTGGTGGTCCGTACATTCTACCCCGACTCATGCATGTGATTTTGAAAACGAAAACTCAGAACCCGCTGGGTTTTGTTTATTCCTTATTCGGCCTTTAGAAGATTGCGAGTGCCATTGTTGTCAACCTATGGCTCTGATACCACTTTTGTAACACCCCGAATCCGCGGGACTCGGGGTGCCACGGGTTGGAACCTCACAATGGGTCCCGACCCTTAGCCTGACAACAATTTCACCGGATCTTTCAACATGGCACAAATAAAGGCAAAAACTAAATTCCTTTTAATGCAATTGATAAGAAACCCGAAGGAAAACAACAAACGACTTCAGCCGATAACAACACCAAAGACCAAAACGCCATACACGCGGCATACCAACATAATAAACAAAGAATAAAACACAACCCGACTCTAACCGAAACCCACTCCTAAAATGTACGGAACCCCGGCTGCCCACTCTTCCGGATCTCTCGGCCGCATTCCTAACCTGCAAGGCAATCTACAACAATCGGTATAAAACCGTTAGCTAATATTCGAAGCATTAGAATCAAGGTGAAAGGCACAAACACAAGTAAAACAACATAACACACAATGTACACCAAATCACACAAGTCCGGTTTATTATCTTTTTATTATTAAGTCGTATCCCGTTCTAATTCAACTTCTTTTGTGACACGAGAATCTCCCGAAACTCGCCTCGGTCCCCACTTACCGCATGGAACGGTGGATGCCTCCGACCGTCTAACCACACGGGCTAGTCGCCAAGAACCTCCTAGCTCTACGCAAGAGCTAGACAAGTTGTCACCGCCCGTTATCATACACTTGGGCCAAATAATATATAAAGGTCGGTAATCCTATTTCCGGTTTTATAAGTTATAATGAAAGCAATAAAACACACACCACCAAACACACATCGAGTCTAATACGTAGAATACGAGCTAAGTAAGTCCGGAGACTTACCTCGTCACCACACTCAACTCACGACACTCTCACTTCCTTGGGGAGGAAGCCCGTAACCTGCTCACACGAAGATAACTATATCAACAACAACCCACTCACAATAGAAGTCTTAGACTTCTATACAAATGATCTACGCAAGACCATTTGACTCTCAATTCTAGGACCGCATCCTAGAATCTCTCATTCTCACATCACACTCAACTCAACACAAGCTAGAAGTCCTTAGACTTTTAGACCCTATGATCTCGCAAGATCATAACCCATCATACCTACTAGGATAAACATGCCTATTCCAACAACTCAATGGTAACAACACCATGCTAGGATAAGTCAATCCTAAGCTCCAAAATCTCACAAGATCATACAACCCCAACCTCGAGCCTAAACGTTCACAAGATCAAACATAAACCCAAAGCCTTATAACCTCTCCAAATCAAACACCTCAAGCTTTAGAATATTTCACAATCCCCAAACACTCACCTAAGGTCCATAACCACTACTTGGTATTCACTCTAAGTTATGCTAGATCCAACCTAGCATGATACTAATACTAAACATAACTAAATCGAGTAAGATCATAAACTCGGGGAAGTGGGTACTCACATGACGTCAAAAGACGGAAGACGATCTAAGGATGTCGAATGCAGATTCGTTAGGCCATTATCGGGTCGTTTCCGAACCTAACACCAAAAGTAAACAAGTTTAGCTCATACGCTAAACTTGAACGGAATATATCATATAAATAAATCTAAGGAAAACCCGTTTTCAAAAGCCAACGTTAAAACTCGTTAAACCTTTCCGGGAGAAAATATGAAATTAAACCACTTGGTCGTAAACCCGAAATTACACTTGAACCATAAACCGAATATAAAATCCGTATTTATATTTTCCGGGCATCTAAACAACATCATAAACCCAATGGTAAAACTCGTTCTCAAAGCCAAAGATAAACAAAACGTTTAACCATTTTCCGGGCAAAATATACAATCTTGTAAATGTGGGTTATAAACCGCAAATAAATATATGGGCCATATGATGTAAATAAAATCCGCAGGAGGGTATAATTGCTACATTTAAAAATCTGGGCAGAAATCTGCAATAATAAAAGATGGGCCAAATCTGTAATTAATCTGCAAGGGCATATTTGCAAAAACTCAAAACAGAGACAAAACTGCAATTACTAAATAATGGGTACATAATGCAATTACATTAAAAATAAGGGAGCCCGATTTAAATAAAGGGAAAGGGTTTCAAAGCCCACTGTTGGCGGCGGGCAGGAGAGGGCAGGTGCGGCGGCGGCCATGGCAGGGCTCCTCCGGCGGTGAGGAGAGGCAGGCGGAGCTGTTGGCGGTCCCGATGAGCCCGACCTTTATCCGGTGTGGGGCTTCGATTTACGGCGCGGCAGAAGCTGTGAAGAGAAGAAAAGGGGAAGGAGAAGTAGGCTGAGGAGGGACACAGGCGGCGGCCGGAGCGTTCACCTTTCGGTGGAGCTCGACGGCCGGCGAGGGTAGCATGGTGCAGAAGACGGCTTCGGCGGCTTGCAGGGGGCCTTCCCCCGGTGACGTTGCCGGCTCCGGATGCTCGACATTGGAGAAAATAGGCGGTGAGTTCCGGGGTGGCAAAAGCTGGGAGAAGGGAGGAGAGGTGGCGAGGCCAACCATGGCGGAGTGAAGGCGTCAACAGTCCACTTTCCGGCGGCTCGAAGGAGAGTTGCAACTCTCATTCCAGTCCCAACGAGGGTGGGTGTGGTGAAGGAAAATAAGAGAGAGTTAGAGGAGGTTAGGTTGCAGCTAAGGAAGTAGATGGTTGAAGGGGAAGAGGGAGCAGAGTGCTGCAAGGAGTGAAACGAAGGGCCACTGCAACAAGGTTGCAACTAAGGGAGAAACGAGGGGTCGCACTAGTTGGGAAAAAGTGGCCAGCTCACCAACCGAAGGAAGATGGAAAAGAAGAAAGAAAGAGAAAAGAAATAATGAAAAAGATTAAAAGAATAAACTCGATCAAAAGCATTTGGAACGGGATCCCAAAATTGGGAATTTCCGACTAAAACTAAAAATACGGAAAATACATATATGTACACCAAAACAATAAAATACCCGGAAAGATATTTTTATGTCAAAATGATATTTTTAAAAAAAAAATAAAAAAGAAAACTCGTGCTACGAACGAGGGAGAAAAAGAATCTGAACGCACCCAAAAGAACGGGGCGTTACACCACGGTTATTTTAAATTACCGTGGTCCGAATCCTGTAAAATTTTTTTTAAAAAAATAGAAATGGGACCACTGTTATTTAAAATAACCGTGGTCCGATTTTTTTACCTCGGTGACAATTAGCGAGGTCCGAATAGCTTTACCTCGCTCCCGTTAACCACGCTTTGAAAACCGGGGTCCCATGTACAAAAAAACCGGGGTCTACAACCCCTCTTTGTACTAGTGTATAATTCATAAACCATCCCATAATAAGTTTTTGAACTATTATTTTCGCTCCTTTATAAATTTTGCACTATGAACTATTCTATTATAATTCACGAACTATCCCATAATAAGTTTTGAACTATTACTTTCACTTCTTTATAAACT
The DNA here is from genome assembly GCA_033239125.1 of Fagopyrum homotropicum. Classification (NCBI taxonomy): domain Eukaryota; kingdom Viridiplantae; phylum Streptophyta; class Magnoliopsida; order Caryophyllales; family Polygonaceae; genus Fagopyrum; species Fagopyrum homotropicum. The sequence goes on from BSWB01000001.1 coordinate 166,532,259, forward strand.
TTGCACTATGAACTATTCTTTTATAATTCATGAACTATCCTTTTATAAGTTATGAAATATTCCATAATAAGTTTTAAACTATTACTTTCACTCGTTTAAAAAAAAACTCGTTCAGGAAAAAAAAAATTTGGGACACGTGTCGGGCGTACGTTCAGCCGCATGTCCGTACTGGAATAATGTGCCTTACTTGAACGACACCCTAAAATTATATATATATAATTTTAAAGTCGATTATCATTTACTTTATTTATGATTAAAACATTTATCTTAATTTGATTTTGAACAAAATAAGACAATTAACTATTTTTAACGAACCACTTACATGATTTGTTTATAGCGAGTTGGATCTGACCCTTTCAAGTAATTTATAGATATTACTCATCCAAGTCGGTACAGTTCAAAAAATTTTTAAGTGATATGAATACCGTTAATTTAAAAAAGGAAAGAGAATAACCGATATTTTCGAACTTGTTCGAGATCTTGACATATATTATTTGATTTTTTGTTGACAAAAACGACATACGGTCGCTCGTTTTTTTAAGTTGTGTTAGACTTAGATAAATTTGTTTCAAGTTGTGTTAGACTTAGATAAATTTGTTTCATAATAGTTTGTGTGGTTTTATTAAGTAATGGTTTTAAGTATTTTTAATAAATAAAAAAATATTTATGTATTTACCATTCTAGCCTTTAACCTAGATATAATGCTATATATATATATATATTATGCGTACCTCAGACACAACACAACCATTCTTCTCACCCATCTTCCTCGCAGCAGTCATCACTTTAATCCCCCAATTTTCTCCGATCTGCAGATCAAATTCATTCCTCTTCCTGTTTCTTCGACCCAACTAAGAAGAAGACTCTTTCTCTTCCTGTTTCGACCCTACTAAGAAGAAGACCAAGGAGCAAAATCGGAGTTTCTACTCGATCGATGTGGACTGTCGAAGATGAGATCTTCGGAGCTCAACGCCAGCCAAATTCACGTTATTGCCCACTGTTGTTATCTGACCATAAGGTGATTACTGAATCTATAAATCTCATATATCTTTTTAGTTGTTTTTGTTATGATGTCCTTATAGGTGATCATATATACAAATATCATAGAATAATAAGGGTACTTATATGTAATAAGGAGAAAGTAGTAACAAACTCCTAACATACTATTGAGTAGTGTATATATAACAACACTATTCTGTATTTCAGCATAATGGAATATATTTTCATCTTCTTCTTCTATGTATGTTAACATGGTATCAGAGCCATATCTCCATTTTTTTTCAAAACACATAGTTATATTCCATTTTTTCTTCTATTCAATCTCTACATACTTTTACTCGTTCTTTCCATCTCATGGATGCTAACAAGGATTCAAGTTCTTCTTCTCCTTCGTTTAATCTGGATCGTCCTGTTGCTGCTAATGTGGATGATCCACTTTACCTTGCTCATTCTGATAATCCTGGAATGCAGCTCGTGTCTATCCTCTTTAATGGCACTAATTTCACCTCCTGGCGACGAAACATTCGATGGCGCTTGGTAATACTGAGCAGTTAACCAAGTGGATTCGAGCTGATTATATGGTACGTTGCTGGATTTTGCATTCTATGAAATCTGATTTTGCTGATACTCTTACTAAGGCACTTGGAGCACAGCAGCATGCATTTCTCTCTCGCAAGCTTGGTCTCGTTCTCCCGATCCAGCTTGAAGGGGTATAGGTGATCATATATACAAATATCATAGAATAAGGGTACTTATATGTAATAAGGAGAAAGTAGTAACAAACTCCTAATAGACTATCGAGTATATAACAACACTATTCTGTATTTCAGCGTAATGGAATATATTTTCATCTTCTTCTTCTATGTGTGTTAACAGTCCTCAAATTATATGTTGAAGCTAATACAATACTGTATTTGCTATCTTTTTAGGTTTTTTCAAATCTGGTATTACGGATCTGGATTAATAATGAATAAAATGAAGGATCGATTGATCCTCGAATTCAAGGTTTACTGCAGCAACAAGATTGTTCAAAGAATGAGGTAATTTACTGGATTGTTTATATCTCACTGCCTTCAAATATTATGACAGCATGAGTAATATATATTAACTAGCATTTTCTATTTTTTTCGCAGATATTTCTACAATAGAAATTTAGGATGCTTCTACTGGAAAGTTGTTACGTCCATCTACTAAGCTTAAATCCGGTTTACATAGGTAACAAACCATGCTTTTCTTCCATACTCTAATAATTTTTTGACTTTTTTTACTATTATCTTGAACAGTTTAATCTTCCTTTTCTGGGTTTTTTGAGAAAATTTTAGTTATATCTCCTGTTTTTACATGGTCTTGACATTGCGTCTTTTTGTTCACTCATCAGGAACTTTTTCATGTGAATCAAATCCGACGTAGTAATCAAATACCGCAACCTTTCTATGACGGCACACGTACAACCTGTTCTCTGCGGCCTTTTTATAGATCGTCGCCATTTCAGTTTCTGATTATGTTCTTTATCCGCCTTAAAGTTCAATCATACTGACGAATTCTCCTGTAGTTTTTGTTTTGGTGGAATCATGTTGGATATTTGGTTTTCCATTACGGAATTTTGCTTTTAAAAAATGCACCAAGGGAGATAAGAATGATTACCTCAAGATCGATGCTTGTATACAAGCTGCAAAAAAGCACCATGAGATATAGGAAACCTCTAGATCAAAGCTACAAAAATATAATGCACCCAAGAGAGATACTGATGTAACTGATGATCACCTCAACATCAAGATCATTGGTTGTATACCTGCAAAAATACACCCGAGAGAGATAAATGTTGGCCTAAATGTATTATTGTTATTTTTGTAAAATGATTATAATAATACATTGTCTGAAAGTTTATGTGCTTTGTTCAAACTTTGGGTATCGAAACACACTAAGGAATATACTGAAATGAAATGAGGGAATATACAATAGACAATATCAGGAAGAAGAAAGGATCAATCCAGCAACAGTATACACTAAGGACTAGTGTTGCGGGATTTCGCAATTCACCTAATGTGAGAGAGGATCATAGAAGTGCAGCGATGAGGAGAGGGAGAGATATCCTGGAAAATGGCCTCATTTTGGGTAGTCCAGATATAGTAGATAGCAGAAGTGAGCTTGACACTGAAGCATTAGTAGAAGAGGGTCTGGTGTTGAGATGTATGGATATATTGTCCCACATTGACAATATGATAATAACCGAACCTAATATATAAGCACTAGGGCTACTCCTTCTATTGTCAATTGGTTTTAGGATGGAACTCATATGTAAGGTTCACTTACTAGCATCCCCTCCTTTAATACTGGGAGTGCCTGGGTGACGGAGGATGGCGTCTTCAGGGGTCGATATGGCTCATATTATACGGAGGTAATGAGGGGGGTGTGCCCTGCTTCCAGCGAGAATCTTATCACAAGGTGAAATATTTTCCATTTTAATCTTATCACTAGGGGGGACAAGCACAGTCAAATATTAAACATTCTCATTATCAAAATAGTATAGCACTATTAGCACATAACATATTCCCTCGGTTTTTTGATCTACAAATGGCACAAGTGTGATGCTACATCAAAAATCAAAAGAGAGCCATCTATTTAAGTGGATATGACTCATACTCCACTCTTTATAATTTCCATGGAGGTTCTTTCCTCCATGATCAACTCCAACACCTTAAATCCAAACTTTAACACCCATCCAAAATGCCACAACTCCCACATTACACACATATGCTTTGCAAATGATCTTACCAACTCCTCTAGGCTCACCTCTGGAACCTTACCTTTCCACTATCTTGGTGTCCCTGTGGGTAGTAGACGACTTAATCTCACTGACTACCAGCCTCTTATCCACAACATCACAATGAAAATTCACTCTTGGAGTGCAAACTTGTTCTCTTATGCCGGAAGAATGCCAATCACATCTTCTTTCCTCTTGTTAATGCACTGCTATTGGTGCTCAGTTTTTCTCATTCCTCCCACCATCATGCAAAAAATCCAGAGCTTATTGTGCCCTCTTCTCTGGATTGGCACGGACTGCAGTAATAGGTTGCTTGTTGCTTGAAATAGCATCTGCATCCCTAGAATCATGGGTGTTCTGGGCTTCAAAGAACTTCTTTCTTGGAATAAGGCATGCCTTACTCGTCTCATCTAGTACCTAGATTCAAACGCTAGCTATCTTTGGTGTGATTGGATCAAAAAGAATATACTGAGAAGGCGAAGCATATGGAACTGCCGACACAATTACAACCACATCCACATCTGGAACTCGATCATTAGAGTTCATGACGATCTGAATAATGTTGTATATCCCCCATCTCCAACTCCAATGGTTCCTTTTGCACAAAGAAAGCCTACGCTCTCTTTAGGAATCCATCACTCACTCCTATCATTGCTAATTTCAATACTATATGGCATGGTCTTAATATCCCGAAGTGCAACTTCATCACTTGGATTGCAAGGCATAGTAGACTGCCCGCCCTTACTAAGCTCGTACAATGGAACATCATCACAAATGCCACCTGTAAGCTTTGTCACAACCAGTTGGAAGACGAGGAGCAACAAGACCAAATGCACCTATACCTCTTTTGTATTGGACATAATATCTCGATGAACAAGAACACCGTACCCGCCACCATACCTCTAGAACATTTGGTCTTGGCTTGGAGCACAAAGCAAGCAAAGGAACAACCTCATGGACAACATCAAGATCTCTTCTATTATTTCTTTTGTCTACATTATCTGGAAAGTCATGAAAAACATCCTCTACAACAACACTTTCACTCATGCTACCACTTGTGCCAATGAATCCATATGTGCGATCAAGAACTTTACTACACACCACTAGAAAGACTTTTCGAAAGACTCTTATCTCTGGAGCCAACTTGATTGGAATTCACCAAAGCTAAATCCCCCTCTTTCCCATTTTCCATCACCTCTTTGGAAAATTTGATTCTTGTGCTCGATTGTAATGAACTTCCACCTTGTAAATTTCCTCTCCATCTCAATATACGTAAAATTTAAAAAAAAAAAAGATGCGAAGAATTTGATATAAATACGTAAATAAGAGCTATCAAATATGACTCGAGTAATGAGCAACACAAATATACTTGAGAAAGAGTAACAAAAGTTGAGGGATTGCTAGCCTATCTTAAGAAACGCTCTCAAAAACACTCCCCTCTGTGCTCCCGGAGTTGGGTCCCTGCCCTTCTCCACCCCGGTGTGGCTCCCCGACCATGCCCCCCCTCCCCCCCTCACCCCTCTCCACCCTTGCCCTCTGATGTCCGTTATGGGAGGCTCTAAACGCAACAAAAAACTCTTTGTCAAGCTCTCAGAAATCCATCTCAACCCACAACACCAAAACACGTCTCATTCAGACCCCCCTAGCCCGTATGAAGCTGTCCTAGAAGAACTCATTGGATCAAACAACATCATACTTGTGAAATCCAAAGAACCGATGGTGCTAGAGATTACCTCACCTGCATCTTTCCCACCCCTACCCCCCCCCCCGATACAAAACCAACCATAAAACCCATCAGCCCCACCAAGTTCCCCTATCAATGCTATCAACCGTTCAAAGAACGAAAACTCTCTACATGTGCATGCTACTATTCCATTAGATGCCAATACCCAGACTGCAGGATCCGAGTCCATCATCACTAAAGGAGAAGGCTCCACCCCACCCATAGCTTCCATCTCACCCTCTCCGATAGCATGCGAGCATCACAACCCCTTTGACCTTCCACGTGCCCTACCCTCCCAAATTGCAAACGACCTTTCACCTCACCCCCAAACATCCCCCCACTTTTTGCCGCCTCCTTTATGTAAAAAAGCTGTTGAAGACCTTTCACCACCACCCCCCCCCACGTCCCACGCCCCATTCAATGCGCCGTTGATGCACAACCCCCTCCCCCCCCCCAATTGCATCTTATAAGGATATTCTCACCAATGCTTCTTCTTGGAATCATGTCCCACTCTCATACTCCCCACGTTACGAAAATAGAGTCATTCACTTCTCCAGGGAAGACATATCCAATACAATCTCAAAATGGTCAAAAACCCTAATTGGCTTCTCTCTGGGCACCCCTCTAGCTTACAACCGAATGGTATCCTACGCAAACCAAGCATGGAATCGGACCACAAAACTTGTTCGCCACTTAGCGTGCGTGCATATAAGCTTTAAATTTATAAAACTAGAAATCAAGCAAGCGAACCCGCAGTGTACGGATCGACGTAGTTAAGCAAGAATTCCAGAGTATCGAACACAGGGATTTGGGGGGTTAAATCCAATTATAGAATTGTCAAGCAAGTAAATGTAAGAGCTTTTGTAAATATTGGGAAAACAACAATCCTAAAGATCCAGGAATCCAGCTATGGCAATCGATTCAAGATATACTAAAGATATAAGGACAGAGTTAAAAGCTGCAAAGGTATACTAAGGTAAAGCAATGTACGGTGAAGTTCCAAGGCTTTATATGACTTATCTAGAAATACTCTCTATAAAGGTTGTTGAGGCTTCAGTATAGAAAGGATACAAAGACAAGAATTAATCTCAAATACCCAAACTTGTAATCCAAGGATCAAGACTAACTAAACCGATTAAGGTTGTGACACTCGGAATCGAGGTAGAGGTTGTTGAGGCTTCACTACCACCTAGAAAAGGCAAGCCAAGACTAAGTTAAAGCAAATCTTTAACTTTGGATTAAAGTAAAAGCAAGGTTCGTAAACTAAGGGAACTTACGGGTGGATCTTGAGATTCCACGGCCGTGGAACTCAAGAACACACCGTGATTTTGGTTCGTCGACGATTCTCTCTAACTCTCAGGGTCCAATCTGTTTACAATCGATCGATCATCATCTAAGCCACAACTATCAACCCTTCACCTTAGAATTGCTAAAGGGTTTTAGCCAACAACAGTCATTATGATATCAAATTCAAGATTTAAAAGAATGAAAGATGAAAACCTTCGAAAACCTTGAATAAATCTCAAATCAATCTCAAATCCACAAATAAGAACAATGATGTAAGTAGATTCAGAATAACACAAACAATCACAATCCTTGATAAGAACGAAGAACGGGATGTCAATCCGTCTTCTAATCAAACCTAAGGAAAAAAGACGTAATCTCCGTACGTCCAATGAAACCCTCAATGCGCGGAAGCAAGTCTCCAAGCGATGATGCTCTCAACGTGATCTAAGCGGAGGCGTAAGTGAAGGTCCAAGCAGAGGTGATGGAATCTCTCTCTTCCCGTCCTTTTATAGGGCAAGATAAAATATGAGTCCAGCCCATCGCGTAAAAGATCGTGGCTTCAAATTGTACGTTAAAAGATCGCCTAAATCACGGTTTTCTAAGATTCCACGCCCGTGGTTTAGAGCGTGGAATTTCATCACGGTTGCTTCATATCTTCCACGGCCGTGTAAGTCACTGGAGTGCTCCACGCTTGTGTTGCCAAAGTTCCACGGCCGTGGTTTAGAGCGTGGACTCTAGTACGGCCGTATTTTAGAGCGTGGAACACAAGTAGCTCGTAATTCTCTTTTGTCTTGTGTCATTCTTCAACTTAGCATCTTCCTTAGCTCCTAGTGATGTCCTCAATCCTTGGACATGCTCAATCCATCTCCATTCTCCCTTGATTCGTCCGGTTTTAGCTCTTAATTGCCTACAATCAACACAAAGCTTATGTAGACCTCTATATCGACAATATAGATAAACTAACTCACAATTGCTTCATTGCTTTATCAATGACCACCAATATGGATGAAATACACTTAGAAAATGTGCCTAAAATATCACAATATTTCATGCTAACAAAACCAAAGATCCTTAGGAATGAACACGGAATATATGTTTTCCACTTTGATTCCGAAGATGACCTTAATTCCATCCTACTTGGAAGCCCATGGATCATTAGTGGATCCTCCTCTCTCCTTCTCAAGAGATGGTGTCATGGAATGGAACTCTCCTACGCTAGCCTCACTTCTATCCCAATTTGGGCTTCACTCTATGACCTTGACTATAGGTTCCGGTCCCCTCACATGCTTGCTAAAATTGGCTCGGCCATTGGCATCCCCCTGCTTACTGATCAATGTTCCACAAACCATGACCGACTGGGGCATGCCAAGATTCAGGTTGAAATTTCCGCTTCAAAACCTCTCTTGCGCGATATCACTCTCATGGGTCCGGATGGTGAAAAAATCACACAAAAAATCGATCTCCTTCGAATGGCTGCCTGAACATTGTTCAAAGTGTAGTTTGTTTGGTCACCGATGCAAGCCCCCTCCGAAAGCAAAAGGGGTTGTTTCTAAGCCCAAGCGACCATGCCCAACACCTTCTTCAAACACCACCCTTCTCCTCCCTACCCCCGACGAATCCCATCGCATCTCGGGTTCCTCTCAACACTCACTCCATCGCACTATGGATACCAGCCCTAATGACCCGACTCATATATCTTCAAACCCCTCCAATCCAGAATACAGTTCACCCCCCCCCCACACACACCCTCCACCAATCTTTCAAAACTCTCTGATTCATCCAATCCCTCCAATCCAAACCAAAGTAACACAAACCCTCTTCCTGATCAAACTTCCGACCCTCCTCAAACACAAAGCCTAAACCCCCAAACCCAATGTTATAGCATCAAGGCTGCTACCCACAATCAAGCAGTCTCCCATGTCGATTAAGCTATGTTCATGGAACATAAGAGGTATGAACCATCCGAATAACAAAAGGCTATTTGTGACTTGGTTCATAAGCATAGCCTCAACCTCATCGTGATTATTGAAACTAAACTCTCTGCAGATAAGCTAAACAAGATCTTCTCTCTCCTCACAAGTTGGGTTCACATCTCAAACATCTCCCCAAACTCAAAGTGCCGCCTCTAGCTTTGGTGGGATCCCTCTACATTAAATCTATCCCCAACCTTCATAAACAACCAACTCATCCATTGCAGCATCCTCCCTCTCACCCCTCCAAATTCCTCATAATTTGAATGCACCTTCGTTTATGCACACAACCAACCTGAAGATCGAGCACATCTATGGTCCAATATTGACACAATCAGCCTCATTGTTCCAAACAAACCTTGGGTCCTCCTTGGTGACTTCAACACGCTCCTTCACCCTTCTGAAAAGATCTCAATCGGGCCTCAAACCCTCACCCAACCTTCCACTGAGCTATATGACTGCCTAAACCGCAACGAGCTTCAAGACCACGACTTCTCTGGTAACCTTTTCACTTGGAACAATAAACAAACCTCCACGAGAATTTGGTTCAAGCTCAATAGGATTGTTATCAACCCCCCCCCCCCCCCCCCCCCCGCGCGGGAGTCTCCTTCCCCAACTCCATTGTCCTGTTTGATAACCCAAACATCTCTGATCACTCGCCTACAATCCTCTCTATTGACCCAAAGGACCCGGCTCCTCCTCGTCAATTCAGGTTCAATAATTCTTGGGCGTCCCATGAAAACTTCCTCATGGTGGTTAAAAACTCTTGGACTCTCCCTCATAGTGCCCGCTGCAATGGCTTGATGGGTTGCCTCTACTCTAGCCTAAAGAGCCTTAAAAGTACCCTAAAGAGGTTCCCGAGTGTAACCATGGAAACCTCATCTCCTCCATTGAAGATCACAAAGCAAAGCTCGACCACACCCAATCCAGGCTCAAAGACAACCCAATGGATGTAAATCTCATGGAGGACGAGCGCCCAATCACCCACTCCCTCAACGCTCAAAACAATTGCCTCCGATCCACACGGGTCCAACTCTCTAAAGCTTCATGGGTGAAAAATGGGGATCAATGCAGGAGCTTCTTCTTCAAAAGCATAACCACTAGAAGAGCAAAATATGCCATCAAATGTATCCAAGATCCCGAAAATCTCGAAAGTGGTCCCACCTATTGCTTGGATCGTAAAACCTCCATCCTTGTCAGACACTTCACAAAGATTCTAAATCCTATCCTCCCAGATAGCCACCACGATCTATTCCCGGACTGCCCGCTACCTTCCATTACGTCTGATGATCTGATTACCCTTTGAAAATATTTCACAAACGACGCCATCCAAAATGCTCTTTTCGGAATTGGTGACTGTAAAGCACCGGGTCTAGACGGCTACAACTCCTTCTTCTTCAAAAAATCCTGGAGTGTCATGGGGGACATGTTTACTAAAGCTATACAGGAGTTCTTCACCAATGGCCATATGCCCACTAATGTAAACCACACGGCCATCACTCTAATCGCCAAAAAGACCAACCCAACGCTTTCCTCTGATAACCGTCCAATTTCATGCTGCAATACAACCTACATTGTGATTGCGAAGCTGCTTGTAGATAGGATAAACTCCACTCTTCCTTCTATCATTGGATCCTACCAAGAGCCTTCGTCAAAGGCCGTCTTATCAAACACAACATCCTTATTTGTCAGGAACTCTTCAAAAAATACAGCAGGCTCCACATCTCCCCTCGTTGTGCAATGAAGATTGATATCTCCAAATCCTTCGACATGATAAACCACAACTTTGTACTCCACTGCCTTGCCAGAATGGGGTTCCCCAGGAATTTTATCAGACTCATTGCCGCCTGCATCACCACTTCCTCCTTCTCCATCAATTTGAATGGTTCTCTAAGGGGTTTTTTCAAGGGTACGAGAGGACTCCGACAGGGCTGCCCCCTTTCCCCACCTCTCTTCATCATTGCTATGGAAGTCCTAAATTCCATGATTTGGATCAACACCACAAACCCAAACTTCAATATCCACCCCAAATGTGCTTCTCCTTGTATAACCCACCTATGCTTTGTCGAAGACCTCATGCTCTTCTGTAGCGGTGACTCCACTTCCATTAACATCCTGATGAAGACCTTGGATGCTTTTGGCTCTTACTCCGGGCTTCATACTAACCATGCCAAATCCTTCATATACACGGGTGGCCTTCAGGAACTTGAATGTGACCATATCGTTCACTCCTCTGGTCTCTTCCATGGTACCTTACCTTTCACTTACCTTGGTATCCCAGTTCGAAGTAAAATCAAGCCGTGCTGAGTTTGCCCCTCTCATCTCCAAAATCACTAATAAAATAAACTTCTGGAGTGCCCGAAACCTCTCCTATGCAGGCAGTAAACAGTTGATATCCTCAATCCTCATATCCCTCCAATACTACTAGTGTGCTATCCTCCTCATCCCTTGCTTTATCATGCTCAAGATCAGAGGTCTCCTAAGATCTTTCCTTTGGGCGGGTAAAGCTTCTAGTTCTCGTGCCTTGGTGGCTTGGAGTACGGTCTGCAACTCAAAAGCCGACGGTGGTCTTGATTTCAAGGAAGTGCTTTCCTAGAACAAAGCTTGTCTCTCTAAACTCATATTCAAATTGGATATATCAAACTCAAACCAAAGTCGATGGGTCTCATGGGTTAACAACAACATTCTGAAAGGTCTCTCCATTTGGACCTGTACCCCCAGCTACAAATACATCAATATTTGGTGCAATATACTGAAAATCCGTGATGAGATCACTACAAAGGTAAACCACACACACTTCATCTCTCACACTTCCAAAACAAATGGAAAATTTTCCACCACTGCGGCATATGCTCTTTGCTGGAACCATCCGATGCCCTCTCCTCCATACCGTTTTGCAATCATGTGGGGAGGTATTAGCTTGCCCAAATGTAGTTTCATCTCTTGGTTGGCGAGCCACGGCCATCTCCCAACCCTCTCAAAGCTTCAAGATTGGCACATTGTGAACGAGAACACTTGTAAGCTGTGCAACATCCATGCCGAAGACGAGGCCCACCTCTTTCAACATTGTAGCTATTCAACTTTGGTGATGGATCTCATCTCAAAATGGACCAGAATTCCCCACCTCTACTCATGCAGCAATAGCATCTGGAAGTGGTTGGGCTGCTTTGATACCTCAAAAGCTCGTAAGCTTGACTTGATCACCCACACCCGCATCTCCTCCATCCCTAGTTACATATACTTCATCTGGAAAGCTCGAAACGACCTCATTTACAACCAAAAGAAAACCCACCCCACAACCTGCGCTCACAATATCATAAACTCCACAAAATCCTATGCTTCTAGTCACTGGACCGACAGATCAGATTCATCTTCAAGCTGGTCTAGAATTCTTGGCATTCATCTCACGTAACCTTCTTTGCTCTTTATGTTGCTCCTTTGTTTCTTTGTAATCTCAGGCTAGAAGCCTCTGTAAATCCTCTTTCTTGATAAATATACAAATTTTCAAAAGAAAAAGAGTAATGAGCAACACACATTCCCTTTTAACCAACAAAAGACGTACCGGATAATATCGGCTAAATCTCGAAGAAGCTCATAAATATAGATTTTTCTCTTTCTTTCTCTATCTATCTATTTAGGAAACAAGTCACTTTAAGATCCTTAAATTGTACTGATTTAGATCAATAATATCTATAAATTACTTAGAACTATTCGACTCGAGTACATTCCGCTTTGCCCACGTCTTCGATTACTGTATCTTACTGATGTGTGTATAGAGGAGATGTTGCATCTGCTATCAATAGGGTTCGACTCTCCTTCCCGCTTTGCCCACGTCTTCAATTACATCGTCCCTTATGTTTGAGAAGATAAGTTTTTAATAAATAAATAAATACTAATAACTCTTATTTACCTATTTTACCCTTTAACCTAGTGTATATATATACACTCGACGAGTCTAAATACCTCAGCCACAACAAATCTTCCTCGCAGCTATTCCTCCTGGTTCGGTTTTGTGTCAACAATCGTCTCCCGAATTTCTCCGATTCTCTTGCTTTTCGACTCAAACTGGACGGTCGAAGATGATACCGTCGGAGATCAACGCCAGCAAAATTCACCTTATTGTCCATCGGTGTTGTTATTTGACTACCACAGCAATAAGGTAACCGAACAGTCTGAATACATCAATCTCTATCTTCTTTTACTGTTGAAGCTAATACAATAATGTTTTCGCTATATTTATAGGTTTTTGCAGGTCTGGTATCGCGGATCTGGCATATCACTGAATAAAGGCAAGGACCGCTTGATCCTCAAAGTCAAGTTCTCTTGCAGCAATTGGGTTGTTCAAAAAATAGGTAATACATAATTTACTGGCATGTTTCTGCAAATTAAATTTGAGATCCTAAAAAATGAGGTAATACATCATCTAGATGACTAGATGTCTTATCTTCTTGCTGCAATTATGTGCTGGGGCTTTAGATTTGAAAATAAATATTGTACACGAATGTTTTGTGGTTGGAGTTAAGCGTTTGTTGCTGCTAGTATGAGCTCTGTTAATGTGTGGAGTTAAGCGTTTGGTTTTAGAGTTTGTTTTTTAGAATAAAATCCGAAAGACTTGTGTATAGGTTCAAGCTAACATGCAGAGCCGGTCCGATCCGGGTCTCATTATCTTGAATTTGGGTTGTGATTAGCGAAAATATGTTATCCGCCCTGAACTTTTGTTCATCTATTTCTTCTTCTTTGAACTTCCTGGTTGGAACTAATACCCTCCTTATTGAATCATTAATTAAGATTGTCGAGAATAATGATGAATTGTGTTAGTCTCACTTTTCTGATTGCTTCATTAGATCTTACTTGTGTAATTTTGCACTACAGAAAATGTACAATGGTGGGAAAGTGAGTATCAGATCATGCTGCATCTATTATGTGTAATAGCAAAGGTATGTTTAAAATGCACTCTTATGAAATTATTCTTTTCTTCCACACTATTTAAATTTTTACATTCATTATAAATGTTTTTTACTAATATTATATTGCGGTGAGTGTTGCTTCAGAACTTCAAGGTTTACGAAGCTAAATCTTCGAGAAATAATGCATAGTGAGTGCTACTTCTTTTGTGTATATACATTTTGTTTGGCAATGGAGGTATATGATGTTTCTTTAACCCTTAACCACATAATCCTTGTCATTGGAGAACTTTTGAGTGTTCTCTCATTTAAATTGGTTGTCAAATATAATGCAGGAAGCTCGGGTAAGATTCTTGAGTTTCAACAACTCACATGACGAGTGAATCAACGGAAAGAATGCGATTCGAGAGCGTTTAATCGATTCCTCTAGAATGTTGGTCTTGATCAGAGATCGAAGTTGTAAAAATACACCGGCCCCAAGAGAGATAAGAATGCTTACATCAAGATCAATACTTTGTACAAGTTACAAAAATACACCCACGAGAGATAGGAATGTTGACCTCAAGATCAATGTTCGATCAAGTTCAATGGTTGTGTACAAGCTGCAAAAATACATCCAAGAGGGATAGGAACATCAATGTTTGTGTACAAACTTCAAAGTTCCACCCAAGAGAGATAGGAATGTTGGCATCAAGATCAATGATTGTGCAGCAAAAATGCACCCATAATAAGATATAGAATGTCATTGATCCGAAGATCAATGGTTGTGTGTAAATATGTATTTGAAACCGATATTTATAATTAAAATTTTTTACTAAGATTTTAGTTATTAATTTAGAACCCTTCAATTTTAATTATTTCTAAAACCCATAAGATATACCATGACGGCAAGTCGTGAAGGTGATAGGTCCATCAAATGTGGGTTTAGGAATCTAGGTTTACCAAAATAAGCATCATAACATCATGTGACGAGATGGTATTTAATGAAAATAGCGCCGTGCAGATTTATGTTTAGGGAAAAACATTCCAATTAATTAAAATTAAGAATGGAAAGTTCCATTACATAGCTTGGTATCACCCTGTCAAGAATTTTTACTTGTCCATTCGGAGGGGAGAACTTTTGCAAGACAGTTTACAACTTCTTTATATGTACGCGGAGTGTAAGAAACCGAGAATGATTCGAAAGAGAATGATAAAGCTTTTGTATCCTTAATCAAAGTACCTTCATGGGATCTGATGCTTAAAATCAGCATTGTAAGCATTTGCAACGTACTGACAGTGTGTTTGCATCTTTATGCATATATGTGTATTGTCTTCTCCAAGCGTCCAAGGCGCCCATTCTCAACGCAGCCACCTCAGCCCACCAAACAGGCCACGAACCAGTCATGCATTTGATCGCTGCACCCATGATTATTCCTTCGTGGTCTCGAAAAACTGCCGCCAAACACATGCCATAATCCTGAACCATGCCCTCATCCACATTCACCTTAATCTTACCTTGAGAGGGAGGCTTCCATTTTAGATGAAGATTGCCGAAGGTCTACAGTTTATCGACGACTCTTCCTCAAAGATCAACGATTGGGTTTAGGAATCCTTTGGTGGGAGTTTGAGTTTCCATACTAGTGCAGCAGCAGAAGTTACGGCCTTCCATTTGTTCCTGCCATCGAGAGATCTCATTGCATCTACCAAGCCAATACGCACTTTGGACTGAGAAGAAACCATCCTTTGCAGGCCACCAAACTTAAAATCCCTTCGAGTGACCTCACCAACGAGCATGAAACGAATCAGTCCTAGTGTCATCACACAATCCATGTAGCTTCTGCTCATCGAAATGATTTAGTAGTAGATGTGTGTTCCATCTCCCGTCCTCATGTAGGAAATATGCCACCATAGTTGAGAGTTGTAAGTTATCCGACTGTTTTGGACCCATGTAGCTTCTGCTCTCCTCTACAAGTACCCAGGGATCAGTCCTAGTGTCGACTTCTTGTCCATCTCCCACTCGCCACCCCAACCTAGAAGATAGAAGAGTTTTTGCTCTCCAAATACTTCTCCACGAATAGCTCGGTCACGAGCCTAGCTAGAGGAGAATTCAGAAAAGAAGTGTCCTTATAGTAGCATGCTTGGAAGAATTTACTGACCAGGGAATCTTGCACGGCAGTCAATCTCCAACACTGCTTTGCGAGCATTGCTTGAAGCATCCCAAGACTTCCAGTGGATGCGCCGCCTGTGTGTTTTTTTTTTTGAAAGGTGAAAATGTATTGAAAAAAAGGAGAATGTACAGAAGGGCAACTATAGCTAGTAATGGTGGGCGCAAGCAGCAGCAGCATGTGTTACTTTTTCATTGAAGATGAGATCATTGCGAGATTTTCAAATGAAGCAAATATAGCTAGTAATGGTGGATATGGAGAGATTCAGTGCGAGGTCATTCTTTTGAGGCATAAAGGAGCGGATCCAGTTCCAAATGCTGTTTTGTAAGGATAGGGGAATGCAATCCTGAGCCACTTGGAGATGAAGTCCATAACAGTAGCAGAGAAACTGCAGTAAAGGAGGAGGTGATTCTCATTTTCAACAAAGTTATTACACAACTTGCAAGTGTTATCCTTGAGTGATGTTCCAAAGATGAAGCTTAGAGAGGCACCGCCTGTGTTGCTCAATAAATTTTGTCTACTGAAGTGTTGGGAAGTTTGAAAATAGAAATCAAGTATATATAGGAATGCTTTGTATCGTTGCCTTTAGTAACGTCTTTACCTTCTTGAGACAACATTTTCTCCTTCATGCCAAAAGACACTTCAGTTTTATAGTAGTTAATTTTCTGTCCAAACACTCGTTCATATTGGCCGATCACATAAGCAATTACCAAGCTCTCCTGAAGGTTTGCCCTTGCGAACAACAAGATGAAGCTAAAGGACAGTGACATCACACAATCCATGATTTTGTCTACCCATCTTTGATCAAATCCAAAGCGTTCTAAAACTCCCTTAAGAAAACCCCACTCGATCCTGTCACGTATGCCTTACTCATGTCGAGTTTCATTGCCATTACACCAATGTCGTTCCCACTCATCTTATTTACCATGTGGTGAAAGATAGAGTGCATTGTCCATGATTAGCCGGTCTTTTATAAATGCACTCTTAGCATCATCTCGACGTCATTTCCATGAGGCGGTTTTCCATAAGCTTTGAGATTACCTTGTACAACACCGTGCAAAGACTGATGGGCCTAAGCTCTGTCATTTTTCCGGGGTTTTCACTTTAGGAATAAGGGCAATGACAGTCTTGGTTGCTTCCTCCAAGCTCTGCACATCCTTCGATCAGTTCGTTACAAAGCGTACAACAACTTCTCTACAACTAGCCAAAATCTCTAGTAAAAGATGGCATGAAAACCATCATGTTCAGGTGCTTTAATCGTGTGCATTGTCTTTACCGCCAACCATATTCCCTCAACAGTAGGCTCTTTGAGAAGATCAGAAATCATGCTACCATCAACCTTCCTATTTAATCAATCTTCCGATGAATAATCCCAAATATTGTACTAAAGGAAAAGGCACAACATGATTACATTGATCGTAAAGAGGATAATTAGTTACAATTTTACTCTGCTACATAATTGAATACCGATGAATAAGCCCAATTTTTTGGTATATATCTTGGAAGTCTAAGGTCACTTTTGTACTTGCCAATTAGTATCCTTTCATTTTTCCTTTCCTCCATTAGACAATCCGTTCATTACAGTATTAGACAATCCGTCCATTAGACAATCCGTTCAAGCATATATATAACCAGTTCGAGTACATCAGGAAGGAAAGAATGAACAAAAGATTGCTGACACCCGCTAGCAAAATACCCCTAGGAATAAAACATAATTGGAAAGACATGAAGAGGGGTTATCAGAGATTAGGGTCCTCTTGTGAAAGGCCAGCACCGCCTTTTCGATCTGAATCCTACTCTATAATCACTTTCTGATAACCCAGTTGTAGAGCCTCAAGCTATGAACAAAGGTTATCGGAGATCGAAAGTGGAAGAAATGATATGGTTATAGGCGAGCTGTAGAAAGCTATCACGAATTACACCAATATTTAGTTCATCTTCTTCAAACAAAGTTCACACATGTCTCATATAATCATATAATTATACATGTAAATTTGAAATCAAATATCATTTATTGTGTTTTTTTATTAGATAGAAAAAAATACTAATTTACACATTTACCCTTTAACCTACCTAAATATACCATCCGTACCCTTTAACCTACCTATATATAGACTACATACCTCACACAGCAAACCATTCTTCTCTCATCTTCCTCGCAGCCTCCTCATCCCGATTTTGCTTTGGCAATCATCTCTTTCACTCTTCTCTTCCTGTTTCGACTCAACTAAGAAGAAGGTTTTCTACTCGATCGACGTGGACGGGTCGAAGATGAGATCGTCGGAGCTCAACGCCGGCCAAATACACTCATCTGTCCATTGTTATTATCTGACCACCAACGGAATAAGGTAACTGAATATATAGTCTGAATATATAAATCTGTTTATCTCTTTAGTTTTTTTTATCTGATGTCCTCAAATTCTACTGAAGCTTGTTTATGCTATCTTTTTAGGTTTTTGCAGATCTGGTATCATAGATATTGTATAATAATGAATACAATTCATGATCTAATGATCCTCAAAGCCAAGGTTTACTGCAGCAACAAGATTGTTCAAAAAATAAGGTAATCCATGACCTACTGCCTTATTTATGCTGAGTAGTATGAGATCCTTAAAAAAGAAAATGTCTTAATATAAATGCCTTCACTATCCATGTAATTGAAGTTTCTTAATGGTCTTCTTGTTTGTGCATCAGGTGCAAATGTGGTTCCAAAATAAAACAAGTGGAAATTTGGTTCCAGAACAAAACAAGTGAATCTAATGATTGGAAAAAGTGAAACTTTCATATCCAATTATTTATTATTGCATATTTCGTGGATGAAGATGTTCCTAGCTGTTAATGTTATATATTGGTGTTTAACATATACAGGTCCAATGGCATTTGCATCAGAACTCAGCTTAATCTCTTAGAATAATGCATGGTGAGTGTTGCTTCTTGTTTTGCGTATTTACATTGTACTCGATAGCTAACATTTTTATTTGGCATTGGAGGCATGTTGTTTCTTCGTTTGCGTCTATTTGTTCTCTCTTCCACTTTTATTGATTTGGTCATTTTTGTTCGAAAAAGCTAAATGCACGAGATTCGTTTTACTAGCGTAAAAAATAAACGCATTTCGATGGCGCTCAACAAGTAAAAAAAACAAAGAATTTGAGCGCCGGCGCCTTCCGAAGGCGCTCAAATCTTTAATAAAAAAAAAGGCAAAAGTAGGAAGGCGCTCAAATCGTTGATAAAAAATAAGGGCAAAAATAAGAAAAAAAAAGTGTTTTGGGCGCCAGCGCCATGCGTCGGCGCTCAAAATCCTGTTTTTTCTTATTTTTGTCCTTTTTATTTATTTTAAGATTTGTACGCCGTCGCAAAGCGCTCAGATCTATTTGAGCGCCACCGCAAAGCGTTCATATTCGGTACCAAGTAAATTTAAAATTGTGTATATAACACGCCCCTTTTTGTTTAGGCTTTTTTCCTTATTTAGTCTTTTTTTAACGGATTTTTCGTTAGTATATTCCGTTACAACTTTGCTGCGAGTATGGCTTTAAATTCATTAGACAAAACTTTGCTCAGTGGAAAATCTAGGCTGATTGCTCAATGAGGTATTCCTCATTGCAATTAAGCTTTCAATTAAGCTTTGTATAACTTGTTTTGTACTTAATGTTCAGTTGCGTTAGTCTCGGCTTTTTTGACTGTTTGATTAGATCTTACTGCTAAGTAGTATTCCTCCATACATTCATTGATTATGAATAATTAATTGTTTCCCAGTAATCTATCTTATAAAATCAGTTATGTTGTAAGTTGTATACGATTGGTTCTCCGTACGCATATTTTCTTCCTCTCTGTGCAGTTGCATTGTTAATCTTCAAGTTAGTTAACACGTATTTTTGTTTAGGGTTATTGAGTCACAAGTAGATCACTACAAGGTCTTGAGAATTCTATATGGAGAAGAAGGGCTAAACTTTATGTCAAAGATATTCGTTCGGCCTATAAACGTAAGTCACAAGAATTGCATCCCGAGAAGGGTCGGAATGTTGATGCTAAAGATAAATTTCAAGAATTGCAGGCATCATATGATGGACAAAGATCGCTAGGAGGAAGTTTGACAATTATTTGTATCAACTTAAACAACAAGACAAGGAGATGGAGAGGTTCCTCATTGAATGTATGGGGGAAAATGGAGACGAAGAACAAGACTAGAACAAGATGCAAGAAGAGATTCATGCGATTCATACCGTGAATCAGTCCGACATAATAACCAGATGCTACCAAGCATGCAACTTTATTTGTAAATGTACAAGATTCACGTGGTTTTTGATGGTAATTGGGCAAAAAGAACATGAAATTTTGTTTATTCAGGTTTCTATGAAGGGGTAGATTGTGGCTATATTTCTAGTGTAGCAATTCGATTGTTCAAAAATATTAGTTTGTTATTTATCCTAGATGTGTATGTACATGTTTTGTGATCAATTTGGTTGTTCAACCTGTATTCCAAGGTATGTGTGGAGATAAAATTTGATTGTTCAACTTGCATAACAAGATGTTTAATCTTCAAAGACAACTTTTATTGTGGCAATTTGGTTGTTCAAAATCAGTAATATATCTTTTTACTAGTTTGTTTATCCTAGATGACTATGTCAATATTTCGTGATTAATTTGGTGAAAATAAACTTAGTTAAATCTTTAATTGTGTGGTATGGAATGAACAATTTGGTAAAAATTAGAGGCATTAGGCATTTCAATATTGACATCGTTGTCTTGATCAATTAGTTTTGAAAAGGTAAATTAAATAAAGTGGAGGACATAAACATGGATGTATATACATGATAAGTTTCAAAAACCAACAAAACCTAGGCAAGAGGGACAGTGTTGCGAGCTTGTGCAGTGACCCCGCAAATGTGTGCATCGTTGGGTAGAAGGATTGTTATTGCGGAAAATAGCAACATTACGAGTGAACCAAATGAAGTAGACGGTGGTAGTAAGCTTGATGGGAACACTAGAAGCAGCCATCGAAGAGGAGGCATCAATAGATCGAGTGAGAGCTTCTTGGATGCGAGAAGTGTCAAGTCGGGGGCTAATCCAATTGAAAATGTACTATTGTTGACTTGCCCTTCCAAGATTTTCATATTTTTGCAGTTGATTTCCTCTTTCAGCCAATCTATAACACAAGTACACCTCTTGATATTGTTGTATTGTCCTTACTAGAAGGCAATTTACTCGTGTCACCCATAAGATCTAGCTCTAGTATCAAATTGTTATGGTCTTCGATTTAAGACTAAATCTCACTATAGTACGAATTGGTGTATTGATAAAAGTAGACTCGTTACGTGGCCTCATTTCGGGCAGTCCAGATATAGTAGATGGCAGAAGTGAGCTTGAGTTAGTAGCACGAGTTAGTAGAAGAGGATGTGGGAGTGCCTGAGTGATCAAGGATGGCGTCTTGGATGAGATCGAGGCTCCCGAAGGTGGGTTGATCCACCTGAAAATGTTGGAGAACACTTCTTTTAGTAAACAAGTGTGATGTGTGCAGTAATTCACAAAGTGAATTGTTTTTCGGATTGGAAATATCTGCACATAATAACATATTCTCTCAGTTTATTAATCCACAAATCGCGTGGTATGTGTGTCAGCTATTGCGGGCATTGCTAGGGTTTTTGGTTGATGGATTTATGGTGTAGGCGGGCGGAAAATTTTGAAATCGGATACAGGGTTACCAAAATAAGCATGATACTATGTGATGAGATGATATTGAATGAAACTAGTGTCATAGGGGATTTTTGGGAAAAAAACATTCAAATTACGAATGGTGAATTCCATTACATTGTTTGGTGTCACCCCGTCAAGAATTTTTACTTGTCCATTCGACGAGAAAACCTTTGCAAGACAATTTGCAACTTCATTATATGAAGCGGAATGTAAGAAACGAGAATGATATGAAAGAGGAGGATAAAGCATGTATACATCACTCCACTAGTTCTTCATAAAGTGTACAACAACTTCCCCTACAACTCAATGAATAAAATCAACAACAAGCAGCATATTCCATTGTTCTATGACAATGAGTTTGAGCTTGATGTGAAGCCATATATGGTCTCGACAGAAAAGAACTCCTCCATGTTTGAGAGAAATAGCTGCGAGGAATTTGATATCAATACGTTATTTAATATGACTCGAGTTTTTAATGAGCAACACACATTCCCTTCATAAAGTGTACAACAACTTCCCCTACAACACACATTCCCTTGGCGTTCCTATTGGGAGTAGCCGGCTTATGATCCAGGACTATCTCCCCCTGATCCATAAGGTTACCAACCGCATCCAATCCTGGAGTGCAAAGGCTCTATCCTACGCTGGAAGATCGCAGCTCATCAGGTCGGTTCTCTTCTCAATATATCATTACTGGAGCTCTATGTTCTTGCTCCCCGCAAGAGTCATCACAATGATCAACGGCCTCATCCGCTCTTACTTTTGGTCGGGTATTGAGAATAGCAAGAGATCACTGATCGCCTGGAACGTGATTTTCTCCCCTAAAGCTGAGGGTGGCCTCGGGTTTCCTGACCTTCATTCGCGCAACAAAGTTGCCCTTGTCCGTCTCATCTATAAGATTGATAAAGGTTATAGCAACATCTGGACTAAGTGGGCATCTACTCATCATATCAAGAGATCTAGAAGTATTTGGAACTGCAGCCCTAAGCAGCACCATAGCTACTTTTGGAAGAACCTCCTCAAGATTAGGGATGAAGTCACCTTCCCCCATTCGGCTTTGGCTAACGCTAATGGTGCCTTCTCCCACAGCAATGTTTACGCTATCTTCAAGCCAATTACCCCCCTAAGTCATCCCACTCCTTTCAAGGCTATATGGCTTAGATCAAACATCCCGAAGTGCAGCTACATCTCATGGCTTGCCGCCCACAAGAGATTACCCACACTGGCTAGAATCAAAACTTGGAACCCATCCATAAGCGACCTCTGCAAGCTTTGTAACAACTCTGTTGAGGATGACGATCATCTCTGGACCCATTGTAGCTATGGTTCACTTGTCCTTGACATAGTGTCTCGTTGGACCATTACTCCCTACCCCGCCCCCTATCTTAACAACCTTTGGTGCTGGCTTAGCGCATGCACTAACCACAAGCCGACGTTGATCGATAGCATCCGGATTGCTACCATCATTTCCTTCATCTACCAACTCTGGATGGTAAGGAATCAAATGATCTTCAACAACACCTTTACTAGAGCCGTGGAGTGCGCTGACTCGATCATCAGGACCATAAAACTCCAATTTGAATCCAACTGGAAGGATAGATCCCCCTCTACTCTTCATATGGCAAGACTGCTGAATCTTAGGCTCACTTAACTCTCTTGAACCCTGGATGCTTCTTGCTCTTTGTTAAATTCTCTCATGTAGCACTCTTGTATATCCTTTCTCCATTCAATACAATTAACCATTCAAAAAAAAAACAAAAGACGAACTGGGTAATATCGGCTGAATCCGAACAAGCTCATAAATATCGTTATTCTCTTTCTTTCTCTATTTATCTTTTTCGAAAACAATTCATTTTAATATTCTTAAATTATACCGATTTTGTCAATAATATATATAAATTACTTATTGACGTGTGTATTGAGGAGATGTTGCAACTGCTGTCGAAGGGTGCCACGTCTTCAACTACATCTTCCCTTATGTTTGAGAGAAATTAGTTTTTAATAAATAAATTAATAAATAAATACTAATAACTCTTATTTACCTATTTTACCCTTTAACCTAGTGTATATATATACACTCTACGAGTCTACGTATCTCAGCCACAACAAATCTTCCTCGCCGCTATTCCTCCTGGTTCGGTTTTGTGTCAACAATCGTCTCCCTAATTTCTCCGATCTGAGGACCAAAATTGTCCAAAATCTTCACGATTCTCTTGCTTTTCGACTCAACTAAGAAGAAGAACAAGGAGCAGGAGTTTTTCTACACGATCGACGTGGACGGTCGAAGATGATACCGTCGGAGATCAACGCCGGCAAAATTCACCTTGTCCATCTTTGTTGTTATTTGACTACCACAACAATAAGGTAATCAAACAGTCTGAGTATATCAATCTCTATCTTCTTTTACTGTTGAAGCTAATACAATAATGTTGTTGCTGTATTTTTTAGGTTTTTGAAGATCTGGTACCACGGATCTGACATAACAATGAATAAAAGCAAGGACTGCTTGATCCTCAAAATCGAGTTCTCTTGCAGCAATTGGGTTGTTCAAAAAATAGGTAATACATCATTTACTGTCATGTTTCTGCAAATTAAATTTGAGATCCTAAAAAATGAGGTAATACATCATCTAGATGACTAGATACCTTGTTGGGTTAGGAGCTGCTTTAGTTTCTTATCTTCTCTGATGGTCATGGTTGCATGAGTAACTCTCTGATATGTGCAGATCCGCTATTCAATTCTCTGAACCCTGTCACTCCAGGAGTGAGTACTGATCTGCAGTATGGATCTTTTAGCAAGGTGAATCTGATGGATATTTTATCCTCAATGTTGCTTCTGTATTTAAGTTGTCTACTCGTTTCTTGTTGAACTGACAACAACGATGACAAGAATTTACTGGTTGGTGCAAGGAGGGACTTCATACTGCTTACTGTTCTATATACCGGCTGATTAATATATGGATGCTTTCTTATTTTGCAGTCTGAAAGAGGTAATTCTAATGCAGATTCCAGTGACAGGTCAAAGGAAAAGGCTTCAGATCAAAAGGTGAAGAGTACTTTTCTTTTTTGTAGTATCTTATACCAGATAGTGTATTCTCATTGCCTTTTTTGTATGTGGCAGACTATGCGGAGGCTTGCTCAAAATCGTGAGGCTGCTAGAAAGAGCGCAAAAAGGTCAGTTGCTTTGGTTCCACTACCTTATATTGCATGCTCGCCTTGAAGCTATCACTACTTGTCAGTTATAAAACTTGTTCATTGGTGCTTCTTTCCTTTCCATCTGAAAAGGATGTTTCCTTGAATCTGACTTGGACCTTGTTTGTGTTGGCTGTTCTGGAGGCATATGTGCAACAATTGGAGAACAGTCGGTTGAAGCTGACCCAGCTGGAACAAGAGCTCCAACGAGCACACCAGCAGGTTTTCCCATCTGTTACTGTGTTGAAGAGCTCCAACGAGCACACCAGCAGGTTTTCCCATCTGTTACTGTGTTGCTCCATTTTGTGCCGATGGAGGTGCTAACAAGATATTCGATGAAATGCCTCTCTTGTCTCCCGATGAAGGCGTTCACTCGTTCGCCAAAGGTTTGGGTTTCGGTTTCTCATTCCCTGTGAAGTTGTCCCTCTATTCTACTTCTTATTTTGTTTATATATGAAAAATGAATTAATTTGGTTATCCACATTCAAAATTGTGGAGCTTGACATTCTCAAATTTTCAAATTAGTTGTTTGAACTATGGGGGAGAGAATCAGAAGGTTGTACTCTTAACAATGTTTTCTGAAGGATTTGGAAAATGGACAGGTATAAATCAAATGTGATTAAAGGAGATATGGACTAGTCCATGTCTATAAATCTATAATAATTCTGCAGATTTTAGTTTTGTGAGGCTTATATTTGAGATAGTCACTGCTTTCTATTTGTGGACTTTCTACTCTTTGATACATTTTGACTAGGCATTGAGCATTGTTCTTATATGCTGATTTTGTACCTAATGATGGCTAGTCATTGAGCATTGTTCTTGTTCCCTACCTTGGTCACCTTTGACACGTGTGCTCGCCATGTATTTCAAGATTCTGTTTGTTTTATTAACCATTTTGTGGTAATTATAAATTACATAGTTTGTATACTGTTCTACATGTTTACAAGCAAGTATATACATATTGTGGTAAAAGTTCTAGGTATGAAATCTAATATGAGGAAATCTTGAGAAAATTTGTGTATTAGAAAATTCATATCCCATTTTGTGAATGATTAAAAAGAGTCCCAGCAGGATTAGATTCTCAACGAGTTATTATTAGAATTGGAGCATTTACAATCTTGAGATAATTTGTATACGGTTTTGCTCTAAATATTACACTTATTTTTTTGTCTGTATATTGTTTGTGTTTTTTTTTCCAGAGTATGGAACAAAACAAAGTTCTACAAATAGTCAAATGCTTAGAAGCAAGGATACGTGACTTTGACGTGAAGCAAGAGTTCAAGCGATGACTTATTTGAAGAATAGTATGATTTTTTGTGCATGATATTTTGTAAAAACAGTAGATTAATCTAATGTTCTTTGAACGATTTTTATGATTAACACTCTATTTTATATGATATCATAATATAACAAATTTTCTTTTATCTCTACTAATTTTTGAAGCAATTAATATGAAAATCTTGTATATTGAAACATTCTTTTTTTTTTTTATATAAAAGTCATTTGGATATTATTACAGGTGGTGTTAAAGAGAGAATCGTATTGTTAAATTTTTTTTTCCGTAACTTAATTGTAAATTGTGACACCTTGAGGTGTCAGGGATATTTGTATTAAAAAAACAAAACAAGTATCGAAGAGAGTCGTCTTAAAGTGTCGCAAATGTCTCAAAACAATGACAAATATAAGTGTCGCAAATTTGTTAACTAATGCGACACCTTAAGGTGTCTCAATTTACTGTGACATATTAAAGTGTCGCAATTGGCATATTTTCCAATTGTGACGGCGGAAATTGTGACACCCTTTCACATTGTCGCAAATTATATTGCGACACCTTAAATGCTATTTAAAGTGTCGCTTTATGCCCGCTTTTCTAGTAGTGATAATGAAGATGTTTTTTTTACTAATATTATATTGCGGTGAGTGCTGCTTCAGAACTCAAAGATTTATGAAGCTAAATCTTTGAGAGATAATGCATGCTTCAGAACTCAGATTTATGAAGCTAAATCTTTGAGAGATAATGCACGGTGAGTGCTGCTTCTTTTGTGTTACATTTTGTTTGAAAATGGAGGTATAGGATGTTTCTTTAACCCCTAACCACATAATCCTTGTCACTAGAGAACTTCTAAGTATTCTCTTAATTGAATTGGTTGTTAAACATAATGCAGGAAGCTCGGGTAAGATTCTTGAGTTTCAACAACTCACATGACGAGTGGGTCAACGGAAAGAATGCGAATTGAGAGCGTTCAATCGATCCCTCTAGAATATTGGCCTCAATCAATGTTCGTGTACAAGTTGCCAAAATACACCGGCCCCAGGAGAGATAAGAATGCTGACATCAAGATCAAAGGTTGTGTACAGGCTGCAAAAATACATCTAAGAGAGATAAGAATGTTGAGCAAGATCAATGTTCGGTCAAGATCAATGGTTGTGTACAAGTTGCAAAAATACACCCAAGAGAGGTAGAAATATCATTCTTTGTGTACAAACTACAAAATACCACCCAAAAGAGATAGGAATTTTGGCCTCAAGATCAATGGTTGTGTAGCAAAAATGCACCCATATATAAGAGATTGAATATCATTGATCCGAAATCAATGGTTGTGTACAAATATGTATGTATTTGAAATCGATATTTATAATTAAAACTTTTTATTAAAATTTTAATTATTAACTTAGAACCTTCGATCTTAATTATCTCTAAATGCCATAAAATATACCATGGTCATGGTGGTAATTCGCGAAGGTGATAAGTCCATCGAATGTGTGTTGCTTGATTTAGTTGTCGCTAGCTAGGGTTTTGCGTGGTTTGTGTGTCATTTGCGGTAGAGGCGGGCGAAAAATTTTGAAAACGGATATAGGGTTACCAAAATAACCAAGAATAGCAAGTTGCATTACATTTCTTGGTATTGCCCGTCAAGAATTTCTACTTGTCCATTCAACAGGAGAACCTTTGCATCACAGTTTGTAACTTCGTTATATAAACACGTAATGTAAGAAACCAAGAATGATTCGAAAGAGGAGGATAAAGCTTTTGTATCCTCAATCAAAGTACCTCCATGGAATTTGATGCTTGAATCAGCATTGTAAGCATTTGCAACGTATTGGCAGTCCGTTTCCATTTTTATGCACGTGTATTGTCTTCTCTTAGCTTCCAAGGCGCCCATTCTCAATGCAGCCGCCTCAGCCCATCAAACAATCCACGAACCAATCATGTATTTGATCGTTGCACCCATGATTATTCCGACGTTTTTAAACAGGTCTAATAGTGGACTTGTATAAAGACGGGCTCAGGGCGGGTCATAACATAAAACTCTATCCGAAAAGTGCGGGTCAAACTGGTCCGGTGGGAGATTGGCTCGTCGAAGCAAGATTCTCTACTCGATCGACGTGGACGGTCGGAGATTGGCTCGTCGGAGTTGAACGTTGACCATATTCACCTTATTATCTATTGTTGTTCTATGACAACCACCGTAAAAAGGTAACTGTATAGTGTGAACCATAAATCTGTAAGTCTCTAATTTCTTTTTTATTTGATGTGCTAAATTATCTGTAAAATGTAGAAACTAATTACACTTTTTTTTTTTTTTGAAAATTTGTATATTGATCAAAAGAATGTACAGAGAGGGGGGTAGCAAGATCAGTTACATGAGGATAATACGAAGGCTTTTAGCCCAGAAGATGGACTTAGTGGACCTGTCTTTCTAGTGAATAGAGGCATGGTGTTTGATTTCTTGGGTGATGTTGTGGGCACATGTAGTGGCAGAGGTGTACTTTTGGTTGAAGATGATGTCATTCCTTACCTTCCAAATATGGTAGATGAATCCAGTGATAGAGCCAATTCTGATGTGGGTGATGAAGTCATGTTTGGTTGGCTTCAAATTGTTGAGCCATCTTGAGATGAGATCGAGAACAAGACAGTCGTAGTTGCAGTTGTGGAAGAGATGGTCTTCGTCTTCTTGGTGAGTGTTGCAGAGGAGGCAGTGGTGTTTGTGGCGTTGTTCCAAGTGTGCATCTTAGTGAGAGTAGGGAGTTTCCTGTGACTAGCAATCCATGTGATGAAACTGCATTTTGGGGCGTTGAGTGCTTTCCAAATGATGTTTAAGGTGAAGTTTGCGGAAGATTGGCAGTTGTTGAGGAGGTTATAGGCAGCAGTGGTCGAGAAGGTACCATTTGAGTTGGTAGTAGTAGAGATGAAGGAGAGGCTTCTAGTGATGGCGAGGAAATCATTCCTGTTGTGGAGAATATAATTCCAAGAGGAGGAGTGAGCATAGTTGGGGTCGATATTCCATATGGTACGTCTCTTGAAAATGTTCTTTGTAGTCAGTGAGCCCAGATGTTGTCGCTAATACGTCCGGGGTCGAGTTCAAACAAGAGCTTTGCTATACACGCCCGATTCCAGGACAGAAGTTCTTAGAATCCTAGACCTCCTTTTGAAAGGGGAGAGCAAACGGTCTTCCATGAAATCAGGGCTCTCGCGCTATTTTCTTTACCGGACCATATGAAGGAACGAAGGGCAGTGTTGATTCCCTTGATAATGGATGCAGGGATGGGGAGAATGGAGCACCAGTAGTATTGCAGCGGGATAAGGATAGATTGAATAATTTGCTTCCTACCAGCGTAAGACAGATTCCTAGCACTCCAGGAATTGATTTTCTTCGTGATCTTGTTGATGAGGGGTTGGTAGTCAGATTTGTTGAGCCTTTTAGAACCCATTTGGGATGCCGAGGTAGAAGAAGGGGAAGGATCCAATGGCCAAATTCGTGCTTTGGGCAAGAATTTGCTTATCTTGATTGGGGATTCCACCGATGTAGATGGCAGAATTGGTTCTGTTGATGTGTAGTCCGGAGTAGTTGCCAAAGTGAGTGAGAGTATTCATGAGGATGTTGATGGATCCAGTGTCACTCCTGCAAAACAATAAGATATCGTCAGCAAAACAAAGGTGGGTTATGCGAGGTGAGGTGCATTTAGGATGGAGGTTGAAGTTGGGATCGGTGGTGTTGGTGTGGATCATGGATGAGAGTACTTCAAGGGCGATGGCAAAGAGGCCAAGAGACAAAGGGCAGCCTTGCCTAAGTCCTCTATAGCCAGTGAAATACCCAGTCACAGTGCCGTTATAGTTGATGGAGTAGGTAAGGCATGATATGCACGCAACGATCAGTCTAACGAAGTGAGGAGGAAAGCCCATTCTGGTGAGACAATGGAGTATAAGTTGATGGTTTATCGTATCAAAAGCTTTGGATATATCCACTTTGATAGCACACCTAGGAGAGATGCGTTTTTTTATTATAGTTCTTGAGCAGTTCTTGGCAGATGAGGATGTTATGTTTAATGGATCTGCCCTTTGGTAGTTCCCCACAATGGACGGCAGTGTTTCGTTGATCCTTGTTGCAAGGATCTTGGCAATCACCTTGTACTTTGTGTTACAACAAGCAATTGGTCTATAGTCGGATGGGAGGCAAGGGTTGTCTTTTTTTTTTGCAATCAGGGTGAGTGAAGTATGGTTGGCCTGCTTTGGGAGGGTTGTAGTCTCGAAGAAGTGAAGGATGACATATGAAAGATCCTCTCCTGTGGTATGCCAGGTTGACTTGAAAAAAAGCGAATTGAACCCATCAGGCCCAGGGATTTTATTATCACCGATACTTTACAAGGCCTTTTTAATATCCTCCTTAGTAACCGCAGCGCACAGACTATCGGCCATAAGGGAGGGGAGAGTGGGAAGAGTGCAATCCGGGAAGAGGTTACGGTGATTTGGATGGGAAATAGGGTTCAGAATGCTAGAGAAGTGATCGGTTAGGATCCACTTGATTTGCTCTTGATCGTACGTGGGCCCTTTATCCATGTTCATCGGATCCACGATGCAATTAATTGTGTTCTTTGCTCTTCAGACGGTTATGCTTTTGAAGAAGAAGCTATTGCATTGATCACCGTACTAAATCCACGAGGCCTTTGATTGTTGTGCTAAGGAGACGTTGAGACAGTTCAACTTATCATTGAGAGAAGCAATGGTGGTTCTCTCAAGCTCGATTAGTTGGATGTCAAGAGGGCTTGATTGGAGGCTTCTTTGTATGGTGTCAAGCATGGTTTTGATGCTCTTGATGGAGGTATGAAGAATCTCCAAAGTGTGGTTTGGGTAACTCTTTAGGGCGGGCTTGAGGGTTTTCAATTTCTTGTATAAAGATTACCCATAGGGTTAGGGCAAGAAAAAGAGTTCGGGTGAGACCAGGAAAGGGCTACGGTGGATTGGAACTCTTCATGACCAGCCCAGTTATTGTTGAATCTAAATTGCCGCCGGGATGGGGTGTGAGTAGGATTGATGGTGAGGATGGCTGGTGAGTGATCTGAAATACCCGGGTTGTCGAAGCGGGCAGTGAAGTTTGGGAAGGCAGAAGTCCACGCATTGTTGCTGATGATTTTGTCGAGTTTGCACCAAACTCTAGAAGATATATGTTTGTTGTTCCAGGTGAGCTTGCATCCCGAGTAAACAAGATCCGAGAGCAAATTCGAGGTGAAGCAATCAGAGAGTTCCATGGGTGCGTTTGGGCTTGTAGAAGCAGAAGAGGAGATCTTCTCATCAGGGTATTGTATTTAAATCACCCATGAGAGTCCATGGGGAATTATTGTAAATCATGTGGATAGTAGAGATGGAGTTCCAAAGAGCCTTGCGGTCCTCAGGGTGATTTGGTTTGGGTTAGGCATGACTTGGGAGATGGTGCAATGTATGATTTGGTGGGTGGTAAGGATGGGGGTGATTGAGATAGTTGTGGGGTTCCACCAAACTCAAATTCGACATTTGAGCTCGTCGGAGTAGTTAGAGATGTTGTGCCAGTTGGGAATGAGTGAGCTGAGTTTATTCATCTTGCGAACACCGAGTTTGGTTTCAAGAAGGGTGATGACTTGGATGTTATGGTTTCTAACTAGGTTTCGAATGGCTCTTTGTTTATTAGGGTGATTCATATCCCTAATATTCCATGCAGCAATGTTAAGTATCATTGAGGAACTGTTGTGGTGGAGTTGGTGTCCTTGACACTATCCATGTTTGGGGAAGAGGTGGTAAGGTTTGTATGGTCTTGTGATGGATGGGGATGTGGGGATTCAAGTGGTAGGTCTTGGAGATTAGGGTTTGCATGGTTGTGCGAAGGGTTAGGAGAGGCTTCAGGTCTACCTGGGGAGGTAGTGAAATTGGTGAGGGGGGGGGGTCTTGTGTGATATTTCATGTAGAGTTGCACTCTAACCGTGATTCCTGGGAAGGTTGAGTTAGAGGTAAAGTGGTGGAGTGGGTAGTGACATCCTTGCTCACGTTACAAGCCTAATGAGGAGCTTTTATGCTGAGAGGGGGGTGTAGAGGCTGCGAGATAAGTTGTGATGGGTATGGGGTAGGGAGGATAGGTTTATAGGGTTGTTGTGGGTATTGGTGTTTGTGGTGCCGAAGACTAGGTTTGCTCTGGGGGTCTAGGACTCATGCAGTTGTGTCCGAATAGCAGACATTGGTTGCAATAGTTGGGTAATCATTCAAACGTAATCTTTTGTGTGATAGTTTCTCCATTTGGGCCTTTTAGAGTTACTTCCCTCGGCAATGGTTTGGAGGCATGGATTTCGACCAGGATCTTGGCGAATCCTAATCGGTTTTGATTGGCAAAGTGTGTGTCGGTAAGGATAGGGGTGCCGATCGCTGAACCGATCTTTGAGAGCATGTGTGGGGACCAGAATTTGTAGTCGAGATCATTGAGTGTAGCCCAAACCGGAATGGATGAGAGGTTGGAGTAGTCGAGCTCCATTCCATGGGACCATCTCTTGAGGAGTATAGATGAGGTCCCGGAGATGATCCATGGGCTACCTTGAAGGATTGAAAGAAGGTCCTCTTCAAAAGCAAATTGAAAGATGAAGATGCCATTATCCTTGCGAAGTATTTTAGGTTTTGAGATGTGGTTCCAGTTTAGCCCAGAGAAGGATACCATACGGTTGAAGGTAGTGGGACTACCAAGCGGGAAGCCTATCAAGGAAAGCTTCCACCTGGAAGAGGTCTCATGGACATCATCATTAGTGAAGTTTATTATGCCGTCCTCGTAACCTGTAGTAAAGGTAAGTGGAATGTGGCTCCAAGAAGTCTCATTAATGAGAGATTCTTTGTATGTGCTTATTGGGATGTCAACAGAAGGGGTGGGTAACGAGGTGGGACTAGGTGAAAGGTCGGGGGTATTTTCGGAGTTTTCAGTTACCCGGAGGGGTTTGGGTAACTGCGAGGGTAGATCCTTCTCTGTTGGTTTGACGTTTGGCATAGGTGGAGCTGGTGAAGATGGTTGCCGGTTTGTTCCTTGGATAGGAGCCTCAACCTCGTTGGGTGGAGGGGAGTAAGGAGCACTTCTCTGGGGAGTGTTAGAACTCGGTGACAGAGGGGGAAAGAGCTCCGTAGAGCTTAGTACCGGGGGAGGTGAAGAGTGGCATGTAGTTAGTCTCTTGTTGTTTGAGAGGATGAGATCTTCAAGGATAGTTTCGAATGGACTGGGGGGTTTTTTGTGGTTGGGGGGCGTTTTGAAGATATGCCTGATGGTTGGTAAAGTTCATAAAGTTTGATGGATGGCTGCCGGAACCGTTTAGGGCCAGCCATGGAGACAAGGAGGGGTGGAGGGGGTGGAGGCTAGGGTGGGGAGGAGGAGGTGCGGCCGGGGAGCCACACTAGGAAGACTGGCAGTCAGCCCAACTTAGGCAAGGTAAAGTGGAGGGGTGTATACAGAATTACATTGTTTTTGCTTCTTCTTTTTTATAGGTTTTACAGATTTGGCATCACGGATCTAGCATCAGAATGAAAATCAAAGGTTGTTTAATCCTTAATGGCAACTTTCATTGTCAATTCCATTGTTTAAAAATTGGTAAAAGTTTGAGATGTCTATATAAATATTTCGTGATCAATCTGATGAAAATAGGCATATTTAAAGTTTTAACTGCGTAGTTGGAAAAGTTCAATTTGGTGAAATTTAGAACTATTTCAACGGAAATTCTTTATTTCCGGTTCGTGATTCTTGCAGCAGTAAGGTCAACCTAAACCTAAATGGAAATCCTTCCGTTGTCAATTTAATTTCGATAATATCAGGTTGCAGGGCTACTCCCTTGTGAAACCATTTGCTTTCGCTTAAATGCATGAGTCATATGAACGGAAAATTTGAGATTTCATGATTCTTCCAGCAGTAAGGTCAACCTTGATTTCCTCTTTCACCCCGGCCATAAACAAGCACACCTTTTGAGTGTTGTGGTTGTTAGAAACCAAATTTCTTGTGTGACCCATGAAATCTAGCTTTAACACCAATTCGTTATGGTGGTGGATAAATAAAAGTAAATTTGTTGGGTGGATAAGCCCCTCTTGATTAATGCATGACCTTCTTTTTATAATATGTATGCTTCTCTTCGTAGAATAATAAAATCCATATAGATCTTTGAGTATCCCTTAACATACTACACGTGTATAATGTGCATATGTTGTACCAACAGAAAAGGCAACAAACATTACTTCAGTCTTCTACGTTGATAACCACCTTCTATAGTCAATGATCATCACATTGGTTGTAAAGTGTTTGGTTGTTAAAGAGGACAATTATTACATGCAACGAAGGATATGTGTCACTTCTGTTTCTGACCTGCTAATGAAGGATGTGTGTCACTCCTGCTAATACATGTGATTGGATACATGTGAAAATTTAATACACAACCAAAAATAAAGAACTTATGAAAAATTTCAGAAAATAGATTACTAATAAAATTAAAACTTGATGAAAGAAAAGTTACAGTTACTAAAAATTATGAATTGTGTAACTATCAACTTGAAGGCTTACGTCATTTACTACTGGATTGTCCTTTTACCGAACAAATTATTAATAAAATTGACAAAACAATCTCATACAAAATTAATAACATCAAACATGAGCATAAAAGAATAAATGAGATTTTTTAGGAAACTAAAGATAAATTTGGACAAAAGAAGATCACATGTTTGCTACTATTTGGTGGGTATTTCGTTCTTTAAAAATAAAAAAAAATTCATTGATGAGACTTTTGGCTCATTTAATAACACGAATGTTTTCATTAAGAATCAATATCATGAATGACAAAAAAAAAACTATCAATGACGAGGATGACTATGACTTAACCCCACCAAAAAAATAACAATATTACCAAACGGAAAAAACATCAAATGGAAAAATCAAACACTACTTTCACAAACTTAATTTTTTTTGATAGCTCTAAACTTGAATATGGGGCTACCTCCATCGGTTTTGTTATTCGAAACCACAATGGAGAGATTATTACCTGATGCAAAAAATCATTTTAATTCGCTACTAAAAGCATAAACATTTGCTCTAAAATATGGCTTGCAAGAAACTATCATATTGCAAATCAAAAAAATCAAAATCTAGGGTAACAATTTGTTTGTGATCAAGACACTTCAAAGTTTGTGGAGTAACCCGTGGGAGGTCCGAATGATTTTATCCGACTTCAGACTGAATCTTTGTTTTTTTGTCGAAGTCCAAATCAGACATGCTATTAGAGAAATTAACGGTCACCCATTTGAAAATAACGACACCCAACACTATTTTTTCTAATAATCTCGAACTTCGTGTTATCATCTACAAAAAAAAATTTATGAAAGAGTGTTATATTAATGAAAGGGAGCAGGATATATAGGGAGTCAACTTAGACAACATTCAGAAACATAGGGACATGAGAGATGAGCAGAATTAAAAGAGATGAATGCCAATTGGCCCAGGCAAACGAGTTTGGGGATCTTCCTTCCAGTGTGAGCAAAGTGACTCCTTGTAGCCTGAATAATGTTGTGTGCACATTCGATTTCGTCAGTGACCTTGTGGTTGTAGATCAGGTCATTTCTAGCCTTCCAGACGAAGTAAACAAAAGCAGTGATGGTGGTTGTCCTAATGTGTGCAATGACGAGGAGCACCACTGGACCAAATGCACCTATACCTCTCTTGTCTTGGACATAATATTTTGATGGACAAGAACACCGTACCCGCCACCATACCTCCAGAACATTTGGTCTTTGCTTGGAGCGCAACGCAAGCAAAGGAACAACCTCATGGACAACATCAGGATCTCTTCTATCATTTCTTTTGTCTACATTACCTGGAAAGCCATGAACAACATCCTCTACAACAACACTTAAACTCATGCTACCACTTGTGTCAATAAAGCCATATGTGCGATCAAGAACTTTACAACACACCACTAGAAAGACCGTTCAGAAGACTCTTATCTCTGGAGCCAACTTGATTGGAATTCACCTAACCTAAATCCCCCTCTTTTCCATTCTCCATCACCTCTCTGGAAATTTTGATTCTTGTGCTTATTGTAATGAACTTCCACCTTGTAAATTTCCTCTCCATCTCAATATACGTAAAATTTCAATAAAAAAAAGTTGCGAAGAATTTGATATAAATGCGTAAATAAGAGTTATCAAATATGGCTCGACTAATGAGCAACACACATTCCTTTTCTACCAACAAAAGACGTACCGGATAATATCGGCTAAATCTCGAAGAAGCTCATAAATATAGATTTTTCTCTTTCTTTCTCTATTTATCTATTTCGGAAACAAGTCACTTTAAGATCCTTAAATTGTACCGATTTAGATCAATAATATCTATAAATCACTTGGAACTATTCGACTCGAGTACATTCCGCTTTGCCCACGTCTTCGATTACTGTATCTTACTGATGTGTGTATATAGGAGATGTTGCATCTGCTATCAATAGGGTTCGACTCTCCTTCCCGCTTAGCCCACGTCTTCAATTACATCTTGTGATAGTTAATTCTAACGTTTCTAAATTCCCTAGCCGTAGATCCGACTAAAGAGACAAACAACATTCACACAAGAGATTTGTTTACGCAGTTCGGTGATAAAAATACCCCTACTCTGCGGGACCTCAAGAGGGTAGATTCGGTCCCGGGTTTTCACTAGGTTTCCAAGAACACCGATTACAGACACATGACAAGAGATACTAGCACATTTCCTATGGTCTAGAAAAGAAAGCAAACACGAAGAACTCAGGAGATACAAAGAAGCAAAGGTGAAGAAAAGCCCCTCCAAAGGCACCTAGACGAAGATCTGAGATTGATCTTCGTCTCTGTTGCAATCCAACGAAGCAGTGGTGAGAAGATGACCAAGAGATGACATATCTCTCTTCTTCTTCTTTCCTTCTACGGATCCTTTTTGCTCCAAGCAAGATTTGGAAGATCTGCCTTCTCTACCTTCTTTGTTCTCTCTCTTTCTCTAAGTGAGACGAAGCACACAAGCTCTCGATCTAGGGTTTAGGAGCTGCTTCAATGAGTTTATATATCCTAGCTCAACCAAGTCGTGGCGTTTTACAACGCGTTCACTTAAATCCCATCAAAACATGGTTTAGATGTTTAAGTGAGCGGGTCACTAATAAACAAGATAAGCAGGTCTTCAAACTGGATCTAGGAGATGGACTTCAAATTGAGCTACCAAGCCCAACCTTCAACTTTCAGTCGGAGCAATGTATAACACACACATACAATTTACAACTTAAGCATCTCCTAACCCACATAATAGAATACCAATGTGGATGAACTAGTCACCATACTTAATCACCAAGCAACCTTACTTACTAAGTGGCAACATTGGATCATAGTAGGCATCAAGATCAAACACATAGCAAACTATCATATGAACACATTTACATAACTCTACCAAGACCATAGTACTAAGTGCAAGTTTTATACTCCAAGTCCTATGTTACATAGTATAACAAGAATAAAAAACATAACACATCTTCCCTTATGTTTGAGAAGAATAAGTTTTTAATAAATAAATAAATACTAATAACTCTTATTTACCTATTTTAGCCTTTAACCTAGTGTATATATATACACTCTACGAATCTACGTACCGCTAGCACAACAAATCTTCTTCGCAGTTATTCCTCCTGCTTCAGTTTTGTGTCAACAATCGTCTCCCGAATTTCTCCGATTCTCTTGATTTTTTACTCAAACTAGACGGTCGAAGATGATACCGTCGGAGAGAAAACGCCAGCAAATTTCACCTTATTGTCCATCGTTGTTGTTATTTGACTACCACATCAATAAGGTAACCGAACAGTTTGAATATACCAATCTCTATCTTCTTTTACTATTGAAGCTAATACAATACTGTTTTCGCTATATTTATAGGTTTTCGCAGGTCTAGTATCATGGATCTGGCGTATCACTGAATAAAGGCAAGGACCGCTTGATCCTCAAAGTCAAGTTCTCTTGCAGCAATTGGGTTGTTCAAAAAATAGGTAATACATCATTTACCGGAATGTTTCTGCAAATTAAATTTGAGATCCTAAAAAATGAGGTAATACATCATCTTGATGACCAATCCCCCAGCCTCTGGTCCGACTAAATTCATCACAACATTCTCAAAAGATCCTCCATTTGGACCTATTCATCAAACTACAAACACAGCCACACGTGGTGCTCCATTGTGAAGGTTAGAAACGAAATCTCTAACGCTGGACATACCACCAACTTCTCCAACATCACAACAAGGCCCAATGGAACCTACTCTACCACTACTGCCCACAACCTCTTGTGGAAGACGCCTCCACCTGACCCGCCTTTCATCCACAGCTCCATTTGGAAAGGACTCAATATCCCTAAGTGTAGTTTCATCTCCTGGCTAGCCTGTCACAAACGTCTTCCCACTCTCAACAAGCTTCTATCTTGAAACATTGTCCACTCGGACGTTTGTAAGCTCTGCGGGCTTTAATCTGAAATTGAAGACCACCTATTTCTACACTGCAACTACTCCTCCATGGTTTTGGAACTCCTCTCTCGTTGGCATCGTATTCCGATACCCCCCCCCCTCTAAGGATCAACTTCTGGAGTTGGCTCAGCACTCTCAAACGCCACAAGAATGACCTCATCTCTCATACTCTCATCGCCACTCTCACCAGCTTTATGTACTACGTCTGGAAGCCCAGAAATGAGCTTGTGTTCAATCAGAAGTTTACCCACCCCTCTCAATGTGCTCATATTGTCATCTCCAACACAAAGAACTTTGTTGCTGTCAAATGGCACGACCGATCCCCAAACTCAATCTCCAAAGCCAAGATATTAGGCATTCATCTCTTGTAATCTCTTTCTCCACATACTCTTATGTTCCAGTATGAACTACTTGTACATTCTTTTCTGATAATATAACAACCTTTCAAAAAAAAAATTATGAGTTGGGGCTTTAGATTTGAAAATAAATATTGTACACTAATGTTTTGTGGTTGGAGTTATAAGCCTTTGTTGCTGCTAGTATGAGCTGTGGAAATGTGTGGAATTGTGTCCCAAATCGACAATATTATATCGTGTGAACCTAACACATGGAACTATACTTGTGTGTAGGTTTACCGGTTGTGATTAGCGAAAATATGCTATCCGCCCTAAACTTCTGTTCATTTATTTCTTCTTCTTTGAACTTCCTAGTTGGAACTAATACCTTTCTTATTGAATTGAATCATTAATTAAGATTGTCAAGAATGATGATAAATTGTGTTAGTCTCCCTTTTCCGATTGCTTCATTAGATCTTACTTGTGTAATTTGGCACTGCAGAAAGTGTACAATGGTGAGAAAGTGAGTAACAGATCATGTTGTAACTATTATGTGTAATAGCAAAGGTATATTTTTAAAATACACTCTTCTGATAGTTATTCTTTTCTTCCGCACTCTAATAATTTTTACATTCACATAATGAAGATGTTTTTTTATTAATATTATATTGCAGTGAGTGCTGCTTCAGAACTCAAAGGTTTATGAAGATAAATCTTCGAGAGATAATACATGGTGAGTGTTGCTTCTTTTGTGTATTTACGTTTTGTTTGTCAATGGAGGTATGATGTGTCTGTAACCCTTAACCACATAATCCTTATCAGTGGAGGAGTTGTAAGTATTCTCTAATTTGAATTGGTTATCAAACATAATGCAGGAAGCTTGGGTAAGATTCTTGAGTTTCAACAACTCACATGACAAGTGGGTCAACGGAAAGAATGCGATTCGAGAGCTTTCAATCGATCCCTCTAGAATATTGGCCTCAATCAAAGATCGAAGTTGGAAAAATACAACGGCCCCAAGAGAGATAAGAATGCTGACATCAAGATCAATGGTTGTGTAAAAGCTGCAAAAATACACCCAACGTACAGAGATAAGAATGTTGACATCAAGATCAATGTTCGATCAAGATCAATGATGTACAAGCTGCAAAAAAACATATACCCAACAGAGATAGGAATATCAATGTTTCTGTACATACTGCAAAATTCTACCCAAGAGAGATAGGAATATTGGCCTCAAGATCAATGGTTGTGTAGCAAAAATGCACCCATAATGGCAATCCATTTGCACCTACAACTTCAATTACAAGCACAACATCAACTGGGGCCATCTTATTAAGATTCGGGACGAGATTATTGAAACTGGGTATGGCCCTTCCTTCAGCAGTCTCACCTCCAAGCCTAATGGTTTGTTTTCCACCACGGCTGCCTACAACCTTTGCTAGTGACCTCCATCCCCTCCCCCCCCCCCCCCTCAGCCGTACACTCTTGCTGGTATCTGGGACGGTTTGAATGTGCCAAAGTGCAACTTCATTGCATGGCTCGCCAGTCACAATCGCCTCCCTACACTCACAAAACTTCTCACCTAGAACTTGACTCAAGATGACATCTGTAAGCTCTGCAACCTTCAACCGGAAAATGAGGACCATCTGCTCCACAAGTGTAGCTACTCAAAGCTTGTTCTTAAACTCATCTCCATCTGGCTGAGAATCCCTTCCCCCCAACCTTACAGCCACAACCTTTGGACTGGATTAGTAACCACAAATCTCACAAGAATGACTTGGCCTCTCATGCATGTCACCATGTCTATCATCACATGCTACATCTACTTCATATGGAAGTCCAGGAATGACCTCATCTACAACAACAACTTCATTCATGCCGCTACGTGTGCCCACCAAATCATCAATGCGACCAAAAGCTATCCGGCTAGCCACTGGAAAGATCGTTCCCTAGATTCTTGTTCTTGGGCTAAAATCCTTGGCATCCACCTTTGCTAATGCTCCCTGTTTGAGCTTCCCTTGTTGTTTCATGCTTCCGTGAATGTAGTTCATTCCCATGTATATCCTTCCAGTTACATTAATACATAAACTTTCAAAAAAAAAAATGCACCCATAAGAGATAGAATACCATGGATCCGAAGATCAATGGTTGTGTGCAAATTTATTTTAAACCGATATTTATAATTAAAATATTTTATTATGACTTTATTTACTAATTTAGAACCCTTCGATTTTAATTATGTCTAAAAGCCATAAGATATACCATAGCGATAAGTTGTGAAGGTGATAGGTCCATCGAATGTGGGTTGCTTGATTTAGTTGTCGATAGGGTTTGTGTGTCATCTATTGTGGGTATGGATAGGGTTTTTGGTTGATGGATATGTGGTGGAGACGGGCGGAAAATTTTGAAAACGGATATAGGGTTACCAAAATAAGCATGATACCATGTGACGAGATGGAATTGAATGAAAATAGCGCCGTGGAGATTTGTTTTAGGGGAAAAACATTCCATTTAATTAAAATTAAGAATGGAAAGATCCATTACATAGCTTGGTAAGAATTTTTACTTGTCCATTTGGATGGGAGAACTTTTGCAAGACAGTTTTCAACTTCGGTATATGAACGTGGACTGTAAGAAACCGAGAATGATTCGAAAGAGGGTGATAAAGCTTTTGTATCCTCATTTAAAGGGCCTTCATGGCATCTTATGCTTGAATCAGCATTGAAAGCATTTGCAACGTACTGACAGTCTGTTTCCATATTTATGCATATATGTGTATTGTCTTCTCCTAGCTTCCAAGGCGCCCATTCTCAACGCAACCACCTCAACCCACCAAAAAGGCCACGAACCAGTCATGTACTTGATCGCTGCACTCATGATTATTCCTTTGTGGTCTCAAAAAACTTCCGCCAAACACATGCCATAATCCTGAACCATGCCCGCATCCACATTCACCTTAATCTTACCTTGAGAAGGAGGCTTCCATTTTAGATGAAGATTGCCGAAGGTCTACAGTTTATCGACGACTCTTCCTCAAAGATCACCGATTGGGTTTAGGAATCCTTTGGTGGGAGTTTGAGTTTCCATACTAGTGCAGCAGCAGAAGTTACGGCCTTCCATTTGTACGTTCCTTGTAAACCAATGGAGAAATGAAACTGAAACTCATACTCTATTAATCTTGAGAACATGTATATATACACATTTATAAGAATCTGTTATGGGTTGTTAGCTCAAGGCTTTATTTACATAACAAACTCTCTTATTTAATATATTTGCAATATACTCTACACCCCCCCCCCTCAAGCTGGACTAGAGCTTAATAGGCCAAGCTTGTGAGTGAAGACTGAGTGTTGATTCTCCCTCAAAGCCTTAGTGAAAATGTCAGCCAACTAAAGAGAAGAAGGGAGGTGGACAGTAGATATGAGACCTTTTTGTACTTCATCCCGAACGAAGATACAGTCAATCCTAAGGTGTTTTGTGCACTCATGGAACACAGGATTCGTAGCGAGATGTTGAGCAGCTTTGTTGTCACAATGCAACGGAAAAGGCCTAGGAAGTGTGACATGAAGATCAGCTAAAAGACCATCCATCCAAATGATCTCGCTAGTTGTCATTGATAGGGCTCGATGTTCACTCTCAGCTGAAGATTTACTAACAGTTTTCTGTTTCTTGGTCTTCCATGAGACAAGAGATTTACCCAGAAAGATGCAATATCCAGTGATGGATCGACAGGAATAATTGTATGCTCCCCAGTCCGCATCACTATAAGCAATGAGGGATAAATGAGGTTGAAGAGGATAAAAAAGCGTATGATCAATGGTGCCCTTAAGATACCGGAGAAGATACATAGCAGCCTACCAATGAAGAGTACGAGGTGAAGCAAGAAATTGGCTTAACTGTTGAACAGCATATGCAATATCCGGGTGAGTAAGGGAGAGGTATAAGAGACGACCAATGAGGCGTCTATAAGATTCAGGATCTGAAATAGGGTCACCAGAATCTGGAGTGAGATGGAGATTACGCTGCATAGGAAAAGTAGTGGGTTTGCAATCGAGAAGTTGGGAATCAAGTAAGATGTCACAAATGTATTTTCTTTGGTTGATACGAAGATCAGAAGAATCACGTGCAATTTCCATCCCTAAAAAGAACCTTGCAAGCCTAAGGTCTTTGATAGTAAAAGCAATATCAAGATTATGTTTAAGAGCATCAATCTCAAATGGAATATTGCCAGTAATAAGCACATCATCAACGTAAACTAACACCACTGTGATGCCTGAAGAAGAAGACTTGGTGAAGAGAGAATAGTCTTGCTTTGATTGAGTAAACTGGGGACCAATAAGGAGCTTAGTCAATTCAAGGTTCCATTGCCGGCTGGCTTGCTTAAGGCCATATAGAGATCGTTTAAGACGACAAACATGGCCATGAGGAACCGTAGTGTAGCCAGGAGGAGGAATCATGAATACTTTTTCATCCAGGAAACCATGTAAAAATGCATTATTTATATCAATCTAATGAAGAGGCCAATTATTAGCAGCAGCAAGTGCCAAGACAACACGAATAGTGGAAAACTTAGCAACCGGAGAGAATGTATGCTTGTAATCTTTGTTTTTAATCTGATTAGCCACAAGACGAGCTTTATGGCGTTCAATGGTGCCATCAGGACGATGTTTGAGCTTGTAGACCCACTTAGAGCCAATAGGTGTTTTACTAGGAGGTAAGGGAACAACATCCCAAGTGTGATTGAGCTCAAGAGCATTTAGCTCCTTGGTCATAGCATCAACCCAAAGAGGAGAAGTCTTTGCTTGAGCATAAGTGTGAGGTTCAAAT
Source organism: Fagopyrum homotropicum (assembly GCA_033239125.1). Classification (NCBI taxonomy): domain Eukaryota; kingdom Viridiplantae; phylum Streptophyta; class Magnoliopsida; order Caryophyllales; family Polygonaceae; genus Fagopyrum; species Fagopyrum homotropicum. The sequence continues at coordinate 166,575,875 of BSWB01000001.1, forward strand.
GATGTGAACATATTGCAAAAAGCATGAATAAAATCTGGAGCATGAGAGGACATGTCAAAGGGATCAAGCAAGGTAAGGGAATTACAAGCATAGTCTTGGAGATAAGCTGGACGATGAGTCGTCCGAGTGGGACGTGAAGGTAATAAATTAGGGGAAGGAGATGGTGTGGGAGATGAAGATGGAGTAGGGGAAGGTGATGTAAAGGGAACAAGAATGGGACGAATGAAAATATCTGAAGAAGAAGGAATGGGTGAGGAAGGAGTAAGAGGATGAGAAGATGAAGAAATAGATGGAGGAATAAAGGATGGGTCATCATCTGGAGCAGGAGAAACAAGGGGTAAGGGAGGAGGATCAGAGGGTGAAGAAGTGGAAGAAAAAGAACCCTTAAAAGGGAAGGTGGTTTCACAAAAAGTGACATGACAACTAGTAATGATCTTTTGTGTGACAAGGTTAAAGAGTTTGTATGATTTTTGTCCCGGTGGATAACCAAGTAACACACAAGGAGTAGAGACAGCTTCAAGTTTATCTTTACGGGGAAGAAGGCTGTAACAAAGGCAGACAATGACCCGGAGACGAGAATATTGTGGCTTGATGTGATGCAGAAGCTCAAAAGGTGACTTCCAATTAATAACAGGTGAGGGCATTAAGTTAATGAGATAGGTAGATGTAAGCACACACTCACCCCATAATTGAATAGGGAGATTGGCATGAAGTCTTAAGGCACGAGCAGTTTCAATCAAATGACGATGCTTACGCTCAACTCGAGCATTCTGTTGAGGGACGTATGGAGTATATCGTTGATGAACAATCCCTGATTGAAGAAATAACTCTTGAAGCTGATGCTGAAGAAACTCAGCTCCATTATCAGACCTGAAAACCTGGACTGTAGTTTTGAATTGGTTATGCACGTAAGCCAGGAAATGCTGAATAAGCTTGTAAACTTGTTGTTTATTGGACATTAAAAACGTCCAAGTACAACGTGTATAGTCATCAACGATAGTAAGAAAATAACGAGCACCACACAAAGCCAGTGTATGATAGGGACCCCAGATATCCACATGGAGTAAAGCAAAGGCAGCTTTAGCATGAGATTGACTAGGAAATAAAGGCGATCTATGTTGTTTTGCTAAAATGCATGTGTCGCAATCCAGTGAATTCAGTTTAGAATCAGAAACATGATCAATGTGATATAGTTTTGAGAGAGACAAATGTCCTAATCGAGCATGGAGTAAATGCACATCAATTTTCTTATTTTCAGATGTAGAAATACATGCCAAGGATGGAGGAATAGGAAACACAAGCTTGTAAAGTCCTCCCTCCAAACAGCTAGTAGCAATGACACATTCACTGGAAAGGTCCTGAAATAAACAGGAATCATGAGTAAAAATGGCCTTAAGAGATAGATCACGAAGTAATCTGGATATAGACAGCAAGTTGTGCTTGAAGTGAGGTAAGAATAGCACATTATGCAGTGTAATAAGAGGAGACAAAACCACAGTGCCTCTATATCGTACTTCTTTGGTGGATCCATCAGGGAGACTAACCTGAATAGGATCAAGCATATGCAAAGAAGCAAAAAAATCCTTGCAATGAGTAATATGATCAGTTGTCCCTGAATCGATTATCCAAGTGCATTTGTGGACAGTGTTATGCACAAGGTGAGTAATTATACCTGCAAAGTTGACTGAAGTAGAAGGTTGTTTATCCATCATCAACTTAAGTACTTCCTGATACACAACATTAATCAAGGCAGGATCCATAGAAGCTGAAGAAGTAGAAGTAACAGGCAACTCCAAGGGATTGTCATCAACTGTGAGATTATTTGCAAAACGAGAAGATATAGCAGCTGGTGTAGACGATCTGTCATCTTTTGCTTTAAACTCCTTGTAGCAGTCTGGAACACCAGTAAGCTTGAAACAGGATTCTCTTAAATGTCCTTTTTCCTTGCAATAAGAACATAATCTGTCCAGCTTTTCTTTCTTAAAATCCTTTCTACTTCCTCCAGCCTGTCTATATGGAATAGATCTAGAAACATCAAGAGCATCATGTACAGGTAAGGTGTGACAAGTTATTTCTTTCTGTTTTTCCACTTGAAGAATCATATGAAAAACACGATTCAGAGTAGGTAAAACTTCCAGGGAGAGAATACTGCTTCGAGTATGTTCAAATTGGTCATTTAGGCCCATAAGAAACTGCATAATCTGGATCTTGTTCTCCCTATCAGAAATTTTCTTAAGAATTTGGCAGCTGCAATGAGTTATTTCTCTATAGAGACAAGACGGAATAGCATCGATAGATGACAATTCATCCCATAGTTTTTTGAACTTCCCATTATATACAGCAACAGTGACATTATCTTGCCTCAAAGATGCAAGATCCTTATGGATCTGATAAACTAATGGAGCATTGGAAATTTCAAATCGCTCAACAATGTCATCCCATAGTTGCTTTGCAGATTCAACATAAGTGAACAATTCTGCAATATCAGTTTTCATTGAATGTAATATCCAGCACCTTACCATATAATCGGCTAGCTCTTATCCACCTATTTAGCTTCTCTTCATCTCCAATAGCTGGCTTCAAGCATGAACCATCGACCAGACCTAATTTCTGCTTGGCTCCAAGTGCCATCCGGATGCTCCTCCTCCAAGAAACGAAGTTCGATCCATTGAAGAGGAACGAAACCAGCTGCATTCCCGGATTATCCGAGTTAGAAAGATACAATGGATCATTGATGTTGATCGAAGTAATCCTCTCTAGATTCGAATCATTATTCGAACTATCAGATGCAATTTCTTTTCTGGTTGCCATAAATTGAACAAGAAAAACGAGAAGAAGAATATATGTAATCGATTAATGGAAATTGTATGTAGTAATTTGTGGTAGAGATAGAGAAAAATGAGAGCTGCGCTCTGAGACCATGTAAACCAGTGGAGAAATGAAACTGAAACTCATACTCTATTACTTTTGAGAACATGTATATATACACAGTTATAAGAATCTGTTACGGGTTGTTAGCTCAAGGCTTTATTTACATAACAAACTCTCTTATTTAATATATTTGCAATATACTCTACATTCCTGCCATCGAGAGATCTCATTGCATCTCCCAAGCCAATACGCACTTTGGACTAAGAAGAAACCATCCTTTGCAGGCCACCAAACTTACAATCCCTTCGAGTGACCTCACCAACGAGCATAAAACGAATCAGATCTACGTCCTCCTCATCGAAATGATTTAGTAGTAGATGTGTGTTCCATCTCCCGTCCTCATGTAGGAAATATTCCACCATAGTTGAGAGTTGTAAGTTATCCGACTGTTTTGGACCCATAGCTTCTGCTCTCCTCTACAAGTACCCAGGGATCAGTCCTAGCGTCAACTTCTTGTCCATCTCCCACTCGCCACCCCAACCCAGAAGATAGAAGAGTTTTTGCTCCGCAAATACATCTCCACAAATAGCTCGGTCACGAGCCTAGCTGGAGGAGAATTCAGAAAAGAAGTGTCCTTATAGTAGCATGCTTGGAAGAATTTACTGACCAGGGAATCTTGCACGGCAGTCAATCTCCAACACTGCTTTGCGAGCATTGCTTGAAGCATCCCAAGACTTCCAGTGGATGCGCCGCCTGTGTGTTTTTTTTTTTTGAAAGGTGAATATGTATTGAAAAAAGGAGAATGTACAGAAGGCAACTAGCTCAAGGATACAAAGGTTCTGGAAAAGAAACTAGACTAAGAAGAGCTAAGTAGTATCATCAAGGTGGATACCAAGGATCTTAGCCCAAGTAATGGACTTAGGTGAACGATCCTTCCAATGACTCGATGTGTAATTCTTGGTAGCGTTTATGACGTTGTGGGCGCAAGCAGCAGCAGCATGGGTTACTTTTTCATTGAAGATGAGATCATTGCGAGATTTTCAAATGAAGCAAATATAGCTAGTAATGGTGGATATGGAGAGATTCAGTGCGAGGTCATTCTTTTGAGGCATAAAGGAGCGGATCCAGTTCCAAATGCTGTTTTGTAAGGATAGGGGAATGCAATCCTGAGCCACTTGGAGATGAAGTCCATAACAGTAGCAGAGAAACTGCAGTAAAGGAGGAGGTGATTCTCATTTTCAACAAAGTTATTACACAACTTGCAAGTGTTATCCTGAGTGATGTTCCAAAGATGAAGCTTAGAGAGGCACCGCCTGTGTTGCTCAATAAATTTTGTCTACTGAAGTGTTGGGAAGTTTGAAAATAGAAATCAAGTATATAGGAATGCTTTGTATCGTTGCCTTTAGTAACGTCTTTACCTTCTTGAGACAACATTTTCTCCTTCATGCCAAAAGACACTTCAGTTTTATAGTAGTTAATTTTCTGTCCAAACACTCGTTCATATTGGCCGATCACATAAGCAATTACCAAGCTCTCCTGAAGGTTTGCCCTTGCGAACAACAAAGTTTCATCCAAAAAAAAACAAGTGAGTAATAATAGGGGCTTCCCTGTGCACTTGGGTACCATGTAACCTTCCAGCCTCAGCCTTCAACTTAAAAGTCCAGAAAACACCTCAACACAAAGGATGAATAGGTAAGAAGAAATCGGATCAACTTATCTTAATCCTCATGAAGGCTTGACTCTCCTTTTCTTTCTACATTCAAGATGAAGCTAAAGGACAGTTACATCACACAATCCATGATTTTGTCTACCCGTCTTTGATCAAATCCAAAGCGTTCTAAAACTCCCTTAAGAAAACCCCACTCGATCCTGTCACGTATGCCTTACTCATGTCGAGTTTCATTGCCATTACACCAATGTCGTTCCCACTCATCTTATTTACCATGTGGTGAAAGATAGAGTGCATTGTCCATGATTAGCCGGTCTTTTATAAACGCACTCTTAGCATCATCTCGACATCATTTCCATGAGGCGGTTTTCCATAAGCTTTGAGATTATCTTGTACAACACCGTGCAAAGACTGATGGGCCTAAGCTCTGTCATTTTTCCGGGTTTTTCACTTTCGGAATAAGGGCAATGACAGTCTTGGTTGCTTCCTCCAAGCTCTGCACATCCTTCGATCAGTTCGTTACAAAGCGTACAACAACTTCTCTACAACTAGCCAAAATCTCTAGTAAAAGATGGCATGAAAACCATCATGTTCAGGTGCTTTAATCGTGTGCATTGTCTTTACCGCCAACCATATTCCCTCAACAGTAGGCTCTTTGAGAAGATCAGAAATCATGCTACCATCAACCTTCCTATTTAATCAATCTTCCGATGAATAATCCCAAATATTGTACTAAAGGAAAAGGCACAACATGATTACATTGATCGTAAAGAGGATAATTAGTTACAATTTTACTCTACTACATAATTGAATACCGATGAATATGCCCAATTTTTGGTATATATCTTGGAAGTCTAAGGTCACTTTTGTACTTGCCAATTAGTATCCTTTCACTTTTCCTTTCCTCCATTAGACAATCCGTTCATTACAGTACTAGAAACTAAACTCTCTGATTAATAATTCATGTTCAAGCATATATATAGAAGGCCAAGCTTGCGAGATAGAAAACCATGCTGTTGTTCTCCCAAAGCCTTGGTAAAAATATCAGCCAACTGGAGTGAAGAGGGAACATGAGTAGTGAAAATGACACCCTTCTGTACTTCATCCCGCACGAAATGACAATCAATCCTCAAGTGCTTCGTGCGTTCATGGAACACAGGATTGGCAGCCAAATGTTGAGCCGCCTTATTGTCACAATAGAGAGGAAAAGGATGGTGGACAGAAATCTGAAGATCCATGAGAAGGCCCTCCATCCAAATAATCTCACTGGTAGTCATGGACATAGCTCTATACTCACTCTCAGCTGAAGACTTACTCACTGTAGTTTGTTTCTTTGTCTTCCAAGAAACAAGTGATTTCCCAAGGAGAATACAATAGCCTGTGATAGAACGACAAGAAAAAATACAGGCTCCCCAATCAGCATCACTATAGGCTGTAAGAGGAAGATCATCTTGCACAGGATAGAAGAGTGCAAGATCCATTGAGCCTTTGAGATACCGAAGCAAATAGGTAGCAGCTTGCATGTGTGGCTTGCGTGGGAAAGCAAGAAATTGACTCAATTGCTGAACAGTAAAAGCAATATCCGGACGGGTGAGAGATAAGTAAAGAAGACGCCCTATAAGACGACGATATACTTCAGCATCAGGAATCAAATCTCCAGAATCAGGAGTCAGATGGAGCCCACGTTGCATTGGAAATTTGGTAGGTGTGCAATCAAGGAGATGAGAATCAAGGAGTATGTCATAAATGTATTTTCTCTGATTGATCAAGAGACCTGAGGAAGTATAATCAAGCTCCATGCCAAGGAAAAACCGAGCATGACCAAGATCCTTAATGGTGAAGGCATGGTCCAAATGATGCTTAAGAGAATCAATCTCTGAAGGTAGATTACCTGTGAGTAACACATCATCAACGTAGATCAAAGCAAAGGTACTACCCAGAGATGAATGTTTGGTAAAGAGGGAATAGTCTTGCTTAGACTGCACATAGCCAAGCTTCAGAAGAAGAGAAGTAAGCTGAATATTCCATTGTCGACTGGCCTGTTTAAGACCATACAAAGACTTCTTTAGAGCACACACAAAACCAGGTGGCACTTTAGAGTAACCCTGTGGTGGCAACATAAAAACTTCTTCATCAAGATGACCATGAAGAAATGCATTATTGATGTCTAGTTGATGTATAGACCAATGTCGAGCAGCAGCAAGAGCTAAGATTACTCGAATTGTAGAAAACTTAGCCACAGGACTAAAAGTATGTTTATAATCTTTATCTTTAACTTGGTTATATCCCTTGGCAACTAACCTGGCCTTATACCTCTCAATGGATCCATCTGGTCGATGCTTAAGTTTGTAGACCCATTTGGACCCTATAGCTGACTTGCCAGGAGGTAATGGGACAATATCCCAAGTGTCATTAAGCTCAAGTGCATCAAGCTCTTGTTGCATAGCAGTGACCCAAGGAGGGGAATCTTTTGCTTGATTATAATGGGATGGTTCAAAAGAGTGAATAACACTACTCAAAGCATGAGTATAAGCAGGTGTATGACAGGCCAGGTTGAACTGAGGTAAAGACTGAGAAGCATGACAAGCATAATCTTGCAAATATGGTGGTGGTCGAGTGACACGAGTAGGACGAGTAGAAGGTGCAGGAGGGAGATTGGAAGAGGAAATAATTAAAGGTGATGAAGTGGGAGAAGAAAAAGGGACTGGAATGGGGTTAGAAAAAGAATCAGTAGTAGAGGTAGGTGTAATGGAAGAACTGGGAGTAGGTAAAATAGGTTCCGGAATAAATGCAGGAGAGAACTCTGTATCAGTAGCTGGTGAAACTAATGGAAATGTGTGTGAAAGGGAATGAGATGATGTAGGAGACAGGGTTTTAAATGGAAATATGTTCTCTTGAAAAACCACATGTCGACTAACTTGGATTTTGTTGGTTTCAAGATTGAAAAGTTTGTAAGCCTTCTGGCCAGGAGGATAACCAATCAATATACAAGGGGAAGAAACAGGCTCAAGTTTGTCTTTGTGAGGTTTGAGACTAAAACAAAGGCATCCAATAGTACGTAAATGATCATATGTAACTGGAACCTTATGAAGAAGCTCAAATGGTGTACGCCAGTCATTAACAGAAGAAGGCATAAGGTTGATCAAATATGTGGCTGCAAGAACACACTCACCCCATAAAGCAATAGGCAGATGAGCATGAATACGAAGGGCTCTAGCAGTTTCTAGTAGATGTCTGTGCTTGCGTTCAACTCGAGCATTTTGTTGTGGGACATATGGAACTGATTTCTGATGAACAATACCAGAATGAAGGAAAAACTCCTGTAATTGAAGTTGTAAAAACTCAGCTCCATTGTCTGATCTCAGGGTCCGAACTTTGGACTGAAATTGAGTAGCTACATATGCACAGAAACCAGTTATGTGTTTAAACACCTGTTGTTTATTTGACATGAGAAATGTCCAGGTGCAGCGAGTGTGATCATCAACAATGGTCAGAAAATACTTAGCTCCACATAAAGCAGGGGTATGATACGGCCCCCAAATATCAACATGAATTAATTCAAAACTTGTTGATGCATGTGAGTTACTAACAGGAAAGGGCAACTTGTGCTGTTTAGCCAAAATACAAGTCTGACAGTCAAGATTAGAAGCTGAAGTTATTGAGCAATTGTCAATATGATGTAAATGTGATAAAGATAAATGCCCCAGTCGAGCATGCAAAAGATGTATATCAGTTTTCTTGTGTTTGATTGGAGCAGCTGCACAAGATATATTCATGACAGGTGATGATCCCAGCTTGTAAAGACCAGCTTCTTTATAACCAGATGCCAAAACAGCTGTGTTAGTAAGGTCCTGAAACAGGCAATTTTTATCAGTGAATAGAATCTGCACTTGTAGATCTTTGATCACCCTAGAAATTGAGAGAAGATTGTGCTTGAATGCAGGCAAATAAAGCACATTATGCAGAGAAATTTGAGGAGACAAAATAATTGTTCCCCTGTAATGGACTGTCTTAACTGAACCGTCTGGAAGACCAATTAAAATAGGTTCAGCAAGCTTGTGTAGTTCTGGTAAAATACTCCTTGCAATAAGCAATATGATCTGTAGCTCCAGAATCCAAAATCCATGTGCAAAAACTGGTAGAATTATTAATGAGATGATTGACACTACCTGCAAAATTAATGGAAGAGTTTCCTTGCTTATCTCTCATCATCTTAAGCACTTCTTGGTAAACTACATTGACCATCAATGGATCCATGGAAGATGGTGAAGAAGAATCTGGCAAATCTAGTGGATTATCTTTAACATTCGAATCACAATTATTTGCAGATTTAAAATATGAGGATTGATTGGTAGCATTCATCTTCTCATCCTTTGCCTTAAAATCTTTATACCAATCTGGTATACCAGTGAGCTTAAAACAGGATTCCTTCAAATGTCCTTTTTCCCTGCAATAAGTACAAAATCTATCCATCTTTTCTTTCTTAAAATCTCTTCTACTACCTCCAGCCTGTCGATATGGAACAAATCGACCAGCAGCCAATGCATCATGAGCAATCTCAGAATGACAGGTAATTTCCTTTTGCTTTTCTACTTGAATGATCATATGAAACACACGATTTATAGTATGAAGAACTTCCAATGACAGAATATTACTTCGAATATGTTCATATTGATCATTCAATCCCATGAGAAATTGCATAACACGCAATTTTGCATCTCTGTCTGTAACCTTCTTCAAAATATCACAGCTACATTGAACAATTCCCTTACAAGAGCATGTAGGTACTGGATCTACTGAAGTTAATTCATCCCATAACTTCTTTAATTTACCAAAATAAATGGCAACAGTAGTATTATCTTGCTTAAGTGAAGCTAGATCTTTATGTATTTGATAGATGAGAGGTGCATTAGATACCTCAAAACGCTCGAGTATGTCATCCCATAGCTCCTTGGCAGATTCAGCATATGTGAACATCTCTGCCAGATCTGATTTCATAGAATGGAGTATCCAACATCGAATCATATAATCAGCTCGAGTCCAGCGTATGAGTTGATCATCTTCCTTTGGTTTTAAACAGGATCCATCAATGAACCCTAACTTCTGCTTAGCTCCTAGAGCCATTCTAATGCTTCTCCTCCACGAGATGAAGTTCGAACCATTGAATAAAACTGATACCAGCTGCATTCCTGGATTATCTGAGTTAGCTAAGTATAATGGATCATTAACATCAACAATGGCTCCTCGTGTAGGAATTGGATCCAGATTAGGATTTCCAGAATCAATTACTCCAGATGTTGCCATGATTCAACAAATTAGTGAATACAATCTCACAGATTGATTCAAAAGGAAAAATATGTGAAGATTATGATAGTATTAGAAGAAGAGAAGGAAAATCGAAAAGAGCATTAACGAGGCTCTGATACCATATCAAGCAATAACAAAAATGTAACTGAATGCCATGAGTATATTCCATAAAAGAGCTGCATATATAGTACCATATGCCAGCTCATGAAGTTTGTTACACAAAGTTCCTTTATTACAAAATGTGTCTCTTTATTCTACTATATTGCAATATAACCATATACTCCTATACATTAGACAATCCGTTCATTACAGTACTAGAAACTAAACTCTCTGATTAATAATTCATGTTCAAGCATATATATAACCAGTTCGAGTACATCAGGAAGGAAAGAATGAACAAAAGATTGCTGACACCCGCTAGCAAAATACCCCTAGGAATAAAACATAATTGGAAAGACATGAAGAGGGGTTATCAGAGATTAGGGTCCTCTTGTGAAAGGCCAGCACCGCCTTTTCTATCTGAATCCTACTCTATAATCACTTTCTGATAACCCGGCCCAGTTGTAGAGCCTCAAGCTATGAACAAAGGTTATCGGAGATCGAAAGTGGAAGAAATGATATGGTTGTAGGCGAGCTGTAGAAAGCTATCACGAATTACACCAATATTTAGTTCATCTTCTTCAAACAAAGTTCACACATGTCTCATATAATCATATAATTATACATGTAAATTTGAAATCAAATATCATTTATTGTGTTTTTTTAAATAAGAAGTAAATACTAATTTACACATTTACCCTTTAACCTACCTAAATATACCATCCGTACCCTTTAACCTACCTATATATAGACTACATACCTCACACAACAAACCATTCTTCTCTCATCTTCCTCGCAGCCTCCTCATCCCGATTTTGCTTCAGCAATCATCTCTTTCACTCTTCTCTTCCTGTTTCGACTCAACTAAGAAGAAGATTTTCTACTCGATCGACGTGGACGGGTTGAAGATGAGATCGTTGGAGCTCAACGCCGACCAAATACACTCATCTGTCCATTGTTATTATCTGACCACCAACGGAAGGTAACTGAATATATAGTCTGAATATATAAATCTGTTTATCTCTTTAGTTTTTTTTTTATCTGATGTCCTCAAATTCTACTGAAGCTTGTTTATGCTATCCTTTTAGGTTTTTGCAGATCTGGTATCATAGATATGGTATAATAATGAATACAATACATGATCGAATGATCCTCAAAGCCAAGGTTTACTGCAACAACAAGATTGTTCAAAAAATAAGGTAATCCATTACTTACTGCCTTGTTTATGCTAAGTAGTATGAGATCCTTAAAAAGGAAAATGCTTTAATATAAATGCCTTCACTATCCATGTAATTGAAGTTTCTTAATGGTCTTCTTGTTTGTGCATCAGGTGCAAATATGGTTTCAAAACAGAACAAGTGGAAATTTGGTTCCAGAACAAAACAAGTGAATCTAATACGGAGAAAAGTGAAACTTCCATATCCAATTATTTATTGCATATTTCGTGAATAATGAAGATGTTCCTAGTTGTTAATGGTATATATTGGTGTTTAACATATACAGGTCCAATGGCATTGGCATAAGAACTCAGCTTAATCTCTTAGAATAATGCATGGTGAGTGTTGCTTCTTGTTTTGCGTATTTACATTGTACTCGATAGCTAACATTTTTGTTTGGCATTGGAGGCATGATGTTTCTTCTTTTGCGTCTATTTGTTCTCTCTTCCACTTTTATTGATTTGGTCATTTTTGTTTAGGCTTTTTTCCTTATTTAGTCTTTTTTGTAACGTATTTTTCGTTAGCATCTTCCGTTACAACTTTACTGCGAGTATGGCTTTAAATTCATTAGGCAAAACTTTGCTAAGTGGAAAATCTAAGCTGATTGCTCAATGAGGTATTCTCATTGCAATTAAGCTTTGTATAGCTTGTTTTGTACTTAATGTTCAGTTGCGTTAGTCTCGGCTTTTTTGACTATTTGTTTAGATCTTACTGCTAAGTAGTATTCTGCCATACATTCATTGATTATGAATAATTAATTGTTTCCCAGTAATCTATCTTATAAAATCAGTTATGTTGTAAGTTGTATACGATTGGTTCTCCGTACACATATTTTCTTCCTTTGTTAATCTTCAAGTTAGTTAACACGTACTTTTGTTTAGGGTTATGGAGTTACAAGTAGATCACTACAAGGTCTTGAGAATTCTATATGGAAAAGAAGGGGCTAAACTTTATGTCAAAGATATTCGTTCGGCCTATAAACGTAAGTCACAAGAATTGCATCCCGAGAAGGGTCAGGATGTTGATGCTAAAGACAAATTTCAAGAATTGCAGGCATCATATGATGGACAAGATCGCTAGGAGGAAGTTTGACAATTATTTGTATCAACTTAAACAACAAGACAAGGAGATGGAGAGGTTCCTCATTGAATGTATGGGGGAAAATGGAGACGAAGAACAAGACTAGAACAAGATGCAAGAAGAGATTCATGCGATTCATGATTCAGTCCGACATAATAACCAGATGCTACCAAGCATGGAACCTTATTTGTAAAGGACAAGATTCACATGATTTTTGATGGTAATTTGGCAAAAAGAACATGAAATTTTGTTTATTCAGGTTTCTATGAAGGGGTAGATTGTGGCTATATTTCTAGTGTAGCAATTCGATTGTTCAAAAATATTAGTTTGTTATTTATCCTAGATGTGTATGTACATGTTTTGTGATCAATTTGGTTGTTCAACCTGTATTCTAAGGTATGTGTGGAGATAAAATTTGATTGTTCAACTTGCATAACAAGATGTTTAATCTTCAAAGACAACTTTTATTGTGGCAATTTGATTGTTCAAAATCAGTAATATATCTTTTTACTAGTTTGTTTATCCTAGATGACTATGTCAATATTTCGTGATTAATTTGGTGAAAATAAACTTAGTTAAATCTTTAATTGTGTGGTATGGAATGGAATGAACAATTTGGTAAAAATTAGAGGCGTTTGAATATTGACATCGTTGTCTTGATCAATTAGTTTTGAAAAGGTAAATTAAATAAAGTGGAGGACATAAACATGGATGTATATACATGATAAGTTTCAAAAACCAACAAAACCTAGGCAAGAGGGACAGTGTTGCGAGCTTGTGCGGTGACCCCACAAATGTGTGCATCGTTGGGTAGAAGGATTGTTATTGCGGAAAATAGCAACATTACGAGTGAACCAAATGAAGTAGACGGTGGTAGTAAGCTTGATGGGAACACTAGAAGCAGCCATCGAAGAGGAGGCATCAATAGATCGAGTGAGAGCTTCTTGGATGCGAGAAGTGTCAGTCGGGGGCTAATCCAATTGAAAATGTACTAGTGTTAACTTGCCCTTCCAAGATTTTCATATTTTTGCAGTTGATTTCCTCTTTCAGCCAAACTATAACACAAGTACACCTCTTGATATTGTTGTATTGTCCTTACTAGAAGGCAATTTACTCGTGTCACCCATAAGATCTAGCTCTAGTATCAAATTGTTATGGTCTTCGATTTAAGACTAAATCTCACTATAGTACGAATTGGTGTATTGATAAAAGTAGACTCGTTACCGTGGCCTCATTTCGGGCAGTCCAGATATAGTGGATGGAAGAAGTGAGCTTGACAGCGTAGCACGAGTTAGTAGAAGAGGATGTGGGAGTGCCTGAGTGACCAAGGATGGCGTCTTGGATGAGATCGAGGCTCCCGAAGGTGGGTTGATCCACCTAAAAATGTTGGAGAACACTTCTTTTAGTAAAGAAGTGTGATGTGTGCAGTAATTCACAAAGTGAATTGTTTTCTGGATTGGAAATATCCGCACATAACATATTCTCTCAGATTATTAATCCACAAATCGCGTGGTATGTGTGCTAGCTATTGCGGGCATTGCTAGGATTTTTGGTTGATGGATTTGTGGTGTAGGCGGGCGGAAAATTTTGAAATCGGATACAGGGTTACCAAAATAAGCATGATACTATGTGATGAGATGATATTGAATGAAACTAGCGCCATAGGGGTTTTTTGGGGAAAAAACATTCAAATTACGAATGGTGAATTCCATTACATTGTTTGGTATCACCCCGTCAAGAATTTTTACTTGTCCATTCGACGAGAAAACCTTTGCAAGACAAGTTGCAACTTCATTATATGAAGCGGAATGTAAGAAACGAGAATGATCTGAAAGAGGAGGATAAAGCCTGTGTACATCACTCCACTAGTTCTTCATAAAGTGTACAACAACTTCCCCTACAACTCAATGAATAAAATCAACAACAAGCAGCATATTCCATTGTTCTATGACAGTGAGTTTGAGCTTGATGTGAAGCCATATATGGTCTCAACAGAAAAGAACTCCTCCATGTTTGAGAGAAATAGCTGCGAGGAATTTGATATCAATACGTTATTCAATATGACTCTAGTTTTTAATGAGCAACACACATTCCCTTTTTACCAACAAAAGACGTACTGGGTAATATCGGCTGAATCCCGAACAAGCTCATAAATATCGTTATTCTCTTTCTTTCTCTATTTATCTTTTTCGAAAACAATTCATTTTAATATTTTTAAATTATACCGATTTTGTCAATAATATCTATAAATTACTTACTGACGTGTGTATTAAGGAGATGTTGCAACTGCTGTCGAAGGGTGCCCACGTCTTCAACTACATCTTCCCTTATATTTGAGAGAAATTAGTTTTTAATAAAATAAATATAAATAAATACTAATAACTCTTATTTACCTATTTTACCCTTTAACCTAGTGTATATATATACACTCTACGAGTCTACGTATCTCAGCCACAACAAATCTTCCTCGCCGCTATTCCTCCTGGTTCGGTTTTGTGTCAACAATCGTCTCCCTAATTTCTCCGATCTGAGGACCAAAATTGTCCAAAATCTTCACGATTCTCTTGCTTTTCGACTCAACTAAGAAGAAGAACAAGGAGCAGGAGTTTTTCTACACGATCGACGTGGACGGTCGAAGATGATACCGTCGGAGATCAACGCCGGCAAAATTCACCTTGTCCATCTTTGTTGTTATTTGACTACCACAACAATATGGTAATCAAACAGTCTGAGTATATCAATCTCTATCTTCTTTTACTGTTGAAGCTAATACAATAATGTTGTTGCTGTATTTTTTAGGTTTTTGCAGATCTGGTACCACGGATCTGACATAACAATGAATAAAAGCAAGGACTGCTTGATCCTCAAAATCGAGTTCTCTTGCAGCAATTGGGTTGTTCAAAAAATAGGTAATACATCATTTACTGTCATGTTTCTGCAAATTAAATTTGAGATCCTAAAAAATGAGATAATACATCATCTAGATGACTAGATACCTTGTTGGGTTAGGAGCTGCTTTAGTTTCTTATCTTCTCTGATGGTCATGGTTGCATGAGTAACTCTCTGATATGTGCAGATCCGCTATTCAATTCTCTGAACCCTTCCACTCAAGGAGTGAGTACTGATCTGCAGTACGGATCTTTTAGCAAGGTGAATCTGATGTATATTTTATCCTCAATGTTGCTTCTGTATTTAAGTTGTCTACTAGTTTCTTGTTGAACTGACAACAACGATGACAGAAACTTACCGTTCTATATACCAGCTGATTAATATATGGATGCTTTCTTATTTTGCAGTCTGAAAGAGGTAATTCCAATGCAGATTCCAGTGACAGGTCAAAGGAAAAGGCTTCAGATCAAAAGGTGAAGAGTACTTTTCTTTTTTGTAGTATCTTATACCAGATAGTGTATGCTCATTGCCTCTTTTGTATGTGGCAGACTATGCGGAGGCTTGCTCAAAATCGTGAGGCTGCTAGAAAGAGCGTAAAAAGGTCAGTTGCTTTGGTTCCACTACCTTATATTGCATGCTCGCCTTGAAGCTATCTCTACTTGTCAGTTATAAAACTTGTTCATTGGTGCTTCTTTCCTTTCCATCTAAAAAGGATGTTTCCTTGAATCTGACTTGGACCTTGTTGGTTTGGCTGTTCTGGAGGCATATGTGCAACAATTGGAGAACAGTCGGTTGAAGCTGACCCAGTTGGAACAAGAGCTCCAACGAGCACGCCAGCAGGTTTTCCCATTTGTTACTGTGTTGCTCCATTTTGTGCCGATGGAGGTGCTAACAAGATATTCGATGAAATGCCTCTCTTGTCTCCCGATGAAGGCGTTCACTCGTTCGCCAAAGGTTCGGGTTTCGGTTTCTCATTCCCTGTGAAGTTGTCCCTCTATTCTACTTCTTATTTTGTTTATATATGAAAAATGAATTAATTTGGTTATCCACATTCAAAATTGTGGAGCTTGACATTCTCAAATTTTCAAATTAGTTGTTTGAACTATGGGGGAGAGAATCAGAAGGTTGTACTCTTAAAAATGTTTTCTGAAGGATTTGGAGAATGGATAGGTATAAACCAAATGTGATTAAAGGAGATATGGACTAGTCCATGTCTATAAATCTATAATAATTCTGCAGATTTTAGTTTTGTGAGGCTTATATTTGAGGTAGTCACTGTTTTCTATTTGTGGACTTTCTACTCTTTGATACATTTTGACTAGGCATTGAGCATTGTTCTTATATGCTGATTTTGTACCTAATGATGGCTAGTCATTGAGCATTGTTCTTGTTCCCTACCTTGGTCACCTTTGACACGTGTGCTCGCCATCTATTTCAAGAATCTGTTTTTTTTATTAACCATTTTGTGGTAATTATAAATTACATAGTTTGTATACTGTTCTACATGTTTCCAAGCAAGTATATACATGTTGTGGTAAAAGTTCTAGGTATGAAATCTAATATGAGGAAATCTTGAGAAAATTTGTGTATTAGAAAATTCATATCCCATTTTGTGAATGATTAAAAAGAGTCCCAGCAGGATTAGATTCTCAACGAGTTATTATTAGAATTGGAGCATTTACAATCTTGAGATAATTTGTATACGGTTTTGCTCTAAATATTACACTTATTTTTTTGTCTGTTTATTGTTTGTGTTTTTTTCCAGAGTATGGAACAAAACAAAGTGTTACAAATAGTCAAATGCTTAGAAGTAAGGATACGTGACTTTGACATGAAGCAAGAGTTCAAGCGATGACTTATTTGAAGAATAGTATGATTTTTTGTGCATGATATTTTGTAAAAACAATAGATTAATATAATGTTCTTTGAACGATTTTTATGATTAACACTCTATTTTGTAAGATATCATAATGTAACAAATTTTCTTTTATCTCTACTAATTTTTGAAGCAATTAATATGAAAATCTTGTGTATTGAAACATTCTTTTTTTTTTTATATAAAAGTCATTTGGATATTATTACAGGTGGTGTTAAAGAGAGAATCGTATTGTTAAAATTTTTTTTTTCCGTAACTTAATTGTAAATTGTGACACCTTGAGGTGTCAGGAATAGTTGTATTAAAAAAACAAAACAAGTATCGAAGAGAATTGTCTTAAAGTGTCGCAAATGTCTCAAAACAATGAGAAATATAAGTGTCGCAAATTTGTTAACTAATGCGACACCTTAAGGTGTCTCAATTTACTGACATATTAAAGTGTTGCAATTGGCATATTTTCCAATTGTGACGGCGGAAATTGTGACACCCTTTCACATTGTCGCAAATTATATTGCGACACCTTAAATGCTATTTAAAGTGTCGCTTTATGCCCGCTTTTCTAGTAGTGATAATGAAGATGTTTTTTTTACTAATATTATATTGCGGTGAGTGCTGCTTCAGAACTCAAAGATTTATGAAGCTAAATCTTTGAGAGATAATGCACGGTGAGTGCTGCTTCTTTTGTGTTACTTTTTGTTTGAAAATGGAGGTATAGGATGTTTCTTTAACCCCGAACCACATAATCCTTGTCACTAGAGAACTTCTAAGTATTCTCTTAATTGAATTGGTTGTTAAACATAATGCAGGAAGCTCGGGTAAGATTCTTGAGTTTCAACAACTCACATGACGAGTGGGTCAACGGAAAGAATGCGAATTGAAAGCGTTCAATCGATCCCTCTAGAATATTGGCCTCAATCAATGATCGTGTACAAGTTGCCAAAATACACCGGCCCCAAGAGAGATAAGAATGCTGACATCAAGATCAAAGGTTGTGTACATGCTGCAAAAATACATCTAAGAGAGATAAGAATGTTGAGCTCAAGATCAATGTTCGGTCAAGATCAATGGTTGTGTACAAGTTGCAAAAATACACCCAAGAGAGGTAGATATATCATTCTTTGTGTACAAACTACAAAATACCACCCAAAAGAGATAGGAATTTTGGCCTCAAGATCAATGGTTGTGTAGCAAAAATGCACCCATATATAAGAGATTGAATATCATTGATCCGAAATCAATGGTTGTGTACAAATATGTATTTGAAACCGATATTTATAATTAAAACTTTTTATTAAAATTTTAATTATTAACTTAGAACCTTCGATCTTAATTATCTCTAAATGCCATAAAATATACCATGGTCATGGTGGTAATTCGCGAAGGTGATAAGTCCATCGAATGTGTGTTGCTTGATTTAGGTGTCGCTAGCTAGGGTTTTGCATGGTTTGTGTGTCAATTGCGGTAGAGGCGGGCGAAAAATTTTGAAAACGGATATAGGGTTACCAAAATAACCAAGAATAGCAAGTTGCATTACATTTCTTGGTATTGCCCGTCAAGAATTTCTACTTGTCCATTCAACAGGAGAACCTTTGCATCACAGTTTGTAACTTCGTTATATAAACACGTAATGTAAGAAACCGAGAATGATTCGAAAGAGGAGGATAAAGCTTTTGTATCCTCAATCAAAGTACCTCCATGGAATTTGATGCTTGAATTAGCATTGTAAGCATTTGCAACGTATTGGCAGTCCGTTTCCATTTTTATGCACGTGTATTGTCTTCTCTTAGCTTCCAAGGCGCCCATTCTCAATGCACCCGCCTCAGCCCATCAAACAATCCACGAACCAATCATGTATTTGATCGTTGCACCCATGATTATTCCGACGTTTTTAAACAGGTCTAATAGTGGACTTGTATAAAGACGGGCTCAGGGCGGGTCATAACATAAAACTCTATCCGAAAAGTGCGGGTCAAACTGGTCCGGTGGGAGATTGGCTCGTCGAAGCAAGATTCTCTACTCGATCGACGTGGACGGTCGGAGATTGGCTCGTCGGAGTTGAACGTTGACCATATTCACCTTATTATCTATTGTTGTTCTATGACAACCACCGTAAAAAGGTAACTGTATAGTGTGAACCATAAATCTGTAAGTCTCTAATTTCTTTTTTTATTTGATGAGCTAAATTATCTGTAAAATGTAGAAACTAATTACACTATTTTTTTTTTTTGAAAATTTGTATATTGATCAAAAGAATGTACAGAGAGGGAGAGAGGGGGTAGCAAGACCAGTTACATGAGGATAATACGAAGGCTTTTAGCCCAGAAGATGGAGTTAGTGGACCTGTCTTTCTAGTGAATAGAGGCATGGTGTTTGATTTCTTGGGTGATGTTGTGGGCACATGTAGTGGCAGGGGTGTACTTTTGGTTGAAGATGATGTCATTCCTTACCTTCCAAATATGGTAGATGAATCCAGTGATAGAGGCAATTCTGATGTGGGTGATTAAGTCATGTTTGGTTGGCTTCAAATTGTTGAGCCATTCCCAAATGTTGTTGTAATAGGGGAATGGAGGTGGAGTGTGGGTCCATCTTGAGATGAGATCGAGAACAAGACAGTCGTAGTTGCAGTTGTGGAAGAGATGGTCTTCGTCTTCTTGGTGAGTGTTGCAGAGGAGGCAGGTGGTGTTTGTGGCGTTGTTCCAAGTGTGCATCTTAGTGAGAGTAGGGAGTTTCCTGTGACTAGCAATCCATGTGATGAAACTGCATTTTGGGGCGTTGAGTGCTTTCCAGATGATGTTTAAGGTGAAGTTTGCGGAAGATTGGCAGTTGTTGAGGAGGTTATAGGCAGCAGTGGTCGAGAAGGTACCATTTGAGTTGGTAGTAGTAGAGATGAAGGAGAGGCTTCTAGTGATGGCGAGGAAATCATTCCTGGTGTGGAGAATATAATTCCAAGAGGAGGAGTGAGCATAGTTGGGGTCGATATTCCATATGGTACGTCTCTTGAAGATGTTCTTTGTAGTCAGTGAGCCCAAATGTTGTCGCTAATACGTCCGGGGTCGAGTTCAAACAAGAGCTTTGCTATACACGCCCGATTCCAGGACAGAAGTTCTTAGAATCCTAGACCTCCTTTTGAAAGGGGAGAGCAAACGGTCTTCCATGAAATCAGGGCTCTCGCAATATTTTCTTTACCGGACCATATGAAGGAACGAAGGGCAGTGTTGATTCCCTTGATAATGGATGCAGGGATGGGGAGAATGGAGCACCAGTAGTATTGCAGCGGGATAAGGATAGATTGAATAATTTGCTTCCTACCAGCGTAAGACAGATTCCTAGCACTTCAGGAATTGATTTTCTTCGTGATCTTGTTGATGAGGGGTTGGTAGTCAGATTTGTTGAGCCTTTTAGAACCCATTTGGGATGCCGAGGTAGGAGAAGGGGAGGGATCCAATGGCCAAATTCGTGCTTTGGGCAAGAATTTGCTTATCTTGGTTGGGGATTCCACCGATGTAGATGGCAGATTTGGTTCTGTTGATGTGTAGTCCGGAGTAGTTGCCAAAGTGAGTGAGAGTATTCATGAGGATGTTGATGGATCCAGTGTCACTCCTGCAAAACAATAATATCTCGTAAGCAAAACAAAGGTGGGTTAGGCGAGGTGAGGTGCATTTAGGATGGAGGTTGAAGTTGGGATCGGTGGTGTTGGTGTGGATCATGGATGAGAGTACTTCAAGGGCGATGGCAAAGAGGCCAAGAGACAAAGGGCAGCCTTGCCTAAGTCCTCTATAGCCAGTGAAATACCCAGTCAGAGTGCCGTTATAGTTGATGGAGTAGGTAAGGCATGATATGCACGCAGCGATCAGTCTAACGAAGTGAGGAGGAAAGCCCATTTTGGTGAGACAATGGAGTATAAGTTGATGGTTTATCGTATCAAAAGTTTTGGATATATCCACTTTGATAGCACACCTAGGAGAGATGCGTTTTTTATTATAGTTATTGAGCAGTTCTTGGCAGATGAGGATATTATGTTTAATGGATCTGCCCTTTGGTAGTTCCCCACAATGGACGGCAGTGTTTTATTGATCCTTGTTGCAAGGATCTTGGCAATCACCTTGTACGTTGTGTTACAACAAGCAATTGGTTTATAGTCGGATGGGAGGCAAGGGTTGTCTTTTTTTTGCAATCAGGGTGAGTGAAGTATGGTTGGCCTGCTTTGGGAGGGTTGTAGTCTCGAAGAAGTGAAGGATGGCATATGAAAGATCCTCTCATGTGGTATGCCAGGTTGACTTGAAAAAAAGCGAATTGAACCCATCAGGACCAGGGATTTTATTTTCACCGATACTGAACAGGGCCTTTTTAATATCCTCCTTAGTAACCGCAGCGCACAGACTATCGGCCATAAGGGAGGGGAGAGTGGGAAGAGTGCAATCCGGGAAGAGGTTACGGTGATTTGGATGGGAAATAGGGTTCAGAATGCTAGAGAAGTGATCGGTTAGGATCCACTTGATTTGCTCTTGATCGTACGTGGGCCCTTTATCCATGTTCATCGGATCCACGATGCAATTAATTGTGTTCTTTGCTCTTCAGACGGTTATGCTTTTGAAGAAGAAGCTATTGCATTGATCACCGTACTAAATCCACGAGGCCTTTGATTGTTGTGCTAAGGAGACGTTGAGACAGTTCAACTTATCATTGAGAGAAGCAATGGTGGTTCTCTCAAGCTCGATTAGTTGGATGTCAAGAGGGCTTGATTGGAGGCTTCTTTGTATGGTGTCAAGCATGGTTTTGATGCTCTCGATGGAGGTATGAAGAATCTCCAAAGTGTGGTTTGGGTAACTCTTTAGGGCGGGCTTGAGGGTTTTCAATTTCTTGTAAAGATTACCCATAGGGTTAGGGCAAGAAAAAGAGTTCGGGTGAGACCAGGAAAGGGCTACGGTGGATTGGAACTCTTCATGACCAGCCCAGTTATTGTTGAATCTAAATTGCCGCCGGGATGGGGTGTGGGTAGGATTGATGGTGAGGATGGCTGGTGAGTGATCTGAAATACCCGGGTTGTCGAAGCGGGTAGTGAAGTTTGGGTAGGCAGAAGTCCATGCATTGTTGCTGATGATTTTGTCGAGTTTGCACCAAACTCTAGAAGATATATGTTTGTTGTTCCAGGTGAGCTTGCATCCCGAGTAAACAAGATCCGAGAGCGAATTCGAGGTCAAGAAGTCAGCGAGTTCCATGGGTGCGTTTGGGCTTGTAGAAGCAGAAGAGGAGATCTTCTCATCAGGGTGGAGAATTGTATTGAAATCACCCATGAGAGTCCATGGGGAATTATTGGAAATCATGTGGATAGTAGAGATGGAGTTCCAAAGATCCTTGCGGTCCTCAGGGTGGTTTGGTTTGGGTTAGGCATGACTTGGAAGATGGTGCAATGTATGATTTAGTGGGTGGTAAGGATGGGGGTGATTGAGATAGTTGTGGGGTTCCACCAAACTCAAATTCGACATTTGAGCTCGTCGGAGTAGTTAGAGATGTTGTGCCAGTTGGGAATGAGTGAGCTGAGTTTATTCATCTTGCAAGCACCGAGTTTGGTTTCAAGAAGGGTGATGACTTGGATGTTATGGTTTCTAACTAGGTTTCGAATGTCTCTTTGTTTATTAGGGTGATTCATATCCCTAATATTCCATGCAGCAATGTTAAGTATCATTGAGGAACTGTTGTGGTGGAGTTGGTGTCCTTGACACTATCCATGTTTGGGGAAGAGGTGGTAAGGTTTGTATGGTCTTGTGATGGATGGGGATGTGGGGATTCAAGTGGTAGGTCTTGGAGATTAGGGTTTGCATGGTTGTGCGAAGGGTTAGGAGAGGCTTCAGGTCTACCTGGGGGAGGTAGTGAAATTGGTGGGGGGGGGGGTCTTGTGTGATATTGCATGTAGAGTTGCACTCTAACCGTGATTCCTGGGAAGGTTGAGTTGGAGGTAAAGTGGTGGAGTGGGTACTGACATCCTTGCTCACGTTACAAGCCTAATGAGGAGCTTTTATGCTGAGAGGGGGGTGTAGAGGCTGCGAGATAAGTTGTGATGGGTCTGGGGTAGGGAGGATAGGTTTATAGGGCTGTTGTGGGTATTGGTGTTTGTGGTGCCGAAGGCTAGGTTTGCTCTGGGGTCTAGGACTCATGCAGTTGTGTCTGAATAGCACACATTGGTTGCAATGGTTGGGTAATCATTCAAACGTAATCTTTTGTGTGATAGTTTCTCCATTTGGGCCTTTTAGAGTTACTTCCCTCGGCAATGGTTTGGAGGCATGGATTTCGACCAGGATCTTGGCGAATCCCAATCAGTTTTGATTGGCAGAGTGTATGTCGGTAGGGATAGGGGTGCCGATCGCTGAACCGATCTTTGAGAGCATGTGTGGGGACCAGAATTTGTAGTCGAGATCATTGAGTGTAGCCCAAACCAGAATGGATGAGAGGTTGGAGTAGTCGAGCTCCATTCCATGGGACCATCTCTTGAGGAGTATAGATGAGGTCCCGGAGATGATCCATGGGCTACCTTGAAGGATTGAAAGAAGGTCCTCTTCAGAAGCAAATTGAAAGATGAAGATGCCATTATCCTTGCGAAGTATTTTAGGTTTTGAGATGTGGTTCCAGTGTAGCCCAGAGAAGGATACCATACGGTTGAAGGTAGTGGGACTACCAAGCGGGAAG
The DNA here is from genome assembly GCA_033239125.1 of Fagopyrum homotropicum. NCBI lineage: Eukaryota > Viridiplantae > Streptophyta > Magnoliopsida > Caryophyllales > Polygonaceae > Fagopyrum > Fagopyrum homotropicum. Next base: position 166,599,567 of record BSWB01000001.1, read on the forward strand.
CCTATCAAGGAAAGCTTCCACCTGGAAGAGGTCTCATGGACATCATCATTAGTGAAGTTTATGATGCCGTCCTCGTAACCTGCAGTAAAGGTAAGTGGAACGTGGCTCCAAGAAGTCTCATTAATGAGAGATTCTTTGTATGTGCTTATTGGGATGTCAATAGAAGGGGTGGGTAACGAGGTGGGACTAGGTGAAAGGTCGAGGGTATTTTCGGAGTTTTCAGTTGCCAGGAGGGGTTTGGGTAACTGCAAGGGTAGATCCTTCTCTGTTGGTTTGACGTCCGGTATAGGTGGAGCGGGTGAAGATGGTTGCCGGTTTGTTCCTTGGATAGGAGCCTCAACCTCGCTAGGTGGAGGGGAGTAAGGAGCACTTCTCTGGGGAGTTTTAGAACTCGGTGACAGAGGGGGAAAGAGCTCCGTAGAGCTTAGTACCGGGGGAGGTGAAGAGTGGCATGCAGTTAGTCTCTTGTTGTTTGAGAGGATGAGATCTTCAAGGATAGTTTCGAATGGACTGGGGGGGGTTTGTGGTTGGGGGGCGTTTTGAAGATATGCCTGATGGTTGGTAAAGTTCAGAAAGTTTGATGGATGGCTGCCGGAACCGTTTAGGGCCAGCCATGGAGACAAGGAGGGGTGGAGGGGGTGGAGGGGGTGCGGCCGGGGAGCCACACTAGGAAGACTGGCAGTCAGCCCAACTCAGGCAAGGTAAAGTGGAGGGGTGTATACAGAATTACACTGTTTTTGCTTCTTTTTTTTATAGGTTTTACAGATTTGGCATCACGGATCTAGCATCAGAATGAAAATCAAGGGTTGTTTAATCCTTAATGGCAACTTTCATTGTCAATTCCATTGTTTAAAAATTGGTAAAAGTTTGAGATGTTTATATAAATATTTCGTGATCAATCTGATGAAAATAGGCATATTTAAAGTTTTAATTGCGTAGTTGGAAAAGTTCAATTTGGTGAAATTTAGAACTATTTCAATGGAAATTCTTTATTTCCGGTTCGTGATTCTTGCAGCAGTAAAGTCAACCTGAACCTAAACGGAAATCCTTCCGTTGTCAATTTAATTTCGATAATATCAGGTTGCAGGGCTACTCCCTGGTGAAACCATTTGCTTTCGCTTAAATGCATGAGTCATATGAACGGAAAATTTGAGATTTCATGATTCTTCCAACAGTAAGGTCAACCTTGATTTCCTCTTTCACCCCGGCCATAAACAAGCATGTACACCTTTTGAGTGTTGTGGTTGTTAGAAACCAAATTTCTTGTGTGACCCATGAAATCTAGCTTTAACACCAATTCGTTATGGTGGTGGATAGATAAAAGTAAATTTGTTGGGTGGATAAGCCCCTCTTGGATTAATGCATGACCTTCTTTTTATAATACGTATGCTTCTCTTCGTAGAATAATAAAATCCATATAGATCTTTGAGTATCCCATAACATACTACACGTGTATAATGTGCATATGTTGTACTAACAGAAAAGGCAACAAACATTACTTCAGTCTTCTACGTTGATAACCACCTTCTATAGTCAATGATCATCACATTGGTCGTAAAGTGTTTGGTTGTTAATGAGGACAATTATTACATGCAACGAAGGATATGTGTCACTTCTGTTTCTGACTTGCTAATGAAGGATGTGTGTGTCACTCCTGCTAATACATGTGATTGGATACATGTGAAAATTTAACACACAACCGAAAATAAAGAACTTATGAAAAATTTCAGAAAATAGATTACCAATAAAAGTAAAACTTGATGAAAGAAAAGTTGCAGTTACTAAAAATTATGAATTGTGTAACTATCAACTTGAAGGCTTACGTCATTTACTACTGGATTGTCCTTTTACCGAACAAATTATTAATAAAATTGACAAAACAATCTCATACAAAATTAATAACATCAAACATGAGCATAAAAGAATAAATGAGATTCTTTAGGAAACTAAAGATAAATTTGGACAAAAGAAGATCACATGTTTTGCTACTATTTGGTGGGTATTTCGTTCTTTAAAAATAAAAAAAATTCATTGATGAGACTTTTGACTCATTTAATAACACGAATGTTTTCATTAAGAATCAATTCCATGAATGACAAAAAAAAAACTATCAATGACGAGGATGACTATGACTTAGCCCCACCAAAAAAATAACAATATTACCAAACGGAAAAAACATCAAATGGGAAAATCAAACACTACTTTCACAAACTTAATTTTTTTTGATAGCTCTAAACTTGAATATGGGGCTACCTCCATCGGTTTTGTTATTCGAAACCACAATGGAGAGATTATTACCTGATGCAAAAAAATCATTTTAATTCGCTACTAAAAGCATAAATATTTACTCTAAAATATGGCTTGCAAGAAACTATCAGATTGCAAATCAAAAAAATCAAAATCTAGGGTAACAATTTGTTTGTGATCAAGACACTTCAAAGTTTGTGGAGTAACCCGTGGGAGGTCCGAATGATTTTATCCGACTTCAAACTAAATCTTCGTTTTTTTGTCGAAGTTCAAATCAGACATGCTATTAGAGAAATTAACGTTCACCCATTTGAAAATAACAACACCCAACACTATTTTTTCTAATAATCTCGAACTTCGTGTTATCATCTGCAAAAAAAAAATTTATGAAAGAGTGTTATATTAATGAAAGGGAGCAGGATATACAGGGAGTCAACTTAGACAACATTCAGAAACATATGGACATGAGAGATGAGCAGAATTAAAAGAGATGAATGCCAATTGGCCCAGGCAAATGAGTTTGGGAATCTTCCTTCCAGTGTGAGCAAAGTGACTCCTTGTAGCCTGAATAATGTTGTGTGCACATTCGATTTCGTCAGTGACCTTGTGGTTGTAGATCAGGTCATTTCTAGCCTTCCAGACGAAGTAAACAAAAGCAGTGATGGTGATTGTCCTAATGTGTGCAATAACGAGGAGCACCACTGGACCAAATGCACCTATACCTCTCTTGTCTTGGACATAATATCTTGATGGACAAGAACACCGTACCCGCCACCATACCTCCAAAACATTTGGTCTTGGCTTGGAGCGCAACGCAAGCAAAGGAACAACCTCATGGACAACATCAGGATCTCTTCTATCATTTCTTTTGTCTACATTACCTGGAAAGCCATGAACAACATCCTCTACAACAACACTTAAACTCATGCTACCACTTGTGTCAATGAAGCCATATGTGCGATCAAGAACTTTACTACACACCACTAGAAAGACCGTTCAGAAGACTCTTATCTTTGGAGCCAACTTGATTGGAATTCACCTAAGCTAAATCCCCCTCTTTTCCATTCTCCATCACCTCTCTGGAAATTTTGATTCTTGTGCTTATTGTAATGAACTTCCACCTTGTAAATTTCCTCTTCATCTCAATATACGTAAAATTTCAATAAAAAAAAAAGCTGCGAAGAATTTGATATAAATACGTAAATAAGAGCTATCAAATATGGCTCGACTAATGAGCAACACACATTCCCTTTATACCAACAAAAGACGTACCATAATGGTAAACTAAATCTCTTGATTGAAATATTAAAAGCAAAAGAGAACCCAAAACCAACTCAAAAACGCTCTCTTCTCTCTCATCCCTTCTGGCGTAAGCTTTGCTTGCACCACCCTGCGCGGCTGCCCGGCCGCGCCCCCCCCCCCCACCCTCTGCCCACCCTCTCTTTGACTGGTCCCCATGACTGGTTCAAGGAGAGCCCGTCGATCCACCATCAAACTCTCCGAACTGCCTCGCCCAAACCAAAAACAAACTCTCAAAAACACACAAAACTCGCCTAGCCCCTACTCACCGGAAAGCCCTGCAATACACCATCCCCGACGACATGATACGCACCAACAATAGAAGGTTTAACCCTAAACCCATTGAATCGCCAACACTATCCTCCGACATACTCTTCCCACCCCTCAACCACATGACTCAAAAATCAAACCATCTGTCTCCTCTAATACTATCCGAACATGTTGAACTAGAGAAGAAGTCCCTGCAGGTTGAACAAGGAGTGGATGAAGTGCCTGTGCACCAGGGATGCGAACCACATAACCCAAGGGTCCTATCTCTCCCGATGGAGGTGTCTGACCCTCCGGATCTTGCAGCCATCAATGTGTCTGTCTCTCCAGTTACCGAGGTCGTTAGCAGGAGGGTCACTTCGGATCCTCCCTTGTCTTCTGACTGTCTGCCTTCCAAAACAGCACACGTAGAGCAAACTGGAAACTTTAATGACACCTCGATCAACTACAAGGATACTATTACTAGGAGTGTCGGTTGGAATCATGTCCCTCTCTCTTTCATTCCTGGGTATGAATCGGGACATATTCCTTTCACTGATGATGATGTGGTTGAAAACACCCTGAAATGGCAGACCTCACTGGTCGGATACCCTTTGGGTATGTAACACCCCGAATCCGCGGGACTCGGAGTGTCACATTGGGCTAGGATCTCACAATGGATCCTGACCCTAGCCTGACAACAAGTTCACTAGACCTTACAACATGGCACTGACAGATATAAAACAAATACATAAAACAGTTTAAACTGTACGACCCAAAGTAAACAACAACATAGCCGAGTATATAAAACGACATCCTCACATAGGAGGTACAAAAGATCATCCTCACGCAGGAGGGGAAACACCACAACCCCAAACCAACCACCTAATGTACGAGAGTCCTCGGCCTGTCGCCCTGCCAGATCACCTAGTAGCGCCTAACCTGTAAACATCTACAACACGGTATAAAACCGTTAGCTAACCATACATATATGAGGTAATGCATAAGCACAAGCACAATCATGAAAGATAAACACATCAGCATGCTATCACACATTTACCCATTTATTATCTTTATATAATAACCATTCACTCAAAAACCGTATATATATATATATATAGATAGATGAAAGTATGTGACACGAGGACCGATACATCCCCGCCTCTGTGTGCAATGTCCAACTGTACGAGTATCGGTCACACAATCCGTGTACCCTATGGGAGTGGATTGCGCCCTTCCTGTAAACCAGTCTGGCCCGACATCAGAGAACCTCCCAGACTCCACGGCGGGATGAAAGGGAAAGGTTATCACAGCCACGCAGTGGGGCAGTCAATAGAACATAGGTCGATAAAAACGACAACTCATGCTATCATAGCAAACATATAAAGCACACACCACTCATGCAAACACCCAATATAGGGATGGTAGCTAAGTAAGTCCTACGGACTTACCTCAACCTCGTACAAACTCAACCACGATTACCTCTACACTGGAGGGACAACACGGCCTATAAACAAGGCATAAAGAGATATATCAACCTCTATTCATCAAAGGGGTCACACCTAGACTCAAAGGGATCCATAAGGATCATACTCAATCTATGAGCCTCACAACCAACTACACCTCAATATCTCAACATAGCTCACAATTCCTCAAATCTCAAGGTATTATCTAATCAATATTCCTCAATCTCAATTCTAATCCCAATTTAATTAATTAACCTTTAATTAATTAATTAGATTCCGCCAGAATAACGTTTTGCCCGCAGGCAATTTCTAAACCCCCTGTCATCAGATTTTATCAAACAAGAACCCATAATCACCAGAATAATATAACGAGTATAATGGAAATTCCAATTATCCATTTTAACCAACTTAATGTCAATTTATACTAACCCGCAATACGAAAAACGAATAAATTCATAACTTATTCGTTACTAACCCGATATACGAACCGGAAGAAGATCCAGACTCCTAGCGATACGGGGAGTAAGAGCGCGGTATGAAACCTTACATTTGATGACTTGCGGTGGTCGTCGGTGCTCCGATAGCGGTAAACGGAAGCTTTACCAGAAAGCTAACAAACGGGAAATAAGTTGGTACCACATTGAAGAGAACAAGATAAGGAACTCGTTGGTACAAACGGATTTGAAAAGGGATCGAAAATAAACGAATTATGGAAGGTTGAAGATGGGTTAATACGTTCGCTCTCGGTTGTTCTCGCTTGTTCGCTCTGTAAATGAAGCCTTACAATTGAAGAAGATAGGATAAGTAGCAGCCGTAGCCGCCTTTTCATTTGTTACATATATATATATAATATATTATGTATGAATGTGTAAGTGAAGAAGGCTTGTAGCCGCCTTTTCATTCCTCTGCAATTGAAATTCACAATTGCAAATTGTAAATATATACACAGTCATATATATATATATATAAAGTTAATCCATATTATTTAATTAAAAAGCGGTTATATTTTTCGGTCTCCAAACTTTATAAAATTAGAATATAAAATGCGGAATATTGTCGGGATAATTAATCCATAACTATCTCGTAAAATGGGCATTTCTAAGCCACCTTTCTTAACCGCTAAGAATCGGGATAGCGACTCTTTTAGCCGTTTTGCCTCTCCATGTTATTTCATATCTAGGACATATCCGATGTCCTGATCATTTCTCTCAATTGCATTTTTATTAATTGGAGTTCCCAAATGCTCCAAACAACACCGAAGGGTAAAAATAATTACCCGGGGGAAAAAGTAAAAATTTCCCCAAACGTCCAAAATTACGCGAGGAACATAACGGTGGGACTCATACTCATCATTTGCGAAATCTTCGCGAGTTATATGTCAATTAATATAAACGATTAAGTTAATCAACATTAATTAAAATTCGAAAATCCTAGCTATTACATCACACACCCCTAAAAAAAAGTTTCGTCCCGAAACTTGAACAATTCCCAAATCCTCTCGGACCCATACGCCGAGGTATAACTCTCACTCTTTCTATCGGATGTATCACATCTCCGTTCAAAAGATCACAACCTATAACAATCTATAACCTCAAGTATAAACATGGAGGAATCATCACTCCAGGAAACAGGGCCATAACGCTACCCAAAGGCGTAGAGGAATCACGTCTCTCGCCATACCACATCACAAGGCATAGAGGAAGCACATCTCTAGCCAAAACATATCACATGCATAGAGGAAATACGTCTCTAGCCAACCCATAAACATATATATCGCATGGAGGAATCACATCTCCACTGAACTATGTCCATCAAGGTAGCATGGAGGAAAGAACCATCTCCAGCTGAATCCTAATCCCACTCAAATAGCATGGAGGAAAGAACCATCTCCAGCTATAAATATAATCATACTCGGGTAGCGTGGAGGAAGTAATCATCTCCAGCTATAACATACATCACACTAGCACATCAAGATCTACTAAGATCATAAATCACATCACATCTAGCATGGAATAACACATCAAAGCATATAAGCACATAAGCACAACATTCATCAAGATAGCACTAAGATCTACTCGTGCTCCCGCAAATGGGTCTGTCCCAACATATACTCTAGATAGTTCCTCAGGACACTATCCTCAGTCTCTTACATAGCCTCTTCAGGTCTTCATCTTGACCATCATATCCTCAATATGGCAATGTCTTTCGAATGCAAGCGTTTCATATCTCATTCCAAGAATGTAATCGAATGCTCAAAAAAAAGTGTGGTTGGACTAAACCATCAATCATCGTAACTCACAAGGTGTCTCGAGTCTGGTATATACTTCCTCAGTTGAGACATATAAAACACTGGGTGGATATCCTCTAATCTCATAGGCAAAGCTAAACATCATGCTACCTTCTCCGTACTGGTCGATCTCAAATAAACCGTCATATTGGAAACTCAGTTCCCTTTCCATATTAACACTTCTAACGTCTCGCAGCTGAGATACTTACAGCCGGACATGAACTTTCGCTTGAACTTTAGAGGTTAACGCCTCTTATCTACATATAATATGTGGCGACTCTGTACATCCAACATTCTTCCTTCAATCAACGTTACTTGAACTATAAAATCTTGAGTCTGGTCAGGTGTTATTCCACTTCTACTGCTAGATCACTTCTAGCATAAGGATATATGACATCTATGTCTATATATTGACTCATAGGGTCATCCCAAAAAGATGCACGTCCTTCATATAACAATCCTATAAAAAAAAAAAGTCCATAGAGATGTCCTCCCAAATTCTACTACTGTACTGGTAGTGGGTGGGGCTTATCTCTAGATCGGAAATACTCTATCTGGACCTGCTAACAGGTCACACACTGTATCACAAATCTGGTTATATCGGCTTCATACAATATAATCGTCTCATCTCGTGGTACATCCTACTCGTACCTGAATGTACTGAATAAGGCGTACAGTGGGTATACCATAATATTCTATGTCTCCATCTGCATCAGCAGGTACACAAAAGTGGTCATGACTCTTCATCAGTCCATCTACTCCCATGGAGAACTATGGTGCCTCAGTACGAGACATCCTTTCTCTAAACCTTGTCAAGACCGGGCAAGTCTCCTACTTCGGTTGGACCTGATCCAATAGACCAGGTAGAACCTCTGAGGTATAACTGGGTATCCTCATCAAGGAACTGATTGTCCAACTCTAGCCAAGCTAGATCTCTTTGAAGCTGAGGCTAAACTATCAGTCTCGCAATCATCTTCTCTTGGAGCGTCTTTCCATTCAAGTTATCGGCGACAACGTTCAACTTCTCTGAATGATATAGAATCTTCAAGTCAAAGTCTTGATCAACTTAAGCTCTTAACACTGGCGGTTATTCAACCCCTGTTGCATAAAATATACTTCAGATTTCTATGATCTATAGAAATCTGACATAAGGATCACACCGGTAAGGTCTTCAAAACTTAAAGGCTTGAACTACCACTACTAACTCTAAATCATGAGTCGGGTAGTTCTCATCATACGTTCTCAGCTGTAAACACACATATCAATAACCCTACTCCTCTGTAGTAATACACATCTCATACTTAGTTGGAATGTATCACCGTAAATCACGGGATCCCAAATACCTTCTAACTACAACAGAATGGAAGCAGAGGTCAAATGCCTCCTCAACTCTTCAGAACATAGACACACTGCTTTCATCACGTAGTTATGGTGGTCTTCTCAAAAGACTCGCAAATGAATACGTAATCATATAAAATCCTTCGTCAAATAATTGGTAGCAATTGGCTGAGCCGAGAAAACAACGTATTCCTTAATGTTCATCAGTATCTCCCATGTTACAACATACTTAATTCTCGCCAGGTCAACCATGATCCACTGGCGGAGACAACATGGCCTAAAAAGGCTACCACTGGCATCTCAACTTACACTTAGAGAGCGTAGAATACATCCCTCTATCTCTCAAAATCTGCAGAACGGTCCTCAAAGGATCGGTCTACTATTCTCTACTATGAGAGTATACCGACATGTCATCAATGAAGTCCACCACCAACTAATCAAGGAAATCGATGAAGATACTGTTCATCAACTCCATAAAAACTACTAAAACATTCGTCACCCAAATGACATCACTACAAACTCGTAGTGTCCATAACGGGTATGGGATGCTATCTCATACACATGCTGCTCTCTCATCCATGACTAGGGATATCTTGAGCACAAAGGAATCCTGAAAACACAATTGCTTCTTGAAGCTAACTCATCAGGTCGTCAATACGGAACATGGAACCCACTAGGGTAAACCCTTTTTAGTCAACTTTTCAAGTTATCAATACAATATCTCAACAAGCACCATATAGTGTGGTTTTCCCGTTCAATCTTGTATCATACTTTAACTCGATAACAATGTTCACACTCCGCTGAGGTGGCAGCTAGACGGTTCAGTAACACGTCTATAAACTCATAAACAACTGGAATACCTTCCATTGTTGGACTATCTCGCTCCTTCATGGTATAACACTAGAAGGCGTCACGTCCTTGTGCTATCAGCTCGCTGCTCGTGCAGTCCTGATGACAAACCCGTCTCTTCAAAGGTCTTAACCTTAGAAGACCTCTAATTACCATCTCAGTAAAGACTATAATAGCCTTACTATTAAAAGCTAACACCACATGATATCTATTCATCCAAACCATACACATAATGACTTCCTCATGCACCTACGACATGACAAAGAAGTCTGCAACCATACACGAGTCCCTGAAATAAGGGAACAAACACGCATCTCACGGGTATCTCACACCCAAAAAGGTAATCCTATAAAGGAAAATCCACCTTCTACTATATACCAAAATTCAACCATTAATGCATGCATCGAAAGACATGACGTGCATAACACTCACAACAAGCAAAACTCCACCAGGTAAACCATTAACGAGAATGGTACCTATAACAGCTAACACTCGTAGCTCCACTACATATCATCACTCAATGTCAGATCCATGCTCCTCAGGTATCACTGAGGTCATTACTATAGCCTCCACTTCCACTCTTTCTGCACCGGAAAGAGGAAGGTCTTGCTGGGAAGAAACACCACCGTGCTGACAGAAAGGGCTAGATGGCCTAGCTCACCACAAGTGAAACAAGCTATCAGTGCCAAAGGGAACACAGAACGCAAATGATCTGGATAGCCACAACTAAAACATAATCATCCCATCCTTGCAACCTGTGCAACTGAAGGGTAACTCGACCTTCGTCGTCCACCTGGAATGATCTCACTCTTGAAGGGAACCTGTAAAGGCAATGCCTTGCCCTGTCAACAAAACTTCGCTCTATGCCCTGCTTTACCACACGTAAAGCATATGATGGGAGCCTTTGGGCACACAGCTCGCCAGTGTCCCAACTTTCACGCAATTAAAACAATGTAGCTCCTTGCCAGTCATCTTCATGGCCAAAGGATCACTAGATTGTCCTGATATCGGACTTGGTTCCCCATTCATCATCTTTGCTTCTCCAGTAACTGATTCATTCCATTGCTTCTTTCCGGATCCAGAAGCTTTAGTTGATCTCACAATTGTTGGTAAATCCGGTGTGGATCTACCCGCTATCACCGCTTCATATGCTTGTTACATATATTCTTGAAACTTGGATCTACTCATGGAGACACGATCAGCCTCTTCAAACTCGTTCTCTGCCATAGGCGATACAACAGCGGAAACTGGTCCCTGACCTATCACTACTGGAGGAAGAGGGGGTGTACCCCTACCTCATCCCACTACAGATACTACTCTATTCTGAGTCATCTGTAGGATATACACACCTAATCTTATAAGGCTATATATATGCCATAGGTATCGATATGTATATAATACATCCACATAATCCGTAGTACACACAGATATATATACATATCTACGCTGCAGAGATCCATGGCAGAGGTGACGACTTCTCGTACATTCTATCCCAAAACCACACTTAAAACCAAAACCTTTGAAAACGTCAGATCCCATGTGGACTCTGTTTATTTTACCTATCAAACCTCATTGCAGGTACAAGTGCCATTGTTGTCAACCTGGGCTCTAATACCAACTTTGTAACACCCCGAATCCGCGGGACTCGGAGTGTCACATTGGGCTAGGATCTCATAATGGATCCTGACCCTAGCCTGACAACAAGTTCACTAGACCTTACAACATGGCACTGACAGATATAAAACAAATACATAAAACAGTATAAACTGTACGACCCAAAGTAAACAACAACATAGCCGAGTATATAAAACGACATCCTCACATAGGAGGTACAAAAGATCATCCTCACGCAGGAGGGGAAACACCACAACCCCAAACCAACCACCTAATGTACGAGAGTCCTCGGCCTGTCGCCCTGCCAGATCACCTAGTAGCGCCTAACCTGTAAACATCTACAACACGGTATAAAACCGTTAGCTAACCATACATATATGAGGTAATGCATAAGCACAAGCACAATCATGAAAGATAAACACATCAGCATGCTATCACACATTTACCCATTTATTATCTTTATATAATAACCATTCACTCAAAAACCGTATATATATATAGATAGATGAAAGTATGTGACACGAGGACCGATACATCCCCGCCTCTGTGTGCCATGTCCAACTGTACGAGTATCGGTCACACAATCCGTGTACCCTATGGGAGTGGATTGCGCCCTTCCTGTAAACCAGTCTGGCCCGACATCAGAGAACCTCCCAGACTCCACGGCGGGATGAAAGGGAAAGGTTATCACAGCCACGCAGTGGGGCAATCAATAGAACATAGGTCGATAAAAACGACAACTCATGCTATCATAGCAAACATATAAAGAACACACCACTCATGCAAACACCCAATATAGGGATGGTAGCTAAGTAAGTCCTACGGACTTACCTCAACCTCGTACAAACTCAACCACGATCACCTCTACACTGGAGGGACAACACGGCCTATAAACAAGGCATAAAGAGATATATCAACCTCTATTCATCAAAGGGGTCACACCTAGACCCAAAGGGATCCATAAGGATCATACTCAATCTATGAGCCTCACAACCAACTAAACCTCAATATCTCAACATAGCTCACAATTCCTCAAATCTCAAGGTATTATCTAATCAATATTCCTCAATCTCAATTCTAATCCCAATTTAATTAATTAACCTTTAATTAATTAATTAGATTCCGCCAGAATAACGTTTTGCCCGCAGGCAATTTCTAAACCCCCTGTCATCAGATTTCATCAAACAAGAACCCATAATCACCAGAATAATATAACGAGTATAATGGAAATTCCAATTATCCATTTTAACCAACTTAATGTCAATTTATACTAACCCGCAATACGAAAAACGAATAAATTCATAACTTATTCGTTACTAACCCGATATACGAACCGGAAGAAGATCCAGACTCCTAGCGATACGGGGAGTAAGAGCGCGGTATGAAACCTTACAATTGATGACTTGCGGTGGTCGTCGGTGCTCCGATAGCGGTAAACGGAAGCTTTACCAGAAAGCTAACAAACGGGAAATAAGTTGGTAACACATTGAAGAGAACAAGATAAGGAACTCGTTGGTACAAACGGATTTGAAAAGGGATCGAAAATAAACGAATTATGGAAGGTTGAAGATGGGTTAATACGTTCGCTCTCGGTTGTTCTCGCTTGTTCGCTCTGTAAATGAAGCCTTACAATTGAAGAAGATAGGATAAGTAGCAGCCGTAGCCGCCTTTTCATTTGTTACATATATATATATATAATATATTATGTATGAATGTGTAAGTGAAGAAGGCTTGTAGCCGCGTTTTCATTCCTCTGCAATTGAAATTCACAATTGCAAATTGTAAATATATACACAGTCATATATATATATATATATATATATATATATATATATATATATAAAGTTAATCCATATTATTTAATTAAAAAGCGGTTATATTTTTCGGTTTCCAAACTTTATAAAATTAGAATATAAAATGCGGAATATTGTCGGGATAATTAATCCATAACTATCTCGTAAAATGGGCATTTCTAAGCCACCTTTCTTAACCGCTAAGAATCGGGATAGCGACTCTTTTAGCCGTTTTGCCTCTCCATGTTATTTCATATCTAGGACATATCCGATGTCCTGATCATTTCTCTCAATTGCATTTTTATTAATTGGAGTTCCCAAATGCTCCAAACAACACCGAAGGGTAAAAATAATTACCCGGGGGAAAAAGTAAAAATTTCCCCAAACGTCCAAAATTACGCGAGGAACATAACGGTGGGACTCATACTCATCATTTGCGAAATCTTCGCGAGTTATATGTCAATTAATATAAACGATTAAGTTAATCAACATTAATTAAAATTCGAAAATCCTAGCTATTACAGGGTAGTCCCACATCCTACCAAATAAGTTTGTTCTAGAGAGTTGGAGCTCTATCCCGAAGCCAAAAATCCTTCGAAATGACAACGGGATCTTCGTGTTCTACTTCGCAACGGAAGAAGATCTCAATACGGCTCTTGCTGGCAGCCCCTGGGTTATTAATGGCTCCACTACCATGCTACTAAAACGATGGGCTCAGGATCTCCCTCTTGATTATTCAAGTCTCAGCTCTCTGCCAATATGGATCACTCTTCATAATTTGGACTTCAGGTTTTGGTCTCAGCATATGCTGGAGAAGATCGGATCTGCCATTGGCTCACCCATCCTCACTGATACATGCTCTATTAACCAAGATAGACTGGGGTATGCGCGCATTCTGGTGGAGATTCATGCTTCACGCTCTCTACTGCGTGAGGTTACTCTCACTAGATCCGATGGCTCTTCGTACGTCCAAAAAATCACCTATGATTGGTTGCCCTCACGTTGCTCTTCATGTGGCACGTTTGGACATAACTGCAATGGTCCCAAGGCGCACGAGGGTTACGTCCAGGCCAAGAAAACTTCACCATTACACCACACAAAGAGAAGAGCCCCTAAACCAAACCCTAACCCTAATCCTATACTGCCTACCCCTCCGGCTCATATGATGATTCATCATGATCTGGAGGTCACCCAAACCCCTGTCTCCTCTCCTTCACCAATGCCTGAAGGCATTGGAAACATCACTCCTGTATCGTCCAGGAATCCTGAGGTCCATGCTGCGCCTCAAAACACAACACTCCCTCCCTCAGGCCAAGTAGGCTCCCCCTTGAACAAACCCAAAGCCAAAAGATCCCCACTCCCATCGACCCAACATCCCATGATACCACACCAATTCCTCATAACCAATCCACCACCCCAACTAAAACACTCACACCTTCATCTGACCTTCCATTGATAGCAAGTGCTACCATGGACAACATCAAAAAGTCCAATGATAATTAGAGCATGTTCATGGAACATCAGGGGACTAAATGACCCTGCAAAACAAAGAGCAATACAAAACCTTGCTAAGAAGCATAACCTAGATATTGTTGCCATTTTGGAGACGAGGATGCGCTCTAACAATGAAACTCGTATATCTAAATTCCTTTTCCCTTCTTGGAACCATGTTTCCAATGGCTCCATTTCACACAACTGTCGAGTCTGGGTATGATGGAACCCTGCCAAGCTTCACTTATCTCCCCTCATCAAAACCGATCAGCTCATTCACTGCCAAATTTTTAAACCTTCCTCAACTCCCAACCAAACCTGTGAGGCTGAACTTTCCTTCGTTTATGCACATAACTCACAGGACGATCGTGTGAACCTTTGGAATACCATATCTACACTGAAACTACTCAACAAAAATAACCCCTGGGCATTGCTGGGTGACTTCAATGTTACTCTCTCACCGGATGAAAAGACTACAAACAACATCCCTTCTATCTCGCAGGCATCTGATGAACTTGCTAGATGTTTTGAGCAGCATCAACTCTTGGATCATCCATACTCGGGTTGTAAGTTTACATGGAATAACAAGCAAACTGGTTCTAGAATATGGAGCAAACTGGACCGAATCATCACAAATAATGTCTGCCATACTTCATTCCCACAATCTAAGGCCCATTTTGACCTTGTTGAGGTGTCAGACCACTCGTCTACCCTACTGTTTACAAGGACGCCTGAAGCAAAACGAAATGTCCCTTTCAGGTTCAACAATGCATGGAGTAATCATGAGTCCTTTCAGGATTGTGTGAAGCGAACTTGGGACACTGTGATCGAGGGTAATCCCATGTTCAAGCTTACTAGAAAGCTAATGCTTCTCAAACCGCTTCTCAAACGGTTCCCCAGTGCCAAGATCGAAGACATCCACACTAAAATCAAAGATCAGCAAAGGACTCTCCAGGACACTCAGATGAGACTGCAGTCTGATCTCCATAACGCCACAATTCAAGAGGAAGAAAAGCGTCAGTCATCTGCCTTAATTGAGAATTACAACAATCTACACACAATGATGGCCCAACTATCCAAGGCTTCCTGGATTGCACACGGAGATCAATGCTCCTCGTTCTTCTTCAGAGGCATCAGAACGAGAAGATGTATAAATCACATCAAATGCATCCGAACCACTAACGGAGATACCACAAATGATCCTGGCACCATTGACGCTACTTTTGTCTCTCACTTCAGGCAAACACTAAACCTACCGACCCAGCAGACTCAATATACCATACCTGAAATAAACCTGCCTAAACTTACCCCTGAGGATGCTGCTTCTCTTTGCCTGGTGGTGACCCCGGAGGAGATCAAGAAAGCTCTATTTAGTATTGGGGATAATAAAGCGCCTGGACCTGATGGTTATGGATCGAAATTCTTTAAGTCTGCTTGGGACACAGTCAGCACTGACTTCATCAATGCTATTCAAGATTTCTTCTCACATGGAAAATTATTAAAACAGGTCAATCATGCTTCTATCTCGCTTATACCTAAACATGATTGCCCTCTTGCTCCATCTGATTACAGGCCCATATCGTGCTACAATACAATATACAAGACAATCTCCAAGATCTTATCGGCTAGAATCAACGCAATCTTGCCAAACATTATCAGTCCAAACCAAAGCGCTTTTGTCTCCAAGAGATCAATCAAGCATAATGTTCTTATCTGTCAAGAGATGCTGAATAAATATGGAAGAAAACATATATCACCTAGGGCTGCCATGAAGGTGGATATTTCAAAAGCTTTCGACTCGGTGAATCACAAGTTCATACTGCAGTGCCTCCATAGAATGGGATTCCCTGATCATATGGTGGAATTGATCAATGAATGCATATCAACTGCCACATACTCAGTTAACATAAATGGGTCTCTATGTGGACACTTTGCTGGGAGTAGAGGACTGCGTCAAGGATGCCCCCTCTCCCCCCCTCTCTTTGTCATAGCTATGGAGTACCTAACAAGAATGATACAGCTGAACACTATGAACCCAGAATTCAATCACCACCCCAAGTGTTCCAACCCCACCATTAGCCATCTCATTTTTGCTGACGATCTCTTACTACTTTGTAGAGGTGATAGCCCTTCTATTAAGATCCTGAAAGACACTATGGATGACTTCGGCATTGCATCCGGTCTAATGATCAATGCTGCTAAGTCTCTCCTTTTTACTGGAGGCATGGATGAAGATGAAATTGTTAGGGCTATCAACATCATTGGCATGTCTACTGGGACACTCCCGTTTCTCTAGCTGGGAGTGCCCATTGGGAGCAGTAGACTTTTGATACATGATTATCTCTCACTGATTCACCGAGTCACCAAGCGCATTCATTCCTGGAGTGCTAAGGCGCTCTCTTATGCAGGCAGGGCTCAATTGGTCAAGTCGGTTCTCTTCTCTATCAGCCAATATTGGTGCTCCTTATTCTTGCTTCCGGCTAAGGTCATCAGTATGATCAATAGCCTCATCAGGTCTTACTTTTGGTCTGGCATTGAGAATAGCCGAAGATCCCTTGTGGCTTGGCATGAGATTTGTTCCCCTAAAGCTTATGGTGGGCTTGGCTTCTTGGATCTTCACACTAGGAACAAGGTCACCCTTGCTCGACTGATACATGACATCGATCGGGAGGATCGTAACATCTGGACAACGTGGCTATCCAAACATCTGATAAAGCGGGGTTATTGTATCTGGAATTGTAGCCCCAAGCCCCACCACAGTCCCTCTTGGAAGAACCTCCTTAAGATCAGGGACGCCATCCCCACTAGCCCTTTGGGGCGCCGTGGTGATGCCTTATCCAACCCTAATGGTACCTTCTCTCGCAAAAAATCTTATGCTATGTTCAAACCCCACCTATCCCCAAGCTTACCTAACCCCTTCAAAGCAATCTGGCTCACATCAAATATTCCGAAATGCAGCTATATTTCTTGGATTGCCTCGCTCCACAGACTGCCCACACTGGCCAGGATCAAAGCTTGGAATCTCACCGTCAATGATACCTGCAAACTCTGTACTTGTTCAACAGAGAGTGGTGATCACCTTTGGAACCACTGCAGTTATGGCTCTCTAGTGCTCGATATCATCTCCAGATGGACTCACACCCCTATCCTCCACCCTATCTGGGCTGCATTTGGACCTGGCTCAGCTCCTGTACTGACCCCAAACCCAAACTTATGGATTGTATCCGTATTGCTTCCATCTTATCCTTCATATACCATGTATGGAAGGCTAGGAACAATATGCTCTTCAACAACTGCTTTACTAGAGCCGTGGACTGCGCTAGTATGATCATCAAGACCACCAAACTCTATTTTGAAACAAACTAGAAAGACCGATCTCCCTCTACGATCCACACGGCCGGAATGCTTCATCTTAACCTTGCTTGATTTACCCATCTTATTTGCAATGTCTATGCAATCCTTTTGTACTTGAACGTGCTTTTGTAATCCCTTGTACATCCTTTTCTCAATACAAATTAACATTTCAAAAAAAAACAAAAGACGTACCGGATAATATCGGTTAAATCTCGAAGAAGCTCATAAATATAGATTTTTCTCTTTCTTTCTCTATTTATCTATTTCGGAAACAAGTCACTTTAAGATCCTTAAATTGTACCGATTTAGATCAATAATACCTATAAATCACTTGGAACTATTCGACTCGAGTACATTCCGCTTTGCCCACGTCTTCGATTACTGTATCTTATTGATGTGTGTATATAGGAGATGTTGCATCTGCTATCAATAGGGTTCGACTCTCCTTCCCGCTTAGCCCACGTCTTCAATTACATCTTGTGATAGTTAATTCTAATGTTTATAAATTCCCTAGCCGTAGATCCGACTAAAGAGACAAACAACATTCACACAAGAGATTTGTTTACGCAGTTCGGTGGTAAAAATACCCCTACTCTGCGGGACCTCAAGAGGGTAGATTCGGTCCCGGGTTTTTATTAGGTTTCCAAGAACACCGATTACAGACACATGACAAGAGATACTAGCACATTTCCTATGGTCTAGAAAAGAAAGCAAACACGAAGAACTCAGGAGATGCAAAGAAGCAAAGGTGAAGAAAAGCCCCCTCAAAGGCACCTAGACGAAGATCTGAGATTGATCTTCGTCTCTGTTGCAATCCAACGAAGCAGTGGTGAGAAGATGACCAAGAGATGACAGATCTCTCTTCTTCTTCTTTCCTTCTACGGATCCTTTTTGCTCCAAGCAAGATTTGGAAGATCCGCCTTCTCTACCTTATTTGTTCTCTCTCTTTCTCTAAGTGAGACGAAGCATACAAGCTCTCGATCTAGGGTTTAGGAGCTGCTTCAATGAGTTTATATATTCTAGCTCAACCAAGTCGTAGCGTTTTACAACGTGTTCACTTAAATCCCATCAAAACATGGTTTAGATGTTTAAGTGAGCGGGTCACTAATAAACAAGATAAGCAGGTCTTCAAACTGGATCTAGGAGATGGACTTCAAATTGGGCTACCAAGCCCAACCTTCAACTTTCAGTCAGAGCAATGTATAATACACACATACAATTTACAACTTAAGCATCTCCTAACCCACATAATAGAATACCAATGTCGATGAACTAGTCACCATACTTAATCACCAAGAAACCTTACTTACTAAGTGGCAACATTGGATCATAGTAGGCATCAAGATCAAACACATAGCAAACTATCATATGAACACATTTACATAACTCTACCAAGACCATAGTACTAAGTGCAAGTTTTATACTCAAAGTCCTATGTTACATGGTATAACAAGAATCAAAAACATAACACATCTTCCCTTATGTTTGAGAAGAATAATTTTTTAATAAATAAATAAATGCTAATAACTCTTATTTACCTATTTTAGCCTTAAACCTAGTGTATATATATACACTCTACGAATCTACGTACCTCTAGCACAACAAATCTTCTTCGCAGTTATTCCTCCTGCTTCAGTTTTGTGTCAACAATCGTCTCCCGAATTTCTCCGATTATCTTGATTTTTTACTCAAACTGGACGGTCGAAGATGATACCGTCGGAGAGAAAACGCCAGCAAATTTCACCTTATTGTCCATCGTTGTTGTTATTTGACTACCACATCAATAAGGTAACCGAACAGTTTGAATATACCAATCTCTATCTTCTTTTACTGTTGAAGCTAATACAATACTGTTTTCGCTATATTTATAGGTTTTCGCAGGTCTAGTATCATGGATCTGGCGTATCACTAAATAAAGGCAAGGACCGCTTGATCCTCAAAGTCAAGTTCTCTTGCAGCAATTGGGTTGTTCAAAAAATAGGTAATACATCATTTACCGGCATGTTTCTGCAAATTAAATTTGAGATCCTAAAAAATGAGGTAATACATCATCTTGATGACCAATCCCCCAGCCTCTGGTCCGCCTAGATTCATCACAACATTCTCAAAAGATCCTCCATCTGGACCTATTCATCAAACTACAAACACAGCCACACGTGGTGCTCCATTGTGAAGGTTAGAAACGAAATCTCTGACGCCGGACATACCACCAACTTCTCCAACATTACAACAAGGCCCAATGGAACCTACTCTACCACTGCTGCCCATAACCTCTTGTGGAAGACGCCTCCACCTGACCCGCCTTTCATCCACAGCTCCATTTGGAAAGGACTTAATATCTCTAAGTGCAGTTTCATCTCTTGGCTAGCCTGTCACAAACGTCTTCCCACTCTCAACAAGCTTCTATCTTGGAACATTGTCCATTCGGATGTTTGTAAGCTCTGCGGGCTTTAATCTGAAATTGAAGACCACCTATTTCTACACTGCAACTACTCCTCCATGGTTTTGGAACTCCTCTCTCGCTGGCTTCGTATTCCGATACCCCCCTCCCTCTAAGGATCAACTTCTGGAGTTGGCTCAGCACTCTCAAACGCCACAAGAATGACCTCATCTCTCATACTCTCATCGCCACTCTCACCAGCTTTATGTACTACGTCTGGAAGGCCAAAAATGAGCTTGTGTTCAATCAGAAGTTTACCCACCCCTCTCAATATGCTCATATTGTCATCTCCAACACAAAGAACTTTGTTGCTGTCAAATGGCACGACCGATCCCCAAACTCAATCTCCAAAGCCAAGATATTAGGCATTCATCTCTTGTAATCTCTTTCTCCACATACTCTTATGTTCTAGTATGAACTACTTGTACATTCTTTTCTGATAATATAACAACCTTTCAAAAAAAAAATTATGAGTTGGGGCTTTAGATTTGAAAATAAATATTGTACACTAATGTTTTGTGGTTGGAGTTATAAGCCTTTGTTGCTGCTAGTATGAGCTGTGGAAATGTGTGGAATTGTGTCCCAAATCGACAATATTATATCGTGTGAACCTAACACATGGAACTATACTTGTGTGTAGGTTTACCGGTTGTGATTAGCAAAAATATGCTATCCGCCCTAAACTTCTGTTCATTTATTTCTTCTTCTTTGAACTTCCTAGTTGGAACTAATACCCTTCTTATTGAATTGAATCATTAATTAAGATTGTCAAGAATGATGATGAATTGTGTTAGTCTCCCTTTTCCGATTGCTTCATTAGATCTTACTTGTGTAATTTGGCACTGCAGAAAGTGTACAATGGTGAGAAAGTGAGTACCAGATCATGTTGTAACTATTATGTGTAATAGCAAATGTATATTTTTAAAATACACTCTTCTGATAGTTATTCTTTTCTTCCGCACTCTCATAATTTTTACATTCACATAATGAAGATGTTTTATTATTAATATTATATTGCAGTGAGTGCTGCTTCAGAACTCAAAGGTTTATGAAGATAAATCTTCGAGAGATAATACATGGTGAGTGTTGCTTCTTTTGTGTATTTACGTTTTGTTTGTCAATGGAGGTATGATGTTTCTGTAACCCTTAACCACATAATCCTTATCAGTGGAGGAGTTGTAAGTATTCTCTAATTTGAATTGGTTATCAAACATAATGCAGGAAGCTCGGGTAAGATTCTTGAGTTTCAACAACTCACATGACAAGTGGGTCAACGGAAAGAATGCGATTCGAGAGCTTTCAATCGATCCCTCTAGAATATTGGCCTCAATCAAAGATTGAAGTTGGAAAAATACACCGGCCCCAAGAGAGATAAGAATGTTGACATCAAGATCAATGGTTGTGTAAAAGCTGCAAAAATACACCCAACGTACAGAGATAAGAATGTTGACATCAAGATCAATGTTCGATCAAGATCAATGATGTACAAGCTACAAAAAACCATATACCCAACAGAGATAGGAATATCAATGTTTCTGTACATACTGCCAAATTCTACCCAAGAGAGATAGGAATATTGGCCTCAAGATCAATGGTTGTGTAGCAAAAATGCACCCATAATGGCAATCCATTTGCACCTACAACTTCAATTACAAGCACAGCATCAACTGGGGCCATCTTATTATGATTCGGGACGAGATTATTGAAACTGGGTATGACCTTTCCTTCTGTAGTCTCACCTCCAAGCCTAATGGTATGTTTTCCACCACGGCTGCCTACAACCTTTGCTGGTGACCTCCATCCCCTCCCCCCCCCCCTCTCAGGCGTACAATCTTGTTGCTATCTGGTACGGTTTGAATGTGCCAAAGTGCAGCTTCATTGCATGGCTCGTCAGTCACAATCGCCTCCTTACACTCACAAAACTTCTCACCTGGAACTTGACTCAAGATGACATCTGTAAGCTCTGCAACCTTCAACCGGAAAATGAGGACCATCTTCTCCACAAGTGTAGCTACTCAAAGCTTGTTCTTAAACTCATCTCCATCTGGCTGAGAATCCCTTCCCCCCAACTTTACAGCCACAACCTTTGGACTGGATTAGTAACCACAAATCTCACAAGAATGACTTGGCCTCTCATGTCACCATGTCTATCATCACATGCTACATCTACTTCATATGGAAGTCCAGGAATGACCTCATCTACAGCAACAACTTCATTCATGCCACTACGTGTGCCCACCAAATCATCAACGCGACCAAAAGCTATGCGGCTAGCCACTGGAAAGACCGTTCCCTAGATTCTTGTGCTTGGGCTAAAATCCTTGGCATCCACCTTTGCTAATGCTCCCTGTTTGAGCTTCCCTTGTTGTTTCATGCTTCCGTGAATGTAGTTCATTCCCATGTATATCCTTCCAGTTACATTAATACATAAACTTTCAAAAAAAAATGCACCCATAAGAGATAGAATACCATTGATCCGAAGATCAATGGTTGTGTGCAAATATTTATTTCAAACCGATATTTATAATTAAAATATTTTATTATGACTTTAGTTACTAATTTAGAACCCTTCGATTTTAATTATGTCTAAAAGCCATAAGATATACCATGGCGATAAGTCGTGAAGGTGATAGGTCCATCGAATGTGGGTTGCTTGATTTAGTTGTCGATAGGGTTTGTGTGTCATCTATTGTGGGTATGGATAGGGTTTTTGGTTGATGGATCTGTGGTGGAGACGGGCGGAAAATTTTGAAAACGGATATAGGGTTACCAAAATAAGCATGATACCATGTGACGAGATGGAATTGAATGAAAATAGCGCCGTGGAGATTTGTTTTAGGGGAAAAACATTCCATTTAATTAAAATTAAGAATGGAAAGATCCATTACATAGCTTGGTAAGAATTTTTACTTGTCCATTTGGATGGGAGAACTTTTGCAAGACAGTTTTCAACTTCGGTATATGAACGCGGACTGTAAGAAACCGAGAATGATTCGAAAGAGGGTGATAAAGCTTTTGTATCCTCATTCAAAGTGCCTTCATGGCATCTGATGCTTGAATCAGCATTGTAAGCATTTGCAACGTATTGACAGTCTGTTTCCATCTTTATGCATATATGTGTATTGTCTTCTCCTAGCTTACAAGGCGCCCATTCTCAACGCAGCCACCTCAGCCCACCAAAAAGGCCACGAACCAGTCATGTATTTGATCGCTGTACTCATGATTATTCCTTTGTGGTCTCAAAAAACTGCCGCCAAACACATGACATAATCCTGAACCATGCCCGCATCCACATTCACCTTAATCTTACCTTGAGAGGGAGGCTTCCATTTTAGATGAAGATTGCCGAAGGTCTACAGTTTATCGACGACTCTTCCTCAAAGATCACCGATTGGGTTTAGGAATCCTTTGGTGGGAGTTTGAGTTTCCATACTAGTGCAGCAGCAGAAGTTACAGCCTTCCATTTGTACGTTCCTTGTAAACCAATGGAGAAATGAAACTGAAACTAATACTCTATTAATCTTGAGAACATGTATATATACACAGTTATAAGAATCTGTTACGGGTTGTTAGCTCAAGGCTTTATTTACATAACAAACTCTCTTATTTAATATATTTGCAATATACTCTACACCCCCACCCCCCCTCTTCAAGCTGGGCTAGAGCTTAATAGGCCAAGCTTGCGAGTGAAGACTGAGTGTTGATTCTCCCTCAAAGCCTTAGTGAAAATGTCAGAGAAGAAGGGAGGTGGACAGTAGATATGAGACCTTTCTACACTACATCCCGAACGAAGATACAGTCAATCCTAAGGTGTTTTGTGCGCTCATGAAACACAGGATTCGCAGCGAGATGTTGAGCAGCTTTGTTGTCACAATGCAACGGAAAAGGCCTAGGAAGTGTGACATGAAGATCAGCTAAAAGACCATCCATCCAAATGATCTCGCTAGTTGTCATTGATAGGGCTCGATGTTCACTCTCAGCTGAAGATTTACTAACAGTTTTCTGTTTCTTGGTCTTCCATGAGACAAGAGATTTACCCAGAAAGATGCAATATCCAGTGGGTTTACAATCGAGAAGTTGGGAATCAAGTAAGATGTCACGAATGTATTTTCTTTGGTTGATACGAAGATCAGAAGAATCACGTGCAATTTCCATCCCTAAAAAGAACCTTGCAAGCCCAAGGTCTTTGATAGTAAAAGCAATATCAAGATTATGTTTAAGAGCATCAATCTCAGATGGAATATTGCTAGTAATAAGCACATCATCAACGTAAACTAACACCACTGTGATGCCTGAAGAAGAAGACTTGGTGAAGAGAGAATAGTCTTGCTTTGATTGAGTAAACTGGGGACCAATAAGGAGCTTAGTCAATTCAAGGTTCCATTGCCGGCTGGCTTGCTTAAGGCCATATAGAGATCGTTTAAGACGACAAACATGGCCAGGAGGAACCGTAGTGTAGCCAGGAGGAGGAATCATGAATACTTTTTCATCTAGGAAACCATGTAAAAATGCATTATTTATATCAATCTAATGAAGAGGCCAATTATTAGCAGCAACAAGTGCCAAGACAACACGAATAGTGGAAAACTTAGCAACCGGAGAGGATGTATGCTTGTAATCTTTGTTTTTAATCTGATTATACCCTTTAGCCACAAGACGAGAATTATGGCGTTCAATGGTGCCATCAGGACGATGTTTGAGCTTGTAGACCCACTTAGAGCCAATAGGTGTTTTACCAGGAGGTAAGGGAACAACATCCCAAATGTGATTGAGCTCAAGAGCATTTAGCTCTTTGGTCATAGCATCAACTCAAAGAGGAGAAGTCTTTGCTTGAGCATAACTGTGAGGTTCAAATGATGTGACCATGTTGCAAAAAGCATGAATAAAATCTGGAGCATGAGAGGACATGTCAAAGGGATCAAGCAAGATAAGGGAATTTCAAGCATAGTCTTGGAGATAAGCTGGACGATGAGTCGTCCGAGTGGGACGTGAAGGTAATAAATTAGGGGAAGGAGATGGTGTGGGAGATGAAGATGGAGTAGGTGAAGGTGATGTAAAGGGAGGAATAGAACGAATGAAAATATCTAGAGAAGAAGGAATGGGTGTGGAAGGAGTAAGAGGAAGAGAAGATGAAGAAATAGATGGAGGAATAAAGGATGGGTCATCATCTGGAGCAGGAGAAACAAGGGGTAAGGGAGGAGGATCAGAGGGTGAAGAAGTGGAAGAAAAAGAACCCTTAAAAGGGAAGGTGGTTTCACAAAAAGTGACATGACAACTAGTAATGATCTTTTGTGTGGCAAGGTTAAAGAGTTTGTATGATTTTTGCCCTGGTGGATAACCAAGTAACACACAAGGAGTAGAGACAACTTCAAGTTTATCTTTACGGGGAAGAAGGCTGTAACAAAGGCAACCGATGACCCGGAGACGAGAATATTGTGGCTTGATGTGATGTAGAAGCTCAAAAGGTGACTTCCAGTTAATAACAGGTGAGGGCATTAAGTTAATGAGATAGGTAGTTGTAAGCACACACTCACCCCAGAATTGAATAGGGAGATTGGCATGAAGTCTTAAGGCATGAGCAGTTTCAATCAAATGACGATGCTTACGCTCAACTCGAGCATTCTGTTGAGGGATGTATGGAGTAGATCGTTGATGAACAATCTCTGATTGAAGAAATAACTCTTGAAGTTGATGCTGAAGAAACTCAACTCCATTATCAGACCTGAAAACCTGGACTGTAGTTTTGAATTGGTTATGCAGATAAGCCATGAAATGCTGAATAAGCTTGTAAACTTGTTGTTTATTGGACATTAAAAACGTCCAAGTACAACGTGTATAGTCATCAACGATAGTAAGAAAATAACGAGCACCACACAAAGCTAGTGTATGATAGGGACCCAAGATATCCACATGGAGTAAAGCAAAGGCATCTTTAGCATGAGATTGACTAGGAAATAAAGGCGATCTATGTTGTTTTGCTAAAATGCATGTGTGGCAATCCAGTGAATTCATTTTAGAATCAGAAACATGATCAATGTGATATAGTTTTGAGAGAGAAATGTCCTAATCGAGCATGGAGTAAATGTACATCAATTTTCTTATTTTCAGATGTAGAAACACATGCCAAGGATGGAGGAATAGGAAACATAAGCTTGTAAAGTCCTCCCTCCAAATAGCCAGTAGCAATGACACATTCATTGGAAACGTCCTGAAATAAACAGGAATCATGAGTAAAAGTGGCCTTAAGAGATAGATCACGAAGTAATCTGGATATAGACAGCAAGTTGTGCTTGAAGTGAGGTAAGAATAGCACATTATGCAGTGTAATAAGAGGAGACAAAACCACAGTGCCTCTATATCGTACTTCTTTGGTGGATCAATCAAGGAGACTAACCTGAATAGGATCAAGCATATGCAAAGAAGCAAAAAAATCCTTGCAATGAGTAATATGATCAGTTGCCCCTGAATCGATTATCCAAGTGCATTTGTGGACAGTGTTATGCACAAGGTGAGTAATTATACCTGCAAAGTTGATTGAAGTAGAAGGTTGTTTATCCATCATCAACTTAAGTACTTCCTGATACACAACATTAATCAAGGCAGGATCCATAAAAGCTGAAGAAGTAGAAGTAACAAGCAACTCCAAGGGATTGTCATCAACTGTGAGATTATTTGCAAAACGAGAAGATATAGCAGCTGGTGTAGACGATCTGTCATCTTTTGCTTTAAACTCCTTGTACCAGTCTGGAACACCAGTAAGCTTGAAACAGGATTCTCTTAAATGTCCTTTTTCCTTGCAATAAGAACATAATCTGTCCAGCTTTTCTTTCTTAAATCCTTTCTACTTCCTCCAGCCTGTCTATATGGAATAGATCTAGAAACAGCAAGAGCATCATGTACAGGTAAGGTGTGACAAGTTATTTCTTTCTGTTTTTCCACTTGAAGAATCATATGAAAAACACGATTCAGAGTAGGTAAAACTTCCAGGGAGAGAATACTGCTTCGAGTATGTTCAAATTGGTCATTTAGGCCCATAAGAAACTGCATAATCTGGATCTTGTTCTCCCTATCAGAAATTTTCTTAAGAATTTGGCAGCTGCAATGAGTTATTTCTCTATAGAGACAAGACGGAATAGCATTGATAGATGACAATTCATCCCATAGTTTTTTGAACTTCCCATAATATACAGCAACAGTGACATTATCTTGCCTCAAAGATGCAAGATCCTTATGAATCTGATAAACTAATGGAGCATTGGAAATTTCAAATCGCTCAACAATGTCATCCCATAGTTGCTTTGCAGATTCAACATAAGTGAACAATTTTGCAATATCAGTTTTCATTGAATGTAATATCCAGCACCTTACCATATAATCGGCTCTTATCCACCTATTTAGCTTCTCTTCATCTCCAATAGCTGGCTTCAAGCATGAACCATCGACCAGACCTAATTTTTGCTTGGCTCCAAGTGCCATCCGGATGCTCCTCCTCCAAGAAATGAAGTTCGATTCATTGAAGAGGAACGAAACCAGCTGCATTCCCGGATTATCCGAGTTAAAAAAAATACAATGGATCATTGATGTTGATCAAAGTAATCCTCTCTAGATTCGAATCATTATTCGAACTATCAGATGCAATTTCTTTTCTGGTTGCCATAAATCGAACAAGAAAAACGAGAAGAAGAATATATGTAATCGATTAATGGAAATTGTATGTAGTAATTTGTGGTAGAGATAGAGAAAAATGAGAGCTGCGCTCTGATACCATGTAAACCAGTGGAGAAATGAAACTGAAACTCATACTCTATTACTTTTGAGAACATGTATATATACACAGTTATAAGAATCTGTTACGGGTTGTTAGCTCAAGGCTTTATTTACATAACAAACTCTCTTATTTAATATATTTGCAACATACTCTACATTCCTGCCATCGAGAGATCTCATTGCATCTCCCAAGCCAATACGCACTTTGGACTAAGAAGAAACCATCCTTTGCAGGCCACCAAACTTACAATCCCTTCGAGTGACCTCACCAACGAGCATGAAACGAATCAGATCTACGTCCTTCTCATCGAAATGATTTAGTAGTAGATGTGTGTTCCATCTCCCGTCCTCATGTTGGAATTTCGGTGTCCGGTTTTAGACCAAAGGGCCGTAGTCTCACTTATGTGAGTAGACGGTTCTCCCAATTGCCAAACAAATGAATATAATTATCTTGAACTAAAACAAGTTATTAACCAAGGGTTTGTAATCTCCACAAAGGAGTAGACAAAACCCAACCAAGAGTTTGTAATCTCCAAAGGAGTAGACAAAACTCAACCAAGAGTTTGTTATCTCCACAAAGGAGTAGACAAAACTCAATCAAGAGTTTATAGTCTCCAAAGGAGTAGACAAAACTCAACCAAGAGTTTGTAATCTCCGAAAAGGAGTAGACAAAACTCTAATAGAAGTTAAGTTCAATTACACGTCTTATAAACCGGTTGTTATATGTTAAAAATATTAACTTGGATAATGTAATGAGTCATTCATAAATGAATTTTCCTTCTAAGTGTATTCTCCCCTACACCGGGAATATCCAAATACCTTAGTGGGATAAAACGTTACACGTTACAAAGACTAAGTAAGAGACTTACTTGTCTTACTTTGTAGAAAGGGTAATCCTAGGTTTTGTCAATACAAAACCAAACTAAGATGGATGTCTATCCTTTGTCAATACAAAGGAACTATACTGGTCTTTCGAGTTTTGCAAACAAGCTTATAAGAAGGCCTATCCAATGTCAATACAATGGAACTAAAAGCTTTATTGTTGCAAAAACGAATGTAGAATCAAGTGCAAATGGCTCTCCCTTTTATAGGCATAGGGGGCCACGGTTTTGGGGAGTTAAAAGCGGTTAAAAGCGGTTAAAAACGGTTACTTGGAAGTTACTTGGAAGATGGGCCTTGAAGCCCTAGAAAGCCCGAGGCCCGAGGCCCAGATAGGGAGCCCAAAACCGCTCCCCGGAGCTAGCTTAGAGCTAGCTTATTTTTCTTGGTCCAAACACTTCCAATGAGCTTCATTAACTTTAATATAGCTAGGGTAAGCTCCAAGATCCTCAAATACTCAATATCTTAGCTCAAGCTAGTGTAGCTCCTTAAGAAGCTCACTAGCTGCTTCATTGACATTCACTAAGCATTTGAGCTTGGATTGCTCCCAGTTTTTAACCACATATTCTTTAGCCAATATAAGGCCTAAGAACCAAAGGTGTGCCGATAAAATGTGGCTAAAAATCCCCAAACGTCGGCCTTCTAAAAGCTAGCACAAGTTGACCTTGTAGTGAATCACCTTGCTTTGATTCGACTCCCCTTATAATACTAGTTGTTCTTAGTGCCGGTCACTTGGCTTGCCTCCCGTAACCCGGACCATAGTGACACACATGTGAACAACTCATTGCACCTTGTCTCAAGACAAGCTCAACGGTTACAATGAAGACTTAGCCCAAATCTCCAACATTCCTCCCCCATTTGAGCAAAGTCAAGAAACTTTTAATAGACATACATCCAAACAAAATATTTGCATAATCATAAATGTCTTTCGATTAAATTTATTGAATTAGTATAATTACACATTCTGCACTAAAGAATTGTGGTGTCCTAATGGATTGAATCACTCAACTTGTTTAAGTACATGAAGGCAACATACACGAAATTTACATTTCCTTTACAAATAAATGACACATTTAAAGGCTATTGTGTCCTAATCCTTTAATGAACATATAGGCGAGTCGACCATCTACTCCCTCGAAGAAGCCTTGACACTTCACGTTCACGTAGCCAACTCTCTTTTAATCTTGCACCTATAATTGCAATTTTTCAAAAGAGTTGTTAAGAAATTACATATTTCAAACTATACATATTATATAGGTACAGAGCATTACCTTGGATGGACATTTTATGCTCACAACTTCTTGGAATGGGCTTTCCTCATTGAATTCGGCTAAGGCATCAAGCCATAGGCGAATTGGGTGTCCCACGACAAGTCGTTATCAATTTAGGTCGTTAACCCCATCCCCTTGGCTGACTTTTGAACTAAGTCCCTAGCCAAGCTCTTGGTTAAGTGATCGGCTAGATTATTGTGGGTTCTCACAAAATCGACCGATATTATACCGTGAGTTATGAGCTCTCTAACCGAGCTATGTCTCACACCAAGATGTCTTGATTTCCCATTGTACGTTTGGTTATAAGCTTTAGCCAACGTAGCTGCACTATCACAATGAATCGAGATAGGAGAAACCGGTTTTGGCCATAGAGGAATTTCTAGAACCAAATTTCTTAGCCATTCAGCTTCCTTGCCGGCAGCGGCAAGTGCCACAAACTCGGACTCCATGGTCGAGGTTGTAATGAACGTTTGCTTCTTTAAAGCCCATGAAATGGCACCACCACCTAACAAGAAAACCCATCCTGTGGTGGATGAGTGATCATCTAGATTAGTGATCCATGACGCATCCGAGTAGCCTTCTATCACTGAAGGATACTTACTGTACAAGATGCCAAAACCCATGGTCCCCTTGAGGTACCTAAGCACACGCCTTATTGCCTTCCAATGTTGTGAGCTAGGACAACTTGTGTATCTACTCAATTTACCAATAGCAAAAGCAATATCTGGCCTAGTGCTAGTCATTGCATACATGCAACATCCTATTACTTGTGCATACTCAAGTTGAGAGACAGTTGATCCTTGGTTGGGCACTTGAGTCCATAGGAGTACTAACAATTGTACTTTTATCACATTGAAAGCGTTTGACAATCTTCTCAATGTAGTGTGATTGTGTGAGGCTTAAGCCTTTGGAATCACGTTTGATTCTTATGCCCAGAATCACATCCGCCTCACCTAAGTCTTTCATAGAAAACTTAGTGGACAAGAAATCCTTAGTGAGATCTACTTGTCTTTGGTTTGTTCCAAAGATCAACATGTCATCAACATATAAGCATATGATCACACCTTGACCGGTATGATCAAACTTACTATAGACACACTGTCAGCTTGATTTGTCTTAAATCTATTTGACAATACGACATCATCAAACTTTTGATGTCATTGCTTTGGAGCTTGCTTTAGTCCATACAAGGATTTGACCAAGCGACATACTTTGTGCTCTTGTCCTTTTAAAACAAACCCTTCAGGTTGTCTCATATACACTTCCTCATCTAGATCACCATTAAGGAATGTTGTCTTGACATCCATTTGATGAATCACTAAATTATGTATAGCCGCCATAGCTATTAATAACCTAATGGTTGTAATCCTATCCACCGGAGCATATGTGTCAAAGTAATCGACACCTTCCCTTTGTCTAAAGCCTTGGATGACCAAGCGTGCTTTTAACTTGTCAATGGAACCGTCAACTTTCATCTTCCTCTTGAAGATCCATTTGCATCCCAAAGGTTTGCAACCGGAAGGAAGGTTGGCTAACTCCCATGTATGATTGCCCATAATGGAGTTCATCTCCTCTTGGATTGCTTCCTTCCAAAAGGCAACATCTTGAGACTTCATGGCCTCATCAAATGTCTTTGGATCCTCATCCATATGAAAGTAAGAGTGACGATCATTTCATTATCCCTTGACCCTTCAACCAAGAACACTTGGAAAATTGATTTTTGGGACAAATTATTGCTCATAGGAGCAATCTCTGGCAAGTCAAGCCCGTGAGACGCTTCCCAGGATTCATCTTGAATCCTACGATGCTTGTTTGAGTGTTCCTCATCTAAAGTCATGTTGATCACTTCCCTAGGCCTAGGAGCCGAGGTGAAGCGATCTTCATCAAAGATGGCATCCCTAGACTCTATTACGGTATTAACCGAGATGAAGTCATTTGGTTCTATCACATAGAACCTATAAGCTTTGGAGTGTTCTGCATAGCCAATGAACACACACTCAACACCTTTTTCACCTAAAGTTATACGTTTGTTGTCATTGAGCCTTACTATGGCTCGACATCCCCAAACTCGTAAGTAATGTAGGTTTGGCTTCCTTTTGAACCATAGTTCATAAGGAGTCTTCTTGCTTCTTTTGTTTGGAACACGATTAAGCAAGTAGTTTGCCGTGAGCATAGCTTCACCCCAAAACAAATGCTTAAGACCCGAGTAAGATAACATGGCATTGACCATCTCTTTAAGCACTCGGTTCTTTCGTTCGGCCACACCATTTGATTGTGGTGTGTAAGGTGCCGTGGTCTCATGTATGATCCCGACACTCTCGAAATATTCCTTATCCATAAATTCACCACCACGATCCGTGCGTAGTCTTTTTATTAAGGTACCTTGTTGTAACTCATATTCATTCTTGAATACATAGAATTTGTCTAAGGCATCACTCTTTGCAAAGAGTAGATATACGTAACAATACCTAGAGTAATCATCTATGAATGTTACGTAATACTTCTTCTTTCCTAATGAAGGAGTAGAGTGCAAGTCGCCTAGATCCGAGTGGACTAAGCCGAGCATTGATTGTTCTCTTTCAACTTTAGGAAATGGAAGTCTTGTTATCTTGGTCAACATGCACGTTTTACACTTGTCTTTTGGCAAGTCAAGTTTAGGTAAACTACCATCCTTAGTCATGTCATTCATACACTTAAAATGAACATGTCCAAGTCGTGCATGTCATTTAACAAAATCACAATTGGAAGAAGAAGAAGAAGAAGACAATGTAAACAAACTGTTCTTGTTTATATTACTATTAGAAAATTTATTACATAAAGAGAGAAGAAACATATTATTGTTCCCATGGCCAAAGCCTATAAATGTTCCTCTCCTAGATAATACATAGCGGTCGGCTTCTATGACTTGTTTGAAACCAAGCCTATTGAGTACACCACCAGAAACCACATTCTTTCTAATGGCCGGTGCATGTAGTACATTTGACAAGACTAGAGTCTTGCCACTTGTGAAGTACAGATCAACCCGTCCTCTTCCTAGAACGGGGGTGGTAGACTCGTTTCCCATATGTATGAGTGCTCCATCGTTTGCAACAGCGTATGTCTTGAACCAACACCGATCTTTGCAAACATGAGTTGTTGCACCCGAGTCCACCCACCATCCAAGGTCATCATCCTGCATGGACAAACATTCAAAAGTCAATGACACATAATTCAAATCAGAATTTATATCAAAGTTAGAATCAAGACTCATAAGTGAGTCACCTTGGTTTAAGGGGTTTTGGCCACTTTGGCCTCCACCCTTGGATCCATCGTCCTTAACCTTGCAATCCCGCTTGAAGTGGCCAGTCTTGCCACACTTCCAACAAGAACCTTTTGGTTTCTTGTCAACATTATCCTTTTTGGACTTCTTGGACTTATTTCCCTTGTCCTTGCCTTTGTCCTTTCCTTTGAACCTCTTCCTTTTTCCCTTGCCATCCATCATGTTGGCATCGTGGGAAGTAGAAGTTTTATCTTCCTTCTTGAGTCCCCCTTCTTGTGCCCTAAGGCCTTGTTCAATTTGAAGGTGATAGCCAAGTTCCACCAACGTGAGTTCTTCCTTCTTGTGCTTTAGCACATGGCGGAAGTCCTTCCACGAAGGGGGGGAGCTTATCCATTATAGACGAAACTGCAATGGCCTCATCCATATGCATGGCATGTTGAGTGAACCTCCCAAAAATCCGGAGCAATTCATTATATTGTTCCATTACTGGCCTTGAGTCCACCATTTTATATGAGTTAAAATCCGAGACTAAGAATTTGCGAGATGAAGCATCCTCCGCCATGTACTTAGACTTCAGTTGATCCCACATTGATGTTGATGACTCTACACTTTGGTAGACATCAAACAATGCATCACTCATGCCATTGAGTATATGACCACGACATATGTAGTCATCATTATCCCATTTGCTCCTTCGTCGGACAGCCTCTATCTCCTCCACCATATCATCAACCAGCTCGGCCGGTCTAGGTGTAGTGAGTACATAAGCGACTTTTAGTGTAGTCAAGAGGAAGTGCATTTTCTTTTGCCACCTCCTAAAGTCTACACCCTCAAACTTATCCAACTTCCCAAAACGAGAAGTCATTTATGTCATTAACGTCTTACTCATTATTGATCAATCCAATCCTACAAAACAATTAACAATAAATACACTTAGAAGATTGTTGGAATTTCGGTGTCCGGTTTTAGACCAAAGGGCTATAGTCTCACTTATGTGAGTAAACGGTTCTCCCAATTGCCAAACAAATGAATATAATTATCTTGAACTAAAACAAGTTATTAACCAAGGGTTTGTAATCTCCACAAAGGAGTAGACAAAACCCAACCAAGAGTTTGTAATCTCTAAAGGAGTAGACAAAACTCAACCAAGAGTTTGTAATCTCCACAAAGGAGTAGACAAAACTCAATCAAGAGTTTGTAGTTTCCAAAGGAGTAGACAAAGCTCAACCAAGAGTTTGTAATCTCCGAAAAGGAGTAGACAAAACTCTAATAGAAGTTAAGTTCAATTACACGTCTTATAAACCGGTTGTTATATGTTAAAAATATTGACTTGGATAATGTAATGAGTCATTCATAAATGAATTTTCCTTCTAAGTGTACTCTCCCCTATACCGGGAATATCCAAATACCTTAGTGGGATAAAACTTTACACGTTACAAAGACTAAGTAAGAGACTTACTTGTCTTACTTTGTAGAAAGGGTAATCCTAGGTTTTGTCAATACAAAACCAAACTAAGATGGATGCCTATCCTTTGTCAATACAAAGGAACTATACTGGTCTTTCGAGTTTTGCAAACAAGCTTATAAGAAGGCCTATCCAATGTCAATACAATGGAACTAAAAGCTTTATTGTTGCAAAAACGAATGTAGAATCAAGTGCAAATGGCTCTCCCTTTTATAGGCATAGGGGGCCACGGTTTTGGGGAGTTAAAAGCGGTTAAAAACGGTTACTTGGAAGTTACTTGGAAGATGGGCCTTGAAGCCCTAGAAAGCCCGAGGCCCACATAGGGAGCCCAAAGCCGCTCCCCGGAGCTAGCTTAGAGCTAGCTTATTTTTCTTGGTCCAAACACTTCCAATGAGCTTCATTAACTTTAATATAGCAAGGGTACGTAAGCTCCAAGATCCTCAAATACTCAATATCTTAGCTCAAGCTAGTGTAGCTCCTTAAGAAGCTCACTAGCTGCTTCATTGACATTCACTAAGCATTTGAGCTTGGATTGCTCCCAGTTTTTAACCACATATTCTTTAGCCAATATAAGGCCTAAGTACCAAAGGTGTGCCGATAAAATGTGGCTAAAAAGCCCCAAACGTCGGCCTTCTAAAAGCTAGCACAAGTTGACCTTGTAGTGAATCACCTTGCTTTGATTCGACTCCCCTTATAATACTAGTTGTTCTTAGTGCCGGTCACTTGGCTTGCCTCCCGCAACCCGGACCATAGTGACACACATGTGAACAACTCATTGCACCTTGTCTCAAGACAAGCTCAACGGTTACAATGAAGACTTAGCCCAGCTGGTGTAGACGATCTGTCATCTTTTGCTTTAAACTCCTTGTACCAGTCTGGAACACCAGTAAGCTTGAAACAGGATTCTCTTAAATGTCCTTTTTCCTTGCAATAAGAACATAATCTGTCCAGCTTTTCTTTCCTAAAATCCTTTCTACTTCCTCCAGCCTGTCTATATGGAATAGATCTAGAAACAACAAGAGCATCATGTACAGGTAAGGTGTGACAAGTCATTTCCATGAGGCGGTTTTCCATAAGCTTTGAGATTATCTTGTACAACACCGTGCAAAGACTGATGGGCCTAAGCTCTGTCATTTTTCCGGGTTTTTCACTTTCGGAATAAGGGCAATGACAGTCTTGGTTGCTTCCTCCAAGCTCTGCACATCCTTCGATCAGTTCGTTACAAAGCGTACAACAACTTCTCTACAACTAGCCAAAATCTCTAGTAAAAGATGGCATGAAAACCATCATGTTCAGGTGCTTTAATCGTGTGCATTGTCTTTACCGCCAACCATATTCCCTCAACAGTAGGCTCTTTGAGAAGATCAGAAATCATGCTACCATCAACCTTCCTATTTAATCAATCTTCCGATGAATAATCCCAAATATTGTACTAAAGGAAAAGGCACAACATGATTACATTGATCGTAAAGAGGATAATTAGTTACAATTTTACTCTGCTACATAATTGAATACCGATGAATATGCCCAATTTTTGGTATATATCTTGGAAGTCTAAGGTCACTTTTGTACTTGCCAATTAGTATCCTTTCACTTTTCCTTTCCTCCATTAGACAATCCGTTCATTACAGTACTAGAAACTAAACTCTCTGATTAATAATTCATGTTCAAGCATATATATAACCAGTTCGAGTACATCAGGAAGGAAAGAATGAACAAAAGATTGCTGACACCCGCTAGCAAAATACCCCTAGGAATAAAACATAATTGGAAAGACATGAAGAGGGGTTATCAGAGATTAGGGTCCTCTTGTGAAAGGCCAGCACCGCCTTTTCTATCTGAATCCTACTCTATAATCACTTTCTGATAACCCGGCCCAGTTGTAGAGCCTCAAGCTATGAACAAAGGTTATCGGAGATCGAAAGTGGAAGAAATGATATGGTTGTAGGCGAGCTGTAGAAAGCTATCACGAATTACACCAATATTTAGTTCATCTTCTTCAAACAAAGTTCACACATGTCT
The DNA here is from genome assembly GCA_033239125.1 of Fagopyrum homotropicum. Classification (NCBI taxonomy): domain Eukaryota; kingdom Viridiplantae; phylum Streptophyta; class Magnoliopsida; order Caryophyllales; family Polygonaceae; genus Fagopyrum; species Fagopyrum homotropicum. Next base: position 166,636,654 of record BSWB01000001.1, read on the forward strand.
CATATAATCATATAATTATACATGTAAATTTGAAATCAAATATCATTTATTGTGTTTTTTTAAATAAGAAGTAAATACTAATTTACACATTTACCCTTTAACCTACCTAAATATACCATCCGTACCCTTTAACCTACCTATATATAGACTACATACCTCACACAACAAACCATTCTTCTCTCATCTTCCTCGCAGCCTCCTCATCCCGATTTTGCTTCAGCAATCATCTCTTTCACTCTTCTCTTCCTGTTTCGACTCAACTAAGAAGAAGATTTTCTACTCGATCGACGTGGACGGGTTGAAGATGAGATCGTTGGAGCTCAACGCCGGCCAAATACACTCATCTGTCCATTGTTATTATCTGACCACCAACGGAATAAGGTAACTGAATATATAGTTTGAATATATAAATCTGTTTATCTCTTTAGTTTTTTTTATCTGATGTCCTCAAATTCTACTGAAGCTTGTTTATGCTATCTTTTTAGGTTTTTGCTGATCTGGTTTCATAGATCTCGTATAATAATGAATACAATACATGATCGAATGATCCTCAAAGCCAAGGTTTACTGCAGCAACAAGATTGTTCAAAAAATAAGGTAATCCATGACTTACTGCCTTTTTTATGCTAAGTAGTATGAGATCGTTAAAAAAGAAAATGCTTTAATATAAATGCCTTCACTATCCATGTAATTAAAGTTTCTTAATGGTCTTCTTGTTTGTGCATCAGGTGCAAATGTGGTTTCAAAACAAAACAAGTGGAAATTTGGTTCCAGAACAAAACAAGTAAATCAAATAACGGGAAAAGTGAAACTTCTATATTCGATTATTTATTGCATATTTCGTGGATGAAGATGTTCCTAGTTGTTAATATTATATATTGGTGTTTAACATATACAGGTCCAATGACATTGACATCAAAACTCAGCTTAATCTCTTAGAATAATGCATGGTGAGTGTTGCTTCTTATTTTGCGTTTTTACATTGTACTCGATAGCTAAATTTTTTGTTTGGCATTGGAGGCACGCTGTTTCTTCTTTTGCGTCTATTTGTTCTCTCTTCCACTTTTATTGATTTGGTCATTTTGTTTAGGTTTTTTCCTTGTTTAGTGTTTTTTGTAACGTATTTTTCGTTGGCATCTTCCGTTACAACTTTGCTGCGAGTATGGCTTTAAATTCATTAGACAAAACTTTGCTTAGTGGAATCTAAGCTGATTGCTCAATGAGGTATTCCTCATTGCAGTTAAGCTTTGTATAGCTTGATATGTACTTAATGTTCAGTTGCGTTAGTCTCGGTTTTTTCGACTGTTTGATTAGATCTTATTGCTAAGTAGTATTCCGTCATACATTCATTGATTATGAATAATTAATTAATGTTTCCCAGTAATCTATCGTATAAAATCAGTTGTGTTGTAAGTTGTATACGATTGGTTCTCCGTACGCATATTTTCTTCCTCAACATTGTTAATCTTCAAGTTACTTAACACGTATTTTTGTTTAGGGTTATAAAGTCACAAGTAGATCCCTACATGGTCTTGAGAATTCTATATGGAGAAGAAGGGGGCTAAACTTTATGTCAAAGATATTTGTTCGGCCTATAAACGTAAGTCACAAAAATTACATTCCGAGAAGGGTCGGGATGTTGATGCTAAAGACAAATTTCAAGAATTGTAGGCATCATATGATGGACAAGATTGCTATGAGAAAGTTTGACAATTATTTGTGTCAACTTAAACAACAAGACAAGGAGATGGAGAGGTTCCTCATCGAATGTATGGAGGAAAATGGAGACGAAGAACAAGACTAGAACAAGATGCAAGATGTTTATTTAGGTTTCAATGAAGGGGGTAGATTGTGGCTATGTTTTTGGTGTAGCAATTCGATTGTTCAAAAATATTATTTTAGTAACTTGTTTATCGTAGTACATATTTTGTGATCAATTTGGTAGTTCAACTTGCATCCCAAGGTATGTGTGGTGGTACATTCGACCCTTCAACTTCCATTACAAGGGTTGTTTAATCCGAAAGACAACTTTTATTTGGGAAATTTTATCAAGGCAAAATGAAACTGAAATTACTCGACATTCTATTCCATAGAAGAGCTGCATATATGTAAGAATATGTCATCTCACGTAGGTTGTTACACAATTGTGCCTTAATACAAAATATAGCCTTTTATCTAGCTTTATTACAATATAGGGTTTATATTCCTATACAACATATGTCATCTCACGTAGGTTGTTACACAATTGTGCCTTATTACAAAATATAGCCTTTTATCTAGCTTTAGACTATCTACATTCCTAAGTTAAATTGTTAAATTTTACACTTTTATCCAAAATAATCTTCACATCCCTTGTATTCTTCTGTGAAAAGAGTTAAACTAAAATTCACTCTGTTTAAATCTATATTCTATATAACATACTAAAACAAATCCATTAAGGCCACATGTCAACCACTTAGGTATGCCACCTAGGATTTTTTTCAATATATTTACAGATATGCCACAAGATATTTACAAATTTGCCATTTTTCTTTTATAAAATTAGTTTTAAAGTATCAATAAACAATCATCAATGCAACATCATCTTTAAAAATGCCAAGTAAGAATTTGTTTGACTTATTTACAAATTTGTTACTATAAACCTATCAAATATTTAAAGAAAAAAACATATGATATCGATAACAAACTAGATCTTTAAAATTTTAACAGACCAGATTTTGAAATCTTCTTCACATTTTTAAAACTCAGTTTTTATAATTTTTTTTAAATAATATAGCCACATTTTAAAATTTTATTTTATTTTCTTATCTTTTTTTAATTTTCAAAATGTATTTTTTAAAGTTAATTATTGAATTTATATCCAATACATAAAAAAATGACTAAGTTTGGATGAAATGGTATTTCTTAGTGTTAAATATATTTTTATAGATTAACAAATACATAAGGTATAAAATTGAAAATATAATACCTTTTTATTTACACAAAACTCGCACAAGGTGCGGACACTAAACTAGTTTGGATCTAATTGTGACAGAGTGCAAAAGGAGTCAGGCCCACCTCTTTTACAAATTAACAAATCAAATCTTTCTCTCTCTCTTTTCTTAATTTTTCTTTTAAAAAATTGAAAACATAGTGGAGTAAAATGAGTACAATTATATTATAGACGGAACATGGGATGTAAGAAAAAGATATATAAACGGAGGGTATACATGATTTAGTATACAAATAGAGTGCATAAATAGGATTATAAACGGAGTGGGATGTGGATAGTCTTATTACAATATAGGGTTTATATTCCTTCTTACAAAATATAGCCTTTTATCAGATGCTACAAAGCACGCAACCTTATTTGTAAAGGTACAAGATTCATGTGGTTTTTTATGGTAATTGGGCAAAAAAAAACATGAAATTTTATTTATTCAAGTTTCTATGAAGGGGGTAGATTGTGGCTATGTTTCTGGTGTAGCAATTCGATTGTTAAAAATATTATTTTAGTAACTTGTTTATCCTAGTACATATTTTGTCATCAATTTGGTTGTTCAACTTGCATTCCAAGGTATGTGTGGTGGTACAACTCGACCCTTCAACTTCCATTACAAGGGTGGTTTAATCCTAAAGACAACTTTTATTGTGGAAATTTTATCAAGCAAGGCAAAATGAAACTGAAATTACTCATTCCATAGAAGAGCTGCATATATGTAAGAATATGTCATCTCATGTAAGTTGTTACACAATTGTGCCTTATTACAAAATATAACCTTTTATCAATATAGGGTTTATATTCCTATATTACCTCCCCCCCCCCCTCCTCCTCAAGATGGACTGGATAGAACAGGCCAAGCTTGCGAGATAGGAAAACATATTGATGCTCCCCTAGAGCCTTGATGAATATGTCAGCCAACTGAAGCGAAGAAGGGACATGAGTAGTAGAGATAACTCCTTTTTGCACCTCATCACGCACGAAATGACAGTCTATCCTCAAGTGTTACGTGCGTTCATGAAAAACAGGGTTAGCAGCCAGATGTTGGGCATCCTTATTGTCACAATGAAGGAGGAATGGACGAGGGACAGTAGCATAAAGATCAGTGAGAAGGCCATCCATCCAAATGATCTCACTAGTGGTCATAGACATAGCTCTATACTCACTCTCCGCATAAGACTTGCTAACAGTGGTTTGCTTCTTAGTTTTCCAAGAAACAAGAGATTTGCCAAGGAAAAAACAATACCCTGTAATAGATCGACAAGAGTATGTACAAGCTCCCCAATCAGCATCACTATAGGCAGTGAGAGTAAGAACATCATGTATAGGATAAAAGAGAGCAAAATTCATTGATTCTTTAAGATATCTGGGGAGATAATGAGCAGCTTGCATGTGTGGAACACGAGGGAAAGCAAGAAACTGACTTAATTGCTGAACAGTGAAGGCAATGTCTTCTTCATTGCAGTTTAGCTTTGTATAGCTTGTTTGATTAGATCTTACTGCTAACGAGTATTCCGCCATACATTCATTGATTATGAATAATTGTTTCCCAAAAATCTATCTTATAAAATTAGTTATGTTGTAACTTGTATATGATTGTTCCTCCGTACGCATATCTTCTTCCTCTTTGTGCAGTTGTGTTGTTAATCTTCAAGTTATTCAACACGTATTTTTGTTTACGGTTATGAAGTCACAAGTATATCACTACAGCGTCTTGAGAATTCTATATGGAGAAGAAGGGGCAAAATTTTGTGTCTAGGATATTCGTTCGGCCTATAAACGTAAGTCACAAGAATTGCATCCCGAGAAGGGTCGGGATGTTGATGCTAAAGACAAATTTTAAGAATTGCAAGCGTCATATGATAGACAAGATTGCTAGGAGGAAGTTTGACAATTTTTTGTGTCAACATAAACAACAAGAGAAGGAGATGGAGAGGTTCCTCATTGAATGTATGCCGGAAAATGGAGACGAAGAACAAGACTAGAACAAGATGCAAGAAGAGATTCATGTGATTCATGCAAACTACCGTGAATAAGTCCGACGTAATAATCAGATGCTACAAAGCACGTAATCTTATTTGTGGAGGTATAAGACTCATGTGGTTTTTGACGGTAATTGGACGAAAAGATCATGAAATTTTGTTTATTCAGGTTTCTATGACAGGGGTAGATTGTGGCTATGTTTCAGGTGTAGCAATTTGATTGTTGAAAAATATTTTTTTACTAACTTGTTTATCCTAGTACATATTTTATGATCAATTTGGTTGTTCAACCTGTATTCCACGGTATGTGTGGTGGTACAATTCGACTGTTCAACTTGCATTACAATGGTTGTTTAATCCTAAAGGCAACTTTTATTGTGACAATTTGATTGTTCAAAAATTAGTAATATATTATTTTACTAGCTTGTTTATCCTAAATGACTATGTAAATATTTCATGATCATGGTGAAAATAAACTTATTTATATCTTTAATTGCGTAATTTTGAAGGTTCAATTTAGCGAAATTTATAGGCATTTCAATATCAACATCACCGTCTTTCAGTTTTTTTTTTTGAAAAGTTGAATTAAACTAAATGAAGAAGAGAACAAGAATGTACATGCATGATCAGTTTCAGAAACAAAAAACCCTGCAGGACACAAACTTACTGAAAAACCTAGGCAAGAGGGACAATGTTGCGAGCTTGTGCAATGACCTAGCAAGTGTGTGCAGCGTTGAGTAGAAGGATTGTCATTGCGGAAAATAGCAACAATACAAGTGAACCAAATGAAGTAGACGGTGGTAGTAAGCTTGATGTGAATACTAGAAGCAGCCATCAAAGAGGAGGCGCCATTAGATCGAGTGAGAGCTTCTTGGATGCGAGAAGAGTCAGTCGGGGGTTAATCCAATTGAATACGTTATAGAAGGCAATTTACTCGTGATGTTGCTGTGTTGTCGTTACTGGAAGGCAATTTACTCGTGTCACACATGAGATCTAGCTCTAGTACCAAATCGTTATGGTCTTCGATTTAAGACTAAATCTCACTATAAAAACGAATTGGTGGATTGATAAAAGTAAACTCGTTAGGTGGATGAGCCCTCTTGTATTAACGTACGAATTGGTGATTACCTTATCATATTGAACAACCCTCCCTCACCCTTGCTCCTTGTTAGGAGTCCATATCAGTTTGCTCACATCAACACCTTAATGTCCGCATAGATGATGTGTTTCCCTTGCCGGTATTGTATTAGCTCAAGGCTTTGAAGGGTTGCCAAGATGTCTCCTGTTGGCCCATGATGGTTGGTATATTTTGAGGACAAGAATGCAATATTTTCAGAACAGAAATACTACCATAACGCAGTTCTTAATAAATATGAGGAACTCATTAATGCCTGTTAATGTAAATGATAAAACAATTAGCAACTATATCCCAAATATGCTTAAAATGCAAATGCTAATAAGAAAATAGTGATATGTGCAGTAATTCAGGACAAGCACAATCAAACATTAAACATTCTCATTATCAACATACTATAGCACATAACATATTCTCTCAGTTTGTTGATCTATAAATGGCACAATTTTGATGCTATATCAAAAATCAAAAGAGAACAACTCAACAACAAGCAGCATATTCCATTGTTCTATAACAGTGAGTTTGAGCTTGATGTGAAGCCATATATGATCTCAACAGAAAAGAACTCCTCCATGTTTGAGAGAAATAGCTGCGAGAAATTTGATATCAATTCGTAAATAAGAGCTATTCTGTATGACTAGAGTAATAAGCAACACACGTTTTCTTTTTATCATCAAAAGACGTACCGGGTAATATCGACTGAATCTCGAACAAGCTCATAAATATCGGTTATTCTCTTTCTTTCTCTATTTATCCATTTCGAAAAAAATTCACTTTAAGATCCTTAAATCGTAAGAATTTGGATCAATAATATCTATAAATTACTTAAAACGATCGACTCGAGTACATCCCGCTTTGCCCACGTCTTCAATTACATCTTCCCTTATGTTTGAGAGAAATAAGTTTTTAATATATAAATAAATACTAATAACTCTTATTTACCTATTTTACCCTTTAACCTAGTGTATATATATACACTCTACGAGTCTACGTCCCTCAGGTCCTCAGCCACAGCAAATCTTCTTCGCAGCTATTCCTCCTGGTTCGGTTTTGTGTCAACAATCGTCTCCCGAATTTCTCGGATCTGAGGACCAAAATTGTCCAAAATCTTAACGATTCTCTTGCTTTTCGATTCAACTAGAAGAAGAACAAGGAGCAGGAGTTTTTCTACACGATCGACGTGGACGGTCGAGGATGATACCGTCGGAGATCAGCGCCGGCAAAGTTCATCTTATTGTCCGTCGTTGTTGTTATTTGACTACCACAGGAATAAGGTAACCGAACAGTCTGAATATATCAGTCTCTATCTTTTTTTTTTTTTTTTTTGACTGTTGAAGCTAATACAGTACTGTTTTTGCTATATTTGAAGGTTTTTGCAGATCTGGTATCACGGATATGGCATAATAATGAATAAAATCAAGGACCGCTTGATCCTCAAAGTCAAATTCTCTTGCAGCAATTGGGTTGTTCAAAAAATAGGTAATATATACATCATTTACTGGCATGTTTCTGCAAATTAAATTTGAGATACTAGAAAATGAGGTAATACATCATCTAGATGACTAGATATCTTATCTTCTTGCTGCAATTATGAGCTGGGGCTTTAGATTTGAAAATAAATATTGTACACGAATGTTTTGTGGTTGGAGTTAAACCTTTCTTGCTGCTAGTATGAGTTGTGTTAATGTGTGAAATGTGTCTCACATCAACAATATCAATATGATACCGTATACCGTATGAATCTAAAAGTCTTAGGTTCACCCTATACTGCAGAGCATGTCCGATTCAGGTCGTATTATCCAGAATTGGGATTGTGATCAGTGAAAATATGCTATCCACCTTGAACCTTTGATCATCTATTTTTTCTTCTTTGAACTTCCTAGTTTGAATGAATACCCTTCTTATTGAATCATTAATAAGATTGTCAAGAATGATGATGAATTGTGTCTCCCTTTCCCGATTGTTTCATTAGATCTTACTTGTGTAATTTTGCACTGCAGAAAATGTACGATGGTGGCAAAGTGAGTATCAGATCATACTGCAACTATTGTATGTAATAGCAAAGGTATGTTTAAAATACACTCTTATGAAATTATTCTTTTCTTCCCACTCTAATAGTTTTTACATTCACATAATGAAGATATTTTTTTTACTAATATTATATTGTGGTGAGCGTTGTTTCAGAACTCAAAGGTTTATGAAGCTAAATCTTTGAGAGATAATGCATGGTGAGTGCTACTTCTTTTGTGTACATACATTTTGTTTAGCAATGGAAGTATATGATGTTTCTTTAACCCTTAACCACATAATCCTTATAAGTGTTCTCTTGATTAAATTGGATGTCAAACATAATGCAGGAAGCTCGGTTAAGATTCTTGAGTTTCAACAACTCACATGGCGAGTGGGTCAACGGAAAGAATGTGAATTGAGAGCGTTCAATTGATACCTCTAGAATATTGGCCTCAATCAATGATCGTGTACAAGTTGAAAAAATACACCGGCCCCAAGAGAGATAAGAATGGTGACATCAAGATCAATGGTTGTGTACATGCTGCAAAAATACACCCAAGAGAGATAAGAATGTTGACCTCAAGATCAATGTTTGGTAGATCAATGGTTGTGTACAAGCTGCAAAAATACACCCAGGAGAGATAGGAATATCAATGTTTGTGTACAAACTGCAAAATTCCACCCAAGAGAGATAGGAATGTTGACCTCAAGATCAATGGTTGTGTAGCAAAAATGCACCCATAAGAGATAGAATATAATTGTTCCGAAGATCAATGGTTGTGTGCTAATATGTATTTATTTGAAACCGATATTTATAATTTAAAAAAAATTATTAAGATTTTTATTATTAATTTAGAACCCTTCGATATTAATCAAGTCTAAAAGTTATAAGATATACCATGGCGATAAGTCGCGATGGGGATAGGTTCATCGAACGTGGGTTGCTTAATTTAGTTGTCGATAGGGGTTTACAGGGATTGTGTATCATCTATTGCGTGCATAGCTAGGGTTTTTGGTTGATGCATTGGTGGTTGAGGCGTGCGGAAAATTTTAAAAACGGATATAGGGTTACCAAAATAAGCATGATACAATGTGACGAGATGGTATTGAATGAATATAGAACAATAGGGATTTTTTTTTGGGAGAATTTGACATACTAGGCTTTTTTTAGTTTTTGTTTAAGAAAATGTACCCCAAATTTTTTACCACTTTCATTTAATAGTAGGTAAAAATTATTAACCCTTCTATTAGAAAGAAAGAATAAATGATGTTTGTATTTGTTATATAAGTATAATTTTTAATTTTTAATTATTGAATTTGTTTTCTTTTATTATTTTTCTTGCCTTTTTTATTATTTTTTATTTTCTTTTTTATTTTCTGGACTGAATTTCTCATACCGGAAATTCTCATACCAGAATTTTCATACCAGAAATTTCATACCAGAAATTATCATACGAAAAGTTCATACCAGAAATTTCATACCAGAATTTTTTTCATACCAGAATTTTTTTCATACTAGAATTTTTTCATACCAGAATTTTTCATACCAGAAATTTCATACGAAAAATTCATACCAGAAATTTTATACGAAAAGTTCATACTAGAAATTTCATTCCAGAAATTTCTGAATTAAAACTAGCGGCACAATCAACACTTGATCCTTGTGCTTTCCGTCCGCTATTTATTTTTGTTTACATAATACTTTTATTTTGAGACAATTTTAACATATAATTCTCCACTCAAATAATGCTCAACTCCTCCACGTCTTATCAATTTTCATTGTCAACTGGGAAAAAGAACAAGTCTTTTGGAAACCAAAAGAGACGGTGATGGACCCATTTTTGCAAACCGTCATCATATACGCAAATTACAATAAAAAAAAAATTGCAAAATTACAACGAGCCCCCTAAAATTTGCAAAATTAAATATTAGACAATTAAAAATTCATTTCGATATGTAAATTTCGGTATGTAAATGTCCGGTATGTGAAATTTTGGTATGTGAAAATCCGGTATGTGAAATTCCGGTATGTGAAAATTATGGTATGTGAAAATTCCGGTATGTGAAAATCTGGTATGTGATAATTCCGGTATGTGATAATTCCGGTATGTAAAATTCCGGTCCGGTATGTGAAAATTTCGGTATGTGAAATTCTTGTATGTGGAAATTCCGGTATGTGATAATTCCGGTATGTGATAATTCCGGTGTGTGAAAAAAATCTTCTTTTGAGAAAATAAATAAAAAATAAAGAAAATAAAAAAGACAAAAAAAATTAATAAAAGAAAATAAAAAAAGAAATTCAGTTTTTAAAAAGCATTCGGAAGAAAGAAGAAAATAAGAGGATGGAGAAGGTTTGACGGTAAAAAAAAAATAAGAGGGGTATATTTACTTAATTGAAAAACAAAAAAGCCTACTTACTATCACTATTTCTCTAAATAGGCTACTAACCAAATTTGCCCTTTTTTTTTAGGGGAAAACATTCAAATTAATTCAAATCAAGAATGGCAAGTTCCATTACATTGCTTGTAACACCCGGTCAAGAATATCTATGAGTCCATTCGACTGGATGACCTTTGCAAGACAGTTTGCAACTTCGTTATATGAACGCGGAATGTGAATAATTCAAAAGAGGAGGATAAAGCTTTTATATCCTCAATCAAAGTACTTCCATGGGATCTGTTGCTTGAATCAGCATTGTAAGCATTTGCAACGTACTGACAATCCGTTTCCATCTTTGCATGTGTATTGCCGTCTCCTAGCTTCTAAGGCGCCCATTCTCAACGCATCCGCCTCAACCAACCTAACAGGCCACGAATCAGTCATGTATTTGATCGTTGCACCCATGATTATTTCTTCGTTGTCTCGAAAAATTACCGCCAAACACATGCCATGATCCTGAACCATGCCCGCATCCACATTCACCTTAATATTACTTAGAGAGGGAGGCTGTTAACACACAGAAAGATGTAAACTGAATAGTAGAATATTCTCATTACTGAACGTATTACACCATCTGTTCTTATACACAGTAGCAAGGTTGTTAGGGTTTGTTACACCTTTTCATTATTTACAGATGTGACCCCCTTATTCTATAAATCTGGATATAATAGCCTATACCCCCCCCTTCAAGCTGGATCGGTATAACGAGACCAAGCTTGCGCGATAGGAAGGCGTGTTGTTGGGCTCCAAGAGCCTTGGTGAAAATATCAGCCAGTTGAAGACCAGAAGATACATGTGCTGTAGTAATAACTCCTTTCTGGACTTCATCGCGAACAAAATGACAATCAATTCGAAGGTGTTTTGTACGCTCATGAAAAACAGGATTGGCCGCCAAGTGTTGTGCTCTTTGTTGTCATAATAGAGAACAAAAGGGCGAGGAACCATGATACGAAGATCTTGAAGTAAACCATCCATCCATATAATCTCACTAGTGGTCATGAACATGGCTCGATATTCACTTTCAGCCGATGATTTGCTAACAATGCACTGCTTTTTAGTCTTCCAGGATACTATAGAACGACCCAGAAATAGGCAATATCCAGTAATAGATCGGCAAGAGAAAGGGCATGAGCCCCAATCAGCATCACTGTATGTTGTAAGAGTTATGCTAGATTGAGCAGAATAATGAAGAGCATAGTCCATTGTGCCTCTAAGATATCGTAACAGATATGTAGCTGCATGCAAATGAGGAAGGCGAGGTGAGGCAAGAAATTTAAGTTGCTGGACTGTGTATGCAATATCTGGTCTAGTAAGTGTGAGATAGAGCAGACGACCAATGAGGCGCCTATATGCTTCTGGATCAACATAAACATCACCAACTTCAGGTGATAAATGAATGTTCCGATGTATAGGAAAAGTAGCAGCATTGGAATTCAGCATGTTAGTATCAAGCAAAATATCATGAATATATTTGCGTTGGTTTAGCAGCAATCCTGAAGGAGTATAAGAAATTTCCATTCCCAAAAAAAAACGTGCTGGACCAAGATCTTTGATAGTAAATGCATGATCAAGAGCAGCTTTAAGGGAGATAATTTTTGAAGAAACATTGCCAGTGATCAACACATCATCCACATATACCAAGACAATGGTAATACCAGAGGGAGTCTTCTTAACAAACAATGAATAGTCTTGATGAGACTGAACAAACTTCAACTGAATAAGGAGCTTAGTGAATTCAATATTCCATTGACGACTACCCTGTTTAAGGCCATAAAGAGAACGTTTCAGTCGACATACATGTCCAGGAGGTGCTTTAGTGTAACCCTGAGGAGGCAAAAGGAATACTTCTTCATCAAGGTAACCATGTAAGAAAGCATTGTTAATATCTAACTTATGAAGAGGCCAAGAGTGAGCAGCAGCAAGAGCAAGCACCATAGGAATGGTAGCAAATTTAGCAACTGGACTAAAAGTGTGTTTGTAGTTTTTATTTTTAATTTGGTTGTACCCTTTGACAACTAGACGAGCCTTGTGGCGCTCAATGGTACCATCCGGTCGATATTTGATCTTGTAGATCCATTTAGACCCAAGAGTAGTCTTCCCTGGAGGTAATGGAACAATTTCTCATGTATCATTGAGTTCAAGAGCATGAATTTCTTTAGACATAGCTTCAATCTAGTCAGGTGAGTCTTTGGCCTGATTGTAAGTAGCTGGCTCAAAAGACTGGATAACATTGCATAAGGCTTCTATATATTCTGGAGAATGAGCAGCTAAATCAAAATGATGAAGAGCCTCAACATTATTGCAGTCATAATCCCTGAGATATGAAGGTCGAGTGATGGTGCGAGATGGGCGAGGTGGAGGAATAGGTTGAGATATTGAAGGGAGGGATAATGAATTAAGTAAAGGTGATTGAGCCTGAGGACTTGTTGTAGAGGCAGGATGAAATGGGACAGGAATAGGTTGAGCAAAAGAGGGAGTAGAAGAACTGTCTGTAGTTACTAGTAAATGCAAGGATGAAGTTGGGGATGAGATAATCCTTGAAGTGGGAGAATCACCATCAGGGGCAGGGGTAACCAAGGGAAGGGAATGAGAAGATGAAGGTGGACTAGAAATGGATGGACTATGAAAAGGAAAAATATGCTCTTGAAACATCACATGACGACTAATGAGGACTTTTCTGGTTGTAAGATTGAACAGCTTGTAAGCCTTCTGTCCAGGAGGATAGCCAAGCAAAATACAGGGAGTGGAGACAGGTTCAAACTTGTCTCTCTTGGGAAGGAGGCTAAAACATAAGCAGCCAATGACCCTCAAATGATCATAAGAGGGTTTAGAATTATGCAACAGCTCAAAAGGGGACTTCCAGTCGAGAATAGAAGAGGGCATAAGATTAATTAAATAAGTAGCAGTGAGGATGCACTCAGCCCAAAGATAGAGAGGTAACTTGGCATGTAACCGAATAGCACGAGCAGTTTCAAGTAGATGACGATGCTTACGCTCAACTCTGGTGTTTTGTTGAGGTACGTAGGGAGCAGATTTCTGGTGTATAATGCCTGAGGTAGCAAATAAATCCTGGAGTTGATGCTGCATAAACTCAGTTCCATTGTCTGAACGAAAGACCTGGACAACAGTATGAAACTGAGTCTTAACATACGCCAAAAAGTTGAAAATGATCTTGTAAACCTGCTGCTTAGTTGACATGAGAAATGTCCATGTGCAACGAGTAAAGTCATCAACAATTGTTAGGAAATAACGTGCACCACATAAAGACAAAGTGTGGTATGGACCCCAAATATCAACATGGATTATGCTGAAAGCAGTTTTAGCTCGAGAAATGCTTGGTATAAAAGGTAGTTTGTGCTGTTTGGCAGTAATACAAGCATGACAATCTATATGTGTCAATTTGGAAGAAAAAGAAGCATCAACATGCTGAAGTTTTGACAATGACATATGTCCCAATCTGGCATGTAACAAGCGCACAGCACAAGAGTTTGAAACTAAATGGGAAACAGCACAAGTAATATGGTTGAAACCAGATGAATTGAACTTGTAGAGGTTGCCTTCCTTGTAACCAGTAGCAATAACAGATTCACTGGAAAGGTCCTGAAATATACAGGCACTGTGAGTAAAAATGACCTTCATAGGTAGATCAAATATCAGACGAGAGATAGACAATAGATTGTGTTTGAACTGTGGAATGTAGAGAACATTATGAAGTGTGATTTCTGGAGATAAAATCACATTCCCTTTGTAATGAACCTCCTTGACTGAACCATCGGGAAGACCAATCAAAATTGGCTTAACAAGCTCTGTGAGATCAGAAAAATATGACTTGCAGAAACTAATATGATCTGTCGCGCCAGAATCCAAGATCCAACTATACATATTCACAGCAGTATTGACATAATGACTAAGAATACCTGCAAAATTAATGGATGGAACTTGCTGCTTATCCATCATTAATTTGAGGACTTCTTGATAGACTGCATTTACCATGGAATTTTCAATGGGAAGCGAAGAAGAGGGAGCATCTTCAACATCCAGAGGTGTGTTAGCAATAGCTAGAGCATTGGCAGATCCAGAAGGTGGAATATAATGAGAAGGTTGAGCACTGGCAGAGTTGTCCTCTTTCTGTTTATACTCTTTATACCAGTCAGGAATACCTGTCAGTTTAAAACAAGCCTCACACAAATGGCCTTTTTCCTTACAGTATGAACATTGTCTATCATACTTTTCCTTTTTAAAATCCCGCCTGCTACCACCTGCTGGCTTATATGGAATAGATTTAGCAGCAGCAAATACATCATGCTGAATTGGAACATGACAGGTTATTTCCTTTTGTTTTTCTACTTGTAATATCATATGGAATGCTCTATTTTCAGTAGGCAGAGTTTCCATAGACAAAATATGACTACATATGTGTTCATATTGATCATTTAATCCCATAAGGAATTGCATAACTCGAGTATTAGCTTCTCTAGTATAAATTTTCTTGAGAACATTACAAGTACAATGACTAATGCCTCGACAGGAACAAGCAGGAACAGCATCAATGGAGGTCAACTCATCCCATAGCTTCTTCATTTTACCAAAATAAACAGATACAGAAGCATTTTCTTGCTTAAGAGATGACAATTCTTTATGAATTTGATAGATAAGAGGTGCATTAGATACCTCAAATCTTTCAACAATGTCCTTCCATAGATCTAGAGCAGATTCTGCGTAAGTGAACACCTCAGCAAATTCTGACTTCATTGAGTGCAGAATCCAACATCAAATCATGTAATCGACTCTAATCCACCGATTAAGTTGATCATTGTCGCCAATTGCAGGTTTGACACACGTACCATCTATAAATCCCAGTTTCTGCTTGGCACTAAGTGCCATTCTAATGCTGCGTTGCCAGGATGTAAAATTGGTACCATTGAAGAGGACAGAAACAAGTTGCATCCCAGGATTATCGGAATTAGAGAGATATAACGGATCATCGACATTGATGGGAGCAGGACGATCCGGATTAGAGTTAGGCGAAGGATTAATCGAGCTGGAATCATTACTAGTAGCCATAGATCGAAGAAAAATAAGCGGAATGTGTATGAATGTTTGGGAAATTTCTATGTGTTTGGAAATGTAATCGGTAGCTCTGATACCATGTTAACACACAGAAAGATGTAAACTGAATAGTAGAATATTCTCATTACTGAACGTATTACACCATCTGTTCTTATACACAGTAGCAAGGTTGTTAGGGTTTGTTACACCTTTTCATTATTTACAGATGTGACCCCCTTATTCTATATATCTGGATATAATAGCCTATAGAGGCTTCCATTTTAGATGAAGATTGCCGAAGGTCTGCAAAGGTTTATCGAGTTTGCATTTGTACTCACCGATCAGGTTAAGGAACCATCATGTTGTGGTGCTTTACTCGGGTGCATTGTCTTTACCACCAACCATATTTCCTCAAGTATGCTCTTTGAGAAGATCAGAATTCATGCTACCATCAAGCTACTTAACACCACCACCATGGTTTCATTCGCACTGAAAGTCCCTGCTATAGTGAATAACTTGTTGTAGTAATTGACAACATGCGTTTCAATATTAGCCTCACTTGTGAAGATTATTCCGCTTTCATCCACAAGTCTTGTGATATCATTCTTTTGTTTTCGTTGATATCTTTGTGATTGAAATATTTTGCATTTTTACCCTATCTCTCCTCTCGTTTGTTCTGGGGCATATATGCAAATATGACTCATCTTCTCTATGCATTCGGTCAAGTTTGGAAATAATGTATTTCCCTTGTTGCAAGATGCCACTTGATGGTGGAGCATATATCCACATTTTCGTCTGGGGTAAGGATGGTATTGAAGTCTCCAAGAAAGGTCCAAGGGGTGGAGGAGTTGAGAATGTTCATGGTCTTGATGCAATCCCAAAAGAGGGAGGGTCGTTCAAGGAGGGTGTTTTAGGCGTAGATAAAGGTAGTCAAAAAGGAAGGTCGAAATGATTTTATCCGACTTAAAACTGAATCTACGTATTTTTTTTACAAAGTCATATCAGACATGCTTTTAGAGAAATTAGGGTCACCCATTTGAAAATAATGATACCGAACAACATTTTTTCTGATAATTTCGAACTTCGTATTTTCATCCGCAAAGATGATTTATGTTAGATTATATGAGATAAACCAACCTAACCGGTTCGGTTATAAAAAAACTACCAAATTAAAGTTTAATATATTTTATTTTTCCACAACATATATATCGGCATCAGCCAAATGTATAATATTATATTTTAAACAATTGTATTACGTTACATCACATGACTTTGAGTTTAATTTTATCAAGATTCACACTTATCATTTATCAGCCATTAATTAGTATTCGGTGCTTCATAATATTCGATGCTCGAATATATATTACACTTCTACAGCCATGAATTAATATTCGATGCTCCAATAAAATAATATAATAGTATCAGATATGATAAAAAAAAAATTAAAAGCGTCAATACAAAGAGAACTGTTCGCTAAAGATAATGTAAGATAATATGGGTGTATGTTAAATTAGTTTAGTAAACTAAAATATTTTAGTGTTTAAATGGTGTACTCGATTGAGGATACATTTATATAATTTAGTGTTTTTGATAAAAAAAAAAATACCAATTTACTTTTTTTTTTCTTCATTGATAAAAAAAAGTTAATCTGGTCCATATAATTTAGTGGTCAAATGGGTCCGTTTGGTTCCAACCCTGGAAACGAAAACGATATGCAAACGAATCTAGTCCATATGTATAATCTTATTCATGAAATTTTATGAAAGCAATTAGGGCCCGTTTGGTTCCAGCTCCGAAAACGGAAACGGAATGGAAACGAATTTAGTACATATGTATATCCTTATTCATAAAATTTTGTGGAATCATTTCTTGTGGATTAATGCAAAATGCACTTGCTTCCCCACATTTTGTTACCCTATAGGTATCAAAAGTAATCAAATTAAATATTACTGCAATTCCATCACACCACAAGGAATTATTCCACAAACTTTTATGAACAATGGTATATATATGGACTAGATTCGTTTCCATTCCGTTTCCGATTTCGGAGTTAAAACCAAACGGGCCCTTATTGTGGTTTAAAGTAATTGTAGTATATTTTAATTCGTTTTTCTACAAAGAAACAAATACATTTTACATGCAACAATAAAGAATGATTTCAAAAATTATTCATGAATAAGATAAGTATATGAACTAAATTCATGTTCATTCCATTTTCATTTTCTACGTTAAACTAAACGGGAGTTAATGTAAAATAGTTGATGCGACTATTATTATATGAAAACTTTAAACTAATTTTATACAACCATAGGGACAACCAAAGGCACTTTAGTATATATTTTAAATTATAACTAATTTTTCTTCTAAACTTTGATATAAATATATAGTTTATAATGATGTGCAAGCAAATACCTCTTAATTTAATTTTAGATTTTTGGATATGGGTTTTGATATAGTTATTTATGGAAGAAAATTTTAGACAATTTTTTAATGTTGAAATTATCAAAAAAAATATATGTTTTGAAAAATGAATAAAAATTGAAAGTGATTCAAGTATGGACATAAACAACTAGTTTAGTACACCCGTGCAAGGCACGGGCACTAGAGGAAAGTGGGCGGGGCAACTATTGGTCTCTCCATACGTACAATGACGCCTCATTACCGACATTCCAACACAACCTGTGGATCAGTAGCTCCCTACCTTCTAAAATGCTACACCAAGTGTAGCTAGGGCGATAACCTGCTTCCACCTGCAGAAAATTGTTATTTATATAATATTTGGCCTTTATAATACGAGCTACCAGCGAGTTCGGATCGGTTCACAACCTCCAACCTTGTTTATAAAGTAAAGCATGGTTAAAATATTTCATATCTCTAAAACCAAGGCCTCCAAGTCCGGACAAACACATCTTCTTCCAAGCAACCCAATGAATCTTTCGATTCCCCTCTGTCGAGCCCCACCAAAACCTACACATTAGGCTCTCGATCTTCCGTTTTTCCTCTGGCATTTCAAAACACGACATAGTGTAGGAGAAATTTCTTGGACAAACAGGACAACCGCTTTAATTTAAGAAGCATCTACTTTCTTAGTCTACTAAGGGTCTTTTCTTTTTATCCCTAAAGCTTTTTCCAAATTATTTTCCCAACATTTGCAAAAATGATATTTTTGTTATCTACCCATGCAAATGATATTTTTGTTATCTACCCACCATGGTTGGAAGCCCTAAATACCGCTCATGTTTATTCACCTCCTAAATGCCGACCACCTCCTGAATGTCACTCCTCAATGCACTTATGACATTGTTGTTTAAAGAGATATCAGGTTTGCACAATTAACTTGTTGCTCTGACTCTACTCCATATAGACGGAGTATATCAACGATTTCCCTACTATGTTGATAAGATACCTTTGTAAAATTGTCATCTCCAAAAAAAGTTGTGAAACTCTAGGAGTTGACAGACCAATTTTAATCCTGTAAGTCAACCCGTACTCTCACTCTCCCTAAAATGACAAAGAATGACCTTCCGCACAAAAATGGAGACAAAGGATTTCTTTGACGTAAATCCCTAGACGGATTGAACCGAGGTGAAGGAATTCCCTCATAAAGAATAAAAAAGATGATAGTAGGCACACAAAACGTAATAAGACAAATCCACCTTTCCTCAAAACCCATAACCCGCATACAACTCTCCAAATAACTTCATTCTACCCTATCATAGGCTTTGTGTCATATCCAGTTTTAAGGACATTTCATCCCGATTTTCGTATTGTGGAACAACTCAAAAGCAGCCAACACATTGTTAGTTATGAGGCGCCCAAGGACAAAAGCCCTTTGGTTAAGGGAGATAACCTTGCCTAGACACTTGTGACTCAACTCTGAGAATTCTCATTGCAAAGTGATGACAATCTTACTATCATCCTTATTTATCTCATATAATCCCATCTTTTCGGGTAAATTTTAAAAAACGTATGTAGCATAATCTATCATTTTTTCACACGAAAAATAGTGAATATAACTCATATCTATACAAACAACTTCAATTTGATTTCAACTCCCAAAATAAAATGAAAATGAATATAATTCACTTAAATATCATTGTTTATTCATAAAACTAATTTATAGGAAGTATACTTTTTCTTTTTAAATGTAAAATATGTTTTCATTCGTCCCTTTTGTTTTTCCTTTAAGGTATCAATTAAATTAATCAAATTCTACTCTAACTATTTTAAATCATAAAAATGATTTCAAATTAATTATAGGATATAATGTCGGTGATCCGCTTGTATTGTAATATACTTTTAGACGAGTTTAATACACGGGTATTAATGCGAGTAAATTCCAAGTTATATATGTGTTTTTTCTTTCTTGAAGTGAAAAAAGGCTTGATATGTGTTCATTTTTCTTATTCGACGGGTCTAACGACATGAATAAAGGCTTGGTGATAGGAGGAGTAACTCTTGGATGACTTATATGTTAGGCTCACATATGTGATACACTCGATGTTAATATTTTAGGTATGTAAAAAAAATTCGCGCCAAATGTCATGGAAGGTTTCACACGCTTGAGTGCATACATATGCTAAGTTTAAGGTCGACGGGATTCCATTTCAAAACCAATTGGTTATAGCAGAAATGACTCAACAAACTCATATACCATAATTGTTGGAGATTATAAGTTCCACGTCTAAAAGTGGGGACATTCCGAACCTAATCAAATTCTACTCCACCCTTACGCGTATGTGTTGGACTTATATCTAATCTAATGCGTTCATATGTAACCCCATTCTACGGTCGGTTGGTTATAACAAGCATCTTTGTAAAGTAGATTTGTTTGTATTCCATTTTAATATTTTTATATTATATTGAACGGGTCCAAAAAATGCATACACGTGCTTATATAACCACTATTGACTAAGAGAAAGCCAAATAAAATGATGCGTATAAAGCCAATAGAAAACGATCCCAAATTGATCTTTCAACCACTTGCAGGGCAGGGACAACAGTGTTGACTAACTCGAGGAACGATACAAATATTTTATATATATATAAACTTTTGGAACTGAAAATCGAGAATCTAAAATCCACCGGAGACTAGGTAGCCTCCCTATAAGAAGGCCGCAACGGAGCTTCCTCGAAAATCAAGGTAGACCAGTGATTTAGTCTTCATTCTACTATCATCGCTAGTAGTTCTTCTCTGGCAGAAGAAATCATTTTACGGAGGTGAGTTGTTGATCACTTTGTTCGCGAGAATCTTTGAGTTCGATTTCGTGTTATTTTGCTGAATTTGATTTCGTTTGCCTTCGATATCTGATCACGGACTGACTTGCTGAGTTGAGATTTGGATTATCGTCTTATCGAGAACAATTACGAACAGAGTTGTACACAATGAACTTGATTTGGTTCATAATTTATGGATTTTATCAGATTGTGTCTTACCTAGGGTTTCTGATCGGTTTTTGTATGAACTTTTTCTTCTACAGCGGCTCAAATTTGAAACGGTATACGAGATTTTATTTAGTTGACAATGGTGTCAAACAGCACTACTTCTGGACAGCAGCCTCAGTTCATGGTAGGCGGTGGTACAGGTGGCAATGCAAATGTTCCATTGATTGATTCAATCGAAGCTGAACAGATCGTTGTTCCTGACGTGAGTATTGTGTTTACCTCTTCCCTTGCCTTTTGTTACTACTGCTCTGTTTTGCGTGACATACTGGCATGCTATAGTGATTCTGACATAATCTCGTTAGTTATCTAACTTATCTCCTGAGAAATATACCTGAGGATCAACATCATATCCTTATCTTCTCTGTCCATATAATGATATCTGATTTAGATCTTGTAACACCGAACCTGTACCTTCTGGTTGAATTCACCCATATTTCACCCAGGAAATAACTTTAGTTACTTCACCACTCATAGTCTTGTCTAAACTTAATTTTTTCAAATTCTAATACATAAATATCATAAGTTACATTATTTCAGAGCCATAGTATTTTGGAGGACAATCAGATGGATGCTTAGTGGATGATGGATTAAGGCTATGTTTGGCATATAAGCTGAAGTCATAGCTTAAGCTGATATGTTTGGAGTTTTTTTAAGACAAAATAAGCTCCTTATAAGGTAAAACTATCAAATAGCCTCTAGTAAGTTGTCATGATATAGGTTAAGTGATAGGTTGGGCGGCCGTCATCCATATTCAGTTAAATCCATTATCCTGCCCATTTTTCATCTGCTTGGCATTTTTTCCTGGTTGTCATCCTTTTTCTGGATTGAACCCCACTAGTTTCATGTGAAATCGCTAAGAACATTTGGTTACTTGTTAGTGACATGTCATAAGCCTTTTACTTGCTTTATGTGCTTGTATATGCCTGCTGTTATGACGATACAATTTTGCACATACTCGATCTTCCTTTTTACACCTTTTTATACTGAATCATCTAGTAGTCTTTCCCCGTCTTAGAAATTTTTACTTTCTACTCTCACATCATGTACTTTCCATGCACTGATGTATCTTTTATTTGATTGAACCTTTCTCTGGCAAATTTGAAAGTTCTAACTTTTTATGGTTCTGAGAAGGTTGAGCATCTAATATTTCACTCTTTGTTGCAGAAGAAGAGCTGGAAGAACCTATTTGCATATATGGGTCCAGGGTTCCTTGTTTCTATGGCATACATTGATCCTGGGAATCGTAAGTTGTTAGCTTTTTTGTGGTTTTAGTCAAGTACTAAGTAATGTTGACATTTTGACCCTTCTGTGTGGTGTCAATGATTTGCAGTTGAAACTGACTTGCAAGCTGGGGCGAAATACAAGTACGGGGTACATACCTTTCCCTTTCACATTCTTCTTTTTCTCTCCTTCGATGCCTTTTTGAAGTCAAAGAGACTCGTTTTTTTTCCTTTTGTTTTTGGGGTGGTTGTGGTTAGAGAAATTAGGAACTGTGTCAAATATTCTCACTAGGTAAAATGCAATATCTTTGAATGCTGTTGGTATTGGTAGATGGGATATATCTCGAATGTGCCATGCCATCCACTATTTTTATAACATAATATATATCCAAGATGGTATGCAATACTATCTATTATTATGGCATCTTGATAATAATGCCAGTAAGCTACTCTGAAGTTATAGTCAGGAATTTTTTTGTTTGATTACTTGTATTCCATTTTATGTTAGGATGATATTATTAATTTCTCTCTTTGCTTTCCATTCTAGTGTTTGAAAGTTTTCCTTTTAATATTTCAGCAACTTTGGATCATTTTACTAGCTTCATGTGCTGCCCTTATTATTCAGTCTCTGGCAGCTAATCTTGGGGTTGTTACAGGTATATCTTTTACGTACTTCTTTGCTAGTTCACCCTATCCTAGACATTTTTAATGTTTTTGTATACCTTGCCTTCTTATTCACAGGAAAACATTTGGCTGAGCATTGTAGGGCTGAATATCCGAAGCGACCAAATTATGTGTTGTGGCTTCTAGCTGAACTTTCTGTAATAGTATGTGACATTCCTGAAGGTAAATTTTTATAGCTTTTTATGAATATAGTAACCTATGAACTCTTACTGCTTCATTGCTTTTAACAGTTCAGTATCATTTGGCATAACTATATAATTTAGTTGATGATGCTGGAAGCCTGGAAACACACTAATCCAAGGAAAATTTGGTTGATGGCTGTATCTGTTCACTACAGACTGACTATTGCTTACTACTTTATATTTTTCAAAAATTAAATTAAATTCTTTTCTCCATTTTTTTCAACCTTGAAATGAGTTTCAGCCATGATCTTAGCGTGATATTATTGCTCTCCTAGCTAAGTAGCTTATCTGCTTACTACCACCTTCACGTATGATATATTGTTCTAACTTTTCTCATGGTAAGGTTTAGTTTTCAAATATGGTGTGTGTCTCTAGAGGTTCTAACTTCTAACATATAGAACCTGTACTCTCTTTTCTGATTTTGATAATACATTATGCATTCTCTGTGATTTTTTTTTCCTTTTTCAGTAATTGGAACAGCATTTGCACTGAATATGCTGTTCAGCATTCCAGTATGGGTTGGAGTTCTTTTGACAGGGGTTAGTACCTTGGTTCTGCTTGCGCTACAGAAATATGGGGTATGTATAATGCTTTCAGTGTTTTCCTTTTGTCCTCTAAATCTGCATATAAAAAATGCAAAACCAATTTGAGCTGATGTAAGAAAGTGAGAGTTTAGGGTACAAGTTGCAAATACGTTCTTTTTGGGTGATAGATAGATGTTTTCAGCATGCCTTGATTGCCCATGAATGTTTCATCTTGAGATTTAGCTGTTACATTCAACTTTGTATATTGAAAAGGACATTGAAAGTCTCAAAACATGTTAAAGTTTTGAACTTCATTCCTTCAATCATTTGGCAGGTGCGGAAGCTCGAGTTTTTAGTAGCACTTTTTGTTTTTACAATTGCCACATGCTTCTTCTTGGAGCTTGGTTATGCTAAGCCTGCCGCATCAGAAGTGCTAAAGGGACTTTTTGTTCCTCAACTCAAAGGTGATGGTGCAACAATGAATGCGATTTCATTACTTGGCGCCATGGTTATGCCGTAAGTTTCTTGTATGTTAGGTTTTAGCACAATAAGTTCCCTCTTGGATTACTTGTCAAACACCTTTCTTTCACTCTTCTCTCGTGAGCATATGCTCTTGCCTCTTCCCTTCAGACGCTACATTTGGTCTTCTTGTGCAGGCACAATCTTTTCCTTCATTCAGCCTTGGTACTTTCCAGGAAAGTACCACGAACTGTAGGTGGCATCAAGGTGAATTTGTTACTTTCATGATTGATGGGCTTCTTGTCACCGTGAAAAATAATTTCAATTGTAGTGAGTAAAGAGTTACTCTACATGGAAGGCTGAAATAATATGTTCTAAGGAGTATAAGGAACTTTTATCATATGTGAAATTGGCTTAACTAGTAGCTATGGCTTTAGTGTTCCAAGGTTGTACTGAAGAATAATAATCGATGTCGGTTTGTTTTGAATGGCATTCGAAATCAGATATTGACTTAAAACTAATCATCCTTGTATCCAAAAGAGCTGTAGTCGAACCTTGTCTGTTGTGACATCTGACTTGGAATTAGTGGTGATAAAAGCTTAACGCAATTTGGATATGGCTGATGTCGGTTGTGTTTGAGTAAAAGTGGTTTGTGGGCTATTATTGTAACAGTGAACATAAACAAGTATATTATGTTTTTATAGATACAAACTAGGCCCCTTCTAAATTTTTCTAAAAAGGCTCCACCACACAAATATTCTCATTATTTTAAATTGGAAAATTGCATGGGCCTACTTTGTATCTGTCATACAAAAAAGGCTCTTCTACACCAATATTCTTGTTGTGTTTTCATTATTTAGGCTTGGTAAAGATCAACTGATAGCTACATATCTCAAGTGTAAAATTTTACTTCTCCGTGGGTTTTAATCTGGGGACTTTCTGAGCAAGATATTGAGGATAGTTTGCATCAGTATTCAGTAGCATAAAATAGATAAAAAAATAAAATAAAATTTAATACGTTTACATTATAGGTGAAGAGCATTTATCTGATAGACAGTCTTCACATCCTTATATGTTCTAAGGCTCACTGTTGTTTTCACTAAATGTATCTTCATCATGTTGTGTATCTGTTCGATGGCCTGTTATCTCTAGATACTAATTTTTAATAAAAAAATATGTTCCCAAAAGGCTTCTACAATTATTTGTACGCATTCAGAATCAAAAGTAAAAACATATATGATCTGTATCTGTTTATTTCAATTTCTTCTTTTTTATAACAGCAAATTAATTACATTACCATAAACTGATGATCATTGTTGAAATGCTTTTGTTGTGGCAGGAGGCTTGCAGATACTACTTAATAGAAAGTGGAGTTGCTCTTGCTCTTGCATTTCTTATTAATGTAGCAGTTATATCAGTAAGTGGTTCAGTTTGCCACTCATCTAATATAAACCCTGAAAACAAAGAAAGCTGCGCCGACTTAGACTTGAACACAGCTTCTTTCTTACTGAGGGTATGATTTCTGCTTCCACTTATTCCTTCTAGTCTATAGCTCCTACATGACTTTTGTTGATGGTCATTGCTTGCTTTCTACAGAACGTACTGGGGAAATGGAGCTCTAAGCTTTTTGCAGTTGCTTTGCTGGCATCTGGGCAGAGTTCTACAATAACCGGGACTTATGCTGGTCAATATGTCATGCAGGTATCTGATTCAGTAAAATCTACATTTGTAGGCAGTGAGATTTTAAGTGAAGTTCTGTTCTATAGAATCGTGGCAGTGAATTAAAAAGTGTCACGTGGGTGATGAGTAAACAATAATACTCTTACCTTAGCCTTCCAAGTAAGTACCTACCACTTACTCGAATCTAGATGATACTATATTCCTGATACCAATGGATCAATGTCTCCACATTGTTTTACTCTTGATAGGTGTGTTTTTATATCTCATCATAATTTATATCCAATATACATGTTAAAACACTACTAACGGCCCTTCCTCTTGCGTCCACATGAATGATAATGCCTCTCCTGTTTCAATTTCTTACCTCCAATATGAGTGGACAGATTAAGTTTCTTTTAGCAACATAATTGTATATTATTGTACATACGTTGCCTTTTGGATTGGTGAACAAGATGGAAATATGTTCAGGAATGGTAAATGATTAGTTGTGGCTGTTTCAGGATCTTCTAGCTTCCATTAAAATGTTATTTTCCCCTTTTCTTTCCTTTTTCAGGAAGTCTAAGACTATGCAATGGTTTGGTTTCTTTCGTTGTCATTCAGGGGTTTCTTGATTTACGATTGGTGCCATGGATGCGAAATCTTCTAACTCGATGCTTGGCAATTCTGCCTAGTTTAATTGTTGTAATTATTGGTGGATCTTCTGCAGCTGGAAACTTGATCGTCTATGCATCGGTAATGTATAAATCACTATTTTAATTCTTATACTCAAATTACTAAATGGTTATCACTTTTACTCGGTGCATATAGAAAAAATTACAAGAATGATGAGAAGTGTTGAATTTTTACCATCAAGTCCTGTTCTCCAGGCTTAGCTTGAACCCTACCAGGGCTCGAGTTCCATCTCCATCTTTCCTATTGTCATCTTCTTCTTTTACACCCTCAAAGTTATGTTTCACTGCTCTACTCGCGTCTTTGAACACTCAGAAACTTCCTTGATGTGAAAAGAATAGATATTTTACGCAGTCATTTAGAACCCGAGGAGAATATTCTTGAGAGTTATAATTGAAGCATGGTTCTTTTAGCTGAAGCTAATAGTTCACAATAAACGAATCTCCTTATCTTTTAATTTAAGTGTATTGTACGTCTCTCCTAGCGTTCCACCCTAACATCTAAAATTTTCTATGCAGATGATATTGAATTATGTACTCCCATTTGCTTTGATTCCGCTGCTCAAGTTCACTAGCAGCAAGACCAAGATGGGAGTTCATGCCAACTCATTCTTGGTAAGTTCTTTTTCCGTGTTACATTTGTCTGAACTGTCGTATATATAAAAGGAACAATGACAAAACCAAAAATGAAGCAATTGTAATGAAAGAAAAATAAAAAAATTTGCAGTTTGGCTATCATATATAATTCAAATCCTAATATGTTCTTGTGAATTTTGATTTGGCTTCTATTTGTTCTCTTTGGTTTTACGTAGCTTTCAGCGACAACATGGGTTATTGGTTCCCTGATGATGGCGATAAATGTTTACTTCCTTTCCAAGACATTGATTGATCCGTTAATTGCCAACAAGTTGAATCATGTCCAGAAAGTCTGTGTTGGAATATTTGGATTTTCAGCATTGCTTACCTACATAGCTGGTATTGCCTACTTGATTATCCGGAAAAACAAGGAGAACAGTAGTAGTCTATTGGCATTAACAAGAATGAGCAGCCAACAAATGAATGACGGATCACAAAGCCTTCCAAGAGAGGACATAGTTAGCATGCAACTACCTAGGGGCCCGGCTAACTCGGATTTAAACTGAAGCTCCGGACTGCTATGGCGTAGTCATGGTTCATTTGCATCCGAGTTCTCTTGTGATGGGCGGTTCAGCTGGTACATACATTTCTTCTAGATTAGTAGGTAGACTTCCTTGATTGGCATGGTATGCCTTTTAAGTTGGCTAGTTACTTAATCACTCTACTTGTAGGAAGATGTTGTAGCGCTAGGGCCTTTTACTAGATTTCTTTCAAATAAATGAAACACCATTGCGGTAGTTACAATGGACTGGTTTTCGAGCAGAAGCTTACACGGAAAATATGACGGAATTGGATGCATTAGAGGATTTTGGTTCCTTTTTGTTTTCTTTGCTCTGTTTTTGTGTTGTTATTTAAGGGAAATTTCGTATGGTATCCTTGTGTCTTATTTGAATTGGAAATAACCTAACATTAGGGTTGACCAGTATCCGGGTCGGCCCGCCCGCCTGAGAAAAAACATGAGCATCTACCTTGACTTTTCATTTAGTTTGTTTTGGGTATTTTAACTAGTTATACTCGTTTCTAATACAATATTGCAGGGATAATTGGATTGAAAATTATTCAAATTATTCTGGTGTTTGGATTTTTTTTTGTGTTGATTATTGTTGAACTCGATAGTAGTTACTATGTACGTATAATTGGATTGAAAATTTGTTTAGATACACTACATAACTTGTTTTGAATGATAAATTCCGAAAAAAACGCAAAATCAACTACATCCGGGCTAGACCAGCAGCCTGCCGCTTTTTATGTGGGTGGTTTAGGCGGGTAAACCGACCCGCACCTTCCGGTTAGAGTTTTTAGGTATGGCCCAAAATCAAGTACATCAGGGGTACCAGATCAGATTTGGTTTGATCGAACTACAAGAAACTCGACCCAAATTCAGAGCTTTGAAGTTTCGCCATCTCTTCCAAGAAGCCATCCACAGCCTTCTCCTCCAATGTGATCACAACCCGAAAACCATCTTGTAAGCCTCCTCCTGCACCCGAAAGCGGCAGGAAGAAGCAAGGGCAGGAGCTCCCCATGAGTTTCCTAGACAAAGGCAACACATTCACGGGACCACCCCACCCAAAGTCAACGTCGGAGTGACCCAAGTGCCGCCAGTCTGTGAAGCCGCTCACCCCCTTCCCCGCCGTGATCCCTTTCTCATAGTTGAGCTCTTGGAAGTCGATGAAAGAACGCACATACTCATCTCTCGCATTACCCTTACTCGCCTTTATCAATTCCGCGGTCTTCCATATCGGCTGCTCTACCAACTCCTTGGCGGTCAAGGGCGCGTAGAGTGTGACACAGCCGTTGCCCCAGTAGCCTTTGGGCAACGGCGGGTTCATCACTCTCCGGATGTTGATTAAATACGCAAACTTAACCGTCTCCGTCTCAACAACACCCGATGATTTAACGCTGCAAATTCATCAAAATATATATCCGTTACCAAATGAACAAATATTCAAACTACATAGAATATGAATCATCGACTAACTCACTTAGCACGCCATATGTAAGCACCCAAAGCCTCAAACGTGGTAAAGCTAAAGCCGGTCTGGTCCAATATCATTTTCTTATACCTCTCCACCCACTCATTCTTTACGGTAAAGCAAACCCTCTGAACCGGGTTTGAATCTGAAATCATCTTATCATAATTCAAAACTTCCTTATCCAAAATCAAAACATTCTCCAACGGGACACTAACACGTGGCAGATCCCTGGGACCCAGCAGCTCTCTACGAACCCAAACCGGATCTACCGAAACCGCTCCTAACCCATGGGCAAACCCGACCATCGCTCCGAACAATAAACCAGCCCCGTAGCCATCACACATTGCGTTGTAGGCTGCAACACCGAGAGTAAATCCACCACAAGAAAACACGGTAACCTACAACACGGCATAAAATTCGAAATTACTGGGAAAGTTGAACTTGGGCAAAAAAAGGTAAATTATATAGGTGACACGTGACGAATGCGTACAATGAGTCATTTTATAATGTCGATGCACCACACCTAATGTATTGGGCCAACTAATTTGTCTATAGTTTTAACTCATGTGTTGGCCTCAACGCACATGTCATATTGTCAAAACTATGATGTGCATGTTCGGATATCCGAGCCGAAGCCTCGTGTATCCAATTCAATATTTTTATAAAATCCTGATCTGATTCGAGAGTACTCGGATATCTGATACTCTTAACTGGTCAAATATCCGATGAATAATCTCAAAACCTCAATTCGTATTCGATTTGATGATCCGAAAAATCCTCCTAGATCAAATTCGGATATGGTATTTTCGGATTTGGAATTTTTCGGATTGAATCTTTAGGTTATGGATAAAATTAGTCGGATATTTAAGACAAATCGTTACTGGGAAAGTTATATATTAGATCATCGGAATTTGTGAGAAGGCGGACGGAGTCACGTGATTCGGGTGAAGGTTCACCTGCACCGATCCGTTTCACCCGTTTATTGATTATCTACACTTATACATTCACGAATCACGATGTTACCTGCAACACAAACGGGCTAGCCAGGGCCGCTTCCGGGTCCGGGTCAGGCACAAGATCATCAACGAACTCAGCTCCCGGGTCATCAAGATAACCCACCGAATCAAGGGAGCAATCAGCTACAGCGCAGACCACGGGAACTCCACCGCCGACCACACAGAATAGCTCAAGACGGCCACTAGGAAGGCGGCGGAGAGTGCCGGTTAAAGGGTAGAAAGCCACGAGGGCTTTAGAAAGAGAGTCAGTGATGACATGGACGGGATGAGATGACGTGGAAGCTGCAGAAGGGCGATATGAACGGAGGTAGCGGACGGTGGTGCGGAGGTTGAGGTCATTGTCAAGGTGGGAGAGTGGGAGGATGTGGTCGGAGTTAAACGGCGGTTGTGATGGGGTTACGGTAACGGTTTCCGTTACTCTAATGGTTACTTTGGGTGATGCCATTGGGTTTTCGAATATGGCGATGGAGATGAACTATTGATTTTTGACGTTCTATATAAGAATTGTAACGATCAGAAAGTTGTAATTTTCGATGCAAAATTTCCACCTACTTTATGAATGAGAGATGAGATCGAGACGTGGATCGATGGATGCCAATAAAAATGGAAAATTGTGTAGGGCCTAACTAGAAAAAATTATTACCAATAATTAGTTGGCCTCGATATTCGAGTTCGGATCCACCTTGACAACATGTATGGAAAATCCCCACAATGGGTCACGACTATATATCATATCCGGACGTAGAGCGGGAAAGCCGATCGAGCCGAAAACGTAACCAACTTCAAAAAAAAAAGTTTTAAAAAAATATTTAACATCGAAATTACGCAGTTCGTGTCTATAGTTTCGTCCACGATATTATAACGTATCAATACATTTATAAATGAGTTTTAAAGTAATGTAAATAGGAAGAGGTTACGAAAAGATGAATCTAAAATAAACTATTAGTGTATAAATATGAATTAAAATGATATTCTGATAAAAAAAATTATTTTCTTATAAATTTTACACAAAAAATTCCTAAAAAAAGAATCATGTTGTTGTAGTGTTAATTCAAAATTTTGTGTTACATTTCAAAAGTTGTTAATTTAAGTCACATAAGTTCATATATGTTTTCATCAAAATTATACATGTGGAGCAAGGAAGAAATTAACACAAGGTATGCAAGGTTTGTCGAAATGATATCCTTGGAACGAGGAACGTTTTTGAAGGATTCGGGAATATCATGATGGTCGGCCTGTCGGGACACTCAAGAGGAGGCCAAGATGTTCCAAAGAGATCTAGATGATGGAAAAGAATTTGAGACAAGGTTGTCGGGACAATCTGAATAGATGCGGATCTCGCCGAAATGCTACTGAAAAGTCTAATATCAAGCAGAACCTCGTAGACTAGAAACTTAAGTAAAATTCTAAACTTGTATAGAATGAGTTGAGTTATGAAGGCTTCAAAAGTGTTTGTAATGGTAGAGTATCAAAATCTTACACAATCTACTAAACTGCAATCTCTTAAATTAAACTCTCAAATAAATCACTCTTGCCAAACCCGGACCCCTAACACACTAACCCCAAGAGACGCTCTTGACCAGCAAAAGTTGATCCGTCAGATATCACCGTAGAGTACACATCTCAAACTATATGTACAACCTCCCAAAAGGGGGTGACCATCTTTATTTAAAGTCAAGATTTTAAGCTCAACCACACAAATTCATGGACTTCATCTAAAACCAATCGATAATACAAGCAATAATCATATACTTATATACCAAACTCGAGCTCACTAAATTTCACACTAGATATAGTTGTACTCAACAATTCAACGATGGTCTTGGACCGAATACGCACATGTGAAACCCGTGTTAGATCTGGCCGTTCGAATCTCATACTATTCTTGAAGCTGTCACCACGTCCATATGTTCATCACTTTCAGCCCATCTCATAGTCATCCATGTCTGTTTTTGCATATTTTCTTGTACAATTGTTGAATGGCATCTTTCACTTCATTAAACTTCTGCTGTGTGTTTTTGACAAAAACTTATATCACAACTATTTGAATTTTCTTTCTTTGTTTTCACTCTTGTAGCTGCTGTTTTCAAGGCGGGACTTGTGACCAATACACATCTACCTCTCTACGTCTTTAAACTCGATTAAAATCCGATTTGTACAGATCGGATAACAACTCTTGACCACAATATAACCCGCCCCAACATCTTTTTTTTTTTTGAAACAGAACGTTGTTCGAACCATTAGACGTACGGCACACCGTCAAGTGTGTCGAAAAGCCGAAAAAGATCGGCAGACGGACAAACCGTCACGAAGGACCACAAACAAAGGAGAAAAGAAATACACAAAAATACATCAAAAAACCCGAAAAGTATGTGTTATTTAGATGAAAAATTAAGGAGATGAAATTGTTTAAGATGAATATGAAATTATGTTTGGTAAAATGAGTATAATTGTGAGTAAAATTACGAAAAATTACGTGTTAAAAATTTTTTATAGATGAAAGAGATGCAAAAAGGAATAAGGATACAAATGAGATTTTAGCCTCAACAATCCTTATAATCCTTATAATCAAAGTTTAATCAAATTAAAAAATTTCCATAATCTTAATTCTCTTAATCTTTATAATCTAACCCTTCAATCATCTTCGTATCTTTACTAAACAAAGTTAAGCGTTAATTCTCGTAATCTTAATCCCTTAATTTATATGAGTATCAGTCACATACATGGGCGGCCCTTGGGAGGGGCAGGGTGGGGCAGGCTGCCCCACCCTCCACCAAAAAAAAAAAAATTGTGACGGTTGTGGCTTCTCTCGTTAATAAAATCGTTTTCTATGATTTGTTATTTTTTAAATATCACTATTCTTGTGTTATATTTAAATGTTTTTCTGGATCTTTTGCCGGAGTGAACGAAACTTCAAAGGAATTTCCCGTTTTGGGCTCGGAGTGAACGAAACTTCGTTAATAAAATCGTTTTTGAAAAAAACGAAACACAAATAGAGTTGCGGCCCTGACCGCGCCTATCTTGTAACGTTTTTGAAAAAAAAAAAAAAGATAAAGAGGCGCGGTTATAGACCGCACCTATAGGGCAACTATTTTTTTTTTTTAAATGTACAGGCGCAGTCCAAGACCGCGCCTTTAAGTGCAATGATTTTTTTTAAAAAAATTGTATTTTATTTAATCAGAATATTAAAGCGCGGTTTGTAACCGTTCTTCTATTTGCACCAACGTGGAAATCTCGTGTATTTTGGGGAATAGTTTTGCTCCGAAGCTAATTTCGGAAAATTTTCCCCATTTTTGTTTATTGTGGCGAAATATTATGTTTTTTCTACTTTCCATTTGATAGATATTTTTTTTTTGACAACATGAATTATTCTAGTAATGAATTTTTCAATATTATTAGAATATGTCAACTCGCAAGATGAGTTTACACATTTTGTTGTCAGATTGACTGTTTATTTATAGAATTGACTATTTAATTTTGGTAAACTTGTAGTCAAAACTGCTTAAGTTGATGATTTATTGACTTTATTTTTTTCGTTATTTTATTATTATATATATTTTTATCGAGAATTTTCGCCCCTCCTTTTAGAAATCCTGCTGGCGCCACTAATCATATATATGGTCCTAACTCCCGATGTTAGAAAAGAGAAGAAGTGAATATATATTTGGTTTTCTTTTTCTTATTACTCATGCTATACAATTCCTAAAGTGGAAAGAAAAAAGTTATATCTTTGTTTTTTTTATTTATTATTATTCGTGTTATACTATTTCTAATGTGAGAAAACGAAAACCAATTTGATTATCTTTTTCTTATAATTCATGCTATACTATTCTGAGAGAGAAAAAAATAATATACATTCGATTTTCTTTTTAGTATATTACATAATATACCATTTATAGAAAAGAAGAAAAAAACCTATTTACCTCTTTAAATAGTCCATTTCCAAGTGTCTCCAAAGCACATTTTCCCTACATCTCCAAAGCACATTTTTAAAGTATATACAATTTCTTAATTTTATGTTTAGATTTTATCTTCTTCTCAATATAGTTCTTACTCTCGTATGAGTAAAGATAGGATTTTATTTGTAGGGTTTTTATAGTAATAGTTCAATAGTTATAAGATTATAAAAGATAATTTAATATGGTATAAAGTTACGGTTCGTGCAGGTCTCGTAATCTTGTATTTGGGTTGTGATTAGTGAGTATGATTCCCGCCCGTTTGGTTAAGCGGGTCTTAAGGCTTTGTGTCAAGCGCAACTAGTCCTGGCTAAGTTGACCTTAAGCCTTTGTGTCAAGTGCAACTAGTACAGGATAGTTGTACTTGAGGGGGAAGTGTTAAGATGTGTGGAGTATTATCCCACATCGACAATATAATAATACCGGAACTTAACATATAAGAGTTAGGACTACTACTCCTATTTTCAATTGGTTTTAGGATAGAAATCGAATGTTTGTGTGTAAGTTCACTTTATGTGCGTCCTAATTTAATAGTTATCATGATTTTATGTAAAAATTAATTACGAATTTTTTAAGTTAATTTGAATCAAACATGTTAGACTATCCGGTACCACATTATTGCTAAACATTCCATTAGCCTAAACATTAATCCTAACCCTACTAAAAATTTGGTATACATGTGAATAGGCACACAATGGCAGAAGCAAGTTTGTCCATGAAAACATGGAACCAAGAAGAAGTGTCAAGGTTCGTAATCAAGGAAGGAAATGGAGTGAAAGGGCTAGCTGACATGGGCATACCAAGCTTGCCCGAGGAATACATCCAGCCGGTGTCCGAGCGTCCCAACACCATGACCGTAAACCAACGGTGCATGATCCCTACTATTGACCTCTCCAAGCCCACGGCCGAGCTAGAGGAGTCTATTTGGGATGCAGCCGAGAGGTTCGGGTTTTTCCAAGTGATTAACCACGGAATCTCATCAGAGGTCCTTGAGAGCATCAAGAAAGCGACATTTCGATTTTTCGAAATGTCGTCAGAGGAAAAGAGAAAGTATCTAAAGGAACATTCTCGTAGCAACCATGTAAGGTATGGATCTAGCTTTAGCCCTCAAGCCGAGAGGGCATTGGAGTGGAAAGATTATCTTAGCCTCTTCTTTGTTTCTCGTGAAGAAGCGCATGCACTATGGCCTCCTACTTGTAGGTAAGCTTGTTGGAAGATTTTTATACTGATGTTAAGTATATTAATTCGGGTATTAAGTTTTTAAGTTTTAAAAATCATAATTCATATATAAT
Organism: Fagopyrum homotropicum; assembly: GCA_033239125.1. NCBI lineage: Eukaryota > Viridiplantae > Streptophyta > Magnoliopsida > Caryophyllales > Polygonaceae > Fagopyrum > Fagopyrum homotropicum. The sequence goes on from BSWB01000001.1 coordinate 166,671,983, forward strand.
TTTTATTTTTAATAATACAAATTGTCTATAATTTAAGTTAAAGTTAATTTAAAGGTGGAAATTAAAATAACTCTGGTCAGAGTGCTTAAAGAGATCTATATAAATTAGGGTATGTTTGATAAAGTAAGATTACCATTTGGTAAACCTTTAAATGAAGGGGATTAACATTATGCGAATTAAAACGGAGAAATAGTTCTCGTAATCTTGTTTGGTAAGGGAATTAAGGAGATTATAGAGATTTGATTATGAAGATAAAAAGAATTAGATTATGAAAATTTTGTAATCCGGTAAAAGTTAGATTATAAGAATTATGAAAATTATTGAAGCTAAAATCTCACTTTTACCCCTCTGTTTTTTCCATCTCTATCATCTATAAAAAAACTAACACGTACTTTTTTGTAATTTTATCCACAATCATATTAATTTCACCAAACACCCATTTCACTTATTTTCATCATCATCATCATCTTAAACAATTTCATCTCCTTAATTTTTAATCTAAATAATTCTCTTCATCCTGATCTTCATCCACGTAATCTTATGTTACCAAACTGGGCCTATGTTGATAAAACAGAAGATGAAAAGAATTATATAGATAAAGAATTAAGGAGACGCAATTGTTAAAAGAGATGAGTATAAAAATAAGTGAAATGAGTATTTGGTAAAATTAATATGATTGTGGATAATATTAAGTGTGTGCTAATTTTTTTTGGAGATGAAAGTGATGGGAAAAACGATAAGGGGTAAAAATGTAATTTTAACCTCAATAATTCTTATAATCGAAGTTGGATAGGATTACACAATTCTCTTAATTTAATTTTCTTGATCTTTACAATTTAATGTTCTTCATCCCCTTCATTCCCTTATCAAATAAGATTAAGGGAATTATTCTATCATTTTCACCCCATAATCTCCATACCCTTAATTTTGTTACTAACCAAACGGGACCTTAGTATTTTATTATGCCCAAACTTAAAAAATGTCTAGGTCTAGTTAATTAATAGAGTCAAGAATTTATTATCTCTATATAATTATAAAAGGTCAACTTACTTAGATCACCGACCTACATACGATATACAATAATTATAAAAGGTTAATATTTACCTAGCACACCCGGCATACCTGCGATTATTAAAGATAAATCAACATAGAGTATGTGCGGTCTATTTTAATCTATATTTGTAGGTGATATGTACGACCATTAACATAGATCATGTGTAGTTTAATTTGATACATAATATGTGATTCAAAATTAAAAAATTTGTATAATGTATTGTACATTAGATACAAATTAATGCAATATGAAATAATAATGAGGAAAAATAGAAATAAATTGTAAAAAATAATCATTGATTTCAATATTTTTAAATTTTATATCACATGAGTAAATAATGTTTCATTTAAAAATTAATATAAAGATTTTTCTCATTTAATTACAATCGTATAAGAGTCTATTTTAAATATAAATTATATAATTTTATTTTTATACCTAATGGAACGGTTAATTAGATATCTAACATTCTAGAATGTAAAATTTTAAATATATCAAAAATATTTAAAAAGTCATAAAATTACAAGTTATATATATATAAATGATGATAAAAGTATAAATTATTTTTATTTATATGCCAATCGATATGCATGCAGGGATGAGCTACTAGACTACATAGAGAAGTGCGAGCCACTAACCAAGACCGTGATGTCCGTCTTAATGAAGGGTCTTGGGATCCGCACCGTTGACTCGCAAGTGGAATCCATACTAACCGGATCAAAGCGAGTCAACATTAATTACTACCCGAAATGTCCAAACCCGAACCTGACTATAGGAGTGGGACGTCACTCCGACGTCTCCACCCTCACTATTCTCCTCCAAGACCACCTAGGTGGTCTTTACGTCCGTTCGCCACCCAAAGAACAAGAGTACGGGAGTTGGATCCATGTGGCTCCGATTCAAGGCGCGCTTGTGATCAACATTGGGGACGTGCTCCAGATTATGAGCAACGGAAAGTACAAAAGTGTCGAGCATCGTGTTGTTGCCAATGGGAATGGAAATCGGATCTCGGTTCCCTTATTTATCAACCCGAAACCCACGGAGATGATTGGTCCGCTAGATCAAGTGCTTGTCGAGACCCTCGAGAAGCCCAAGTACAAGCATGTTCTCTACTCCGATTATGTCTTGAACTTTTACCGAAATGTACATCATGGCAAGGAATCTTTGCAATACGCAACAATTTAACTCGTTACGTACTATTGTATTTCGTATTATTAGATCTATTTATCCACCAAAATAAAACTGTATCGCCATATTAGTTAACTCCGATCACCTTCATTAACATTCGGACTTATCTAATATTGGTTATTGTCTTTGTACTCTCAAGTCTCATCCATTGATGTTTTTCAAGATAATTGTTATCCCCTCTACATTATAGTGATTGTTTAGTCTATTTATTCTTCTTTTAAATATGCCTAAAGGCTAAAGTAATAGGAGTTCTCCAGTCTCATTGCAAGACCTAATGAATGATACTTTCCCACTTTGTGAAAATCATCCTGAAGATGAAGACCATCTTTTCAACCTTTGCAGCTACTCAACCCTCACCTTTGATCTTATCGCTCGTTGGACCCAGCTCCCTACACCTCACCCCTACAGTACGTAATTGCATCTAGACTTGGCTCAGCGCCCAAAAACCCCACCGACACGACTTCATAGCCAACATATGTATCTCCTCCATCACTAACCTAATCTACTCCATTTGACATGTCAGGAATGATCTCATTTACAACAACCATTACATCCATTCCACCACTTGTGCACACAATGTCATCAGAGCTACCAAGAACTTCGCCTCTAGTCACTGGAAAGATATATCACAAACTTCTCTTACATGGGCCAATCGACTTGGCATCCATTTCCTGTAACTTCTTTCTCTTGTTCTGCTCCTTGTTTCAGTATCTTCTTGGTTTAGTATACCCCATGTAAATTCCGGTTCCTTTGATTAATATTTTTTTTTAAAAAAAAGTAATAGGAGTTCTATTTTAGCTAAAACTACACTCAATAATTGGAGAGAATTGGTTTAATAAAGTTATTTTTATTAAATTAATTAACCTAGTTAATAACAAGTGATTTGCTATTAGTCGTCCATTTAGCATTGGGGTCCTTCCTTCCTACTAGGGTCGGAACCCTTAGTAGAAGCACTTGAAGAGTTTGGCATTTGGCCTGAGATTTAATTATTGAATCGATCTTGCATTCAATGTTTCAACTAGGATTGATCTCCGACACCGCCGCCGTCATGGGGATACCTCCCAGAGCCACCAATACCTATATTGAGTCTTTTCTTCTTCGCCGTGGCCAAACTTGGTCGTCGGCAACCTTAAACTCCGTGAGGGCCTGGACATAAATCGTAATTGTTATTTTCTGTGACAAAAATGGTAAAAAGAGGTATCAACTTGTTCGGAATTTGGAGAGGATGATGGTGCGCTCTAGCTTAAGATTTCGTGTATATGTTTTGGATATTAGATTTTTTTTTAATGTTTCAAGTATTTATTAGATTTCGGGTACATGTTTTGTGTATTACGTTTTCAGGTATTATAATTAAAAAAAACTCTTGGTGTAGGGTATTGAGTATTACAATTAAAATATACTTGTTATTAAAAAACAAATCATGAGATTAAGTTAATCCAACCGGTAATAGATGGGGAGGTTCATCTTGGTCTTCTTTACTTGCATATTGATTTTTTGGGGTTATAAATTATATGGGTTTATAGTTTATTTTCAAGTTTAGTTATCGACGAGTTTATATGAATAAAGCAGATAAAATTGTTTACATGAAGTTTATTTTTAGGGTTTATATTACATCAAAAGACACTTACGTCCTTACAAAACTCAAAAAATAATGTTGAATACCCAAAAATAAACAAATAATATCGGGATGGAAAACAAAAAGAACAAATTTGGACTTTAAATAAAAATAAACTTATCCAAACAAAAATAATCTTGATTTAAAAAGTTTATTTTGAAGTTATTTATAAACTCAAATAAACTTGTAGAAAAATAAATCAATCCTCAAGTAAAAGCCTAAATTTACTAAATAAAATACAAATAAACTACAAGTAAACAATCCCTATCAACCAGGATTAAAAAAAAAACAAATGATGAGTATTTAATTTCTTGATCTCATCGGATACAAACCGAACTATCCTTCAAATTTATGGAGATTTTCTTACTTACATTTGGATCGAACTCCACCGGCCCAACATCAGTCGTTGGGCTTGAATAGGCCCAATATCAGTCGTTGGGCTTGAATAGGCCCAATATCAGTCGTTGGGCCTATACAAGCCCAGATTTCAATATTGGCATTGCCAAATATGATTTCATCATAGAGTGAGATAATTAGGTTGAAATTGGAGAATGAAAAAAAAAAAAAAACGGACCCTCTAGAATTTCAAATCAAGTTTACAATTTAAAAATGTAAAGTAATATCCAAAATCTCAACCATGATTTTGGACATTAAAGTCGAGATTACTCTCGACTTTTTTTTTTACGTATTGGTGGTAAACCGACAAACCGGTTTGGGCTCCGCCGGTTTAGATTTGTGCTAAACCGAAACCTAAATCGACGGTTTGGAAACCTAAACCGGCAGCTCATGTCTAATTAACATACTCCCACGAATACAATTACAAAACACGTCTACTAGATAGTTGGACAAATGAGTCTAACATCTCATTTTCTTTATAGCTAGTCAAGAGAATTGAAAGTCGGACAGTTTGGCAAACCACTCATGAAAAAATCTACACATGAACTTTGAACCTAAGAGGGGGAATCGAGCCGAGTCTAATAATTTAAGGGTCGCTTGGAAATCACTAGTTTATCGATGGTGTTTAGAAAACAAAATTTATTGAAACTGATGTAGTTATAAAATTACCCAAAACAAAAAGTTAACTATTTCTTTTTAATATAACTTACAAATATAAAATGTACTTACTTTTATATGAGAAAACTTATGTATCAAATTTGAAAAACGGTGGGCAGCAATCGCCTCAACATCAGGGAATTCTCTCCTCTCATTTCAAAGATCACTAGAAAAATCAACTCTTGAAACGCCAGATGTCTCTCCTATGCTGGTAGAAAGCATATCGTAGCTTCTATTCTTATGTCAATTCACCTCTACTGGAGCTCTGTTCTACCTATCCTCATGTCCATCATTCTCAAGATCCAGGGGTTGCTTCGCTCTTTCCCGTGGTCCGGCAAATCATCCTCTGCCCGCTCCTTGGTGGTCTGGAATGTCATCTGCAACTCCTACGAGGATTGGGGTCTCGGATTCAAAGAGATCATTTCCTGGGACAAAGCTTGCATCTTAAAACAAATCTTTGACCTTGTCTCACTCAACCCTACTGCAAACCTCTGGACTGAATGGACTCATAACAATATCCTAAAAGGTACTTCGATCTGGCTCTACCCTCCCTCCTACAAACATAGCTTCGTCTGGGGCTCGATGATTAAGATCGGAAACGAGATCCGGGATACTCTACCTTGGCCCGATTTCGTGCACCTCACTTGCAAAAATAGACGGTTCAAAACTTCTACCGCCTATAACATCATTTGGAAAACTCCTCCGCCCTCTCCTCAGTATGATCTACACCACATCTGGAAGGGGATAAATGTCCCCAAATGCAATTTTATTGCTTGGGTCGCTAGCCACAACCGATACCCACTCTCTCTAAACTCCTCTTGTGGAACATCATTCAAGATGACACTTGCAAGCTTTGTAACTCTCAAAAGGAAGATCATGACCACCTTCTCCATAACTATAGTTACTCCACTCTTTTCCCCGACCTCATCTCTAGATGGACCCGTACCCCTCCTCCTTACCCTTACTCTCAAAACATTTGGGTATAGTTCCGCTCCCTCAAGCCAACAAAACATGACCTCATAACACACATCCGTATCTCCTCCATTACTAGCTTTATCTACTTCGTTTGGAAAGCTAGGAATGACCTCATCTACAACAACTCCCCCACCCATTCCTTTGCCTGTGCGATGTCCGCCATCATTGCTACTAAAACCTTTGTTGCTAGTAACTGGAAGGATCGCTCCGCTAACTCCATTATGTGGAGCAATATTCTTGGCATTCATCTTAAGTAGCCCTACTATGTACTATGTTCTTTTGTATGTTCTTTTGCTCCTCTGGTCTAGTAGACCCCCCCGTAAATGCTCTCTTGTTACTAATATTGCAAATTTTCAAAAAAAATTTTTTTATGAAAAACGGAGTGAAATTTAAGGAAAAATGAAAGGAAAGTGTCTAGATTTTTGTTATCAAAACCTAGCCAGGTTTTAACCAAGGACTTGCGAGCATTCGGAAGGAGATAATAATGACTCGTTGGTACGATTCTCATAAAATGATTGATTCCGTTTTATTGCTTGATTTTTGAAAAAACACCATACATGTTTTAAGATTCGATTTAGTTCAACTAACTCAGTTCATACACGTGAACCAAACAAACCCTAAAATAATTACTCTCTTGTATATTTCATTAATTCCAAATCGATACAAAGGGACATACAATACTTTATATGATATATTTGTATCATAAATAGGGCATAACAATAGCTACCTAGCTAGCCATATATAACCATACTTAAGTTTCACTCGGACATACATATTTCATTATACCCCGATCAACATAATTTTTTTAAAAAGATAGATCTATTACACAATAGTTGTTCTTATTGTATCATGTTATCACCGCGTTTTATATGGTTCATGTAAAGAAAGCTTATTTGATCGATCACGGGCTTTGACAATGGCGTTTTTGTGGCGAAAGAGTTGGGATGCATCCTTTGTCTTGGAGGCTCTTAACAGTCTCATACATGCATTGCGTTGGGGGTATGTAGTGTTCGAACCCTAACTTCCCGAGCTTTTGGTTCGAGTATTTGTATGGCTTAGCTCTTGGGTTCACCTTATCTGAGCACCTGCAGTTCTTAGGAGGTTAGTCTAAGTGCCGGAAATAAAACATTCTTGTTAAATAGAATACATTTGTATGTTTCGATAACAAGCAAAAACTTTTAGGATATCCATAATGTGTCAAAAAAAAAAAAACCCTATTTATCGCTTTTCGAACTAGGGTTTATGGAATATAAATATCCCTTATCTAATTAATAGATTAGGGCATACACGGACTTGGGTCGGGCAAGAGTTAAAACTATGTCCGTTTTTTAGCCAGGCTCGAGTCAAGTGTGGATCACAGGTCTTGGACGAGGTCCTAGATTTATTTATTATTATTTAAAAATCATATTGAAATAAATAAGTAAAAATATATACATCACACAACCAAAATAGCTAATGGTTATCGGAATACTTCCACCCTCTTAAATATTAAATTTGTATTTTATATGTATCAAAATAAAGTAAGCTGAAAAAACTATTATTTGGTCGGATAAGAGGCATGGATGAACCCGATCCATATTTATACCCGCTTAAACCGAAATTTAGGAACATATATGGACCTAATGGCTTGTCTATACGTACCCATTCGTTTTTTCTCTAGACGGTCCGGTCCACTAGGGTTGTGCAAAATAGGATCAGACCGGAAAACCGGTCTGGAATATACGGGTCCGGTCCGATCTACGGTTCATATTTTTTTTAAAACCTGAGTTACGTTTCGGGCCCGATTTTGGACCGTATTAAACCGTAATTCGGGTTGGACCGTAAACTGTGAATATTCGGTCCGGGCCGAAATATTCAAAATTGCCCAATTTAGATACTAATCGGTTCAACCCGAAACCGGACCGGACCGTAATATGATTCACGGTGTTATCAATTTACGGTCCACCGGTTAACCGGACCATATGCACAACCCTACTGTCCACCCATATTTATCAAGTCTACTAACTAACTACCTACATGATGAGACTTAAAATTTGACTTATTAAACATTTAGTAAGCTAAATAGACAATGATTTAAGGAAAAACTTACTCGGTAGGTACGGGGTATTCGGGAAACCGCTTAGCCAAAATCTCACAAACTTCACCACGGTGGAAGAAAATACTTTCGCCACAAATATAGCGACCCGACGCCGAGGGAGTCTCGTACACAAGAATGTGAGCCTTGGCAACGTCCGTGACATGCACGTAGGATTGCACGGAGTTGACATACTTCTTGGTGTCTCCATTTAAGTACTTACTAATGTGATTGATGCTTGGACTCACGTTGGGTTGTAGCATTGGCCCTAAAACCACCGGTGGACACACCGACACCATATCCAAACCGCTCTCTTTCGCCATCTCCCATGCCGCCTGCTCCGCTAGCGTCTTTCCGTAGCAATACCAATTCTGCCACCACGGGTTTTACGGGTTGGTTATTTTAAAAGTCGCAATTGGTTGATCAATTGTGAAATTTTTATGGCGTTTTGCGAACACTTAGATTTGCATGGGTTTTCTTCGAAAATTTGTATTTAATGGCGTTTTAGAAGTTTCATCCATATTATTGTGGAGTTTTATAAATGGTGGTGATGTCTAACGATGAGAAATACCTTAGTTTCCTTGCAAAATTCGAGATCACTCCAACAACTTTCATCGACAACCATGTCGGGACAACGGTTGGGATTCAGATAAAGAGTGCCGATGGTGGATGTGAGAACCACTCGACGTACTTTGGCTTCTATTGCCGCTTTGATAACGTTCTTTGTTCCTTTCACGGCTGGATCCAACGCTCGTTTCTAACACATCATTTATTTGTACATATTAAATTACTATATCACTATATATGACAATAAAACTCTGTCCTAAAATCAATTAATAATAGAACGAGATGTCTACTGAGCCTATATATTATTCTTGATAACTGATACAATCGCGGTAGTACGATGATCTCGTTACCACGACGTTGTTATCTTCGTTAGCTCGAGATATATTGATGTTAACAAGCGGATGCATAAACTTACTGGATCATCTGTCAAAGCCGCAGCAGCATGGAAAACACCATCAGAGCCTCTAATGGCTTCTTTGACGCTATCGTAATCAAGAATATCAGCTTTACAAAGCTTCAATCTTTGTTTTGCTCCTTCTAACTCCCATAAGTGTGCATTCTTAGGATCCTCTGCATGCAACACCAAAACATCATATTTAAACCTCGTACGTACGTGTACTTTTATAACGTTACCATATTAGGGTTTACTGTACCTGGATCTCTAACGGTTCCCTTGACAAAATACCCTTTTTCGAGGAGAAGTTTGACGATCCAAGAAGCGATGAACCCTCCGGCACCGGTGACACACACGGTTTCACTCGTAGGCGCCGGAGCAACGGTGGAGCTTCTGTTTGGCATGTTGTGGTCGATTGAAAGACGAGTTATTGTTAACACGAGAAAATGCGAGTCTTGCTTGTTGCAAGAGTTAGCTATGAAGGCTAGGGTTATTTATACAAAAGTGGTTGTTGACGGAGAAAAGCGACGAGGAGAGATCAAAGTGTTGGATTGAGTCTTACACTCTTACCTACCATCTTTAGATTTGTTTTAGTGTCTTGTTGACATTTTTATATATAATTTAATTTTAGGTAATCTTTTATTGCAATCAATAGATAGAATTTGGTCTACCACAGCCTATCAGCAGATCAATTGAGTGTGATATTATTAAGACAATGTTTGTAGATTTGTCCGTGGGAAGTTGAGGTTATTTTATTCGATTCCAGATTGGATATTCGTTTTTTACAAAGTTCAGATGAGGCGTATATTTAGAGAAATCAATTGTGTTGCTAGCCGATTGACCCACACGGAAATCTCGACCCCAACACCAATTTTTTTGACGTATTTTCCAATCTAACTGCTTTCCGTTATCGAAAAAAGTTTTGTAGAATTTGACGGCGAATGCGATTTAATTACAATCAATATGTAAATTTTCCTCTTATAAATTCTTATTTGTTTAATGGTATATTACCGTGATTTATGTGTTGGATTTGAACCTAATTGGTGTTACCCAATTTATTACACTAAACCCGGTATTCTTTCCTAGGGGTGGGCATTTCTGGACATCCGGTCTAGATCTAATCCGAGAGTAACGGATATCCGACACTTTTATTAGGATCGGATATACAGTCATATGATGTGATTCAAGTATTTATTACTAGACTTGATCGGATATATCCAATCCGGCTTTTTCCCAAAACCTCGATCCGTATCCGATCTAAAATATTTCCAGATAGAATAAGATCGTACTCGGATCACCATTTCCCGGATATTTTCATATTCGAAGTACCATAAACCGTGTTCTTTTCGTCAACAATAGACACGATACGTTAAATTGAAGGTTTTTAATGCCTAATTAAAAATCAAAAGTCAACTAAAGATAACATGAAGAACAACTCATTGGAGAAATTGTACACATAAAGGCAAGAAATGTACATTTTAGGTACAAATGAGGCAATGGTAGAACCCTAGCTCGATTATTTTATGAATAGAACAATGTCCTTTCGAAAGTACAAATGAATAATGTCCAAGCACACAAGTCATTGGAAGTCAGCACGTAGAGCCTCAAGATCAATTATAATTTAAAATGATAATAAAATAGAATTATAAATGAAGTTTAATGGTCTTCAATTCCCGGATAGATTTCGATATTTTTGTTACATTTTCGTTATAAATTTCTGATATTATAATGGATGAGTTGGTTAAATAGGTATTTTACGTATCTTTGTGTATAAAGTAGGTACATTTTATTTTCTAATTAACAAAGTAGACACCCTAATTTACGTATAAAAAGATCAAATAGAAAATAATAAATGATATTACCATACAAGTGAATCTTCTCTCTTCTATGATAAATAACTAATTTTCTTAATTAAACAAGGAAAGAGATACTAACAACTCCTAAAATATCTCCTTAATTAATTACTATCATTTAACAATATCTATCTTTTGTTATTTTTATCATCCATTGTTGTGCGTAAAAGAAGTCAGATCTTCCGTTCGAGAGCATCAATGGAGGGTTGTCGATGAAGATACGTCCTACATAACTCAATGTAGTAAATATGTATTTCTTGTGGATCCGTTATTAATGCATATTTTTGTGACTTTTTTACATAATTGTTACAATTATGTAGTAAGTGTGTCTTCCTTGTGGATGACATGCCTCGGAGTGTAGAGTATGTATGTCAAATGCATTTTATGTAGATGTTATTTTTGTTTTACGCATTAACATTGTGTAATTGAAATTGTGTAATTAATATTGTGTATCATCAAAAAAATACACGAAATTCGATTAGTATAACTGGTATCAGGGCGGGGTGGTGCAACTCGTCCAGAGTTCGAGGAATGCCATCCCAATATCAGTTTTTGGTTTCTAAAATCTATCTTAACCCTCAATTAAATTTCATTAGGTTGCCAAATTTTACTAGCAAAAAACATTTTATTACCGAACATACCCTTAATAAAAAAATCTCTAATTTACACCAACTTATAATAATTTAACCGAAAACACGAATTAACTTAACCATCTAGGTCACCATTTTACAAGTTACAATACCTAATATCCTCGGGTGTGGGTCATAATTTGTGGAAGAAAATGTACATATATATAAATGTCAAACAAATGGTACATTTAAGGTAAAAGTGGGGTCAATCATAGAATTTTAGGTCATTAGTGTCTTCATTGTATATGTATAATCTTATATTGATCGAAAATATATGAATAATAAGCACAAGTTGAAGCCAGCACGTACAACCTGAAGAGTGAAGACCAATTAAAATGTACATTTATGTCAAAATAGAACTACAGCTGTTGTGTTTATGTCATTGACTTTTTAGATTATTTTTTTATATAAAAAGTAATTATAATAAGATCTGTTTGAAATTGCTAAGATTATTTTCGGAAACGAAATGATTTCGAATAAGTCGAAAATTAGTTTGGTTTAGTAAAATGGAATATTAGAAGTATTTTAACGCATTAAAGTAACCGAATTATTTCCATTTCATTTATTTTCTTTTCTCTTAATTGTTTTCATATGTATCATCACTTCGACCAAACGGGCACTGAATCTCTTTGGAAATATAATCTAATTTAGAATGTTTTTGGACATGGAGATAACTATTTTTTTTTGGAAGGTTAATATATGTAAAGAAAAAGAGGAATTTACGGAGAGTGTCATCTTAGACAGAGGAAAACATAAACAAATCCAAAAGAAAGAAAAGAGAAAAAAAAAAAAAAAAAAAGACTAGTCCAAGAGGATGCCGAGAATCTTGGCCCAGGAGAGCGAGTTTGGAGATCTATCTTTTTAGCTATGAGAAGTGAAGTTTTTTGTAGAGTTTATAGCATCAGAGCACAGATGGAGGGATGGGTGAAGCGGTTGTTGTAGATAAGGTCGTTCCTATCTTTCCAAACGAAGTAGATGAAACCCGTAATGGTATTATATATTGTAAGCGGTTGTTGGAGATAACTTAATACACATTCTTTGTTGTTTGTCAAATCTATCAATAAAATCATTTTTAAATTTTAAAGAGGTTGAAGAAGAGAAACTATCTTAATTCTGAAAAGAAAAGAAAAATAATAATAGGCATTCTTTGTTGTTTGTCAAATTTATCAATAAAATCATTTTTAAATTTTAAAGAGGTTGAAGAAGAGAAAATATCTTAATATCGAAAAAGAAAAGAAAAGAAAAGGAAAGAAAAGAAAATTAATAATTCAATATATTTTTAATTTTAAAATTACAATTTTAATTTGATTAAAGCTCCTACCAACAAGCGATCTCTCATTGACAAAAATAAGGTCAATCATAAGACGCCGTGTTACCGCACAAACAATAGTCAGATAATGTCAATTTGCAACGGTTTAACAATAACATCAAGTCGAAAGATCATGATTAAATTTGTTGTTACGACTTAAAATCTCGACGCTCCGACCAAGAGGGTCTTACAATATATAATACCCTCATGTGGGCCCACATTATGTGGAAGAAAATGTACATATAAAGGTCAAATATATGGTACATCTTAGGTTAAAAAAAAGGTCCAAATTGATAATTGAAATGTAGTTCATTATTTTTAGTGTTGTACATGTTTCATGTACTTTGAAAAAACATATGTACAATATGGAATTTTCAACACAAAGTTGAAGCTACCATGTATAACTTGAAGACCAACTAACATCTAAATTTGTATCAAATAGAATTGCAACAATCAATGACTTTTTCATTTATTTTTATTTTGTTTTTAGAAATAGAATGTATTTTTCGGCGGGTGTTTGTAGTTGAGAGCAAAGTTCTGAAGCTAAAATAAATAAACAACTGGACCGGGTTGGGTGTTTGCAGTTGATAGCAAAGTTCATTATCCGCATAATTTACTTTTCTTAAATATGACAGCAAAAATATAGTGATATGGCTCGAGTAAAGAATTAACGGCAGAGTTTCGTAATCCGGATTTTCAGAAAAACATGGGCCAGACGATGTCGCATTTGCCATAGTTTAACAACAACAAAAAACCAAGAGATCACGCTTAAATCTGATAACACGTCTTACAGTTTCGACCCTCCGAACCGGAGGGTTTACATTACACAATATAGACCCTCACATAGGTCCACAACATGTGGAAGAAAATGAACATATAAAGGTCAAATATAGGGCACACATTAGGTAAGAGAGGGTCCAAATCATTGAATTGTAGCTCATTATTTGTCGTGTTGTACATGTTTAATGTACTATGAAAATTTTTTATGTACAATGTGAAATATTCAACACAAAGTTAAAGCCACCATGTATAACATGAAGACCAATTAAAATCTAAATTTGTATCAAAATAGAATCACAGTCGGTGTGTTTACAATCAATGACTTCTTCATTTGTTTTTATTTTGTTTTAAAAAATAGAATGAGTCTTTTTCGACGGATAAACCATCATAAAATATTTGTATAGCTCAGAAAGTCAACATAATATAAATGAACAACCGAGACGGGTCATCGTAGTGGAGACTTGAGAGCAACAAAAGTTCATTATCCACGTGATTTACTTTTCGGATATATATAGAGAGGGTGTGGTTCCCATGAGAACACCTATAACGTGAGAATATGAGAACAATCGTACACCGTTGGATGTGAGTATTAAGGGTTGAGATTTAGAGTAGAAATCAAAAATAATAATAACTACGAATAATAATAATTAGGAATCCAACAATAACTATGAATAATTTGTTCGCTCCAAGCGGTGTGTGCAAGCTTTAAATTTATAACCCTAGACTTAAGCTTAAAACAAGGATGCGAACCCGCAGTGTACGGGTCAATCGTAGTAAAAGCAAGAAAATTCCAGGGGTCGATCACAGGGACTCGGTGAAACAAAGTCAATACGGTGTGCTAATGTTAATACTAACCACAAGAGCGATTTAACACAATCAAAGATGAATAAGATGTCAAATAAAGCAAACATGCAATTCTAGGGATTAAAGCATCTAGTTGTGGTTCCAACTCAAGATCTATAGATAAGCGGACAAAGCTGAGATTTTTGCGTGGGGAAGGTGTTTCTAAAGTGGAGTAGATCACCGGGTAAGTCTCACTACACACTAATCCTAAACCGTAACTCCTATTACCGGGTAAGTCTCAAGGAATTAAGATAAAGAACTATAACCTCAAACTAACACACCATCTAAGGAAATAGAATCAACCTTTACCGGGTAAGTCTCAGGCTAACTCACGAAGATGGGATGGAAGCACACTCAAACCCCAATAAAGGATAAACCTTTATTACCTACACTTATGATCGTTGGTACACAAACTAAGGAATTACCGGGTAAGTCTCATCCTAAACTTGCTTTGAACCAGGAAAGGTGTAATAAGAATAGGATTTGGCAAACTCTAACACTTAACTCTCAGTTTAGGGTCGAATAAGTCACCTCGGTCAGAAGAATTCCACCCCGGCCGAGATGTTCATCGACCGAACGAGATGCTTAGGGTTAAGGTTAAAGACTCGAACTTTCGGGATCCTACTGGAATCTAAGATTATTCTATCATTGTTTTTCCCACAACCTTCAGCCAATCACCCTAGAATCACACAAGGAAATTAGCCACTCATCATCATTATGAAAGTATTAATTGTAAGGGAAGAAGGTGAATATTTGAACAAAGAAGAATTTAATGAAAAGACTTCAATAACTGAATCAAATATCACAACAAAGTGTTCCTTGGATAGCAATCCAAAAAGACAAGACAACAATTGAGGGAATTGAAGACAATCTTACAAAACCCTTCAAAAAGCTATAAAAGCTATGGACTTCTATCTTCCTTCAACCTTCAAAAAGGTTCTTCAATTCTCCCAACTTGGAGTAGGCTGCGGCTGCTGCGTGTGTAAACCCTGATCGACGGTATAACGTGATGTTGGAATTGTGGAAATCCAACCCTTTTTATAGGAAAATAAACCTCCAAAGATAATAAATCTTAAGAAGATATTATCCCATAAATATAGGTAAAATATATATTCTGCATATCTCCTTCCTTCTAGAAGCCAAGCCCAAAAAATATAAGATCACTTTCCAAATTTAAAAGATCTCTTCCAAGAATAAAATATTCTCGCCGCGTCCTAGGTGTTCGCCTCGGTCGAGTCGGCGTCTCTGGATCACCTCGGTCGAGGTGAATCTGTAGTCAACCGAGGTGAATCTCAACTGGATGTGAAATCTCTCAAAACTGGTCCAAAGTAAATCTTTAATTCATGGCTGTGCTTCCTGGATGTAGCTCCAAATGACTCATGACTCCTTTTGCTCCTTTTTGATGCAAAACGTACCATATTACCTGCAATTACAACGAAACTAGGTGTAGACCTCGATTCTCGCAAAGGTAGATGAAATGGTAGTAAAATCACGTAATGTATATACAAACATGCAGATTATGAAAGATAAAACGTCCAAACAAAACCCCAAAATATAGACTATAATTCATGCTATCAAAATACCCCATACTTAGCCCTTGCTTGTCCCCAAGCAAGTTCCGCATATAGAAGACAAGATAGAATGGATTATAAGTCAAGAAAATCAATGAAAAAGCTTTTCAAAAACATTTTATGGTGTGCAACAATCATAGATCACTCTAAGAGAATACTTCCTGGAATTTAAAAACTCAATATGCTTAAAACATTTTATAAATATAGGAAAGTTGTTCATCTTTGCACAAAATCATAGAATGCATAATAAATCATAATTATCAAAATTAATCATGTATAATCCAGTTTAAACCGCTAAGTCTATCAACAAGCTCAAGGTCTCAAGGGCTTCCCAAAAGAAAAGGTCAAAAAACGTGTAGGGTAGGGATGTATGTAAGGTAATGTGGTGCTAGAATCCGGGAAAAGGATGAACTTCACTTTTACTTTGACTTGCAACATCTTCCACCAATAAGCTTTGCTTATTTTGCACTTTTTCTTTTACTTTACTTTTTGGAATGCATGGACAGAGGTGCACAATAACCGAAGCCTAGGAAATCTGCAATCATCAATTTCTTGATATGCATCAAACCCTTGATGCACATACCATGACCCGTTAGGAATATCGCTCAATCCGACTTTGGCAAGACACAAACACCCGGCTATGTGAATGGTGCCGAGTTACTCATCTTCATGATTGACTTCCCCAAACCTATAATTGCTTTCTAAGGCTTTCACTTCCAGCCCATTTCTCAACTTTAACTTGCTTTCACCACTTGCTTGCTTCCTAATTCCCGGATAGGTAAAGGGAGGCAAAATGTATATGAGGGGTTAAGCATGATCAAGAAGAAGAAGAGGAAAAGAGTGAATTGCCTTGATCTTTCCAAGAAGAGAGTGAGAGAACTTATCCTGCGGTGTCAACCTTCAAATCCAACATAATTTGGATAAAAACAAAGTATTAAACATGCCAATAATTTCAAACAAAGCATTTAGCAGCTTAAACATATTATAAAACCTTTCAAACACATAAAGAATTTAAAACCAGTAGGTAAACAAAATCTTCACTGAGGTCATATCCAGATAAGTAGTACAAAAATCGTTTTCGAAAACTCTCAATTAACCCACCTCGGTCGAGGTGTTCTTGGTTCAACCGAGGTGAAACACCTCGTTCGGCCAGAACTGCCCCGGTCGAGGTCAAAATTTTTTTTTTTTAAAACCAGTTTTCTTTCAGTTTCGACGTTTTTCTCAATCAAATAACCTGTAAGTATGCATGCAATCTCAGATAAACATATAAATGCAGAAGTGAAGCATAAATATAAATATCCGGTCAATAAAATACATCAAAAGTGTCGAATACATCAAAGGTAGCCACATATTCAAATAACAAACACCCCATACTTGAGACACACTGTCCCAGTGGGTATAATAAAAGTCTAAAACAGGAGAACTCACCGGATAAGAGCCGAACTGCATAAAAAAATATAATAAAGAAACCCTGCAGCTCCTCAGTAGTCCTGATCCGGCGGTGGTGGTGGTATGTAGGGGAACTGAGTCGGATCATAGGGATGGCCCATGATACGCTCAAACTGTAGCTGAGCCATCATGTGCTGATGATGCTGTCGCTCCTGCATCTCGCGGATATCCAGTGAAAGTGCAGCATATGAGTCGATAACCTGATCCGTCAGGTCATCGATCCGTCGGTGTGCAGCTCTGTCCCTCACTCCACGCCTCCTGCGTCCAGCAGGTCTGACTGGAGACGTCGCGGCTGGCGCCGGCTCAGTGTCCTCCTCATCATCTAAATCAATAATAGGTGGTGCGCTCGTCCCAGCTGTATCTGTACCTGTGTCCATCGGGACGCCACCTCCTCTCTCATCCACTGTCTCATCATCGTCGTCATCCTCATCCTCAGCCTCCTCCGCAGCTGCAGCAGGGGCAGCTGCTGCCTCTCTGTGATCCTCTATCAGTGTATCCCAAGCAGTCTGCCAGAAATGCGGATCAAAGACTGTGAATTGCGCAGACCAGCGGATGCCCTGAGGTGCAGTCCGCTCCCAAGGCATGGCGACGTATGGAGTGGTCAAACCACGGGGAACTAGAATCCTCCGTGTGATCATCTCCTGCAATCCCAGCGGCTTCGGAGCCGCCGCCAACGTGCAAACTCTGAGGTCCATCCCGTGGTAAGTAGCGATGTGGGTGACTAGACCTCCACAGCAAATATCTCCCTTCGCCTTGGCCTTGATCCTATGCAGATCCTCTGCTAGGAGCAAGCCAAAGTCTGGGAAGCCTCCTGTAACCATGCAATAGAGGCTGAAGAGCTCACCCTGTCTGATCTTCTGGGGCGTCTCCGTACGCGCCAGAAGTGTCTCACTGAAGATCCTGTGGGCAAGTCTGAAGGCTGGGTGAAAGATGACCTTCTCCCTGGAATCTCCAGGGCGCCATCTGTCTGCGTGTGTAGTAATGTGGGCTATCTGTCCCCAGAACTCCCTAGCTACGGATCGGGAGGGGAAGTCTACAGCAGTGGGGTCAGGAAAGCCAAAGATCTCTCTCCAAATCTCTAAAGGAACTATGAAGTTCCGGCTCATCAACCGGTACTTCACAGACCGCTCTGTGGGAAGGTAGGAGAAGGAGCTAACAAACTCGAGTGTCGGCTCTAAGTAGGCTGGGGCTCGGATCTCAGTGAACTGATCTAGCCCCACTGTAGCAATCATCCTCCTAAGGTCAGCATCTAACCCTAGGCAGTCAAAAGCTGACACATCCAGAAATCGTGGTGCGATGACTGGACGGCCAGCTATCCTCTCATAGTCTACCCGGCATCTCTCGTGGATGGCCGGGCGGTAGGGACGGGATGCGGAAGGAGAAGGGGAAGGGGAGGATCTATCTCTAAGAGCTAAACGGCGATCTGAACTCATCTTCAAAACACACTGTCAGACTACCTCGGTCGACTGACAAATACCAAGAATCACCTCGACCGAGGTGCAGAACGACTGGACCGAGGCGAAGGCAGTGCGATTTCAACTCTCTGATTTTCAGTTCTTTTCCCCCAAAAATCACTACTGATGCTTCCTAAGGGGTACTTAAAGGTTTCCTCAACAGAATCAAGGGCAACCAAAGCCCAAATTGCAGTAAACGAGCGAGTTAGGGTTTTTGAACGTTTTTACCTCGTTTCGGTCGAAACGCTCAAATTCCTTGCAGATCTGTAGTTGCAATCGGATCCTCTACTCTTTAATCGCGGTTTGGAAGCAGAAATCTTCGAAAACGAGCGAGAAACGAAGGAGGCGAGGTGGATCTGTCGCCGCGGTCGAGGAGGGTAAATAAAAAGTGAAAAGTAAAATTTTTCCCTATTTATACCGTTCCTGGATCTGCTGTCACCTCGGTCGAGATGGTCTCGACTGGCCCGAGGTGGTATGGACCGAGGTGGTTCTGCAGAAACCCTAGTCGTCTCAGTTGCTTCAAGAATCAACTCGGTCGAGGTGCTCTGACAGTGACCGAGGTGCTTCTGTCTTCTCAGAATCTCGAACTTCTGTCCTTCCAGATGTGCTCCTTCCTGTTGTCTGTCCAGAACGCCAAAAACAAAGCAAAGCAAAGCAAAAACAAAAACTATCTAAGCTAGACTAGAAAACGGGAAAGAAGAGCAATACCTTGGGTTGCCTCCCAAGAAGCGCTTGATTTAAGGTCGCTAGCTGGACCATGATGCGTCTCAAACGAGGTAGGAGGTTCCCTCACCCCATACTTCACCTCCATCGTGGGGTGAAGTAAGTAGATCCATCAAACGCTCCAAGACGTGTAAGTGCTCGTCGGGGAATGAATCGTCTATGGGTGGGCTATCCGTCTCGCGGGAGGATTCCGGTAGCCGGCTGAGGTGATCCGCAACTGAATTCTCGGATCCCTTCTTATCGCGGATCTCTAGGTCAAACTCTTGAAGCAAGAGAATCCATCGAATAAGGCGCGGCTTTGCATCTTTCTTAGCCAATAAGTAACGAATGGCTGCATGGTCGGTGTAGACAATGACTTTCGCCCCTACTAGATAGGAACGAAACTTCTCGAAAGCATATACAACCGCCAATAACTCCTTCTCGGTGGTAGCGTAGTTGCGTTGTGCTTCATCTAGCGTCTTGCTAGCGTAATAAATGGCGGTGGTCCGTCCATCTTTCTTCTGCCCAAGCACCGCTCCTACGGCTACAGCACTAGCGTCACACATGACCTCGAAGGGCAAGGTCCAATCAGGAGGCTGGATAATAGGAGCGGAGATCAACGCTTCCTTAAGCCTGTGAAAAGCATCAAGATATTCCTGCGAAAACTCAAAAACAACATCTTTATTCAAGAGGTTAGTTAGAGGTTTAGAAATCTTAGAGAAGTCCTTGATGAATCTCCTGTAAAAACCTGCATGCCCGAGAAAACTCCTCACACCTTTAACAGAACAAGGAGGAGGGAGTTTCTCAATAGTCTCGATCTTAGCTCGATCGACCTCAATACCTCGATTGGAAACGAGGTGTCCTAGCACAATGCCTTCATTAACCATAAAATGGCACTTCTCCCAATTCAAAACAAGGTTAGTGTCTTCACATCTTTTAAGCACTAGAGAAAGGTTAGATAGGCAATCATCAAAAGAGGAACCATATACAGAAAAATCATCCATGAATACCTCCATGATCTCCTCTATGTACTCGGAAAAGATAGCCATCATGCATCGCTGGAAGGTAGCGGGTGCATTGCACAATCCGAATGGCATCCTCCGATAGGCAAACGTCCCCCAAGGACAAGTGAAAGTGGTCTTCTCCTGATCATCCGGATGGATAGGAATCTGGAAGAATCCACTATAGCCGTCCAAGTAGCAAAAGTGTGAATGCTGGGCCAACCGTTCGAGCATTTGATCAATGAAAGGAAGCGGAAAATGATCCTTCCGAGTTGCCGTGTTCAGCTTCCTATAGTCGATGCAAACTCTCCAGCCCGTAACGGTCCTTGTTGGGATTAACTCGTTGTTCTTATTCGTCACAACGGTCATCCCTCCTTTCTTCGGAACGACATGCACCGGGCTAACCCACTTGCTGTCCGAGATAGGATAAATAATACCTGCATCCAACAACTTAAGAACTTCCTTCTTCACAACCTCTTTCATGATCGGATTTAACCGTCTTTGAGGTTCCCGTGAAGTCTTATGATTATCTTCCATTAAAATTCTATGCATGCAGAAGGAAGGGTTAATGCCAATAAGATCATCCGTGGTGTAACCTATGGCTTTTCGATGCTTTCTCAGGACATGCATTAGCTTAGATAATTCAGAATCGGAGAGGGAAGCACTAGCAATAACGGGATAAGTAGAATCCGGCCCAAGAAAGATGTACCTCAAGTGGCTAGGGAGTTGTTTAAACTCCACAACTGGGGGTGCTTTCTGAGAGGGATCTGTGCTTCCTCTTTCCAGTGGAGTGGTGTCAGAAACTGGACTAAATGCAATCTCAGTTTGAATCGTCTCGCTGTCGACCTCGGTCGAGGCGCAGAGGCGTTGACCGAGGTGTTCTTCGGTTGCCTCGCTCAGTCCAGAAAGTGCCTCGGTCGAGGTACTGCTACTGGATCCGAGGCTGGAAATCTTCGTTTCCTGGACTAGCTTCTCAGTTTTAGCTCCTGGATCCTCTTCCAGTGCCTTCAAGCTCCGTATATCTGCATCACAAGAAGCATCTATACCTTCCTCCATTAAACTGAAGCTTATAACTCTTTCGAGTTGATCATTAATAAGGATAGAGCTCACCAATTCTCTTGATTCTTCTTCATCGTAGATGTTGAAGATATCATCAGTTAGTTGCTCTCCTTTCATGGCCGCAAGCAGTGCGAACTCCACCTCATCGCCACCAACGTTGAATTTCAACTTGGCGTTCTTGCAATCCACATTGCAACCCGAAATTGCTAGAAATGGCCTCCCGAGAATGATAGGAACAGGATAATCTGCGGGAATGTCAAGTACGACAAAATCTATAGGTAGATAGAAGTTACCTAACTTGACCGGAACGTCCTCCAAAATGCCCACGGGATGGGTGATGGAGCGATCCGCCATGTAAAGTCGAATCTTGACCGGTTTGGGCTCTCCAAGACCGATCTTAGTGCACAACTCCAGCGGGATGATGCTCACGCTGACTCCTAGATCACAAAGGGCTTCACAAGTGACATCCCCAACTTGAATGGGAATGCAAAATGAGCCGGGATCTCTCAACTTAGGTGGCATCTTTTCCTTCATGATCTTGATAAGCTCCGAAGATTTAGATGTCATCCTAACTTCACCAACATCCTCCAGCTTCCTCTTCCTTGATAAGATTTCTTTTAAGAACTTTCCATAGGCGGGCATACCTAGAATGGCATCAAGGAAGGGAATGTTAATATGTAGCTTATTCATCAAGTCAAGAAACTTACCAAAGTGCTTGTCTAGATGTGCTCTGGCTCTGGACTGAGGGAATGGAAGTGGTGGTTTATATGCAGGAGGTGGAACATAAGTTTCTGTCGTTCCTCCTGCTTTCTGTTGCGCCGCCTCGGTTGGCATCTCGGTCGAGGTGTTCTTCGATTGGGTCTGGACCGAGGTGGTCTGCATCGAGCGAGGTACTGGATCTGCAGTTTTGAGTCCACTCCTCGTCGTTATGGCCATGCACTGGCCCTTAGGGTTAGTTTCCGTCTTTGCTGGAAGCTTCCCTGGATCTCTTGGCGCTTCATTCGCCCTATTAGCAATTTGTTGTTCGAAGGACTTTTGGGCCCTCGAAAATGAAGTCATAGAATTCTCCATAGCACTAAGCTTGATCAAGATTGCCTCCAGGACTGCGTCCTTCTTTTCCGGCTGAGACGAACTTGATCCTTGCCCTTGGCTTTTCAATGGAGTAGAAGAAGAAGAAGGAGAAGAGAGGAAAGGGTTAGAGGAATCATTAGAATTGGAGTTTGAGTGATTGTTACCGTGATTTTGGTTATTCGCCCTCCAATTGTTGCTATTGGATCCTCTATTGTTGTTGTTGTAGTTGTTGTTTCGGGGTCCGTTGTTGTTGTTACGGTACCCGTTATTGTTGTTGTTGTTGTTCCTTTGCCCTTGCTCTTCCTTCTTAGTTTGAGCCATCAAGAGCTCCTTCAATTGCTTCACGTCGTTCTTCAAGGACGTGAGTTGGTTGTTGTTGGGTTGAGTCTCTTGAAAGTTGACTCTTTTAACTCCACCTTCAGCTCCTTGGTGGGTGTACTTCTCCATGTGCAAGGCTTGCTTCTCAATGAAGTCCCAAGCCTCGTCAACCGCCATATCCATGAAGGTACCGGCGGAGAGTAGTTGGAGATTGAACTGGGTGCTTCCATCCAGCCCTTTGAAGTAGATCTCCAACAACTCAATCTTTGGAATCCCATGATGTGGGCAATCCAAAAGGATATCCTTGAACCGCTCCCAAGATTTGGACAAGCTCTCCTTGTCCTTCATGATGAAAGCATTGATCTTCCCTCTCATTTCAGCAGTCTTTGAGGGGGGGAAGAATTTGGTCAAGAATTCTGTAGTCATCTCCTCCCATGTGCTAATCTTTCCTGGAGGAAGAGATTGATACCAAGTAAGAGCTCTATCTTTTAAAGAAAAGTAAAAAGGTCTTAGCTTGTAGTTGTTGTTCTCAATTCTGGACGGTCGCAAGGTTTTCATCAAGATCTCGTAGTTTTGAAGATGTTGATGCGGCGACTCCTTCTCTAGTCCTCCGAATTGGCATTGGCGAATCATGGCTAGAACTTGCGGTCGAAGTTCGTAGTCATGATCCGCTGGATCTCCTAGGTTCACCCCTGGACGCCTCAGCTGTTGATTAGGGTCCATCCTTTGACCTAGGGTTTGTGGGATTCCTGCAAGAAGAACATCTCGGACTGGCATCCGAGGTGGAAATACCTCGGCCGGGGCGTCAGGTACTGGAATCTGCCTCGGTCGAGGATCGACTACTGGATCCTCCCTTGGTCGAAGTAGAATCTGGTCCCGAATGGCTGCAATCTCAGCTTCGATTGCTGCAGTCCTGGCATGATTCTCTTCTTTCTCTTGCCTTAGCTCTTCTTTACTGAGACGTAGCAGCTCCTGCGTCTCTCTCAATTGGGCCGCAAGATCGCGATCGTCTTGTTGGGCCATCTTCGCTTCTCTTAAGCGTCGCTTGTATGTCTTTTCTGGTTCGGGATCGTAAGGAACGATTTCCTTCCCAGTGCGGGTTCTTCGCATGTACCTAAGAAAGAACCTGCAAAGATCGTCACTCAAGTAGAGTGGTTAGATGAAACGGGGCAAGCGCCCCAAGAGCAAACCGTACCGGCTCGGTCTAGACCAAGTCCCCGGCAACGGCGCCAAAAACTTGTTCGCTCCAAACGGTGTGTGCAAGCTTTAAATTTATAACCCTAGACTTAAGCTTAAAACAAGGATGCGAACCCGCAGTGTACGGGTCAATCGTAGTAAAAGCAAGAAAATTCCAGGGGTCGATCACAGGGACTCGGTGAAACAGAGTCAATACGGTGTGCTAATGTTAATACTAACCACAAGAGCGATTTAACACAATCAAAGATGAATAAGATGTCAAATAAAGCAAACATGCAATTCTAGGGATTAAAGCATCTAGTTGTGGTTCCAACTCAAGATCTATAGATAAGCGGACAAAGCTGAGATTTTTGCGTGGGGAAGGTGTTTCTAAAGTGGAGTAGATCACCGGGTAAGTCTCACTACACACTAATCCTAAACCGTAACTCCTATTACCGGGTAAGTCTCAAGGAATTAAGATAAAGAACTATAACCTCAAACTAACACACCATCTAAGGAAATAGAATCAACCTTTACCGGGTAAGTCTCAGGCTAACTCACGAAGATGGAATGGAAGCACACTCAAACCCCAATAAAGGATAAACCTTTATTACCTACACTTATGATCGTTGGTACACAAACTAAGGAATTACCGGGTAAGTCTCATCCTAAACTTGCTTTGAACCAGGAAAGGTGTAATAAGAATAGGATTTGGCAAACTCTAACACTTAACTCTCAGTTTAGGGTCGAATAAGTCACCTCGGTCAGAAGAATTCCACCCCGGCCGAGATGTTCATCGACCGAACGAGATGCTTAGGGTTAAGGTTAAAGACTCGAACTTTCAGGATCCTACTGGAATCTAAGATTATTCTATCATTGTTTTTCCCACAACCTTCAGCCAATCACCCTAGAATCACACAAGGAAATTAGCCACTCATCATCATTATGAAAGTATTAATTGTAAGGGAAGAAGGTGAATATTTGAACAAAGAAGAATTTAATGAAAAGACTTCAATAACTGAATCAAATATCACAACAAAGTGTTCCTTGGATAGCAATCCAAAAAGACAAGACAACAATTGAGGGAATTGAAGACAATCTTACAAAACCCTTCAAAAAGCTATAAAAGCTATGGACTTCTATCTTCCTTCAACCTTCAAAAAGGTTCTTCAATTCTCCCAACTTGGAGTAGGCTGCGGCTGCTGCGTGTGTAAACCCTGATCGACGGTATAGCGTGATGTTGGAATTGTGGAAATCCAACCCTTTTTATAGGAAAATAAACCTCCAAAGATAATAAATCTTAAGAAGATATTATCCCATAAATATAGGTAAAATATATATTCTGCATATCTCCTTCCTTCTAGAAGCCAAGCCCAAAAAATATAAGATCACTTTCCAAATTTAAAAGATCTCTTCCAAGAATAAAATATTCTCGCCGCGTCCTAGGTGTTCGCCTCGGTCGAGTCGGCGTCTCTGGATCACCTCGGTCGAGGTGAATCTGTAGTCAACCGAGGTGAATCTCAACTGGATGTGAAATCTCTCAAAACTGGTCCAAAGTAAATCTTTAATTCATGGCTGTGCTTCCTGGATGTAGCTCCAAATGACTCATGACTCCTTTTGCTCCTTTTTGATGCAAAACGTACCATATTACCTGCAATTACAACGAAACTAGGTGTAGACCTCGATTCTCGCAAAGGTAGATGAAATGGTAGTAAAATCACGTAATGTATATACAAACATGCAGATTATGAAAGATAAAACGTCCAAACAAAACCCCAAAATATAGACTATAATTCATGCTATCATAATCCACTCAACCAACAATAACAACGAATAATACATTAAACGATATAACACATTCGTAACAAAACTGATAATAATTACGAATTTGTTCTCATATTCTCACGTTAGGGGGTGTTCTCATAGGATCTATACTATATATATATATATATATATATATATATATATATATATATATATATATATATATATATATATATATATATATATATATATATATATATATATATATATATATATATATATATATATATATATATATATATATATATATATTACGGGTCCTAAAACTACTTCTAATGAAACCGAACCATTATAGTACGATTCAGTACGGTTATATGCATAAATCAAAGTTGGAAACTATTTTAATTAATAAAACAAAACACAAATACTTAAAAGGTAAAATAAATCTAAAAACTAAAAAGAAAACAAAAATTGTCGGGGTTGGTGACCATTTTGTAGTTTGATGTACGTTGAAGATGAAATCAGTTGTTGGATTAGGTTAAAATTTATGATCAATTGATTGAAATTGTTAGGTTTAATTTGTTGTTGAATTGTGTTGTTTCGTTTTTACAATTTTGTAGCTAACGTAGGGGTGGGTAACCGAATTGAATCGGTAGTTTAGACTTGATATTCATGTTTAATGTTAAGGGGGAATTCAAATGTTAATCTAGATGTCAAGGTCTGATACGGACCGTAGAGCGGATGAGGTTTTTATCCTAAACAGATGATATAGATCGAGTTGCACTTTGCCCATAGGTTAGGATCGCGAGATGAATATGCTAACTGCTCTGATATCATGCATGTCAAAGTTCGATATTGAAGGACCATAGAGCGGGAGTACATACGTCAAAGTCCGATACAGATGGGCCATAGAGTAGGGATGTGTACATACAAGCGCACATGCGCGTCAGGTCTACACACAAACACAACACACAAGCTCGATGAGATTTCATCCTAAAATCAATTGACAATATGAGGAGTAGTTCACCAACATTATATATTGGAATCAGAATATACTCAATTTTCGATGAGAGAATTTATGAACAAGTGAGCATATTATTAATTTAAGAGAGAGAAACAAGACTCTTTAATAATCGAAACAATAAATTAGATTTTTTTGCAAAAACAAAATGATTTTTAAGTTTATAATTTTTCTAAAAGTCTCCTTTATTTGAATAAATAAAATAAAAAGAGTTTTGTTTAATCAAATTTCTCATTTTTATTTGACTAGAAATCCACAATTTTAGGGTCGATCAAATAATTATCTGTAATAATTGAATTGTTTTCGGATGATAATTAAGCGTGTAAAAAAGATTGAAATTTTAATGGATAAGTTTATATTTGACTGATTCAGTGTCCAAAAGATAATGTTACTATATGTTTCTACTTATTATATATATTACGTGTAATAGGTAATGGGTAAATTTTCTAACTAATCACTTGAAATTTTACTAAGGAACCTAACCCTAACGTTATCCCAACTTATTAGGCTGAATTTGCAATGTGGGTCTTTATAATGTACAGTTTGGATTTAGGACCTCTCATCATTTTATTTAGAAAATGAGTTCCTATTGTAGAAAAAATCAGAAAAGTAAGGGATATAAGTTCCATCTGATTTGATGGTTGACATGTAGAAAAAAAATCAGAAAATAGCCCAATCAATTCAGTTAGCTCATCTTTTTCCTCCTTTGTCCCTTCATCTTCCCTCCTTTCAAACGTAAATTTATTTCTGCGTATCCATATGCAGCTCTTTTCTTCTTCACATTGAAACGCAGGAATTTGGACTGCTTGTTGAGCTTCTTCTTCACCGGAATGTATTTGTGGGTAAGTAGTGTTTGTTTCTATTTCTGGGTAAGCAGTGTTTGTTCCTATTTCTGGGTAATCTCAAACTTCCTGGATAATGTATTTGTGGGTAATCTGAAACTTCTTATCTCTTCTTTTTGTGAATCTAAAACACTGAAACTTCATGTTCTATTTGTGGGCAAGCAGTGTTTGTTTACATTTTCTATTTGTGGATAAGCAGTGTTTGTTTGTATTCATGGATAATCTCCAACTTCTCATCTTCTTGGGTAATATATTTCGGGGTAAGCTGAAACTTCTCATCTTCCTGGGTAATGTATTTCGGGGTAATCTAAAACAGTCAAACTTCCTTGGTAATGTCAAACTTCTTGGGTAATCTATTTCTAGGTAATCTCAAAATTCTTGGGTAATGTATTTCGGGGTAATCTATTCCTGGGTAATCTATTTGTGGGTAAGCAGTATTTTTTTTCCCAAAAAATTAACATCAAATCATCTAAAAAAAAAGCCTGTACCCATTTCTTTTCAATTCAATATCCACAGTAGCCTAGTTTATACTTTTCAGACCTATTTTATGTAGCTAGTTTATTAGAGGCCCATTTCACAAAATGAAAAATTTTGGGGTCCTCTTTCTCTAATTATTTCAACTTATTATCACTAGTATAAAATTATCCAAAATATCATCGTCATCAAAATTTGTTGTGATCTATATCAGTTAAGGCTCAGCTTTCGATTTTGGGTTTGGCTTTTGAGTTCGGTGTTCGGATTTTTCGGATCGATTTAAGTTTGAATTTTCCGTTTTTATTCGGTTCGGGTTCTTGGGTCGAGTGTTTGAGTTCTCAAATAAACATATCTAGCATCATAAACGAGATACACTGAACGCATATGATCATGGCCCACATAACCCTCTCTTATCGCCCCATCAACATTTTTTTGTTGCATCACAGTTAATCTTGATGAACCTCCGTCCTCGCAAGATCCAAACTATTACCCCTAAATTTAAACTGGAATATGTTTAATCATGTAATCAAGGATTGTTTGTCAAGATTAAAAGATCGACGCAAGCAATTGTTTGCGTAGTTTGGGTGTTAAAACCCTACCTCTGTGGAATCTCAAGAGGGGAGGTCTGATCCTAGATTTTATTAGGTATTCAAGATGGTTACAATAGGTTTGATTACAAGATACACGCAAGATCAATCTGTAACATAACCTAAGTCTAGAACAGAAGTAAGGACAAAACAAGGTAAGAAGAACAAGGTATCGAAATAGCCCCTGTAAGGCTAAGCAATTTTCGGTCAAGCTTTGCTATCTTCAATCTGAAGATCTTCGGCTGGAGAGAACTGGGAAGAGGATGAATATCTCAACCCACGCTTGATCACCTCCAACTTCTCTTATGTCATACGCTCTCTCTCTTTTCAACTCAGGGGAAGAACCCTAGCTTTTTCTTGGCCGCAACGCTTTTGTATCTTAGGTTTAGATGAGGTAAGTGATAAATTTTATAGCTTCTTCTCCAAGTCCAAACGCAGTGTTTCATTTAAGCGGTGCCAAACCAAGCTGAACCCAAAGAGATAATCTTCAAAGCTTGAACCCGGTCCATCATGTATATGAAGCTGGCCAGAAGCTAATAATACTAACCTAGATAGCCACCTTTATATATCATATACGGATTCTCAACACGGGTTACAACTCCTAATGTGACCAGGCTACCAGGGCTCAGTGACATTCACATGAGCCAGCAACTAGATCAACATTAGTCACCTATAACAAGTTACAAGTGTTAGTCATCCTAATCCGATATACTAAACCTAGGATTCTATTACAGACCAATTCAATTGTGTGCATTACATGTAACCTATCCTATATAACATGAATCATAAATTTAACACCAATTCACTCATTTATGGTTGTTTTTATTTTTATATACCCTAGAGCTCAAAAAATCTTAAACAAATTTTAAATCAATGGTTGTTTTTTAATATTATGTTCATATCTTTATTAATTTTAACTCTTTTAAAACTCATTCATTTATGTACATAGGTTTTCCGAATTTCACTTGTAAAATTTAATCTCAGCCCTACAAAATTCAAACTATTAATAAGAGAGTTGGACAGGATCCTCGTCAACTCCTCCTGGGCTACTTCATTTCCCAACTCCTCCGCCCTTTTTGACAACCCCTCTATCTCTGACCACTCCCCCGGAATTCTATCTCTTCACCCAACCAGAAATCACCCCAAGCGCCAATTCCGGTTCAATAACTGCTTGGCATCCCACGAGTCATTCATGGCTTCGATCTCTACCGCCTGGACCTCGGCCGTCTCCCCAAACCGTCCCTACAGAAACTCTATGGAGCCGCTTGCCATGAAACTCAGATGCACCAAACTCCGGCTCAAAAGATTCACTAGCGCAAAAGCTGAGGATCTCTTCTCCTCTGTTGAACACCACAAGACCACATTGGCGTCCATCCAATCGAAGCTCCAACTGGACCCATTGGACCACGCCCTCATAACTGCTGAAAGATCTGCCACTTCTGCCCTAAACGTAAGCCAGGGCCGATTGCGGTCTACCCTAACGCAACTTCACAAAGCTTCATGAATTAAATACAGCGATCAATGCAGTTCCTATTTCTTCAAATGTATAACCGCCAGGAGAGTTTCAAATCAAATTAAAAGCATCCATGATCCTAACAACATTTCAATGGGTCCTACCCACGATGCTGACGAGATTGCAAAGCTACTTGTTACGCATTTCTCTGACCTTCTCAATCCAACCGCTCGCCACAATCCCTCAAACCTTTTTCCTGATTGTGACCTCCCCACTTTACCCCCCGACCTCCTCCATACCTTCGCTTGTGAGGTCTCAAATAAGGACATCAAGAGAGCCCTCTTTAGCATCGGCGATCAAAGGCCCCTGGCCCGGACGGGTTCAATGCATTCTTCTTCTAGTCTTCTTGGTCTATTATGGGCTCAGACTTCTCAAATTCCATTCGGGACTTCTTTCACTCGGAAAGGTTCTCTAGCCAAATTAACCATACGTTGTTCTCCTTGGTTGCAAAGAAGTCTAACCCTCTCCTTCCCGCAGACTACCGACCCATATCCTGTTGTAACACCTCCTACAAGGTCATTGCAAAGCTCCTTGCTGAGAAACTAAATGTTGCTCTCCCCTTCATCATTAGTAGATCCCATGGAGCTTTCGTCAAGGGTCGCTCCATCAAGCACAATGTGCTCATCTGTCAAGAATTGTTCAAAAAATATAATCAGCGCCGAATCTCTCTCAAATGTGCCCTAAAGGTTGATATATCTAAGGAGTTTGATACCATTGACCACATGTTCATTCTTCACTGCCTGAGAAGGATGGGCTTCCCGGAGAAGTTCATCTCACTGATCGACTCCTGCATCTGCACCCCTTCCTACTCGGTTAACATCAATGGCTCCCTCCATGGGTTTTTCAAGGGCTCTAGGGGCCTCCGACAAGGCTGCCCTCTCTCTCCGCCCTTTTTTGTCATTGCCATGGAGGTGCTATCTTCCATGCTCACCACAAATACATCCAACCCTGACTTCAATGCCCACCCCAAATGCTCCTCGCCTAGACTCACCCACCTTTATTTTGCTAACGATTTGTTACTTTTTTGCAGGGGTGATATCATTTCCGTTAACATCCTAAAGAGTACCTTGGATCACTTTGGCAGGTACTCTGGACTACTCCTTAACACCTCAAAGTCGGCCCTCCTCCTTGGTGGTATCTCGTCGGCTGACTCCGAGCATCTATCATGTGCTTCGGGTCTGCCGATTGGATCCCTCCCCTTCACCTACCTGGGCATCCCGGTGGGCAGCAAACGCCTTAACATCAGAGAATTCTCTCCTCTCATTTCAAAGATCACTAGCAAAATTAACTCTTGGAATGCCATATGTTTCTCCTATGTTGGCAGAAAGCAGATCGTAGCTTCCATTCTTATGTCAATCCACCTCTACTGGAGCTCCGTTCTACCTATCCCCACGTCCATCATTCTCAAGATCTAAGGGTTGCTTCGCTCTTTCCTGTGGTCCGGTAAATCATCCTCTGCCCGCTCCCTGGTGGCCTGGAATGTCATATGCAACTCCTATGAGGATGGAGGACTCGGATTCAAAGAGATCCTTTCCTGGAACAAAGCCTGCATCTCAAAACAAATCTATGACCTTGCCTCACTCAACCCTAATGCAAACCTCTGGACTGAATGGACTCATAACAATATCCTAAAAGGTACTTCGATCTGGCTCTACCCTCCCTCCTACAAACATAGTTTTGTTTGGTGTTCGATGATCAAGATCAGAGACGAGATCCTGGATGCTATTCTTGGACCCCAGTTCGTGCAACTCACCTGCACTAATGGACGGTTCAAAACTTCAACCGCCTACAACATCATTTGGAAAGCTTCTCCGCCATCCCCTCAGTATGATCTGCACCACATCTGGAAGGGGATAAATGTCCCCAAATTCAGTTTCATTGCTTGGATCGCTAGCCACAACTGATTACCCACTCTCTCTAAACTCCTCTTGTGGAACATCATTCAGGATGACACTTGCAAGCTTTGTAACTCTCAAAAGGAAGATCAGGACCACCTCCTTCATAACTGTAGCTTCTCCACTCTTGTCCTAGACCTCATCTCTAGATGGACCCGAACCCCTCCTCCTTACCCTTACTCTCAAAACATTTGGGTATGGTTCCGCTCCCTCAAGCCAAAGAAACATGACCTCATAACACACATCCATATCTCCTCCAGTACTAGCTTTATCTACTTCGTTTGGAAAGCTAGGAATGATCTCATCTACAACAACTCCCCCACTCACCCCTCCGCATGTGCGATGTCTGCCATCATTGCCACTAAAACCTTTGTTGCTTGTAACTGGAAGGATCGCTCCGATGACTCCATTATGTGGAGCAATATTCTTGGCATTAAACTTATGTAGCCTACTATATACTATGATCTTTTGTTTCTACTGGTCTAGTAGACCCCCCTTGTAAATGTTTTTCTTGTTACTAATATTACAAATATTCAAAAAAAAAAAATTCCCATAAGCCAGTAGACATATAGTATATTCTTCTTTATTCAGTAAAATAAATTATTTTTACTATCATCCTTGATTTCGTGTCAATTTATATATTCATTATAAAATATTGTTGGAGATAATAAGGTCCCATATCGAAAGATGGGGACACTCCCACCTTGTTATATAAGGTCGGTGAGTTACTCCTCCAATTGTCAATTGATTTTAGGATGGAACCTCATCGGGTTTATGTGATAGGCTTGGGCTTAATGTGCATGTGCGCTCATACGCACACGACCCTCGCTCTACCGGTCCGTCTGTATAGAACTTTGACAAATACAACAAATTATAATTGTATAATCATCTGCAGAACAAAACTATTTATTAGATAACATCAATATCTATTGTTCCAGTTTTTTTTAAACTCTACCGTAACTAAATCCACTGTAAATAATTCGAAATAAATGAAAATTTAAGTTGATCATAAGTTCATGTGATCGAGGTTCTCGTGTTGCGGAGGAGGAGAAAGGATGCCCTTATCTTGAAGACTCTTGACGGTATCGTAAAGGCATTGTTTTGCGGATGTGAAGTTCAAACCCAAGTCTCTAAGTTTTTGGTTCGAAAATTCGTATGGTTTGACTCTTGGCTTCACCTCGTCCGAGCACCTGCATTAACCGATATGATAGTCTTTAGAATAGTTGTGTAAAATAGCCGTACCCTAAACATTAATCGATGTGAGAATATTTCGTCGCGGTGATATCGACTTTAAAGTTGATGTTATCTATAACTTATGTCATTATCTTATAAATGACAATGGAATGTTACTATTAACGTTAGAAAATTTTGTTAGTACATTAGTCGTAAGACTCACAGCCCAACTAATGAACATGTTTGCTTTATAAAAGGAAAATATGGGCCATTGACTTATTGAGAGACATGGGCCCATGGGCCCATTATGTTTTACCATTTGAACTAGGTTAGGGTAACGACAAGGCCCAAATTGTTTTATTATTTATTAGAATATGAATTATTTGATTGATTTTATTTGGTCAGACAGAAAATTATAAACGGCCAGTTCAGGTGCAACGCGACTGACCACTTTTATTTCGGGGGAAAAGGGTGTAGTCGCGCTGCGTCTGGGAGGCACACTCGCAGTGCGAGCATGTTGGCTCCTTCCGTCTGACCGAATAACAATTTTCAGCAAACCGTCAGTTATAAAATCATAAGTTAGACCGAACGATTGTCAAAGTCCGATAAAGGCACACTGCATACAAGCGCACATGCGCGTTAGGCCCAAGTCTAGCACACAAATCCAGCAGGGTTTCATCCTAAAACGAATTAGCAATAGGAGGAGTACCCCATCGACCTTATATACTAGACTCAGAATGTCCCCAAATTCCGATATGAGAAATTATTATCTCCAACACTAATGAAACTAAACATACCTGGAAGGAACGGGATACTCGGGAAAGAATTTAGCCAGAATCTCGCATACATCACCACGATGAAGAACACTTTCCGCACAAAGGTATCTACCGGATGCGAAGGGAGACTCGTACACAAGAAGATGAGCCAAGGCAACATCCTTAACGTGCACATAGGCTTGAATGGAGTTTGCATATTTGTTTGTTGATCCATTCAAGTACTTGAGGATGTGAACCACACTAGCGTTTACCGTAGGCTGCAAAAGCGGCCCCAACACCAACACCGGACACACCGCCACTAAGTCCACCCCAGTCTCCGCTGCCGCCTCCCACCCCGCCTGCTCAGCCACCACTTTCCCGTAACAATACCAATTCTACATTTCAATAAAACAAATTCTTTTATGTAATATCTAAACAACAATAAAATAAGGGTTTTTTAAGAAAAAAAAACCTCCTATAATAAGTTCTCTTTAATAAATTACCTTTTAATATTTTATATAATAAAGTCACCAATGTTGTTTTTCGGTCACATATTCAATCATTTTTTTAAATTAAAAAATAAATTTAAGTGCTTATTAATAATTTAATTCATTTATATTAATTTTTTTTAATCGACTAAAACATAATTTCTATAAATTTATTTTCTTAAAATTGTTGACAAAACTCTTTACAGAAAACATATTTGCTTGAAAAGTTCTAATTTATTTGTTATAAATAGAGAAAATTACCTAAACAGTATCCCATCTTTTAGGCTAACTAAATTTTAGTATCCCTCATTTAAATTATCAGAACCATACCTCACCTATTGAGTCCGCCCAATGATTAGTATCTGGATTACTATTCACACGTTAAGTTAACAGATCGGTGTCAAATATCAGGGGCAAAATTGTCCACCTACCTTAGATATTTAATACCGATCTGTTAACTTAACGCGTGTGAACAGTAATCCAAGTATTAATCTTTGGTCGGACTCAATAGATGAGGTACCTTCTGATAGTTTAAACGACGAGGTATAAAGTTTAGTCAACCTAAAAGATTATGAATATATCACCTTAACAATCTAGATTAAATTTTTATTTATCACACCTATAAAACATACTCCTATATTATAATTTATTTTTATATTTATTACGGTATGTTAATTTATCCTTTCGTTTTTTATTTATGGGTTGACGTATAAAAAGAACAAAGATTGATTAGTAAAAATTGAGTGGCGCCAGTCAATAACCGGGGTTAAACTTTGGAGATTTAAAAAAAAAAAGTATTAAAAATTCCAACATGTTTTACCTACCCCAAAGTCAAGTGAAGAAATTAACAAAAGGCATTGACTAGTTACCGTAAGTTTCCATGATTTGATAGATTGATTAAATGAATGAATTTTTTAATTACTGTACTGTAATTTCACCGAAGACTTCAACGTCAAAGTTAAACTTATACTCATTCCGATCAAAAATAAGTGTCGTTTTAGTCTTTCAAACAATTTTTAAGAAAAATATTAAATAACATAGATTTTGTAAAGTTTTTCTAAATCTTATCACTTATTTAATATTCAACCTTCTTTTAAGCCAATAAGAAAGATTTTAGAATTAAAATACATTTACACTAATTTTCAAGAATATTTCTTATAATTATTGTTCATTTATTGGGCTAGAAAACTTAAAACGACAGATAATTATGATCAAATTTCTAATGATAAAACGACACTTATTTTTTATCGGAGGGGTAGTACACTAAGGGTTGTTCATAGTTCTAGAATCACACCGGCCCCAAAGTTTGAATTTGGAACGAATATTTAGGTTTGGTACAGATCCTCCTCTTTTACAAATTAACCAATCAAATCTTTTCTCTCTCTTTTCTTAAATTTTCTTTTAAAAAATCAAATCTTTCCTCTCTCTTTCCTTAACTTTACTTAATTAAAAAAAATAAATACAATTATATTATAGACGGCACATGGGATGCGAGAAAAGGGTAAATAGACGGAGGGTATACATGATTTAGTATACAAATAGAGTGTATAAATAGGATTATAAACGGAATGGGATGTGGATAATCTTAAATTTGACCTACCAGACCTAAATATTGGGTTCAGGGTCCAACGTTAACTTATAGGTCTAGTTACACAACCCCAATTACACGTACTGAGGACTTGTTTAATTGTAAATTAGCGTTTATAACTAAATAAATTTATGTAAGTTTATAGTTTATTTTCGAATTTATTTTTTAATGGGATTATATAAATAAACTATATATGTTATTTGTTAGGTTTATTTTACTTTAAAAGACACGTATATCCCTAAAAATCGAACAATAATGTTGAATATCCAGGGATGAACAAAGACTATCGGGAGGGAAAAACACAAGGCCGAAATCGGGCTTTAAACAAAAAATAAATCCATCAAAGAAAAAATAATTTTGGTCTGAAAAATTTATGTTTTAGTAGTTTATAAACCGAATGAAACCTGTAAAGAATAAGCAATCCTCAAATAAAACCTATTAAAATTAAACTCACCGTTTATAAAACATATGCATGTTATGAACATAGACTAAAGAATATAGTATAACTGAGGACCTTAGTGTTCTTGCAAAACTCGAGATCACTCCAACAACTTTCGTCGACAACGATATTCGAGCTGCGGTTTGGGTCCATGTAAACCGCTCCAATCGATGACGTGAACACGACTCGACGCACATTGGCCTCCGCTGCAGCTTTGATTATGTTCTTCGTTCCCTTAACGGCTGGTTCGATCATTTGTTCCTACAATATCATATGTGAATAGTAACCTCAACATATATTACACTATTCTCGAACATTTTATGCATAACTAAGAATGGATAGAAATTAACACAAGAAAGTAATCCAATCATTTCCATTATATTTCATTCCCTTTAACGGATTTTATTTCACCACTCCAACCAAACTATTACTAAATGATTAATTATACATGTATACGAAAGGCAATCTTCCTTATTGATTGGTTATCCGAAATAAACATCGGAAAGGTAATGGTTAGAAAAAAATGTTAAAATCTATATAGGCCTTGTTGTGTCCGAAGAATTATGGGTGTGCACTACTAAACCGGATCGGTTTTTCATTGTCTTCTCTAGACTCGGACCAGATCCGGTCCACGGTCCAACTATTAGTTTAATTCCGGCCTCGGTCAGAAAAGAAAAAACCAATGACATGGGTTACTGGATATTAATATAAAAAATCTAAGAGAAGGATCGAGCTTAGACCACCCGGGTCAAACCGAAATTCCGGTCCCGGTGCATAGTTGAGTCCGGTCTGGAGCGGACGAAAAACCCTATGAATAATGATACTTCATATTAATTTTCTTTGTTTATTCTTAAATCTACTTAGAATTTGACTCGAAAAAAAATAGAGAGCTGTTTATTCACTAAAAAGTTAAGTATAAGTATATTTTAAACCAAGTTTGCATCAATTCTAAATGAGTTAAATATAAGCTACTAAAGTTTGGTTCGTTTAAGTCGAATACCACCATTAACGATCTCCAAATAAGCCTTAGATGACCAAACGAGTTTTACGTTGACATAAAATTTAGGCTCGGGCTAAACTCGATTCCACCTAACCTATGGACAACCCAAGAGTTCAACAGTCAAACTAACCTTAGTTACCAATCAAACTAGCTCCCATTGACTCATATACGTACGATGATTGAGATATATGACACGAAACAACAAAAGCAACCAAATATTTATAAATAAATAAAAAAGCATAAAATTTGTTTTTTAGTTAGTTGAAAAGGAAACTTACGGGATCATCCGTGACAGGAGAAGCAGTATGGAAGACACCTTCACACCCATCAATGGCGTCTTTGAGGCTTTTATAATCAAGAAGATCTGCTTTACAAAGCTTCAATCTTTGTCTTGCTCCTTCAAGCTCCCATAAATGTCGATTTTTAGGATCATCTGCAGCAGCAGCAGCATACTCGGCAGTTAGTTTGAGCTGAGATTAACCTTAAAAGCTTACGATTTCCGATCAGTACCTGGGTTTCTAACAGTTCCTTTAACGGAGTATCCTTTTTCAAGAAGGAGCTTGACGATCCACGAAGCTATGAATCCTCCGGCGCCAGTGACGCACACGGTGCGGCGGTCAACGGTGGCCATCTAGTTAATTGTAATGGAGTTTTGAAGAGGGAAATATAATGACAGCAAAAATATGCAGAGATTTATGTGTTGCTTTGCTGAAGAGGTAAGAAGGCATTCTAGGGCTTTTTATAGAGAAGGAAAGTACAATGAGAGAATAGTGAAAAGGACAAAAGGGTAATATGTTGTACCCTAATGTAGGCTAACCTAATCGTACTTATCATGCTATGTATTATTACTGTTCATATCTGGATCCGGGTCGGGTTAGACCCAGCTACCGGGTCTGAGATGGGTGTCGTACCCGGACAGGCGGGCCCCGGTACCGTTTATAAAAGTTTTTTTTAAAAGTATTATTAATAAAATGTTTTTAATTTGATTTTTTTAAAAATAAATTATATTTAATATATTTTATGCAAAATATATTATAATTATACTAGATCTTTAATTTTTATTTTTAATATTTATAATAATTATACTATATTTTCTTTTTTTACCGTGCTGACGGGCCGGACTTTTCGGCCCGGCCAAACTTACTCCCATGTTCATACCCGTCCGTTTTTCCGTATGGAATGCCCAGATTTCGTCCGTTTTTCCGTATGGATTGCCCAAATTTGAACAGGTCTACCGTGGATCAACCAATATATAAAATGACATGTTAGAAGAAAATGAAAGATTGGTCAAGGTTTTTGTCCTGCATTATTGGGGTGGGGTCAGATTCGTTTATGTTAGAAATATGTGTATAAGTATTCTATGTGTACTTCTATAGAAGCTTCGCATATGAGAATAATAGTTTTCATTAGAACCGATCAAATCCGGATTCAGGACGGACTTCGACAAAATGCAAGTCGGTTTATTTGGGAAGTTCGGATCTAGGTCAAGCCCGGTTGTTAGATTGGACTCATGTCTCGGTCAAATTGGATAGTCCGATCCGTTTTAATTATAAAAAAAAAATTTATATTGATTTTTTTTAATATATATAATGTCATAATGTATTACAACACATTTTATAATAATATTCTAAAATTTTATATATATATATATATATATATATATATATATCATTTTTATTTTAAACTGGGTAGCGGTTCGATCGAAGTTATTGGCTTGAGAATCTTGAACAGGTCTCTATGTGAAACCAAACATGATAGGAGAATCTGAGAAATTGAAAACTATTAAAATAATATCTCATATATACAAATATGTAGAAATGTTGAATAACTATAAAATAAAGATAATAATAGTTGCGTGTAGATTCAATAGAAATTAATCAATATCAATTTACTATATAAAAACATAAATTTCTAATTTTTTTTATTTTTATTTTTATACTATAATTGAGTTCAACTTGGATAATTAATATGCAAGGTATGCAACGTTCGATTTACTTGTTGCCAATGGTGTCAACACCGTTTTTTCTCCGAAAAAAACATCAGGCGTTGACAGTTAGCGTCGGCGCCCAAAACCCTAGTAATTAACCAAACTACATTTATGTTACCTATCGATCTCTTTCTTGTCCTTGTTTTTGGGAATTGTCATCCGGACGACGCTAAATCAACATATATCACCTAGCTAGAGTCCTCAACGAATCACCTCTAGTAGACGCTCGACACCGTAACGCCACCACTAAGCACCATC
This sequence comes from Fagopyrum homotropicum, assembly GCA_033239125.1. Taxonomy (NCBI): domain Eukaryota; kingdom Viridiplantae; phylum Streptophyta; class Magnoliopsida; order Caryophyllales; family Polygonaceae; genus Fagopyrum; species Fagopyrum homotropicum. Next base: position 166,711,899 of record BSWB01000001.1, read on the forward strand.
GACAAGGAGAGCTACTCGTAATGTTATAATTTTTTATATATAAAAGAGAAAACGGTTCCACGTCCGATAAAAATTAAAAAAAATAATTAAAAAACGTACAACCGTTAGATTGCGAGTTTTTTTCGACACTAGTTAAATCCAACACCACAAATTTATGTTAAAATAATGGATTTGGCGATGACACATCCCATTACACGTCAGTTTTAAACTCTACACGTACTCACAATGTTGATATTAATAATTACTTAATTATATACCTAACAATTTCGTTATAAGCTTACGTACACTTCTTGGTAATTATATTAACTATTTGGTTCACTACGTACCAAAAAAAATATTGACTATTTAGTAGGATGAAAGCACACGTTGGTCAAGCTGCATATAAATTTATTTAACTATATACATTATTGTTTTCATTTTTTGTCAAACTTTGAGTCATATTAATATACTCAACGGTCCAATTCTAGTGACCAAATTTTAGATGATGAACGGTTTTATTTAGGGGTGTGCAACCGGATCGGGTTGTCCAGATCGGGTCCAGAGGACCAGACCGAAGGATCGGAATTTTTTTTTAAATATAAATCGGGGATCGGAACGTAGCGAAGTTTCAATCCAACCCGGATCTGACTAACTTTTTTAAATATAGTTTTTATTAAAATTAATTTTTGATTCGACCCAGTCGGTTCGGTCCGAGTCAAAATTGCACGACCCTATTTTTATGTCTTACAAGCTCCTAATCTAACAATATGTTTTAGTGTTTTACATCTCTAACAAGAAAAACACATGATGTATATATATTTATAAATAATATTTATCTTCGACCATGCACTAAACTATAATTGAAGTCTTTCTATATTATATTGACATTGCGTCACATTTGTTACGTGTAATATATACTAGTTATCTTATTAAGATAACTAAACTTTAGTACCCATTGTTTAAACTATCAGAACGGTACACCAACTATTGAACCCGATCAAAGATTACGTTAAGTTAACACAACTTTGCTCCCAAAACTTCCCCGTTTGTTTCTTGTTGAATAAGTATGTCTTGTAGGCCTCATTGCAACTGGTTAAGCAATTTTCTCTAACTATATATAGGGCCATAGGGGTGTTCATTTTCAGGTTCGGACCGATATTTTACACTGGACCTGGTCGAAGAAACTATTTGTCCGGATCAGAACCACTTTTTCAGATCCGGTCCAAATAAAAACCATTCAAAAAAAAAAGTCCTAAAAAAACAATTCAAACTACATAGAACTTGTTTCAACCAACCCTAGAACGGAATTGAACAACCGGTTCAACTCTAGATCCAACCGATTGATGTTTTTTTCATACGGTTCAGCTCGATTCTACTCCAAACCTGGACCGATAAACAATCATAAAATAAACCCGAATAATTAACCAGGGAAGTAATATCCCATCATTATTAATAAGCAAGAGATGAGATTGTTGAGTCAAAACTTGTCTTTAATCTTATCCAAAGGCAAGGATGATAAATAAATATATGATGCAGCATCAAAGTTGAAAATGTAACCCTATATGAAATGCTACACTAAAATGTCAAGCTACATCAGATAGAATTGCATATCAAGAAGGCCATTCCAGCCCCTTCTGTTGAACCCTAAAAACCGCGAAATAAAACTATGGATCCTGCAACCATCTCAGGGAGCAGAATGTGTTGTATGCATAGCAAACCGCTAGCAAAGATAGCAAGTAACCAAATTCTATGTTCTATCCATCAAAATTCAGTCCATCTGCACAATGTTTATAAATCTCCAATCTATTGAGGATCAATAGCCTAATTGTATGACAAACCAAAATGTCTAGGTTGTGATTTTCGGTGTGGCGCTCTTTGCTGAATGATCTTGGTTTGACCTGATTGTTGTTTAGGGAAAAAAAGATATTTTGTACAAGTCAATTGTCTGGTTGTATTTTGCATGGCACAAAATTGTAGGACCTTTAGAAAAATAACGAAGACGATGAAACAAGTCCTTACCTATCATCAGATGAAAGATGTGGCTTCACATCATCCATTGAGGAGATTTTCTCTGTCTCCTCCCTATTCTTTGCTGAATGATCTTGGTTTGGCCTGAATGTTTTTAGGGCAAAAAAAGATGTTGTCCAAGTCAATTGTCTGGATAACAAGAGAGTTCAATTATATATATATATATATATATATATATATATATATATATATATATATATATATATATATATATATATATATATATATATATATATAGTCAGAGAGAGAGAGTGTAGATCATACGAGAACAGGCTTATCGTGTAATCATGAAAACAGATTCGTAATTATTATTAGTTTTGCGTGTGTGTGTAATGTAACAAGTCCATATTCCTTACCTCTCATCAGATGAAAGATGTGACTTGACATGAATGCTAGCCTTTGGTGTCTTCTTCGGCGTCTTTTTAGCTGAATGATCTTGCTTTGAGCTGATATTTTTACGGGAAAAACAAAGATTTAGTCCAAGTCAACTGTCTGAATGCATTTTGGGATGGCACAAAAAGTATAGGATTTTCAGAAAAGTAACAAAAACAGGAGGGCTCAGTTATATGTAATGTAACAAGTGATTACCGCTCATCAGATGAAAGATGTGGCTTGACATCATCCTTTGAGGTGATTTTTTGTGTTTCACTTCTCTTAGCTGAATGATCCTGCTTTGACCTGATTTTTTTTTAGGTGGGGAAAAAGACGTCGCCCCAGTCAATTGTTTGGTACTATTTTGGATGGCACAAAGTTGCCGGGCTATATAATGTAAAAAGTCCTTACCTCTCATCAGATGAAGGATGTGGCTTGACATCAATGTTCCTCTGTTCAAGAACAACCAAAAGACGTCAGACGAGCCCAAATCAAGGGTAAAAATGAAGGGGAATGAAAAAGACGAGCTTGTGAAAAACCTACATCAAAGACTGCAATTTCATCACCAATAAACTCAAATTGCTCATTTACAAGGTTCAGATATTCCACATCTCCATCTTCATAATCCACCTGCATGAAATAAAAATGGTGGGTATAATAACGCCTTTTAGCATCTAAAAAAGCATGGGAACAACCACAAAGGAATGAAAACAGCTGTGACATGATAAATTGGGAATGCATGATTGAGATAACTGATATAAGATTAAAATAAAAATAAAAAAACAAAGAACAAGATTTTAGATAGAATTAACAATTATAATGACTGAATAAAAGGAGCAAGACTGACCATGATGGGCGTAGATGACTGGAAGAAGGGAAAAAAAAAGAAGAAAAAAAACTATTCATATTCCACCAAAGATTTGGGCCCATAGGAACTGCATTCTAGTGGAAAGTTTGGCATATCATGTAAATACAGGTAACATTAACAGTTGTCAGACTTCTGCAGAGCGTTTTTGTGATAATTCCAGCCCCATCACAGGCCGAGGAAACTAGTATGATCCAGATCGGTTCAGTTCAATCACAAAGATGCATAAAAAAAAAGCATAATAAACCTCTGGCTCTATAAGAAACACTTGAACATATCAGTGTAACTCTCTCCAAAGCAGTGAGGACAATTCTCTTCAACATATCAGTTGCAGAAAATGTAACCAACTTGGGTGCGGTTGGAAAATAACCCCAACTATCGAGTGAGTGACGAAAGTAGCCTAAGCATCAAATTCTTTTCTCGCTTGACATTTTAGTTATGACTTGTCAGTTGTCAAGACTAGTCATCGTTAGTATCATCTCTAAAGATGATCTTAAATGAGCTTTAATGATAAAAAAAAATCTCATCTTCAATGATTCGTATGCTAGAATTTGCAACTAACCATAGTTGAGGCTACTTCCAACAAATTTTGAAAGTTCATGCCAGAAACACAATTATGCAACCAACAAAAGGTACATATAAGAGAGGTGGAAAATGACAAACTATATGTATAAGTATCTTACTCGGTGTTTCTTAGTTGAATGACTATACGTTGAAACACGGCCTTCATAGTACCTACAGAAAAGGATTCACAGATTAGAGCATGAAAGACTCTGATTAAAAAGACACTGCTGAACGAACAAAGGGTAGATTGGGCTCAATGAAAAGCATTGATACGGCTTGTTTTCATGATTTTTCAAAGTTGATAACAAAAGAACTTCATGTTATACAAGTATGATTTCATTGTAGATACCATATTCATAAGATCGAGAAAAAGGAACATTCAACTCAAGAGCTATACTTCTAATGAGTCCACAATTCAATTTCTCACAGACAATAAAAAATGAGCCTACCAGTGAATAAATCACACCACGTCTAAAGATAACCCCAACAAACCACTGAACAGTCAAGTTACTGTAATATTTTAAGATTCATATAATTTGATATCAAATTGTTTTGCACGTCTTACTACTGGTTGCTCGTGATTTACTCCAAATATCAGTTAACAATCAGCAATAAATTGCATTCCTGCATTGCAAATACTATTTGTATTATAGATTTTGACAGTTTGACACTCATATTTTATGATTTTAAACAGTTCATACATTATGAACCAAACGGGTTTTGCATTCTAGGTTTCCAAATTTCACATGATTATAACTCTTTTCAAATATGGTACAGGAAGATTTAGCAACTTCGCCGCATAACTTTTTCTATTAAAAAAAGAAGGAAAAGATCATAACTACCAAAAAATATTGTCATTAATCCAACCGATAAAAAAATTTTAATGGTTGGGATCTTGTTCAAAAAATACACCTTAAAATGTTAAGAATAATTGAGTTGTCAAATCTATCAATAGAGTTATACAAAAACCTCTACTGGATCAAATTTCATTATAGCGTGTAAGAAAACTCAAATTGGTATTTCATAACAATCTTCTACACATATCAAGCCATACACTGTCCATGAGATTTACAGTGAGAACGATGAAGCTTCAGAACCAAATGAAAAACAGAGAAAGACTGCATTTAAGGGCAGAACGAGATAGTTATAAAAGAATATTTATGCTGCTTACATTTTGTCTTTGGGCCACCAAACCTTCAGTTTGCAGCCAACAATATCCTCCTTATACTTCTTTTTACCAAATGGTGTTTCATATACCTATAAATACACAATAAGACAAAGACTTCAAAATTTGATTTGCAAAAATTAAATTTTCACAGTGAAACTTATTAATAAAGCAAACCTAAAGATAACCTTTTGGATGGATAGTATGTTTTCTAAAGCACCCTCCCCTAAAAATCATATCAACACTAACCTTCAAGGGCTAAATATCTCACCCCATCTAGAAGTTGAGAAGTGCAGGGTTTTGCCTAAGCAGTGAAGGTATCCAGTTTGTAACATACCTTCAGAAGTTTTAAACAACTGTTTTTTCATTAAGTCACTCTCACTTTTTCTAGAACTTCTAAACCAAAAATTTCAAATAAACTTTCACATAAATCTCCAGAGGGTCACTAATATGCAATCACTATGGATATGTAAAAAGACTATATCAACTCAAAATTGATACTTGAACGTACATGTACATGATCAAATTTTATATAAAAGTGCATTTTAGTTGTGTCACTGCTATGTTAAGCCTGTTAATGTATTTCTCAATGATTCATGTATGAACTTCCAAAGATTAGTATTTCTTAGAATTAAAAAAAAACTCCAAAAAATTAGAGTAGCATCACTCGGCTTTTAAAAAGATTTTCACGATAACAAGAATAGGAGCAATAAAAATAACCAATTCAGTACCAAAAGATGAGTCTAGAAACGAGTTCTGGACAAACCTCGTCCTCCATCGGATCCCGCTTTCTCCTAAGCACCTTCTTTTCTGATTCATCCATCCCATTCTTCTCTTTGTTAGATGAATCCATCCCCTGATTTAAAGATGATCCCTTTAAACCAACAAATATAACTTGGAAAATATTAAATAAATGAAGCGGGTCAAATGATCTCTATAAGGTCAGTCAAAATACCTTGTTGCCAGATCCCCCAACAGCATCTTTCTTTGGCCTACCCACTTTCTTGCTGCTATGGCTTGACTTGACAGACAAATCTTGATGTTTCTTTTCTTCAGAACTGGTAAGCATCTCATGTTCCTTAGATGGAACATCCTTCAAAGTACTATCAGTTTTCACTGCAATGGTAGAATTCTTCCTTGGGCGGCCCCGAGGACTGATCAGTGGTTTCTTTGAGGATGTTTCTTGTCCTTTGGTAGGAATCCTTCTCTCATTTTCTTTTCGGGCTTCGGCTCGCATTGTATCAGTGTTATCAGAAACCTTACTTGACTTAAAATGTCGTGGTGCCTTTAAAGGTTTTTCATTAACAGCTGTACCTTCATCTCCAAAATTGGCATCGAGGTTCAAAACAGGCTTAATAACAGAAGCCTTACTCTGCTTACAATGTCCTGATGCTGACTTTGAAGGCTTTTCTTTAACAGTCATAACTTGGTCTCCCAAAACAGTACCAACATTCAAATCAGGCTTAAGAGCAGCATCACCGGATTTGCTGACATCTCCAGCACACGAAGCATCAACTGGGGAATCTTGAGCAACCTAATCATAACATAATTTTATTTGTTTTTTCAAGTAAATTTAAATGCATCCAGAACAGACAGCCTCATTGCAACTCAAGACAAAAGATTAAAAAACTCTCTTATCCACCATGTATGCTATTTTCCAATCAATTATTACAATGGATTTATTTAGCATCACCATAAGAACACTAAGATTGACAAGAGTATGAAACTCCTGATAAAGGTGTGTTTGCTCCGCCAATTTAACTACTTGAAAGTTTAAAAAAAGAGTTCAAATAGCTAAGCTAATACCGCATGGATGTCAATTTCAACTAGATGGGAGTTTTTTAAGGAGTTTAAACCATAAACTCCAAAATAGGAGGGGGTTTTGAAGTTTCTAGTAGTTGATTGGATTTTTTAAGTTCCTGTACATATAGTATAATTTATGTTTCGCCTAAATGAGATTTTAATATTTTTCACCAAATTACCCTTGTTAAATATTGCTTAAGCCTCTATAAATAATCTTGTAACTAGTTTTGTTAACCAAATTCAATTTATTGCTTTAGTTCTACTTCAGCTCAATTTTTTATTGAGTTCTTCGCCTCACATTTTAACTCAGACATTGTAGTTCTCATTTTCATTAAGCGGTATTTAGTTGATTAAGGCCCTCAACTAGTAACAGAAAATGTACTTCTATTGGCAAAACAAAAAGGCACCTAACAGTTAAATCCCATGATGCATAAATTCATAACTCTCTTAAAGGTATGGCATGCCAGTACAAAAATCAAGCAGTTAATTAAAAGGGTTCACTAATCTAATCCACAAAGGCCTACAACTTTCATACAAGATTGTATTATTTTACACAACAGTGAATGGGTGTGTGATATGCCTGTCAGAAACTATCAGTTGATAGTGAACCAAACCCAATTCCAAAAACCAAAATAATTTATGTTTTTTATTTCCCAATTTAATAACCTACCTAAAACCTTGAAATATTACAGAAAATAAAGGGTTCCTCTAAGCTAATCTACAAAGTCCTACAACTTTCATACTACTGTGCACACAATCCAAAGATTGTATTATTTTGCATAACAGTGAATTTGGGTGATTAATTTTCACCAGTTTTCCTAAAAAAAGAAAATATGATTAATAAATAGTAACTCTTCGGAACAAATAACTGACTAATCCATGAGGCCAATACATTTTCATATGTTAATCATCATACCAGCTGCTTAATAGAATCAGCAACATGCTTCTGCTCCACCATTTTAAAGTCATCTTGGAGTATTGAATCAATCAACGGAGCATAATCGTCTTTTCTGATATCCCCGGAATCAATAGCATCTCTAAGATATGGTCTGAGCTTCGTCGAAGTTCTTTCCATAACATTTGAACCTAATCTCCAGGACATAGGTGAAGTATTCTGCACAAGGTTTCCCAGAGCAAAGAGGGATTAAACTTGCCTAAAAAGAGTTACTAAAACAAAATATAAGAACTAAAAAAAGATTATAAATAAGAAAAAATAAACAATAAGAATTATAGTTATTACCTCCTTTTCCTTGCGGACACAATCTAGTAGGACTTTAAGCAGATCCAAAGGTATGTCTTCACTCTCATCAATGATATGAGACATAATGTCCTCCATTGCCGTAAATACAGAAGGAGGATGGTCAGACCTGACATATTTTAAACAGGACCATAAACTTAATATGCCTAAATTTGTTTGAAAAATGTCAAATGATTTTGATAGCTGTGGCTAAATGTGGTAAAACCGAAGCAATTCCATTGGATTGGCATGGGTTCTCCAACACAACAAGGCAATAATATCACATTAAGGATAATCTAATTACTACCAGCAAAAGGTTCAAAAAAATGTTCTGCAAGTTTGCTAGTCAAAATGCAAAGCTACCACGTCTTGTGAGTAGATGGTGTCTAAGCATGTCCAAGTGTTTCAAATGTAACTGTCAGAGTTGCCACATTCGACAGATCCTTTAGATAATCATCTCCGCTGAGTATGCTGAGGTAAATAACAGGAAAGAAAAATACAAAGCCCTTAGTAAACTCTTAAAATAATATGACCAAAAGGAGACCAATTGCTCTAATGTCCTCAGTAATCCCCTTGCCCTAAAAAGTACAAGAGAAACCTCCTAACACCATTGAATTTAGGTGTCAAACCCCTTGCAGTGATCCAAAAGGCTTACTAAAATTCAAGACCAGCAGTATTCCCATAAATTCATAAAATTTGATAATAGAAGTAACTTATAAAGCAAACCCATACACAAGAATCAGAGGATCAGCCCCTGGAGATTCCTCAGCTTGTTCAAATCAGTAGGACACAAAACTATTATGATATAGATACAAGTACGATCTGGAGCATGGGGAGGGAGCTGAAAACTATTACACGAAATCAACTAAATCCTTACCGAATATTCCTCTTGAATTGCTCAAACATTTCAATGATGAGTTTATCACACTCAATGTCCAGCATCATCACACATGACTTAACCTTAGCCACATTGTCAATTATTGAGAGGGCCTTTGAATATGAATTCCCCGATAAGAGAGATAATTTGTCAAACGAACCAACTATCAACTCAAAAATCTCCTGTATAAAGTGAGTCGTGTAAGAAAATAAAGGGTGAACAATGGATAAGAAATTTTCAGCACAATTCATGTAAAGTACACTTGAGGAAATAAGGGTTCAATGTGTTAAACAGTTTGAGTTCTTGAAAGAGATATAAACCCACCTTCATTCTACTGTCATCATATGGAGAATCGGGTGCTGTTATTCTCATAATTTCATTAAAACAGACAGCAACAGTGATCTTGATATCTGAGTCTGAATTATTTCGTATAAAGTCAGATATAAGTGCCTTCATTGCTGGTAAGAGTGCTTCTTGAATGGTTCTTGAAGGAGCTTGATCCACCTTAGACAAGATAATCTCCAAATCCTACATTATAGAGTTTGATATCATCAAATCAGCTTTCAAAGAAGATGAATGCAATGTACAAAGTAACAGTGTCACTGAGATTCATAAATGGAGCTAATAGTTAGTCACGGATTGCAAAACAGAACTGGTGAAAAATACAATCAATATAAATGCAATGACGATCAAACATTAAACGGACAACTTAATAAACCGTTTCTTTGGAATGCTTCCTCTATAAAGTTCAATATGTGAGTGAAAAACTCGATATAAAATCACGGATAACATAAATACTATATATGCGATACAAAACCAAGGTAATAATTCACAAGATCAATCATAGGAGAGATGCAATTTATGAAAACAGGTTAGAATAAAGATAAGAAAAACCCTTATAAATTTGCAAAGTAAGAAAATCCTTCATTGGCAAAAGGTTCAATAGGCAACTTAGAACAGAAAGTATTACAAAGTAACCGTACTGAAGATTTTTTCTCATTTGAAGAATCAAATGAAGGAAGGGCATATACAATCCCCTTAAGTGTAATTCAAGTCATTATCAGTTTTACCATCATGGTATAGAAAAGTGTATATTAACATAAGGAGTTCATAAACAAAAGGGAAACAAGCAGCTACAGCCTACAACTTATTACTACAATCAAGAAACAACATAACTTAAAAAAAAATGTTACTTAATCAGGGACAAAGGAATGTAAAGTTCCCCCGCTCATGGGAATAGTCATATTTAATGTTCATAAGAATGTAAACTTACGAGAATTATGAGAGCATTCGTCTTTACACATGAGTACATACAACATCCAGCGAACAGCAATAACAGCTTATGAGTCAATATAAGCCATTAAAAACCATGCCAATAATCAAACTGTCACGAACAATTGAAACCAAAAACAATCTGATAGAAAAGTTTGAGGTGTAACTACCAAATCAATTATCTTCATGCAGCTTATATGACGGTTAGTTGGTTTCGCATGCAGTGTCGACGTCTAGGTTAAAAATGGATTGACTGCTGATATTCTAGCTCCAAGTTTTGTCTTTGTTTTGCCTTGTATGTCAAAAAAGAAAAAAAAAAAAGAAAAAATTCTAACAACTATTCTCTTTCTCACTCAGCTTAACAGATATTGCATCCAAATTCCCATGAATAACCATGAAACAAAATTAATGTAGTTATCTTACTAAAGACACCCAGTGGTCTACACTTACATCTCCTAGAGATAAATACCTGAAAGCACGCATTTCCTTACCCAGAGAGAAGTCTTGCTTGAAGACATCTCAGTAGGAAAAAAAAAACACTCGGTTATCTTGGAAACAAAAATATTCGTTCGTTGTCTTGAGCAAATGTCAGAGACTCACATTCATACTCATCCCCACAATCTGAGCCTTAGGCTGTTACCCTCATCAAACAAAACAGGCAACATGTAAATAAATCTCAGTTTAATTTGGCTACTGGTGTATGAACTATATAGGTCGTCGAGACAATTAATTACTTGCCTTCTTCAACAAATGGTACAAGGAGGCCATCAGACCAATAAACAATGTACAGCCAATATTTAAAGTGCTTATATGAGTTGAGTTTTTTTCTCTCCACACATTCATTCGAGACCTAAATACCTATTGCCTTAACTGTCTAAGGAAACTCGATCAGCACTCAATCTCCCAAGCAAAAAGACACAGTAGTCATCACTTGGCCTCCTTGATGACATTAACACTAAGATCTTTTAGAAAATCATAGGCGATATTTGAGAGAAAGATTGAGACAAAACAAAACAAACCGAGGATTTTGTCACGAATGGGCAGGGATGAAAAAGGAAACACAATGCTGACAAGTGGTGTACATTGTTACACGGAAATGGATAATGAAATGGGAAATGATACGGACACGGGGAAACCAAACATAGTTTCTATAATGATCTTTAAGGAGTGTTTCCACGTGTCCGAATTTCCAATTTTTCCTAGGGAAACGGAACGGGAAACACTGCCCTTGGGGTTTCCGGATTATATATAGGTCAAATAAGGGCAGTTCTGTCAGATCATTCACTTCCAACGGCAATTTAACTGATTTTTAATGGCCGGACCATATTTGGTAAACAGAAAGCAATAAGAGGGTAATTCATGACAGGCTCAACTAAAAGGGATCAATCTCTTAAAACAAATGCCCTATTCATCTCAACATACAAAGCTCTCATATAGCTTCTAGCTTTCAAAGAGTCCAAGAGAACAGTGATGCTACCTCGATGAAGACCAAATAAACCGGTATAAAACATGGAACCCTACCGTGTTCGACAAGGTATAACAGATCTTATACCCATACCAGCAGTCCAGCAAATTTACACTTATCCCATACTAGCAAATCTACACTTATCCCAAGAGAAATACCAAAATCTCACATTCCATAACGCAACCTATTTCTAGGCAAATGTCAACTCAAATAAGGCAATAAGTCAATAACCAAAACTAATTGCATATGCATTTCAATTTTCAAACAGCATATTCACTTCACAACAATACATACAAAGGGATATGAAGCATAAGGTAATATCAAACAGCAGATTCAACTACAACCAGTCAGCAAAATCACAATCAAAATCACACAGAAAACCCAATTCAGAGCCAAAAACCCTAAAGCCATCACCAAGCAACAAAACCTAAAAACAGCTAAACCCTTAAAACTCAACATCAAATTAGCATCACCTCAAGATGTTTCAGCAGTTCATCTCTGGAGGATGTCATCTCCAGTAAGCGAGTACCAGCCGTCTTAAGCTGCTCAATGATTTCCTTCTCTTCTATAGCAGCCATCAGAAAATGAGCCAAAATTAACCTAGACCCACAGAGAGCAATAGAGACAATGACGAAAACCAACAACTAGATTGAAGAGCGCTAGAGGTTCAATATGAAATTGGGGCATTTATGGATGGAATTGAATGCTGATTATGGTAAGTTGAATGGAATCATAATGAGGACTCAGCTGGGCTTCTGGGCAAAGTTCAATGATACACTGAATACATAATTTTTTACCCAAAAAACAAATTGGGTATTGAAGTTTGAAATCCAATTCGCTGGCTCCCTCCTGTCACGCTCCCCTTAGAGGGCTCTACTAGGAGGAAGAGCACAGCCGTTACAACTCTCTGCTGACGATCCTTTGCGTTGTTCTAGAATCACCAGTCCATTCCCAATTATGAATAAAATAATCAAATATATACATAATTGCAATGATGATGAACGTGAGAAGAAGGCTCGGAAGAAAAAACCGAGTCGGCACGATAAATAATTAAAAAATAAATAAACAAAAAACATAAAACCGGCTCGTCCGATTGAACCGGATCTGAATCTGTATAAATTGATACCATATATATCTCTATATTCTACAAGTAAAAAAAGATTTCTTCTATTAAAAACCATGTTCCCAAAGTGGAGACGTATTAGTTTTGTGGAGTCCTACTTTGAGACATATTCGAATTTTATATATATATATATATATATATATATATATATATATATATATATATATATATTTGGGATTTTATAAAAAGGTGCACGGATTCGATTTGAACGAAGAAATAAGAATAGCCTATCTCAGTCCAAATATAGTCCGGATCTCAACCAGCTTTAACGATTCGTTGCTTGCCTACGTAAGCAGATGCAAGAGCATAGCACTCAAAACGGAACAGAGTAGAGTGTGGTGGACAACTAAAAGGAGAAGGAGAAAGAGAGGTTGGAGAGCGGGTGCATGGTTTGACATTTTGTTATTGTCTTGGACCGATATCATATTGTAATTCGGAGATTGATAAAATAATGATTGTGAACCATATATGACTCGGGTATGAATCGGACCGTAAAAAATAGCTCTAGTTTTTAAATGCACAAAGCACGTATTAATTCAACCGAACAATAAATTAAACTTAGAATTAAATGTTATTATAATTAACATATTAGATATGACTTTTACTACTAAAGAGAGTCGGGTAGAAGGATCAGTGATGTCAACTTGATTATTAGATTAGACTATGTTAGATTCATGGGTAATCACTAATCAGGTACCTTACTAGTCTCCATACTCAAGGTTATAAAAGTCCAAAGTCCGAAAAAATGACATCACCTTGATGAAGACAAAATAAATCTGTATTAGATACGGAATCTATCTTGTTGGATAAGATATAACCGTTCATATGAAAAAGTTGGTTAAATTTAACTGAACCGTTAGAAACTTGTCATAACGTATTTATATTTTAAAAGAATATGTTTTTTCGGGGTTTTTTTAATATTATAAACTAGATTTTGAAGTTCTTATTTTATTCAAAAAATGCATGCGCGAGTAGTGTGTACGGATTATCTAGATTAACACTAACTCTTTCTTCTTTTCTTTTGGTCTCCTCTAACCCTTTTAAATTTTAATGTACATCCTCCTCATGTGTTGAAGCGACAAAAAAACAATAAATTGCAAAACAAAAACCACAACATAATAGTTTGACAAATTGAATTTATATCATGTTCGGTTTTGATAATCTTAATCTTATCATAAATTATGTCAATTCGTATTTTTCTCACCCAAATATTAGTTTCATTGTAAATAATAGATTACCTAAATAACAGGTCTTCTTTTATAATTATGAAAACTATGTTTTTCGTCGGCTAACCCTAGCACGACCATCAGCCTTCACGTCGAGGCCTCACCGCATGCTCTCCGGCCACTTCTTTTGGCCGCCCACGTCTTGCCTCCGTCACCGTTGCTTCATTCCCCTCTTACGTGTTGATCTCGATGGATGCAAACCGGAAACAATCATTCCACTCCGCCCTCGGGATCTCAAACATCAAAAACAATATTGCACTCGTCCTCGACAATGACACTTGGTATGCATCTTGGGTTACTCTTTCGTGTTACGACAAAAAGCCCATAATGTTCTCGATCACATCGATGAAACGGTTCCTAAACCACTGAATATTGATGATTTGTTATGGCTCCAAGTTGACGTTATTGTCCTTTAATTGAATTTCATACGGTCTCTTAGGATATTCTTTTGCAATTTCTCGACTCTAATGATACTGCGCTTCAAGCATGAAATCGAATAAAATAATTTTTTCCGAACAACAAGAACACCCGAACCGTGTACCTCAAACATGAGTTTTCAAATTGTAAATTATATAGATTTGCCTCCATTAACTCTTTATGTCTCCAACTCAAGTCGTTAGCAGACCAACTTAAAGGCGTTGACTCACCGGTTCTTGACAACCATATCGTTCTTCAACTTATATCGGGATTACCCGTTGAACATAATCACGACGAGTTTTATTCAATAAACCGATCCGCTTCCGAGCTTCACCAAGACCCACTCTCAATTGCAACTCGATGAGACTCGGATAGCGTCTCAAACAGCCTCCGGGACATCCTCCACCGCGCTCACCGTTGATGTCCTCCCTACTGCCGCTGGTTTTTCGTACTCTGGTATATAGTCTTGCCGTGACATATCCGTTTGAGTCGAATGTTTTCATACATACGGCAACCAATCGGGAAGAAACACGTCATTAGCTTGCAACGTGTCAATATCTTACTGGCCTTCACTTTCCATTAATACGTGGCAACCCATTTCCTCTAGAGGTCACCTTCAAGCCATTACTAGACTAGACTCGTCCCTGAGATCTGCATTCTTCCGACTCGAAACAAGAATCTCACATCCCCGGCGCCGGAGATCCGCCGTCGATTCCACCGTGGCTACATCAAGCCAGCCTCAGTCTCTGTCCCGGAGAAAATCCGCATCCGCATCTGCTTCTTCGCATTCTTCATCTTCTCAGGCTCAGATTTCCAAGCCGACGCGAATTGTGTACAGAGAAGCTTTGGAATCGGATTCCGACCTTCCATTTTGGCAACGTCCTTGGTTTATCGCGGTTCTGTTTGTGATGGCGATTGGTTTCTTTGGCTTGGCACTTGTCCTCTTTTTCTCGCTTGATTCAGATTCCTACGCTTCTCCTGCCGCTGCTGCTTCAGAAGGCGTTGAGGTACATCTGTTCATTTTTTTTTATCGATTTGAATTTATTTGTTGAATCTTATTCGTATTGAACTACTGAGCTCTTTGTTTTTTAGGAGCCAAGGTTATGATCTATATATGGATTATATGCTAGTGACGGTAGAAACTATTTACGAATCAATCAATTGTTGGGTGAAAAGTCCGGAAATTGGAAGTAGAAACTTTTGTTAGATGGATTCAAAGGAATTGTCTTCGGCAAATGTATTTTAAGTGTTTGCTTCACTTCATACAAGTATGAAGATGACTTACAAATATTTATACTGTGATTAGATTACATATGGGTCGGTGCTAAAACTAATGCACGAGAAGACAAAATACCGGTTGCATTCACATGATGTCCCGTACGGTTCAGGCAGTGGGCAGCAATCTGTCACAAGTTTTCCCAAAGGAGATGATGCCAACAGCTATTGGGTACTTTACACCCACTTTGATCCTACACTTGTTGATTTATTGTATATGAATCATACGATGGATGTGCTCACTGTTCAGAATTCATTTAGTCAATAAACTTCTCTAATGCTTACTTTCTGTGTTTTTAGATTGTTAAGCCTGTGCCTGATTCATCTGAAAAACAAGGCGACACCATAAAGAGCGGGACTACCATCCGCTTGCAGCATATGAAGACCAGAAAGTGGCTACACAGCCATTTGCATGCATCCCCAATCTCTGGCAATTTGGAGGTCTTGTACTGGCTTCTTTCTCTGCATTGTTTTCTGTTTGTTCACGACCTGATGTGTTCCTCTTATGGTTGTGACTTGAATGATTGAGTCATTTTATCTTTCGTTGTATATTCCGGTTTTGGCTCAGGTTCAACTCTCTCTATTTTGATCTGTTACCCTTTAGTAGCACTGAGAATTGTGCATATGCTGAAAAAATTAGTAATGATGACTGTTTGATGGTATAACGCCAAAGTGTTTTTTCTAGAAAATGATTGGATTTAATATTCCAACGGATCCAACCACTTCAAGTATATAGCAACCTACTAAGAAATGCATTAGTTTGTTAACACTTAAACATGTAAAGATGTTTAGTATTTGGTTCGCAGAGTATATTGTCTTAACTCAATGTTTAATACTGTGATATATATAAGAAAACTTGATTATGTGAACATCCAAACTTGACAATTATTCATGTGAAAACCTCAGGTTATGGGCCAGTGTTCTGTTTCCTGACTGGTTTTGATTGATAGGGTCATTGCCAAGTATGAATTGGATCCATTGAGGCGTTGTATGGAAGTTCAAGACTAAGCTTGTATAGTATTTTGCTGTTTAAACTCTGTATAGGTTTTCTATTTACTGTATGCCTACCTTTTTACAGTTTCACATAGTTGCTATAAGAAACAATATGACCCCATCAAGTTGGCAATAGGCCTATAGGTGCTTGTAAGTAATAACTGTATCCCATTGTAGTGTTTTTAGCTCTCCGATCATCTTTTAGCATCACTAATCACTATGATCAAGAAGTATATTTATGCACGCCTAACTGACAAGTTTCAACGCCTTTTTCTTGCAGTAATTATGCACATAGAGATTTTAGCTTTAAAACTTCATGAAAATGGTCAAATCATTGCATCAATAAAGCTAACTTCATTTGATTTGCATCCTTATTCTTGTAGGTAAGCTGCTTTGGGGGAGAAGGCAATTCTGACACTGGTGATTATTGGAGGTGAGGGTTGCAAACAACATTTCTTAGGTCAAAGTCTAATCTTTGTTTCTACTACAGCTAATTTTTTTTGATAATCTATTGTTGGTAGGGTCCAAATTGAGGGAACCGGGACTACCTGGAGGCAAGATCAGAGAGTCAGGCTTCAACATGTGGACACTGGAGGGTACTTGCACACTCACAACAAGAAATATCAACGCATAGCTGGAGGACAGCAAGAGGTAAAAGCTTATCATCTTCTGGCACCTTTTTTGATATTTGGACGAGTTAAACATCTAGATATAATATCACATGAGTCAAATTTGGATGTATGTGGAGCCTTACATGACATGGATACAGAAACGGGAAACTATAAGGACACAGGGAAACATCATACTTGGCACAATTATACACAAGGATTCAAGGTTCTGAGTTTTCGTAGGAAATATTAACAGGAAATACTACCCCTGAATGGGAACCTCTCAGACTTTATGAAATGTATTAAGTTGGTGTAAATCATTTCTCATTGTTACCTTAGGAAAGCAATTGGCCTTTTCAAAATACTATCTTAGTGGAAATATGAAATTATCATAGAAATTATTAACAGCTTCAAGTAAACACATTATGTTATTAGAGTACTAGTATTTCGAGTGACATAAAGGACATATGAGACATTGCTGAATCTTGAAGGAGCTTGTCATACCAAAATGGATCCTAAAACCAAAAATAAACTTTTTTCACCATGGGTTTGCCTGCCTTGTTTCTTCGACATTATTCAGCTATGCTCAAGTCAAGTCTATTTAATATTTCGGGAATTGGGAGATTCGAGTTAGGAAGATTATGCCTAACAATATTCAACTTAAGTATTTCTGCTATTCTGGTACATCTCTTTTTTAAGTATTTCTGCTATGATGTAATTATATTTCTTTCCTCAAAAGTGATTTTCTAGAATTATTTGGTGCTGCTGTATTCTGCTATGGTATTATTATTATCATCTTTTGCATCTGGTTTCTCAATTCCTACTTGTACCAAAATCCTTCCTATTAATCCATTCTCAGCTAGTTATTCATTCTAAGCCAGGACTTGATTGTATAGGACTTCAAAGACCAAAACTCACAATTGATTTGCTGTGACCCTTTACTATACAAAAAAAGCTCTATTACTCGTAATAAAGTTTCCTCTTGCATTCGGATTCATACTTCGTACTATTATGCAGGTTTGTGGTATTAAAGAAAAGCGTCCGGAAAATATTTGGCTTGCAGCTGAGGGCGTTTACTTCCCGGTCACTGAAGGGAAAGCAGCTTCTTCTTAGAGATCTGTATTACACATAATCGGTCCTGAACTAGCAAGCCGCCTCGTGGGTACAACTAGTTTTTGTAGTTTATTTCATACTGGATTGACATCAATGATCTAGAGTTTTGGTGCAAAGAAGACAATCACATAGATCATAGGATAGTACTCTAGCAGTACCACTTATTTGAAGTTTGAAGCAAGTAAAAGTGGCAATTGAGGCTTCCTTTGTTACGAAGATTGTCCTTTGTTGCATCCTTTAAAGAAGTGAAAATTCACATTTTTATTTGTTGTGATCTTGCTTGCTTGAATGATCAAAAATTGATTGAATGATCAACAATTTTTTTTGATCCTTTAAGTCTCTACAAATGTTCTCTAAGATAAAATTATATTCAAAACTAGTTTAATACCTGCATTTGTGCGTTTTTCCCCAAAATTTATGAATAAATATTTTTACTGAATAATAAAATGAAACAAAGATTATTAACTTATTAAACTGATAATTTTGTTCAAAACTGCATCAATTGATCTAAATTAGCATATTCTATTTTTAAGAAAATACTTAATCAAAAGAAAGATATCATGGTTTTAATTTGATTTAGAAATTTTAAAAAAAAGAAAATCTCTAATATTAATCATTATAAAATTTGATATAAATAAAAAAAATTAAAATCATATTGTCAAATAAGCTTAAGTGTTGTTTGGTTGGATGTAAAAAAACCCAGTAAAGTAAATTAATCCATTAAATGAGATCCAATTAAGGTGTTTGGTTGCAAAATATAAAATAATAAACACATTAATCTAATTTACTGGATATTTTCCAATCACCTCAAATGGAGTATTTACAATTACCCACTAGGGAAACAATTAACGTTTTATTTTGATATCAAATTTCCCAATTACCCTTAAAATTTTCATCTCCCACCTTTTTTTATTTTGAAAATGAAGGTTTTGTCATTAACTAATAATGCTTATAAATTTAACACATTGCAAATTACTGGATATTTTTTTTTGCTACCAAACATATTTTCTCAATTCTCAGCAATGATAATTCCCAGTAATTCAATTCCTAGAAAAGTCAATTCTCAAAAATTGTAAATCCATTGTTTAACCAAACAAACACTCATTTTGCGGGCTCTTTTATAGTTACAATCATGTTTATAATGTATTTTTTTGGTAATAAACCTTTAAAATAAATTTTTATATTTCTATTTATAACTTAAATAACTTTGTAGAACACCAAAAAGATCTTGACCCGTTTTAAATTCATCTCTTCAATTCCTTGAATACATTTGGGTGTTTTGTCAATCTATTGATTGTAAAAGAGTATTCAATATTACAACTTACTACTTCACTAAATCTTCATTAAGTGAACTAAGTTATACACCACATAACAAAAATATCTTTCTAACCAAAGACGTTATCTATCTATGCCCAACAATTCTCTCTAACATAAATGTCTATGTACTTCAGTTACTTTGCTACAATTTTGTTACTTACTATAACACCACTTTGCACAACTTCATAGACATTCCAATGAAACCAAAAGTTTTCATACTAATTCAATGGAGTTAGACTTAGAAGTTGTGCATATGGCAAAGTGTCTAATGTTGCTAGCAGAATCAGGAGGATCAACAAGAAAACACCATTGTTTTGTCGGAAGCTACGAGTGCAGGACTTGTAAGAAGAGTTTCTCGTCGTTTCAAGCCCTTGGTGGTCATCGCGCTAGTCATAGTCATCATCACGAACGTGCTCAAGATCATAAGAAACAAAGATCCATGAATCGAACACAAGATGATAGGAGTGAGACTAGTTACAAGATGAAATCATACAAGTGTTCGGTATGTTCATCTGAGTTCTCGTCTGGGCAGGCACTTGGAGGTCACATGAGAAAGCATAGAGCTTTGGTTAATTGTGCAACGAATAACGAAATGGTTTCGTTTGATCTTAACTTTCCTCCTGTTGAGGAAGATGAAGATCATTGATGAGGTTAGTAGCTTGTACAACCATGGGGTTGTGTGTATTGGCAGTACCTGAATAATAACTAGTTTATAAACAATTTCTCACTTACAAGTTACAAATAACTTCTTTCTCTCACTATTTGCCAATTTTTCAACCAAAAATAACTTAGCAACTAAACACTTCAAATAGTAAGCTCTTGTTTGGTTCGTGCTACACTCCTTAGGAAGTACACAACAAAACGAGCACAAAAGCTTGTAAAAAATCTGAAACAAAAATACAGCGACTCGGGTTAGTAAAGGGCAGTTTCTTAATGTTATTACTAATTTTCAATTGGCATTCAAATTTTGTAAATAAGTAACATCTGAATATATTCAATTCTACATCCTGTTCATTGTTTGAACCTATTTTTCATGAATGATTTCAGAAATTTTGACTTTAAAGTTCATGAAACTGGTTGGATGCGTTCATTCAATCAATCCTAGCGTTCGTAAACGATATGAGCATGATACAAAAATCAATATCATGTACAATTCTATGCTCATATAAGATCTTCTCAATTCTTCACAAATTAGGAAGATATTTGGTGAGTTAATCAATCACAAAATTTAGCATAAATGACACAGCTAAGAATTGCTCAAATGGTACCTGTCTTGATCCAAGAGACAATATCTTGTTTGGTTCGTGGTCAGGCAACTACTTCTTCGCATCAGAAGATCCTTCATTTAGTGATTTTCCCTTATCATCAGTAACCGATCCACCGAATTGGTTAGGGTCTGAAACTGTAGTGTTGTTAGGACGAGTCTTGCCTGAGCTAGTGTCTGTAGGTTTGTTTTGTCTTGTCTCAACTACAATCTCGTTCACAGTCTTCTCTAGTGCAAGTAGTTTTTCCTTTACCTCTAACAGATCTGAGGCAGACTTTCCTTCTTTCTCCTTAGCAGCAGCTATTTCCTTTTGTTTTGCTTCGTCTTCAGCTTTCTTTTTGGCGTCTAACTCCTGGACCCAATATATTACAAACATAGATAAAATCCGGGTTTTATAACAAACACTACAAGAGCTAAAACAAAGAACTTGGTCTAATTTGATGTGTCATACTCATAAGCTGCCAAGTATAATAAACAAGAAAGGCCTTAATTTATGACAGTAAGTTATATTTCACCCTCCTTGTAGAATACAGAGGCAGACAGTTTCAACCTATTAGAACATAAATATATTTACAGATAACGAACAAATTTCAATCAGGATTCTCATATAAAAGGGAAGCAAAAATATTTATACATAAGAATAAAAAACAACACTTCCGGAAGGATGGGAAGCAAAAAGATGTTCTTCCAGAATACTGTATTCTTACAAGGTAGCACAAACTTGACATTTATTGATTCGTTTATTAGTTTGCCTGTTATCTTGGCTACCCCAGTGTTCTAAAAGGCACAAGGCGCACCTAGACACAAGGCGTGACTTTTAGAACACTGGGCTACCCATTTCCATTGAAATTCAGGTGGTAACCCGTAACTCTCTCAGCGTATTTCA
Organism: Fagopyrum homotropicum; assembly: GCA_033239125.1. Classification (NCBI taxonomy): domain Eukaryota; kingdom Viridiplantae; phylum Streptophyta; class Magnoliopsida; order Caryophyllales; family Polygonaceae; genus Fagopyrum; species Fagopyrum homotropicum. The sequence goes on from BSWB01000001.1 coordinate 166,733,748, forward strand.
TGTTTCATTTCATTAAGTGATCTTATGTTCCATAGTTATCATTGATTGAATGAAAGAAGTCATGGATTAAGGTAAAAGAAATTTATTCGCCACCAAAGCTGAATTCAGAAATTGGGGCATTTCAAGGGATTCTTTGATGACCAAAGGTTAACAAATTAACAACATCAAGGCATGTCAGCATACTAAAGGAAGGACTATGAGTCTATGAGGTATAGGCACTAAGCATAAGTATATTTTCCCACTAAAGAATCAATATTTTGATTAGAACACCACAAAACACAAACTAAAAATCAATTAAAGACAGATCATTGGAAACCAGACGATGGCCAATGATGAGGCAACTTCTTACCGCATCCATCCTCCTCATTTCAGAGCGAGCATATTGAGCCACCAAATAAACAGCTGCAATGGACAATGTTTCCCATTAGGCAGTACAACAGTATTAGAACTATTCAGAAAATCAATGTAGGTAGTTCATTAGATACCCAGTGACGGCATGCAAACAAAGAAGAGCTGTACCAGATGAAAATCAAGCCTGCCCACAAAAAGGCAAAATGATAAGAACACAACAAATAGTGGGCACCTATTAAAATGTAAGAAAAAGACACTATTTCAGTACTGCACAATAGAGATTGACAACTGCTCTTCCGTATCACTTCTCCCCGGAGAGTTTTCATTTTACTGTCGGCAATACAGACACTAAAATACTTAATAACTCATTATAATAGCCTATAGATTTAGTGGCCCGTGGTAAGTATGCAATTAGGTGAGTTTGAATAAAAAATGGGTCTATGTTGACATACGTAATAACAATTCGGAATATAACAGTGTAAAACAAACTGCAACGTCACATTAATCATGCCTAGACAATAGATTGGTGGGTGCAAATCACTGCCCCAACCATGTCCCAACAAACAACATGCCACATCATTGAAGCATAAATAGACAGAGTACAACTGACCCAAATTTCTTGTTCTTAGGAGGATGGGTAAAGAGAATCTTGGCTGCTTTCATGAAGTCAAGCTTGTCAAGGTCACGATAGACATCCAATTCTCTTATATCACCAATTTTGTCACCCCCGGGGGCATCACTAGATGTTTTGGTTAGCTTTCTGCCTTTTTCAATAGAAGAGTTCGAATCACAAAAGGGTCTATATTGAACAGCCCCAAAACGCCTCGCAATGAGCTGAAAAGCATTTCTGACTCCAAAAATTCTCCTCATCCTTCTCAAATATCCCCACCTACTCAATCCCTTGCCTTAAAAATCTTCCCATTAAACTGGACCTTCAAAAACTAAATGCAAAAGATTTGATAAGCCAAAATTAGCAAGAGCCCAACCATCATTAGAAAAAGCACGCAGAACTAGAATAAATCTTCTTCCTTAATTTTGTATCTTCCGTGATATAGGACCTACAATTTGTAAATCTTCTTTGCAAACCTATTGTTGTAATTATTTTGGATTTTTTTCTTACAAAATGTTAAGTTTTCCTCTGACTTTTGCACTCTATCAGTTAAATCCATACTCTCCCTAGCTTCTGACATTATTCCCAACCTTTTATTTCACAATCATGAATCATCAGAAGCAGATTTTTGTTGAACACAACACAATCCACGCAATACATTTTGTCGAATTCCCAATCCAATTGCACATATAACATAACACATCACAGATTCAAACACTCACAAGTAAGAAGAACAAGAGGAGGCAAAGGCAGCACTAACCTTGAGTCGAACGGAGTGAGCTGGACAATGGATTCTGTTTCAGTGATTAGTGATCAGTGGTCAACTGGTCGATTAGGGTTTTCGGAGCTGTTCGTCCGACTAATAACGTCAATAATGGCGTGTGAAGAGACTGTGCTCCAGGGGTCGGGGGTCACCGGCGGATGTCGACGGGGGACGGCGTTGGAGACAGAATTGGAGAATCTCGATAGGTTTTCTTTCTTTTGTCCATGAAAATAAATAATTTTGCTTCAAATGAAAATAGAAAATGTGGAAATGGAAAAATAATGTTTTTTTATCGCCTAAATTATTTTCTACATGATTTAAATCTTAACTATTAATCAAATTTAAACATGTTAAAATTAGACTAGGATAACATTGTAAGTTTTTTATATCAAGCCAGTTATTCTCGAACTAGTTTATTTTTTAAACGAATTAAATATGAACGAAATTTAAAGTATTATTAAAATTTAAGAAAATATGAACTCAACTGGTTTATAAAAAAATCGGATTTGGGTTGAATAGGTTGTCCGAACTTGATCACATTTCACGATCTATTTGTGATTCTAAAATTTTCAGTAGAAATTTTATTAAGTTTTTGGTGAATATATATTTAGAATTGTGATAATATTTTTTATTGATTTGATAAGTCATCCGACAACTATATTGGTTAAAGGTTGATCGATAACTATAGTTGAAATAGGTCTAACAATACAAATAACTTACAATGCTTTTAATTTTTTTTTTATCATCAAAACACAAACAAAATTTATATCGATAATTAATTCTCCGCGTTTGAGGATTTTAAACTTATTTTGGTAAAAAAAAATATATTTAAAAATAATTGTGTACCGATTTATTAATTAAAAAGGTTTATCACATAAGTTATATGTATCTTAATTAAAAATATTGCTAGTTACTCCAAAATCACCTATTGGATCTTAGTCTATACGTCTACGATCACAAGGCTATGAGTTTGCTGTCAACAAAAACTCGACTAATTACATGGATATAGATGCCAAATCATTAGGGACTCTAAGACTACCATTCTTCAAGATGGATAAGATAACATTGAACCAAACAGAATAATTATATCTTCACATATGTAGATGTCAAATCATTAGGGACTCTAATTTTAACAATTTATCTATCTTGTCCAAAATAACAACAAAATTAAAAGAAAATGAAAAACTTTTTGTTGCAATACCACTCGAAATAAACTATTTTCGGAAGCTAACATTCCTTTTGATGTTGGTTTTGATAGCAAAACACGACCAATTACTTGGCTAACAACTTTTCAACAAGGTTTTTAAAACCTCTGATCAATCCCTTATAGGGCCTTTATGAACATGAATTAGGAAGAATGTCTATACGATCATGTTTTGAATTCGTAGATAAGTATTCTTTTGAGTATTTATATAGATTCTAGAATCTTTTTTGTTCTTCTGTTGATGTGAGTGTGTGTTTTGAATCGTGTTTGGATCGCGGTCGTGGTCGTGTGCCACCTGACAACTCCTTTTGATGGAAAATGTTTCCTTGGAGTCTCGTCTTTCACTTCCTCAAGAGTTCGGTTCCTATTGTGCATGCCTCCAACGGTGCTTCTTCGGCAGTGCTTGGTTCGATTTCCATCTTCTTCGTCTTCATGGAGTTCTCCCTTCACCTTCGTGCTTGGTCCGTTGTTGTTCTTCATCTTCTCCTTTTCCTTCTAGTGTTGTGTTTTTTATTTGATTTGGTTTGCTCTCTTGACGGTTGTTTCCGTACGCCGTTTTTTACGGCCTCTCATTTCATCGTAGTTTCATGGTGAACGAATCTCTTAACCTATTTCTCAAAAAAAAAAAAAAAAAACACAAGAGTATTCATATATTTTTTGTAACAAGTTTTATTGGGCCGGGGTTTGGCCCATTTGTTAACCCTCCGGCCCAAAATGTGAATAAAGCATTGAGCCCACTAGGCCCGTTTCATCTCTTCGTCTTACAGTGAGCTACAAATCACTTCCACTGAAACACATCCAGGGTTTTGTAGAGGGTTTTCAACTTCTTCAAAAATCTCCTCTCGCCGGGAAAAACATGGCGTTCTTTGTCCCATCTCGCCGGCTCCGGTCACTCTTTCTCGTTCCCAAGGTACGATTCCTGGACCCTTCTCTTACTCCTACGCTCTCATCTCCTCCTAAAACAGTATCGACTCTTCGACCTCCGTTTACTCTTGCTTTCTCTCTCCGTCGCCTTAGTTCTTTCTCCTCCGGTGCTCAAAACTATTTCAATACTCACCCGGACCCTCAATCTCAGCCCTTTCGTCCAGCTGCCTCCGGTAACTGGGCCCCCTCCCAACCTCCCAGTCCCCAATATCAAAACCCTAATAATGGATGGAATTCTCGAGGTCAGGGGTATGCTCAGAATCGGCCGCCTTTGAGTGGGACCGATGGTCGAAATTTGTCTAACAACAATGCTCAAGAGCAGAGTGATGTTCCTGCAAATGTGGATTTGATGAGCTTGGCCATGGAGGGGAAGGTGAAGAATGTGATTGAGTTCTTAGAGAAAGGGGTTCGTGCTGATGCTGAGTGTTTTTATGTTTTATTTAACAAGTGTGGGAATCCAAAGAGTCTAGAGGAGGCAAAGAAAGTTCATGACTTCTTCCTGAGATCAACCTTCAGGGGTGATCTTAGATTGAACAATAAAGTGCTTGAGATGTATGGAAAGTGCGGAAGCATGGAGAATGCACAAAGGGTGTTTGATCATATGCCTGATAGGAACATGGATTCATGGCACTTGGTTATGAACGGTTATGCTAGTAATGGATTGGGAGATGATGGATTGCAGTTGTTTGATCAAATGAGAGAGTTAGGATTGCAGCCTACGAGCGAGACCTTCCTTGTTGTATTATCTGCCTGCGCGAGTGCTTATGCAGTGGAAGAAGGTTTCCTGAACATTGAGTTGATGAAAAAAGAGTATGCGATGGAGCCGGGTTTGGAGCATCATCTAGGTCTTCTTGGCGTCCTTGGCTCATCCGGGTTTCTTGTAGAAGCTATTGAGTATATATACAAAATGTCACTGCAGCACTCTGCTGAAGCCTGGGAGGCATTGAGGAACTATGCCAGGATAAATGGAGATATTGATCTGGAAGACTATGCAGAAGAGATGATCACTCAAATTGATCCTTCAAAGGTAATTGCTAATAAGCTTCCGACGCCAGCTCCCAAGAAGCGAATGGCGATCAACATGCTAGATGGTAGGAGCAGACTTGCTGAGTTCAAGAACCCGTCTCTCTACCTAGATGACGAGAAATACATTGCTGCAATGAAGGAAACCAGCTATGTACCTGATACGAAATACGTTCTCCATGACATAGATGAGGAAGCCAAGGAACAATCACTTCTTTATCACAGTGAGAGGTTAGCTATTGCTTATGGTCTGATAAGCACCCCTCCGAGGACCCCTCTTAGGATCATAAAGAACCTACGAATTTGCGGGGACTGTCACAATGCTATCAAGATCATGTCTAGAATAGTAGGCAGGGAGTTGATTGTTCGGGACAACAAGAGGTTTCACCATTTCAAAGAGGGGAAGTGTTCATGTAACGATTACTGGTAAATCCGTGATCAACAGAAGCTGAAGCTTCACTAGTGACTTGCCCTCATTTTAAGGAGTAATACTACGTGGGTGTAATGTAAATGACAGTGTTTGTTGAAATCCCAGAATTTTTTAAGTGCTTAAAAGGAGGTTGAAGAGCAAGAGAGTTTGGTGGGGAAGTTAACAGATTTGAGCTTTCAAGAGATTATGCATGATCAGAAGCAATGTCTCTTTCCTTTGCATTTGATCCGAGGGTATTTTTTTATTGAAAAGATTATCATTCTAAAATTTGCAGGAGATGCAAGCTAAGGGAGCTGTAATGGTTGAACAAGACTCATCTTTTACCTAACCTATCTTGTGAAATACCCTATCACTTGTTTTAAAGTTTAAAGTTTATTTCTTCTTCTTCTTATTGTTCTTCTTTCTGTATTACCAATGTAGGAAAATAAATGGAATGTGCTTGTGAGTATTTTTTGATGTTAATCACTTTTAAAAGATCCACAATTCTAGTGCAGATTTTCTCACTTATGTAATTACCCACATTCACTTCCTGGTAAATGAGACAAAACTGAATTGGATTAATGGAGTTTGTATGTGGTTTACAAATGTCTGTTTGATTATCAATTTGTGAGTATTTTTGTATGTTAATCAATGTTTGGTAAGAAAAATACACTTTTTACCATAATTTGCAAAATATAAATCTCAAATTATTTTTCACATACAGCAAAAGTTTAGAATTAATCTCTATATACTTTCTTCTAGGTGTGGTTGTTACCATACAAGAGTCATCATTCATCAGCCAAACAATGGTGTCCAGATAGAAGTTGCAGCAAGGCAAAAAAAATACACACAAATTGAGAGAAACTATGCTAACTACACCATTCAGTATTTACCATCAAAACCTTGAGAATTCAGTTGCCATTAGCACTAAAATTTCTATGCAAAAGTGTGAACAGCATTGCACCTGAAGTTTTTACTGTAAAACATTCACATTGTGGTCCTACAAGTACAGATTCATCAATCATCATTCATCCACAGCTCAAACCAAAAAGAATTCATTTCCTGTCCCTATTCTACTTTGATAGGCAACCCAGAAGTCGACAATTTTAGGATTCGGTATCAGTTTTCTTTTGCTTTCATCCACGCAACGAAATTGTCCACAATCAATGGCCAAGAGGGATCAAGATCATGTTCATCCATACTCGGAAACTTTCCCTGCTAATAGACACACCACAAATTTCTTTGACTGTCAATACATCATCACATAACAATCACTTTCAAACCAATTGAGCAAAGACAGGATAAATTTAAGAAAATAAACAGAAAGAACCCTTTTCCTATCGTATCATATCATATCATATACCTCGATGAAGAATCTGAAGAAACCCATCCATTGATCCAAATTTATAGCCTTGTAATCAGTTTGTTCCTAGATCAGGAGCAATTCCAATTTAATAAGATTTGGTTTAATTCTATGCCATTACACAAAAAACATTGTTTATAACAAGGCGACATAAGATTCTAAGGAATGACACAACTTACTTTCAAGAATGCAATTAGGTATGGAACATGATAATGGAAGTCTCCAAAAATAAGATCCAGTAACTGGCAGATGGTGTCAATATCTACAACTTTCTGTCCATCATCTGTATAAAGAAAAACAGGATGTGGATAACATGTTCTATATAATCTTACAAAAGAATAGCGTGCATTATCGTTATACCTATAAGACAGTACTGGAATGCATAGGAATAGAAGCCCTCGAAATTTTCTGATCTCCTAACCTTTGAGAGCAACAAAAAAGTCACATATCCTTACAATAACAAATGAACTAGGAATTTCAAATTGGACAAGAAATACCTCGTCCCCAACTACAGGAAGCGCCCTTTTCAATTTATCAACGGAATCCACATACAACCAACCCAAATACCGATTCCACTCTTCCTACAAAAGGAACAATAATGTTTAAAGCAGTCAGTTATTCACTGCTACTATTGCTAAGAATTACAGTTCTTATCATGCATACTAAGTAATATTTTTAATAATGAATTCAACAACACACAAATTTTAGCAGAAACATGTGGATTTGCTTACCAGAGTAATGTACCCTTGTTTCTTGCATTGCATCATCCTGATATGGTGATCAACCCGATCTTAGTATAGCGATAAAAAGAACAAAAACTCAAGAAATCACTACAACTAACTAAAAAGAGTCCTTACCATGCCAACATCAATATTCTTATATCTGTATGGTCTACCTCAATATCTGAGCACATCTTCTCGATGCCTTCTGGCCTGTTTTTATCGTGCAAGAGCAAGAGTACAAGAACACAGATGTCAAAGAAATCCATAAATGGAAGGACAACTTAACCAGTAAAATCAGTGGTTAACAGTGAAATGCTAAATTGAAGTATAAACATCATTAAGTCCATAGCTACTACAGGATCAAGCGCTGTTCCATTGTAAATTACATTTGAGGTTCGTATCTTCAACTCAAAATTGCTCTTCTTCTGATCTTAGATTTGTTTAAGCTTGATAATCAATTTAGTTTGTCACTTATATTAGTATTTCCTTAACGAAACAGGGAAGCAGATTTTTCATCAAACAAAGATTATGTTAAATTGAAAAGTGAGATGAAATCTGGTGATAACAAAAAATATTTCATACGTTATGAGCCCAAGAAACAAATCTAACATGACTTTTGATATAAGTATATACTTACTCAATTACGCCTGATGATTTGTTTGCATATGAATAGAAGAATCGTTCAACTGATGTCAACTCCTTAACTGACAGAATAACATGGCAAAATTAGAAAGGAACATGAAACAATCTTGACACATACCAAATAAAGCCAATCAACCTTACAACACACACAAGATCACAGTTCACAATTACGATTGTTCTTCAGTTCTTTCCAAGAACACCACAAAGGTTACGATGACGCAAGTACTTCATCTTTATCACAACTCATTCATCATTAACCAAACCAAATACAATCACTGGATCATATCCGAATTCAAGCATGTAAAAAGAAACTAAAAAGACGAAAAACCTAGGGAACGAATCATGAAATATAATGTCCACAAAAGCCAACACTAAATAAATAACAAATATCCAAATTAAGTCCAATGTAAGCGAAAATTCAGATCAAGATCAACACTACCAATGTCTTGACCGGCGGCGGCCGCCGCCGCTACAGAACTATTTTTTGCCGTACTCTTCTTCGATAAACCGCCGCGAGGTTTCGTCGACGATGCCGAAGAACTGGATTTCTTCGGTCTCGTGAAGGAAGTGCGAGGCATTGTTTTGAGAAGCTTTGAAACTGGAAGTGGAAAAAACTTGTCGCCGGGGAATCAAGACTCGGGGAGTTTAGATATTTGTCCGAAAAGTTGTCCACGTATTTATATGATTTCCTTGAATAGTCCGAAAGCCAATCTCAAATATACTTTATTTTATTAAAAAACAAAAAAATATACTTTATTTTATTTTTATTTCTGGTTAATTTATACAAAATAGAAATAATTTAGTGTATTTTTTTAAGTTTTGTGATTAGTAAATATTTCTCATAATTTTTTATCATTTTCGTTTAATGGTAATTAAAAAAATATTTGATATTTGTTATCGGACATACGTAAGTTTTAATTTTAATTAGTGAATTTGTTTTTTTTATTTTTTTTAATTATTTTTTTATTTTTTAGAATAAATTTATGATACCAAAAATTTTCCATATCTGAAAATTCTCATACAAGAAATTTTATCATACCATAAGTTTTATTTGTCTTTTTTTTATTTTTTATTATTTTCTGACATGAGTTTCTAGTATGAAATTGATATCAGAAACATACCAGATTTTTTTTGTTTTCTTTTTGTTTTTTTTTATTTTTTATAATTAACATACCGGATTTACATACCGGCACACCAATTTTCCATAATTTTTTTTGTTTGTTATGGGACATAATGTACTATCTTTGAGTCGATTATCGTTGTCGTCTATAATTGTCTATAATTTTTTTAACTATCTTGTTAACATTATTACATTATTGATTGTACTATCTTTGAGTCGATTATGTTTGCTTTTTGGTGTTTTTCGGTTTCATATTCTCTAAGCATTAGTTTCAAATTCTCAGTGTATCGGATACGGATCTAGTTGTTTTGGTGCCGGATATCCGTTATCCAACATTTCCTCAATGCTCAGTGTCTCTCATCTTCAACCTTCGAAGTCTCAAATTCCGAGCGAGATCACGCCGCCATTAGCACTGCAACACACCCCGCTCCAGCGCTCTTCTTCCACTCATCGGACAAAGACCCACTCTACTCAGTTTCACCACGTTGTGCTGCTTTTGTTTCCCGCGCCTCTCTTGCTCAAACAAAGACCCACTCTGAATCTCGGACTCGGAGGGTCAGCCTCATATCACATAGCTCTCGATCTAGTCTCAAGTGAGTGGCACGCTCGATCTAGTATCTTCTCCGCCGCTCAACTTCTCTCACTTCTACTTGGACCCTTATTTTGCTCAGTTGTTGAGCTGCTTTGGGTGACAATGGACCAATCTCCGACTTCTTGTTGCTGTCATGAGTCGTTGTGTTGCTTTTGGTTTCCTGCTTTTATTTCGGTGTAGTTTTCTTATGTTTATCAATGCAGATTTTGTGCATTTTGCTTCTGTTTTGCAATGTAGATTTGATCCGTTTTACTTCTGTGTTGTATTGTGATTGCTACTTTGAAGAATGTTATTGATGTTTAAATATTACAATTTCAGCTTGAGAATATGGTTCAACATATGCATATTTTATAGTTCAGGCTCTTTATATTTGCTCAGTTTTGTAGAAGTTACACTGCACATTTTTATAGTGAATTTGGGTTCAGTTCTGTTATCTTTACAATGCAGATTTTATGATGAATATGGGTTCAGTTTTATGATCTTTACGGTGTATATTTTATAGTGAATATGGAGATCAGTTTTGCTAATCATTTTACAGTAAAGAAAGTAGAAACTCTGGTGGTTCATTCGGATATCCGATCGTTTTTACCTTCTCGGATCGGATATCCGAAAACTTTCGAATCAGATCCAGATACCATATTTACAATATTTTTCCCGGATATCCGAGAATGAACACTCCTACTAGTAGTATCCTACTACTATTGGTAAGAATCGGAGGTTTTCCATGGGTTTCTCAAGTAGCAAAGAGCTGCAAGATGAAGCTGGTATCAAAATTGATCACCTTCACAAATTGACTCCTAACAATATTTCTGCCTGGATTATGAAAAGGTAGATGAATATTGTCCGCAAAGGGTTTTATCTAGGGGTGAACAAAAATATCCGATCCGCTAATCCGAAGATCCGATCCGAAAAAATCCGAATCCGAATATATCCGACAATTGGTGATTCGAGTCCGATCCGGGCATATTTTTCGGATCTTCGGATCGGATACGGATCGGGGTTTTGAGGAAAAAGTCGGATCGGATATATCCTACTAGTCTAAGAAAAAATGTCCGGATCGGATCTTCGGATCGGATATCCGTCCGGATAAAACTGTCGGATATCCGGGTGTTCTCTGATCGTACTTTTTAAAGTTTGTCGGATCGGATATCCGGAAATGCTCATCCCTAGTTTGTCGGATCGGATACTGATTGGGTGGCATTGGCAGCAACCTCCTCATCTATCTGCCGCATCTTCTCCGTCTCTTGGGGTCTCTGCTCCGCCGAGAGGTGGAACTGCCATCGGAGTTTCTGCTATCCGTCCTAGCATGTCTACTCAGCCCAATGCCTTCTCCTGCAGTTTTGGATATGGCAGGATCCCTCGTAATCCAACTAATCCGTCAGAGCTGCCGACCAATTCCGGTCCATCTTCGGTGAGCAAATACATGTTTAAGTTTAAATAGTTGATTTTCTCCTCTTTGAGTTGTTTAGAAACAATGGTTACTCCCTTCTCGAATTTGTTTCTGTGTTCTAAATTACCATTAATTTTTGTTTCCGTGTTTTTAAATTTATGTGTTTTAATATACCAAGTTAACTAGATCATTTAAATTACCATTAATTTTACAAAAAGTAAGGTGTTTGTTTCTGTATTTTCTTACAAATATTCACCGTGTCGAAATATCTAAAGGTAAGATTTTGTTATGTTAAAAATTATATATTTTTTTTAACAAAATTTTTTGTTAGTAATTAATTAATAGAAAATTTTAATTTGATTTTTTTAATAAATATATTTTTAGTTTCTACTTACACAACTTCATGACATTTTATCAAAAAACATCAAATATATAATTATACCTGCACTTTACACACATACACAATTTGATAACATTTTATTTAAAAAATATCAAATATATAAATATATCCGCACAAGGTGCGGGATATAAACCAGTTCTATGAAAATGTGCAAGTTAAAAAAAAAACACTAACCAAGCGTGCAATCGTCGAGATCGGTGCCGGATGTAGAGTCGCCGGCATGGGCCTCTGCCTCGGCCACTACAACGTTGTTTTGATTGACAACATCACTGTCACGCCCTCCTGAAACGCAACATGCCCGTGTGGACATGAAATCACCCAAATTTCGAACCGAACCGCAATAATTGAAAGCGGAACCTTTTTGTTTGACATATTCGGTTTCGGGTCACTTCGAAGCTCCGGTTCAATTAAACCGGATTTGTGGAAGAACTTGTGGTGTAGTGTTCTTTATGAAATGGGCCTACGGCACAAATATTGCTGAGTTTGACTATTATTAATATATGGTCTGACCAATTTAATTAGAACTTTTTTTTTTTTTTTTTTGGTGGGAGAATTTAATTAGAACTGTTAGATTTTCCTTAAGACCAGATTACAGGGAAATAATCAATTCCATTAGCTCATTAATTGATTAAAAAAAATCAATTCCATTAATATCTTTGACTATCAAATAACACATGCAAATATCCAATTACGTTATGTGGTTATTTATGAGGAAAAAAAAATAGACAGTTTTCGATCCGGTTCAGGTACAAGCATTAAGCTCGGTGAGGTGGGTTCGAAAGACAGAGAGTTGATAAGGAGGGTGGTAGTACATGAAGCATGGTTCTTTCAAAATTTGTATCCGGGGCGCTAAAAGACTAAAACAATATTTGCTACTCTGTAATTTCGATGTGGAGCATTTTCTACCGTTGATACACTTGATCCAACACTTCAAATTTGGTCACATCATTTATTGATTTATGGGCAACATGGTGACATTTTTTGAATATTGTGAATGTTAATCAAGACATTGTATTTTATTAGTATAAACATGTATAAGTAACAAAGTACATAAAAAAACATAACCACCAAATTAACAAAGTAATATGTGAATTAACTACATAATAAAAACTGATAGTATATACCTTTGAACAAATTGAACTAAAATTATGAATCGAGGTGATAGTAGATTAAGATAAACACACTTCAAACATAAAACTTCTAAATTTGTCGGTGTCAAAACTCAACCAGAGAAATCCTTGGAGCAACTATAGTCAACTGCTTCAACACGTATTAACTAGACATATCGCCTTCAACGTGAACATTTACAATTGGAACAAAACCTTGCAAGGAAGGAACCTATCAATAACCAATACTCAGTTGGTTTAGTGGTTGTGGTGCTAGATTCAACATGTATTAACTAGACATATAACAAACTTTATTTTCATTTCGTGTCAACCGGGTTTTTTTAATACACAACCTATCAATATATGTTTCCCCGTAAATTGTATATGTTATTCAATGTGGCTTAAAAACTGGAAAATAAATGTGTTCGTCGAAAATAAGTCCAGCCAGTACATTTTGGGTTATCAAATCATTTTCATCGTATTATTTTGGATTATCGAGTCATTTCAAGTCGGGTTACGTAGGGTCCTCGAGTCATTTCAAACCAATTTATTCCGATATAATTATGTTTTGGACATTTTAGCTTCAGGTTATTTTTGTTTCAGAGTTAATCGATTTTTGTTGAATTCGTCTCAAATATTAGTTATATTTCATTTTCGGAGACATGTTAGTCTAGAACACGAGTTATATTTAGGCATCTCAATGAACAAGCTCATGACTTGACACTTTGATCCGAGATATGAAGATTTGTGCCATTGTTTATTTCCACTCCTGTAGTTAAAAATCACTATCAAAACACATATATGACTACTGCAAACATCTATGCTAAGAGATACTAAGAAAACAAACACACAAACTTTACTTGATTGGATCAATTCAATTGGTAGTGGTTGGGAGTTATTATGGTAATGAACTCATCCATAACAATCAAGCCATCTCCATCCTTATCAACACCTTTGATCATCCTCCTGCAAGCCTCGACTCCGCAGTCTCCAAACCCTCCGATTCTCCGCAGCACCTCCGCCAGCTCCTCGGCGCTGATCCTCCCATCTCTATCGATGTCAAAAACAGTAAAGAACTTCATAGCATGTTGCCCAGATAACTCTCAGGCAAAATTTCCTTAGCTGCAAACATCGATGTCAAAAAATTTCCAACGTACAAGTTACCTAATTAAACCCAAAGACAACCTCAAATAAATTAGATTTTGACTTTGACTTAGCTGGATTTAAATCTTCAAATTCCTCATAACTCTCAGGCAAAATTCTTATAACCTCCTTCGCACAATTAATCAATCAAAATCTTCTTCACTCAACCAAAACACAAACCAATTCTTCAAAATCCAATAAATAAATCAAAATCAAGAACTTCATAGCATGACCGGAGAAAATGAAGAGCCTCTCCTTCCACACTCCACCGTCAAAGAACCACCCACCACCGAAAACACAAAACCGTCGAAAACCCGAACCCAAAAGGCCATAAGGAAGACATTCAAGGGTTCAACTCGGCTCTCAAGCCTACTCCCAACCGGCTCGGTCCTAATATTCGAGATGCTAAGCCCGGTCTTGACAAAAAAGGGACAATGCAAAACCCTAAAAGATCAAGCCCTAACCACCCTCCTCCTCGTCTTCTGCTCCACCTTGTGTTTCCTTATGTGCTTCGTCGACAGCATCCGTGACCCACGAGGCAAGGTTCACTACGGTTTTGCCACCTTCAAAGGGTTTTGGGTCGCAGATGGGCTCATTCGGCTTGAACCCAATGAAGCTGCAAAGTACAAGATCCGATTTCTCGACTTCGTGCATGGATTTGGGACGGTCCTGGTGTTCATGGCCGTGGCGACTTTGAATAAGGACGTTGTCAAGTGTATTCATCCGGAGTTGTCGGAGACAATTCAGAACGTGGTTGCAGGGTTTCCGGTGGGGGTTGGGACAGTTTGTAGCTTGTTGTTTGTTTGGTTTCCGAGCAAGAGGAATGGCGTCGCCAATCCCGTCTCTCGTCGCTAATTCGGGATTATTGCATATGCTTATGCATGTTCTTGTATGCGCCTAAGCAATTCATTGGCTGAAGAAGGTGTTTGATTTTGAATGTCTAAACTTTTAGATATGGGAAACTAGCTAGCATCTCTAACAAAATTGTTGTCATTAAGTATGTTTGTAGATTTGAGTTACCGTCTTTGCCAATAAGAGTGTAGAAATCTTGGCTTGCAAGTAGGACTGATTCGTAAGAGAACAATTGTATATATTCGGGAGCGATTTTCTTTTTTAGGTCAAAAGACGATCACCGATTCACCCGATTAAATCACCGGCAAATTAAAGACCCATTTCTACGAGAATCAACCGAAAAATTTATGAGAAAATTGGTGATTTAAGGCACTTTTTGTAACCTTTATACTAAAAAATGAAACCCTATAAAATAACTCTCTAGTTAGGGTTCTTGCAGTCTGCTTCTCGATTGCGGCTCATCTCGTCGGAGAAGATAAGGTACGTGAGCTTGCTGCATGTTTTTTCTTTGATTACAATTTGTGAACCGATCTGCAACTTGAGATTTGTAGGGCTGTAATATGAGACAAGCTACTCGGGCTCGGCTCGGGCTCGGCTCGTCAAAAGCTCGGCTCGAGCTCGTTCATTTTTTAAACGAGTCAAGCTTGAGCACATTTTAAAGCTCGTATAATTTTTAGGTTCGGCTCGGGCTCGGCTCATTTATAAACAAGCGGAGCTTGAGCATGTCAAAGCTCGGCTCGTTCGGGTAAAGCTCGGCTCGTTCGGCTAAAATAACACTATAAGAGCATTATTTTAGCCGAGCTACTCGGGCTCGGCTCGTCAAAAGCTCGGCTCGAGCTCGTTCACTTTCTAAACGAGCCAAGCTTGAGCACGTTTTAAAGCTCGTATAAATTTTAGGCTCGACTCGGGCTCGGCTCGTTTATAAACGAGCCGAGCTTGAGCATGCCGACGCTCGGCTTGTTCGGCTCGTATTACACCCCTAGAGATTTGGACTAAAACCTCGTCATTCCCCAGCTGCATTGATGCTTGTACTAAAGAGATGATCTGATCACGTATAAAATGACAGCTGCAATTTCTGATGATTTTCTTATGACATACCTTCATTTCCACACGCGTTTA